>OU015529.1:9123553-10403553 GCA_907165065.1 Caprimulgus europaeus
TAAGAGGATTGTTTACATGGGATGAAATGATGCCTCTCTGAAATATCGGCATTTAAGGTGTTGCTCACACAGGACAGCTTATTTCCGCTCCTTTCCCTAACTGGGAGAGCATCTTTAAAATACCATCTTGTTCTTAGACCTTCCAGACCAAACAACAACTGCAAAATTATAATTCTGAATGCAAAGTTTCTCTTAAAAATATTAATCTAATTTTGAATCATTAATTTAGCTGATAAGCTTATCTGTATTATGAAATAAGCATTTAACCTTTAAAGAAAAGTTAATTTCACATTACATAAAACATCATATAATTTTTATTTTTTTTTCACCCAGCAGAATGACTTACCTGTACACTGTCCTCCATTTGTGGGATCCCCATAATACCCTGGCATGCACGTTTCACATTGTTTTCCTGTTGTTAAGTTTTTACATTGATCACAGACATTACTGTTGATGCAGGTGCTGTGGCCATTACACTGGCAAGCTAGAATATAACATTTAAAAAGACATTACTAAATTACTCTTGGGAACAAAGTCATCCATATGTGATCACAAAATTGCATTAGAATGTAATTCCAAAGAGTTCAATCCTGACTAATGACCAGCATATACATTTGTACTTTGGCACAGAAACTCTTTAAAATAGCATTGTGACAAGAACTGACTAAAGACCACAGAAGCTGACTATGTAGTGACATGTGAGCTTAAGGTGTGTGAGAAAGTCTTTTCTGCCATTGTGAGTGACTGCATCCAGTCCTCATAGCTTTAAAATGCTGCCCAGTCACTTAAGAAACTTGTTAAGAGGCAGTAAGTCACCAGCTGAGACCAAATGAAAACCCCCATACCTACATGGAATACACATTTGAAAGGCTACTGTTGCGGAGAACATGAGCAACTCAAACTTATATCTACTGGGGAGAGAGAACTTACAAAAAACCCAAAGATTGTCTTATTTTTAACAGTTCTATCCCCCATTAGCACTGGCACACTAAGGGGCTTTAAGGACATCAGAACCACATCAAATATCTCCACATCAAATATCTCCAGTCCCTCCTCACTACGGTCAACTTTTGTAAAAGTAAAAATCTGGAGTCCTATTGATAAGAATTTTTTTTATGTCTGACCCTAAAAGCATAAAATTGCTTTTTGTCAAACACCACTACTACAAACCCACTGATCTTGTACCACATCTTCTCTCCAGTACTCCACCTTTTGGAGAAACTCAGAAAGTACTGATCACTATTGCACCAAAATCTCAATGCGAATTCTGACAGAATCGTCAATCCTGCTGCCAAGACTCAGCTGAATGACCAAGAGGTTTTGAAGGACCACCTGTCTCTGCAGTAGGACCTCAGAGCTCATAGTGATCAGCAGATTAACAACCTGCCCATTGTAGCAGCTTCTCAAATGCCAGTCTAAATCAAATCTGTCAATCCCTTACTGGTGAAGGGTGAGTAACACTCAGCAGAGGACAGCTATCTCAGTAATATGTTTGTTTGGTTTTTTTTCATTTGGATTTTTAACCTAGATGTTACAGTGAGTGGTGTCTTGGCTAGGGGGAAAAAAAGGAAAAAAGGGGAAAAAAAAGAAAAAAGATTAAAAAATGAAAAAAAGAAAAAAGAAGGAAAAGAAAAGAGAAAAATGAAAAAAAGAAAAAAAAGAAAAAATATTATCACAGCATGATTTAAAAGTTTTTAGAGTTGCTTTAGAATTTAGTAACTTAATACATTTACATTCATTGCCAGGCTTGGCTCATAAACTATTAAAGCTCCCAAGTTTACAATCTCTTCCTTTTCCTGTAGCCCTGCCTACAGAATCTTGTAAAGAAGTATCAAGCATTTCTGCACTACTAGACAAGGAGTTTTCTCACTGTCTTGAATAAATCTCCTTAGAAATTCCAAGTTTTCTTCTTCCTAAGAATATTTGATTTTTAGACAACTTTGTGGTGTCTTCCTCCAGGCAGTTTGCCATTCTGCAGTTTGTTGCCTTTCTCAGAAAAAGCCACATGAAAATGTCATGAACTGCAGCTCCATTTTGAGTGTTGTTTGTATGTCTTACACATTAAAGGATTTAAAGCAAATGTAAAAAAAAAAAAAATAATAAATGCAGCCTAATAAACTAAAAGTAAAAACAGATAGCACATTAAATAGGTGTTCTATTAAAGGAACGTGCCTAATCAAGACTGAATCATAATGTATGGAAAATGTTTCATTCTGATATTCGCTATCTAGTAGGTCATTGATTTATAAATTTTATATTCTCTCTAATATTTAGTGTTGTATTTCTTAATTTTGGTCCTATTCAAAGAACAAATAAAAGCTATCTTGATTAATTTTTTTACTGTGAATTTTAGTTTGCCCCAAGTCAGAATCTTATCTGGTTATATCAATTAGCTCTTAATTCTTACGTTTTGTTAAATAATATTGAAAATATTTTAAATCAAATTCAAAAATACATATATACAATAAGAACCAATACAATATACAACTGATATGGCACATCATTAATCTATATTCGCTGATTTTCCTAAAAAATTTATATCTCAGTGAGAAAACTGAAAAGCCAGAAGAATTGCACAATTCAACAACATTCTGTGATACAAACGTGTGCAATCAAACTGGAGATATCAATATTAAATAATGAAAATAATAATTACAATAATGAGACACTGTAATAATTTAAATAGAAACTAAGAGTTAAATTTTAAAAGGCCTCTTCAAGTTATTTTTATGTACATCACTGGAGGCAACAGAGTAATTTTCTTCATACATACAAATGTGATTTAGCTGAATCTTCAGTGAGGCTGCCCTGTAGATAAACAATTTTATATCTAATTTGCTTTTGACCTACTTGTTGAAATGGCTGGTGATGCTGACATTTGTTGACAATTATAGTTTCAAGAAAATACTTAATACTAGGAAAATATATAAAAAGATGTTTCCATTAAAATCTGGATCTCGTGTAAAGATACTTCAACAGAAAATAAAGTAGTTAGAATCAATTCACACTGTTTTTCAGTGGAGAAATTTAGGCTTTAAAACCAACCTGGGCTTGCATTCTATCACACATGCTCTTCTTGCAAGTGGAAATCTCAATACTATTTATTTTTCCTCTTTTTTAAAATATATTATATCTTCCATTTTATTTGTAATAATAGTTCAGAAAAAATACAAATCTGACGAAAAAAAAATTATTCATATCAAAATCAGCTGCTTTGAGGACTGTTGATTTCAAAATGACCAGTCACAAAAAGAAACATTTTGTTATGCTCTCTGCTGAGTACTAGTTTTAACTGTTTGAACAGAGAGAAAATAAGTATAAAGTTAAAATACTTACAACCAATACAATAGCCCAGAGGCACTGTAAGGAGCATGGATATGCACTACAAGGAAAACTAAATGCATATATGAATGAACTTGGATGGTTTAGCCAACTATTCATCAATGTGGCAGAATAATCTTCAAACTACTTGTTATAATCTGTTTAATTTTTTTTTCATCCAAACTAAAAACTGTTCAGTAAGCTTATATATAGTATTGATTCTATCCTATTTCAAGTATATCAAATGATTGTTGTGCTAATAATAAACTATGTTAGTATAATCCACTACAGATCAGATTTTAAGAAAATGAAAACAAAAGGTTAGGAACAAAACCTACAGCCTATAGCAATCAAAATGAAATTTCACATCCACTGAAATTTTAGTTCTATGACTTCTGCAGGATTTGCCTCTTAAATTCATAAAACTAGAGTAGAACTTCAGTGAATTCTTGGTCAGAACTTGTAATGAATACAGAATTTTATCCATGAAGAATAAATATTAAACTAATAATTTGATGAAATCTTCTAAAATTTTAGATAAGCAATATATATATATACACATTACAAGTTCACTAGTGGTAGAAAGTCTAACATCAACGCTTATCCATATACCTGTATTTCTGTATTTTAACACACAGAATAAGTACTGCATAACGTCATTCTCTGTTCCCAGAAATTTACTAGAGGCTTCTTTGTTCTGGTTTTATATGGTTTGGGGTTTTTATGTTCTTAACTTAGACGATTTGACAGTATTCACTTCGTTTTACATTTTACTTGTTTATTCTAAAACTGTAAATAAATTATACTCTCTATCTACACATTTTTTTAAAAGGTAACCAAAATAAAACTTCCTTCAGAGATTCTGCTTTCTAAATACTATAGTGATAAAAAAATACATATACATACACATATACACACATACCCACACATAGAATACGCAGACGAAAAATGCTGTCAGGAGAGCAAACATACATAGCTGTATGTACCCATAAAAGTTTTGATCCTAAACAAGATTCAGGTTTCAAATCTATCAGCAGTAGGAACACTTGCTGGAAAAATAACTTTAGCATAATTATACTATTTAGTCTAAAAAAAAAAGTTGTCAAGCTGTCATTTAAACTATACTATTTATTGCAAATTACCAGTGGAGGTCTGTCAAACTCCCCACTGTGTTTTTCATTTGCCTGCATGGCTACACTGCTGCAGTGACCCTGCTTTCAGCATTTGAGCATTTCCATACAGGAGGCTATACTATTTCAGCTTCCACTGTCCTAAAGCACCTGCTGTCTTGATTACTCTTCCAAAGAACTTAAAAATTACAATACTATCATCAGATTGTTATGGCTTAAATGTAGACTTTGGAGATTCTCTTTAAGATTACAAAAGCATACATTCTGTTTACTCAAATGTCTAAAAAGTAGACTAGTGGCACAGCTCAGATAATTGGCATCCCCCATTCTCACAGCCAGCCAGACTTTTGCATGAACAGGAGGGACGCAGGAAGTTCCTGCTCCTGGCTTTCAGCAGCTGCCTATAGGTAATTTCTCCCCAGCTGCACTCTTCTTTGATGGATACAGAATCCAGAAGAAAAAAAAAAAGTTGAAACAAATCCATATAGTTGGATTCAGAAAAAGGAGAAGGATAGGTGAAAATTTATTTACAAATAAATGGCAAATTTGGTCAAATTATTTGCATTAAATTTCACATGTGAGCCTGCATGACAGTGAGCCCATTTGTGTTGAGTAGACAAATAAATTATATATTTAGGAAATATTTTAGAAAAACAAATTTCTCATGCAAATGTTATTCGCATTATTCAAAACAATTATGTTAATTTGGCATGCTTAAACAAAGAAATATCTCTTATTTAATATACAAGAAAGAATGAAAGCAGACCTTACCTGGACACTGGATAAAAGACCACTCATAATTTTTCTCTTTTGGACAAAGACTAGCATCAAGCACCATTTCATTAGAGTTCACAGCAACAGGCTTCATTGGACCTCTTGATGATCCTTCCAAGCATTGCCCTTTTCCAGTGTTACTCGGGTCGTTACACCACCCACACCCAGGCTGTTCCAAACACTGTCCACAGGTCCTCAGTCCAGAGCAGTTTTGAGCTTTATTACATGGAATACAATATTAGTGCATGGAATTTTTTTGGTTTGGGTTTTAGTTTGGTTTTGGGGGGCTTTTGAGGTTTTTTGTTTGTTTGTTTTTGTTTTGGGGTTTTTTTAATAAGATGCTAGGATTTCACAACAGTTGATGAAGAAAGAATTTTACATTTCCTTTTCCTTGTGCAAATTAAAAAAAATTTCAGTAACATTAGTAAGAATATCCCCATTTTCTTTAAAAGTTGTACTTCTTCAAAGATCACAAAATACACAGCAGATGTTGGTTACACCACATTGCAACAACGAAGATTTCAAATAAAGAAAAGTGAGGCAAAACAATAATAATACACCACCTTCATTAAATCCCACAATAAAATATATATTCTGTGCTTATTATTAATATATTTTATGGGATGTGTATATTACTGATTTTACTGACATAAACAGTCCTTTGAACAAGAACTCTACAAATCCGGTCAATAATTGAAATAAGAGTGATAATAATCTGAAAATTGTGATAATTCAAATTCAAACAAAAAATCTGAGTATAAAGTATACCAAGATCACGCCTGAGTGTTCATCTATAAACATAGCTCAGTCTTCTTATACAGAACTTTTGAAAGAAGCTCACACACTACAAATCTTTCCAAAAAAAAAGCTACAAGTCATAATTCAATCCCATTTAATTGACTCTTAAGTCTTGTCCATTAGAGTAATGCAGGTTCCACTTTTTAGTTTGCTTACTAAAATAAAATCTCCTTCTAGTTCTTCTATACTCTTTATTTAAAAAGGTCTTCCTCATATTTTAAGAAATCTGTTTAGAAACAAACTACACCTTAATTTTTTTAAATTAATGCTTTAACACTGAAGCAAATCAACACCAGAATCATTTGAACACTGATCACTATGGGTCCCTGTCTCTTCTGACATTAACTTTGTGGACACCTAAAAAATAAATTTCAAAAGTATACACAAACTTCAGGAAGATCCTGTCAGGAAGCTAGAAAGAGCCTACATTTCTTTTTAAAAGAAAATATTTTAAAGGTTTGTGGGGGTTTTCTGGAGGACACTCAAATGGCTTCTACATGAGCATAACCACTCAGTTTGGCTATATGCAACTAATGTTCACAACTACATGGACCACACTACTCCATAAAGAGAATCTATGCTATAAAGGCTATACTAAGCAGAACAATTTTCCATCTAAATAAACTGACAGCAGAATAAAGCTAGCTACTCTGACCTCAGCAACTATTAACATTGTTTAAAAGTAATGAAAGTAGTAGGGGAAAAAAAAACATTCCAGTAGTCTAAAGATAAATGCAGATATCAAGAAAACAGGCAGTTAAGAATCTGAATGAGATCCCAAAAGGACTTTAACAGTGCAGAAAGCTGTAGCTTGAGCTCTTCTATCGTTAGACTTGGAAGAATCCAAATAGGAGGAAATGGCCTCAGGTTGCAGCAAGAGAAGCTTAGACTGGATATTAGGAGGAATTTCTATACTACAAGGGTTCTCAGGCACTGGAAGGAGTTGCCCAGGGCAGTGGTGGAGTCCCCATGCCTGGAGGGGGGGAAGAGTCATGTAGACAAAGAGCAGAGGGACATGGTTTAATCAGGGACTTGACAGTGTGAGGTTAATGACTAGACTTGAAGATCTTAAAGGTCTTTTCTAATCAAGGTAATTCTTTGATTCTGTGAAATGTTTCAAGTTTCCCAAATATAGAAAAAGGGGTGGGGATTTTAAAAAGGAGCTCAACTATTCTTGGAAATCAATATCAATGGTGTCACACAAATTAGTTTCACATCAGATCTCACCAGATCTGAAGCTGAACGATACAAATATTGTTTTTTGAATACATTAGAATATCACCAGAAAAAAGAAAATCACCATTCTCAACTGGCTAGCTTGCCCTTTCAGAGATGCACTGTAGATAATCCAAACAATTCTCATGCTGCTATTTATAAAGTTCGGAGAAAACAGCTGTGAAGTATCAGCTGAACTATCTTCATGGAAGATAAAAAAGAACCAAAAGTGAAAATCCTCAGATATTCTCTGCAGTGGCATTAAGCTACAAAACTGAAGAGAGCTAACTGAGAAGTTATTGTTTATGAAAGAAGGGGATATCCAAGCAGAATTCTTTTTTTCCTTTTTAAATTCTAGACATGGTACAAGATTGTTCAACTGTCAGCTATTCAGTCAAAAGTCATAATGGATGGAAGATGTGAGGAAGAGTGGAATGCAACTTTTTGGCAAGCAGATATTAAAATGACAAAATGTCACCAATAAAACAGTGTTCTTCATTTTAATTCCAAGTTGTGAAAACAAATGTGAAGTTCTCAGTTGTTATTTTTTTTATAAATCATACATGTTTGTATGAAGTTTTTTTGTTTTTTTTTTATTCAGAGCAGAACATCCAAACACTCAGAAATCAATAATTTAGAATTAAAAAAAAAAAAGGACTTTTTTTTTTTTTAAAGGTATAGTTACATTCTATTCGTCAAGTAAGCAGAAATACTACCCCCTTGGCTAAGGGAATCCACTTAATACTTCATTACCTCAGCAGCAATAGTTTTCAAGTTATTTAGACTGAAAAAATGTATGAATCATGGTTTTGGACATTCACTTTCTTGTTTAAATGTAAATATCTAATGCTTTAAATTCCGGAAGGAGAAAGAAAAAAAAAAAAAAAAAAAAAGCCTGCTTACGGACACAGAATCTTGGTTTTTTTATAATCAGCTGAATAGAAAATACATTTTCATACAAAACTACCTTCACATAATGATGAATTGGTATATAGCAAATCCATTTGCCTTATTTAATACAAGATTTGTCAATTTTGTCAGATAAATTTAATTTTGAATTTTTTTTGTGTTCCCCAAATAAATTGAACCTGCATGACTTGCAAATATTACAGACACAAAAACAGAATTAAAAGTTCTGGCTGAAATCATTCATGTGGCATTCTGTCTATTTTATCTCCAAATTTTCAATCTACTTCTCTTCTGCCACAAGTCACTATCAATATCTTATAAGTTGCAAAATCAATTACTTACAGGAGTGAAAAATAGTTTAGAGAACAGTTATGAGAGAGAAACCTTTACATAATTAAAGTATTATTATTCCAAATATATGGGACAAGAGATTAATTGTTCCTATTATTTCTTTGTTCCTTAGACCAAATGGAGGCTGATGGCTGGGTTTAGAGCACATAAAGACCCAAGGAACATGTAAACCCTGCTTCTAGGCCACACTGAACCTGGACACTAGAACCTGGATTAATATCTGAAACTTACCAAGCATAAAAATTTAATAGAACAGGTCAACACTGTACTGATTCATTTTATTTTATGATTACGAAGGATGATAAAGAAGGAATGTCTCTTAGTTAGGAATACAGGCTCTGCAGGTTGACTAGCCTTGGCCAGCTTTACCTGAAAGAATCATCTTCCTATGCCTTATTTTCCTTTAACCCAGATACTGTCAGTGGCCTGGTACCTATAGCCATTCTTCTCTCATAAGATTAGAATATATGCATGGTTCCATATGGCATGACTTTATTTTACTTAATATTTTCCCAAGGCTTAAGTGAAAGCAAGTAACTACCTTTTTTATTTGCATCCATAATCCATTAAATGGAATAATAATCTAATTATGACCCTAAAACAAGTTTTTTCTTGTTGGACATGATCAGTCCTGCCACAACATATCCAGAAATATAATGTTCCAGAGATGCTCATATCAAAAGACTCTTAGGGAGAGGAAAAGGAAGTTGCAAGTTAACTAGAAAAAGACACAGTGAAGAGCAATAATGAGAGCTCAAAAGTACACTTGAGAAGTTCTATATAGTAAGTTTGCATTGCAGTCCTTTATAGGTAGAAAATATTTTAATCAAATCTTGAAGGAGAGTAAAAATACTAAGAACCAGTCTTCTGTAGGATGGCAACTGCAGAATTTTTCTAAATAAATGACAACTTAGACAAAAATCTAAGGCACTAGGCAGCTTGTTCCAGCATCTGTGTGAATTATGGCACCAATATAAACTGGAACTGCATGGTGCTGAGCTTACAAGGTCCAGTCACTACAGATTGGAGAAGAACTAGCTTTAGCTGCATGGTGTACTGAGGGGTACATCGAGTAGGTTTCATGTTCTCCTAGAGAGGGACTGTAACAACTTCTGATGAAATGTGCTTCCAAAGGGGACATCTGGGGAGTATTTTCTCTGTTTGACAAAGAACTCACTTGCCTTGTTTTTAACTTTTCATGCTGGGAAAATTTACTTCTTTGAATCTCCTGACAAAATACATCAGAATCTTTAAAACTCTTAATTCATTTAACCTCTTTTCGTTTTTTTAATAACTAGTTGTGGTGTAAGTCTAAGGTCTGCATATTATTTCTCTAAATTTACCAGTATTTCTTTCCAACTCATGGCTATTATTTAACACACTAATGCACTAATGTTGGTCACATAAATAACCATGGTATTTCTCTTTATCTGAAAATAATAAATGCATTTCACTATCTGTTTTAACAGATTAAATATACTTCATGTTAAAAATTACCAATATTTTATCTGTATCTAGAAAATACAATCACAGTACTGACTGTCTGCATTGGTAGCTACATAAGGTGATTCATCCAAAATTATTTTTATCTTCAGTGAATGTGCTGAATCCCATTCATATATAGATACTCTTATTGGAAAAAAAAATGCAATGGCATATTTAATAGGATGAACATTCATTAAGATACTCACGGGAGCATGTGGCAGTTTGCCATTCTAGACACTGTCCATATGGGAAAGAGATTATGTAGGCGTTTGAGTCAACGCATCGTTTTGTACTGCTACACCACATGCATTCCATGCCGTTACTTGTGCAGTTAGAACACGTTGTTCGCAGGGAGCATGGCTTTTTGCAGGGTCTGGCATTCTGGTTGGGACTAACTGGAAAAGAACCACAAACATTTAAAATTTTGGACACAAGTGCAATCTCCTTTCTTTTTTTTTTTTTTAATTAGAAAAATCCTTGTTAAAGTGAATGTGATTGCTTCCTTAATTGGCTATACATAATTAAGTCCCAGCTTACAGTGCAGTATATAAATACAACAATATTTTATAAAAATTATTACATAATACTCAGCATGAGTCATACTGAAGCTCTAAAAGAGTCTATTTAAAAAATTTCACCCCAATTTTATCTACATACTGAAATAGTAAATTTAATATTCATTACCTGTTAATGTCAGCTTAGTTACTTGCACAAACATGACATAAAATAAGTCTCAATATTCTATAGCAAGTACAGTAGAGTTCTGGGTCTGTAGTTCTCATTAGTTAAACAATCCATAAGCAACAAATGTTCTACTTATGACATCCCCTAAAATTTTGCATTATAGTGTACATATGAAAGTCACTAGAATCCAAAGGGAAAGTAAGAAAATAAACATTGTTCAATGCAAAACAGATTTCATTGAGAGTTTTTTGTTGGTTGTTTTTTGGTTTTGTGTTTTCTCTACTAGAGATCACATTTTGACTGGCTTAGTGGTTTATGTCATCTCAAAAAGTTGTAACACACAAAAAGAACTTGTATACTCTAACTCCTGATTTCTGCTGTGATTTCAAATAAAACTTTAAAGAATCTAAGAACAAGAGTATAGTAATTCTTAGGTAGGAACACAAAAGTTCTACATATTCTATGCATTGCCATGTTTTTGTATACTATTGACTCATATTCAATATAAGCCAAGTTCTCAAGCCATTCTTCATCTGCTGCTATAGGACACAAAATCACTTAACCAAGGCTGGTCCTAGATTTGACCCACGATGTACGTATTCAAGTTGTGGTTTGTGATTAAAAAAAAATACAGCTGAACTATACAAGTATTCTCCTGAGGCTGGAGGACTTTGATGCACAAGATTAAAAAAAAAACCAAAAAACCTAAAACAAGACACTAGTAACAGATGCATATAATTTTGATCTAATTGTAAAATACTGCACCTTAATAATGTCATTTGTTTTCTACCTAGTGTATCCTTTACATTTTGAGATGTCTTTTCCTTTGTGACTTTATCTTTTACAAAGAGAAACATCTGGTACATAATTAACTATTAACACAAAATTAACAACATGTGAAAGATTTTTCAGAAATGCAGATGGCAGTAGCAACAAGTGTACAATATGTACTTTGCATTTACATTGCTATTTAAAATTGCTGATAAGAAAATAAAGGATTAGTAAGATCATGCTTTGGTTATGCAAGTTAACAACTCTGAAACCATCAGATTGATAGGCAGTGTTCCCAACACACCAACAACACAGCTATTTTCCAGTTTTGCATGGACAATGCACAAAAATCTGAAGGGGAAATTTAAAGGACTTTATGTGCTCAACCTCAGCTAGAAAGAGAATCAAGACAATGGGAGCATGAAAACACTAATTTGAAGTGTCAAGTGACTATTTGCCACAGTAATCTTTACACGTAAACAAACCTTAAGGATGACAACAAGAATTTTGATTTTGTCAGTCTTTCAGTCATTAAGATGCTCATTGATTTTCAGCGAGATTCAGAAAGCAAACATCATCCTTGTTGAACACCTCCACAGTCTCCTTCATGCTACAATCAGCGTTGTCATTGACTACCACTGATTTAGAGGCAACTTATAAGACATCTGGTGTAATGCAAACTAAGCCATGTAAACGAATTCACAAACAAATATTTGCTGCTTCAGGAATATGATTCGTTTTCTAGATTAAAGCTCCCTATTTTTCAAAAAATAAAAAGAGGGGTTTAATTATTTAATCCAACTTGTCAAAAAATACCTCTTAGCCAAATGAAAACCCAAACAGCTTGCTAATCATGACAGTAACAGTGACTGAGTTATAAGAGATTGCTTACCGACAGGTTTTTCGCACACGAGACCATCTGCCATTGCGGTGCATGGATTCGCTTTCAGACCTGCCACCTCTGCTCTTTCTAGATACGCACAGAAGCCAGAGTCATTTGGCTCTCCAGGAAGCCACTGCAGAGTTGTATTTGTAAAAGGAGACATGTCATCCCATCCCCAGTAAGAGATGTTGATCTTGCGTAAACCTACCCAAGGTGAAATTTTCTATGAATCAGAATGAAACAAATGTGAGATAATTAGTTAAAATGTCATTTTGGGTGTTTTTTTGGTTAAAACATTTCAAAGAATAGCTCAGCAGCAACAACTTCACATATTGAGAAAACTCACCATGTTATTTTCTCACTTTATCATCTCATCAGTCTTTGTCCATACAGTTTTTATCTTACTGTTCTATCTTGCTGAACCTCCTCCCAGACAAAACAAACAAACAAACCAACCAGCAAACCAACACCCACTATATGCTGCTGTTCTATTAAAAATCTGCTGTTTGTTCTGTTCAAAGTCAATTCTGACTACTATTATTTGACAGAGTCAGAAACCAGGCCAAATGGTCATAACTAAACTGGATTTTTTTTTTTTTACAGTGGCTTCTATACTTATTACTAATTGCTAGGCCAATGTGGATAATAAAATATACATAAGTTAACAGTAATTCACAGAAATCAAAGTTCAGGAAAAAACAGGACAAATATTCCATCCTCCAAAATCTGTACTGCTGATACTGATCAACATCTTTAGGCAATTCAGAGACAGAATGAAAGTGGTGCATCCACAACTCCAATGCCATTAAATATATATTTAATACACTTTTATTACTGATTTATATAGCTATAAAACAACCTCTAGAAAACATAAAAAGCATTAATTTTCAAAAAATATTTAGGATGGATCAGTAAAATGACATCACACAAATTCTACTCATTTTTACCATTTTTTCTTTATACAGTTACCCAGAGAAAAGGCAGATTTTGAGGAATAAAGGCCTTTGCCTGTTATAGGATAAATCTACATACATTTCTTGCTCCAATCATCATAAAAATCTGAAGATACTGAAAACAAACACATTTCTCCATGTAATCTCTGTGCAGGTAGTTTTCATTAACCCCAGTTTAAACATAAGGAACAGAGATATAGAGAGACTATGGGCTGTGACAGGTATGTGGTGGCAGGTGAATACCAGAGAGTCAAACACCACAATTGCACCAGGCAGAAGACAGAAGTTGCCAGCTCCAAAGCAGACAAATTGATCTGATTGTGAATTAGGTGCTCATCTGATTTAATTTACAAGCCAAGCTACGTAAAGCACTATAATATACCTAAAGGGAACCTGCCACGGTTCAAGATCTGTATGGCATTTCACAATGAACCAGGAATCAGTGCCATCATCTCTTGGAGAGAACTTTCATCGCTCTTTAACCACTCAGGTTTAATCCACGGCTGAAAAACCTTTCAGAGCTTTTAAATCTACGTGTGATCAGGGCATTCCTCTTGCTGCCTCCTTAGACCAAACTGAAATACGAAGGGTTATTAATTTTGCTTCAGAAATACCAGTGGTAATTACTTTAAAAAAAAAAAAAAATCAGTAGATAGATAATCAGTATTCCTGACCTCCCTAAAATGTACTCTCTATGCTTGCTTCTTCTGTCCTATCAGTTGGGAGTATGTTCAAACAAAAATTGCTACAGCAACTAACAGACTTACATATGCAAGAAAAGACAAATAAACCAGAAAACAACTAGGAAATGTTCAATTCCGTAAGCAGTGATGCACTCTGGGAGACTCCTGAACAGCAACAACATCCAGCAAAAATGCCACCACCTGCTCTTGCATTTTAATTCTGTACTTATTTGATAACTTCATTGCTACCTCAGGTGACCAATTTTCTAGATGTCTGTGAGAGCTCCCATGTTCTGGATACTAGAAAGAACATGATGCAAGCAGTAAAAGTGGAACTTGGGTATCTGGAAAGTGGTAGATAATAAATCTGTTGTCTGATTTGCTATTTAGTTGCCTAGATTGCTGTACATGTATGTGGTCCACATACATTAGAAAACCTTAGATATTTATGCATGTCTCTAGACATCTCTCCACAGAATGTTAAGCATGCACATTAGGTACATATAAAAAATGTCAGGGGCTTAGGCAGGATAAATTGCTGACAAACATAGATCTAAAACAAACCTAAATACCTACTTTGGGGCTGAAGAATTCTAGCCAAGAGAACCTTCAACATATTACTGTCTGTTTAAATTGCACTGCCAAATAATTTGGCATCAACATCAGTATGTAGAAAATAGAGATCCTATTCCAGCTATGGTGAAAAGCATGTCAGGCCAATAACGAAAACTGACAGTACAGCACTGACATTTGGAGAGAAATTCTTCTATTTGAGTAGGAGAGTGTCTCAGAACCCCTTTAATGATGACAAAGTCCCAGGGAGGATCACGAAAGCAAGAGCAGGCTTAAGAGATAAAAGCAGCACACATGAAATGAAAGAATCCTAACAAAAGTAACATGTATCGTAGTCATCATCACTCTTAATAGCTGTAATATCTGGACAACTTCTAGTCATTGTGTCAGCTCAAATTCCTTATGTACCATCCTTGGCTCTTTGCTAGTGTAACATATCAAAATACAGACCTGGATGCTGATTAGCACGCTATCAAATACACATCAAAGCTACTGCCTTGCCGGCTCACTTTTGCTGCTCTGAGTATGTTGTTGGGATGCCAAAAACAGATTATCCAAAGCATTTTTTAAAAGTCTGATTAAAATATGGTAAATAGCTGAGAAGTAGGCCACCAAAATGCTCCAAGGACATGCTTAAATTCCATGATGTGGTGGACTAGGGGTAAAGACTGCTGGCAATAGCAGAGATTGTGTGTTGATAACAGCAAAGCTTATCAGCAAAAATTACTTCTGCTGCACTGCACAAGAGCCAACAGGAAGAAACAAATAGAGAATAGAGAATTCAGGAAGTTCCACCTGTGATACCTGCAGCCACCAGTGTGCTGTGAGTAGCAAACTAATTTCCTCACAAAAAAGCATAAACCTAGTCCTTATCTCTCAAACTGATGAAAGGTTCAGTCATAATAGCTGGGAGTCTCAAAGTACTTGAAGCAAGTAAGGGACTTCAAAGGTGCCAAATAAGAATTCCAATCCAATTTCTTCTTCAGGTTTAAGAAATAATGAGAGCTGAACACTCTTCACTTGAGCTTTATGGTTGTTTCATTTAATGCACAATGAATGTAGGAAACTTATTCCTTTATTTTTAATATCTTGCCAAAGATGCTTCTGAAGAGGATCAGACAGAAAGGAAACCAGGCTGCCTGTTCTCTGTACCCACAACTCACTGATGTGAGATTCTAGGTTCCAGGTCTCTTGAAAAACACTGTTATCAAACCAGGTGGGTGAAAAACAGTACAAATCAACTCTTTACTTCAGTATAACACTTGCCAATGTGAAATCAACCCCAAATACATCTAATTTTTTCTTCTCAATACCAGCTTCTTCGTTGGAAGGTCAGATGATCTTTGTTCAACATGTAAGTGGGAAGAAAGTTACTCCTCAGAGTTCTGAAGGCTTGGTCTTTCTTTCTCCAGGTCTTGATAAATGTATACTTTCAAGATGCCCCAAACTCACAAGCAAGAAACCCACCCTATCCTCACTGTATTTGGCACTTAGTAAGTTGTTTAAATTCAAAGTTGAAGAGGAACCTGCAACTCGATCAGAATCAATTCCTTTTCTGTTTGAGGAAGGAGGAAAACATCCAACACATGTGAATGTGTACACATGTGAACACATACATGTGCAAGAACTTGTCTGTAAACAATGACATGACCTAGTTCAGGAAATCATTCTTATTCAAGATACATTTCTCTTGAAGACACTACACTAAGGCTGTCCTGCTGTTTAGATTATTACTAGGGAGTCAGAGGGTGAGTAGAAATGTACTGAAACTTTTTCTAAGTTATTTGATTTTACCTATCTCAGCTCTTCAAGCTGATTATTACAGCATTTAATGTATGTCATAATTTTCCCGGGTGCTTAAAGTAATCCACGCTTTCTGGAGTTGCCAGTCCAATGGGGACAAAAGTGAATGGGAACTCCAAAACCAAGTGGTTCCTACCACTACCAGAATTTTCCTTTAATACCAAATGCACAATCATCATGCATTGCAAAGGTAAGGAGGCAACAAGATTATCTGGAAACCTTCACTGTCAAAGTTCAGCTGGACCCATTCCAGCTCTTGCCTCCTTGTAGAATCTGATTTCAGCAAGGGTGCTATCTTTTGCTAGAAGCTAAGGATTTCATCAGAGCTACCTCTTTCTTCATTGCTCTGAAACAGTAAAGGAAGGGAGTGCTTGCTGTCTCTATGGAAGCTGTAAGAATTCCTTAATCCAAAGTACGCTCTGCAATGCTCTATCTTCCAAGAAAAGAATGGACAGTGTAGTCCAACTTGGGACTATATCTACTTTTGCTCATTTAGAAGCCAAAGAAATAGTACAGCTCCATTTTACAACTGCTAGTACCTAGAAACTTGGTAAAAATTGTGGTCATTCTGCCCTTTCCTCTCTTGATTAACAAAACACTAAGGGGAATGCAGTGTGGAAATAGATATTGCTATTCAGAAAGATGTCAGTCTCACAGAGCAGCAGCATGAAAGGGATGTCCCTTCAGATGTTGCATACACACATACACAAACATACATGACATACCAGTGAATTTTCAGTGACACCGTGCATACAAAAAGGCTGTGAAAAAAATGTATTACTCGTGTTAATATTCAGCTCTACCACTCTTCCATGAATATAGAACAAGAAGACAGGCAATATCTCCTACTTCTTTGTTGACATTACAAAACCTAAAATTATTTCAACTTAAATTATTTTCTAGCTAGCAGAATCTAATTGCCATGTTTGTTTTAATAAAGTATTTTAGTCAAGCAAAAGAAAATATCTTAACAGTTAGAAAAATTTAGTAATTAAAATAACAGCACTTCATATTTTTATACATTAGCTATCAAAATACTTCTTTATTTTATGCCTTCACTTCCGTAATACTTGAGCCTTACTATTTGCTACTACTGTTATTAATAAGTAATGGAAAAGTTTCTGTTTTGCATAGACATGAGACTAGCCATTTGCTTTGAATTTTCATCTTAACTTAGAATCTCTTAACCAAGATTCTCAACTGTATCAAGGGAATGCTCTTCCACTCATGACTCTAAAATTTTTAAACTTTTAAATACAGCTATCTTTTTAACTAATGATTTATCATTACTTTGGACATCAGTGTTTAAACATTATTATAGAATACCAATGCTCATGTTCCAATTGTTCACATTGAGACTTTTTTTCTGGAACACTATCACTCACTATATTCTGAAAAATCATGAATACTTTCAAATGTTTCAGTGGAGAATTTTTTAAAAAATCAGGCTCTAAGGTACATCTATGAAAAATCCTATTATACATTATATACAATTAATTTTAAAACAACATCAACAAGCACCAAGATTACTCAATAGCATTCTGGGTAAGTTATCAGTTAAAAAAAAAAAGTGTATATATATTGAGAGTTATTCCATAGCTTTATCCTAGTACACAGTTTAAAAAATAGAACCATTCTCTAGAATACATTTCTTTTCATTTATTTCCTTCTAGGCCAGATTTTAGAACTCAGCCCATCTTCGAAGCCATGTACTTGGGCTTGAAATGCAGCTAGTCACAGTTTATCTGTTTTTATATAACAATCTTTTATAACACTGATAACAAGTTGCCAAAAGCCCTTTTAAGTGAGAAATCAATCCTTATGTTAAACTACAAAAGATTTAGGAATTATTAAATTCTGAGACAAATTGCTGGACAGGGCTTTATTTTCATCTGACAGAGGAGCAAAAATTGCAATTATACAATGTGTACCAATAGAATGTCATTCTGTACTCACATCTACAGTCCTATTTAATTGAACATGAGGCAAGTTTTTAGTCATTCAAGGAATTTATTATAAACCAATCACTAAAAACTCAAAAAATATGTTCTTCTCTTATTCTATACCACCCAAGTTTAATTTTCTTTTAAGTAGTAATTATGGAACTATGATAGAAAGGAAAACTGTGTAACTTTAACTAGAGAGCTGATACTTCATATTAAATCAATTTTTTACTCAGAAAATTTAAGTCAGATTAAGTTGCTTTGAGTTCTAGAGTCAATGTGATCATTTATAGTCATGACACATTTTTCAGGCACTACTGCTACCTCAGCACTAATTTAATGAGGGCTGAATAATTTGCAAATGAGTGAAGTAAGCAAGTTTACATTTACTGAATAGCCAATTACTACTGAGGCTCAAAATTCTCCTGTTTCTTAATTATGCAAATATACCTCTTTCAGAAATTTATCTTTACCTTTATTTAAATTCCTTTCATTTTAGAACTTAAAGTTTCCTGGAAGTGTACCATACACTCCTGACTCATTTTGTAACAGGTGCATCATAATATGCTATTGCCAAACTTAACTAAATTTTCGATAATTGGCTGAACTCCTTGATTTCTAGGAAAATAGTTGGCCTAGGAAGAAACTTGGAAAATGCAGTGGCCCCTTAGTGCTCACATTTCCACAAATTCACAGTTTTGAGAATGGCTTGCAGTTAGTTTTTCTCTTTTCTGCATCATTATGAACAAAAAAACCTGCTTTCTCAAAATAAGACATATATGAAGAGAAATCACCCATTCTACTGACTACCTTCATTGTTTGGCTTCTGTTATTTAATGTTGCATCAACTATGCTAGATACCTGTACATTTAATATTTTGAAAATAATTACCCAGTGAATGACACATTATAAGCAGCGGATGTAAGCTTCATGATTTTTAAGTGTCTCAGCATCTATTAGACACAAATGATGAAATCTAGATGTAATTAGTAGTAAGAGTAGCATTAGATCATAAGAACATTTATTTCTCCTACTCTTTTCAAATTTTGCTGTTATGGCATTTGTAAAAAAAAAAAAAAAAAACAACATGTAAAATCTGGCAAACTGAAAAGACTACAGCTTCCTCAGTTTCTGCCTAGAGACTATAGCTAGTATTCCAGTGGGACACTGGTTAGGTAGTCACTTTTTCTTCTTTATAGGGGTCAATTTTTGTGGAAATACAAGTTTTCTTCTCAGGAAGAGAAGAGTAAAATAGTATTTCCACTATTTCAAAGTAGGAAGTACTGAAAGTAGGAAGACAGTTAAACTAGAGGTGAATGAATGGACAGTCAATGTAAGAACTGCAATATGAAGAAAAATTGCTGAAATAATTTATTAGACTTCCAAAACCAAAACATTAAAGTGGGACTGCTAGAAACTGTAGTAAAGAGATTAATTCAGGAAAAAAGTAGACGTCAGCTTCACTACAACCAAACATCAGATAAAACCACAAAAACATACAGCCCTCTGAGAATACTTTGAGCTAACAAGGAATAACGTTGCCATGCAATGCTCTCTAATTAGCCGCAATCTACACTCAAGTGTAATTTAAAAAGGATGCTTAGCCCTGAGAACAGTGAGTTAAAGGAAAAGTTGCAAACAGTTTATATAATGAAAGGCATTGTTAAAAACCGTTCTCATCTTTGTTTATGCTTACTACACCAAAACTAAATCTTCTCAGAATTTATTGCATGCTAACAAGAAAATTATTATTTTTAGTTAAATCCCCCGGTTGTGAGCAAACTCCCAAGAGAACTAATAGCACTTTTAAATGAGCATACATTTGAATATTAGCTGGAACAATTAATTAACCTCATATTGCTGTTTAATCTACTTTGCAGAAAAATTCAAATCTTCCCTTTCATAATAATTTGCTTACTAAGTCAATAAAACATCATATAAGAAAAAATACCAAGTGTCATTTTGCTTTAGTACAGGAACGTGCAGTCAATCCATTGTGTTTACTTTGGCATGCTCTTAAAGAATTTAATTTATTTTCAATTAAAAATACAAATTAGACTTTAAATTATTGGTGATATTTTTAGACTACATCTGCAAATTCAATAGTGTTTTGACTTAATACTACAAACATCTTAGTTTTGTCCCTTTAGTACCAAATGAACCTTGTCCTTGTCCTTTAAAAGGAGGCAACATTATTCATTTCCAATTTAATACTGGAATTAAGAGAAATTATTGATACACAATGAGGTATCAATATTTTGTATTATTCTAAACATGATGAAGAAATTGTCCTACACCTGTCCCAGAACAAGGACTTTGTGTATTAGAAAACAATCTGCCAAGTCCCACATTGTTTCTACAAATAATAAAGAATTCTTAAGTCCTTCCAGGCTGTCGTATTCACTGATATTATTTTAACAGTTTGTAATATACACAACAGTTACCAAAGTTGTTTTTCTTTTCTCAGTATAGGATTATCAAGTAAAGCAGAGATAAAAACAGATCGATATTCTTATTTCTAAATGTTGCTCTGACACATTCACTAACCCTGACAGCTCTTGTTTCACATAGGAAAAAGATTTTTAAACCTTTGATATTAACCACACAAGTCAAACTCCACCATAGGTAATACAGATTAAAGGCAGAGTGTTCACCTTAGAGTTGCTCTGACTACGTTTGTGAACCCCACACCACCACCTGTTACAAAACAGGCCATCTAAAATGAAATCTCACCTTAAATCATTATGATACAAATGAAAAAAAAAAATTTTTTTCCAAATGCCACTGAAAACACCAAGATAAGTCATGGCAGCATTTTATTAGAGATTCTGATAACTAAATGATCGCTTAACCCACGGTATACTTTTATAGTGCATACAGTTTATGCAATTGTAGACAAATGCATGTGGCAAACATATCTCAACTTTACATCATCACATTGACTCAGGACCCCATGCTCAGCAGGAGGTCACCTTGTAGATGTTTTAAGCTCTGAAATGTAAGAAAAAATTAGTTTCCAAACACTAAAAAAAATGCTATTTCTCACCAAGACCTCAAGCCAGTCAGGTAATATCAATCATATCTATACTCTGTCACACACTATTAGATTTGAAGGCCTCCTGTGCAGTATTTTAATAAGTAACAGGAAGAAATAAAATAAAAGGGCATTAAAATAAATAACTAGAGAAATAATTGTAATTTTTTATTTTGTTATCTTGGTTTCAATTCCATTTTCATCATTATCTCATATCAAAGAGTGGACAGACAGGAAGTGTTTCAAGGCTGCACTAAGTACAATACCAGGGGAGATCTTCTGACATAAAAGAATACATCTTTCTCTCCTTTATTACCAAATAATAGAAAATACATATAGTTCTAGTAAAAAATTTTGCTCTGTACAGGTCCTATGATTTTTGGGGAAAAAAATAAAAAAACCTTAAGTACATAAACTATGTTTGTATCTCACGATACTATAGAATATTTTGATTCACACCCTATGTCCCTCAACACTTTCATTCAGTGTAACTCAAAGGCAACCCTTCACTGCCGTTTCCTTTGTATGCATCTCAATTCACCTGCAACATAACAACTTCACAAATCACATATTAGCTTGATGAAAGCTTTAATTATTATTCAAAATCATCTTTCATTTTCCTGTAACTGTAAAACCCTAAGCTACTTAAAAAATATGGATTTTATACAAAGAAGTGCTGCATGTTCTACACTTTTAAAAAAGTGTCCTTTGTTAAGATGAACTGATTTGCTTGTAATGGAATCTTATTCTGCCAAAACATCCCATCTGAGTGTACACTGCAGGGTTTGACATCTTTTGAGCATACGTGTATTTTACATATGGGTATGAACAATGTGAGTAGACTTTCCAACAGCTTAAACAACAGAGCAATCAGCATTGAATATTTATAACTGCTAAAAAACTGAACATGAGCACCCATGGACAGGTAATTAATCTTCAACTTCCCTTCTCTTATCCCACAGTTTACAAATTAATATGGATCACTTTCCTAAGGAATATTCCAATGGCAGCTTCCTGTATTTGCCGGAGGCATGTAAGAGTTTTCAGCCCTCTTCCTCCCCCCCTATTATCACAGAAAGCTAATTAGCTCCTGGCTCAAGCAGGGAATGACATGTTTAACATACCAGGACAGCTTCTCTGTGACCCTCTATCCCACATACCAGTCATATAGGGAGCTAGGGCTTTCCAGAGAAGAGAAGTATACAACTTTAGTACCTCCCTGTTCTCAGCTGCTTGCACCCAAAAACCAAACCTATGGATACTGACGTAAAAGTCAAGATGTTTTTAACTCTGTTACTGGGAAAATTATTTTGTCTTGTTTTGATTCCTGCTATCCCAATGATTTGGAAAGGGTTGCAATTTCCCAGGTCAGCGTTCCAGCCATTCTCTTGAGTTACATCTTGAAAGTAAACAGTAACCTGTGACAGTTAAATCTGGTAAGAAGAAACACTTGTGAACTGCTGTGTCATCAGCTTTAAACAGGAGATTTCCTTAATATCCTACACACTCCTTATATCACTCTTTAGCACCACATTACATTTTCTGAAGGCATAAACTTTCCTTTCTTTGAACAAATCCTTAAAATAGATTTCTCAAAGCAAATTTAATTCATATAAGCATCAATTACATTTATTCAAGTTACCTGAAGTGTATACTTCTGTATTTCATCCAGAACAAATTCCACTTCTTTTGAGGTCGTTAATGAAGCAAGATTCCCACTTAAATTGTAGCAATACAGTTTGGCATTGTCATAGCTTTCACGACTAGAATTGATGCGGAGGCAGGCATCTCCAACATGACTCCATCCTTCCCCACAGAGATGAGCTAGTGTAAAAAGCACATGATTAAAGCTGATTTGAAAAAACTTTTTAAAAACCTAAGTATGAATTTTATCTTCTGGAGATCATAATTCAAAATATTCTAAAAAAAATAAAACTTTTGACAACTTAGAAAATATTTATAAGGTATATGCTAAGTTTCAGCATAACGACACTTTTTTTCCCTGTATTCAGATTTGAACACAGCTACATATCAGAGATTAAATTATGCACATAATTAATAGCACTGTAACCAATCACTTTACCTAAATGTTTTGTAAATTTCAAAACTTGAAATCAATTGTCCTAGAATTCAGATCACAGCTTTACCCTATCTTTGCTTCATCATCCCATCTTTACATTTGTATTTGCCTAAATACAAATGCAATCAGAATGATAGGAAATTCAGACATCTTTGAAAATATTTCCTCTTCAACATATTCAGCATTACACAGATTCAGATAACTATTAAAAGATGAGTAAGCAATTCAGAGCAACTGTTACACTTAATCTCTACAAAGATTACCCAAACACAGTTTTAAACTGCACAGAATAAATTGGTTAAAGTTATTTAATGAATAATCTCTGTGGGGAAAAAAAAAAACAAACAAACCACTGTTTTCATTAACTTCATCTGGACATAAAGATCAAATGGAAAAGGTTCTGATATCTAACTGCATATGTGTAGCTACAAATATGAATTACAGAATAAATATTATTTCAGAATGTTAACAATCACCTTCTGAGAATACTTTATATTAGCAGTTTAATATTCACTCCTTACTACCAACATTAGATAATCAAGAAACTAGATCTTTTAAGCTCTATCTGCACAGGAAAATTGAAGTATAACTGAGTATAATTTAAAAGATAAAACCTCAGCTTGCAAAAGTAATAGTGTCAGTGAATATATAGCAGTAAAGAACTCAGTATGGCAATTCAGCTCTGCACTCAGTGATCCCCACAGGCTAGAACTTGTCACTGGCTTGTGCAGAGGTACATGCCATTCTTGCTTTGCTAATATTATTATCTCTCCTAACAAGATTAAAGGTAGCATTGATATACCAATCAGTGGTGTAATTACATCTGTGTTCACCTGTACAGGCACTGCCAGGCAGGGAGAGTAAGCACAAGTAAAGCAAATCCAGGTCTACTCATTGAACACATATTCTTTGGCAAAAATGGAGGAGATTTACTCAGTTTGGAAAACAACTACAAAAAGCAGCATCGCTACCCCACAGCCCTTACCAGGAAGTGCCTGGCACTCCTGCTGTCGCTGGTCCCACTGGCAGTTCAGGTGTAGTGAGCAGCTTTTGCAGCTGGTCAGTTTATTGCAGATCTGTTCATTCCTCACATGACATTTGGTGTAGTTTTTAACTGACTATAAAAATAAAACACACAAAACAGCATCTCAAACATATGCCAAATCATCAACAAACCAAAAGTCAAAACTGAAATACACATGGGTCCCTCCCAGAAAATCACAGCCACCTAAAAGCTAGGTTGATTTTAAGCTGTCTAGATTCTCTTATCAGTTGCAGAAAGTACAAAATTAATCTCTAGACCACAAATCACCCCACTTGTCCCACACAACTAATTTTGAGTGGGTCAAACAGTACTTTGAAGATGTCACTTCCCTGTACAGACCCCAGGAAGAGCTTAAATAACTAAACTAAATCTGCATTTCTTAAGATAGTTCAGGGCTATCCTCTCCCTAAACTATTTCATCCTATGAAGGTTAAAGCAGGCAAAACAAACAGAATATAAAAAGTGGTGCAAGATACAGATGTAAAATAATTGCAAATCATTGACTGAAGGTGCAAGAATATGCTCTACTTTGTTTTATCCGGATTAAACGAAACAAAAGTAGGATCTGTAGTCCACTAGTCATAAAACACAAGAAGTTTTTATCAGAAATTTCAATTGTGTTACCTCACAGATGTAACTGCATAGCTGTATGCAATATAACTAGTATAAAATTTACAGAATCTACAGGAAACCATTTTGTCAAACAGTGAAATAAAACCAAGAATAACTATTGCTTTGGTACCTTAGTATACAATAAAAGGAGAGAAGATTATTTTTACTTTTTTTTTGGTTGTGTTTGCTTTGTCGTTTTTTTTTCCTGAAAATTGTGGTCTTCTTTTCCAAGTTAGGCATTTTGAATACAAGTCTTTTTTCCCTCTGCATAGTACTTTTAATTAAGACATAATATTGATAAGTTATTTAATAAACTGCCCAAAATCCTGGGCCAATTCATCAGCTTATGGCTGTCTCTACTAACTTCATTTCAAGGTAATATTTAAAAATAAGAGTTAAAACAAGACAGTTTTACACTCGCAGAATCACAGAATGGTTGAGGCTGGAAGGGACCTCTAGAGGTCATCTTGTTCAACCCTAACAACCCTTATCTCTCTTTAACAACAAGAGATTCATTCATGCATAGGAGCAAAAATGGTTCACACTCAGATAGCATATGTATGGTTTACAAGATAATTTTGGTTGCTTTCCCTTCTACTGAAGTATCGTACTCCTGGAGTACGATAAAGCACATCTAAAGGTGCGATATGACAATAAGTTACAGATTTGTTGGCACTGGAATGATGATGATGATGATAGGGCATCAACCTACTGAAGTCAGGAGGGAAACAGCCTCCTAAGCCTCCTTTTTAAAAATAAACATAAAAAATAAAATTCTTGAAACAATGCAATTTTCAAAATGAATTTTCAATCTCACACAGGACCAGATTCATTCTTGCTGAAGAACACTGCTGTTTAGGGAATTATTTGTTGCCTTTATTGGATCAGATGCCCATCTGTGAGCTTATTATAAAAGTACTCTCTATGTGTTTGGCCCATGAGAAGGCTACTGTGAAGCAAAAAGAACCAGAGAAGCATTTCTAGGAGAAGGCATCTATATCACAGTACGAAACAGAGCCAAAGGCAACACCATAAAGTAATAGAATGTCTTTAGAATAGAACAGAATGGGTCTAAGCCAATAAATGCATGCAAACAGTAAAGCACAAAACACCTTTGGTACAAATGCACATTTGGTTTCACTCAGTCATGAAGCATATTCACAAAACTGCCTGAGAGATGCTTTAAAGTGAATTTTAGAGCACAAGTAACCACCATCTGCTCATTTACAATACCTCAACAAATACTCACTTTTAACACTTCATTATGACAGTCAAAATCCTTAAGCACTCAGATTGGTTTTGAAAATTATATACTTTTTAGTGATATTACATACAGATTACAATTTTCCAAATAAACTAACATCTTTGCTCTATGACTTTCTAATCATGAAGTTTGTTGTGTGCTGGTTATTTAATGTTTAAAATAAAACAAACTACTAGTGACTCTTCTGTTATAATGTTCTCTGTTGTATTCCCTTATTCCCAGCACTTATTTCCCTTAAATCCAATTTAAACATTGCTTGCCTGAAAATCTCATTAGTTCAATGTAGATGTGAATCCAATAGGTAATTCATATTAACCCAATATTAAGGTTATAACTTAAGCTACGAAACCCAATGAAATTCAGAATACAACAGCCCATCTGTTACTAAAGTTCTGTATTACTTGAGAATATTTATAATCTTTAGACACCAAAGTACGAGTAAATCATTATATCTAAAGTGTCCCACTCACATCTTATTTACTTTAGATTTTTTCAGTACTGATCTTGATATGGTGTCATATAGACAGACTTATGAACTGCAGTGATTTTCTGCATATCCACTGTAGAATTAAAATACTCAATAGTTTATGTTAGAACTTCAGAAATAGCTATTAAATAATGTACCTCTCTATTCCTCCTCAATTTTTCAGGTTAACAGTATAATCTTGTCTAGTTTGCCCAGTCTAACTGTAAATTATTAATCTAATAGATTTGCTACTATTTCTCTGAAGCTATTCCCAAATCTTATTATTGGGTACCTCTTAGTATTTTGTTTTTCTCCCAGATAAAATTTCTTCTAGTCGTAATTCCTCCTACTACTTTATACACTTCCCTCTGACTATTCTTTGAATTCCTCTGTAGGCAGATTGCTATGATTATGAGTATTAGTAGTATTAGTGTAGCATTTAAGGACTCCCATCATGAAAGAGGACGTTAACATTCTGAAAGCAGTGTATTACAAAAAGACAATTATTCTTATCTTTAAGGCACTGTGTAAAAATATTCAACAATGTACAACTATTGCTCTCTGAAGTATCCTCTAGTATCCTATATTCCTCAGCAAGATGCTCTTCATCACACCCTTCATGGGTTCTACAACATTTAGTTTATGTTGCTACATGCAGATATAAAATACTTTTCACTCACATATCAATTCAGGCTGTATTTAGGTTACTTACATCAACTGGGGCTTTATTGTATTGCATGTGTGGAGACTGATACAGCAAAAGGGTAGGTATGTCAACAAGCTTAAAGTGAAGATTCCAAATAAGAGCTAGAATTTTATAAAGAAAGTGGAGTTTTTTCCCATTTTTTTCCAAGCACTTGTATGGTTTTGAAAATAAAACATTTTCTCTCAATCAGTATTTTTCCAGTAAAAATTAGTTACTGCTCCCTTTCAAGCCTTTAAAATACTTTTCTTAAGTAATATAAGTTACTTCATTTGCAAACTTTTAGTGTGGGCAGTTAACATTTCTATAGACTGAAGGATTATAGGCCAACACTATAGACAACCAGCAGAGCATATTATTACAGTTGTTTCCCAGTTGAGCAAGACAAGATAAGCATTCACCCTTCAATATCTGCATCAGATATGATACGGTCAACTAAAACCATAGTATGCACTCACTTATTTGAGTTTTTATGGGAGAAAAACAAACCAGCTTGTTAGTGCTGAAATGAGCCAGACCTCCAGAATTACCTGCATTGCAAGCCTCTGCCTGCAATTACATCAGATATGAGTGTAATGATATATACCTTGACAATCCATGAGTCTGCAGAGAAGTGGAATATAATGTCCTGTTAATGTTCTGACCCATATCAGATGGTGAGCATAGGCAGGTATATGTGTATCATCAACACATTAGTACTACTTATGAAGTCCATCTGTCCAAACAGTTATTCAGAGAATTCTCCATATTTTACAGCCCTTCCAATGAGCAGAACAGTCACTGCTTTGCAAATATCCATGACCACGGAGCCAATGCCAAACTGATTGCCAACATATCTTTAGTATGCTGGACAGTTTCCACAATGCAAAAGCAACAGATTCTAAAACATTCTTGTTTGTCTCATCTGGATGTTATATACTCCAAATAATAAATCAAAATCTTTGTACAGCTACAAAATGGGGCTTTCTCTTTTCTCTCTACAGCCTGTTATCCTGTGTTACCATCACAGCATTGTCACAACATTTTCATTTTGTGAGCTTAGTCCAGAAGTAGCAGTCTATGAAAATGGATAATCAGCCTGATCCATTCCGCTCTCCACATGGTGCCATTCAGTTGATGCTGTTTTGGTGGGTTTATGTCAATAGCTGCAAAATTCTGTCTCCATCATCTCCCAGCCAATACACTAATTTTGCAATAGCCACCTTCAAATTATGATAGTAACTCTTCAGAAATCACCTTGATGAATTTTCACTATCCTATTCTTTAGTAACTCTACTAACAGCCTTTGCTATCCACTTCAAACCCTGAATAAAAGACAGGAAAGGATACAGAGAAGACTGATACATCAGTTGCTAATTATGTTGACAATCTTGGTCATGAAAGATTGTCAAAGAAGGATACTGAAGTGAAAAGCTCGTGCTAAAATACCCAGTGCTCCACATTCATTAGGGATGATGATGGTCTGCTCATTAGAAAATGTCCCTTGCTTAAGAGTTGAAAACCATGGTTTGGCACCTAATAAAGTGTACTGTGTTAGGAAGAGTCCTTGACGATCACAAAGGAAACTAACCATTATTGCCTGTAATCTAAAAATCACTCTGACAGACTTATAACATAGCTGCTGACAAATCTGTGTCTGCATTGCTTTTATTAGTAGTGACTAGCTACGAATGCCAGTGATTAGAGCTGGTTCTGCTCACTTTGAATGGGCAAGATTTAAGTCAGAGAGCTAATCCTACTCACACTCACATCTTAATTTGTCTCTCTGGAGAACAAGATTGATTTGTATCAGGTTCAAACCAGAGAGCAAGCTACTTTTACTAATGGAAGTGTGTAAAGAAAGGATTTTGAACTCAAGTACAGTCAGGTGTCTGGAGCTAGCTGAAAAACACAAGGAGGCAAAATTTATAAAGCTAAAATACTATTATAAGCTTGTAAAAAATGAAATGAACAAGGAAGAGATGCAGCAGCTGGTGGACAACAATATAAAGTATAAAACATAGCACTATGCAATATTAAAAATGAAAAATATAAGCTTGTATGAATCTATATGTTCTTATTGCTTACCTATACAGAGATCAGAACAATCTTACCAAATCATCACAAGCCAGTTAATCTCATGATGACAGAGGTTCATATTCCTTCAATGAGATGACAAATAACTCCATGACTTAAAGAAAAACATTTCTGTGATGATCAGTGATCAAGATACCAAGACTAACAAGACTGACCTGGTCCTGTTTGAAAGGGAAAAAAGCAAACAGCCACCCTTCATGGGATTCCACAGTTTCTGGCTGTATACTGTACACTACATATGCACAGAATCCAAGTTGATAATGACTCAAGCATTCCCAATGTTATTAATTAGGAGACAATAGTATTTGTCCTGAGAGATATACAGAGGGCTAACACAATCCTAAAGAATATTTTTATTTTTTCCCTGGAATAGGTATCTTTGTTGCAGCTCAGCTCTGCCCTCTGCAACATTTTTACTGTGAAAGTCAGGCAAACATGTTTACGTTTGTGTTCAAAACAAACTACTGTTAGTTTACCACACTCCTTTTATTCGCTTCAACAGGCCTCTGTTTTAGCTCGAAAAGAAACTGTATTAATAACAGGATCATAAATTTGCAAAGACTTACCATACTACAGTTACTATTTGCAGAAATGCACTTCTTGTCATCACACCACTGGCACCCATTTGTGTTGGCAGTGCAGCTCGCACAGTCTGCGTACCGGTAACATCGGTCATCTGCAGCAGCTGTCACACACGTGAAAGTCAGAAGGAAACATCGCACAGAAGGAGAGCATCGCCGCTCGCTTAAAGCATTTGCTGTTACACACTTCATTTGAACTCTAGCTATTCATAAAGGTTTAAGTTACTGTAGGAAATTAATTCTATTCAGTTAATAAGATTTATCCCTGTAAAAATTCCTTTTGTAACAACTATATTTGAAGGTTCCTAAGTCTCATATCAACTAAAGGAATATTCACTGATTTGCAGCATACAAACTTGCTTAGCACAGTGCATAAATTAAGAGAATCAGAAAGTTTCTTCAACAGTTCATTCTTCAATCCTTTAACACAGAAGAAAGATCTTCTTCAGATGCAGGTTTCTGATTAAAATATAATTTTAATATATGCTAATATTGCAAATATTAGCAGCACATGGATATTTCAAGTCTTTATAAATTGATTTATAAACCTAATAACGATTGTTAAATTATAGTTCTGCCTTTTCTCTACAAAAAATATTTAAGGAAGAGTTCATGCTAAATCCTAAATACAAGCCTTCAGGACTTGGACCAAAATTTATGTTACTTAAAATAGTTTGGGACACAAATTATTACTTCTGTTTAAAGCAGGCAAAAATTTGAAAAATCACCATGACCCAAAACAGGAGAATTCTTACCATCTCCTACACCAATTACCATGTTTAACTCCTGTGCATTTTGGCTTCTTTAGTCTCGGGATCATGCAAATTTGAGAGATTCTCTTGCCAGGGAAGTCTTGCTATCAAAGAATTGATCTTTTGAAAACCCACTAAAGTTTCTGTTTATCCCTTAATATTGACTATCAGCAGTTTCTCAGATTATACTCTCAAACTGGTAACAACTGAGCCAAGTGATACAAAAGAATATATGAAAAATTGGCTTGTGGCAAAATATTGCCACCTGAAACTGGAAGGATTTGACAGCAGTGAAGCAGTGCTGTGCACACAACTTCTTCAGAACTAGAACTCTGCTCACTTCACCTCTTCCAAGTTTAGTTGTAGTTTGTTCCCACTGCAGCAGCTGTACTTTAGAAACTGCTCTTACTTTATTTTCCTTCAGCCTGTGTGTGTTTTGGGGTTTCTGGTTTTTTTAACCACCTGTTGATATGACCAGCTTTTTATAAGATTCACTTTCATCTGTATTACCTTTTATTTTAATTTTTATAAAAAGCTCGAATTTTCTAGACACTAGATCTCTAAATGTTATGAAACTGTACAAAAGTAGTTCTTCAGAAAGCTTTACCTAGATAACCTTTTTGTTATATAATGCACCTTTTTTCTGAGTTTGCAACTGAACTCAGTTCAGAATCAAATAAAAGCTATCAGGAAAATAAACTGTCTTAGAATCACAGAATGGTTTGGGTTGGAAGGGACCTTAAAGATCATCCAGTTCCAAGCCCCCTGCCAGCAGCAGGGACACCTTCCACTAGACCAGGTTGCTCAAAGCCTCATCCAACCTGGCCTTCAACACTTCCAGGGAGGAGCAGCCACAACTTCTCTGGGCAACCTGTTCCAGTGTCTCACCATCCTCACAGGAAACAATTTCTTCCTAATATCTAATCTAAACCCATCCTCTTCCAGTTTAAAGCCATTTCCCCTTGTTCTTTCATTAACAGCCCTTAAAAAAAAGTCCTTCCCCAGCTTTCTCGTAGCCCCTTCAGGTAATGGAAGGCTCTCTAAAAGGTCTCCTTGGAGCCTTCTCTTCTCCAGGCTGAACAGCCCCAACTCTCTCAGCCTGTCCTCACAGCAGAGGTGCTCCAGCCCTCAGATCATCCTCATGGCCTCCTCTGGACTCATTCTAACAGGTCTGTGTCTTTCTTGTGTTGAGGGCTCCAGAACTAGACACAGTACTCCAGGTGGGGCCTTACAAGAGCGGAGTAGAGGGGTCTTGAAGCATTGATTAATAGCAGAACTAATAAGTTTTTAACAAACATTAAAAGCAGACTGTCAGTTAAATTGTATGGTAGTTTGTACATGCAGCACACAGCCAAAGTTTGTTTAGCAATTTTATACTGTGCTGAAAGGAAAGATGCAAAGAAAAAATAGCAGGTGTATGTAGCAGTGATGCTCATGTGAGGTATAAAAACAACACTTTCACAAGCTATTTATTTGTGACAAGCCAAAATACTCAGGGATAGGGTGCAACAGTTATTCACAACGCTAAATTGCTGTTTCAAACAATATAGCTATCACAATGCCGCACAGAAATTCACATGACAAACTTGAACCCATTCTGACATACTGCAGCAAAGGGGTTGTTTGCCTCAAGTTTGTTTCCAGCTGTGACTGTACTATATTCTTCTACACAAATAGTCTGCTTGATAGGTAATCTACTTGAAGCAGTGATTTCCCTCTCTCTTTCTGGTATTAAGAGCCATGAAAGTGCCATATGCCTGTAATGCCAGGTATCAATTGCAGCACGCATTTGTGCTCTGATTGCTATTACACTTTCTTGGAATCAGAAAAATATTAAGGCTTTTATGCATATATAGATAGATAGATGTGTGTATATGTGTGTATCTAAATATACCAGAAGAGGAGAATGTGGAGAAAGAGGAAAATTAATTCAGTTCCAGTATTTCAAAGCTCACCCTTTTATAAATGCTTCAAACTCCCTCAGCCAAATCCAAAGTCATTTTATACTTTAGCTCCCCAATGAAGTAAAATCTTCTCTTTGAACCCTCTTATGCTTTGTATCCCTTAGCATCTTAAACTTGTGCTCTTTTGCACCTACTTCCCTGTATTTAAAAATTAAGAAAACCTCCATAATTCATTGATTTTAAAGATTAATCCATAAATCTCTTGCATTGAGTATTCTCAGAGAGGAACAGTCTTAACAGTTCAATCACTAGTTCCACCTGGTTGGTCTTTTAGGGGGCATTTTAGGTTTTTCCCCACCTCTGTCCTCCACATTGCATTGCAAAGTTGACACTGTAAGACTAGAATTCAACTTACCTGTTTTCTTAGGACATTTTGCTCTAAGGATGTTATTAGCATGTCCAGATTCCCAGGATTCACAATGTTTCTTGTTCCATAGACACCTTATCCCTGGACGAGCGTTTTTACACAGCTCTTCATCTCTGAATGCTTCACAGTTTGGAGGCTTGTACACAAGGATGTCATTCAAAAGAACACTTGAAAAACCCCCAAATATATACATGGACCTATTAGGAAAAAGCAAGTAAATATAAATGTTATTGTAGCTATAGATAAATTTTCTTTATTTCTTCAGCTGTCTTGATACACAATAACAAAAATAACACATAATATTATAAAAAATATTTTTCACCTCTCTCAAATAAAGATTCTGTCAGTGGTTCCATTACAAAGATTGATAAGTTTTCCCATTTATTTCTCCATGGAAGTTTAAAGTAACAGAAAAATTGCTCAAAGTGCCTTGTGCTATATACATTAGTGAGTGACATATACCAAATGTCTGGAAAGAAGAAAGAAAACCTATGGTGGAAATTACTAATTTTTGGAGTTAATGAGAACAAAGTGTGAAATAATCGGCTGCAGGAAATGAGAACATTTTCCTTCAAAATTTTAAAGACAGCCAATAATAATTGGCAGATTGATATTTCTTTTTGGTAACATTTCCTGTGCAATAGCTGCTGACATCAGAACCAGAAGACTAGACTGAAATCTTACTCTTCTCATTTAAAATTATGAACAGCCTCAGGTAAAAGATAAAAATAAAGAACCTATATATCCGTTGTATCATATACCCCTAAAACAGAATTTATCATACAGTTACCAATAGCAGAAGTCTTTGGAGAGTATCTCATATTACACTTTTTTGTAAATAAAACTCTACTAAAAATACTATTAAGTTCAGGGGAGGAAAAAAAAGAAAATAATGGCATTTTCACCTTGACTAATTCATTGAAAGCTACAGTTCTCAAAGTACCAGAAATAGCTTAGATGTCTTAAAAAAACCCACAAATCACTAGTTGCTAAAATCATTAATTCCAATCAATTTTCTCTTAATGAAGTGACCTGTTCACTGATTAATTTCAAGTGTTCTGTGTACAGAGTTACAACTTACTGCCATTTCTGTTAATATCTGTCAAACTCTTATTTTAGTATTACTTATCACCTACGTTATTTCTGACCTATACAATACCCATATGTAGAGGATCTGTAAGTTGCCCACATATACTTAAATACTGATTTTATTAGTGTCATGAATAATGTAGAAGAGGAATGACCAGTAGTACGATGATCTATAGTACTGCAGCTGTCAGATATTAGGCCATTTAGCAACCAGAAATAGTAAAACTGATACAAGCAAAAAGTGTAATTTTTTTTAAACCTGACTATATTTTTCTACAATTTTTCCACTAAAAATGAGACGTTTGTCCTACATTTTTATCTTTTGGGGCTGGGGTGGGGGAAGCAGAGAGTTCAGACACCAAATCCAGCATACTCCAGATCCACTCTATCTCCTGTTTCTAGATGCTGAAGCTTTACTAAGCTCCTCTACTCAACTGATGACATGAAAGTATGCTACATTTTATAGGGGTTAAACAATATACTTAATATAGTCCAGGTGCTGGCAGGCTTTTTTTTTCCCTGCAATTGGTTAATGATGATCACTGTATCAGTATCTTCAAAATCTTGCTTTTTCCAAGCAAATTTTAGTTACATGGTTTTGATTTTTATAATTGTAGAAGAGCAAGGAATTACAGCATGCTACAAAAAAAAAAAAAAGATTTCTCCCACTACATCTAAGTGAGGATTATTGTTGGTGCTGAATTTCAAATTCAGTGTAGTTCACAATACTGAGGAAACACTTCAGTACACTAAGTTTCATATAAAACATGATTGAATAGATTTCACAGCATTGATAATTAGCTATACTGATTATCTAAAACAAGTAAAGTCCCTGATAAGCATTATTTTTCATGTTGATAAATTTCATCAACTGCATATCATTGAATCATACTTCACATAGGTATAATTTCTGTTACAGTTTTTATCATTCAGAAAAACAGTCAGGAAAATTTAAAATATGCTTCATTTACCCGTTACTGACAACAGCAGTGTGACCAAATCTGTTCACATCTCGATGCAGATTAGGTTTTGGTAAAATCTTCCATTCATCACAAGCTGAAAGACAAAACAAAAGCATATGAAAACAAATATAAAATAATTCCAAAAGTTTTCAGCAAAATATATGCAAAATGGACTTTATCAGACACTCTTTTTTATTTTAAGTATCGACTAACTTTATTGCCTATTTACTCTACTTTCCCAGAGGGATCAGTACAGGTAACCCCTGCTGTCACCACTGTAAAAACAGAGCATCTGTACCTCATGACCTTCAAATGTTCTTAACGTGCTTTCATCACCTTCTGGTCTCACGAACTCTGAAACAGAATTTGGCTGACTTATTTAAAACCACTCTTAATATTAGTTTCTATGTATTTTCTAAATTGTTCTGCAAAATCAGCAGGATTTGACAGACTTCTTTCTGGTGTCACCAGGTGAAAGCTAAGCTGCTTTCTTCTGCTCTTAATAATCTGCTTTATTCTGCTGTATAAATACGTTATTTATTTGGACTTCACAGGGTCCTTCTAGAGTCTTTATTTGCAGCAATATGCATGTATGTATGAATATATATCACAGATCAGTGACACACACTGCCAGTCTTTAGATACACTATTAATTTCATTTAGTAATTTTTAGTCCTTTTCATTTCTTTTTAAGTAGGATTTGGATTTTTAGATAGATCCCCCTTTTAAATGCATCACTGACGGATTTTCTAGAGGAAAGATTAATATGCATAATGATTCTTCTACATTTCTAGTAATTGCAGGATTTGAGCACACTGTAGTCATTAGTTCTGAGAAGCTACACTTGCATTGCTCAAGAATAAATCAACAGGTACTTCTTTTAGATGCATTTGTTGAGTAGGTGCTCCAAGAACCTGTCAGCAACACTTACCTATCATGGCATTTATCAAAGCCAGAGGACACTCACAGAAATATCCCTTTATTGTACAGTTCTCTGCCTTCACAGCCCATTTCAACATACACAACAACCACCATCATCGTCATGAAGTGATCAGTAATAGTGCCCTAACATTACACACCCTCTAATTAGCCAAATTATTTCAATTCATCTCTATTTCACTGAACATCTGCAACAGTAAACTTTTTTCTTTTCCTAAGTGCTTTAAGATAAACTACCATTCCTCCAGCTGTGCAGCCCATCTCATTATCATCTTAGTTTTGGTATCTTTATTTAAGTATTCTACTAATTACTTTCCTTTCACCAAGTATTTGAGATGAATGTTGAATCAATATCTTCACTTCAAATTAAGTATTCAAGCATATTTCTTTTAGTACTGGTACAGGAGAATTTACACATGTGGTTTTGGTGTGGTTTCATTTTTGTGTCCTGATTGGGATTTTAGTTCTTTAGAACCTTTCTTCATTATTTCCTACTTGAACTTCACTGACTTCAAATATTCAAATCCCACAGTAGAAGAAAAATATGGAGCACCTAGAGATTGAAACTGCAAGGAAATCCCTTTAAAAGGCAGCAAATAAAGTACTTTTCTACAGAGCAGCAAGCATTTCTGAAATTTTTCATCATAACAGGTTTTGGAGACAAGTAGCGTAAACTTTCAGGAAAATTTTCATATCAGAGATAGAGTTACAGTTTTCTCATTTAAAAAAAATAAATCTGCCCTACACACAAAGATAAGGATTAAATACAAGGCTGAAAAGGAGTTAAAAGGTGAAAGATCTCTTCAGTTTACTCAAAAATGTGGCTTTATTTTTATATATACATGTATGCAACACACACATATATGTATTTAGGTCTTCGATAACTATATCATTCTTTCAGATATTCTCAGTGAAAACTTATTTTCATTTTGCCTTAATGTTTTTTGAAGCCAGAATAACAAGATTACACTTTTTCTTTTAAACCAGTCACAAAGCTATCAATTTGGACACAAATACACAACAAAAATTACGTATTTGCTCAGCATAATCTCCATAACATACAAAAGTAAGTAGACCATAGGCCTGCAGAAGCTGTACAGTCAAACTTAGTACCACAAAGAAGCAGAAGTGACGGCTCCAGGGAGATCTTATAGCGGCCTTCCAATACCTGAAGGGGGTCTACAAGAAAGCTGGGGAGTGACTTTTCATAAGGGCAGTTAATGACAGAACAAGGGGAAATGGCTTTAAGCTGAAAGAGGGTAGGTTTAGATTAGATATTAGGAAGATATTCTTCCCTGTGAGAATGGTGAGACACTGGAGCAGGTTGCCCAAGGAAGTTGTGGATGCCCCCTCCCTGGAAGTGTTCAAGGCCAGGTTGGATGAGGCTTTTGAGCAACCTGGTCTAGTGGAAGGTGTCCCTGCTGATGGCAGGGGGGTTGGAAATGGATGATTTTTAAGGTCCCTTCCAGCCCAAATCATTCTATGATTCTCTGATACAGACCAACAGTCAGAAAAGGTCACTGGCATACAGCAAGACTGTGGGAGTACATCTGAAACCTGACTGTTCCCAGGGTCTTAATGCAATTACTATGCTGGTTGATTTTTATCTAATATTGCCAAATTCATTTACCTGTAAGATTCCATTAACAGCCATATATAAACCAGGTATACTCCCTTAATTTTAAAATTTGGAATAATTTATAAAAGTTATAGATATGATTAAAAAAAAATAAAGGAATATCACCATCAGATTAAATATTTCAAGGAAGTCTGCTTAAGGATAAAAAATAAACAACTAAAAAGAAATCCAAACACCCCTCTCCCCTCCCTCCTCAGCTTTAAACAACAACAATGGATATTAGGAAATCCAGGAGGGACAAATTGTCCTCTAGGCTGGTGTCACACAGAGCCTAGGTCACCCCAACTGCTGGCTATGCTGGTCCTGTTCTCATTCCCACTGTCAAAACAGTTCATCTCTGCTAGGGCTGCTGCTCTGGCACTTCTAATGCAGAAAATTATTCACAGCAGCACTTTGTCCAGTTTGCTTCCTGTTAGCATACCATGCTGAAACAGCTCGGTGCAAGGTCACACAAGGGTAGATTTGGCACATGAGAGGGGGCAGGACAGGATGGCTACAGGCAAAACTGTAGTAATACGCCGCTAGATTGACGTAGGCTTCCACAGAATCACAGCTTGAGCCCGTAAATAGAGTCAGAGACTGTGGCTGTGACAGATAAATCAATTACATCTTTTTATAATTTAGAAACAGAACATAGAAGTACATTATTACCAGAGTAACACAGATGGTCCAAACAGCAATAATTTCAGCATCAGAAAGTAGACTTGGAATGAATTTAGTAGTTTGAAGAAAAAGTATAGTAAGTTTAATTCAGTGTTTTATAGGACCAATGAATCTCCAAAACTTGCCTTTCTCTCAACTTCTATCTTCTGTCATTATCATTGTTAGCAATATATTATCATAAAATTATGGTATTATTAATACACTTCATCTTTCACAATTGTTCTTTATTTATTTTCTCTACTTAAATAGAATGGTGAAAGTACATACATGCCAGAGAGATTCTGTTCCTGAAACACTTTTAGCAGGAGAGATCACAGTACTAGGGCACCAAGTAATACTTATGATCACAAGTTTCAGAGGAAGGTAGAAGTAGTATTAAATATAAAAGTTGTGTACTTCCCATATCCCAGCATAACCTGGCATTTAATGCCTCCATGGTGTCTGAATTATGTAAGAAATTCCAACTAAGAGCAATATTATCAGAAATAAGTTATCAATCATGAATTCAATTTCTATGTCAAGAAAATATTTCCATTTTAAAAGCTAAAAAAAGTAAATATTTTAACACTACAACTGACCAGTAAAATCTTGCTGTTATATTTTAAAATCAAGTTCTTGCTGCTGTAAGTCATTGCACATTAACAGAAACAGCAAATTTAAGCTCATATGCCTTTGATGGTAAAGGAAGCAATTTTTAAATACCCATGCTTTCATCTGATTTTGGGAAGTGTTGCACATTTTTGGTTTTTTATTTTTACAAACATTCATACAAATATATAGTATTTCCTGTACTTTGAAATTTATTTAAGAAAAAGTGGGATTTAATGCTGAAGGAAAACCATACCACCATAATAAAGGCCAGTTTTGAGATAAGGAACCCTTGAGGGCTGGAGATATAATAATTCCTTTCTTGCTGATGGTATTTGTCAAACTGGCAGGTCTTTTCAATAAAGTACAAGAAAAAAAGGGGGAGAAAAGGACGTTACAAATAGCCTTCCCGCTTATCTCCTCCTGGCATTCTCAATGACTACTGAACAGAGCATTGTGCAAGAATAATACTTTTGCTTAGCTTTAAATTCCTGATCTGAGTTTCTCTGTGCAGATCGGTTAATACAAAACACAGATAGTTAAACAACTGATTTTTTTGTCTTTTTTGGTAAAGAATCAAATAGAATTCATCCCTGCCATCATCTCCAAACTTCTTTTGGATATTTCAAAGTACTCAAATTTCCAGACTTACTGTAGAGTTCCAAGAAGAATGTACCAAATAGCAAACATGGTATGAGTTTCAGCATTGTTTATCGCTAGTACATCCTTCTGTGTGTTGCATTTGTTGTATTAAGTCTAATAAGGATGGTAAGCTTTATGGAGTAAAGAATAAAATACTTTGTCAAATGTCATGTATTCTTAAGCTATTATACAAATAGTAAGTAGAAGATACAGTATTGGTTGTATTTACCATTGCCTCTGTATGTATCCTGGTATAATATACTGCACATGGAAATCTATACTGCTTTTAATAGAACCAGTTACTAAGCAGATGGAGTGATACTATTCACTCCAAACTGATCAGCAGAAATTTTAGTCACTGAAAAGTACAAGGAGGAATATAGGGGCTGCTCTTCCTATTAGTAAGGCTTCAACTTCAAGAACAAGTTCTATCACATTATAACATGATAAGCAAAAGATTCACACGCCTCCCTAGTGTAGATGGAATAGTTAGCAGATGATACAGAAATGACTCTGGAGTGAATTCACCAGCCATACAACTTACATGATGAAACACACCACAGAAACGTACCAGATTTGAGGTGATCCAGCTGATGCTGGCAGAGAAAAACCTCAAATTAACTCTGCATGGGATAGTGCTCTCCAAGGTCCACGCTCCAACTGGAAAGGCCTCAACACTCTATACTTTGTCCAGTCACCTATATCCTTCTCATCTACATGCTACTGGCAATATTGTATTACTGGCAACAGAGAAGATGATCAAGGTATTTTACAGAAAAGTTCTCAATGTTGCAACAGTAAGGACAATTTCACAGAGCTTGAACTGAGATGGGAATGCAGGCTCTCTGCGAGGGACATAAAGACACAGTGACAAAGTCCCCGAGACATAAAGTCCCCGAGAACTCACTGCAGCAATATTAAGGCTCCATCACTCAGATCACTAAAAGTACAACCAGTTACACTGATACAAAGCTACTATGATAGCATATGCAGTACAGTGAGAGAAATATGCTATATCAGCATAATATAGTCACGTATTACTAGAATGCAATGTTAAGTATTGAACAGAAAAGCTTTATTTTCTTCCCCCACCCTGTAGTGCCCAATACTGCACTTAAGACTGAAAAGAAGCACCATGTCCAGTCAGAAGTTGCAGGTGGAACTCCCTAAGTGATACTTTCACTGTTTCCTTTAAAGAATGGAAAGGGTTCATACTCCCAAAATATGATAAAATAAAAAGACTTATTTTATATAGTTTAATAGTAAAGAGTAATGATCCAAGATGTAGGAGAAACAGGTTCATTTCCTACCCAATGGGAATTAAACCTACAGCCTTCATCTCAGAAAAGTGCCCAGACTGTTCAAGCTAGGCAACTTTTCACTACTCCAAGTTAATGTGGTTTCACTGAATAGAAGAAGGAAAAAAAAAGAAAAAAAAAAAGTCAAAAGTTTTTAGAACAGTCTCTAAAAAAGGGGTGACCAGTGTTCCACACTTTACATCCAGGATCACATTTGCATTTCTGCACTGGCAGGCAGGCTGAGTGACAATCTCTTACCACATTTGGAGCTATGCTATAAGAAAAGCTACAAGAAACTACATACTTTACATTTCCATTATCAAATAATTTCTCAATTTTAAAGTATTTAAATAGATGTGAAATGCCAATCTACTGATTCTGTTCAATCACACTCTCTAAAACACCTGCAGTGCAGCCCTACCCACTACATAGAATCAAGTGTCAGATTATGCTTGTATGCTCTCTACATATTATCAACAAAGACACAGTTTTACTCTGGTAAAAGAAGAAATGGTGGTTCACAAAGTATGGACACTCATTATACATCTCTCTGGTTCTCTTTTTTTATTTCTCTGGACAACTAAACACCATAAACAACTAAAGCACTATGAATGTAAGGTACAAACAAAAAAAATATTTTTCCAATTCATTCCACACTGCATAAATATTTTTCTTTATTCAAGTAATAAAAATCTCCTTACTCTCAAGAAAACATAAAAGTGAACATGTTTGAAACAGCGTGAATTGAGTTTAAACTATATATCCAACATCTACAGCAGAGTCTATATACATAACAGTGACTCCCCAAGCAGTATTAAAAAAACAAACAAAAAAACCCAAACAAACCAACAACCTTGAGCTTTACTATTAAATGGAGCAATTACTGCATTCTATTATTACGGTTTTGCTCTTCCAATAGTACAGTGACACAGAGGTAATTGCTACCACAGACTGCACCAGAACTGCGCTTATGACTTAAGTGCCCAGGAACACATAAAACTTAATCTATCTCAGCCGCTCCTTTACGTTTTCTTTGTGATAACACATTGATAATCCGTTTGTAACTCCAGAAGGAGGGAGAACTGTAAAAATAGATGGGTTTACACCGCAAACAAACAAAACAAAACAATATTTACAGACATTTAAACTTACTCATTTTGTTGATGACAAAGACTAGAGTTGAAACAATTTATTTTACAAAACATTTTATGAATAAACAGTTCATTTTATTACAAAATACCAGCAATATGTTTGGTTAAAGTAAAACTGAAGTTAATCTCATGAGATAGTCTTGAAATTTTTTTCCAAAAAGAAGTAAGTTTTTAAGCTTTGTTTGAATACCCTAGAAGAAACTTAGTATTTCACATGCAATATTGTCTTTCATAAGCAATTGCATTTGCATGTTATTTAATCCATAATAATAAACTGAAATCCAGACAGTAACAAGACTTACAAAATAAACATTGCAGAGTATATTATTACCTTAAATGTTATGGGCTCTTCTCCCATAGATACAGACAATGCTGAAATACAACCACCACTAGGAGAGAGCGTGCAACAGCTGCCGTGTTCCAAATATTTCAGATTTTGGCTTTTGCAGAGGTTGCCTGTCAGTCATTCCGTATACATTTCTATGCTTAGGCATACAGAAATACGTTTACTAAAATTAACATTTGGCCAGGAAGTAAAATCAATATCCTTACTCTTATAAAAACTTTTTTTTTCTTTTTTTTAATACTGCTCTCAGTATTTAGAATCTCTGTTTTATGTTCTGATTTTGTATGTCCAATTAATCTATTTTTATCTCCAATTTTTGCACCTGAATACTTATAAAATATAATCTAAATAACTTTCCTAAACTCTGATTGGAATAGAAATGCAAGAGTTTTAAGCAAGGGGATGCTCCTATATCGTGGCTTTATAACAAAACAAACAAACAAACAAAAAAAAAAGTCTTAGTAATCCAAAATTAATACTTAAAAACTTTCTCCTAAAGTTTTGGAGTACAGCTTTGAATTTTTTTATCTGTAGTAGTTGGGATGAAAAGTTCAACATGCACATGTGTGCATTTGTGTCTACACATGTATATAAATATGTACTTAATACATTTATGTATATATATGCAAGTGTGGTGGGTTTATTTATTTATTTATTTATTATTGTTATTTTAGTGGTCTTTCATCAGGTTCCCCAGGCAGAAAATTGAGCTCTCCTTCACAAGGACACAGCTTTCCATCTGCATGTTTACAAAGAGAAAGCTTTCCAGTAATGATAATGTCATACAAATTATAAACCAGATTTACACAATTAATTCATTGGCACTGTAACATTAATTACAGGGCAGCATAAGTAAGAAAGACACATGATGTGTTTTTGAAACTTTCATACCAGCTACAAAGATTGAGCATAAAATGAAGAAACAAAGCTGTAATGCTGCACCCCTCTTATCCCTGAGCCGACAGGAGAGAACAGAGCAAAGTAGGATTCTTGCTCTAGATCTGGTTACCAGATATGGTCTTGCTCCAAAAAGCTGGCTGTTGGTATAGGCTGGGAGATGGAGTGTGACTGAATATTCACAGTGTAACTTCTGGTATTTGTCTGGACAATACCACAGAGTTCTATGATCTCTGGGAGGGTTTTCCATGATTATTTCAACACCAGAAGGCCAATAGCAGCAAGAAGAATCCATAACAGTTTTTAGGTCATTTCGATTACGCTGGAGTCTATTTGATAGCTGATCCAAGTAAGCTATTTTTGCTCAAATTCATGTAAATGTATACAAAAGCAGGTCCTCAAATTTTCCTACCTTGCACCAAATAATCCTTAGTCATGCTCAGATAATGAGATGTCTTCATGAAGTTTCTTTTTGTTTATAAAAGTTTAAAAACTTAAGTCCTTTGCAAGAGATGTTAATTATTTCATTACTCATCTTTTTCACAGAATTCAGGCCAGTTTTTTAGAAGTATACTCTTTAGACTGACTTCTGCACAACAATTATATTTTGTTTGGAGCAGGAGTTAGGCTAGAACTTTGTACAGTACAGAGATCACCATGATTTCTCTCTGAAATGTATTCTATTCCTTATACAATGTACATAATTAAATTAATCAAGTATTCAGAAAAAAACTTGCAAGCACACTAGCCTGGGTGAACCACTCTGCCACTACGTAGGCAGAAAAAACAGTGGTGAACTGGAGACCAACAGTAACTGACTCGTATGATTTTGTTTCTTAATAAAAAAAAGTAGACTGAACTAATGTCAAACTTTGTTCCAAGGAGAAAAAATAAGCAAAACATCAATACTGACACATGTCACACTTCCTCTCCTGTTCTATGACAAGTTTATTTAAACTAATCTCTGCAGGATCCAAGCACTTTGTGGAATTTAAAGTAGATAAATTTTAATTTATCTACTTTCTGCCATGTCCCAGTCTCACACAGGTATGCAGTTTTTATATATTACAAAGTAGTGCTAAGGAATTGGAAAAACTCAGGGTGCATATCCTAATATATAATTTCTCAATCACACAGCGAAGGCTGAAGAACAAGATATCATCCTATTTTGAAAGATATATCCCTACTAATTAAGTATGCAGCCAGATTTTCAGATATGCACATCTCAGTTTGTATTAACTGTCATTATTATGTAGGATTACTATAAACACAACGTCATTTGCATATGTAACTCCCAGATTTTAAAAGAGCTGTTACAGAGCACAAGTTTTCACAAGCAGTGCATATATATTTTTTCCTGTAAATACCCATTCAAATTCTTTTTCTAAAAGAGAAAAATACTGCAAGTCTCTTTTCACAACACTATACTAGAAGAATTGAATAAATATCTGTGGTAGTTTGAACCACAGTGGGACCACGCGGTCCTGCACTCACTCCCCCACCCAGTGAGATGGGACGGGAGACAACGAAGGAGGCACAGATTAGGAATGAAGGACAGGGATGGCTCACTCACCAGTTATGGTCATGGGCAAAACAGACTCAACTTGGGGAAGAAAATCAATTTAACTTGTTGCCACTCATCTGCATAGTGCAGTGAGAAATAACAACCACATCTCAAGACACCTTCTCCCACCCCTCCCTTCTTCCCAGGCTCAAATCACTTTGCTCCCAGTTTCTCTACCTTTTCCCCGCCCAGGCACAGGGGACAGGGAATGGGGGTTCAGTCAGTTCACCTCTACCACTCTTCTTGGCATGGAAGTCCAGGAACAAGATGTTCCAAAGCAAGCTTCCCATGGAGTCACAGACCTCTTTGGGCTCAGCTCCTGGCTCTGGCATGGGGACATCCACTGGCAGCTGCAGACTCACCCTCCTGGCGCTGGGGGTCCACCCCTACCCTGGCAGGGAGTGTCTCTGGGGTCTCAATTCAGTCACACCTACCCTCGGGCTCAGCTTCTCTGCTCCAGCATGGAGACCTCCCCAGCCTACATATGGGTATCTGCTCCATCATTGAACTTCCACGGGCTGCAGGAACCTCATTTGCCTTCTCCTGCTCCATGCAGTTGAACTGGGTGTCTGAGGTTCTCTGTCCTCCCCCTCCCCTTCCTTCCTCCTGGCAATGAAGCTCTCTCCCTGTTTTGGCCGATGGTCCTCTCTTGTTCAGGTCAATGGCCTCTCCTCCAGGTTCTCTCCACTTTCCTCTTTTCAAGACAGTCCTTCCCCTCACAAAAATGGATTCACAGAGGTGTTTCTCTAGTGCTCACTGGCTCAGCCTGGGATGTGGGGGTTTGCCTTGTAGCCAGGAGGGCTTTCGTGGAGCTTCTCACAAGCTGGCCCCTTCCCCTACTACCAAAAACGTCCCCCCCCACACACACACAAATCCAACACAATATCCTAGTTTGAACACTGACATTACATCCATAAGAGGCAGGATCTCACCAGTTGAGGCCCTTCAGCTTCTTTTTATGTACTAAACAGGCAAGTGTGGCACTCCAGTGAACAGCAGATAAAGAAAAGCCTTAACCAACATCAGTTAGAAAAGTGGAGGTCGGCCAGGGCATCCAAGATTGAGCACAGTGGCAACCACTTCCCTACTGCTAAAATCCCTCCTTCAGCATAATGTAAGCAATAACTGCACAGTCAGAAAATACCTCACCTCTAAATAACCATTTGTGGATCATTAATAAGCTGCCAGAGCAACGTGGTGGCAAGTCTGGTAGTAAAATATCAGAGGAGGACAAAAGCATACCAGAGGCCAGGTTTCTACAGCTCATTTTATGCAGCAGATTTCCCATCATATAAGTATGTTTACTGCTATTTAAATAAATACACCAAACAATATTAAATTATGATAATAAGGGCATCATAATAGTTTTTATAACATCTCCAGATCTCCGAGTCTGCAGCTTTAACAAACATAGTCAGATGCAGTAAGCATTTAAAATGACTGAATTGAGCCCTCAGTTCTTGACACTTAACGTTTACCTCTCTAAATCTTATTCATATAGACTAAGTTCAGTACTTGGAGAGCAATGACTGATTCCAGAAAAGGAAAAAAAAAAAAACAAACCAAAACAAAACCAACCAACACCACAACTCTGTCCTAAGCCTGGTAAAATTAATTGCTCTCTGGAGATCCTTATCTCCCTCCATTGACTAGAGGAAGAGTCTGGATTACTAGATTATATTAAAAATCAACCTTTTAGGCAGCTAAACTTAACTGAGATAAATCCTCCCAAATAGTTACTTCCCATTGATATGAAAAACAGTAAGTGTTTTCATGGATAATAAAAAGCTGGAGCAATCTATCCATAAGACTGTCACATATAATAAGAGATATAATCAAAAGTACTCTATAGCCCAGCTTGAACATAAATACTATAGGCTTTATCTCTGGGATTCAGCTGGTTTCCAGACAGCACCCATTTTTTCCAAGATAGTGCATAACACTCCATCACTTTAAAGGTAACTAGGGAACGTGAATCATATATTTTGTTTTCCAAGCATTGTTCAAAAACTCATGAAAGAAGGTAAATAAAATTTTGAAATATACCCATTCCATAATTATCCAATTCTTAGTAAAATAAGTATTTACTATTTTCTGAAAAAGTATATCTGTATTTAATGTGTGCTGTGAGACTGTGATTCTAATTTGGCAAAATGAATAATACTGAAGATCAAGTTTGTATCAAGTTAATCTTCATAGATTTACTTTTTTTTAAATGAGCAATTAGTACATCTGTTTCTTTTGTACTTCATCACTTTGATAACACATGGAGAATGTGACTTGCAAGAAAATACAAATACTACATATTGTAATCAACTAGAAAAGCCAAAATATTGTTCCACCCTAAAAAGAAAAACAAACAAAAAAAACCCCACCTACCACAAAAACCATACCATACAACATTTTCATGAAGTAGGATAAAAAACTCCTGCTACATGAAAGTCAGAAAGTTACAGTTATTCAGATCCTGGGACCCATACTGTTGATTCTCAAGTGTCATTCTACAAATAAATATAGACTGATAAGTAATATTATCCTCTAAAATAAGGAAGGAGTTCTGTTTCATTAAAAATTAAAACCAGATGTAAACTGAAATGAGAACAAAATCAACAGCTCACACCATCAGATGCCTACAAGAAGCTACACAATATGTAATACAAGGATACAGTCCAAAAATCCAGCTGTTCTGAAAAGGCTTTATTCACACGCTCGGTGGAAATGGCAGGAAATAGCACATATGTGTTCTATGTACCTAATTTACTGATTATTTTCTTATGAAAGCAAACACTGAATGGTTGATATCAATACACAAAGCTATAAAGAGCCATCAACTAGTCCTATAAAAAGGATTATGTCTTACCCTCTTCTACCACTGTATTCAGATGATAAACGCTTGCCAAAAAAAGATCCAGGTACTATCCACAAGCTATTCTCAACGGGATCATCCCTCAGTCCATTTCCCTGACTGGTCTGACACATTTCCCAGTTTTTAGTTCCCAGGTGGCTGTGCTTTTTGGCCCAAATATGATTTGTGTGTTTATATTTGCAGCCTATACGTAAAATATGCACATGAATATTAGGGAAGGGAAAAGCTATTTATGGTAAGAACAACATTGGCAATAAACAAAACAGGAAACAGATTATGGACTCATTAAATTCCCTTAGATTTACAGTCTCCACAATCCCATAGGGAGGCTTTTTCATAACTGCATAGCTCTAATGGTTGAAACATCCTACGTATTGAAAACTTACACCCACCTAGTCTTGTCTCAAGACAGTCTTTTACCTTAAACAGTTTTACTCCAAAGTGTATCCCTATCATATATTTACAAACAGTAATCTTTTCCACTCTCACTCTCTTACAAAATTAAATATACCACATCCTTTTATCTCCTAAAGGCTCCTCATGCTTCAGTTGCCCTAATACCACCCACCATGCAGAGCCCTGTTTGAGTTTGTGGTTTTTAAATGTGTGTTGCCAAAATTCTACAAAAATATCCTGGGCCTTGAAAATGGCACTGATGTGTCTTTTTTCTTTCCATTAGGACTCCACAGGCCACTTCCACAGCCACATGCCGCTCCTGTCTCAGAAACACAAGCCACTGTGACTTCCAGCAATATGCCTTCAGTTTGTAGGAGAAAATTCTTACCATGACTTGCACCTTGTTCCATTAAACATTATCTCATGTCGACTGTCATTTCCAGTCATCTCAGCCTCCCTGAATGACAGTGTAGCCTCCTCCCAACTGGTTGTCAGCACAGTTTTGCAGGGTTCTTTTGTTATTATTCACTTTTACTGTTGAACTCTGGTAACTGGGAATTAATTCTGTATTTTGACATTTGTACTGCATACTAGCAGGCTTTGGTGCTTCAGAAGTAAACTTTTCTTCAGCACCATCCTCCTAAAATTATCTTCTGTCCCATGAAACTAAGCAAAAATACCTTAGCCATTTTCATTGCAGTTGTCCATGGAAACACAGGTTATCCTTAACATAACCATGCAAAAGTATTCCATAGTCTGTTATTGTGCCAATTTATTTAACATAGTAATCCCATGAGTCTATATGAGGGAGTAACCCTCAGAATCTTCCTCCTACTCAGCAAGACTTGCCCATGCTAGACTGTGGGTGGGGTATTGCTCCATGTGAAACAGACATATACCAAGGCACTTATCCTGATTAAATAATGCATTTCAGTCTCAAAGGCAGGAATCTTTTAATTAACACTTTAATCTGAAATGCATAGGAAGAGGAACGAGGCAGGGAAAGCAATTCATCAGAGGAGGATATCCAGCAAAATCCATGCATCTCAGCCATCAGCCCCAACGTGTGTCTGTTCAGCTACAACCAGCTACCTACTACAGCCAGTCTCGCAAGAGGCTGTTTCTCCACACTCAGCTGCTTCTGCTGTGGAATTCCTACATTTCCAGATAGCTCTTCACCTCGTGGCAGCTCCAGCTTTCTTAGTTTACCAAGCATCACCACCTGACTATCCCTGCCTTGCCTTTCAGAATGCTGCGCACCTGGGCTTCTCCACTCCCTGATTTTCAACTCAGACCCATTGTGGCACGTTGACATAAGCACGGAGCAATGCATTTTCCAAACTGCCACCAATTCCAAACCTTTTCAGAAGCCTCACAAGTGTTACGTGTGGGGAAATGTTTTGGGTTTGTGGGGTTTTTTGTGGGTTTTCTTTCAGGTTGTTTGCTTTGCTTTTTTTAACTCCAGCATCATATTTTATTAGTACTATGTAGCTACTCCATAATAAAAAAAAATATAAAAGAAAATTTAAATCAGTCAACCCTTGGAGGTAATAACCACTACAGTGTCTGTTAGCACCAAAATACACCAAATACTTGCAATTCATTTAGCAACATATCCACTATTCATATGATAAGACAGTACTAGGCTCAGTTTTAAAAACTGATCATTTCAGTTACTATGCTTTGTTCCACAAACCAAATACTTAAGAGCAAAAGCCTGGTTTTAATTTTATGATATAATTTATAAATAACTTGATGTTTGGGATCAAGACTGTAAAGAATCCCATTAGCTGAACTTGAGAAAGCAACACTGTGATAACTAAAACTCAAATGAAAAACTAAAATACATACCTATATCATATGCAAGGAAGTCAGCAGAAAAGCACTTTGCACCATTACTCAGGGAAGTATCATTATGAGTATTGCCACCAAAAATCAGCATAGCTCCATTGATTAAGACAGCTGAATGAAGATACCTTGCAAAACCACTCTCTTTCAAAATAGTCCTGAAAAACATAAGAATAAATTAATACATACTAACGTGAAAAACTACATATACACATCAAGAATATCTAGAGATTAAAACAACATAAAATACAAGGAAAACACTAAACTAAATCTATTGTTCAGTAAATATGATGAAATGTATCTTGTCTCTCATGTTACAACAAATATATTTAGCACTCATTTAAAACATCATGCTTTTTTCTAATTAAAAATCCAGTTTTTCAAACAACATATCAGAAGTAAATTATATCATGTTTACATTCTTTAGGAGAGAATAAAGATCTGGTACATTTTACTCAAAACTGAATGAAAACCAATTCATATTATTAATTCCTATTCTTATATATTCTTAGCCATGTTGGGGTTTTGCTGAAGAAATGTAATTAAGTCTTTAGAAGGCAAAACAATCTTTAGATCATCCTAAGCATTGGATTTATTTTTTTTTATTAATTGAACACTTAGACCTGAAAAAGAAATGGTAGAAGCCATTCTAGTTATGATGAAAAACACTTGCACTGCTTCATATATATATTCAGGCTGGCAGACTCAAATATTCAAGCATACAGAATTTCAGTATTTAAAAAAAAAAAAATATATAGTCCCCACACATTGAGTCTTTAATCTCTCTTCATTCATTTTAGCCTATGTCTGTGCAGTCTGCTTTGTGCCAGAGCAATAACATGGCCCAACAGTAGCCAAGAGCTATCAATGCTACAGTTTTAGAGTGGCAGGTGTGGGACTAGTAGAGAGAACAGAATACAAACTTCATTGAAGCACAGCAAATAAATCTTACCAAGGGAGAGAGTAACCATTTGTGGGCTTTGCCAGCTTGAATTAGTTAAGTAAGCCAGCTGTAGACATGTTTGTGAAGAACTGATTAGATCACCAGTACAAAATATTAGTTACATCCCCCTAATAACCTTATATTTGTCTCTGTAATCTAACAGTATTCAAGAGTATACTCTCATTCTCACTTGTGTTACTTCATGCTGCTTTCACCCACAATTAAACTGTTTTGCAATTCGTTTCCTGTAATGAACATATTGACTTGACTACCTTTCCTTCTGATTGAATAAAACTGTCTCTCTTGAATCACATTGACAATATTTGTTCAATATATTTACAGCAACATAGGGTTTGGGGGAGAAGGTTTTAAGTACATCTCATTGTTTTGACATAATGATGTCAATCAATCAAAAAACTTGAGATATTTTTTACGGCATAAGAGACTGTACATTTAAACAAGCCAAGATGAAGCCATTCAACCTAAGTTCTCATATTGTCATTTAAATAGAGCTCCCCCTAACCCCAGAAAGTAGAATCAAAGGAAATACCAAAGACTAAATGAAAGTAAATGAGATTTTGTTTTTTTAATGCTTAAAAATGCAGTAATTCCTTCAAGACACCAGCGTGCCCATCACTGTGCTTCTGTTTTTAATCCCTTTTTTTGTTCTATTAAGAGACTTGCATTTTTGTTGTGTATTTCTGATTAAAGTACTAGGTAAGTGTGTTTTTCTAACCAAGAACTAGCTTGATACAGAATATTTATGATACCTACCCAGAAAAACATATTTCATTTCAACTCATCACCTTGCAACATACAAAATTAGGAATGACAAGGAAACAGAGCAAGACATTCTTTTTAACAGTTATATTCTACTAGCAATGGAGGAATACTGCTGCTATAAGTTGAAAGAATTATAATATACCCAAAACATGCTGTCCTTATACATTCATACCCAGACTGCAGTTTACTTTACCAGTTTTCTACAGCTCCTACCTCCTAATTTACATTAATTGCTATACACTAGGCTCTGTCTTGATTACCCTGCTTTGCAGCTGTCTACAAATAGTTGTCTTGATCACTAAAAGCCTAAAGAGCCATACACCATTCCAGGGAAAACAAAGGACTCTCTCCTCTCAAGAGTGGAGATAGCAGCAATCCCCACCATTTTCCTTTGGGCTACTCACTTTTCCACTTGTCACCCAACTGCATTGCCCCAGTCCTGGTCCCCACATTGTACAGGGGTTCTTTTCCCCAATTTTTGTATATTGTGCTCTGAGTTTCATGCCTCCTGATAACAGTAACTCTTCCCCAAGTTCCAGTAGAAGCGGAAGCCTAATACAGGTTGAGTTTGTTAATTTGGCCACGCTTTTTGCTGTTCATTACCATCAGTGATGAGAGCAATCTTCAGAATCTCCAACACATGTCAATCCCATGCAAATTATGGGAATCTCAGTACACTTCACATTGCATTCACTATTTATGCACATATACATGTATATGCAAACATTAGTCCATGTTAGCTATACCGATGCCAAGTGCTGCATACAGCAGCGTGATAATGGTAATGGAAACACCCAGGAGCCAGCAGGTGCTTCCACTGTTTTAGGCCATTATCTAAAACCAGCAGCACATTGTCCCCCAGTTGCCAATGCAGCAGTATGCAAATAATGTGAAGCAATGCAGGTATTACAAAAACTATAATTCTTCATCATGTATTAGGAATAATGTTCACACTAGGAATTAAAATGTCACCCTCTCACATTCCAAGAAACATAAAACTTATGCCTAATTGATATGAAGAAATGAAAACATGCATGCCACTGAATAAAACAAGTTATCAGCTTTGTATGCCAAGACTTAGTGAAGCATATGAACCTCAGTCAGATCAGACAGAGAAACAGAGAGTGAAAAACAAAGGCAGTGAGGGCAAGCAAATCTGAGCATGAAAAAAGTTAAGTACATGGGCATGAGAAAGCTGTCATGATTCCACCACTTCCTCATACCCCACCTAGCCAGTGACATTCGGGCTCAGCTGCCTCACTGAGTGCTTTGAGTACTTATTATAAGATGTCACAGATACAGTAAACAAAGATTTTATTACTATCTATCATTACTCCATCCTCTCAGCCAGTTTTCAGTCCCATAGTACAATTGACTTCCATTGTAATATTTATGAAACAAGTAAGAGTTAAGACCTCTACAAGCTGCAGAGAATCCCACATTAGTATAAATAGAAGCATTCTTTATTAGTTTTTATATTAATAATGAATAATGATATTCCAATAATGATGATATTGTTAAACAGACCTTCAAAGGATACAATATCACCTTGTTCCAAGAACAGAGTATAACAAGAGAGCATTGAAATTCCAGCAATTTAAAAATACATTAAAAGGGACAAAAAACTATTCTAATAATTTCCAAGTGCCATGAGTTACTGGCATTCAAAATCAAGAGCCTCAGTTAAATCAAACCCATATACTTCCAATATCTGACAGCAAATCTTGTATGCTTAAAGTTAAGCCATTAGTGCTCAACATAAATATTAAATTGCAAGAATAAAATGTTCTCAGAAATAGTTCTTGATCTAAAATCACCTCTAAGGTAAGAAAAAAACAAACAGTTAAGGTCACTTTGTATACATAACAAATAAGTAGCATTCGTAAGTCACAATAAACTTGAGGGACAAGGAACTGACAAAAATAGAAACACCAAAAACATCAATAACTAAGGATCCCTATACAATACCAGGAGTTTTCTCTCTTACTTGTGACAGCTTTGTGAAAATAACCTTCCACATTTCTTAGTTTTTTCTACTTCCATATATAATGTGTACCTGAATGTGCATCAGCTGTATATTCATACCATGTGGAAACAGTACAAGTGCACTATTTCTGCATGGTGGTTTCATCTGGATATAAGAACCTTTTCTTAATTTGTAGAACATCTGCAAAGCTTCCTCCCTGTCATTCCATTATACGTAGCTCCATTAATCTGCTGGCTAAAGCCTAATCCCTCACCACAGATCTTCCATATTGTTGCAGAGGACATACTGTTCTGCAACATGCAAAGGATACAGAGGCACCTACGTGACTTTACTAGAACCTTACTCTACACTTATGCTTTCTTTTTCAGTAACAAATGATTTCCTACATTACAAATCCCACTTACCATGTCCGAGTATTAACTTCGTATCGGTAAAGGTCATCCACCAACCCGTATTTATTGCCAGGTAACGCTTTGTATCCACCATGGACATAAACAGATTTGGTCAGTTCATCATAGACACTAGTATGGCCATATCCACCTTGCACAATTGCTCCTTTTGTTTCTGGTACAAGCCAAGAATTAGACCCTGGAATAGATGTACAAAAGACAGATTTAAGACTTACTATTGCTAAAATACAATATTAGGGGTCTTAAGTATATAAAATAATTTTCACTATAATTCTAAATACAGCAATAACTAGGGACGTGTTTTAAGAAGTAATTTTACAGCAATGTCTCAAAATATCTGCAATTGGATAATGTTATTAGACTGTTATCTGCTATTCTTAATTAAATCACAAATATATCTTTGTTGCACATGCCAAGCAGTATCTCATACTCTCCCATGTGTGGGGAGAGTATGAGATACTCACAGAAAAAAACCCAAACCAAACAAAAAAAGTCCAAACCTTTTCGAAAATGTTAAATTAAGAGTTTCAATTAATTCTCTCACAACCTTAATTTTTTCCTACAAGAGATGGCTGATGAGAATTCAGTACTTCACTACATCAGCTGCATTAGGAACACCTGTACCCAGTCATGGGAGAACTGTCTGGAGAAGCCTGGCAGAAACTGAAGTGCTGTTGAGTTGCAAGAAGCATGTAACATAAGGTAGCATGGATACAGATAGACACTTTGCTAGTAAAGTGTAAAATTATTCAGCTAAAAGCAGTTTCCAACTACTGTTTCTTAGTTATTTAACTGCAAATATACCTACTCAGTTGCTGAAAACTCACAAAAGGATAATGTGATAGCAGCTCATTAAACTGGCACTTAAATCCACACTTTACATCACATCATTAATAACTGCAGAGACACCAAATAAAACCATTCAAAATAGCTGTTATGACTGAAGAGTAAAACACAATTGGAAACTATTTTACCACAGTAATAAAAAAAGACAGGGAGGTTAAGTGACTTCTTGTTGCCTGTGGCTCTGAAATTTCTATTTTTTTCCCCTCCATCTTCCCACCAGTTGATGACGTAAGCCACAAAAAGACCAGGCCAGGAGCTAAGTATTTCCTGAAGAAGCCTGTCTATTCAAAAGAGCCTATGATAATTAGACAGACAGATCTACAGATGTGAAATGGAAGAAATAATTCACTTACAGCCTCTTGAAGACTATGTCAGAAGAACAGAAAGTGTGGACAAGGACCTCCAAAATGGAGCTGTCTCCTAATTCTTAACCTACATTGGCTGTCATTATGAAGTTATTTATCCAAGGCTAGCACACAGCACCATACACATTGTTTTATCTGAAAGTTAGTTTAAAATCCAGTTCCATTTTTATCTGATATTATGTAGTTAGTTTAAGATTACCTGTTTTTCCTCTGGATTTTTCAGTTCAGTGAAAAGACTCATGACTTTCAGTTATTACTGTTGCTACTCTACTTTCATTAAACGGTTTCCAGGCAGTGCCTCTATAAACGCGTTAGATTTTTTCAGTAACAAGTGCTTATAGCAAGTTACAAAGTATAGATTAAACTGGAAGATTTGTGATGATTTTTTGTGTGTATGAATGCTATTTGTGTAATGCACTTTCTACCCGACACAGCAGATTTACATTATTTATATGTAGTGTAACATAACTAGTATTTTTTTCCAATCTCTATCTTGGATATTATCAAGCTATTAAGAACTGCAACTCTGAACACAAATATCAAATTTGTACAAATAATGCTGTATTTTACATACAAATTACCTTGCTAACAAATAGATTTCCTTGATACAATTTATGTAAGAGGGTTGCTGAGGAATCAACCAGCAGATATACCTTTCTATCACCAACACTATCCTCATATTTTTCATTGAAATAGTGAATAGTCCTAAAGATTGGTATATGAGCTTTTCAGGGAAAACTATTTCCCAGTTTTAAATTTGTAAGTCTAATATAGTAAAAATAAGGTCAAATGAATTTTGAAAACAAACAAACAAACAAAAACACAAAAGAATTTCATTCCAGTAATAGGAGCTTCTACTTTTCATTCATAATTTGACATTTTTCAATCAACACCTGGGCAATCTTCTGGAGAATTCTACCACATAAAGTTTCTCTTGAAATCCTGAGGCAAGTCACTATGATAGCTTCAGATAATTAAATCTGTCAAATACTAAACAGCTGGGCAAGGTGTTGGCTACTGCAGGCCCAGTAGCAAGAATTTTAAACAAAGCTGCTTACATATTACCAAACAGCAACCACAGTGCTGACATTAAAGACCCAAGGGAGGAGAGACAAGATGTGGACAATTACAGACCTTAATCTTGCATCAGTAATATGCAAAGGTTTTTTGGTTGTTTTGGTTTTGTTTGGGGTTTTGTTTCTGGTTTGTTTTTTTTTTAAAGAAGAAGTTGTAATTATCAGAAACTGTTTTACTGGACAATATAAGTGTACCAAACTATTTACATCACATTTACCTAAAAAACAGTTATCTTCAGAAGGAAGCATAGGTGTTCTCAGTATCTGATATATCCTTTCTATATCCTTACTATAGTGTCACAATGGGAAATGAGTATATAAGCCATTATCATGGAATGGAACTTGGACACTGAAGAAGCAGCAGCAATGAACAATGTTGAGAGGTTCTGGGATTACCAGGGAGACTTCTTAAGGATCTGAATGGCTGCATTATATGACATTGTCTACAAATTTAAGGTGTAATAATTGCATAAATTTAGACACTATCAATTCACAGCAGCAGCAGAGAAACACACAGAATGAACTGGATGATCTTGGCCATCAGAAAAAAATGGATCAAAATTCAACAATAACTTCAAGATACTGTGCACTGGGATTAGCAACATGAATTTTCACAAAATGGAAGCTCATCAGTTGATAATGACTGAGAAGAACGAGCAGGAGCACTGCTTCATTACAGAAAGTCTATGAGCCATAAATACCCCTCTCATGGATGCAGTACAAATGTGATCTTACTACATACCAAGTGAGGTGTTCCAAATAAAGTAGGATTAAGGTTACTTTAGCAAGGCACTGGTGAAATCTCACCTAGCATATCCCACAGGCTTTTCTAATCATCCATATTCAAGAGAGATTAACTCTTTGTGGAAAGGGCACAGAAATTAACTACTAGAATAAGAGCAGAACAGATGAGGTTGTCTTAATTAGTCTTGTGAAAGGGAGGACTGGTATCAATAAATATAATTCAAAGAGAATTCCAGGAAGGGAGGCGAGTTGCATACATTAAAAAAAATGTATCATCCAGAAAACAAGTTAATATCAACTGGCCATTGATAAAGCTAGGCTATGAACTAGAAGATGGCTAGTCACTGAAATTATAACCAATTTTCCAACAACATTGTGAACTAAACCCAAACTATTTAAGATTTTTGAAAGGAATTATAAAATCTGGTATTTACATTTAAAAAGCACTTATTTGGATGGCCAAGGAAATAAATTCCAGCCTTTTGTTTACACGAAGTTCATCATATCCAAAGATGTAACACCATTACATCTTCAAAGAATGAAAAGCAAGCAAAGTAAGAGACAAAACTTTATTTATTCCTTTTTTCTGCTTCATTTCCTTGTATGAAACTGATTAGGATGGCCGAATCAAGAAAAACTGCAAATTTGAACAATAATAATTGTATCAATCAAAACTGAATAATTAAAATAGCATTTTGAAATTAAATTGTTCCTAAAAAGATGTTTGAAAATATTTTTTCTAATACACACTAATAAACCCACTAAAAAAATCCAAGAAAAGGGAAATAAAGGCCTGATCTGTCCTTACCACCATACAAACTTAGAACAGATGAAGTATAAAGAACAAGATGTCCAAGAAGCACCTCAGTGTGCCATCTTTATTTCATTGCAGTGACAAACTATAAAATTTTTTTGAGCAACCATGAAGCTTATGCTAACTTATAAAAAAGAGGAAACACATGTTACATCATAGGGTCATTTATTTTAACACTGTATGACAGAAACATTTTTCATCAAAAGCAACCTATAAACTACTTCTAAAGTCATCTTAAAAAATCAGCATAACAACAGTGATATGCTGCTAATCCAAACAGACATCTGTCTTCTAAAAAAATAAAATAAAATCACAGAAGTCTTATTCAGAAGTTTTTTAGGAGATTTTATAAGCCTCAGCTAAAACAAAACACTTATTACATTCACCTTGAGACTCACATTGAGATTCTTAGAAAGTTTATGAGGTATTGCTAACCTAAAGGGAAATAAATTTCCCTGGGGAGTAACCCACAAAAGCTTTATGTTCAAGTTAGTAAAATCATTCACATAATTTCCATACCAGGATTTATTGGTTCCTCAAAAGCTGTAAGTCTAGGTATAGCGAGAAAGGACAACAGGAAGCTCTTCTGTTCCTACAACAACCACCATACCTTTGGAGTAGAAATTAATTCCTGTGCTTTTGCATGGTGAAAATCTGCCTGCAAACCATGTCCAGTTTTTCCAGAACTTCATGGACTTTGATAGAATTTACTTTCTTCACTAATCAATATCATAAAATTTTCCAGACCATGCACCCGTTTTATTCAAATATTTTGTTCATAAGAACCACACACCTATGTGAAAAGCTGAAGAATCCACAAATAACTTAAAGCTTCTTCAGATGTTTCTTGACCCAGATCCTATAGAAATCAGGGTCAGAAGGTTTTAGCACCAAAATTCCACGTATCAAGTTAATCAAAGTTCATTAACAGGACTGGATCTCTAGAGGTTTTTCATAAGAACCAAAGGGTAAGTTGCCTCTTTCTATGCCTCTTTCTTTCAGTAGGCATCTGATAAATACTTGAAAAAATAGCCTTCATTAGAACTAAAAGCCATGGCTGATAACATTTAGAAAGAATAAAGCAGTACAATTTGACATGTTAAGGCATTATGTGTTTTTAAAGCAAGCACAGACAGAGAAAATGGGACTCTAATTTTTTTTCCATAATGTCAGAAGCTTTTTTTATAACAAATTTTCTTCCCAATTCAGGTGGGTTCACATCAATACTTTATCACTTCCTACATCAGTTTGGATTCTGAGCTGCTAGAGTCCCCAAAAAACTAGTCATTTTTAGTTCAAACTGTCACCTGGAGTTTTATGGTTAAAAATGATCCTACAGCTGCAAAACTGTAGATAAATGCCACAGCTGACACAGAATTCAGGAAAATCTGCCACAAAATTCATTTAACGTAAGGGGGAGGGGAAGGAGGGAGATGAAACGATGTAAAGTGAAACATGAGAATTATCCACAGCAGAAATGGTTCAGTTACAGCATATAGACCGTGTTTTCCAAAGCACTGCATGTGCCAGTGAGCCTTCATCACACGAGTAGACTCACTGAAATGAATGGGTTTCCACAGTAATAGCCTATATTGTTACTAATTTATTTTATATTTGATGCAAGTGAAGCACTAACAACCTAAATTTCTCACTAGCATGTGAAAAAATTATCATTTCAGAAAGGAGACAAAGACTTGAGAATAATTCAGACCCATAAGAATCACCAAAGAATTAAGTGCTTTCTCCTACTCAAAGCTTACCATCATGATATGAAAAGTTTGAGGTTTTTTTCTTTGTTTGTTTTATATAGGCTTAGTTATAGTCTGGTTTATTAATCCTCCACAAACATATGTTTAACACTAAAAAACCCTTAAAATAAGAAGTCACACATTTCAACCATAAGGCCAGCAATAAAATCCACCAGACTTGGTTTTTTTTTAATTGGCCTTTAATACTTATTGTTAATAATATTGTTATGAAACATCATTCTAAGACCAGAGTTTTATAGCAGTTTTATGCAGTTCAATAAATTTTTTCAGTGTGGATAAAGCACATCATGGTGCTTTTCTTCTTATTCCCATTCTCTTTTATCCTTAAACACCATTGTTATAAAATTTCAACACTACCATCAGAGATAATGCAGGAAGCATAAGAACCCTCTGAGTTTTGAAGGGATTTCCCCAATCCATAAATCTGCTTAAATAATGTTTATACACATAGGCATACATGCAAAAAAGTTAAATGGAACAATTTTTAAAAATTATTATGCTTTCACATACAAATATTACTTTGAAATATTGTATTATGCATTCTGTGATTGCTTAAATACCTGACTCAGATCAGGTCAGGGTTTCTAAAGAAAACAAGAAACCAAAAAAAATTAAGAGAAGATTATAAGTTGAATTAGTAGGCATATAAAAACTCCTAAAAACTTATCAGAAGTTATAGATTTTCACGTTTACTCTACTGAAGTAATATTTCAGATGTACCATGTGTAAGATAAAAAACTACCTTAGTTATCTGGCAGGTGCTGATCTCTTCTCTCTGGTAACCAGTGACAGGACCAGAGGAAAAGGCAGGAAGATGTGCCAGGGTAGGTTTAGGTTGGCCATGAGGAAAAGGTTCTTCACCCAGAGGGTGGTGGAGCACTGGAACAGGCTCCCCAGGGAGGTGGTCACAGCACCAGGCCCAACAATATTCCAGAAGCATTTGTACAACCTGTGCCCTCAGACACACGGTCTGAATGTTGGGATTGTCCTGTGCAGGGACAGGAGTTGGTCTCAATGATCCTTGTGGGTCCCTTCCAACTCACAACATTCTGTGATTCTATGATCTTGGTTTATTTAATTGTAGCACTTAAAATCACCCCTCAGAAAAAATTGCCAGTTTGGAAGGGGAATCCCAGACAGATATGGCAGATTATTTACAAAAATTAATGTTGATTTACTTATTTCCTCTAGTAGCAACCTGTATACACTTCAGAAAGAATCCCATATACAGTGATGAACTAAGTTATTACATTTTAAAAAATCAGACTGAAAATATTACTGCAACATTAAAGAACCTTCAAAACAACTAAATTATTGTAGTAGGCACTGTTTATTGTATTCTGATTTACCCCTTTTTTCCTCTATTTATTCTTTTATACTCTATCTACTCTGTAGTAAAGATAGTAAGTTAGTGGTAAAAAAGTGAAATTCAACACAACAAAACCACTGTGTGGAATCTCTGATTTCAACCTTTACCTTCTTTAGAGTTCTGCAGCCATGTACACAATAACACATAGCCTAAGCTACCAAACTCCAACCATGCATGAAATCCTACTGCTTAACAAGAAATCTCATCTACATAATTTGAAGGGAAAAAAAGATGAGGTTTTATTTATTTTGTAAAACACATACATTTCTTTCTGAAAACAGGAGTGTTCTTCAGTTAAAAAAAAAGAAAAACAAAAACAAAAAACCCCAGACTTTTTTTAATCAGTACATGATAAAAATTATTTGAAAGTGACTTACTGATATAGTATTCCTGCACAATGCTTGTGTAACCATATATGGCAGAATATCCAAAAATGATAATCATAACCACGTCTCTGCTGTCCAGCTCTACTATGTGTGCTGAATGACCTTCCACAGCATACTGCTGGCCATGTACAAGCACCGCAGGAGTTCTGCTACTCCATGTTTGGCTGGGTATGTTGAAAATCCACAGCTCATCAGTAACATTGCCATTATTTGTTTCAATTTTGCCTCCGTACATGTAGATGTCTTCCTGTAAAAATTGGGAGAGAAGAGAAAGCAAATAATGGATTAAAGAAAGATAACATCTGAACTGCATACTTCTGTGTTGAATTATATTTCCTAACTGAACAATCTGATTGAAACCTTCACATTTAACTAATACTACATTAACCACCTCAGTATCAGACACTAATCCCAGACAATTATATTTAAACTAAACCAACAATGACGATAAGGAGATTATTTCTCTGAAAAATAAACCCAGACATGAAAACGACACCAAAATTAATCTCAATCGGATTACTTTGACCAGAAAAACTTTAATTACATGGCTTTTCTAATTCATGCTGCAGCATTCTATTAAAAAAACCAAAAACCAAACAAACAAAAAACCCACCACTAAGCAGAAAGGTTATTGTATAGTTTTCTTCAGGAACAGTTCACAGAACTAAAATGTGATTTTCCACACATTCAGTCTATAGGGATTTCATTCAGCGTGTGCACAAGAGAGCACATACTCTTAATAGCAAAGCAACTTAAGTCTTGAGGAAATTCAGTGTCATCAGAGCCCAAAGAAAAGGGACAAAGTGTGTACAGCATCCTCTTGCACACATTTATTAAAATCAAATCCCTTAGGGGAGTACTTTGAGCTCTTTTAAAGGGATGCAAAACAGATTTTCCAGTCTTTATGAACAACATACCTCAAAGAGCAAGGCTGTCTGTTTTGATAAGTAATGAATGATTTACTTAAATATTGACTGAAAGCAAATCCTACTAAATCTCAAATCTCATCTAGAGTAGCAAATGAAGGCATACAAAGTCAGAGAACAAATTCCAGCTTGGCTTCACAGACTGGCTCAAGGACAGTTTATCCTGGGTAGAAAAACTGCCTCTTGTTCTAAGAATGATGCTTAGTCTTTGCTAGGACATTTCAGAAGCATATACACTCTGCATCTCATCTGCATGGTGTTGGCAGCTGTCTTCTGCATACTGCAATGTAATATTCTATAGTTTACCCTAAATTCAATCTTACCTGATTAAAAAAAAAAAAAGCTTAGCTCATTGGACAAAGTTTTGCAAGGTACAGAGCACTGAGTCTTAGAAAAGAGACTAGACGATAAAGAAACCACCTAATACAAGAAGTTTGGATCAACCATACAAAAATTTCAGACCTGCATGCACATACATCAAGAAAGATGAACTCAAACTGGCAGGCATGTAAAATATAGGTGATCAGCAGAAAGACAGTCTATTTAGTGCAGCAAAACAAAGACTTGAGAAGGTTATAATGCTGTCTATATAACTATAGTTGATGGTAAACAACAGAGTCCAGGACCATATGAAGAACTTGCTCATTACTCAGACAGAGTAGTCAGTAAATGACTGACCAAACTGTCTGGCCTGTCTTCAAGAGTACACTTGAAATTTATGCAAACTTTTCAACTATTTTTTCCATTTGAGGCAGGTAAGCATTTTGTGATTTGGAATTTAAATCACTCTTATGCAGTGGTGCTCTGTGTTACTGATCAATTTGAACTGGCAGTGTTTGAAGAAAGATGATCACATCCTTCAGTAGGAATTTGTAGTAGGATTAAATATATATACATCTGAACCTGTTATTTTCCTAGGAGGTGAAATAACATTTCAAAAACCTTGGTGAAGACCCACAAAAGGAAGTTATGCACTGATCCAAAGGAATGGCATGAACAAATATTCTTAAAAAAAAATCCTATTCATTACACTGGCTCCCGTTCATTACACTGTCACATGGATCTCAAAAGGCAAGCCAGCATCGCTAACACAGTGGACTAATTATTTACTTATTATTTTTAAATGTAGATAGACTACAGCAGAAAGAGAGAGTTAATTAGGGAGTTGCAGGTGCTGCACAAAATTATTTGGAAAAAAATATTTCTGACACTGAGGAAAGACACTGAACAAAAAAAAGTGACCTAAAGAGCTGCATGAACTTCAAAAAGATTACTCAGACAGCTGACAGTAAAAAAGTGCTCCTCATAGTTCTGCTTAAATGATTCAAAGTTCAGATAAAAGAACACTTCTGTGAGGAGCAATGTTTATAAATGACACAGCAGATCCTGTACACAAGACTATTCACAGAAAAAAAAGACAAGAAGGTCATGACAACTGCTTTATCAACCACAAAAACAGATTTAACTAAGCTTCGCTCAAGGCTGTTTCTGAGATTAAGAAGCTCCTAGTGCTGCTGAAAAACACTTTAGAAGTTAGTGATGATCAGCTGAACATGGAGAAAGGCAGGCCCACAGGCCAAAGTCAGTGGAAGAAACAGAAGGAAAAAACGTTCTGTGCATATTTATACAGGACAAAAACAACGTCCTAGGCAAGTAAAGGTGGACATCTATCTGGAAAGCCCAATCAGGAAGAGATGGTAGGAAGGTTGCAAGTGCAAACGGTCCCGAGTAGCCTAAAGATTAGGAAAGGAAAGAAGGAATCCTCTTATGAACTTATACTACCTTTATAACTTATTTATAAACTAAGTATAAATCAAGGTATGTGCTAAAGCTGAGGCTTTCTGACAGACATACACAAGATGAATGTCTTGAATAAATGAATAAAGCATACTAGATATTTGTTTATAAGAAGGTACTATACCACAAAAGGAATGAGATGAAAAACAACAACAAAAAAAGTATAAAACTTCAGAAAAAGTGTCAAGAATCTGCCTGAGATGGAAGATGTTATAAATTGTACTCCTCAGCGTGGAGGAGGGACAAGACCAAGAGGCAAACTGTCTGAGGAACAGATAACAAAACAACAGGGAGATAAGTACCAACAAGATGCAAGGACTCCAACACACACATTTTAAAGTTTTGATATCACATGTGAAAAGCAACACTTTGAACCAAAATGGCAAATAGTGAAGGTGAGTATTTACTTAGTAAATACCAATACCTTGGTCATTTTAGATATATTATTTCACATTAATAAAATGATCTTAAAAGTTTCATAAGCTTTTAAAAACCTTGTGTTTTTTTTCAATGAAAGTTTAATATAAATATTACCATACGCAAATTTAAGTATATAAAACTACACGGTATACTGAACTTGTAATTCATACTTCCCACTCAGTAGAGAATCCCAGCAAAAATGAGAAATTTCTTGCTGTAAACCGAGCAGGTAGGCAGCTCGCTCATTCATGACATTCCCACCTACAGATCACATTGGTTTCTTGGCAACTGTTCAGGTACAAGCCCAAACAGCCAGTATAGCTCCTGTTAGTTTCAATGGAAGCAAAACTTTCCAATAGATGTTCCTATTTTCTCAGATCAGCTTTTTCTCCCCTAAGAAAATTATTTGAGTAGAAATTTTGATGAACCATAATGATAAAGAAAAATGGCAAAAGCTAGTCCAACTACCCTGCTCAAGAAGGGACTCCTAGAGCATATGAACCAGGATTTTGTCCAAATGCAAATTTAAGGGTAAGAAAAAACACTTCTTTTTACAGTAAGGATGGTCAGAGACTGGAACAGTTTGCCCAGAGACATTGTGGAATCGAATATCCTTGGAAATATTCAAAACCCAACTGGACAATATCTGGAGCAACCTGCTGTAGTTAACCCTGCTTTGAGTGGGGAGGCTGGTCAAGATGATCTCCAGAGGTCCTTTCCAACCTCAGCTATTCTTTGTGGTTCCATGAAAACAAATTTTTAATACAGGTACATCTCTGAAGAGCATCTTCCTTATTTAATTTTCTATTACAAACAATAACAATAATCCATTGGATGATCCAAATTGAAAAGTAAAAATATTTTTCTTTAAAAAAAACCAACGACATCACACACAAAAACAGAAACTTTGAAAAGTCATTTACTGTGTGTGACTGAACAGGTGACAAAGGAGAAACTTAGAGTTCTGGTAAAAAAAAATGGCAATCAGCTTAGGACTCTGAACTTTACACTTTAAGGGCAAAATTCTTTTAGAAGTCAGAAAAATAATAAAATCTTTCTATGTGTATTTATCTTTAGAGTTAAAGAAAAAAGTCAGGATCTACAAGAAAACACTGATTTTTTCATAAAGGCTCCAAATTAAAAAAAAATCCTCCTTTAAGTGAGTAATTATAAATTAACGCAATGATTTGTACATTCAAGGTTTCATAAAAATCTGACAAAGTAACCCACAGAATTTCCACAAAATAGGTAAACGAATACTTATTTTTAATAAAGGTAAAAATATAAAAAATTGTAAAAATGACCAGTGATCCAGTATGCTTTACTTCAGCTGTCTCATGTTCCTGACTTCCAAGGCTGTGTACTTGGTAATTCCTGCAAAATCATGCCTCAATAGTACCACCTTGCACAGTAGTTTTAACAAGACTCCAAATCCCTTCACAGAGCAGCATTTTACAGTGAGAAAAATCTGAAACAGAGCAAGGAAATTACTCAACAAGATCACCAAAAGAGTAAATAAGAGTATCCACTTGTCTGGTAAGTCCCAGTCAATAGACTGTACAGCAGACCAGAGTAACTCTTCTACATAGTTCACACTGAACCCTGAACAAATAGACTACCAAAATCATTAGTTCCTTTGACCTTAGACAGGCTCTCTTCCCCACAGCGTATCTCAGTGTTAGTATTGAATTTATATTTCATATAAATGCAGTAATTCAAGATTTTTCTAAAACTTAATTATATTTTTATTCTTTCGACTTTGCAGTTTTTCTTTTTTCCTAAAAGAATAACACTTATCAGCTGCTCCAACTGTACCTGGGAATGTTATACTGTTATGCAAATGCTGCCTGCATTCCCCACGAATCTTATCTGGTAGTTACCACACAAAAAGTGTAAAGGAAACACAATAAGGGGGAAGTTTCTAATCCAATTCTAATTAATTGGAAGTAAATTAATAATTTTAAAATAACCACATGATTTTTACTTTCTAATTATTAACTGTATCATCACTCCACAGAAAAGTTTATCCCTCAGAAACAAGTTTTCTGCTTTAATTCTTATATAAATCTAATCTGTTCCTGAAAATTTGGCCAGAGAAATGCTACTGACAAACTACATGAAGAACAATCATCCGCAGCTTTCTTGAAACAAGGCTATCAATCTATTTTCCTCCCATAGACTGTACCCATGTATTAGTATACAAATTAACTAAGTAACCATTAAGAAATTTTTATATTTTTTTTTCAACAAAATGAAAGTAAGACTTAAAAAAAAGTCATCTGGCAATAACTCATCCTTCACAGGTCTGTTCTCTGCATTCAATACCTGCCATCTGGTTTAGGACTGGCTAATACCTCCTCTTCCTTTCCCCAGACCTTTACTTCCTTTAATATGGTAACATCAAAAACATTATTTTATGTGTTATATCAAAAGAAAAAAAAAAAATCAACACCCTCACTTGATCACATAATCATCCCATTAGATCAGGACTGACAGACTGGAAAGCAGTCTTGACTTAACTCTTCCTCCTGCAACATGCTTCTTTATTCTTAGCTTATTGTGGAACTATATCCTCACTAAGAACCTGCTCAGTTACACAAGGAATATATTATATATAACCTGAGCTTCTCAATAGGATCAAATTCAAGGTCAAGACGGTACATACTGCAGCAGATCGTATGCCAGGATGTTGGCCTAATCAAGAGTGTTGTCACTTTATTTCTTCATTATTTCCAGTTTTCCACATTCTGGCTGGCTATAGTTAAAAGTATTAATTCATCAAAGGATTCAATTAAGTCTTTTGCCAGTAACTTTTTTCCCTGGACTACAGTGGCAGTCAAAATATAGGACAGGAAAATAGTGTGCTTTTGGCAAAAAAACCCCCATAATTCAAAATATTGTGTGACATTCCTACATTTATAGAAAACTAGGCTGAAGAAAAGCACACAAACAAAATTATGTGAAGAGAGCTTTAAACTGCTGAATATATAAGGTGGAATTTTAGCAGAGATGTCAGTCTCATCTTTTGTACATTTAATATTTGGATCTAAAATATTGGAAGGAAGGAATAAGTAATGAAAACTGCATAGAAAATTATTAACTGGGCATCTGCTTTTAGATCTCCTAGACATAAAAGCCAATCATGCTTAGACTTCAACTTTCAAACCAATGGGAATATAATGTTGAAACAAGGAATGAAAAATATCACACTTTCACATAAAGGAACCAATCTCTTGATAAGTAAGGTCCACTTAATTAAAGTAGAACTCTAAATAGGCTTTTATCTAGACTATATGCTAAAAGTGTATGACAGCTCATCTTACCTACTCATCTACTTCTGAGGTCTGCAAATCAGAATTAGAATGCAAGTTGTGTATAACATGTGAATGAAAGTCATAAAAACAAACCCTATGCAACTTAGTGGTACAACCTGCTAATAATTATTAATAAAATAGTTAGAAAAGACTTTTACATTTCTAGTGCTGTTCCATATTATACTACAATAGCAAACAAAAATAGGCATATAAAATACTAAAAATAAACCAAGTGGTGAAAGATTTTGTCTCACCCATATTAACGCAGAAAATGTTTTTACTCTTTTGTTAACACTAGCTTTTTATTAGACTAATAAAAAATACCAGAAGAGAGAGACAGACTCAACATCAGTACCAATTAATTTGGAAAAGGAATCCAAACAATTAGCCTTTTTTAATAAAATTTTAAAATTGGAAGTAACATTCATAAAACTCAAATGAGTCAAATTAAATTTGAATACACGTAAAATGGTCTGTATACTGGAAAACAACTTTACATTACTACTAGGTCAGCCTGCCTGTTTGATTCATTCCTACTGCCAATACCAAAGGAAATGAACCTGAATGCCCAGTCATCCTTCCACTGTCTTGGGACTACTAGCAACAGTTTAATTACGAGGTCAAATGCTGTGAAACAACCACAAGCTCACTACTGAGTAAACTCCCAGCAGTGACCAAATAAAGACCTTGTACGCAGCCCTCTTTATATTTATTCCAGGGATCCAGTATGTTTCAATTTACTGTCTAACTCCCTATCTAGTCACTGTTTAGCAAACCTACTTTAAAAGCCTTAGAAGCCATTTCCTCAAGCTCTTTATAATCCTATTTCTTGTATTAATTATTTCAAAGTATGCTGACTTTTTTTAGTATCAAGATGCCAGGAACTATATATAATCTTTGAGATACAGGAGAACCAAATGCTAACAGACACAGGTAGGACCTTTCCAATAACCAGTCTGAAGAGGCACTGAAGGCAATACTATCTAACAGTTTAGCTGATATAAAAGCAAGAACACTTTTATACTTTCTCCTCTATAAATGCATAAAAGTCTAACTATACATCAGTGGGAGTCTTCTGATCTTTTTTCTTCAGAATAAAGAAGTACAGTACTTCGATTTTAACTAAAGAAGCTTTCTGAGGGAAATGGGCACAGTAACTTATTTCATTCTCCACACAGTCAATTATATATCTTCAATTTACCTCGCACCACAATCAGGCAATACTAGCTCTGTGCTCTCACTCTGGTCTAGCACTAGGCTTTTAAATCTCAGGAGCTCAAGTCAAAAACTTAATCTAATTTCTTCTGTGTAGATATTTTTTCCCTCAACTATAAAAGCAATGTTATACAATGACTAGTACACAGCTCACAGCACAGCTCAAAGCTGCCATCTCTAGGTATTATGTACTACTACTCTTCACACTAAATTATTTTTCTGGTTTTTTTTAAGAGACTGAGCATCTGAAAGGAAAAATACCAAAAGTTTATCCTGACAAGTTAATTTAAGAACTTATTTCAAAAGGATGTACTTTATCACTTGAAATTTCTTCAACTTACATGGTCAGCTCCTTTTGGCCCCTGTAATTTTTGACATTTCACATAATCTCTAGTACAAGCAACATATTTATTACTTGGCATGAGTGCTGCTGCCTTCACTACTAGTGAATTCTGATTACTAATGAACATGTACCTTTGACAACAGCAACAGTTTCTGCTTGTAGTTTTCATTAATATTGAGAAGAGTTGCATTTCCTTACTGAGATCCAAAAAGATATGTGAATTAACACATGTCTATTATATTTAATATTTGCTGTTAAAAGTATCTCTAAATTGGTTACCCTTTAGTCTGGAATATCTCAAGAAAATATTAGCACTGTCAAATAAAAAGGTTAAATTATATTTGAAGCCTTTATTCTGAACTGCTAAATGATACATTACTTGAATGTTTCCCAACTGAAAGGTCCACATTCTACAAGAACTGTAATAACCAAAGATAGTGGTCAGAAAGATCTGACCTTTCAAAGAACAGATAATACATTAGTAATGAATCGGGGAACTGATGAGAAAAAAAGCAATTTTTGAGTTGGTGCTGGGGCATGCACAGAATCCAGTTCACATTACTACTAAAAACCACCACTACAATATTAACCATGCCACGTACACATTCATCATGTCTGGAAGAGCAACAGATGGCCAGAAAAAAAAACAAAACAAAATTCACTCACACCCACAATCCTGCTTAACTTCAAAAGATGGACTATATAAAAGGAAGACTGATCATAAAAGAAACCGAAAAGTAAAAGTAAAAGGATAATATCTTAAATGGCAATATGAAGACATCTTAAGGACATCTGCTCAGATCACATGAATGCTTCTTATTTAAGAAAAAACCCCAAATTTCCCATTACAAATAAAAAAAAATAAAGCTTACTTAACAGGAGAATAATGGAGACATAGTAACAATGGAGGACAATTTTAGAAGAAAAAGTATACCTTAAAAAAAAGATTCAAAAACTTCATCAGATTAAAATGCAGAGACATAAAATGGCAAGCCATGAAATGGTTTAATGAGCTGCCTGCAAAATTATATGTAAAGTACTAATACATCATTTTTCAAATGCATTAGAAATACAGTGGACTAGATAATTTATGGTGCCAGCAGTCTGAAGGAGCATTCTGAGAAGATAAAGCCATAGCAATAAAATGAAGTTGGTTTTCTCATGCAAGTTCTTCATGGTAGACTTTACAGGTATGTCCATAACAGAAATGAATAACAGAAAGTTACAGGAAAAAAAAGCAAAACTGACAAAACAATCAGCAACAAGTCACCAGGATCAGTTATGAAGGAATTTAAGAACAAAACAGCTGACCCTTGTCTGTAGTGTGTAACTCCCTCCTTAAAAATGTGTCAGTACTGAAAAGAGACTGAAAAGCAACAGGCAGAAAGGACAGAATTCAGTGAACACTAGACTAGATTGAGGAAAAGTCTAACAACTTTTGACAAGGGAAGTTATACTTTGCAAATCATTGGATTGTCCTGAAGAAATCAAAGGTCTGGTTGATACAGTTACCTGGAATTTCCAAAAGATGTTTGATAGTGTTCTTCATGTCTTAAAGAAACTAAGCTGCTCTGGGACAAGCAGAGCAGATAACACAAGGGTAAATAATTTGATAAAGAAAAGTTTGGGAAAAAAATGCTCACTACTTAGATGAATAAAGGTCATCAGTGGTGTCCCACAGAGATCTACTATTGGAATTTGTTCACCATACTCAAAAAAAACCTGGCACAGAGATGAATGGAAAAATGACAAATGTTTTTTTGACAATATTATGTTACTCAAAATACCCGAGACAATAGTGAAAAACAAAGACTTGCAGAAGAATCTCATAATACTGAATGTGCAATACAAGGACAAATAAAAAGGTAAATAAAAGTTCACATAGATAAGCATGAAGTGATACATATGAATAAAAAACAATTCTAAGTCAGTACATACAGCGGTGGGTTTTGAATTGACTGGAATGAGATCCTGAGGGTATAATTGGTAGTTCTGTGAACATACCAGTTCAAAGCCAACAGCAGATTTTTAAACACCTAAAATACTGTTAAAAATTAATAGGAAAAAATTAGCCTGATAATTCTATGACCTCAATCTCTGAGGTACCAGTAAACCAAAGAATGTGATTCCGCCAATCTCAGAAGGGATATAACAGAACTAGAAGCAATTCATAGAATCATAGAACATTGTGAGTGGGAAGGGACCCACAAGGATCATCGAGTCCAACTCCTGTCCCTGCACAGGACAATCCCAAGATTCAGACCATGAGTCTGAGGGCACAGGTTGTCCAAATGCTTATGGAATATTGTTGGGCCTGGTGCCATGACCACGTCCCTGGGGAGCCTGTTCCAGTGCTCCACAACCCTCTGGGTGAAGAACCTTTTCCTCATGGCCAGCCTAAATCTGCCCTGGCACATCTTCCTGCCCTTTCCCCTGGTCCTATCATTGTTCACCCAAGAGAAGAGATCAGCACTTGCCCCTCCTCTTCCCCTTGGGAGGAAGGCAACGTGTTATAGAAGGCAATGTAGAGGCAATGACACAACATTATCTAGGGTATGAAATAGCTTCCTTCTGGAGGATATTAAAAATGCAAGGAATTTTCAGCATGATATAGAAATGATAAGAGAGAGATTGACCGTCAGAAAAGAATGAATGATATGGAGAAAATAAATGGAAAATAATATAAGTATTAGATTATCAAAATTAAACCAGCGAGTACCAGTTTCCCAAAAGGTAGCATTTCTTCACAATATTTCTTCACAAAATACACAATTCTTAGACACAGGATGGTACCAATGCTAAAATAAATATATGGTCTGAAAATTTGGAAAAAATAAAAAATGGATTCATAATCTTTCCATAAAAATATTATCCTATTTCAGCAAATCCCAGCTGCAGACTGGGACAGTATTCTGAAGAATCTTCTATATGTTCTTGACATTTTCCCTTGTACTCTTCCCTAGGCATTCGCTGTTACCCATTATTCAAGACACATTACAAGGCTAAATGAACACTGGTCTGACTTGATACAATCTTTGTTGTTCTTCCTTACTGAAGACATCTTATGCAAACAACTGAAAATTTGGGATACAAATTCTGTATTTCTCCATCACAGTCAAGAAGTTTGCCATTATCTATATAAGGCTAAATTACACACTGCATTCACTTTTGGTCCTTTATATATTGAAGACGTGACTAATAATAGACAAAAATTAACAAATTAACAAAAGGCTTTTTTTTGTTGTTTAAATAAAGATCAAATCTGTCTCTAGATTCTATCAGGAAAAATAATCCTTTTTTTTCCTTTTTTTTTTTTCTCTTTCTTTCTTTTTTTAGTGAAATAAGCATTTAAATGTGCTTTTAATAAAGCAGCAGGCAAACTACATGATACCAGAAGAAGCAAATCTGTCAGTTCATACTTATTTGAGCTTATAGTAAAATGATATTATAGAACAACAGTTTGTATTTTAATACTGGTCTGGTTCTTTACTACGAATAATAAAACAAATAAAAAGGTATTTCTTATTGTCACAGCCTTTAGGGCATTGAGAGGCCTTAATGGCCCTGACCTGCCTCAGCTGGGGTTCAGCCATTGACCTTCAGTCCCTGACTGCTTGTGATCCTGCCTCCTGAATGTACTTGGACCTGAGCTGTAGGTAGCTTGTCCTCCAGATGGACCCCTCAGGCACGAGTTGCACCTTCTCTCCAAGTCCTGTCTCTGGCCCTGTCTTCTTTTCCTCCTGACCAGATTCCCCGGACCTGGGTCATCACTTGCCATGCCTGGGGCTGTCAAAGGACTACCAGCACCCAGCTCTGCCTGCTGGGCTCAGCCCCTGGGGGTGCTGCCTGGTCAGCGAGGGCACTGCCCACACTGGAGTCATTCTTGGCTCCTGGCACACCTTCCCTTACTGCAATTCCAATTATATTAGGCCTCTTATTGATGGGTTTAGCTCTGAGGGTTTATAGTCAGCTTATAAGTGACTTAGATGTATAGCAAATTTTTGGAAAAAGATTGTCCAACAGATCTATGTACTGAAGAAGACACTAACACAAAATGCTTACGGACTAGAAATTAAATTATCCTCAGAAATCTAAGTTTGTGATGAATCATTGTGAGATGACCAACAGAACACTCAAATATATATAGGATGCTGAAGAGTCCAAACCTGATATAAAGCAAGAGTGTGTCCATATCTCTGGAGTGGCCCTTTGGATACGGGTACTACGTTCCATATACTGCTTTCCAAATTGTAGCTAGAAGAGAAATAAAAAAGTAAACATAAAAAATAAAAAAGTAAATATTTTCTACCTACAGAGAAATAGTGACTTTTGTACATTTGAACTAACTTCTGTTTTGCAAAGTGTACACTCTTGATCATTGTTGTTTATCTGACATGGCAATTGGTTATCAGCAGTAACATGATCACTTTTAACTATTAAAACAGTGTACTAATTAGTGATAGTGAACTAAAATGCTCATCATTGAAATAAGAAACAACTTTTTCAGGGACCCATCAACAATCTCAGAAAATGGGATTGTAATATAAAAGACCAGACTTACAAGAAAGTTACAAAACTAGGTTGCTAAACTCACTTTTATCAGTCACAAAAACACACCATGAAACTGCTTATGTCACAATCTTTTGCATTGCTCTGAAAACTTACTGTTGAGCACCCCCTCATTTGTGTAGTTTATTTCTACTTCCATTAAATTTTAATTAACAATTCATCCATTAATGGATTAAAACACAAGATGGAAGAGAGGTAAAAAAAAAAAGACAGCAGAGAGAGAAAAGGAAATCACCGAAGATGATGGGATTTGTTTTGGATGACTGCAAAGGTGTGAAAGAAAACAAGAGGTAGATAAAAATAGAATAAACATGCTAATAATTCTAATAATTTAATTTATCACATTTAGGGCCTGTACATATGTACAAGTCACCATACAAACTATCATAAAGATGAAGTGAAATATGGATGACCTGCTTAACCCTACTGGCAGGGCATCAATAGGCTAAGTACATGTACTAAGCACAAGTCTCCCACAACTATAAATTAACTTCAGTAAAGCAAACAGCAGTCTAGATGTACTATCTGAAAAATATCAGCACGTGGAATTCTTTTACTGTTTTATCACTATGAACATTTTTATGTTTTGCAGCCAAGTATAGCAACAGTTTTAACAAAACTGAAAAAAATAGATTTGTAACTATTAAGAAATAGTAACAAACAGTAGGCAGGAGTAAATGGCCATTTCTTAAAGGGAAGGAGGTCACCTTTCAAGTCCCACAAGAATTACATTACTATCATATATAGATAGATGTTACCCATATTTTAACTTTTTTTAATCATAAGAAGATTACAAGCAGGAAATAACACCATTAATTTAAAAAAAAAAAAAAAAAAAAAAAAAGAAATCTAACAACATCTAAAACTTCCAGTTAAATTGCAGGATACCAGGCTACCTTCCTGGTAAGATGTTTTCCCTAAACCACATCAGAAGGGATATGACAAAGGAGAAATCACTTACTTCAACACCATTTGGAATGAACTGTAGTTAAAAGTGTATCCACCAATCACCCACATAAATTTCCCATGCAGGACGGCCTTATGGGAGGCCCGGCCCACAGAAGGGCTGAACGGCTTTACGTTTGGTAGAATCCAGTAAGACTCCGTGGAAGGGACGTTCAAAGAACAATCTGGACCTGTTTTGTAAACAAATGTGCAATTTGTACAATCTGTTAGACAGGAGTGGTAAAGCCAATAAAGCAGAAACAGGGGAGGCTTAATTACAGATGCCAAGATTGCTCACTCTGATAAAATATGGTATACACTTTTATGTTTAACAGACACTCAAGAGAAAAAAAAACCTGACAACAAGGGATGTCAATCAAATTGAAAGTGTTGGATTAGCTCAAATAACAATGATATATTTCTGCATTCCACTCAAAAAACACACTGTATGAGTCACAAATTGAAAGAAAAGCATAATGCATCATATTTTTAGATGGTATATAGGTCTAAAATGTGAGGCACAGTATACAATGCATCTTATCTCTACCTCTGGAGAGAAACTGTGCTGCATTTAAACTAACCAGAGTAAGCTTATATCTAAGCAAATAATGTTACAGTAAATTAAGCTACAATATAGATTATACCATCTTAAATCTCAGGAATCAAAATTTGGCCTTTGTCAATGCCATTCTGCATTGTCTCTCACGAGCAAAATACGCTGTGAAGATATCAGAACCCACAATTATATATTCTTTTGGAAAATATTTTAGCAAATTACTTTTGCTAAATAAATATAAGTCATCAAAATATGTCATTTTCAAGATACATAATTATTAAAATCATGAATAGCGGAAACGTTTATTTTTCATTTGTTTAGTAATAGACAAAATCTGATCTCTTCATCATTAGTTTATGCTCTCAATGTTGGAAGTAATTTAAAGTATTGTTATTTAAAATCTGAATATATTCAGAACTTTGCTAAAATAATTTTTTCATAAAAGACAGCATATGCACTATTTGCCTCTTGTCAGGGACCACACAGCATTACTGACTGGCTTTATTGCTAGATGGGAAACTGAATTTTTAGAACAGCAATGTGTTCTACTTTAAGCATTATCAATTATGGAATTTAATTTTTTTATCAATGATGGCATACAGATACTGTATGGCAGCTAAATTATTTCTGTAATTTGATGCTATGAACAAAGTTATGTCCCTCTCAGCCTGCCTGACTGGGATAAATGCTTCCCTCAAACTGGACAGTGCTAAAAATCAAAGCTGTTGAAGTCAGACTGGCACAGCCTTATTTGGAAACTCTGTGATAACATGCTAAAAAAACAAACAAACAAAAACAAACAAGCAAACACACAAAAAAAGAACCCAAACAACCAACTAGTCCACATCCCAAATGTCACACATAACATCAACATATCTGGAAAACTACTAGCCTGCTACTCTCCTGTTGCCACCAGACAAATCAGGAGAAACCATAAGAATGGAGAGAATTAGTCAACAGATTGATAACTGCTACCTAACTCATAAAAATCAAAGGTTTTTGAAGATCTCAACACAGAGTCATTCAATTGATACACTTTTTCACAAGGCTCTTAGCAAAATTCCACACCAAAACTTTTAAGGAAACTGTTTAAGCAAGAGAAGGAAGACTTTTGCACAGCTAAATAATCGACTGTAAGATACAGTCAGAAATAATAACAAACAGTAGGCAGGAGTAAATGGCCATTTCTTAAAGGGAATGACGTCACCTTTCAAGTCCCGCAAGAATTCAACATACACAACCCTGAAAGAGGACATGCAGTGAAGAAAGTTTGCTGCTAAAGACAATTACTAGACAGCAGAAAGAGTAAGATCAGGTTTGAAGAACCACAGAACAAGTTCTTGTCTGACCATGTGAATGAGCAACAAAATTACACATTAAATTCAACACAGATAAAGTTAAAACTATACAAGCTATGTTCTAACTTGACTAAAAAGAAAGCAGTCTCTAAACTAACCATCAAGAGTCAGTAATAAACTCTCATCTTCAGGTAACTCATGACAGTATCACCTCAACATTCAGCAATGGTCAAAAAAGCAAATCATATGTTGGGAACAGAGAACACCGCTACCTCTCTGTATAAACCAGTGGTTTGCCCATGCTTAGAAAACTCTGTGTGCTGCTCAAAAAGAAGACAGGGCTGGAGTCTGTTTACAGAAGAGTAATAAGGATGTTCAAAGAAATTGAATGTTTTCTGTAACTGGAACTATTGAGTTGGATAAGACTTTTTCACTTAGAAAAAGAGAAAATTTGGAAGTGAATGATAAATGTCTACAAAGTAAGTGACTGGGCAAGAATTTAGAGGAGAGAGATGATAAAGTTTACTAAATAAACTAAACAAGTAATGTACATCAAGTTCATCATTTTAAAACATACTGTCTCGTGGGGGAAAGGGAAATTATGTTTTGCCAATGTGCATTATCATTTTGGGGGGGAAACATGTTACAATTACTTCTTATATAAAACAACCAAGCAAATAACCTGCACCTAACCAGTTGTCAACTTTTCGTAGCACTCTGTAGAAGAATTATGTCCACTTGTATCCAAATTACCTTCCATTCATTAAATGATGGAGATACTCAATTCTCATTCTTCATTATACCTTCTACCCAGAAAAGATTAATGGTATTTGAATGAGGTCTAATGAGAGTATGAACAATTCAGTATATTATTTCTTAAGCATCAATAATAGATGCTATAATAGAATTGCAAGTTCAGCAAGATTCTGATTTGACAAATCACTGGAGGAAACAATTTGAATCTAAAAGTGCTTAAAAATAAACAGTTGATTAAGTATTCTTTGATCAAGGAAGATATTAGAATTATGAAAACGGTGCCTCCAGTCAGAAAATGAGAACACATTTCAGTTTTATCACAGCTGCCAGTCTTGCACAGAAATGTAGTGGTCAGCAGTGTCCCCTGGTGGCACACAGTGAATAAAACACACAAACTACCCGCACGCCAATTGATTGGAGATTTTCTTTTCTGAAGACAGGGAACTGCAAGAATTCATAGAACAAATCCACAATAGATTTAGATGACACTGACTACATTAAAATGAGGAAAAGCAAAAACTTTTTAAGAACTTAACAATGCAAAAACATTAACAATACTGTTAACCAGACCAGTGATTGCAAGAATGTCGCAGATAACTTTCTTGCAACTTCAATGCTCCACTGTTGGTCTACACTGAATGACAGGAAAGGTGAGATAGAAAGGAGAAACACCATGTACCCTGGTCTTGTTCTGGCATGGAGGAAGGACACATTCTAAGAAGACACACCTGAACTCAGGAGCTTGAAAGCAGCAGGTTTTCTTCAAAGCACACATCAATATCCTGTGCATGACACACACATGCGTTAAAGTGATATTAGTTAACACTGTCACCAGAAGAGGCAACCCCTGGCCTCCCCTCATTGCTTCAGCTCTCATCGCTACTGCCACCAGTTTTCACATGGCTGCACCATGAATCAGACGAGGGAATGCACCCAGGTTAAAACTTGATTTTGTTTTTAATCAAGCTGGCTTTTAATCTGGATGTGTTCCCTCACGTGCTTCACCTTGCCCACGTGCATGCAGTTGTGCCAGCACAAGTAAGGCAGCATGGCCAGGACTGCCTCTGCAGTAGAGGTGTAAAACATTCATGGAATTACCACAGTATGTGTCAACCAGTACAAAAATGGAATATATAGTTGAAAAAACCCACAGCAAAAGAATAATACTGACTTCTCCTGAAACATCATTTAAAGAGCAAATGCTTACGTGTGGCTATTGCCTTATAAAGGCAAAGTAGATGTAGGACTTATATCATTTACGGATTTTCTTACTTGAGTACATACACCACAAAATTATACATAATACATAAATATATTTTCTCTTTGGAAACATCACATTCACTAAACACATGCCTTTTATGAAACAGAGAGCACTACAGCTGCAGAACAAAGATAATGAAAAATATGTTCTATTATTTTCTATGCAAATATGATTTTTCTCCATTTATTTAAAATTGGATTTCTTTCTTATCTTCCTAATGTGCCACTCAATCCATTGGAGGGGGAAAAAAAAAAAAGCTTTAAAAACAGCAAACGACTTTATAAACCTGAATTCCAAGTAAATTATGTTACCCTCAAAGGTAGGAAAAAATTCTATAGGTTTAAAAAAGCGATTTACCCACACAACAGAAGAGAAGGAATCTAATTTCTATTTATTGAGGAGTTTCATGAACTGCCGAAGTAACAAACTGTTCCATCAGTTCAAGTCATAAGATCAATTTCCACCTAATGAGAAAACATCATCTAGTGTCTTCAACCCTAGTCTTTTCCTTTGGGATTACAGGGGAGAAAAAAAAAAGTATTGATGTGTTGAATATAAATGTCACAGTCCTGACACACAATCTAGTCAAAGCATTTAAGTAAAGCATTTGTTGTTGTTTATACCATATTTTGTTTGTTATCTGATCACTTGAGTTGAGAATTATTGCTTTAACATAATTTTTCAACCACCACAAATGCAAACTAAATATTACTATTCTCAAGTACCCAATAAAAACTTCATATGATAATGAATTTGAGGTTATGAAAAATATTTTTGAGAAAAGAGAACATATTCTTTGTAAATAGAATGGGTTGCTCGAAGTTTCACCCAGCCTGGCCATGAACACTTCCAGGGAGGGGGCATCCACAACTTCCATGGGCAACCTGGGCCAGTGTCTGACCACCCTCACAGGAAACAATTTCTTCCCGATATCTAATCTAAATCTGCCCTCTTCCAGGTTAAAGTCATTTCCCCTTGTTCTATCACTACCTGCTCTTGTAAAAAGTCCCTCCCCAGCTTTTCTGTAGGCCCCCCTCAGGTACTGGAAGGTTGCTATAAGGTCTGCCTGAAGCCTTCTCTTCTCCAGACTGCACAGCGCCAACTCTCTCAGCCTGTCCTCACAGCAGAGGTGCTCCAGCCCTCGGATCATCCTTGAGGCCTCCTCTGGACTCGTTCTAACTGGTCCATGTCCTTATGTTGGGGGCCCCAGAACTGGACACAGCACTCCATGTGGGGCCTCAGAAGAGTGGAGCAGACGGGCAGAATCACCTCCCTTGACCTGCTGACCATGCTTCTCTTGATGCAGGCCAAGATACAACTGGCATTCTGGGCTGCGAGCGTGCATTGTCAGCTCATGTTGAGCTTCTCATCCACCAACACCCCCAAGTCCTTCTCCTCCAGGCTGCTCTGTTCTTGATTCATTCTCTACCCAGCCTGTATTTGCACTTGGAGTTGCCCCAACGCAGGTGCAGGACCTTGCACTTGGCCTTGTTGAACTTCAAGAGGTTTAGGAAGTGTATCAACTATACTTTCAACAAAACTCTATTGGAAGTTCTAGTTTTTCTATTAGAACTTCACAGCTCTAATATTCAAAAACTTCCTACCAGTTTTCAACATAGGTGTATTGGTGAATAGTTTACCCCAATTATTCTTCTACCAGTGTTGGTATCACTGGACTTAAAGAGTTGGTCTGTCTTTAAGTCTATACATCCCACACAACAGCAACGCTATTCCCTCCCTGCCTCCATTATATCAGTTTAAACAATCCATACTCTGTTAGTATCTTCCATAGTCCTGAGCAGCCCAACAGTTCCCTCTCTGAGCCTATTTCAATTTGTATTCATAGAAGTGTAGTAACAACAATGAAATACAATATAATGTTTTCACACATTTAACTGTAGATTCTGCAACTGATCATCCTACTAGTGCACTTGACACTTTACAATCTATAGTTTGTAGAGTATATAAAATTAAGAATATTAATTAGTTCATACTCTAATTGAGACAGACAAGCAAGTTTTCAAGTAATTATATTACACAGAGTACTCTTTTTGTTTCAGGATATTCTGGTCCTCTTCCATATTTAAACTAACTCCCACCTTTGTATTAACAGATTTCATTAGCAGTCTTATGAGTAGATTACAAAAATTATGTAAGGAGATCAGTCCCAAGATCAGTCTTTAAGTAGTACTGATATCTTTCCCTCCTAAATTACTTGTTTACACCCACCTACATTACACAATTAAGAAGCTGTGTTCCCTTTACTGTTCCCTTAGGTAATCTCTGACTTCTTCAGTTTCAATTATTTCCTATCATCAAATGATGAGGTCAAAACAAGACATATAGCATTTTCTTCTCACATTTCTTACAAATTATTTTAATAAGAATTACATTGATAAATACATGTTTCAACTGTTCCACTATTCAATCACAGCATATGTTTAATTCTTTCTTTCCTCAAATTATGGTCTAGGTCTTCACACACTGCTCAAATCAAGCTGACAAGTTTTGAGCTGCCTGAATCACTTTTTCCTGTTCTTATATGAAGGTGCTACAGATAATGAGCTAAATTTAGTATCTTCCCTTATCAGGAAGATCAGCACTACCTATCCCCTTCTTGTGTTCAGGATATATTATTGCATTCATTCAGTAGTTTAATCAAGTGTTTGCGTGTTTTACCTTGCTACACTTATATGCATGCATTTTAAATAAATATTTAGAAGGTCATGGATTTATTTTAAAGTTATTGCACTTTCTCATTAAAACTTTCAAATAGTAGGGGACTCCCTTCCTAAATCTCAGTCTAACTGCACATATTACCAACCATTTTAATGCAGTCAACCATTTATTGAAATGAATCCAATAAATTCTATTAAACCTGTTTTCACTGTCAGATGACAGCACAAAGGTATTTAAAACTGAAGTTGGCTCCTCATTTAACTGTGATGTTCTTTCTTTTGGAATAAAGATAATTTTCTCACACAAAATTTTCAGACACTGGATTTCTAATTATGATAACTACATTTTGTTTACAAATTGCACAAAGTCCTCCAAGAATGCTTGACAGATTATTAAATTCAATCTGAAAATAAAACTGAAAAATATATTTCCAGTATATAAGAAATAACCATTTATATTAAGTCAGTTCCTTCCTATGAATTCTTTATATGCTAAACTTCCTTAGACAATGCTCATTTCCATGACACATAATGAAATTTGCAAATTTGGAGTGCAGAAATGGGATTTTAACTTAAAATTGGGGGATGAGAGTATTCCTTGGGTTTGTGTTTTATGTGCATATATCATTTTAATGTACATATATTTAACAAGACATCTGCCAGACTGTAAAAAAGTTTTTTTCTGACTGAATTGATACTTGGCTACAGAAAGCCTAAAAAGTAAAATCTAGATAAAGAGTGGATTATCACAGGGCAGAACAGTTACAAAACATCTGCTTTTCCACCCCCCGCTTCCCCCCCTTCCAAACAGGTTTGTCCAAAGCAGATGTTACATCATAGGTCCTCTTCTCTGAAAATAATTAGCTGTATACTTTCTGTTCAAGAACATCCAGGCACAACAGGTCAAATCTCAGCTTTTAGTCCTCTCAGCATTTGGCACAAGCTCTCTCCAGTGCTGCATTTCCACTGCAACTGCCCAAGTTCACATCTCAAACCTTCTCCATTGGCCTCAATAAACCACCACTGCACAGCTATATTTCAGCCTTGAGGAATAAAGTGGGTCAAACAAGAGAGTATGACCTCAAAGCCTTCCACTGAAGCAGTCAGAATGAACTCGACTCTAGGTGGTCCTTTGAGGAAAATCCAAGTATAGGCACACATTGACAGAGCAGTTCTGGACATATTTGAGATGCTGTTAGAAGAAACACCATGGTATAAAGCAAGGCAAAATACTGAATTTTACATTGCAGTAGTCATAGCATTCCTTTTACATTTTCATTGTTTACTTCTGTCCTTATATAAAAGGCTCATTTTTCCCTAGAGAGATGTTATAAAATTCAAGCTGCCTGAATTGCTAATAGGTTTATTTCAAAGTTAATTAGTTTAATTTCAGAATCTGGTCATCTGCTACATCTCTACTGCTAGAAGCAGATCTGTAGGGAGAAATAACTGACTATACACATTCCAGGATTTTTATTGGTGTTTTAACTTTGGACTGGACCTGATCCCTACAACTGAATGTCCATTTATGGCTGGTGTGCACTATGTGCAACCCTGGATCTGATCTTCTGGTGTAGTTTCATCTAAAAGGAATGTATGTTTTCAAACCACCTCGTAATGCAAGCCAAAACACAGTACACGTGGAGGATCAGATTTGCTTTGAAGGTACACTACTGACCCTCCTCATGACTAGTGTCAACACACCCTGTAATTCCTCCCTACTAGATCTCCTTTTTGCTTGTAGTACTAATGTTCAATAATCAAAGTACCAATAAAGCTTCTCTTAAATTCAATAGCATCTTTAACTCTTTTTTTCCTTTCTGCACCCAGTGTAAAAGGTACCAGCATCAAGAGTACCCCCGCATCACACTGGATCAGGGAGATACCTGCCTGTGCAGGAGCTCCCAGTGAGGACTCCTACTAAGTGTTAAGAGTCACCACTAAATCCTTAATCTTCCCATCACAGGATTGTTTCCTAGTAAGCATATCAGTTTTGCAGAATAACTTGAGTTCTCACTGGTATTTAGACTTCTCCCTAAATTGCTGATCCCCAAAATGAGCACTATAAAACAATGTTCTCTCCCAAATGCCTATCTCAGGGAAAGGGTCACTCGCTCTCTACTCAGAATTCCTCATGTGGAAACTATTACCTACAGTGATCTGCAAGTCTTTTAACCATCTCTTTCTAAGACAGCCCTCCATTTGCCAATACAGCCTGCAATATTTGTTCCTAGATCATTTTACATTAAGTGATATTAAGGCAATTTTCTAAATTATTACTTTGAACTGGATGACTTATAGCTTTTTTTAAATGAAAACATCCTCCTTAATTTACTACAGAGTGAATCTTATTATCTTACCTGAAAAAAGGAAAGTTACATGTAATAATCAAGATCTTTTATAAAAATGTTGTCTTAACATCGGACAAAAACTGGTCACTGGGAAAATTCTCCAATTATTCACTCAGCTACTGCATAATTTAGAGGTACATATTTTTAATTCCTTCTGTGAAACAGTTTTTAACCTATTTAATATGTGGCAAGCTAGTTATTTCCTTTACATGGTTTTAAATCAAGCTCCTTGAAGAAATTCAAGAACACCTCTATCAAGAAGACCTGTAATATTACTTTTTATAAGCATATAATACATTCATAGTAGTCAGCAATACTTTCAGAATGTCCAAAGCTTGTCCATTTAACCCTTTCAAAAATGTGGAACTGTTTACAATCATTCCAGTCTTCTTGATTTTTTAACCCCATTACAGAAATTAACAATTTTGAAATCTCCTGTGCTCATTTACATCCTGAGACAATCCAAGACAGTGTTACTGGTGTTAGAGAACTTGCAGGCTGTAAACACATATTCAGCAAAAGGTAATATCTTTCTAAAAACTTTTCAGCTTCTTAAACAGGTCAAATAGTGCAAGAGCCAACATTTTTGTCTCAGCCAAGTCTCCCTTCCTTTTTTATCTGTGTCTAGCAAAGAAAAGGAGAGCAAGTCAGTAGTTTTAAGACTTTATTTTTTTTTTCTCCATGAGTTACATCTACAGCCTGTATCAGCAGACATCAACAGATTCTCCTTTAGAATATCAAGACAGATTAGTCAGTAATGCAACAGTGTAGTAGGATGTAGTACTCATGGAAGAAATCGCTCTTGAGGAGAAACTTCAGCCTCCTTTTATGTTGCCTGAAATTTTAAATTAACCAGATTACAAGTAAATACCAAATTTTCTTCCTATATATACTTCTGAGACCAACCATCTCAGAAAGATTTAATGTTATTAAACATTATTAGCATTATTAAAAATAATACTTTTATTTTTAACAAAAAGTACATTTAACATGTACGTTTTTGTTAAATGTACTTTTTGTTAAAAATTAAAGTATTATTAATAAATTATTTGCCTTCCAAGTCTAGAAGTTTTTATTGTCATGGCATTATTCTATATTTGTATGACTAGCAGGTAACTGAAAATATCTACAAGATCCTTCTTCCACAAAATGTATCTAATAAGAAAAGGACCCTACTTTTCACTGAAAATATTTTATCCCAAAGAATAGCTTTCTCTTTCCTCAGAATACTTGTTTTAAATGACATTTTCTTTAGAGCTGCTCCTTCCACTGCATCCACAAGATGTCACCATTGTAAAAGAAAGAAACACCATGCACTGTAAACTACGAAATACCTTTTTTATGTTCTGAACCGTGGTTTTTATTTATTGCCCTTTTCAATCAATGCACTCTATTTTTTTTTTAATAGGGACTAAACATACTAAAAAGAGTCAAACAATCAAAATATAAAATTATCTTCAAAAACATAGAAGAACCTTATTTTAGCCACATGGTTTGAATTAGCAAACAAGAAAAGCTTGGCAGACAGCAAGAGGAGCAAGATAAGTAGAAACACTGAGGATTCCATCATCAAAAAGAGCCTACACAGAAGATACTGTCAGTTTAGAAAATATAGGGTATATAGATGCCGATAAATAAATAACTAGAACAGAGAACCAAGTAGTCTCCCAGAGACTGCTTAAGGGAAGTTTGGTATTGGTTTGTATTTAATAAAGAAAAACAATTATGTATGCAAGTCTACTCACTCTAGGAAAGCATAGGAAGGCAGCATGTACCAAAATGCTAGATGAACAGAAGGCACTAACAGTGAAAGTTAGAATTTTAATTTTATTTCATGTTCAAAACTTCTAATGAAGATTATAGCACTGTGAATGAAGGTATAGCCTAAAAATGTGTTTCCAAAGATTTGTGACTTTTCTCCATTTTGTACATAGAGATCTGAAATTGCAAGGAAAAGATGCACAAGTAAAGGGAGGCTATTCTTGCTCCAAGTTCTATTCACAACTTCCTTACAGAGTTTCAGCTTTCAGGATCTTTTTTTGTGCACTACAGTCATGGAAGCTTCTAAACTACTGGGTAACAAGTCTGCACTGTTTCCATTCAATGACTATATTGCTAACCCACTTCCCTTCTGTGGGTGCACCGACTGCCTTTTAACGAACAACTTCATTAATTATTAAGAAAATAAATGTATTAAATCTCATGGTGTCTTTGGTTTAATAGGCGCGACAGCTAATGGGAGTAAAAAAGTCATTTCCTTTGACATGCAAAAAGAAACAGCAATAAAACAAAAGTCAAAGCAGGAAGTAATAGGAAGAGCGCATATCAGCTAAGTATTCTGAAGATATTTTAAGAGAAGAATGGCAATTTCAATACATAGCAAGTTAATCCAATTGAGACTTCTAATAGGAGTGGTAAAGGATAAAAAGAAAAAATACACAAACATCTAGCACAATTATAGTAAGTGAATTAAAGATTTAAGATCTTAAATCACTGGTCTTTAATAAGAAACAATTATTTATGGTACTGGGAGTAAAACTACAGCACACACTTAGAGGACACCTATTATTCCACAGTATTTGTCCACATAGGCATTCCTGTACCATCGGAACAAAACAGCTTACCTTCCTTTTTCATTGAGAGACTGTAAAAATAATACACAACAAAAAACTAGACAGTGAATACTTACTTCAGGAAGCACTGAAAATATGATGTGATGATGTGACATTAAGAAAGGGGGGGAAGAAAGTCAAACGTATCTAGACATTAAAGAAATTAATAGAATAGGAAACTAGGCTATGGAGGAACTTAGTCTTCAGAAGTGCTCACAACACTTGAGTAATTACTGCCATTAATTTTTCAAATTAATGATTCAAAACGAAGAATGCCAAACACAAGGAAGTTTCGGTCACATACTAATGCAGTATCTTCAGACAGAAAATATCAAAGCTGTGAGACTTATGTGGCATTAAAGCACACACATTTAGGTCTACATAGAAATTTATTCCAGAAGTTATTTTTTCCATTTATGTTTATAATTTAAAGGTGCTAAAATGCATACTAGATAGGATGCATTAAAGCAGTTCTTTTTTTTTTTAAAAAGATAAACTTGATTCTAAACAACAAAACCTTACCTTGCCAGCTATCATTGCAAACACACAGCTTCTCGCCTGTCAAATCACAGTACCCATGATCTGGACTGCCACAGTTGGCTTTACAATATGGAATATCACAGGCTTCTCCTTTCCAATACTTGTCACACTCACAATATACCCGGCTTGGTATGGACACACTGGTTGTACACTTTCCATGTTCTGAGCAGTTATTAGGACAAGAATTAATTCTGGAAAAAAAAAAATATATATATATATATGTGTGTAAAATAAGGGAAATGACAAGCTGAAAATTAATGGCAGTGGTTTTATCTGACAATATTCCAACAGTATTTGTTGGATAAACTACTTTTCCTGAAAAATTTCTATATACTGATAAACACAAGTTTGATTATAATTAAACTGGCATACACTTAAAGGGTGTTCCTGAGTAGCTTTGGTCCATGCTATAAAACAGTATGTCTAATATCCAAGGGGAATAAAATTGGAAAAAATGAGTGAGGAAAAATACAAGATGGCTAATATCCTGAAACTACTTAAATGTAGCACTTCATGCTTTTAATTCTTAATAATAGAGCCACCTTAACCTTGCCTCCTTAACTCCACAGTCAGAGATGTAAAAAGAGGAAAGATTACACTGAAAGATTCCTTTGACTGTTATGGAAGTTAGCATTTCTGTGATATGCCCTACCAAACTCTGAGATCACAGACAACTGGACTGCAAAATTATGCAAACTGGTTCCAGAAACACAGGCAATTCCTTGGAGACAAGGACACTGAAGTATGTGGCTCCAGGAGTTTCCATGAACAGAATCTCAGGTAGGATGTGCCTGATGAAGTATAAAAAGGAGTTGGAACCTTTTTTGGTGACTTGCAGCAAAGGGTTGGGTTGAAACTCAGAATAAATTGGTACTACAAACCCCCAATGATAATGCAGACTGCTTCCTGTAGATGTGAGAGCTGGGTACCATTTATAGCCTTCCTTGCTCTTACTGAAGGAAGAAGTGAATGCGTTAGTGAGGAATCATTAAAGACTGGCCTTTTGCCAAATGGAGTTGGGGTAGCACAGTCAGGAGATGTGTATTTACTTTCTAAAGTCTCACACCTCAGAAGACTGGTTCTGTTACACTACTGGAAAAGAAAATTCCACCTTTAAACTGCAAATGTCCTGGAGGTTTTGCCTAGTAACACACAATGGCATTAAAACCATTGAGGGCATTGACTGCTGCATACCATAGTTGTGAGGAACCTCTCCCCTGACTTCATAGGGAGAGTGTTCTGCAGAAGGTGAAGTTAAGTCTTCCCAGTAATAGAGATACCAGTTTAAAAGTAGGCATATTCCCACTCCAATGGGTTCATTAAAGATTCAAAGAGATTGAGGAAAAACTGGATCAGCAGAGTTGGAAGCAGGTTGCCTGACTCCAAGGAGGACAAAATTTGCTCAGAGTTCTGGAGTCACTATTGTTGTTTGCAACTGGCATGGCATTTTAGTCCCAGAGGCTGTGCTTCTGTCTTCCCCAAAATAAAGGAACATGAATGGTCCATCAAGATGAAGTCAAACATTAAGTTAAAAACTGCTTTGGGTTTACCGAAGGAAGAAAGAGCATAATAGAAGCAGAGAGAAACAGCAGGTGGTACTTTTAGCATAAAAAGAGTTACTGTTGGCTCATTAAAAAAAAACTTAAAATTTTCCATTGCAATAGAATAAACAGAAGAACAGAATAGATAAAAATTTGTGAGTTATACATGTAATGGAATTTAAAAGTGGCAGGTTTCTTCATTTATTTTAAATCTTCCAAAAAACATGTAGCACACACCACGTTACCAAGTCATAAAAGAATGCAGAGCACACACACTCATTTCTTAAGAATGTCATGTCATACTGCCATTTGCTCACAAGGAAAACAAAAAAAGTGTACTAAAAGCTTCAGGGATAACTGAAAAATGTATCTAATTACTGCAGAGAAGTCTGCCAGGTGATTGTATTTTACTGATGTCAACTGACAAAAATTAAAAATACCCAGTCTTCTAGACTGCCATTTCAAATACAATATATTTAGTGAGGTTTTCTAAGCTCTGAATTCATTAGCTGGTAAAAGTAGGCAAACTGCTGCAAATTACAGAAACAATCTTTCCATAGATAATTTAACAAATATGTCTGTCAAGAGTAAAGCTATGGTCAGAAGCACAAATCTGAATTTGAAATTAATAAAGAATATGACAAAAATATTACATGTACTTCCACATTTGAAGTGCAGTGCTGGCCACCACATTCCAAAAATTGGTATTTCAGAATCTAGGGGAATTGAAAGAAAGGAACAAGAATATCGTCAATCGTGGGGAAACTATCACATGAAGAAACAGGTCCAACAGGACCAAGCAATGCCTTCTTGAACTAAAGCATCCAGTACAAATAGACACTGCATCATGTGTCACAAGCATGTCCCAAATGAGGCAGTAGTTGCAATCAACATCTGGTGCATATAAGGAGGAAAAGGCAGCATCTTTAAAACTGGAGAAAAGCACAGAAAAGCAGACTGGAGGAAAGCAAGCAAGCATTGTTATACCAGGCCAGACCTTGCCATCAGAGAAAACAAAAGACAGACCATCCAGAGGCAGAATGCAGACTGAGATGGCCAATAGGAGGGAACAGTACCCAAAAGTAGAGAAGAAATGGAATAAAACTCAGTGGAACACAACACAAAAATAAGAGTAGGTCTTTGGTCAAGGTATCAAAAGCCATAAAAGTACATTCAGAAAGAAAAAACATCAAGCAACAGATGATCCTACTTCAAGAGGAGGGAATTGACATGACAGCAGATATAATCTCCCAGCTATAATATCTCCCAGATATAATATGACAGCTACACATGTTGGTTAAATACTGGAAGGGTTACATTCTAGTTCCATATGGCATAGTAAAAACCATGGGCTTGGAATTGCCATGAAGCTTCACTCAGAAGAATACACTTGAACTTGTTTTCTTTTTTGACAACTTATTACAACTCCAGCCATATAACTAAGCATAACTCTTGCTGTATAGATAAAATATTTTCACTGGGTTTGACATTCACGTTCTCCTGAAAGGAATAACAAGCTAATTAACAAAGGAATCATTCATTTTAAAATACTTACGAGTAAAAAATGTTAAATCCAGTTAGGTTATATGCAGCATCACTAAAAAAGTGTAGCAGTGCATAGCCAGATGTAGTAACTACTTCAGGAACAGTTTCATTTCCACGCACTTCAGGGACTATCAGACCACTGGAAAAGAAAAGGAGAATTTTTGGTTGTTTTTTTTTTAATCAGTCTTTGGGAAAAGGGGAAAGGAAAAAAAAAAAAGGAAAGAGGGAGTTAGCTTTTCTGGTTGTTAATTATACAACAACACTCATAAATCTAATCTTAAAACTTCTGTTCTAAAAAAGCAAATAATGAAATGTGTATAAAACTTGTCCATATTTCTGCAAGCTAAGGTAGGGTTTTCCACAAAAACAAACCAAAAAATCTCCTCCTTCACACAGTAATGCAAAATTTCACATCAGATTATTCTGAGGGTGCACACACTGTCAGTATAATTTTTAAAATTTATTTTAACTTTGAAAAAAAAAATATATATACCCTTTAGACAGGTGTTTAACGCTCATTGCCTTTCAGCACTAATTCTATTTCCACATATTTGGACCTTTAGAAGTTTATCTTACTAAAGAATTTCAAACATGCAAAGTATGATAATTAAGTAATTTCCAAGAAAAGGCAATTTTCCAATGGAAATCAGAATGCCTTTTAAAACTTTAGAAAGATGTTAAGTCAGTCTTAAATAAAGACTGAAGTAGGAAAACAAGCAATATATTAAAATACTCAGAAAAAGGATCACCTCCATCAAGCAGTGCCTCATCACAAATATAAAGTAAAAGTTATAGGAATCCTAAGGAACACACTAACAATCAATAAACCAAAAGATATTTGAAGTAATGAACACAGGAAGAGGAACCTGCTCTTTCCTGTTATTCATGCTACAAATCAGACTCCTGAATAATAACTAGACACATTTAACAAATACGACTTCAGGGAGGAAGCAAAAAAACCCCAAGTAATTTAATGTAACAGTTTGGGAGAGTTAGAGGTGGTGGTGCAGATTGCTGTAGTTGGGCAGGCAAGAGCAATGACCTTAGCTTTGTCCCCTTAGAAGAAAGCACTCATTTATGCATTTAGTATTTCCTAATCTTCAGTAGCAAAATCAGTATTTCCTAATGCAAAATGAAGTACAATTTCTGTCCCACAGAGTATTTGTGTATATATGCACAAACAGTTTCTGGCTTGTTGTTTTATTTTTTTAATATAGCTTTGCACTCAACAGATATCCCAAGCTAACACTTTTACTGATTTCAAAGGATTAGGTTCCTGTGCTTTCTCTCTAATAAACTATAGTCCAATTGCATTGAATACTCTTTCTGGAATGTTTACCAAAATTTTAACACAAGGGCAGGAATAAACCAACTGAAATATTTTGGTAAAGTCCGGGAATTGAGGAAACGTGTTAAAATTCATATGCCCTACTTTTTCTCTCTTGGACACATAGGAAATGCAGTGCATGGACCTAATTCTTCACCTCAACAGTGTATTGTAATTTGAAAGGCAAATGATTAGTCTTTATTCAGTATTAGTTGTTATGCTCTTTGTTTATTGTTGCTGATTTTGTTTTACTTGTAAACCTTACTACAAAGTAATATTGCAATCCTAGACAACAAGTATTTACCTGAAAAAATATTTAGTTGCGTAGAAATTCTCGTAAGCTAATAACATAACAAAAGGAAAGAAATTCCATTATTTCAGTTGATAGCAAATTTGAGCTCTCCTCCAGGACTTTGAAGAATTTGATAATTTTACCCACTATGACTTAGTCACAATGATGCCCAGTTTAGCAATTTAAGGAAATGTTACAAAATTAGTGCTTAAGATAGCCTTTGTATTAAATGCCCTGAACAAGTCTCTTCACACTTCACGCAGAAAGGTAGAAGCCATTTAGCAGCCATTGCCTGTAACTTACACACAGGGCAGCATTACCTGAGTTACAGATTGCAATTCTCCCCTGAGTATGATCAGATACCAATACTACTGGCTAGTGCCACATTTAAAGCACATTAGAACTCAGGAGTCACTATTGGAAGGATGCTGGAAAATACATTTCTGATTGTCTATGAGCATCAGCACTCCATGGATTTATGCTATGATCACCTAACCAAAACAGTTGTGTTTTGCAATTTACTCTAACAAAACTTTACATATCTGCTCCCACAATATTAACATAAGAAAACAAGTTATTTAACAAACTAAAGCTTCTAATGTTTTGGGGTTTTTTTCCCCCGTGAACTGAAAACGTCCATACATGGCTACTTGGACTAAAAGGTTAATAAACACACTTACCTAAATACAGCTATTAAAGGTGCATATATTGAATCTCCATCATATACATACATATGGTCCCAACTACATTCTGTGGCAAAGTGATTAAATCTTAATCTTAGTATTGCATTTGGGCTGGGGAAAAAAAAAAAAATTGAGGTAAAACATTATTTACACAAATATTAAGCTCATAAGATAAAGAACTTAATATTGATCATGCCAACATAACTCTATTAAAACATTTTGGATACAAATTAAACATTTCAGAGAGTTAAATAACAATGCAGGGCAAGCAAATATTTCACTTTATTTTAGAAAACGTTAAAAATAATATTTTCAGTCCAAGTCTAATATCCCTAAAGTTAACAAGAGACGAGTTCACCAGGTTTTATCAGTATCCAGGTTTTATCAGTATTCAGAACCACAAATTTAGAGCAGTTAAAATGTCCCATTTTAATGTATTAGCTTTACTTTACAATGTCAAGACTAAGAGGTTTAAAGAGTCTTTCAAGACAAAATAATCTACACATACCCTTTCCAGTATTATACTAGTTATTGCAAATAAAAATCCTAAAACACAAATTTAAAATAGCAAGCAATGCTAGTGCAAGATTTTTTTTTCCTTCTCCCTCTCCCTTCTCCCCAGTCTGACACTTGGGAGTCAGATTTCACCAGTTTTTGCTAGAGCTCCAGATAGAGACTGCAAAATTTCTGAAAAGGGGAAATTTCTCATGTGACCAAATTAGCAGACTCCTAAATATATTCCATGCAACATACTAATTATTTTATTTCATTTTATTTTCCCCCTCCTTCTCACTGGTTCAAGTACAGTTTGTCAGTTTGGAAAACATATGCTTTTTTTTTTTCCCTCTCCTGTGAGAGATCATTTCTAGAGAGCTCTCCTTGTTCATGTTTTAAAAGAGAGTATTTTATACATATGTGACTTCCTTGTGTGTTGACTTATGCACTATGTTACCAGGTTGCATTACTCTTACACATACTGGGCAGCATATTCTTTCCTCCAGCTACCCACTCTACCATTTCCTGCAAAGAGGAGGAACAGAGCAAAGACCAACTTCAAAGCAGAGTTTGTGTGCAGTCCTGAGGCATAGTTTCCACTTTAGCATAGTGTAGTACAGTGCAAATATTCTCTAGCTATCCTGGATAAAAAAAGTCTAGCTATGTCAGAAAGATATTCAGCTATAGCCTAGTCATCTAGATATTGAAGCTTCTACTTCTATGATTTTGTACTACCTACAACTTCATTGCAGTTGTGTTTAAATGACTATCTGCATATAAGCAGACCAAAATTAGATCATTACTGAACAGCAACAACAGAGCAGACATCTAAGGTAATTGAGATTATGACAATATGGAAAGGGAGTAATTTTCTTCTAGAACCCTAGTAGAACTCAGACCTAGCTAAATTCTTCATCAAAATACTGACCCATACTCTGGGGAAAAGAAGTCCCACTGAAATTAACAAATTTGTTAGCCATACTAGTGCATATGTCTCATACAGACTTTTCATAAGGGCAGTTAATTACAGGACAAGGGGAAATGGCTTTAAGCTGAAAGAGGGAAGATTTAGATTAGATATTAGGAAGAAATTCTCCACTGTGAGGGTGGTCAGGCACTGGAACAGGTTGCCCAAGGAAGTTGTGGATGCCCCCTCCCTGGAAGTGTTCTTGGCCAGGCTGGATGAGGCTTTGAGCAGCCTGGTCTAGTGGAAGGTGTCCCTGCTGATGGCAGGGGGGTTGGAACTGGATGATCTTTAAGGTCTCTTCCAGCCCACACCATTCTATGATTCTATGATTCTTTCTTTGTGCATGTCTGTGTTTCACTGCTGCATAAACTGAAAAATTAGCAACAGACATGAGACATCTAAACTGTATAAACTGTGGATACAATATGATTTTAAAATTTATTACCTAGCATGCAAAAGAAAATACTTTATAGAAGCATTAACTTCTGAGCAACATGTAACTGAAAAATTATCATCAGACTGGAAGCATTCTGTACTTGAAGCCATTCCTTATTTATTGCTGCAGAGTAAGATAATGAGTTAAATAATAGGATTCTGTAACCACATTTGGAACTTATGTAAAGGTACCCAAACAGGCAACAAATTTATTATAGGGTTTTGAGAGCTTGCAGCACTGGCCAAATTCCAATGTCAGCCTAACTTCTGCTAGTAATTTGAATGAGAATGGAGTTTGGCCAACTCTGAGTAATCCTGAAAATCCTACTTCAACTTTTTCTTTTTTTTTAACCTTTATAACATTTAAACAAAAACAAATAAACAAAAACCACAAAATTTTATATTTTATCCAGATGCTATCTCTACTTGAGGAATTCTTTAGATCTCTAGAATACACAGTATCAAACTAACAGAAAATTTAAGCTATGAAAATAAATACTTACTATCCTTCAATTAACCATGTACATTTAGTTTTATATTTATAATTTATTGGTCCATCTGTTAAATATCCAGACGGTTCTGTTAACCTACAAGAGAAAAAACAGTGCTGTAATATACCAGAGATAACAAAACAGAACACACATCATCAACATACAAATAGATTCTTTCTGGATAGAAAGGAAATTGGGGTGGGGGAAAGAGTTAAGTGTCTCTTCATATTTCTTGTTGTAGTATTTTTGCTCATAAAAACTAGAATTCTGATTACAATATATCACTGATTTGCTTTCTTCCCCTGGGCAATCACAAGACTTCTGATTTTTCTATTTCAGTAGCAAGCAAAGACTACATATAATTTAAATTATCCTTCACATGAAATGGATCCAAGCCAGTGTAAAGGGTTATTTATTTAAGAGTGTTTTGGTTTGGTTTGCTTGGGTTTTTTGCCATTGCTTTACATCTTACTTCTGAAATTAGACCACAGCAGCAGTGGGAAAACTGTTCTAGATCAAGGGAAATTAAGGCACAAATTATAAATTTAAATAAGCATATCTGCCTGTCTATCCCTCTTCTATTCCTGGTCAGCGATGAAACATGGGAAAGCAGAACAACACTGAACTACACAGAAACTAAATAAAATGCATACCAACAGCTATAAAATGTCAGACCAAAATGCCAACATAGTCCAGTACCCTGCCTCTGACAGTGACCTACAGTGGATACCCAGGAAAGAATTTAAATCCCCAGAGACACTCCCCACAGCATTACACCACCTTGCAGCATCTAGAACATCCTGAAGGAATTATTTCCACACATATATGAAGAGACATCTCAACTGTTTTTATCTAGAGCCTACCTCTTGGTAATTTCATCTGACATCCTTAGGTCTGGTATTGGATGAGATGAGGAACAACAGCACGCTGTTTACATGCTTTATCCCACTCAAAATATAATGATACATGTTGCTTCCCTTCCTTCTCTCCTTCTCTTTTCCAACCTGAGAAATCTTTGCTCATTTAGTTGTTTCTCATAGGGAATAACTATGTTTGATCATCCTCACTGCTGATATTTAATATATCTTTTCCATTCTGCTCTACTCTTTCTGATATGCGATACAGAGATCAGCATAACGTACTCAAGATGCAAGTGAACCATAAATCTGTACTGTAGCATAATAATGATTTCCACTTTGTTCCCTATTCCCATCTTAACATTTTATTTGCTCTTTCAACAACTACTATGCTGATATTTTAAACACAACTAGCTGCTACAACTTTTTTCTGAGGGATAACAGATATTCAAGATTCATTACACATAGCAATTCACTTAATGTAGAAATAGAACCTTTTTCCTCCATTCATATATATTACTTCACATTAATCTATACACAGTGATAAAATAGTAGATGAAATTCAATAATCTATAACCATAAAAGCTTTCTGAAAGAGCTTAGCATCTTCAGCACACTTTAACTTCACAATTTACAACAATTTCTACATCTTTTATGATTACGTTCTATAGTTCAGACCTTAACACACATCTCTGGTGGCCTTACTCCACTGGGAAAACTGACCATCCTACTCTTTAAAATGTTACAAGAACAACAAATATAAATACAGACTCAGAAATGCTCATTTCTTTCACTACAGTGTGGAAAGATAATTGTTAAGAATAAGTATCATTGAATAAGAAAAAAGAAGCAGTTGGGGTTTTCTTTTTTGTTTCAGTTTTTATTAATAAATCAAGAGTAGATCTACGTCCAGAGGCAATGCTGAACAAGCTGACCAAGTCACAGGTGAATTTTCTCACCAGGATTCAACCAGAATTCAGTATCTGCTATCTTACTACATTTGAAGCTGTATACACCAATTTTTAAAATATTCATTACCACGTCTACTGTAAATTATTTACATTTTTACACATATCAAACATTACTGCACACTAACTAACAGAGGTCTGTAATTCCAAAAATAAAATTATAAACATGTGGAAAGGAAATAAAAACAAGGGAGCAAGAAAGAAAAATTTACAAGACAAGGTCCTCACTAGGTTTTTAAAAATATTCCTTCACCTGTCCTGTAAGAACTAGCATCATTTTTTTTAGGCACACTGTAAGCCACTCTGCTGGTGGCTTGAATGAAGATCTTTACCCACACTACCCTTTTGATGAAATGGGACAAAGTTCTGTAATATATGGAGCTGTCCAAATAATCGTACATTTTCAGGGCATAAAAGCAGTATCAAGAATGTATTTTATGTTTCTGAATAAAAAGAAGAAAAGCAGATAAACAGCTTGTAACATGAGCAACAGACTGGGAGGAAAAAAATACAGCATAAAATTCCAATCAAAATTATTTTAGTGCCATTCTATGGTTTATACACAGATGTAAAGTCTCATATAGCAAGCCACAGAACATTTATTTTGCTGCAAGAAGTGTGGAATATCGTAAGTATTCATTTGCAGTCATGACCATTGCCTTTCTTAGTAGCTGTATAATGCAATGGAGGTGACTTACAAGAGTTGTTTTTATTAGATCAGCCCTTTGGCACTAGGAAAGTGCAAACAATTTCCCTGTTCACCTACGCTGATAATTTTTCAATAAATAGGTTTTTTTCAGAAGAGTAAATAGCCTTTGAAGCAGCTATTGCACTTTGCTGAAAACAATAAAGAATAAATAAGAGCATGACATTGCTTTGTAATAATGATTGTGGAAAATGGTAAGAGAAAGGGGCTGTTCTATTTAAAATAAAAACATAGCAAGCTAGAGCAGTATCACTTTAAGTTTCTTAAGTCAAACCAAGAATTTTCTGTATCATTTCTCTTTTCAAACACTATCAAATGTCAAACCCCATAAATAACAAAGATAAGCAGTACTACCTCCATGTAACCTCTTACCAAATCAAGGTCAATCCTCTCTATCGTACAAAGCCAGGTACTCACAATTCTAGTTTTCCTCGGGGACTAACGGTGATCCTGTCAAACAACCAACATCCAGAGAAGCCACCTGACTACAGGCTCTCTAGTTACAGAAGCAGAACAGCCAGAACGATGCCTACATGCTGCATCCCACTCCCGGCTCCTTGCTGAGAAAGCTTCAGGGATGAGGGGACAGCCAGAACAATTTGTGTGCCCTGTTTAAGCACCACAGGTTTGTCACACTGAGACTCCAGCTTTCTAAACAGAATGCACAGGGCAGCAGCTGATGTTGTATATTGTCATTTTAAATTGCATGCCTGTTTTCATAAACATAATGATATTTTTTTTTTAGTTGGCAGGTTTATAATTAAACCTATAAAGAATTAGAGGTGCATGCCAAGAAAACATTTCCCTTCTCTGCACACTGTAAAACAGATCTACCAAATTACAGAAAGAAGTCGGGACGCTGCACAGCAGTTAAAGACATTCAGAAGCACCAGTGCCAGATTAGTCACTCACCAGGCTAATCAGTCAATAATAGCTCATGTGAAAGGGATGTGGCACTCTAGGTTGTTTCATCTAGCAGACAGATATATACCAGAAATGCAAGGGCTAAAAGGCTAAAGTCAACACAGGGCAACTAAAACATGAAACAAAGGGAAATCTATATTCCCCTGGATTATTAGCACCATTATAAAATAATAGCAAATGTAATTGAGTTAGAATTCACAGTGGTAACATTTATATTTACCACTGCAGAGACTTCAAATCAAGACTGAGGCATTTCAAGAAAAAAGTATGTTCTATTTCAGTCAGAAATTACTGGTCTAAAACAAAGGAGTAGTCACATAAAAATCTATGGCCTGAAAAACATAAGACGTCAGAGCAGGTTATTAAAATGGCCCTTCCTGGCTGTAATATTTATAGATCTGTGAAAAATGAAGTCATGTCATCTCCTGTAAAAGAATAGCATCAAATATTTCCAAAAGGGGCTCTAGTTTAAACCAGAGAAGTCACTGGGTATTTTCTGTCAGCAGCAGACCATGAAGATCCACAAAACTGCTGGTAGATGGACAGGCAGAAGTCTGATTTATAATACAGTACATTAGAAGAAACATAGCATAAGGCACATTCACAGTATTACAAATATTCACTGTTCAATAAAAGAAGGGGTTATGCAGAGGTTCATTTATCTCTATATTACTTAGTATCATATTTCTATTCAGAATTTTATTACATGCTGGATTATTTTACAATTCCTACTTCAGATATATCTGAATATAAGACACGGCATATTTTGCTGCATGGATTCATCTCAATATCAGTATTTGTGTGTCAGTCAAGGACTATTCTCTCCACTGCTGCAATATTTTCCTCCATCTCCTTTTCAACCTTTATGAAAATTTTTTTTATTAAAAAAAAAATAAAAATCAATAAATGTGCTTCAAAGTTATATGATCAAACCCTTCATAAATACAAATAAGGGCAACCTTTCTGGCTCAAGATCTTGTATTGAACCTGTACAGCAGGGATCTCTATCCCAGATGAGATCAGGTGAATAGACTAAGAAAAAAAAATTAAAAAAATTTGGACTATCTTACAGGACACCAGAATGAATGAGGACTATGATATCAGAAAGAAATACAGAAAAGACCAAGAGGTCACTTCTCACTGCAACAACTACCTTGAAGTGATATAGAGAGATGCACCACAAGGATTATACACGCGACTTTGTAAGGCTCAAACTGCAGCCTTTAGGGTCTCAAGTAGAAGTTAAGACATACAAATCACTGGTGTGCAGGGAGACAGCCAGTTCCAACAGGAACCACACCCATTGATTAAGTAATTTAAATAATAGACTATGAAGATTTTTTAGTATTTTTTTGCAAAGGAAGATCTGAAAATCAACATGTTCTGAAAAACCTAAAAAGCCATCAAGTGCACCTGACAGAAATTCTAAGAATTTGCATTTGATTTTCCTGCATTTTTACATTTAGGGTAGAACATTGCTGTCAGCTTAGTTTGGGTTTTGGTTTGGTTGGTTTTTTTTTTCCACAATGTATACTGAAACAGAATATACTGAACATACCGTAGTTCTAATTTTTCTTCAATGACTAATCAATTTTCTTCAAGACTAATACATTAGGAAAATATTTGCATATGCCAATCACACTCCTATACTTGTTACATACTGCTTTGCATTATTAGAAGAATGTATATTTAGAAACACTAAGGACATTCACAAGAACTTTTCACATGCCAACTAATCAAAGGCATGCTCTTAAATAGACTCCACTTTATCCAGTTTCTTTTGTAAAATGTCTCTACTGTTCAATTTAAGTATTCAGTTCCTCTCTCTAACTTATTTTTAACAAAACCAGGTTTCAAAACAATCAAAAAATACCAGAAAAGTCAAATGAAGACTACAGTATAACAATATTTTTCCCCATAATAATATATGCTGTATTTCCAGAAGCTTAACAGTTAGGTGTGGCACAAATCTGTTTTCTTAAGTGCTTAGCTTTTGGGTTTTTTGTTTTGTTTTGGTTGGATTTTGGGAGGGGGGAGGGGTGTTAATAAAATCAGCAGGGTTATAATCTTTGATTGGTGCAAAACATTAATTTAAAGTTTAACTTCAACAGGTGTTTTTTTTCCTCATTCATTGTTTCTAAAAAAGGCCATTATTCTATAGGACATGTTTGTAGTAGTCCCAAAAACTACTGAAAGAAACTGCATCGTAGATGTTCCTCTCAAAGTACACACTTGCGTGGTGTATTACTTAAGCAATGTATTTTCACTTACATAAAAGCTTCAAAAAAATCTACTCCCTCCCTTAGGCTTCATAAAATTATATGAATTCACAGGGCACAGACCATTCATTCAGAATGGGATAGCTCAATGTTTGACTGTGAGACATTAAAAGGGAATCCATAAAGTGACTAGAAATAAGCAAATGTGGGCACAGTCTTATGAAGACATGGTAGACAAACCAGATGCATAAATATATAAGTAATATAGTAACATTAAAGATAATCCCAATATTTATTCTATTGTAAACTAAAATTACTGTGGAAATACCATATGAGACTACCCGAGGATTTTCTTATTCCTCCTCATAGTTGTAGGTGGTACTTGACATTTTTTTACCCCACAAAAACTTCAATTGCCATTTAGTTAAAACACACCCCAACAGTTACCCCAAGGCAGCATCAACCATACTGAAATCTTTATTCAGTTATTTGTCTAATCTGTTCTTAAGAATTCCAGTGACAGAAGTCTACAATCTTCTTAGGCAATCTATTTTAGTACTGACTTATCCTTATTGTTATAAAGTTTTTCTAAATATCTAACTTAATTTTTCCTTTCTTAAATTTAAACTTACTACTTCTTGTCTTACTCAGAGTAGACCTGGGAAACAGGTAATTTCCCTCCTCTTTCTGCTTACCTTTTACAAACATCTACCTTCAGGCTTTTCTTCTATGAATTCAACAATTTAATCCAGCATTCCTCATGCATCATTTTCTAGACTTCCCTCCTCTAGAACTTCTCCAGTTCATCTGCATCTCAAAATGGTACCTACTACTCCAGCTGTAGTCTGATCAGCATAGCTAACAGAGAAAAGGAATTATTTAATGTCCCCAGTTCTCCTGAATGTAAGTAGCAGAATAACTGCCTTCATGCATGCTGATTTGTATACAACCTGTAATTCCCTGTGACTGCTAACTTCTTCTACAGGAGAAACTAAACAGTATTACTCTAGTTCATCTTACTGGGGTTAATTATGCTTACTGAAGTGTAGAAATTTGAATTCAATTCCATCAGTATAACTTTTTTCAGGCAGTATTATACGGGATCAATGCAGCTTGCATGATCCGAAACTCGCTTCACAGAAACTTTCATTTATAATCACTTTCTCAGTAGGAAAATCTATTTTTGTTTCTGTGATACAAGCATTCACTTAAAAGATGAGTTGGTAACCCCTGGCCACACTGCATAGTGAGAAATCCTACTTAAAAATCAATGGACTCCACAAGAAGAGCTGAAATTCTATTTGTGTGTATTTATCATAAAGTTCTTTAAAAAACTCCTACATTTTCTGTAACAGTTATTTTTCTATCACTCAGCTAAGTCAACAGTTTTTGAATCATTATTCATAATTCATTCACCTTACGAAGCACTAACATCAAGTCAGTACTTACATAAACTAAAGTTCTGTAGAAGGACCCTGCCTAACAAAATCTGGTCTGCCAAGACACTAATACAGTATGAGGGAGAATAGGAGAGTGCAGCCAGCATGATAAACACTTTAGGAAGCTAACTGAAGATAAAGGCAGCAAGGAAAAATGGATCAGCACTCGGAAATCTCTCATTAAATGCATTACTACCCTTCAGTGGATCCTTAGGCTTTTTGTTCATATACTTTAATGTTCATATACTTTAATGACAACAAAACACCACACAAAGATTTTTAACAAATTACTCAGATTATCTTCAGGAAAACTTCTCCCTACCTATAGTTCTCATTGTGCCACTATTCTTCCTCTAATATAGTAGATATCATTAGGAAACTTCATACATATATATATATATATATATACACACACACAAACCTTCAAAAGCACTCAATTCTGTATCCGTGAGATGAACAAAACCAGATTCTTAAAGATTACAGCCTAATTGCTTAATACAGGTAGCCAGGTACACATATTTTACTGAAAAATGGTTGACTTGTTTTCCCAAGGTTTAAATCAAAATCAGAAAATACTTTATAAATGCAAATCTTCCCATTTGGGAGAGAGGGAGGAGGGCTGTCATGCTACACTTTAAGAAACCCAAACTACTAAATATTGTATCACACTCAATCATTTAGAAGTTATCAACAATTAAAGTTTTTATGCTATTTAGTTTTACATAGATGAATTTACATGTAATATTTATGCACGGTTTCTATAAAACTGGGTGGAGTTGAATCAATCCACAGAGTTCAATAGTGAACTGCATACTTTCTACAGAATTGGTACACCAATTAACAGTTCAAATCTTGCCAATATTTTCCAGGTGGCAGTAGTTCCCTTCATCTCAAGTCAGAAATCAGTGCCTTTTAAAACATACTGCAAATAACACAATATCCTCCCCTGACCTGGAAAAAACTTCAAGAAATGTAGCTTTACCTTTTTTATGTGGAATAATATACACTTTTAGTGCTTTCTGTTTTAATATCATGGTTGGACAAAATCATATGAGACAGACACCTACTCCATTAGAAATGCCCAGGCTGGTTCACAGATGTCATCCAAAAGTCTGCCTAAAAATAGGTCTGTCACTATGCTTAAAATTAAGAATTGTTAGAGAATCAAGTTGGCATTTGATACAAACACAAGATATCATACATTTCCCTGTATCATTATCTCATTTAATTAAGGCTGAAAATTCTACTTTAGATATAAAATTCAAAAGGTTAAAAAGCTGTATAAAAATAATTCCTGTTTTGAGTAAGAGGCAGAACATCTACCGAATTCATTGACTGAACTACTTGCACTCTCAGTTTCACATCATGGTTCCTCATTGTTCAACTCTAGAATCTCAAAGGTCAATGATTCAATGGTTTTCTCAGAAAAAGAGTAAGGTTTGAAATATTCAGAATTCTGACTCTTCAGTCTCGATTCAGAAGAATATTAACAGCAACCCCAAATTTTTCTTATGTATCCACCCAGATAGCTCCTATTAACAGCAAATAGCAATGACAAAAGAATCTGCCAGGAAGCAAAAAAATACTTCATTGCTCTAACATTTCACAATGCTCATTTCAGCCAAGAGGTTTTTTTATGGCCAAGTGTTGCCAAGATAATGAAGAAATGAATAATAGAATCAAAAAACCCACACTCCCATCAGACTGAAGAGGTCCTATTACTTACTTTTTTCCTACCTCTTTAATTTTGTTATTTCATTTAGAAAAGCTCTGTACATTAATAGATTATGCTACTTTAAGATTACGCCAGAAGTAACACATCATCCTGATGTTATCCCTAGTGTTAAAAAAAGTTATAGCTTCAGTTTCTTTGCTAGAGCTCTTTTCTCTAGGCTTTATTTTCTACAAGGCAACTCTCCATTTCCAAAACTAACACAGTTAAGTGTTTTTTCTAACATAGTATTTATATTATTTTGCTAATATGTTTCACTTCATTCTGTTCCCTAAAATAGATTTCAATCCAAGTAGGTCCTACCTTAAAGTAAGACTGTAGGTTTTGATTTAATCACAAGATTAACATAAATGAAGGATAAAGTTACTTATGAATTTTTATGTATTTGTATATACTTTAAACATATGTACGTGTATCTTTATATACTGAGATATATATATATATAAAAATGTATTTTTTAAGATTTCTATAATTAATCAAGCATACTACAGTATCTTAAAATGTAGGGCACAAAGCATATAGACAATGCACACTAAGGTACTTGGCAAAAAGGTAATGCACTGTGCCAATTTTTCACTGTACATCACTATAAATCTCATTTTCATTTGTGACCTAGTTCAGGGTTTTAACTTAAGCTTCCTGAGGTAACAGCCAAATGCTCTAAATCCAGTGTGTCACCTACTCCTAAATTTCTCATTGCCTATTTAAGACAAGTTTCTAATAAATACCTGTGCTCAACAAGAAGCAGCTATTTCTACCTTTCAGCATTCAAATTAATTAATACCTAACCATCAAATTGTGTGTTTGTTAAGGACAGAATTCTGTTAGGAAACTACTTTCTACCATAAGGCTGCAAGCACCAGCTCCCACTAGTTATATTAAATCTGAAGTTATCCAAATGTAGTAAACTTTGACACACACACACTCCAGAGAAACACAAAAACAAAGATATCAAGTATCTCTTAGCAAGCCTAAGACTACACTAACAGAACTTTCATTTTATATTATTTATTATTTGTTTGTTTTTCAACACTTTTTTAAATTCAGCACCCTCATTTTATTTTATATCTATATATGTAAACAGCAACTCCTTCTTCCTCTCTTCCACCTCCCATCAGCACCCATGCCGTTTCACCAGAGGTTCCCAGTCCCTGAACACAACCTCAGACAGTGCAAATGTTGAGATAAAAAGAGATGATAGTTCTTTTAAAAATTTAATCGATTAATAAATTCAAAGGGCTGCTTGCTGACTAGCTTTCAAGTAATGTCTTTTAGATAATTATACAGATACTCACCTTCTGACTTCTGCATCTATAGTGATTATCATGACTTTATACATTTGCCTTAAATATAAAGCACATCCCTCTTTGCTGTAAAGAACTGGAATAATGGTATTCAAGTCTCTGGGGTATGACAAGGCACTCTTGTTTGGGTATATGGAAGATTCTTACTAGCAATAAAAAAGGATACATCATTTTCAAACATATAATTTGCAGCAGGTGTCATTTCACTTACAGTTTCTGCTTGCCTTTGTAATGCATGGATAACTGATAACACTATTAGCAACTTTCACTACTCCCTCAATAAGTGGGTGAAGAGATATCAGAAACGAAAGACTACGATATTTTGAGCCCTAACAATTCCAGCTGCCAGTTTCAGAACCAAACAGTTCACACATTAGTAGAGAGGTTTGGGGTTTTTTTGTTTGGGTGGGGTTTTTTTTGGTTTGGGAGTTTCTTAGGCAGGAGAGGGAAGGTAGCTTTAGCCTGTAATTTGTTCTGTATTTAAATGCAAAACCTCCAGAATTAATGACATGCTGAAACCAAGTATAAAATTACAAAAACCACTTGTTATCAATTTTATTGTTGAGCTCCTAGGCTCTCAACTGAAATGACACACCAAGAACAATTTGTGGATAGTGACAAGAAATGTTAGAAGACAGAGGTACACACAGAACTGTAGGTTATATCCATCAGTTAGCGAGCTAAATACAACTTCCTGACCTGTTAACACAAGACCTGCTAATGCAATGATTCTGCATCTCCAAAGCTGCTGTTGAGAAATGCCCTGACAATTTCAGAACTATACAAGTCTTAGACTCTTCTGGAAAAAGTCTTAGTCTGTGTTACACACATTCAGAGTAATTTTGTTTGGGTTTTGGGAGAAGGTATTGCTGTTATTTTTACTGTCTACAGAAACACAAAAGAACACAAGACAAAAATTAATCATGTTATTTAAAAAATAGCTTCGTTTTTCCAATATTTTTCTCTTACCTCACTTTTTTTTTTCTTTTTGCAATGAAGCACAAAATAGTGAAAAACTACCAGTATACCACACAAAACTAATGGGAATCTCTGAAAAATAGCATATACAGTTTTTAAACTTTACACCAAAAAAAGACACCCCCAGGAAAATGAACGGGTCACATCCTGCAAACTGAGTCATGTACGTGCATTCCTGTACTTCTAATGAGGAAATTCAACTGAGACTGCACATGTTATTCCATTTGCAGTCGTATATGGGCTTAGGATTTAAATGAGGCACCATATTAGTATAATTATGAATGATACAAATCTGAAAGTTTGCAATGTAACACTCTATGGGTTTATTCACCACACAGGCATTGAATTAAAAAATAAAAAACAAAACAAAAACAAACAAAAAAATATTTGTTCTAGAATTTGTTTCTGCTAAGCAGAAAAATTACAACCAAAAACTTGGTCCTTTCAAATCCTGTCTTGGTAAGGACACTCCAAATCAATGAACAAAAATATTAAAGTTTCTGCTGAGATTTCCAAAACCCTTCTGCTCCAGCTTGCCAAGGCACTGATCAGCATCAGCCAGTTGCTCAAAAGACATAGCTAGAACTAGGAATGGGGAAAGAGGACATAAGGGAATTTGTCACAGGGGCTGTTTCCCCAAGTGTCACATGGAAGAAGAATACAGGTTAGGGGAATACTATTGGAATACCTCACTTCTCCTCTAACAGCAAGATACATGCCTACAGGACCAGAGCTGGTAGGAGCCTATTCATGTGACCCTTACAGGGACAGAGCATGGGATGAGGGGTGAACAGCCAGCCTGTCTTGTCTTACCAGTGAGAGGATATAGAAATCATCCTCTTTCATGAGCAGAAATTCTCAGGATTGCTCCTAGGAGAACAGGCTGCATCCACTTCCCTCTTACAGACTGACATCTAACTTCTGATAGGAAAAGCTCTCAGAGCTGCTGCTGATCTTTTCTCACTCAGTTAAAACACAAAGCACAACAGATTAGAAACAAGGACCTACTCTTCGAGACAGTATAAACAGAACTATACCAGTCCACAGACAGGAGCTTCTGCTACACAGCATAGTACCTGAAAGCCATCAGGAATCACCAAAGCCATACACTGAAGTCTACAGCCAGTAAATTAGGAAAAGAAACGAAAAGGCAAGCAATCACTCTGAAATAGGGTCAGAAAAAAGCAGCGACCCTAAAGCTTAGAGAAGAAGTGATGATTCAGGTATCAAAATGTACTAGAGCAGAGAATTGTTTCAGTGCATCTGAATGGTTAGGGAGAAGGAGAAGGATGGGTTGACACTGCCCCTTCTCAGATTTCATGAATCATATGCCAAAGGAGAAGTACCAGCAGCACACCCTCCATGGGTCATGCTGTGGGAAAAGCTCCACCAGCTCTCAGCAACTGTAGAGTGAAACACAATCATTCAACAGAGATACTTTTTCTATTTAATATATCAACTTACAAACATGCCATCAAGTACACCTGTCAGCATTTAACTCTTTCAACTATCATTTAGTTGTTTCTTGTAACGTATCACAACAGAAATCTAAATTGCCCTGGTCACTTCACAGTGAAGCAAAGAATAAATTTTCTGACATTGATGGAATTCTACAAAAAGGCCTTTGAAAGATGCATGGAAAACAAAAAAGAGTAACTATTGCATTACTTGATGGACTTAAGCAAAACTGCAATACATCAGAAATTCAGCAAGAAGTGCACTGGTTTGCATAAGGAAAACACATCACATACATCTGAAAGGAAAGTATTTAGCTGCAGGAAGATCATTAGTGCAGGAAGGATGACAACTGAAACCTATCTTGTTTAAATAAAACCCACTTTCTTCACTTACATGGCCTTAACTGCTCTACTGAATGGTTTCTTGAGTACCTTTCCAGTTCCCTATTCCAAACAAGAGGCATGCACTGACATAAGCAGCACCTTCTGTAGCATGCATAATCACTAAAACAAACAGTGGGGGTTTAGTTTGTTTTTATTTAGAAGCGAGTAAAGAATGCTTATTTTTAAGAGCTTTGAATGCTTGGTTTTGCCTTTCAGAAAGTTTAGCAAAGTGAGCAGATATGACAACCCATCAAAAACAATTCTACTTCTGAATCCTAGAAAACCACACAAGCACCAACAAACGTTCTTCATCTTTACTGGACAAAAGAAAATTCATCAACTATTCCTTGAAAGGGTCTGTGTTACCAACATGGTCTGAAAGCAGTATTCATCCAGAATTTCAAAACTGGTAGGATCCAGATCAAAAAAAAAAACCCTCAAAACACCAAAAGCACATCTTAATACTGCTTAATATTCACCTCTCAGTTTCTGGACTAGAACTTGCTGTTTGTGCTAATAAATCAAAAAACTCAAGACTAAAGTTGCTAACATCAGCTAACATTGATGCAAAACCGAGTCAATGTTTATCAATACAAAAATAATTTCTCTTTTAAAGAAAACTACTTAAAGAATGAATTCCACAAGCTTACTAACAGCAACAAGTCACAGGAAAGAAAATTTAACTTTCCTTTAACTTTCAGTTGACCCTAAGCCTTTTCAAGACTTTTGCAATATATAATATAACATAGTGTTCTTTCAATATGTGACTGTTTCCAAACCAAAATCGAGACAGGTGCCAGGGGAGTTTATGGACAAAAGAACATCCAGTGCTGCTTCTGGAAAAAAAAAAAAGCTACATCACCTCAGACCACAGCTGAACCTCAATTTCTGACAGAGTTTCTGGTCATTGGTACTCTTTTGATAGATCTTACCTAGCATAAGCATCTGTTCAGCAATGCTTATGTACAGAAGAGATTAAGAGCTGGGGGGTAAGGGTGGGAAAGAGGTTCTAGAGCAGAAAGGCTAAATAGAAAGCTATATCCCCATACATTCTCCTGCATAAAACATAACAAGTCTGTTTTCAGAATGTACTTCTGGATACATTTCTAAACATGCACTCCACAAGTCAAAACAAATATTTTTTTGGCCTTTGATTAGTTACCAGAAGATGCTCTTAAATCATTAATCTGAGCTTCAATCACTCCTGACCTCATCTCTCTGAGGACAGTATTGCGCAAAGCACTGTTAGTAGGTCATTAAACGGGAACATATTCTAGCTAAAGCAAAATTCAAAGTAATTCTAGGACGGCTTGTTTTTCACTAAGGAAGCTGAAGGATTGTCATCAGCCTAAAAAGAGCCAGAGGGCTTGTTGAGTCATTCCCAAAATAAGCTTTTATTCAAAACTGAAAAAAAACTTAAAAAACGCTATGGATGCACATTCTTTATCAAAAAGAAAAAATAAGCACAGAAAATCCCAAAGAGAAGAAAACTACTCCAAGACTAGACATATTTTACAGCATCTCAAAAAATACAGTTGGGAAGCTGATACTTCATTCATTGCTCTAAGAGAAAAAAAGTTTAAGACTTTGACAAACAACTTATTTAGGGGAAGAAATGAAAGGGGAGGGAAGTGTTCATTAAAATGCGGTGGCTTAGTTAAAGTGACTGTACAAATTAAGGCAGATAAAGTTTATTTAGTCAATAAATTATACACCTGTGGAAAGAGTTTTATTTTGATCAGTGAATTTGCTCACTTTTGTCCATTGTTCATAAAATCCACACCTGCATTTATACTTTAACATGTGTATTCCCCAGAAATAGGTGCCAGATATGGACCAGGCTGTAAGAAACACTGCCAGTCAGCAGATGCAGAACAAAGCACCATCTTCTACAGAGGTTATATTGCTCCACCTCTGCATCCCATCTAACCAAGAATGAAGCAGAGCCCCTTTTCTCCCAATTTCTCTATCCAGGATGGAAGCCAGACATGAGCTATAATGTGAATGTGTTGACCCAGTCAGCTGCACCCCCTAACAAGGAGCACTCCACCACCTCAGGGAGTTTGGAGTCAGATCCAGCGTGACAGCAGACAAGTTCATCTCCTGACCCTGGGAGACGCTCTAGTTCGGTTTGATTTTGTCTCATTTTCTCCTTCTCAAATAACTAGCTTAAAATAAAAGTAGCTACCAAGTCTAGAAGTTATCTGTATATAAAAGACTGAGATGGCTGGATCTGGGGAATTGCCAGCCTAATGTCAGCTTTTGCATTTAGTTAGAAAATAAGCTAAATCTTTGCTTACAAAGTCAATGGGAATACAAGTTTTTAATCCTTTTACATTTTAAAACGCCTCTTCTTGAATCAGCCTAAGGATCCAAGTGTTCTGATTCATAGGAGTTCTTAGGCTGCAAATCCATTTACTAAGGATGGGATTATACAGCACATGTATATCATTTACATATGATACTTTTATGGAATATAAACTGACAAGGCTGCTTTAAAAAGCTTTTAGTTGGTAAGTGAGCTTTATGGAAGAATTTACTCATATTTCTTGAATAGAAAAACATACCCTGAAGAGATCTAAAAATTTTACTGAGCTTAAAAATGGACATAGTCCTTGTCTCAGTTACTTTGGTATAAATCTGCAAGAGTTACCTGTTGTTACAAAGAAGATACAAATACTGTAGTTTTGTTGCAATCATATACTAATGATGAAAAAAATCATTCACAGCAAAATATACCCACTCTTCACATAACAGAATCTCACTTTAGCATCACATTTAGGCTAAGATCACAGTGTGGAAGAGGACCAAGTCTGGCAGGTACTTGCAAAAGCGAGCTTCTCCTGTCCAGATAATCTACAGACTTTCAGACTCAATATATATTCTCTGTAAATTTACCACATACATCCACAGCCACCCTTCCTTCTCTCCATCCCTAGCGATGTCCTGAGCATGTTACCTCTGGCAGGGGTTTGCAGGCACACAGGATTGATTTTTTGGGCAAGACAGGGCAAAGCTCAGCTTTAGAAACCTGCTGGAAGGCTCTCAACACTTCCAAGCTGTAGTTCTGAACATTCTTCTCAGTAGTGTTTTTATCACTCATTAGAGAAGGGTGGTGTAAGCACAAAACAAACTCTGCTCATGCCGAAAGAGGAAGAGGGATCCTTTAGGTAGCAACTGAGAAAACTGGAGAAAGTTAGTCTAAGTGACTTATCTCTTAAGTGGGTGGCTAAATCGCAAATAAAGATAATTAAGACAGAAAGCATCAATCTTCAGAAGTAGATTTAAGCTACTAAACACACAATATATAACTGGGGAGGGGGAGAACACGTTTTTAGCAAGCTTTCAGAATAATCACATATTTGCATAGATGAGTAGTTTTCCATATTCTGCCATTTCTCCAGTTGGGGTTTTTTTGCAGCCATTCAGACCTGTGGTACTCACCTGTAAGCATCTGGATTTCCTCAGCACCACGCTGCAGCTTACTCTGCATACAAGATTGATATGTTTGCTGTATATACGAGATAAAGGAACACCCAAGTGAGGTCAGCAACATCCGCTTGCTTCGAAACAGGAAAGAACCCTCTCTAGTAACACATTTATTGTGTTGACAAGTGAATACTGGCACATATGACTAAATCATAAGGAAGCTCTTAGTAGCCACCTGCTATTCCACCAGAAAATAAGGTGGCTACATATTGTTAGGTCACAGGTTACCTTGCTTAAATGGCTGCATAAAAATAATTTAGCAGTTTTAAGCATGGACAAGATGGACAAGAACAGAATGTAGAGACAAGTCTCCTATGAATAAGGCTGAATCGAGCCCTTTTCCACACATTGAACTCAAAATATAAGTTATACATTAATTCCAAGTCTGCCACATTAGTATCTTAGAGTTTTGGAAAGATCTTTTATTGCTTAGCACTTAGGTGAACATTCTAAAACATTGCAAAAATTCAGCTGTCCAACATGTTTCATGAGAGAAGGAAAAGAAAGAAAAATAAAACACAATGTTGAATTCAGAAATCATTTTATTTGAACATTCAGAAGTATACGATAATATAAAGAAAGAAACAAACCATGGCAAGAATTGTGGACTACAACACTCAACAGAGGTAGCTAACAGACAAATCCTCCATACAAAGTAAAGCCCATATATAAAGAAGTTCAAGTAACCCTGAATGCCATGACATTTTCTGAAAGTATTTTTTCATTGATACATGGATCAATTATTGTGCATGATACAACTGAAATACAAAAATTAAGCTATGAGAAAAAATACTGAAATTACTTTAAAATCAGTTACAAAACACAGGAAATGCTCTAATATATCCCAGATGTTAAAACATTAGGTTCTTCAAAAATTATGCTGTACTACAATGGTAGGTACTCAACAAAATCTGTGAGGTCACACTCTAGTTCTCAGTAGACATGCTCTTGAGAACATGTCTATTAATCAATAGGATGTATAGCACCACATGTTTTTAGGCATATGAGTCTTTCAGAAATTCATTAAGATTCAAACATTCAAAAATTCAGTAACAGCTAGTCCACAGAAGCACTGCAAAACTCTATCATCCTATTCTGCTCCTTGAGGCAGCCAAAATACACAACTCATTTGCCATAGCCACTTTTAAATTTAATAATAATGGTAACACAAACTGCTCAGAATAATTTTGGTTACATGGCCTACAATTTCTGTGAAAAATATGATGACAATTGGTTAACACAGCTCTTGAAGGCTTTCTTTTTTTTTTTTTAAAAAAAAAAAAGAGTATCTGAAAGACTAGTTTTTCCTATGCCTACTTGCAGAATTTTAACTCTTGAACTGTAGATTTGCTCATAAAAGCTTAATATGACAATTAAAAAAAATAATTTTGTTACCTTAAAGGTCTGAGAGTTGGATTAATTTACAGGTAAAACAATATACTATCTTAATGTCATCTGAGAGATTTGCAAGAAATGCTAAATACACTGGAGAACAGTTGGACGTTTAGAGTTCCAGACACTTTTAAAACTGATTACCTCAGTAGATGAATGGACATGATTACTGAAAGAAATAAAACTGGCTGAGTTGGAAGAACATATTTTAAAAGCAGCAGCATGCAAACAAGCAATCAAGTGGAGAATGATGGCTAAAAAAGCATGAAGAGTAGTTGTGTCAATGATTTTTTGTAAGCCTTGGTAGGGAAAATAGCCCAGCAAGACATTGAAGGAGCAATAACAGTAGTTGTGAGTCTCAAGTCAAGCAAGACTTCTATCATGAAATTCAAGAGAAAAACAAATTTCAAGGAAACTGCACAATCAACAGTGAAGATTAAAAACAACACACTCTGAAGGATATTTCTTTTCAAAAACAAGCAATGGCAAAGACAAATCAAATACAAAGTCAGATTAATAGAGGATGGATAGCATAATTTAGGTCAACATCAGAATGTCCCAGTTGCACCCCTGTCGCATGGACAACGACACCAAGAAGTTCTAATCTCCAAGATCTGCAGGGGTTAACATGGAAAGAAGTGCCAAATACGACATCTAGTACATGTTGACTCATCTAACCATATGTCTGCATAGTCTTTGCTTTTCTCATTTCAAAACCAGAGCCTTCCTAAAATCTTACAGGGTTAAAATAATTATAAAATTAACTTTACTATAAAGTTACAGAGAACTTCAAGCATTACCTGTTTGGGGCTGGTTTTACACGTGGGTTATGTCACAGATCACTTACACGCTGCAAGCTTTGCAGGAGCAGTTGATTACAGCTTAATATGGCAATATTTAACAAGGACAGTATGCATTCTCTGCATATCTCTGGTATTGCAAACAGGGATTCCTGCATGGGAAGCATGTTGCAAAGGGGAAAAAAACATAATGCAATCAGGCAAACAGACCCCCTAAGGATCCAGAAAGAAAAGTCACTCTGCTTAATTGAACAAAAAGTTGCAGCCAGCCCAGCCCTCTCATCTCAGGAGAACGATGGACATTCTTGATAGTGTTTTATTAAACTGATCACGAAGGGTTACTTCATCAAATCAGAGATTTGTTGAGAATAAATCCAGGTCTTACCAGATAGTCCTCTGTTCAAAAATATGTCAAGGCTCAAAATTTTAAGTTCCGAGTGGGTGCTCAGCAGCTGTACTTCTTTCAGTTATCAGGAACAGCCATTTCCTTGGCTCAATCATGCATTCAGTAGAAAGAGACAACTTTCACAACCATGAACAACATAATATCTTAGTCCCTGTATTGCTCAGGTTTTCCCCCCTTTAAAAATGAGGTAAAAATAACAGGATGATCTACATCTTAAGACTCATTAATGACACTGCTAGCGAACCAAATACACAGAAGTCATCATCAACCAGAAAGCTGCCTGCCCTGCACTGCTCTAAGTGGCACACAATTTATTCAATCTCAGAAATGAGTTTTAAAAAAAAACACAACAAAAAAACCCACAAAAAACCCCACACAGACCCAGAAGATTCAGTGTTTATACTGGGTTTATCTGCTATGTCTGCCAACTTTTTCTAGTTAGATGTTCCCACTGCCTTTAAAATTCCTTTAATCCACTGATCTTAGTGTCACAGTTAATGAGCATGTAAAATATGTCAACAGCAAATTTTAAAAACTCTCCAAAGCTGATTTATTGTCTTCTTACAGGTGCTGGAGGCTGGTCCCTTCTGTAGTAATAAGCTGTACCTCTTTGCTTTTGACAAGAAATATAGATTGAAATATAAACCAACCGAAACACACAAAAGAAGTGATGTTAGTTTATATTTCAGATGTACACTGACATAAAAACATCAATTTTCTTTGGATTACAGAGCAGACTGGTTTGTTGGGGGGTTTTTCTGTTGATTTGTGAGTAAACACAAAAGAATCTGTCTTGAAAAACTGTCCAGTGGACCATCTAAAAGTGAGGTGTGGATAGATTATGCAAGTTTGGTTGGTTTTTTTTTTTTTCCATTCATACTTTCAGAGAATGATGTTTATGAAAATCAGGTATTTGTGAACAGTATCATTGGACACATGCATCATCTCCTGTACAAACATTATTGTTGCTTAGGGAGAGATTTGGTAAAAATCATATTATTCCTTATAAATCTCTCCACCACCACACAATTCCAAAATAATTACTTTGACAACATATCAACCAGAGATATCAAATTAGATGTAACAGGTGTGTAAGTACTTAGTAATAGAGTCATTACTGGAACATATAAGAGCACCAAAGCTTTTCATATTAGGCAAATTGCATAATTACTTTTTAAGTATCAAGTGTAACTAATTAGCACTTTTTAAGCCACTATGTATGATCTCTAATATTAGGTATTTCCATTTAAATTTACCATCAGCAACTACTTTTTAGCATAGGGAAAAAAGAAAAGACAGAAGAGTGTTACCCACATGCATGATGTACCAGTACCAATTTCAGTATCCATATGGACATAACAGAGATGCCAAAGCAGCTGTACGTACTCATTAGCACTCCAGCTGTAATCTGAGAGCAAGATTAGTCAAATATACTGATTAAATCTCTGCATTTAATAACTAGACAAGCACAGAAATACTTCATCTTTACAAAATACATGTCATGGGATCATAAACCTGTTGCAAGTAGATATTATTTCCTTGTTATTGTCAGTTAGAATTTGCTCTCTGAGTGACAACTGGCACTTGTTCACTTCAGAGCATCTTATGAAGTATTTCATAGTTTCATTTACACAACTAATAATTAAGATAATTGATAGAAAGCAAATAGGGAAGCAACATTGAATGTGTGTATTTCTAGTAGTGTTCAGCACAATTAATTTTCCATACTAAATAATTAAAATTTATGGACTAATGCAGATGAACCTCATCCTATTTATCTTATAGACAACATGAAATTTGCTTTACGAGGTAGAAATTCAGGTCAAAATTAAAACACTGCCCAAATTCCAAGTGAGGATAAAATAAGACTTGAATAACTTCATATCTAATTACAACTTAAAAGATAAACTTGAATGCTGTGATTGCAATCTGTAACTTTGTCAGCATTACCTCTTGTTGTTCTACCTTGTTTTTATCATTATGGAATATATACATGACAAGGCAATCAATCATCAAACCAAAACATTTGATATTTAATGTGTAGCACTAATAATCCCAGAAAAAACAATTCTCATCTAAATTTTAAAAAATAGTGTTCTCAGCTAAGGAAACTTTGTTAGATCTTGTGTTTGTATGAGAGTTTGTGTGTGTATAAATATAAATATGTTTGCAAACTTGTCAAACAATTGGCAAAACCATGAGGAAGCACAAGGCAACAGAAATTAAAGGTAATGCAAAACAAAACAAGTGTTCAATAGTTTTCACTCAGAATTATGATGTAAAGTATTATCTTGCAAAAGCAAGACAGCTCATGGAAATCAGTGTATGGAATTGGATAACAGCACAATTTTATTGTAGTAACAAAATTCAAATAATGTATTGTCCTTCCAAAACAGAGACAAGAATCTCTACACAAGAACACTGGGAAACAAAAGACCCAAGACATTAACTTGCAATTTAAGCAGTACGCATTTTATTAAATATATTAAATTATACCATTTGTCATATTCTAGCAAATATTGTACCTAAATTTTATGCAAAAAGGGAAGGAATTGCTTAGAATTAATAGAACCTATTACTCTAGCTTCGTGTTATTCTATATTCAGTTTAATCTAAAAAGGTGGATGTGAGGGAAAACTAGAATAAAATGCATCATAAACTTATTAACATCACACACATTATCCTTGCTAAAGCAACTATAAAGAAAATTACCATTATATGAAGACTCTATAATGAGCTGTGCAATTAGTTAAACTTGAAGACCAAGTTAATATGAGAACCATAATGCAAGTAAAAAGCTGGACAGAAATGAGACCAAGAGGTTGCCCATAAGAAAATGTCTCAGTCTGTATGGGGATTAACATGGGAAAGTGGAGGTTGTCAAAAGCTGATCTTATAAAGCTACTTAATGATGGCACAAGTATGGTAGTGTCATTTACTGATGGCACATAGCTGTTCGTGCTGTTAGAGATAAATATACCCCATGCAAAGAGCTAAGTGATTTTGATGCTCAAGTAACAGAAAAGAGATTAAACTTTGTAATTTAGTCTGTAAAAATCACGTAGTTAGAAGTGAGGGGAATAATTTTAACTAGTCCACTTGAGAAGATAATTAAAACAACTGCAGAATGACCGTATGCCACCAATGGGGTACAGCAGGGGGGAAGGACAAAAACAAACAAAAAACCATAAATGATCCTACAGTGTGGGATTTCCAGAGAGCAGGCAGTGATACAGATGTGGGATTCCAGAAGCACTCAGGCAGAAATAGTATCACAGCACAGGAGACAAGCAAAGCCATAGCCAGGAAACAGAGTAAGAAAGATTAAACTAGAACATGAACAGAGAATTTGAGTAGGAGATATAAGAGCCTAGTAAGAAGACACTTATTTATCCCAGCATAATGAAGTCCAAGGTAAAAATATGACATTCTCTGTATGTACAAAGAGGCCAAAATGAAAAGCAAACGGAGAGAGAACAGCTCTTTTGACTAAGTAACTATATGCACACAAAACCAGGCACACATCAGTATTTAGAGTAACAGTCTGAATTCAGTCTGAAATGCGAGATTCAAGAACCTTTTAACATGCTCATGGCATATTTAGTTACAAAATACTGCCATTTCACTCCACAGAGTTTACTAAAGATTCTTTTACCTAAATCAGATAAACAAAGTCATTAAGGTGTGCTTTTAAAAAATATCTGCTCAAGTTTTAAATTTTTCTGCTAGAGTTGTTCACGGGGTTTTGGGGTGGGTTTCTTGGTTTTGGTTTGTTCAGTGGTTTGTTTTGTTTAACACATAACACACCCCTCCATATAAAATAGTCCTGAGTATAATAAACTAGGTGTTTGACACATATAGGTAGCAAGGCTTTAATTTTACTGCAATAATTAAAAAAACAAAAGCATTATATTATGTTTTTACACAGTTTTTAGGTCCCTACAAACAACTGATTACTTTGCCCCTAAAATAGCGTACATGCACTAGTGCAGTAACCCTGCAAGAGTGGGGGAACAGAGGAAAAAACAAAAAAGAAAGAGATGAACCCTTTGCAGAGATGTCAACAGCCAGCAATTTCAATCATTCTGGTTGGTAACACCAGACAAAAATCTAGAGGAAAAGGAAGAGCGGAGCTCATAGATTGAAGCAGGAAAAAAAAAAAAAAAACCAAACAACAGTATTCAAGCCTAAATTGCAAGTCAAAACGCTGAGCCTTGCTGTCCAGTCCTGAAGACACCTGTTCCTAACACTTTCATTTTTCCACGTTGCAGCTTGTGAACTCTTCAACAGCTGTGCTTCCAGGCATTCATGAAAGGGTGCAGCCATCCTTGTTGTATGAAGTTGGGTGTCACTCCTACCCTAACACAGGAATCTACCTACCTAATTCCTCCGAGTTCTTGATAGGCAGTCTGGGAACAGAGCTCACAGAAATGTAGTGGCAGTGATTTTATTTTAAAAAATGAGCACATAAGGAGAAGATGAAACTCTTCCTCCTCCTCCTTCCCACTCTCATTCAGCAATGCAATGAGCAGAGGCACTGGCCCCAAATAAGGGAAGGTTTGCAGTACAGCTGCTTCAAGCCAAACAACTAACAGCGTGGAATCTAGACTTCCCTGTAGACTCTAGAAAATTCTGTTTTCAAGTATATTTGTATATACATACTGTGGTGTTTAACCACAGAAGGGCCATGTGGTGAGATGGGATGGGAGACACAACAAAGAGGACACAGGATTAGGAATGAAGGACAGGGATGGCTCACTCACCAGTTATGGTCACAGGCAAAACAGACTCAACGTGGGGAAGAAAAATCAATTTAATTCGTTGCCATTCACCTCTGTAATGCAGTGAGACAAAACAACCACATCTTACAACACCTTCCCCCATCCCTCCCTTCTTCCCAGCTCAAATCACTTTGCTCCTGATTTCTCTACCTTCCCAGCCCAGGCACAGAGTACAGGGAATGGGGGTTGCAGTCAGCTCATCTCTGCTGCTCTTCGTGGCATGAAAGTCCCGGAACAAGATGTTCCAAAGCTTCCCATGGAGTCATGGACCTCTTTGGGCTCAGCTCCTGGCCTCCAGTCCAGCGCATCTCCTCACGCCCCCGCTCTGGGGGTCCACCCCGGCTCTGTCACTGAGCATCTCTCAGTGTCTCAATTCAGTCACACTTGCTCTCAGGCTCAGCTTCTCTGCCCCAGCATGGAGTCCTCCACAGCCTACACGTGGGTATCCGCTCCACCGCTGAACCTCCATGGCCTGCAGGGACCTCCTTTACCTTCTCCTGCTCCATGCAGTTGAACTGGGTGTCTGAGGTTCTCCGCCCTCCCTTCCTCCTCCTTCCTCCTGGTAACGAAGCTCTCTCTTTGTTTAGGCTGATGGTCATCTTTTGTTCAGGTCAATGGCCTCTCCTCCAGGGTCTCTCCACCTTCTTCTTTTCAGGACAGTCCTTCCCCTCACAAATGTGGATTCACAGAGACGTTTCTCTAGTGCTCACTGGCCCAGCCTGGGCTGGGGGGATACGCTCTGGAGCCAGGGAAGCTTTTGCAAGGCTTCTCACAAGGTGGCCCCTTCCCCCACTACCAAAAACGGCCCCACCCCACACACACAAACCCAACACACACACATAGATACACAAGTAGATACACACACTCACACATATATAGAGAGATATCCAGTTTAGAAATAATTTGCTTTTATATGCAAGACTTCACCTTTAAACTCATAAATCCCTGCTGCTTTACAGACAAGCCTTTTTAATTAATCCCAACTTGCCTGCCTTCTTAATTAATCCCAACTTGCCAGAATGCAGAGAAGGCAGGCAAGACATTAGAAAAATCAAAGCACGTAAAAAGAAAAAAAAAATTAAAAGACTACAATACTTCAGGAACTAGGCTTCATCAAGAAGCTTCATGTTAAAATAAAAAATGACATATTGAGGCAAAAGCACCTAGCAATTTTAAAAGCTTACATTTAGATAACAGAACATTACAATACTCTGCAAATGAGAACTATAATTAACATAGCAAGAGGACCAAATAATTTTCATTTATCCCACAAACAAATACAACATTAATTGCTATTTGCAATTTCTAATGCAAGGCCCAATAGTGTCCTACAAAAATTGAACTATACTAGAAATAATAAAGGAAGTTCAACATTTATGTTCATTCAAACTTGACAGCTCTAATATCTAATTTTCATTCTCAGTGTTGGTCACATTTATTTTTTGGTGAATGAAAACTCCCTGTTGCCCTTTCCCTCCTCCACAGGGCTCAGAGTTACCTCTTTACCCTGCTGTTTGGAGTTATGTCTTTTTAGCAGTTCCAGACAACTGTAACACTCATCTAAAGAACAAAAGAAATTATATTTTTTTAAGAAAGTAACAGAGCTTTGATGATAACTGAAGAATTATAAACTTAAACCATATTTTACAAATCCTACTTATTTTCTCCTACTAATAATTCAAGTCACTAATTTTATCTTAAACTTACAGCAATAGTTCAGTCATTGCTCAAACATGTCATTTTGGTGACATAACTGTGCATTAATGGTGAAAGACCATCAATGACCATCAGTGAGGTGGTGGTTCATACTTGTAAACTTCTCTCCAGGGTGAATGTGCTCCAGTATCACTGAACTCCCTCCACAAAAAAACACACGAGGCTTGCAGCTCCAGAATTAGAGGTTTAGAAACAATCTGATTATTGTTAATTTCCTAAATTGTGAGGAACTAAAATTAAAACAGAGCTGTAGTGAGGCAGCATAGCTTCTTTCCCTTCCAGTTAGCAGAGAACCGAGGTGAGTGGGAGCTTTTATAAGAGATTCACAAGTGACTGATCTAAGTCATAAAAGAAGCAAAGTATTTTATTTCAGCACTTACATACACTGGAGAGAAGCCAGCTCAAAAGAAAACAAAGCTGCAGTAGCTGAGCCAAGAAATGGCAAAGCATAGGTAAAGTTTTAGCTATGCAATGAAGGATGCTACAAAGTCTTGGGTCATTTAGACATTTTTTTTTCCTTATATGTAAATTGTTATTTAGAATTATTATTTAAATTAAAGGAAAAACAAAGTAACTATTTTGTTGTGCATTTCATTAAGTACTGCATTGCTAGTATAGCTTAGTAACAAAACATCCTCTCCTTTTATCTGTTAATTTCTAATGCTATTTATGTATCCTCCCTCTGTTCAGTCCACCTCCCCCATTAGATTATGAAATTCAATCTATTTATGACAAAGTAAGCAATTTCATCACAGCAATATGAAAAAAAATCATAAATTCTCTGCAGATTTATACAGCCATAAGAGATATAGCAAAAGAAAGCATATAATTTATTGTAAAGGCAATAAGAAAACCTCTAAAGCATTTTTCATAGAAATGAAATTCTCAAACTCACTATCACACAGCAGTTTTTAAATAGAGACCATCCCTAACTACTCATTTCAGAGCTTTCAAAAAAAATCAATTTGATTGCCATTTTGCAAGGGAGTTTTTTTGATTGATTGTTTTACATTTGCCCCCCCCCACCCCCCACCCCCTAAGAATTTCATTATGATCTTACATTTATTGATTGTTGGGCATTTATTTTGATTCAGACTGCTTTTCCTTAAGATTTGGTATCTCAGGAAGAAACAAAACCAGACTCTAGCAACAAATACTGAGCTTTAATTCATACAGATAACCCCATTCTCTCAGGCTCCACTTTGAAAAATTCAATAAAATAATCTGATTATTAACAGTTTATAGCAGTTTGATACACTTGTTTCTGCATCCAGCCAAACAAACAGCAAAAGCTATCTGACAAACTACCTGAAAATAAGCAAGCTTCTCAAGTTTTTCTGGGAAAGTTATAATTTATCCACGGGATGTTAGATAAGCAAATAAAGCTCCATGTGCAAATTACCTGAACATTACATAGACTAAAAGTTATTCTTCTAAGAATAATAATTGAGGCAGACTTCCTCCCTGGAAGTGTTCAAGGCCAGGTTGGATGAGGCTTTGAGCAACCTGGTCTAGTGGAAGGTGTCCCTGCTGATGGCAGGGGGCTTGGAACTGGGTGAGCTTTAAGGTCCCCTCCAACCCAAACCATTCTGTGATTCTAATGCAGACTCGGTTCTGAGCGTGAGCCATTGCAACCTGGCCTAGATGATGTTTAAGAAATAATACAGTTGTATATGGGAACAGTATATAATTGGCACATGAAAGGCCCTGCTTGAGGTTTTTGGTCCACAACAAAATAAGAAACTAGAGCTTCTTCTGAGGCACAGAGGGCAAAAAGTCTAGGACTCTGAAAGGCTGACTGAGGCGGCCTAAGAGTACTCACAGGACTCTTGCAAAGACGTCCTCAGTCTTTGAGCCAGACAGAGCAAATCCCTCAATGGAATTCTTCCAAACAGAATGAGATCCCTTGGAGCTGAGACAACTTCTGCTAGAAATGTCAGTTCCAGCAGGATCTGCACTATCCAAAGTATAGTGAAAAAGGAAAGCTGATCAGATCTACTGACCTTCATAAACTGCACTTCTTTTCTACCCGAGTTTTTTTCCCTGCCATGTAGGAAAACTTGAAATCTTTGGAAGATGTTCAATCACCACATATTTCCATCACAAATGACCCTCTACATATAATTTAAAATTTCCTGGTTTAATGTTTTAAGTGCTGATACTTGCTGGTCAGATGCATTTGTCAAGTTACCTAATACAGAAGACTTTTCTATTCCCGCAGTCCTGAAAATTCAGTCCATCAGACACAAACAGAAGAACTTACTTCAGGTACAAACCTGGTCATCACTAAATCAGACAACTAAATGAAATCTGATAACATTTTTGGACATCTACAAAAGCCTGTTGCTTGATTCCTAGAACATCAAGTTATATCTAGTACCAACAACAGAAAAGATCAGTTGAGAGATGTGTCTCCCATGACATCGATAACTTCAGACCTTCTTGACAAACACATACACCACTACTGTGCAATGCAGACACGACTGTTTAATTGCAAACAGGAGGAGAAATAATAAAATAAGATGTTGAATTAGTTAGACAAAGCAACAGAAGCAAGCTTAAACAGATACAGATTCAAACATTCTTATTTCATACTAGTTGTACAAAAAACCCCACACACATTCAAATCTATTTTTCTTCTACCCTTCAGCATATAACCCTACATAACAAAGCAACATCCATCCCTCATGTTTTTCCTTCCATGCTCTTTAGCATAAATTCAAAAAACAACTCCTCCAAAATAATGGTCACACACCATAATCCAGTTTCTGTTTTGTTTTTCACGTGCTCATTCTGTTCCACAGTAATATTGTAACTTCTCTTCTGCACCCAAAAACAGTAAAGTTCCCAGAGATTTCACAACAGCAACTTTTCTTATTTTTCTTAAAAAGTTTCTGACAAGGATAAGTTAAAAATATTTTAAGAGAGGATAAGGAATTCTACTTGAACAGAAGCTATATTTCCCTTCACCTGCATAAAACACGCTTAAGGAGAACATTGCCTTGGATGTCTCTAACTCAAGGAAAATGTTTGGAACCTTAATCCTAACTAAAAGCAGACAGCTAATAATTATTTTTCCTTCTGAGTGCGACACTAATGTCATTAAATCACACTTACAAGTATTGTTTGTATAGTGAAGACATTCTTAGCATTGGACAACACCTTAACAGCTTGATTCTAAAAGTAGGAGGAAGATTAATACAATCCCCATCAGTTCATTAGGTGGAAATATTATTTCACCAACTTGCTTATTTTTATCATTTAAAAATCCCTCTGAAAAGAACTGATTGTATCCAGCCACACAAACCTCAAAAGCATATGGCACGAAGTATCACAAACACTTATTGTCAGTGTCATTCTTCCTTCTTCTTATCCTGACATTCTTTTATTTGGGAAATTTCCTTTTTCTTCATTTTGCTGTAATTTAAAAATCAAAGACAAGCCCAACAGGCAAAGGAACTCAATGTTCTACAACATAACAAGGTGATGCATATGTACATATATACACATTACATATTAAAATAAAATATTGCTGGATAATAAATATTTTACCACCTTTACAGGAAAGAATGCACTATTGTCATATAGACATAATTTTGAGTCTGATTCTCCATTCCATTATACAAGTCTCCTAAAGTTTACCTTCAAATTAAAGATCTGACCCTGAAGAGATTAATTACAACAGCTTAAGACTACAGCAATTGAGAGTAAGGCCTGCAGTCTAATTGCAAGTGCAAAGTTATGAACAGTCTTGTTATTCCTTGTTATACAACACACATTAATTTAATATAAATAAAAAATTAATACCATTTTTCTTAATAATTTTATTATAAATATTAGTTATATTAATTAAATTGTTAAATTAAATAATTAATTTTTTTCTTACAACTATCATTAAATCCATAAATGATTTCTGGTGGTGTATACCTTCATAAAAATTAACCTGTCTCAAAAATACCCCAAGAAATGCTTCCTAGCCTGAATCAATTAAAAGCCCAAAATCTTATTTTGTGGACATGCTCAAATTTCATTTCTTTCTACAACACTCCTACTTTGCAGAGAGTGACCTCCTTAGAGAGAGTTTCTTTCAAATCCCACCTCAAGCAAATACTTCTGCAAGTACGTGGAACCTCTGAACTGAGTTCATTATCCACACAGCTTCTGAAAATTACTTTCTGAAGAAGTCTATTGCCCCCTTCCCAAACTTCAACGTGATTAATTCAATGAGCAAATATATATAGTATACATGCAGACATCACACGTATCCACACGGCTATGCGATTTTCTCTTTGCTGCCTGAGCAAATAACTTTGGAGTTATAAAGCAAATGTGCACACAAAAGTCTAAAGAACTGCACAACTGAATCTGGACCAAATAAAATTCAACATAAGGGGAAAATTTAAATAAAAAAACCAAAACCACAACTAAAAATCCTTCTGATATTCTTAAGTACAGACAATATCCTCCAACACTCTCACACCTGTATCAAAAAATCCACCCTTAAGATTCACAGCAGCAAGCAGGCCAGATTTATGCAGCCTGTAACCAAGCTACCATTGAAATCTCGTGCAGGTATGCCTGAAACAGTATTACTGGCTCATTCTGTTGAGCACATGCACAAATAAAAACATGTAATGATAGCATGTATTGACCAGAATATACAACTTCTGCACAGCAATATGCTTTCACACAAATCTGCTGATCTCAGTTCCATAATTCCCTTCAGAGCCATGGTTTGCAGGCTCCTAGACATTTCCATTCAGATTTTTAACAGCATTTTCCACTTTTCCCTGGAAGCAGTGATAAGATATTTTAGACTAGAATGTCTTCTTAACTGTAAAGCAAGTATGTTCTACCATGGGGAATGTAATAAGCAAAGAACAGAGACTTCAATGAGGATGATTAGCTGCAGTTAAAAATAGAAACAAACAGAAAAAAAGGCATCCTATCATTTACACTATCTTATCAGAACACTTATATTTCATGAACACATGAACACTGAGGATGAGCTTGCATATCTTACAGGCTGACATCATCTCAGAAAGCCTATTAAATAATTCTGGTCTGCTAAAAACAAACAAAAAAGAAAAAAAAATTGAGAGAAAGACTCAAAAATATAATGAGAAAGTTCTCAACAGGAAAGAAACCCCCAAAAGCTGCTTTTTTCATTAATTTGTAGATTTTTAAACATAGGATACCTGAAAATTTCCTTCATCAAATGGTGTTTTATTCAAAAGAAGTATGCCTTCAAGTACCACCAGAATAAGTGACACTATACACTGAAGTCTAAGCCTCCAACAGTGTAACTGTGAGAACAAAGACGATTTCCTCTACTAAAGATCTTGCACAGCTTATGCTCATACTCACCAAAACTAGGAAATGTTTGTTTTGTCATTCTCCCAACCACAAAGCATAATAATTTACCTCCATACACAGTGAATTCCATACAGACAAGAAGGAAACTTGTAGATTATTGTTACAACATAAACCAGAGTATCACACATTGCATGGTGCTTTCCTTGATCATCATAGAAAGAAAGACTAAGTCTTAATTGCTGTATTTAAAAATAAGGAGTCTGATTAAGCATGTTCTTCATCTGCTTTGGTCTTCATTAGCAGATAGAACTAAGAAGAGTCAAATTTACCAGGATATTTTTTAAAAAAAAGTGACTGTGAAGAGCAACAGGTCATGTGGCAAAGAACCGCATAAGACTCTTTAAAAGGAATGTCCTTAGGAGGTAAGAATTTAACCATTTTTTTTTAACAATAGTTGATAAGGCTTTTTAAGATCTTTACTGAATATGACCTCAAAATTAGCAAGACAATGCAAAAGAAAAATTCAGAGGAAAATGTTCTCAACTTCCACTTCAGTTTGACACTGCAAGCCTCCATCATTCCAAAAGAATTTAACACACACCAGCTCTGCTTCCCAGTCCTCCTGCTACTTTAAAATGCAGGCAATCGAAATCAGTGTGATAGTTTAACCCTAGTCTAACTTTAAAGGAACATTCTGCTTACGTTCAGCTGCGTGTCACCTCAGAGTTTTATGTTAGAGAACAGATTTCTGAATGCATACAAACCCCAGAAGTGGTAAGTGCACTTCAAGGATGTATATAAAATTGAAAATAAAATAATCCAGCAATGTCGCTGTTAATGAACAGCTTTTGTGAATTCATACATCAAGCTGCAGTTTGCTTGTTCCATACCTCCCTCCCACCCCCTTTAAAAACAAGAAGACAGACCAACTATAAAGTCAGTTGAGCTTTGATGTCCTGGCTCATTTGAATGGAGGACAACTTTCAAGATCAATTCTCTAAGTATTCATCAACCTCTAACCTGCACTGTCCCTTATACCTTCATTAACAGAGGCTCCCCATATACTCACTGAATGACACAGAATATGTGTTTGCAACAGTCAGTCTAAAATACCATCACAAAACTCCTCAGCTACGTATCCATACCTGGGTAAGCTTCCTCTCCTCCTCAATATCTGATTATGTTACATAGTAAAAGTCTCTGAGAAAACAAAGCACTTCAATCTGTAGTGTGAATTTACAGAAAAATAAAGTACTATCTGAAAACAATTCAGTCCTCCTAAAATGAGGACTGAGACGGAATTACAGAAAATTGTATCCACTCTCAAGCTTCCATTCGATTTCAGCCGCTTGTTACATTACTTTAGACAATCACACAGCTTCTGGTTTCCAGCATTTTAAACAGCTCACAAGGTGTCTGTTTCTCAAGGCCGCTGTGATAACTAGCTACCCAGTATACAGGAGTGTAGAGGTAAGTAGTTCTTTGAATATAGGTAGGAGGGTTTTTTTGCCAGGAGAATTAAAATACTATAAGCAATTTGGAAATTAAAAACTCTAGAAAACTGTGTCATTTTTATTTTAGTGATACGCTATTAAAAATATCCAGGAAAAAACCCACAAAGTTTTAAATACAAATGTTCTGGACTTAATACTTTTATCAGCATTAGGTCTTAGAAAACATCTGCAAAAATATTTTCTAACACAGCTGTCGACATGATATTACAGCTGCGCACACAAGTGCAAATGTGGATGTTTTCAAAAGCAGCTGTTTGTTTGCCCAGTATTTGTCATTTTTCAAGAACACCTTTGAGCTGCTGTTCAAGGGTTTAAGTCGGCCTTTAGAAAAGTCTCAGTTGACTTAGGAAACAAACATTACAGAACTGCTGATAGAGAGAACTACAGGAGCACACAGCTTCATTCAATCCCAGGCAGTTCTATGATACTTCCTATGAAGCACAGATCCGTTCCCTCTTTCCCATAAATGCTTTGGTACTTCTTGCACGTACCACCAATATATTTGATTATCAAGTATCCTCCAAAGTTCATTCATAAACTGTGCTCACACACAAACATGAATGTGAGTTATTTTGTGTTCGTTTTGGTTGCACTGATTTGGCTTTGCTTTGTGAGAAATAGATACTTTTACACACACTTACTGTCTAGATTCAGAAAAGAATAATTAAAGGTGCAAATTATCCTACAGTTTGATTACTCAGCATTTCACTTTTACTAATAAAACTGGAACTATCAAGTATTCCTTTATATAAGTTAGTGTATCAAAGCTTTCTTGAGCTTTGAAAGCTGAGATGCATATCAAGAAAATTAAGCTTACCATATTTTATTCACCACTACCATCCACTACAAAAAGGGAAGTATTTTCAAAAAAGAAAGTATTTTAAACTGCAGCATGACTAGCAGGATCTTTTTCTAGTTCATTTATCCCTGTCCTTGGATCTGGGGCAAGGGCAGCAGTGCCTCATGGTTTACATACACCTTGAACTGAAAGTTTCAGCAAAGCTCGCTATAGTATTTAAGGACTTTACTTACCCCAGCTCCCCTCCCAGGTTTTTGACCAAAATAATTGCTACTCACACTTTACTGATGCAACTGACAGGGCAGATAGTTCATATCTGACCCTTTTGTGATACTTGATTGTTCTTCAGATCTACCTCTTGCATCCCAACAGTTACACGATGTACCCACCATGATCCATTTTTTCATTGGAGGTAAATTATTAGCGCTCGAGGTAACGGAGAACAAGCTGAAAACTCAGAACCATGGGAACAAACATATCTATGTATTAAATAAAAGTGCATGCCTATAATAAAAATCTGCATTTATAAAGACTGGATCCAGACTCACAATTCTGTAACAACAGAATATAATCATCCTACAAATTAGCAATGCACAGTTCTTTGAGAATGATATAGAAATGCAATGACTACCATAGACCATTATATGCACACAAGTAGAGCAGTAATATTCAAAATATTTGCGAAGTACTAGAGCGTATCACAGTATTTTTTTAATAAAATTAAATTTAACATTGGGGGTGAGGTCTTATTGGGTGGGGTGTCACCTTCTGAAATAAAATCTTATTGGGGACTTGGACAACATATAATTTTTTTTCCAAAAATTATTTTAAATAAGAGAACAATTTATTGCCCAAGTATTCTGCAAGAATACAGACTGCTTGCAAGCTTTAGATGCTTCTGACCTAATGAGGAAGCAGTTTTACTGACCTATTTGAGATACATGGCAGAGCTTGGATAACAGTGCCTCATGCCACAGTATTTATCACATTCAAGGAAGAAATACATTCTCTAAAAATTGTACCTAGCTCATTAGCTGTCCCTCGTCATTACAGTCGTGGGTCACCTCAAGTATTTAACCTCACAGGAAGTGTTATTTCCTTTTTTACACATGAGACACTGAAGCACATAAATTATGGAACAAATCCATAAGAAAACATAGACACTGAGTCTCATTTTCTGTCTCTGCATCCAATCTTTAAGTACTGCAGTACTTATTCCGTTGCCAGGTAATCCTAGAATATCATGGCTTTAAAATTCCCTGCCCAAATCATATGCTGCTTTAAAATATGTTTAAAAAAAATTCCACAGCTAGCTTGTTTCTAAATATCATTAGTATCAACAACTAGATATTTTGCCATCATATGATGGTAGTAACACATTACCATGATTCAAACAGATTCTCGTAATCCATAAGCTCTAAATTTTGGGAAAGCTTTTACAATATATTTCTTTTTCACAAAATGTTGCTTTAGCAAAGGATTTAAGATGTTTACACTAAAATAGTCTATAGAACTGGTGGCTAAATTACTTTTCAGAGTTCTAAAAGCTTTAGGTTTGAAGTCTCCTGCAGACAGAAAAAGCACAGCTTTTGCACCTTGTGAATGAACACGGAGTAACAGGCAGCGCTGAGCTCAGTTCCACCACTTCTCAATACAGTCTTGGAGCTCTGAAATCAGTGCAGCTCTTATGTTCACTCATTAGGTTTTCAATAACATATAGGGCAACCTATAATACTAGTTTGAAAATTCCCACTGTTGACCCACCTCATATGAACACATACACCTTGTTTATAGCTTACTATTTATTACTGTTAACAGCTGCAGTTCACTGGAACACCCATATTTTCAGGTATCATCATCATTTATTCCTCCTTACATCAACTTCATAGCATGTTCTCCAAGATTAGACTATACAGCTAATAATATATTCCATGGACACTGACAGATAGTTATTCCTCAATAATATACGAGTTTTTCAATGTATTTTTTCATTGTCTATGTAGTAGTGGTTTAAAGTAAGGTGTTTTGGTTTTTTTTTCACCAGCACTTCAGTTAGTATGTGTAAGAATATCCCAAGAATATTTCTGTAGCATTTCATATTACCTCCTACTTTTTCTGCCCACATTTTGATACAATTAAATCATTTTTTTAGTGCAGTGTGATAAATTGATCTCTCAAAAAATACTCATACTCATTTTGAAAAGATGACATGAACTGTGATAAAGCCTTCCAAAATATGATCATTATGCCTTCTTTTCAGTTAAGGGAAGTAAGAGATACACAGTGTAAGGCTATTTATTTGACAAATTAAATTAAAAACACAATAAATATTAAATGCTATAACCTGTACAGGTATTTATGTATCATAAACCATAAGTTTATGGATAGACTTAAGCAACCCTTTGATACAACTGAGTTTTTTACATGCCCATAGCAATGGCAACCAGCACTGGTGCTGTCTGAAGGTGTGACAGGGTCATTAGCCACCTGTTATCACACTTATTTTCTTACTTAATGAACTGCTTAGTCTGCAAACAAAGTAAACTCCAGAATCCATCAGCCCTTTGCCTAGTTTGCATTTGGATTCATTTCTACAGATGGTCTCAGACTTACACACAGAAAGGGACTCTAGACATGGGAACTATGGGGACTCTCATGGGCTTGAGAGGGAAGAGGGGTGTTTCTAAAAGAGCATAGCTCCATCCCAAACACATACCTGTGTGCAGTCCCACAATTAAACATCACGCTGAAGAGGGAAAGCTGTGTTCTCTTCACAGACTAGTTTGAGAAAAGCAGGGCCACACATCAATCACTTGGTACTGAGGATGTCACCACTCTGAGAAGACTTGTGAGGCAGAAAATAATGGACTGAGCTGCCAGCACAGTGCCAAGCTGAGCAGTGTTCTCTGCAGCTGCAAGCAGCGGGACACCAAGCAGCAGGGGACAAGTTACTCTGCTTCTGCATTTCACCAGTACAACCGTTCCCAAAAGACAAGTGTCTCATTCTGGCATTCATAGCTCAAGAATGCTGATAAAATGTGGAAGGTCAAAACCAAAAGAGTGATTAAGGATGGAAGAACTTGTTTTATGTTGAGACAACTCAAGGAGCACTCCTCCTCCATTCTCAGCGAGGAAAAGGTGACAATGTTTTCACCCATACAGGAACACAATTCTGACATACCGACAACTCTGCAATGAAGGCACGACTCAAAACACAACTCAGACAAAAAATGAGGTAGGGTAGATTTCCTGGATAGCGGGATTAAGCATTTGGCTTTGCTGGTTATTAAAAACAGTAAAGATAACTCACTAATCAAAGAATCTTGGAAAGTCTATAACAGACTTTCAGTTGCTAGAACTGTCTTCAGACATGTACAGATGCTTTTCTAACACATTAATTCAGAGCTTTCCTACAGCCTGCATAAGGCAAGGTGTAAGAATAGGTAATTGGAGAGTTCATTTCTGGTCTTGTCTATGAAAATCCATAGAAACCATTCAGATGGTTAATGGTGGCTTTGTAGTGTTAGGTTAACAGTTGGACTCAATTTGAAGGGTCTTTTCCAACCTAAATGATTCTATGATTCTATATAGGAAGCATTAAACAACAAAAAAAAAAATAAACCTTGATAAAATATTTTTTTTAAGTTTTGAAAAAGATTCCTTTCAAAAAACACTTTTCAGTGCAGATTGTTTAGCTTATAAGAGGAGTTTAGTACGCTTGTACGGCTTATGCTTCTACATTGCAAAACAAGATTTGAATTTAAAAAGTATTCCTTACAAATTCAAAATATCTTTATCATACAAACTATCAATGTATTTTAAAATGTTAATACAGACAGAGAATAAGTCACATTGGAAGAAATATTTTTCACAGCATCACCAGTAAAATCAATTTAAATAAACACATTTTATAAGGATAAAATAATAACCACAGATGTTTCCACTAATTTAATTACATTAACATTCATTTCTTGGCTTATAAAAAGGCAATTTGCAGGTGTGAAATCTCACACACATTTACACTGATGTCAATAGGAATAATTATGCTTATGTCTTGAAACAGACACAGGCCGTGCTGGTGACACAGGCAGTTTTGCAACCGATAGCCTGACTCAGGACTTCACCCTCTCTAACAGAGGTTGCACCAGTTTAATAAGGATGTTGTTTCACACTAAAGTTCAGGCAAACTAAGTCTGTACCATTCCTAAAAGGGACAATTTTCTCATCCTCACTTGCTTGTTCTGCTACCTCCTCTGGGTCAGCAAGAGACTTATGTAAGTGAAGTAACATGAGGAAACAGAACTGGTTTAAAGAAAAAGTTGTCTAGGAGGTGTGGAGAGATGTTCCTGCTGATACTTTTCAACTTTCAGCAGGAACATTAGCACTTAGGTAAGAAGCAGAAAGATGTAACTGAAGAGAAGCATGAAAGAAAGTCACCCCTTTTCATAGCAGCTGGAACTTCAACTGGCTGCAGCTAAAACTGTCTGCTAAAGAAAATTTATTTAGACCTATGTATAGTTCCAAAGAAGATTCAATAGATTCTAAAGAATCCATAAATAAGATTATTGTTCATTTACAGTCTGCAATTTAAGGACGCTTTCCTTGTACGAGTCATTCTGCAGACAGCAGAATCCAGAGGTTTAGATAGAAATAAGGATTTTGCCTGGAATAAGAAAATTTTAACAATTTTAATTTAGTTTTGAAGGTTCTTGTACTTGGAAATTGTTTTGTCCTTGAAGAATGCAGAATCTTTTATAGGAGCTCTAGAAATTAAGGAGAGCGTGCAGAAGGTAATTTTGAAGTGCAGGAAGAACATCTGGAGACAATGTTTGATAATCAAGCAGAACAATTTGCTCTTACTCTCTCCATAACAACGAGATATCTAGGACTAGGCAAAAGAGAATAACTGAAGTGTAGGTACTCAAGGGTGCTCAGCTATCCTGCACAGGCTGCTTTGTTACATATGCCAGTTGGGACTCTTAGGTTAGCAAGTAAATTATAAACATCTTTACACAACCTACTTTTTTAAAGACAGCATTTTAGAAGACTGGACATTTCCAGTAATTCAGGTATTCAAAAACTTAAGAGGAAGAGAAGTTTCATGCACAATTTTTTCTCTAAAGCTTTTCCACATGCCAGTGTACAAACCAGAACTAGAGAAAGGGGTAACTTTTTGCCCCAACCTGAAGGAAACTTTTTTTTTCCCTTCTCAAAAGAGATTCTGTGAGCAGCAAAACTAATGAAACCTGTTTTCCTGTAGTGCTGCATCTCAAGATTGATTGACTTTGACATCTATATACGTAGAAGCTGTGACTGCAGCTTTTCCTGCAGTTGGGCCATTCATAATGTTTGTCTCTCTGAATTCCCTGGAGTCTCCCAACACAACTGATTCAGGCAGCCTTTCCCTCTTCCTGCTGCCCAAACTCATATCATCATGAAAACTGTAACTGACCAACAAATTCAAAGGTATAGGACAGGGGAAGAAAAAGTGGCAGATGTAACATTAAAAGTTTCATTTCCTTGATAAATCAATCTACCCAAATAAAACCAGACACTGCGTTTTATGCTTGTGTTTTTGTTTACATCTTGAGAACTGCACTGTTTGAAGCTCCCTGCTATAAAAACAGAACCTGCTTGCCCTTTGGCTTTCTTATCCTTTCACCTGTCTCCCACAGACAGACAAATGGAATTCCTTTCCCCTCTCATTATAAATAATTTTCCCTTTTTTATTTTGTTAAAAAATAAAGCTTTTGCATTCTGTCACAGAACAGAAGGGAAGAAAAAAAGGAAATAAGTTGGAATTGCATCCTGAACAGAGAGTAATTTACTGTCAGGCAGAGATGAGGCCTAGATCATTCTGAAAAGTGACTGGCATGGATGTGAATACAATGCACTAAGAATAACAACACTTCCACTTATATAAATCAGTTACCATATGCTTCACAATATAAGGAATAAATACAAAAGCTGATAAATAAGAGTAATAAAACAGTGCGAGAGAATCTTCCTGTTCATTTTTCCCCCCCCATCCACCCTTCTTTCATCCAGTTCAGAGCAACACTTACAAAGTAGTCTACTTACTCAGTATTCCTCCTACAGGGAAAAGGCAAGGTTACCATAGTATTGTAAATTAATTTTGACACCTACTTACTAAGATTGATCAATTATTTGTGATGTCTCTCTGCTATGTTGTTATTTCTCAGTCTAGAAAAGAAATAAAACAAAGCCCAAAACACTACACATCTCTCACCAAAGAATTAATGGTCCCAAGTTACCCCTAGGTAGAGTATTTTTTTTTTTAAGATGATGTTTCTTATCCTTGCTAATGGAAGTCACTCATTCCTAGAAGATCGAAAATAATCATATTTCACTTATATGAATAAAAATAAAGACCCTTTTATTTTTATATGTTTTAAGCCCAAAAATATTCTAGTGACAGAAAACAGGCTTTACACTTGCCTAAATTAGGTCATTATAAATTCAGTTTTAATCTTGCAAAATATAGACACTCCCAGGCACTTCAAACTGCTGAAAAACTTTGAAACAATGTAAGTGTTTAGAATAATACACAATGTTCTATTAACAGATGTATAGATTATATCTACAGCTCATAAACAAATGGTTGATGCAGTTATAATAGCCAAACATACTTTTCAATCTTTATGTCATTCTGAAACATTCTTCATAATAATTCTTATGGACAGAAGCAACTGCTGCAAAAGTGATAAACACTCAACAAAACCTGTCAAATGAAAGTACCACTGCTGCAAAAGCTCAGCCATGGCTGCCTGTATATAAAGCAGATATTCACAGATGAACAGAAACAGCATGCAAATGTTCCCAGAGAATAAGTCAAAAGATCAGTTTCCACAGAAGTCAAAGGTTTTCAATCACCCAGCCATAATGCAGACCAACATTCATTTTCCAACTCTTCAGTTTGAAATTTGTAGGCTTGACTCATCACCCATTCAACACCCATCTCAATTTTCAGGGTTCAAAATGCAACCAACCCGAGTTGCTGCTTGCATTGTAAGATATATTAACATATTTCATGCCATCCCTAACTCAGATGATGTGAAAAGCTTTAAATCTTAGAATGCTTATTTTTATTGCACAGTATATTTTGCTTTTAAGAATAAAGATTAAAGATGTGCTCTCAAAGATACCACTATGAACACATCCTCGGTAAAAAAAAAAAAAAGAGGTCTCCAACATAATAGAAACTGCTTACTTCCACAATAAAAATCATAATGCAAGCACCACTCATTTCTAAAGCTAAGCATGAAATAATATAAAGGGATTAACAAGGAATCTATTCTGATTTCACTGAAACTCCTAACAGCACATCGATTAACCACTGTGTTAGCTTAGCTCACAAGAGATGCCCTTTCAACACTCAGGCAGAACTTCCTCTAGGTGGGGATGGATTATTAACTTTCTACCAGAAGTGAAAATGTAACCACTGTGCCTCCTTACACAACAAATACAACCAATGTAAGGAAACATAAATGTTCGTACAGATAATCAAGGAAATAGCTGTTAGGACTGGATAAAGGCTCCAGTGACCATTCAGAGAATACACTAATGCACATCTAGCTTTTTAAAAAAATGAAAATTTGCTTCAGCCCTTGCACTATTAGGGTCTGCTGTGAGTGTGGCATCAAGGCAAAGGATAGGAGTAATCTCTTTAAAGGAAGGAAATAATAGCTCTGCAAGCCTATCTCCTGCAGATCATCACACACAAAGAAGATTCACCTGGGCCTCCCCTCCTCACTCTCAATCCCTATGCAATCACCCCATTGTTCCACAGCACAGAGCAGGACAGACCCCAAATACTCAACACGCACAGGCAACAAATGACCAACTTTAAAATCTTATTACAAAGTTCATACAGGGATAAGATGTATTACATTTGCCTTATATTACCTTCATAGCTCTGTTATAATCTTATTGATAGACTAATCCACCAAATATTAGCAGTGAATTGTTTCTTTCTCTGCAGCATGTACATTATTTCAGCCAACATGTCTCACTCCCAGCTACTCAACTTCTCAAGCTAACAAGTTACTGGCTTTACTTTTTCTTTATTTAGGGATGAGTAACCTCGGATTAATGTTTAAAAGAGATGAAAATAATACATCTTAATTTTAGTACTCCAAACAACAACAACAAAAAAACTTAAATACAATTTAAAATAGACAGTTATTTATACTTTTACCTATTAAAGTACTTTCCAAAGAGAGATTCTGAATTCTGTAAGACACATCCTCACCAATATATAGTTATTAGCTAGATATTAGAATGCTTTCCAGCTGTACATGTCAATATACTTTATTAATAAATAGAGTTCCCACTTTTAAGGGGTGTTTTATAAGGGAACAAAATTAGATGTCTTGTCCAAGGTTATAAATAACAGCAAACAGTGGTCTTCACAGCCCATCTTTATACTGATACCAAAGAGGGCGGGGAAGAAGTGACAGCCCTATAAATTAAGTCTTCTTTTCCACCACACATAGAAAAGCAAGCGTCAGAGTGTGCTTCCTTCTCACTGATCAATGACTCTGTATCACATCCACTTTTAAGAATGAGAAGGTAGTTCGAGCTTTACTGACCACTCCTTTGCAAAAAAAACCAAAAAACCCAATGTTATTGTTTTACATTTACCTCTCTCTCCTCTCCTGCAAACCTTGTCATGAGTGATGTAAATTTCAGTGAGTTACACTGAATGTTGTCCTGAATGTGCCTGACTAATGCCCACTTAGCTTTAGCTAACACTTGTGTTACTTGAAACACTTAAACACTTGAAAGAAAGGGAGGAAGACTGAAACTGGCAAAACACTTTCACTCTCCAGAGGGAAAAAGTAATTCAAATCCACTCCTCGGGTAGCCCCACGAAGCGCACATGCCATTTCCTTGACACTTCCAGAAGGGACAGCATCGACACAGCTTTAGGCTGATCTCTCCCGGTCCCTCAGTTCCCACCAAGTGGAGCAGCCTATTTTCAGCACTAAGTTCGCAGGTACAATTTTCCATCGGAGGACTGATGCGTCCTGTGCTTTTAGAGGGAGGGACCATGAGGTGGAGGAGCCTATTTCATCCTTAACTTCGGTCACATACTTCCACCACACATGAACAAAATCATAGGAGACACCAGCGAAAAAACAGGAAAGTGAAAACGACAGGAAAAGGGTGCAGAGAGGAGAAAAAGGGAATCGTAATAAGCAGAGACTTACTTGAACCTGCCCTGGCAATGTTGGCACTGGTCTCCCACCCAGCCCTGGTCGCAGACACAGGTGGAGTTGACACAATGACCCGAGAAGCAGGAGATTTTGTCGCAGGACTTGGACTGGGACACCTGGGCATAAAGGGCCAGGTACAAGAAGGCGTAGAAGAGCAGCCAGCTTTTCACATCCAGCAGCGAGGAGAAGCAGCAGCAGCAGGAGGGGGGGAAAGGTCTCCAGGCGCCCAGGGGCGCGGGGGCAGCTCCCGCTCTCCTCCCCGCGCTGCCCGGGTCCATCTTCGCCGCGGGGGCCATGGGCCGAGGCGCGGCCGGCGGCGGGCAGCGATGGCAGCGCACCCCGGGCAGGGGCAGCTTGCCCTCAGGAGAAATAATCCAGCCAGGGAGATTCAAACCCCCCGCTTCCTTCTCGCTTTCCTCTCCTCTCCTCCCTCCCGACCCCAGCGCTGCCTCCTCCGGCCCCTTCGGCCCTCCGCACCCCCTCACTCCCGAGGGGAAGCCCGGCAGCCCTCAGCCATCCGCCCCTTCTCTTCGTCGTCCTCCTCAGGGCTCATCGTTCCCGTCTTCTTCCATGGAGGAGGAGAACTGCCTCTTGACCTTGTGTTTTCTCCTCGCCAGCTATGACCCCCTCGGCGTGCACACACACGCACACCACCCTCGCTCATGTAGCCCCCCGACTCCCCCTTCTCCTTTGTAGTCCCTCTGCCCGCGGCACACACGCAGGCGGCAGCGAGGAGGAGCGCGGGGAGGCGGGGGCGGCCGCCGCCGTCCTCTCGCCAGTCAGTCAGATGGGAAGTGAGGGCGGCCGGGCCCCAGAGCCGCTACGGCATCCCGCACCGGCGGGGGAGGCTCGGCGGAGAGGAAAGGGCCGGGGTGCTCTTGGCCCCTCTGCCTTATTCGCCCTGCAGAGAAGAGAGGAGGGCAGGAGAGGAACGTTAACAGCCCCTCCGCGTCCCCGCTGACAGCTTCCCAGCAGCCATTTTTAAAGGCTAATTGTCATCTCCGCTCAAAGCTGCCTGCTCGCTCTAACGCCCCCCGCCCCTCAGTCCGTTTGGATCCGTCCCTCCGCCCGTCCCTCAGCGGCCAAGGGAGGCGGGGGCCGGCCGGCGCGGTCGGCGGCACGGAGGGGGCGGGAGATCACCCTGCCCTCCGTCCGGAGCGGGGAAGGTGCAGCCGGGGTAATCGCACACCGGCACCGCCGTTTGCCCGTGTCCCACACGCCTTTCCTGCCCCTGCGCCCAGCGACGGCAACCCGCGCGCAGCGGTTACACTGAACCTCTCCCGCCCACGCCGGAAAAATAAAAGGCGGGGGGCTGGGGGGTTGATGAAACGGCAGCGGGCCCGCCCGCCGCACAGCGCTGCACCGCCCGCACCTCACAGGCCCCACACTCCGCGGAGCGAGGGGGGGGACAGCGGGCGGGGACGGACCGCTCCGCCCCGGTGTCCCTCAGCGAGGCGCGGGGGTGGCTCAGCCGGCGGGAGTCTTCGGCTCGGCGCTTCTCCGGCTCCGGTCAGCGGGGCGAGCGGCCAGAGGCTCTTCGGTCTGCCGGCCCGCTGCCTTCATCCCCCTCCACAGGACCGGGCCGGGCCGCTCTGGTGCTTGCCTCTGGTCCGGCAAAGTTCAGAGGCGGTTTTCTGTGCACGCGTCACGTTTAATACTAGAAAAGATGTTACAGCTTGTCTTGAAATCCCTGCCTCCCCCAGAGTTACACCATCTTCCCATGCTGTGTTTGAAATCACGACATTCCTTCTGCTTACAGCCTGATGAGTGCTAACAGAAGTTCCTGTCTTTGTAAAGAGAGCTATACAAAAGTAATTCTTATAATAAAGTTGCCTTAAAGGTCCTTTTTCCTGCAAAGTGTGCCACACACAGCCTGTCTTTTCAACTTTGCTATAACCCGTTTTCATTTTGCATTTTTCTACAAGAAAAAAAAAAATATTGAGCTTTGCTGTCAAGCAATGAACAAAATTAAAGCAATCAAACCCTCTGAAACTTTCTCCCAACACTGAAATTGAGAATTTATGACATGATGTCTCTATTCCAAGAATATAAAAGAAAGGTATTTAATTTCATCTTCCCGTACTATCTCAAAACAGACAGGTCCAAAGTGATCTGTGTTAAGAGTCTGAATCAGATCCAAATCAACCCTTAAGATTCTGCAGCTCTTCCCTTTGGAGTGTGGAGGAATCATTTGGGTTTTGGTTTAACCTGTTTTCCCAGGCATACCATTAAACCATAACCTGAATTTCCCAAAAATCAAAGTACAGCAGTACTACAGGAAGGAGCGTAATAACATCCAGCGGTATCTATTATTTGTACTTTGTGTGAAATAAGTGTCCAACCAAGATCAGGATGTCAGAGTACAAACATCACAGACAGACAGTCTGTGCCTTAAGGAGTTTACAGTCTTGATTGAGGGAATAACTGAAAGTGTGTAGGGAAAACAGAGGTGAAAAGTGATTTGTCCCATTTCGTTCCAGAGGATGTCAGGAGTCCTACAAGCTGCACACAGTCGAGGATTCTGTCTATTGTCCTAACAGAGCTGAAATAGATAATTTCATTGTTCTGGATCAGACACATTTCTTGGTTATTAGACATCTCTTTGTATGTGTTTTGTAACGAATTGGTGAGTTCATGCAAAGAGAGGAAATGGAAATTGTGTTGCTGCTTTATATATTATGAAAAAAGCTGAGGCTGAAGCCTTTGTCAAACAGTCTGCTAATTGTGCAATGTTACATGTGATTAAGGTTGCTGAACAACTGTCCTCTGTGAAATAACATTATGAGACCAGAAATGCAGTTAATAGGAGATTAGTCCAAGACACAAAGTCAGTTCAAGACTACTCTTTAATCCAGAAACACTACAAGCAATAGTTTTGCTTGCCATAGCAGGGAGGTGCATTCCTCCTCCACTTTCCTAAATTCTTTATACCAACCAAAAAAGCTCTAAAGCCAGCACCATCTTTTTCTCAGACTGAAGGAAGATTTTGCTACAGATTTACAGAAATCAGTCAAATTTTTTAAAGCAACATTCACAACAAAGCTAATATCTCAACCATCCTTTTCCAGTTAAGAGATTTATTCAAAAGCACAATGATCAGTGAGCATTTGTCTATTAAATGCCAAATTTCTTCTCCAGTAATGAATGCAAAAAAAAAAGTAAAATAGACAAAATGAGAAATACTTAAACAGCTTTCTAGATAATTCTGTGATGATGGAGGAAAAACACAAATAGGCCATCAGAAAAGAACTAGGATTGTTATAAGAAGTGCAGAGAATAGTATGACAGTAATTTTACTGCATAAACAATCATAACTTCGAACAGCAAAGGGAAACACTGGACAGCTCTCTCCTGGCTAAAAAGTAACACGCTATGAAAATGAAGGAATGCAAACCTTTTGGCTGCTGTATGTCACATCAATGCAATAGGCATTTCATAACCCTAGGAGATGAATGATGTGCAAATGCCAATATTGGTTCTCTTCTGTGCGGATTTGATGGGATTTTTTGAATGTCAGATGAAATTAACAGATCTGGCTGAGAGAAGTCAGATCTGTCAATCCTTTCCTCATTACATGCGTATCTGTAAGTTCCACTTTTCTTGGAAGTGTAACATTTTACACCTTTCATCCTCCTGGTTCTTGACACAGAAATCATTTACACTTTTAAAGGACTAATGTACTAAAATATCTTGGGTAGAATTTACAACTTAAAAGCATTTGAATAACTTATCAAAAGTTTTAAGTTACTGAATAAAAACAGATAATGAGATTACAGACTGGGGTAGTGATGTAGAAGGTTATGTGAACAGAACATTGCAAGAATATATCCATCATAGTAGGAAATAAAAAGAAAAAATAAAAAGAAGAGGTGTAAAGTAGAGAGGCTTCTCTCTGTTACTATCAAAAACTAAGCACTAGTACACAAGGACAAAAATACTGATAACGTTTGTCTTCATTCAGCAAAACAGCTTAAAGCATATTTAAAGAGCTATATGGTTGTGGTTGTGAGTCAGAGTGGAGTGAATAAAGGGAAACAGTCCCCAAACACAGACTTCTTCGGTTGTTCAGAATTTCTGCAAGACCCTGAGGACAAGAAAATAGCAGAATCCATCCTCTCCTCCAGACCACCCCCTTTACGCACACATGCAGACCCCTCCCTGCTCTGCTGGCCCTCTCCTATAGCCTTGATATCAATCAACCCTTGCTGCATCTTTCCTTAAGGATACTTAGTTTATCTAGGGTATCAAGTATAGACTTTATTATTTATTTATTTATTTATTTATAGTGATGTTGAGAAGAACAATATAACTGGCTGGACAGAAGAGGGGGAAAATGAAGATTACCTTTGTGGTTGACCTCTTTGCAAGGATATTAAGAGAAACAAATGTTTTCTATGCCCTTTCCCTTCTCCTTGGGACAGCCATTATCAGACTCATTAAGTAAAAGGAGATAAGCTCTGCACTGCTTCTGGGCAGGGACATATAGATCTAAGTTGGCCTTATGACATATTGGTAAAACTAGCATGCGGGTTGCTGTAGTGGAGGTAACAGCTGTAGGGTGATTTGACACAGTTTCAAGAGCTGTGCCAGCTTTACACATCAGAGCAGGGTGCAGGCTTTATGGTGTCCAGTGCACAGGCAAATTACTGAACCTTACAAATATTACTGGAGGTTAGGCTTTCCCTTTTCTTTCCAAATGCACACAACACTTTGGATGGAGGACAACATAAGGCTTTTTTTCCTAAATCCCATGCTAATTTTTCACTGAGTGGCACTGAGTCACCTGAGCCATTCTACATAACCCTTTCTGATATTATAAAAACCATCAGTCTCTTCCATGAGGTAAAACAAATTTATCCCTACTTAGCTAACAGAATAATCCATGCTACAATTTTCTATTCATATTTATCTTATCTGGTAAGTCAACTCTTGGGAGATATCAATTTAGTAAGATTAAAAATATAAGCCTTCCCTTGCCTACTCCTTTTTTTGAAATTTAAAAAGAAATAAAATTCACAGAAAATTCCCTGGCACCCTTCTATAAATGAAACCTGAATAGAAAATTTTACCTTTCTTAACATCCATACATGTATTTTGCTACAGCAGTAAGTCATGTTTGCTACCATCATCTCCAATAAGTACTGGCAAGCAAACAGCTGTACAATAAAGACTGTAAATGCTGTAGGAATCTAGCCAAACTCAGAAAGAACGAGACAAAAAAAGAAGGGGGAAACTAGTGTTTATGTTATTTTATCAAAAGCCAATATCTAAAGAAAAAATTATAGGGTCAGTTCCATATTTTTTATGCATGTGTATAAGCCAAGGTGTAAAATCTACTCTCCAAAGAAAGAGTCAGAATTTTACTGAAATGATTCTTTCTTTGCAGATTTTTTTTTCATCAGGAAAAGGGTAATTATGTCTTATTTTTAAATTGTGGACTTTGAGTCAAGAATAACATGGTACATTACAGTTTGGTTTCAGGTCCATTTAAAGATGAAAGTGACTTCAGAAAAAAAGAGACCAGACAAAACCACGTTCTATCAGCACTGACAATGACAACTGTCATTGTTTGAAACACCTGTCTGCTTTCAAATAAAAGTTTACTGAACCAAAAAATAAAATCATATTCTGGTTTTTATATACTTTCTGTACACATGCTAAAAATTAAATAGCTAAGCTATACCCGATAGCCTTTGCATCTGTGACTGAATGAATCTGCTGATACTGATCTTGACTATTAGTATGATCCTTTGATTTTATTTTTTTTTTAAATAAAAAGTTTTTAGATGTCTTTCTACTGAATAGATGTGTAATTTTATGCCACGCTGAAACTTCGGTGCAACCTGCAATATATTACAAATTGTCTGGAAAACACTGACATTATCCACTGCAAATGTCCCTTCTGATGAGTATTCTACATCCGTTCTGCTGCATTTCATTTTCACTGTTATTCCTTCTGGAGTTTCTCACAATCCTGCTTAATCTTGACTAAGCTAGGGCATTTTTTCCTTGTCAGCAAAGCTCCATGTCACAATTCAACCTTTCTTATACATCATTAGTAGGTATACTGAATTCATCCAATACCCTTAATGATCCCAAAGGGACAGAGCTATTAGACTTTTTCTAGCTGAGAAAGCATTTACTTTGAGTTATTTTCTCTCATTCTTTTCTAAATCAGGAAATGATCTTTGGGATTCATACCACTGCTGCCTTTATTTCTGTATTTGTTCTTTTTTATTCAGAAGTTTCAGCAGAATGCTGAAAAATTTATTTGATGGTAATGAAATTCCATTGACCTTACTAGGATTTACACTCCTTCAGAATTTAGCAGAGGTTTCCACATTTTTCTGGATAAGACTAGTTTGCTGAATGATGTCAAAAAAAAGCCTTACTAAAAGATATTTTAAATCAAAATAAACTGTATGCTCCAATTTTCTATTATTCACTATTTTTTTCTTTGCAAGACTTAGGAAGACTGCATTTGTTATTAGTGGCTTACTGTTTTTTCTTGATCATGTTATAATTTACCCAAGAGCTTTCTAAGTCCTACACCAATTTATTCAAAGGCTACTAAAGCATGACTTCTCTGTCTATATTTTCAGGCTGACAAATTTTATCTCTTAAAAAAAAAAAAATGTTGGGTACCTGTTAAATTAACAGTACAATCAGTATTTTGATTAATACAATTTCCATCTTTATATCATGGTTCAGCTCCTTTGGGGTGATATTGCCTTGTCTTAGTGACTCTATTTCAGTGCAATCTCAAGTTGAGTTCTAACTCTTCTTTTAAAAAACTCTTCATACTTGCTACTGTAGTAATCTCTCTAATTTCTCAATATTTTGTTTGAACAGTGTAACGAAATGATTTACTTTTCCTAAAATCTCATTTTTCTTTACAGTTACTGCTTTCAGAGCCCAGTGAATTTTCCTGTTCATTCCCTTCTGGCATTTAAAACAAAAAAATTACTCCTTTCTTTTCTCAGTTAATACTTGAGTAGTTGTACCATTTAACCTTGGAAAGTGATACTCACAAAAAACAGAAAAACAAGTACATCAAGTAGGCTGCAACAAGGATAATGAAACAATAATTGTACTATGAAACAATAATTGTACTAGGCATAATGGAATAATGGCATAAAATTATGCTCTTTGTTGCCCTTTGATTTGAATAAAATTGGCAAAAATGAGAGGCTATGCATGCACTGATCCCTGTCTTGTCTGCTATAAAGATGTCAAAAAAGAATTGAGTAGATTAAATTTTGCCTCAGTATTAGTGTTGAAACATACATTATATGCCAGGAATCTAGCTGACATATTGTATTAATTCAATGAAATTATTTTCAGTAATTTGAAGAAATCATTCTCACATATAAATAAAATATTTTGACAAACACTCAAGCAGTTATTTAATTAAAGACATTAATTTCCATATCTGCAGATTGAAATAATGGTAGAAGTAATCATTATTAAGAATTACCTGATTTGCCTGAAGTAGAAGGTTTTACACATACCTAGACATATGGATATTGCCTCAAAAGAGCAAAAGATCTTCACATGTGGCATCTCCTGTTTGTGTACTTGGGCACTGGTGTTACTGCAGGTATGAAACGTTCAAGGTCAGGTTGGACGGGGCTCTGAGCAACAGAGTCTAGTTGGACTAGATGACCTTTAAAGATGCCTTCCAACCCAAACCATTCTATGATACTATGATGTGAGTGAGGCTGAGGAAGCTACTAGTAGAGATGCTGACCTTATCCATGCCTTCAGCTGGACATACAGGCCCAGACCGTGGCAAGGGGAGTGAGGCTTAGAACTAGTTTTAAAAGGTGCCAGTGAAAAAAATTCTGCAGGTTTTACCTCCCTCACTTTTCAGGTTATAGATTCAGAACATGTTTGGTCAAAGCCAAGATGGGGAGGAGAGAGGAGAGAAAGGAGAAAACTGCAAGAAGAAAGGAAGAATGCAAAGTAAGCCATCAAACATCTGAAGCATAGATCCACAAACACTGCAGTCTGAGATATAAGTGATCGACCTTATGGTCTTAATACCCTAGCGTGACCTAACTGGCACTGCAGAGGTGTGGCTGGGTAACAGCAATACTGGAATGCAGCTGCTGAAGGGCATAGCATATTCTAGAAGAACAGACGTAGGAAAAGTCAGGTGTTGTGGCTTATTTACTTCTCCTAAAGTCTAAAGGAAAAAGTGACAGGAAGGTTTGTTGAATACCAACTGAAATATGGGAGAGAAAAAGAGTAAAGTGCACAGAGTGCATGTAATAACCAAAGATTTTCTGATCAGGAGGCTTTTGCAATATAGAAACTCTTCAAGGTATCCAAGAGGCAGAAACTGGAAAGACTTACATGCTAGGACCTAGTGGTTAGATGGGAATACAGGTATATGAGGCTGAAAAAGCAGTAAGGCAGGACATAGATTGTCTGTTCAATACTTCAGATGTGCTAGGGACTGCTTTTTTCTTTATGAAGTGGAGGAATTAAACAGAAAGTAGCTATTTTAGATTTAATTCAAATTCTTCAGGAGGAAGTCATTGAGAATCTTAAAGTGGAAGTTAATTCAAGTGAAAAAGATCATAAAAATGATAAGTCTTCCATTCTTCTTTTAAATTGCAAATAACAAAATAAGGGTAATGGATTTCAAATAGCTCAGGGAAATGCAAGTATCTGAGAAGTGATAAGGAAAAAAAGGAATGCAAGAGATAAAGGCACAACAGCAAATTATCCTAACATGGAGAAAAGATTAGAAGTACATCAAGTATTAACGTGATTGCATCAAGAACTCTTTAACGATCTGAAAATCTAAGAGAAAATCATAACATATAGAGAAAAGGACACATATATAATGAGAAGTGTAAAGAAATAGCACAAGCAAGCCAGAATAAAATAAAAAATGCTGAAGCACAGAATGAGTCACAAGTGGCATGATAATATTCATATTCAGTTCAAATGGGACAAATCTGTGCTTTAAATAGTAATAGCTCCTATACTGCTTTGTATCAGAAGACTGCTGTTTTTCACAGGGATTATATCACATTACAATGGCTTGTCAGTCATTTTTGACCCATTTTCCTCTCCAAAATCTTCACCTCATACTGATGCTGTAATTCTTTAAGTTCTCTATAAGCAACTTCACAAGCTTGAAGCAAAGGCAGATGGTGGTGCACTCATTTTCCCAGGTGCCTTTCCCAGCCATGTTGACTTAAACTGTCCACAGTCATTGCAAGGTGAGGCATGCATCTGGCCCACTGAAATTAATTCCATGTATCACAGTTTACTTCTGTCAGAGTTGCACATGGCCATACTAAATATTAAAATGATGTTCAAAACAAGACTATGAAATATGATTTTCAACTACATCTCATGGGGCATATCTGTGGCTTCATCATTGCCAAGAAAAGTTATTAGCTGTGCATCAGTGTCAAGATTGAGAACCTATAATCAAAGGTAACACTCTGGATGGATTATACCACTAACTACAAATAATTTTGTTATGCCGTGGAGACAAATAGCTTCAGGCTATAAGAAAGTCTGAGGATAAGAAGGTTTAATAAAATCTCATTGAAAATAATCAGAAGCACTTTTTTTACACAGCAGTATAATTAAGCTTAGTGTATTTAGTGCTTCTGCATTTTCTCCCATTCCCTCATTTTTCCAAACTATGAGAAGATTGCTTTGTCATTTATCAAAAACAAAGTGAGAGAAATTGTATTTTGGTCTGAGCCCCTTCCCATCTGTTTAAATAATTCAAATATATGAATACACTGCCAAAAATAATTCGTAATAAACTTTGTCTAGATAATTTACTACCATAATGTAAGAGAAGTTATAAAGTTTTTAATTTAATTTTTCTTTCTGACCTTATCAGTTTGCTTTCTTTGTTGTTTATGTCAACCTGAATATTCTTTTTCCATGATTTCAAAATTTGGCCTTTTATTTATCTTCCATGTTGACCCTAGAAAAATACAGAGGTTTTTGTATTAATCTGAGAGCACTTGGAAGTAATTCTAGACTAAAGGAAATTGTACAAAATACTGCACACTTTTACATGAGAATTTTAGAGTGGACCCTCTGACAGCAAAATGTAGCATAGTAAAGTAGAGCTTATAGAACTGTCTTGATAATAATTAGAGATCAAAATACTATGTTTTGATATTTGAAAGATGAGTTTCTCTTTGGTTCATGAAGTTTTGTTTAAAAGGCCAATCAACCTTTATTTTTAGATTGCATTTAAAAATAAATATTCTTTAGCATGTTTCACCTGTTCACCTATTGCTCTCTCATTTTGCGATATCTCAATTACTTTAAAAACAAACAAAAAAAGGGCACATAGAAAATAACCTGTATTAATTTCTTTAATTAATTTTTCTATTGTTAGCCTTCACGGTTCTATCAAAGCAGTACAGTACAGAGATCTTATGTAAAGAATAGGGTTAGTGTTCATGCCTTACAAAAGGACATTGCATTGTTCCCTACATCATCCATCAACCTGTGTTAGTCTGACATGGTCATGCCAGAACATGCATGTGCACACACATGAACATGCATGTGCACACACACGCCCATAGTAGTATACTTTAAATCTTGTACATTGTTCCAGGGTTTGGGCTATTTTTTAGTTCACATATCCTCACCTACATATACACCTTATTCTAGGAGCTGCCTATATTAAGAAGAAGGATCCTGGTGTTACTTCCCCAGCTGAAAGGGACTATCTTCAGTGAGGCACCAAGAATGCCGTGAATAAAAAAGCTGTTTGATGTCCAGGGTTGTGTATGAACCTGTGTCTAATACAAAATGAATGCCCACGTCTCTTTGAAGAGTGTCAGAGAACTATACCAGCAGAACGATAGCATAACATGTGAAGGGGAGGTTTAGACCCTGAGCTTTTACAGGTTTATATGGTCTAAAATTAAAGAGAATAAACTCGGGGATTAACGTCTGGGCCTCGAGGGAAGGCTGTTTTATGTGCCTTTGATGCCTGTTTGCCTACAAGAACACAATGGTAGTAGAGTTAGCTGCCTATATAGCAAAGAAAGCAGAAACATCTCAGTGGGACAGTGGTAGCAGTTCACAACTGAGGACGTCTAAAAGCAGCAGAGGTCCAGCAGTGGTTAACTCCCAAGCAGCTGCCACTGTCTTGACCTTCAGGAGTAACATAAAATCAGAGGTAATTAAATGAACTTTGGAGAAAAAAAAAATATTTTAATGTTTAGTGACCTCAAAAAGGAAGATGAACATTACAAAGACATATGTTGCCTAAGCATGAAAGTGTCATGACATTAATTTTAGCATGCCTTCACCCAAATCTGTGAAAAGGATGAGCTTGGTTGGGATACCTCCAAGAGAAGACCTTTCACACATTAAATTAATTTGTAAAATCTAACAGAAAAACTTTAAGAAACTACTACCTCATATTTGTGTTTTTCTTCACTCATTTAGGATCAAGAAGCAGATCAGAGAATCCTCTTCCATGTTCGTGGCTCATGTATTTGGGTCTAAAGTTAAAATTTGCTTATATGCTGGATAGCAAGGGAATAGCTCTGGAAAAACAAAATAAAATGAATCTTCATGAAAAACAAATATGAAGGGCAGAAAGTATGTAAACAGATCAGCACACTATTTAAACTCTGGGCAAAAATAGAACCCAGACTCCCCAAACCACCAATAAACCCTGTTTGTTTATATTTGATCCCTTTTTCTTGCCTGATAACTGCTCTCTGGCCTTACTTCCAAACCTTTTGGCATTGTGTCTATGCAGAAGTACCACATTACGTTTTCATACAAGGGCTGTCTTTCATGTGCCTGTGTCAGAGGCCATCTGCGTTATGGAGTAAGACCAGAACAGTCCCTAAATTAAAGAAGAAAGAGGGAGGAAAAGTAAAAGTGTCTGTCACACTTTCTATTATGGTAGCTGATTTTCACATCTGCAGAGAAATATAAGCGTAATTCAGATGACTTGTCAAGGGAAATATGATTGAATTATCTCTATAGCCCAGCTGAAAGGTGAAATGATGAGCAACCTGGAATTAAATTAAAAACCTAAACCCATTAAAGTATTCAGATTTCCCAGTCTAAGATAAAAGTGAAAACCTTTGAAATTAAGCAGTCTTCCTACCCTTATCTCAAGCTGAAGACGCTGCTGCTTTGGATAACACAAAGGAAGCCAGACTGGATTATAGCTCATTTGAACACTGGTTTTCAAATGCACCATATTTTCCTCGAGAAATGAACATTATTCATTTCAGCTTATGTTGGATATCAAAGTAACTGTAGAAAAGGGCACAAAATAAATTACCAACTATCCTTTGATCCCAACACACTCCCACTGCTCTGCTTCCCCACTCCAGAGAACAATGTGAAGGGACCAAATCTCTTCCTTATTCTCAGCACAGTGCTGCACATCCTGAGCCTTTCAAAGCTCATTCCTTTCCTGAAGACTGTCTTTATTCTTAATAAATTTGAAACTCTGCATAAGATTTCCTCAAATGCCAGTTTTCTCACAAGATCTCTCCCTTGCCTTCAAAGTGATTCCTCTTAAAATGTAATTCATAAGTCCCACCTTGTCTGGCTTGAAGAGACAAACAAATCATTCTCTTTGAGGAATCAAAATGTATTCATCCATGCCATCACAAAGGAAGTACCATTCTGTACAGAAGTATTCCATTCTTATGTGCAATATAAACAAGAAAACAAACATGTTTTTCTGTTTAAACTGGTTTTCACGTGGGTCAGTTACATTTTGCAGCATGTGTAATGAATCTTTAGCTGCTTTCATAAAGGCATTTAGATAATAATAATGATAAAAGAGCACCATCTCACCTTTATTCTCGGGAGTTCAGTTAAGGGGTGAATTACAGTCTGACAATTTAAATTACTGTAAAAATCATATAATAAATTATAACATCTCACAAAGCTGTAGTTTAAATAGAGCCAGGAGGGATCAAATCAAACTTACTTCATCTATAACAAAGTGAGACATGTTCTTCTGTCTATTTATTTGTTCAGGTGATGCACCCACATCCCTTTCCTTATGTCTGTTTACAAAGACTTCAGGCCAGGCATTTTTTCTTTTAAACTTGCATGGCAGCAGAATAATGAGGCACCAATCCAAACAATGGTCAATGGAAAGAGCAGGAATAGAAATATTTACTAATAGTACAGCTGTTATTGAAAAAACAGTGCTTTTCAGCCGCATTTTGAATAAAAGGAAAATTGAAGGCAAAATGTTTTCATGGCTCGTGATCCCTTCTACCTCCATAATGGAACTGACTCCATCTGAGGAGCAATAGCAAACTTCCCCTGATATAAGCTATATCAAAGGGCATAAAATTATCAAGAGGAAGCTAAGGGAAGAAATAATTATTGTGATCAAGCTTCTACAATCAGCATTTTCCAATATTTGTGCAGCCCTTAGAAACTCTTCAGCAGAGGAAAGGTATTATCGTGCTTTACTATTATTTCTCAAGCATTTGCCTATATGCCAGATAACAATGGAGATTCCTTTAGCAAACTTTTTTTTAAATTAAACATTAAACATAAAACCTTTAAAATGGTATTACTTCTTCCATCATCAAAATATTATGCTGGTGTAGTTAAATTTCCCTTTAGCCTTGGGTTTGGATTCTACAGAATTAAATATTCCATTTCAAACCCACATATGGTAGCTCAGTGATTTACACCTCATCTAATTTCACTAGACGTCAGAAGCCCTTTTAATGAGTGCTTGGAGGGTTTCATTCCATTACAGTGCCAGAGAAGCTGATGCTGCATTTTCTTTCAAATTCAAAAATTTAGTTGGCTGACATCCAACTTGCAATCAAATAATAATGAATTTTTAAAACAACTCCTTCCCAAGCAGAATCTCAAGAATAAAATTTTAAAAATACAAGAACAAATGTGCAAGATTTATACAAGCCTCTGCAGCAATTGTCCAAAAGACAAAGCACATTGCTAGAATTTATCTGAAATAGAACCAGTAACCTTTGGGATGTTGCTTTATCTAATCAACTGAAAATATTAATAATTTCACATGTTCAGTGTTCCTGCTATATTAAAAAAAAGCAAGCTAAATGCGAACACAATCTGAAAAAGCATCAATTTAAACTCTTCTATACTGCTAACTCTCCACTGCATTGGACAGGTTGGAAGTGCAGAGGCAGAGCAGCAATCTACGTATACCAGCACAGTCAAGGAAGACAAACAGGACTGGTTTTGAGAAACCATGGCAGAGAATAAACAGTAAACAAGGCATCAAGAGACTTGAGTCCTCAGCTTGATTCCACCACTGCTTTTCTATGTGGGCGGGTCACAGCATCCATTTATCTCCCTTTCAGTTCTAAACTTAGAACAGCTTTTGTAACGCAGCCTTGCTTCCATCCATCTCCTCCCTTCTCTGCCTATCTGTTCTCACAACATCTCACAACATGTATGCAATACTCCCCACCACCCAAAAAGAAAAGCATTTCTCTGCATTCCTGTAAGCAAAGCAAAAAAAGGACCAGTGAATGTTACACAGTTTGGAGAACAGTGAACAGAGGGTTTCCCAAGTTTTAAATGAGCTCACTTTCCTCCACCTTTTATCTGATTGTTTTCAAGAATAATTTCTCTTTTATAAGATGGCTTGCATAAACTAAAATATCATTTATTATCCCAGTGAAAAGTATTTGGCCATATGGCATATGCTTCATGTATATTATTGATTAGGAGTCTTGCTAGAAAGTTATGTTGTCAAGACCTGCTGGGGTGGCCAGGTGTTCCATGTGAAGATATTGTAAACACATTTACCACCCACAGTTAAAAAACAGTTTTTTATTTACTGGCTTAATACCACATAGTTTCAAGCATCATCTGAACTATTAGCTAAATAGTTATATATAAATATTAATAAAATAATAGAATATAGACAAAGGGAACTCTAGCAAGGAGAAGAATTTAATCAACAATCCACTCTCCTGCATATAAACAAAATCTTGCCATCCTGTGCAAGATGCTTTCCTACCTATTCTGGGAGTAAAAGGACATTGATATCCACTTATTTCTTTATATAACTCTGTAGGATAGGTGACAGTTCAACTTTTATACAGAAGTAATTTTCATTTCCTGAAAGGTAGGATTATGTCTTTGGATTCAGCAATCCTCCTTCAGTTCCTTTTATTACCATAGAAATATAAAGCTGGGAGGGAGGTCACCTAGCCCTAGCTTTCTCTTTTTTAATCTAAAAGAGACCCAGTTCACACAGTCTTTCTTCAGAGATCATATTTTCTAGACCTCTGACTGGTCTCTACCATCTCTCTCATCTCTGTTCAAAAAGCACTTTCCCAGTTATTCCATTGTACTGAAGGGGAATTGGTTCTAAGGCAAAATTAAATTTATTATTTAACTTTCCTTTGCCCTTTTTTATTTTCTTATTTTTATTTCATCAATGGTAAATGCAACCATGGCAAAGATTCTTTTCCAGTTATAACATTTCCTTAATTGTCATAACAACTTCTTCCTCAGTGTTAAGCATGTTCCCTTTTGATACGTCTGCATAATTTACTAGCACATAGCTGAGTAACAGACTTAAGAGTTTAACATTCATAAACACACTAATAATTTCTTTTCTGAATAGCCTCAAATTATGTTTTTCATTATTTCAATGTGCACTCCTTTTCTGTGGCCTGGAATTCCCTTGACATAAAGCACTTTGCAAAGTGATTTTTCCACGTTACCACATGCACTAAAGATGAAGTAATTGAGCAATATAATTTTTACCATTGGATAACTGAGATAAATCTTTTCTTATGACTGGTTTAAGAGAGTAATGCACTGAATCAGTACATTTCTATTCTTTTCTTGAAATTAATATAGTAATCAGCCCTGGAATCTTCATAAACATCCTAAAACATGTGAGCAAATTAGGACATCATGGATGACTATGATCTGATCATTTCTATGCAAATACTTTTCAGTTCTTGCTGATGTTGCATTTTTTTAGAATGTCATCTTGAAATGTTCTTGAAAATACTGGCTGCTATGAAGATATTCAGGATATAGTGACTCTACAGACTTCTTGTTTTAGTGAACATTGAAATCTACAGTCCTGCAAAGTAGGGATTGGTCTTGGTTTCAACTGGTATGGCTAAGTATATACAAAATGAATAAATGTCACTGAAGATCTCAACAGAAGTCATTATTTCCTTACTATTGCTCAATTGCTCTGCTCCTTTATTGTAGGTCTTATAGGTAAGTCCTGAAATACAACTTCACATTCTAGTGTTCATTTGAAATGAAAACAGGGGGCAAGATGATATCACAAATTACTCCACAGAGTTTATTGCAAGTCTAGGTTGTGGTGAGGAACAATCTTGCTTTTTCTAGTTCTGTTGCATTACCACAGACACAGTTCTTCTCAAGCAGAAATGTTCTCTTCAAGACAGAGATGTATTACAGAGAGCAACAAAGTACAAGCATAAACACAGAGAATTCCTCACAGGGCATGACAGCAGGAAAGGAAGTTCTTTCCCTGTGTATTTTCAAAAGCCAATGACATTCGGGAAGCACAAGTAGTGAAAACTGGGGTTCTACCTTCTAAAAAGACAGCACAACAGGTCTGAAGAGTTCAGCTGTTCGTATAGTGGGTTTTCAACATGTGAGGTCTGTCACCCTTTCTTAGATTAAAAGGTATGAACTTGTTACATACTTGTTTCTGACAGAGCAGGATGGTGTGATATTAAAAATGCAACCTACTGGTTTTAAAAATAAAAACTGGATCTTCTGGAGATTTCTTTTTCCCTTCCAAACTGCTTTTCTTCTCTGTTTCCAAGAACACTGAAGCCAGCGACCTTCCACCCTCTGGAATCAGGGCTGCAGTATCTAACATAACAGCATATTAGCTATAGGTATTGAAAATGGCTGCCTGCTTTCTTTGGATTTGAAAATGGAATTATAATGCTCTGAGTTTTAAGTAATAGTATAAAATATCCACTTTCAGTGCAGTTTCCAATAAAGTATTTTAAACAAATTATCAGTATGTTTGGACTTCTTTCTATGAGAGAATAAATGCTTAGCACAAGGAACTCTGCATTCAGAAGTGTTGAGTAAATTTGCCCATTTACCCTGTTGCGATTTTCTTAACCTATATTCCTGCATCTGCTGCATCCACAGTTTCAGAACTAGTAGTGTGGAACAAAACCTGGCTCAATCACTCAGCTTAGAATTATGCTACCAGGAAAAAATAAAATAAAAAAACAAAAAAATAATAAAAAGAACCCCCAACAAACCAAAACCCACTACGTAATTCAGAAGATGGTTGAATTATCTTCAGTAACAGAATTGCTGGATCCATTCAGTTAATCAGAATGCTAAAGACTGCCAGCCATGCTGGGTAACCTTGTTTTGTAAATATCCTGTGTTCTCACTTTGGCACTGGACAAATTTGTTTCAGATACAAAAACGGTCACACATTTTCTAAATTGTTGGGAAATAACCCAAGTGGGATTATAAACAATGTAATCTGAGAAACTGGCCTGATGCCTTCACAAAGGCTTTGATACGGACCATTGGCTCGCTCCAGCATTTTGAAAATAATTAAACTTATTTTACTGGTAGCAATGTTTGTTCATTTTTCTGCAATCCCAATGTAGTATCGTAGCAGAAAGTGTCTCTTTCTAGGCATAAAATAGATACTGACCAGCCAGAAACTGGGTGTAAGAGTGACAGGAGTCTGCAACGTACAGAAGAGGGGAAGAGGGCAAGTGTCAGTGTCTGAGCTTGATCAGAGGTAGAGACCTGCTTGGAGAAGGTTTACTACCTTCCCCAGCACTAGAATTTTCTTGAACTGGTAAAGTAAGAAATCACTATTTTGAACAGTTGTAAAATTACCTGCTTAAACTACTACATGCCTTTGGAGTGAGAAATACACTGCAAATTAAAGAGATCAGAAGGCTGGAGATTTGGAAAGGAACATGGGTGCACACTATGAGTATCTTCAAGAAGATGACTGCTTTGTGTCTGGGAGAAAAGTGGAATTTTCTGAATTATAGACCCCCAAAATACCATAACAATTCAGGGGATTAAGGCTCCAATTCAGAGGAATGGAGATTTCAATGAAATCTGAACCTGGGCTATAAGCGGATACTTAAATTGCTCCTTATTAAGCAAAGGACTTAGCAATTTGTTTAATTTATATCCAGTTAAAACGAAAGAAAGTTCATCACATGCTTAAATGCTTTTCTAAATTGGACCTTCACAACATTTCTCTGGAAACTGGTGAAGAATATCTACAAGAGTGTAGCCTTGCTGTAGCATATTTCAGCACAGCCACAGTTATACAGCTACTAAATGCAGTCTTTGTCTACTTTTAAAAATTAATGCTCCCTGTGGGAGCTTTGTTAATAGTCAGAACTTAATTGCTTTACAATGCCTTTTCATTCCAATCAAGACCATTTCTAGCAACTTACTGGACTGAAGTAGTAACAAATCATTCCTGAGAGTAATTATCCAAAACTATTATATAGAACTGGGGAAGGTCTCCTTCCAACAGAGTCTAAATTGTTAATTTTGTTCCTGTGTTTGTTTCCACTGCACATCACCTTTATTTATGAGGAAAACTGAAATAAATCAATATTTTTGCTTGTTTGGATTTCTGAATTTAAGTACTCCTTGACCTTTCTTGTCCTTGTTGGATCCATTTTGCTCAGTAAGAAGGAAGTTCACTTAATTCTCACCCATAGAAAAGTAAATTTTTTAACTAGCTGAATAAACAAAATACACCAGGCATTTTTTTTTTCTCCCTCTAGATAGCCAGTTCTTTTTAAAACAATCTCTCCTGGGTTTTACATAGTGAAATACTTGAAAAATCTGACCTACCGCTCACTGCAGTAACTAAGAATCATTCATTGACTTCAGTGGCCTTTGGATCAGGATCTACATGAAACTGTGGCTTTGTGTTTTAAGACAAACAAGAAAACAGAATTTAAAGGGACACATTGTTTCAAACAGATTCATTCAATTCCTTAGCAACAATTTAAGAAGTCACAAGGGAAATGAGTTTTTATGGTCTCATCATTTCTTTGATGTAAAAGTGCACACTCCATCTTTTTGGCATTTTGTTCAACAGCAGAGCACATGAAAAAAGAGCTCCACTGTGCATAAAGAGAATAAAATATGTTCAAGAAGAAACAGGAAAAGAGATTCAGGTTAATACGAAGGTCAACCTCTTTCTGTGTTTCAAATCTGCACTTTGCTGAGATCTTAAAGAGAAGTAAAAAAAGCTTTAATCTTCAATGCTGTCATCCCTTAGCTGGAGAAGAGTTAAAATCCAAACAGAGATGTTTTGGCTGATTTTAGAGGGGTAAATTGCTGTTAGATATTAGATTACCAGTCCTTGAAATATCAGACCTTATATGACACTTATTGCGCTTTATATTAAATAAAGCTAGTGCCTCATTAAGGATATTAACAGACTCCCAGACCATTTCTATGTTCCCTTCACTTCTTTCTGCGCAGGAAGGCAGTGCACTAGCCTAGCCCAGGAGGCCTCAACCTGTGACACAGCCACAGATCTGGAGCAGGTTGGACAAAACAGCCCATCTCCCTGGCTACTTCCACACCATATCTGAACTGAACCCCAAGAACCAGCTGCAGTCAGATGTAGCCCCACAAGTTAGAGATTTTAGTGCCCTTCTCCTGCCCAGTGTGCACTGGCAAGAGGTGACTGTGCACCTTCAAGTAGGCAGCAGGTACAGACATCAAATCTGGGCTCAAGACCTCTCTATGAGCACAGTGTACAGGTAGCCCACACTTTCTACCTGCAGAAAGGGAGCACAGCACACCTCTGCCTCACCAACTCGCTGAGGAACAAGCAGGCTGTACTGCAAGGTGTTCATGTACTGTGAGACTGGAGATGGACACTAAAGAGCAACACACCTCAACAGGGTCTGTGTGAATGGCAGGTCTGTAAAAGTCTCTAGCTCAGGTAACTTGAAGAAGTCTGTCTGGGCAGAGACTTTTTATCAGGGCCGCTAACAATAGGACAAGGGGAAATGTTTTTAAACTAAAAGAGGGATGATTCAGACTAGATGTAAGGAAGAAATTTTTTTACAATGAGGGTGGTGAAACCCTGGCACAGGTTGCCCAGAGAGGTGGTAGATGCCCCATCCCTGGAAACATTCAAGGTCAGGCTGGATGGGGCTCTGAGCAACCTGATCTGGTTGATGCCCCAGCTCACTGCAGAGGGGCTGGACTAGGTGAGCTTTAAAGGTGCCTTCCAACCCAAACCATTCTATAATTCTAAGTGTGGGATGTTTTCACACTCTCCCCAAGCTGAGGTATTCTGGTTTTGGGATGGGTTTTTTACTCCTTAAAAAAAAATATTAAAAATTAAAAAAAAAAAAACCCAAGCAAAAGAGGTTACTACTTGGAGCATGAGTTGACAGAACTGCTATAAAAATATTTCATCAGCTACTTTGAGATTTAACTTAAAATGTTTTTTTAATGCCAATATTTTATTCATCTACTCAGTTACCTCTTCTATGCAGGAGAACTGCTAGACAATGACAATGCCTTCTATTTATGACCTATCAAAGCTGAAAGTCAATTCTTTCAATCATACAATGTAAGTTTATATTTTACCAGTAGTGGTGGAAAGAGTGAAAATTGTCCCTTCTGCGTAGCTGTATTATTTTCCTCCTTTAAAGTGAAAAACTAATAAGAAAAAGGGAGTGATCAATTAAAAAAAAAAAAAAAACACAACAAAATCTGCCTTCCAAGACTTGTACTGTCTGGGCTGTATTATATTACACCAAAAAAAAAAGCAGACAAGAATCTGTGTTTGTAGTAACACAAGGATGGGGGAAAAAGTTTTCACATAGACATAAGAATTTCTCTATTGTTATAAAACTATGAACACGTAACTTGGACATGATAATTGGAAATATGGGCAAAAAAAGTATAAATTTTACCCACAATACTGTTTAACAACTACATGTTAATGAATTTAATAAATCAGAGGAAGTTGGCTGTTTGGCAGTTTCTTAAGAGAGATTGTCTTTGCATATTCACTTTTAGTATTCCCTAGGAATAGACTACTGAACTGTGAAGCTGGGTTTCCATGTTTTCCTTCTGCCCTGTGTCCACAGCTGTTATTTTTCTTTTCTTTTTTCGTATAGTCAACTTGGAGAGAGCTCGTATTTCAAAAATTGAGATCTCCCAATTTTGGTCTTGTATCTTTTTTTTCCTGCACTCATCTTCCATTATAATTCATCAGAGGACAAAATGGTTTATTTTTCCATTTTTTTACTGAGAGGCAGTCCATAATTAACATTTTTTTTTTAAATTTAACTACTAGTGAAAGCACATCTTAGGGGATCCCCAGGAAGAAAAAGAGACAGAGTTCATAGGTGCTTCTATTTTCCAGCTCATAGAAATAGCTGCTTCAGCTCTTAGTCATGGAGCAGGAACCATGTTAAATGGATCTGGAAAGGTGGCAAAAACAACTGTGTCTACTTCCACCCCCTCACTGGCTGCTGTTGTGCCCCAAACAGCCCATCAGTAACGAACTGTAAAAGATTATAATGTATATCACTATCTGAATGCTGAATAGCAAGAGAAAACACAGCCATTCTGGTTTAGGAAATCCCTACTATAGCAATAGTAGCTGCTGTATTCTTTTTCCATTTGTTCAGGAAAAAAATACCCAAGAAATTATAGCAGTGTTAAGATTTTTCTAAGTCTGATCCAGGTGTAAAACACATTTCAATTAGTATGCCTAAAGCCAACAGCTCTCTGTGTGAGTGTAGAGCTCAGCGCTGTCTTATGTTAGCCTTGAATTTCTTTGAAATTTAGTTCTGTTCCCTTTGATTTTTTTTATTTTGTTAATCTTCCTTGTTCAAAATGGTGACGTTTAACTGGGGGAATTCACCAGTTCGAGTGTTTGACAGGAAGATGCTCCCTATTTGGCATCATCTAGGAAAGAGGCTGATTAAATGCACCACTAGCTGCAATGATTTTTAGATGAGGAGAGGGAATAAGCAAAGTCACAGGTTGAGATAACAGCAGCGTGAGATTACAGCATCAGAAATAAATTTATTTGGATGAGAAAACAAGGAATAAATATTTTTCTCTCCACCATGAAAAAACTTTACATTTCAGTCCTCTGGTTTAGTGCCTTTAGCTCCCATTTCAGGCTTCTTGTCCTACTGAATATTTTTACACCACAATTCTGCAGTCTAATGTCTTTTCAGTATCAATTTAAAGTTTTTCTTCACCCTTTCATCCTTTAGTAAGAAGCACAGACACAAACATACCTGTTCTACTTTTTGTTCCTCAGTAGCTCAAGTGTAATTTATACTTTTGCTTGTTGAATCTTCAGTCCCTCAAGCATATTTAAATTATGTAGCTGACTGGATTCTTTATGAAGTATTTTGAAACTATTTCTGAGTAGAATATTTACTCGATGACTAGAGAAAACCTTTCCAATATTTGTATACAAAGTGCTTGCATGTGAAGGTGGCACATTTGAATTATGAAGATGTTCCTCTAGTTTAAAAAAATAATGGGTGTTCTACAGAAATATCAACCAGTGTTTCTCTGTACCTGTACTACTTCAATCAAATGCGTCTTGTGAGGGTGGGTAGGGGTATGAAGAATATGCCTTTTATCATGCAGGCAGTACCCTGCAAACCACGGACACCAGAACTGATGTGAATAATGGACTTATAAGTGGCTGCAGAATCTGCTGCCTCATCCTGGAATTGCACCATTATTGATTTCCTGCCTATGAACCCTTCTCCTTCGCCCTTCAACCTGCACAGTGGCTGCACTCATGAAGTATATCCGATTGAGAGCACCCAAAGATCAGACTGAAACCACAGAGCAACACTAATATGCAAATATCTGATTATTATTTTTTTTCCCCCTAAAGAAAAATGCTTTTTAGGATATCTGTTTTCCATAATCTCACTTTCCTCTGCCTCCGGACATAGCAGGGAAGATATAGATACATAAGACATCCTGACAGGTTTTTATTCTACTGCAGAGGGAATGTTTCATAGACCTTTTTGGCATTGATTCCTGGCCAAGTTTTAGAGAAGGTCACTGCGAACTGCCCCTTCACTATTACATCACCACAAACTACGCTGGTTTTGGCTTTGAGACCCACTAGTGGAAGGCAGCAGTGTGCCAAGTGTCAGAGAAAGTGTGTTTATTTAGAGATGACACTTATCAACCACATAATGAGTGCCAGAATTCCTTCTCTATAAAAATAAAGAAGATATCCTGCAACTGACTGGCTACAATCTACAATGCACAAGCAGCAACCACTGAAAAGAATTCCCCAAACATCCCAATTACAGTATATGGATATTGCTTTTTGCAAAACAGATAATAGCTTTTCTGACACTTGTTAGGAAGGAAAATTGTCAAGAACCTGCGTAACAGTTCCTAATATATAAACTGTAATTCTCCAATGCTTTAATAATGTTGATGAAAAATAGAGAGATAATTGGCAGAGGAGAAAGAAAGAAAACCGTAATCTTAAAAGTGAAATTGGTAAAAAGCCAAAGAACAGTATTATTTTAATAATAACGCACCTTTTTAGAATTCTGTACAAATTATCTACCAGACTATTTAGGAATAGGTTTCTTGTCTTAGCTAGAAATATGTATTCAGGGAAAAACAAACTAACCAGCTGCCAATCCCCTGACTTATTGTCAATCAAACTGCACTAGAAACGAGAAAGAGATGATTGTCAGGCCAGTTACAATGAAGAGTTCAAATCGCAGTCCCCTGACTTATTGTCAGTCAAATTGTATTACAAAAAAGAAAGAGATGACTGTCAAACCAGTTACAATAGGACGGCCTTTAATATATAGTATAAGACAAAGGAAAAATTTATACCTAACCTATTATAAGAGAAATGGAAGAGCATGTGAAGTGAAAAAAAAATATTGACTATCAAAACCAGCTTGATTTCTCCAGTTTTTTTGGCTTTTGGCAGGAATCTGGTGAGCAGGGAAAGGGAATGAGTGTGGACCCAGACTGATGAAGTCTAATTTGGGACCAAAAGAGAAAGAAGCAGGAAAAACAGAATCACAACCAATATATCCATTCACAATCCAGTCCAATCGATCTTTACGCTGTTATCTTTTTCCTGTACTTATATAGGGTCTAGATTCCTCTGTGTCACTAATTCCTCCTCCCTCAATCCTTGTTTTTTGTTATTTATCTTGAATTACATGACAGTAATGCTGTCTTTAAAACATTAGTGTAATTGAATGAAAAGGCTACATCCTTTATTCGTACTTAACCTTTACAGGACACATTTATTTATTTAGAAATACTCCCCGGCTGAATGCACCTGTAGGATTCTCCACATTTGTTAGAAGCATAATAATGCAGGAATTAAAAATATTATAATGCTTATTTTTTATTATTTTTAGCTGCAAATGTAATCTTTTGTGGAAAATGTCAGGATACTTTTTAGGGTTTCTATGTTCATTGTCACAGGTTTCCCAGTTTCCCAGACAGTATTTATACAGAAGAAGATGCAGCTTCACCTGGTTTTCATCCAGAAAAAAAATGTTGAGGACCCAAGACTGGCCTGTGAAACACGAGGAGTCTTTGACATGTTGGGCAAGAAGACTGAGACTAATTTCTGCACAGGGAAAGTGGGATCCATGTGGCTCTGGGAAGGGATATTTTTGATTTAAAAAACTGAGTAATGGAAATAAATTAGTTTTGAGGCTGACCAGGCAAAAGGACTGGAATTTTAGACTTACATTTATGGTGATGCCATGGCTACAGAGGCTTCAGTATCATATTATCAGCAGTGGAGTAATTCATGAGTTTCTGAAGCAAAAGGAGACTGCTGGAATTAAGGGCTCTTTGACTGTAGTTGTCTCAGTCCTGAATATTCTGTCTCCCAAGCAGTGTCAAATGCAGTCCTGCACATAGGGCTGAATGACCATCCAGTCAGAGCCACTGGGAGCTTTTTTGTTCCTGCTAAAAGCAGACTGACTAATGTTTGTAAACTCTCCACAATCTGCTGGTGTCATTGCTATTTATCAGCAGTTTAAATATTCAGTATTTTTAAGTAAATAGAAGACTGCGATGCTGCCAGCCTGATAAATATCAGAGGATTAAATTTGCTTAGAAAACTGAAGTACTTGCAAATTAATTTAGTATATTTAATCTGCATTTAAGAGGAGGAAAACCCTTTCATTTTAATATTGAAGCTCAGTGTAATTTTTATGTGCATACTGTTCCACTTTATTCCTAAGTACATAAAAGGCAAATAATGCTGTTTCTTTGGGCAGATGGATACATTACTAAAAATGACAAGCCTGTTAGATCAACAAGGACTGTATAATTATCATGGGGAAATAAAGCCGATAAATCTATCTGGTATAAATTTTAGGCTTATGAAGTCATACATAATGAAATAAATATTTAATTTTTCTAAAATCCAACATCTCACTTTAGAGACGGGAATATTAAAAATTAATTTCCATTTCTTATGATGGCTACAGTGTGGTTGAGTGGTTTCAGCATGGGCATGTACTCCCAGCACTTCGTGATCCTATTTCTGGTTCTGACATTGATTCACACTGTGGCCTGAGACAAATCATTCAACCTCTCTGTACTCCTCTGCCCATCTGTAAAGCAGAGATAATGCTCACCCGCTTCACAGAACCATTAGGAGAATTAACATCTGTTCTGCATCTTGAAGACATGAAATGCTCTAAAAATGCAAAATAGTATTATTCAAGAGATGGCTAAAACTTCTCAGGGTTTGGAGATTTTTGCTTTGTCACCAAATTTCTTAGTACCTGGCAGGAGCGATTTCTCCTTCAATTATTTGGTCAGCTCCTTCTTTCTGTAAGATTTAATATTTCACTCTCCTAGCTAAGTCTGTCACCATTAAAAAAGAGATGTTTACTGTAAGTTAGCTCTTCCCTAGGAATAATTGGCAGCATGTTCCTTGCAGAGGCACAGCAGAGAGCTCATCCTCTGCAAAAGATTCAACCCCTGACAACGTAGGTCCTGCTCTGCGAACAAAGACTCAAACAGTGGCTGCTTCCTAATTATGGAGAAAAAGTGAAGGAAAAGGGCTACCAAGGGATATAAAATTATGTATTGGGGGCACAAACTCAGAGAAGAAAGGTTTGATAATTAGAATTTTGCCATGTATCTGAATAGAAGCAGCTTCTCTACAATGAATGAAGAAAATATTTCTTTTCATTAAAAATTTTGCAGACTGCAAGGAATGGTGCGTAGCAACAAGACTGAAACATTTGTATTTCAAAACAGAAGCGTAATTGGTTTCCTTTTTTAAACAATCATATTTTTGCTATACTACATATTATGTCTACCCATTCTATGCAGCATGCTTCCAAAGTTCTTTGATTTCTTTCTCTGTCTGTTTGTGTGCTCAGGCAGTGTTTATTTATCTCACTTCTGTATTTGTTTACTTTCTGAAGTGAAAGGTAAACAAACTTAGTGCTATCATTTTTTTTTCATTAATACAATTTCAAGTAAATTCTATTTGTACACCTGAAATTCCAGTAAAATATTTCAGATATGTAGGAATGGGCCTTGTATTCTAAAGTATCCGTTCTCTTTAAAAAAAAAAAGTACAGCTTAAAAAAAAAAAAAAAAAAATATATATATATATATATATAACACTTTTTAATTGACTAGGGAGAAAGATAAGATTTACAATCCATTTTTATCAGAGGTGGTTTAGAGGTGGTTTTACATGTTCTGCTGTGCTTGAGTGGCATTAATAATGACCTTTGCATGATTAACTCAAAAGCCTATCCTGAAAAGATGGCCAGCTATGCTTTAACTGCCATTATTATGGAATTCACTTTGGCCTTGAAGTCTTTAGTAGGCTGTAAAATAGTGTCTATTCCAAATAAGCTCTGTTCCCTACTACCTATCTATCTCCCTTATATACAGTCATAGATAACAAGGGCAGAAAGAATTGTTATCATCATATCTACCTCCATCAGACTGATCTTTTGGATATCCTTGGTAGTGAATGTCCTTTAGCCCAGATCAAGCTGTGTTTGAGCTAAGTTCCTCCTCCTCTGAAGTCAGGGGTCTTGATTTAAAGATTTCAAGTATCCATTCTACTTCTGGACAGTTACCTATCTCTCTAATTAGAAATAGTGTTTCTTATTTTTAGGCACTGAGTAGTTTGGCTGGATCTTGTTATGGTTTTGAGTGAGAGAGAAAGGAGCTGTCACTAGGAATGACAAAATAAGTATTTGTAGGCTGATAATATCATTTCTTATTTTTTTTTTTAAAGAAAAGTGAGCTAATTAGCCCCTAGACACGTGGCAGGTTTTCCAAACTTTGAATCATTTTTATAGTCCTGTAGCGAATCCTCTTCTTTTTGTCAGCTTACTTTCTAAAAAAAACTATTTTAAAATTAATTTAATCATTTCACTGCAGTCTCAGCTAGAAGCTGAACAATTCTAGAAATTCTAATTCTTCACTGCTCTTTCTGTAGATATGTAAATCCATACTCACAAGACAAAGATAAAATGACAATACCTGAAATAATCAGTTTACCATACAGCCACCAAACGAATTCCCTTCCACATACATCATAGGCAGCACTATTTCCAGCAACCAAGGCAGATCATGGAAAATAGACAGACTAAGCTTTGACCACCCATAATAACAACAGCTGTCCTGAAGTTACACGGGCCAGAACAAGAGCTGAAGAGTGGTTGTGTCTGTTGCTGTAATACCCTTTCTTCCCGAGGCAATCCACAGCTTTTCACAGACACACCTCAGGATTCACATACCTGGGGTGCTTCAAATGGGCATACAGATGTTGAGCTTTGGATTTGGATGAAGGATTGTGCTGGGGTGGCCAAGGGAGCTCAGCTTTGAGCATTATGCTCTGCAGTGTTTGCAGAACAAGGTCACAGGGCAGCTGGAATCCAGCAGCATCTGTAAAGGATGGGGGCAACCCACTGGGGCACACGTGTGAGCTGTCAAACTGAAAGGCAAGGGTACTTGGTACCACAACACTGACTTGGTTCTATACATTGAACAATTTGTATGCTAGTGTACATATCCATTCCTCCATAGCTATCTATGTTTTGCTCATCCACAATGCCAATACAGAGCTCTAAATATATCATTATTTCTAAAACATGCCAGTGCTCCAGCCGACCTTATGAACACCTATAAAATTGTAATGTAAGAGTTTGGAATCACACATGAAATAACAATTTTTGAGAAGTCCTCCTTTTGTTTGTTTCCATTTAAATCTAAATAAAACAAAAAATGGTAAAATCTATTTTCTGTCTGGAAAAAAAAAAAAAAAAAAAAAAAAAAAAAAGGCAAAAATATGTTCATTCCCCAGAACAAATTTCAAAGCCCGGAGAAACTGGAGTTCATACAGTACCCATTCTCAAAAGCACCCTGAATTCTACCTACAAAATATGCTTTAGATAAATTCTGCTATTTCCTTTTGCTACATTCTCTGGAAGTATTTTACATTCTGCCTTGTGCACAGATCTCGACACAAAGGACTGGATAACGCAGCCCCAATTCATGTCGCAGTGTACCTATGCCATGGAAAATCTCACTGCCTTCAATGAGATATTGCTGTATCTAAGGCATACTAATATGAGCAAGAGTTGATGACTAACATGAGCATCTGCTTCAAAAAGACACAGCTAGAGCTGAGATATTATTATAGACAGTCTATTGTACTTGCAAAAGACAAGTAAAGAGTTCTTGGTTGAGAATACATGTCAGAAAAATGACATGTTTTCATCACTTCCAGCCATAGTTAAAAGACTTTGAATACATTAACCAGCTGAAGGAAATATACTTTCAGCTTTTGTATCACAGTGGGAATCTGTAAATGCAAGTTACAATGCAACAGACAATTAGTGTGAATTCAACCGTTTATCATTTCTAGTAAGTTAATTTTTTTTTTTACTTTTTTTTTTTTAATGTACACAAAGAAATGTAGTATTTTTCACCAAGTTTACAATGCTCCAGTTTTGGGGATCCAAGCTAGTGAAAGGAGTTTAGGGTGGGCAGGGCTGACTCAGTAACCATAGCTGAGTAACACAAAGCTTTAGATCATCATTTTAATTCAAGTATACATGATCCAAACCCTTTTGATGAAAATCTGGTCGACAATTCAGCATGCCAACTGGCATGGGATCCTGAGCTTTGCTTTCAGTAACTACTTATCAATAGTAGTTATTTCTTCTGGTTTCTTTCCTAAATCAGACTTGTTATTTCCTTTATGCAGAAGACTTCAGCTGTACTCCAGGGACTGAATTCCAAGAACGTACAGGGATGCCTGTGTTATCTCTAGGAATGCACAGCATCGTTTCTGAAAGGGATTGCTTGTGCTGGCATGGCAAGCATTTGAGGATAGATGTTTTGAATAAAACCTTCCCCTGTAATCATGTACTAAATCAGAATCACCCTGTTGTGAAATGGGTGTGCCCAGGTGGATGGACTGGACTGGACTGGTCCTCCACACTTCCTGACTCTGTGTTTCTTAAAATGACTTGGACATCTCTAAATCCAGACTGACAGCATGACACTCTGACAGCAGTACACTACCATGTCACTGGATAAGGGAATGGAACTAAAGGGTCCAACCCTTACCCAAATTAGGCTTTCAAAGAAAATCACGATAGATTTAAGAATTGAGTGTAAAAGTAATGGGCTAGTTGTGAATAATGTAGTTTGAAAATAAAAGAAAAAAACAGATAAAAGGATAAAACTTGCTAGGAAAGATGTGGCCACAGGGGCAAAAGGTGTGTGAACACCTCAGACTTCTGTCAGAGACATATCCACAGCTGTGAGTGCTACTGAAATGGCTAAAAGGGAGCACAAGGGCATTTGTAGTACAAAAAGTCTGGAAACATAACTGTGTATATCACCTTTACCCAGAAAGAAAAGCAGCCATTTTCAAACACATATATAAAAAGAGGGAAAGTAAATTGAAACCTTTACATAGCCAGATTTGTCAGTTCTATTTAAAATACATGGCTTTAAAAATGGGAAACCAGATCCCTGAAAATGTTCCCATACCTGTGCAGATTCTTATCCAGTCCATCCATGTTGGTACAATCTTCTGCTGAGCTTTACCTCCCTGTCACAAATCTCATGTTTCTCATGCATTTAGAGCAGCATCAATTTTGCTATGTCATACAAGAAGAAGAGTGTTAATGTAAATATGGCACTATGAAGCAAGAGACCAGGTTATTCAGACAATGTCATACTAAAAGAAACTCAAAGATAAGCAAAGAATTAGTATTAATTGTCACAAATCATCTTCAGCAAATTTTATCACTGTATGTAGTTAGGTTTTTTCCTTTGTTTGAATTAGTGTAAGTAGACCCCTTATCATTTCCTCCATCCACCAGCCTTTTCCATTCTTTTACTTTACCCCTCCTACTCCCCTAAAAAGGACACAAAATTTAGTATAAAATTTGTAATGGCCAAATTAACTGACATTTCCAGGATGCTTCAGCTGTCAATGTCTGTGATGGCAGGAGATGTTTTGCCAGCACCACTTTCCTGAAAAGATATATATACATATATATATAGCCAAGAACAGTGTGGGAGCTGTTTCCCAAGAAAATGGTGAAAGTCACTAGTGACATGAGAGTTATTCATATATATCATTCCTACAGTGTCTGTAAGTGTCCATGGCAGATGAATAAAACAAAAGTGCTTTCCCAGAAAGTAAATGATATAAAGCTTTTTAATTAATGTGATGGCTTAGTCGGTGTCATTAAGCACCTCTTTAGGTTAATTGTATTCTCAGCAGGGGTGTGGATAAATAGGAAGTCATTTTACACCCTCTTCCAGTTAAAGCATCATTTTTATTAGATCAGAAGGGACTAGGCTTTTCCAGTTCTTTTATTTCTCTTACTGCACTATGAGGTGACAAATTCTCTCTCTGTTTCAAGCCTTACAATAGCATTAAGCCCCTTATTTTAAAAAAATATAAAACCAACTCCAATAAATAAGTTTAAGCCCACACTGCCCTCTTACTCACACACTAAGAAGTGTGAGAATTTGAGGCCAAACTTGAAGCTGAAGATCACTGTCCATTTCTGGAGTGGAATTATGTTTTTGACTACTCTTCTGCTCTTAGCCAAAGCGAGATCAGCTCATTGTTATTTAATTCTATAGCATGCAAGAAAGGACACAAGAAAATACAACAATTCATCCAAACACTGTGCTTCCAGTGAAGAGCTCTATCATAGCTAGCTGTCTCCAAAGACAGCTGTCTGTATATGAAACACAAAGCCACATCTGTGGTGATACTTCTACAGTTATACTCTCAGTATTTCCTAAGCAAGCCTGAAGTATTCCTGATATTTCACAGTTAAAACCACCCCTTATATTAAATCCTACAGATTTTTCTCTTTTTTAGCCTTTTTTAAATAGACAGAAGCCAAGAGTGTGCTTGCTTTACTTACAGGCTTCCTTTTTAGGAAGGAGACCTATTTTATATGAATTTGCATCAGTAACTGAGACAATTAAACAAACACATTAAAACATCTCAGCAATTGATTCTGACAGAAGTAAAATAGTGTGCTGAAAGCACAAAGGAAGTGCTGTGGTGTAACTCTGCTACCTGACCTTACACACAGGCTGACAAACAGATTCGCAGGGCTTCAAATTTACGCATTAATGTTCAGATACTTAAAAGTTTAAATATTTAAATCTGGATTTACTTGTTATCCTACGCAGCCTCCTGCAGGTTTACAGGCCTAAATTCTTCAGATTTGTCTAATTCTAGGCTGTCTTTGCATGACACTTTGGAGCAGGTTTTAGCAAATGCTTTTGTTCCTGAGTTGTTGCAGCAGCATCAGCCTGTTCTGAAATCAAGTATGTAGCTTGGAGACAGCTCACCCTGGGCAATGCTAAGGAACCCGGAGGGCCCAAACCTCAGTTGCCCCAAGGTTTTTTGATATGCAAGATAAAAAATGAAATAAGAAACATGTCCTGTAGCACCTATTGCTTGGCATCTGCCTGCTCGCATCCCCAGCACCACAAGGAACTGAAAAAGTAAATAAAATAAACAAAAAAAACCCAAACCTAAAACCCCCAGAAAACCCATCCTTTAAAAAGGAATTAATCTTTTGTACCCCTAGCATCCCAAAATTGGAATATAACAGTATGTCAAGACATCCTAATACATCAGAGAGAATAAAGGCTATATGGGACCAGTTTAGTAATACTTTCACTATAAGGCACAATGAAGGGATAGGAAATTGTTTATAACAATCAAAATAAAAAGATGACAGAGCTGAGAGCACAACCTAACACACATTACTAACATTATCTGCAGTTCATGCCAGGCTTAGTTCCACTGAATGGTTTCTCTGCTTGCACATTATCAGGGATTTTTGTGGTATTTATGTGTTGAAACTACAGATAATTTGTATTCTTCTCTACACTGACGTCCGAGAATTTAATATAAAAGGTAATATTAGTGTTTAAAGCCCTGATATGCTCTCCCTGAAGGTGTACCTGCTGTGATAGGAGGCTGGTTTCTGATTCTGAGAGAAGACTCTTCTTCGTCAGACCCATTCCCAGAACTTCTTTACTCATTGTTATCAGAAATAGTGCACATTGATAAAGTAGCCCCTCCTTCCATTGATACACCTTAGGGCTGACCCTGAGCAGGAAAATCCTGCTTTTTTCTAACTTCTTCTTTGGACTATACACAGGTTTTCAATTTGATGGTGTGCTTGTTTATATTCATAAACTTCATTGTGTCTCATGACATGACAACATTTGGGGGAAAAATAGGAGAGGCTGATTCCATACCTCATCCTAAAGTGCCTCATAAGTGTCTCTTTCAAACACAATAAAATCTTACTTTTTATCCTGAAACCATGGTTGCCTGCAAGCCCAGGCAGTCTATACAGCAGCCAAAGAAGCTACTGTAAAGCCACCCCTTCAGTGCAGCTTCATTCTTCAAACTCTTGAGCACCATTAAAAGAAACACTGAACTTACACTTGAACATCTGTCATTCAGGTGTCCCTCCTCTTAAACTTAAATCTGGTTTCATCCCACATGAGTGCAGTGCTGGTTACCAGCAGGGTTACTGGGGATAGCTTATTGGTACTGGAGGGAAATGGCAGCTGAGGAAACAAAGATGCAATGCAGAAATTTATAAACTGATTTAGCATCATTTTAAGCCTCTTGTGTGGGCACTTCTGAAAAAAAAATAGTATTTTCCTCTTTTCCCCCTTTTTTCTGTAGGGCACAAAACAGTTTGTGACAGAACCTGAACTCTGGAAATACCATATTGCTGAAATTTAGCTTTTGACATTTGCATGAGATCCAAAGGATGGAAACCTAGGGCTGAACAAGGACTTTTGAGTCTCTGAGCGTAAGCTACCTGCAACTGCAAGAGAAATGCCATAACATGCCCAATGCAAATTCATCATTAGCCATTCTAACATCTGTTGGGTAGTTTGCTCTTGCAACTGCCATTATAAAACTATTTAGAATCATAGAATCACTCAGGTAGAAAAGGACCTTTAAGATCATCAACTCTAACTGCAAACATCAAATGAACTTTTGCAAAGTCAGAATCTTTTAATCATTAAGAAATGTCTAATTTCCAACCTAAGTATATCTGGGGCAAGTGCCTATTTAATCTGCGCTCGAACGCGTGTTACAATCTCTGCTATCTCAAACACTTCCTGTCATTCTCTGACATTTGCTCCTCTACAGTTTCTTTGTAGCTATCAATATTAATATTTCTCTGACTTGGCTTCACTAAGATGGACAACCCAAGCTCTCAGGTTGTTATTTTCTGGGTCCAGGCTTTATAAACTAAAGACAGATATCTATGTCATGATTTTTTTGAGGTGGAATCAATTCCAGCTTTTCAACCTAAAATCTTGTAGGCTAATTTACGGAAGTCTAACACTGTCTGGATGTCACCTTGAGGCCCCCAAGTTCAATAGAATTGGAGAAAAGCAATAATCTCTCCTTTCTCCCCCCCCCCCCGCAAAAAAATAATATCAAGCAAATATTTCTAACAATTTATTGAAACAAGTCCTTGGAAATTAGCTTTAACCCCAGTGGGAACCCAAAACCTTAGGGAGTTACATTAGAAATATTAATGGAGGAAAATAAGGAATTTTAATGAATATATGCTAAATATCTTACGACTTGAAGCACTTAAGAAGCAATCGATCTCACCACAGTGGTGACAAGCTAGGGAGCAGTGAGCACAGAGACTTATCATCAGATAAAAAGCTCAAAACAGAATTACATTCTGTGCTTGTCACCCAAGCACTAATACTGAGAGGGTGTGGGAAGGCAATTTACATACAGAATTGGAGCCACATACCTAATGTACTCTGATTTTTCACTCAAACTACATTTCACTGACAGAAGGGTCTTTTTCTGTAGCCACACACTTAGGAAAAATGGGTGATTGCATTTCTCATCCACTATCTCTTTCCCTATAGCACTGGAGAATTATTTTGTGTTCTGCTGAAAATTTTAAGGTAGTTTAATGAAAACTAGCTAGCCCCCATCTTCTCATCATTTCAAAACTCCTAAAAATACTATTTATAAAGTATGCAACCGGAAAGCTACACTGAATAATGTATAAAGTACATGTTTATTTGAATTTCATAGCCTTTTGATGGCAAAAAATTGACAGACTGAAGGATCTTACTCTGCCATGTAGCAAGCTAGACAGACCTCTGTAAATTTTTCCTTCTTTCAAGCGCATCCATCTCCTGGAAGTGGATACCTGGGAGTGTAATTATTCTATTTATTTTTTTTTTAATCACATTTAGTGATTTTTTTTTCCAGAGATGATCTCCCAGATGTTTAACTGACTGCCTAGAATCAGCCCTTTCTTCTCTATCATGGGCAACCATTTCCTTGGTGACTCAGCCATTCATACATGACAGGACAACTGAGTGATCTTCTAAATTCAAAGCAACTCTACTGACTTCCCCTTGGTGACTGCAATGCTCCATCACAACAACTCAGCTGCGCCTCCTGAGTCTTGGTCCCCATAGCAAAGGGATTTCCCACTGCCAAGGACAAGGCCATGCCTAGGAGGCAAGGGAAAGTCTTCACCTGCAGATGAGACAAGTGATGCACAAGTGGCTTATGTACTGGGTCTGCCCTGCCTCTGAGAAGAACGTGCAACCAACAGGCATGCAAAGGGACAAGGACAAGGGACAACACCCACACTGGTTAAACAACTTCACCTTCTCATTGATTCAATTGCCTTCCTCCCCTTCTCTCCTCTCCTAGACATGAGGCAGGAAAATCAGTTCAGAATGAGCACGTTTCATTCCACGATTTCAGGAAATTCCTCAACAGTCCTCCCTGTTAATAGGCATATTATTACCTGTGCTTTATTCCCACTGTAAAAATTAGTCATAATATACCATCTGGTTTCCTCCTTAGTCAGCAGCTAGTATATAGCACTATGTGCAAGCACATCAGTGAATTCATTCAGGGTGCAGATATATTTTTAGTGATCATTTTGACTTTTTCATTTGTAGGAAAGTAGATTTCTTCATTTTCAAGGATGATTGTTACATTGTACTTTTTCTGAGAAAGCAGAATTATTAATTTAACCCCTGCAGCAGTCTCGGTTACAAAATGCACATTGCATATGAGATATTTAATGTGCACAGCTGGTGTGACCATTTAAAAAAATTAGGGAGAAAATAGCTTCTTGGTTTTCAATTTCTTCCCCAAAAGAAAAAAGAAAAAAAAAGGCACTTTTTGTTCTGCTCTAATTAGTATGTGTGCCAGTGCGTGACTTCCAAAGCAGGCAGATGCTTTGAATGAAGTGTAATGTAGATTTTCATTAATCTTCTTTGGCATAAGACTTTTCTTCTGCTATGTCTATGTGGGAAGTAATGACTAGAAAAGATGAGCAATCACAGGCAGTTCTAACCAACTTAAGCTGGCTTTTGTAAAGGGCAAGACAGGGTCATGAAAGCGTATGGTTACCTCAGTGTCTGACACCTCTCGGGTTCTGGTTTTTCATTATGATGAAGGGTTTGGGGTAATTCCTTTTTAATACAAAACATCAAATTCAGCTATGGGAACTCTAAAGAAATTAAATATCAATGTACTGACAAATGCATGCATTTCAATCAGTTACATGACTGATCCAAGAGAAAACCACAGAAATGTTTTCCTTACAGCTGGCAGAGAATTAAAAATTGTACTTTCTGAAGCCACTTTCCTGTTTACAAGGGAATAAGGAGAGTTTTTCCATCTTGCTGGAACTATAAATGAACAGTTTTAAAGCTGGAATTACTTTCATATTTTTGCACTTCAATTTAGAGATATTCTGGATTGCTTTAGCTATAGCTAAGGAAGAAAAAAGCTTGGGGATAGGCTGTGCATGTTTCTTCTTACTAAACATCCTAGCCAGGTTATTCCACCAAAGAGCCAGATTCTATGTTTGGTGAAAGTTCATGTACCACAACAATAACTGAAGATGCTGCAAGTTCATTTCCCAGTATCAGAAAGTTCTCTCTTCCCAGGAAAGACTGAAAGTTGAACATAAACTACCCCTCAGAGATACCCTCTTAGTTATGAATGCATACTGAGGATGTGAGGTTGTTTAAAAACTCTGCTCCTTTTTGAGAACACTGCTATTATTACCTTTTGCTTTTCTGTAGTCTCTTCCATGTCTTTTCTTTTTCTTCTACAAGACAGCTTCTGATTCCCTCTGCAGTCCTTCCCTCCATTTGTGAGCTTTGTATCTTACTTTCCTACACTTGTAAGAAGAGAGTTAACTGATTGTTGATCTATACATTAGGTTTCGAGATTAACTCCCAGATAGGAATAATGGAACAGGGAAGTTCATACTCCCTCAGAGACACTGGCTTGGGAAAATGTTGTTGCTCAACTGTTCAATTTCCACTTTCAAAAGAATCTTTCTCACAAGTATAAGGTCAAAAACATAGCTACTTACCTGAAAGCGTTAACTTTGTCTTCAATAAGAAGCAGACTCCTAAACACATTATATATTATATAGTTCCAGGGTAAAGATGGCATGTTTGACATCTATGCATATGAGAAATTAAATTAAAGGGAAAAAAAAGTTCCTGGAATAACAAAATCATTAATTACACAAATGGATTTCTATTTACAGTGCAAGTGAAATGACTTAAGAAGATTACAGAGCAATGCACAGAACAGAACACTGCTTTCAGGAAGAGCACAAGCCAAAAACAGAATTAAAAGTGTATGCTATCATTTAAGATGATACACAGGGGATCCAAAAATAATTCTAAAAATTGAGCAGAAGGAAATATATTTCTTTCTGACCTCTTAAGAAACAGACAAAACCATTAAGCAATGGTACAAGAGCGTTAATGTTTCCTGATGAAGCATTAAAATAAAAAAGGAGGGAAAAGTGAATTTAATCTACTATAAGTATTACCTTTTCCAAAAGCCATGTTGAATAAAACACTTTTCCCCAAAAACAACAGGTATCTTAAATGGTGAATAATTCCAGGAAAAAGAAATGAAAGCTGTTCTATTTGGGAACATACCCGCCTTAGGGCATGGGTGTTATGATGGTGGAATTAGGCTAAGTGTTAGGTTTCCTAGAAATAGCAGAATTTCAAGGTTTTCTAACATGCCTTTCATCTTCACCTGAAGAGCAGAATCATTACAGCTTAGTTTTCAGGTATTAGGTAATAACACAACTACCTTACTGAAGACACAGGGTCCCATTCTCTCTCAGGTTTCCAGCCTTCTGCATAGGAACCACCTAGGCATGGTTGACAAAACTGCCAGAGCTTCCTGTGACCACTTGTCCGAATGGACATTTCTCCACTATAAAACATAGCAGGGCTCTTCAGTTTTTTCTTTTTCTTCAACGTGAAATTTTAGAGACTAGGGATAGGCAAGCAGATAAAGGGAAGAAAATGGGCAAGCTGCCAGGCCTCAGATCTCATCTATTTCTGTATCCAGTGGTCTAAAATCTTAAATAGACACTCCCTCTCTCTATTGGCTTTGATTTTTTTGTTGGTTTTTTTAATACCTTCAAAAGAACTGAGCTACCACAGCAATGCTGCTATAGGAACTGAAACATTATTGCCCAGATTTTGTAAACACTACAACCTGTATTTTGGGTCACTGTCTTCTCAAACAGCTTCTGTAGCATATGCTGAAGCTGGGCATGATACTCAAGTGTTTTATCAAATTAAGGATTTAAATTCTAAGAAAAATGTATTCCCAAGTGAAAACAAAGTCCATTAAAGCCAGTGTTTCTCTTTTTCACTCAAACAGTACAAGTGATCACATTGCACCTTGATTTGCAGTGGTGTTACTGTATTAGTTACTGGAAATCTGGTCTGGTTGGCATCAGGACACCATGGCAGAGTAGAGGACAGTTTGGATCTCTGCCCTTAAATGTTTTGTTAAGGAGCTCCCAGGGTTTTTTGATAATTTTTCAGTATCAACATTATGTTAATCTATTAGCTGTTCATTTTTATATGTATATCTGTATCTGTTCATTTATGTGCATAAAGTAATCAATCTGTCGGTTCCATGCACACAAAGTTAACATCTTTAGACATATAAACCAGCATAAACTCACCTGATTCTATTAAAATAAATCAACTATTCAAGCTCAGACAATTTATTTAATATTTGAAGACCAAAAAAAGAATACTCTGCAGAAACATCTCACAGCTTTTCTGTAAGCACATTCACTGAGATCAGTCACCCTACTAAAAAAAATCATGTTAAGTGACACCTATTTCATAATTTAGGCATTGAAAACCACTGGCTAATGAGAGTAGATCCATGAATGTGTACTTTAGCTTTAAAATTATTTCTAGAAACTATGGATTCAGTAGATTATGCTGAAACAGAACATAGTGAGGCTGGATTCCTCTATATGTATCTTATCACACTAAAAATGATGTAAAAAACAACAAAGCAACATTTGGTTTAGTTAGATGTTTGAGCCTCCTATCCTGTTATATTTCATAAATAAATACAAGAAGTGGATGGACATATGGTACTGTGTATATAAAAGGATGCAGTTATAAAGGAAAAATCTTGCTTTTAAGGCTAACACTATAAATGTGGAGTAATTCATTGGCTCAGATAAATAATTCTCTAGCTGCAGAAAAAAAAAACCCAAAAGAGCCCACCCTACAAATAACCTTTGGTTCATAAAAAAATTATATGAAACCTTACAGGCAAGAGAGAGATTCCTATGAGTTAAAAGCTTCAAGGCAGATAAATCAAGAAAGAAATAGGGGGATGGGCAGATTAAGGAGAAAGCAATACACGAAAGTGGACCTTCAGTCTGACAGCTTACCTCTTGCAGGAATATTTTGAATGATTCCAGCTGTCATCACCTTAAGGAAGTTTTCACTGTGATAGCATAAATATTAAATATTTTTAAAGATGAAAGTGACAAAGAATCTGTCTTGAATTCTTTTTTCCTCCATACAAAAGCAGTAGTCATTAAATAGACTGCTCATGGGCTACAAAGAGATAAGTAAACCTGCCATGATGTGACCTTAGAAATAGCTAACTATGGATTTCATTAATGGAACTCTAAACTGAGCTTTTAGAATGGCAGCTTTAACTCTTTGTGACTTCAAATATTTTGGCCATGAAGCCTCCTTAGGCTGCTCCGTATATAGATATCATTAATGTGCCAAGAAAAAGAACCAGTCTTAACTAAGCAAACAATTAAGATTAAGTAAGCCTCCACAACAACAACAACAAAAAACCCTTAATATGTCATATGTTCATTTATCTATTTTTAAAATTCCATTAGGGAAAATTCTTTTGAAGACTCAACATTAGCTTCATTTTTAAAGTGGTATTTAGGCTCTGCAATAACATTCAGAGCGGCAAATGGCGCACACTTAAAGGCGATATCATTAGAATAATGCTCAGTTCAGCTGTAATAATCTTCTCTGGATAGTTCAGTATTGCAATATCTCAGGGCTTTTTTTAAAAAAAAAATAAAATTGGGAGATTTAGCACCTGTATGCTATTTGAATATTATTTTCCACCCGAAAGCTGAAGAAATTAAAGAGTTAAGGTATTTCTTAGGCTCCTAAAATGAAGCTGGGGCAGAACTTAAAATAAACAGTAGATAAAGTAGCTCTCCTGAGAAGGAGAAATGTGTGATTCATTTGCTAGGTCCAGGTCCTCCTGGGCAGGAGGATCCTTCTCTGCACAACTCATGTAAGCTCAGTTCCTTTCTGCTGGGCTAAACTGATGTTAGAGCTCCGCTCTGACAAAGAAGAGAATTCTTGAGGTGAGCTATCCCTGTGAAAAATAAAGAAGAGAATGTGGAAAGCAGAGGACAGCAAAAGACATGAAGATGCCAGCATCACAACAGGAGGTAGGGCAGGTGTAAGGAAGCAGCTTGGAAGGGAATCCTTGTCCCATGGTGGGAAAAAAAGCCCAGACAGGACATGGGAAAAGCCTTAAACACAACTATAGTAGCATCAGCCACTCAAACCTCAATCCACCTTGCCTGAGAAATACCAGGCACCCTCTTAACAGCTGATCCTGTTACCCTCAGTGCTGGAGGTGATTGTGACTGCATCTGGCAGAATTCAACCCAGCCCAGCCCAGGTGTTCCACAGGACCATCCCAGGGATGGAGGAAATGGGAAATGGAAATTGGTGTTGGTGTCAAACTGCCTTACACCAGGAGGTAAAAAAGGATTCCTGCCAGTCACCACCTGAGTTTTGTTCCCTTGATAAAAAGCCACAGCCACTTTGCACCAGCCAGAGGAATGGTCCTAGTTTGAGCGCAGCAACAAGTGGTCTGAGAAACTGCTCCCACCAGAAATCTGAGCACAGAAATAAAAGAAATAAAGGAACAGTAAGAAGTCAGACATGGCCCACAGATCTTGTGGAGAAACAGTCTTGTTTCTGCAGCCAGATCAGCTAGTAGAAACCCACTGCTTTCAACAAAGCCATGAGTTTGCAAACACTTAAAAATGAATAGGAATTTGTGCTGCAAAAATATAAAAAAACAAAAAAGCAAACTGACAATTTTTATTACTCAGAGGTAGTAAAGCAACGTTTCAAGTATATGAAGAGACAATTTATCAAAGCCCCAGCCCCAGCTGGAGAATTCATGACTTCTGGAATACAAACAGTAAAATCCTTAATGAGACAAGTACCACGGATAAAACTGCTGCTTCAGAAAGACCCTAACTATCCGCAGTTACCCAATTAGTGATCTGGCAGCAATGAGAGCACATTTCCCCATTCAGCTCTACAGAAGAAAAATAAATATTTAAAGTATGCAAACTCAGTCACTGACTGATCATTAAACACTATCCTAAAGAAACAGGAATATCTTATAATACACTCACCCACATTTTCTCAGCCTTTCTCCACATCTTTGGGAAGATTAGAGAATAAAAGTAGGGTTTAAATTAAGAGCTCAAACTTTTCACAAAATAGCTTTGTGTGTTTATTGTCTACACCAGAGTGGTGCAAATAACTAATTATGCCTAAAATACAGTTTATGAGTGAAAAAAATGTAGTTGATGCAGAACCCCGCTACATCTCCTGCAGGGTTTTTTGGGGGTGGGCTAGGAAAAAAGCTCTTCACTTCTCCTCTGAGGTGCAGTTTTACTTCTCAGAGGAAAAGGACTATTTCACTTTCATCGCCTTTGCCTCACACCTAAGCAAGAACACATCATGAGCAATGGTGGGTCAAGAAAGTGTGGAGTCAGGTCATGCACTGCTGGGCAGCTCTGCTTCCTCCCACACAGTAAAACCCCTGCAAACAGCTGATAGCCAAACTGGGCTCAATGACCTGCCCCTTCCCCATGCTGTCAGCATGGCAGGCTGTGGTTGGGTCAACAGAATGACTAGCTGCTGTACATCTCATTAAATGTTCCCACAGCTTCTCAGAATTGCAGATCTGTGTGTCAGCTCTGCTCCTCAGGAAGGGAGCTGCTGTATCATTAGTAGCTTTCTGCTAAGGAAAAAATAAAAAAGACTCTAACACCCCCTCAGCACGTACGTGACTCAAAATGCTGAAGCTTTCAGGACACTGGCTTCCCACATCAAGAATAAAAAATTTATTCCTGGTGAAACAATAGGATGCACAAAGAAACAGTATCAGGAGGTCACCATATACTCCTGAAGTTGCTCCTATAACCACAAGCTACTTTGACTGTACCTCATCATTCATCCTTGGAGCCTTCCTCCTGCCAGCTCCGCAGGACTAGACCTGCATGAATGCTCTCTGCCAGCAGATCCTGTCATACTAAAACCTGGAGAAAAAAACTTTGTGCAGGTGAAATCAAAATAGAGCTTGATCTTTTACTGATCATTTTGAATGGATATTGTCTTCAAAAGATCACTAAGTTTTAAAAGAAAAGTCACTCTCCTATATCAGGGCATCCACGTTAAGCAAAACACCGTCAACTCCTGCAGCAGTATGTAAGCCAGAGCAGCCGTCCACCTCTTCTCATCAGCAGCACTACTGCTCTTCATGTTGCAGCAGCTAGCATAACTTCCTTACAACCCCACAGGAATTTGCGACTTCAGGCATTTTTTTGTTTCATGCATAAAATCCAAAGCATGATGAGCTTTTGATTAATCATACAGTGATTAATTACTTGCACTCTTTATGGTTTGAATTCAGCACAGCAATCAGCTTCTCACAGCAGCATATTTCCAAGTTCTGAAGTTGGCCAATTATCTGTCACTATATGGTGTACCTACCATGTTCCTGTGTACATTCCTCATATGTTTAGATTATTTTCTTAGAGCACTTGCAGGAAAGTGGCAAAAGTTAGCCCATTAATATATCAGTATGCTGCAGACAGCACAAGGCAAGAAGAAATACTTTTAACATGTATTAAAATGTAACTGTACTTTCCACAAATGTTATTGAACCAGGAGACTGATCAAATATTTATCAGGTAATAAATATATTGTGGCTTACTTGGCCAGATATTATGTTTTGAAAGCAAAGGTGCCTTATATACACAAACATCTATTTTAGCTAATAATGTGAAATACACCTCTCTCCTTACAATAGCTCCTATTTTAAAGCAAAGACTTGCATAAGTGAAGACAATAATATATTATGTGCAACTTAGACATGTGATATGTGGGAAATACTATTTGTACCTCAAGTCCAGCCATGGACAATGTCCCCTGATGCCAGTAGGTACACAGGCACAGGGTAACAGGACAGTCCTTCCCAGGAGCAGTGACTGACACCTCCAGGAAGGACAGATGTTTGTCCCTATATAAGCCCTGCTGTGTCAGGTCAAACCCAAGACCACTGAGCCAAATAAATGACCTTTGATCATCCTCTGACAACAATGAATAGCCAAAAAATGAGAATCAGGATAGGGAAAATTTGTAGTGGTTAAAATATTATCCTAATCTCCAGTAGTTTGTAGAGTAGCTGAGCCTACTTAGCCAGAAAAAGTATTATATTATTTAGGTAAAGAACCTATGCAAGTCCAATTGGAACTTTCAATTTTACAGGTTTCTGACAATTACTTTAATCCCAAATGTTCTTTCTGATTAGCATACATTTAAATACGCATGAATACATGTCTATACTCTCATGCTGTTTGAGGGGCTCAGGGGTGACAGAGTGCAGGGTATCTTCTCCCATTAGTTTCTAGTAATAATAGTAATAAGTTACATTTTTTGTGATTTATCTGTTAGAAGCGACTCTTCTTAGTATTGAAAAAAAAAAACCAAAACAAAACAACCAAATGTAGGCTAATAAATGTAATCCTGTTAAAGCAAAAATTTCTTGCCTGTAAGAAATTTTAACAGAACCAATGTTTTTTATTTCATTCATGCTATTTCCCTGGTTTAGGATTGCAGAACTAGAGACCCTGTGTCATCCTGAAGCTTTAGGGATTTTTATTTTACTTGTATGTAAAGCATCTCTGAGTCTGACACAGTGTTGCTTTCCTAATCTATGCCTGTTCACTTGGTGCCATTTCCCAAAGATCTGATATAATATTTGAGCAGACACTGCCAGTGCAATTTTAGAAGTTTCCCTGGTAACTGCTGCTGACATCTCTAACTCAGAATTTAAGAATACAGCTCTCTGTAAAACCCTTACACGGCAAACGGCCTCGCATCAGTTGAGCTGAGGAACCTCACAAATATGAATTCAACTTTGCCTGCTTTTCAGAGTTAAGGTACATGCTCACAGACATGTCTTTAGCTTAAAGAAAGCTGCCCCCACCTTCCCCAGTCTGCAAGTAGGGAAAAGGCAGAGATAAAAAATTCTTGGAAAGTGATTCAAGGAAGGAAAAATGGGACTTGAAAGAGATAGATTCTGGAGAGAGAGCGGGTAAGAGACACAAGGAAAGGGAAGAGCTAGAAGCAACAGCATTTAGAAGGTAATAGGAATCCCTGGAAGAAGCAGTGTGTTGGCAAGGAAGAACTGAAAACAAATTAATTTAAAGCAATGAAGAAAACAAGGAGAAAGGAAGAAAGAGTATTCCTTTAATCGCTCCTTCAGGACATTTTTTGAAGGATGCTTATCTCCCTCTCCAGTCTAGAAGGGAGGTAAAGTGAAAAGAGGGTCACCATGAGATGCTATTGTTGGTGCCCTGTGTCCTTCAGTGCTTTATCTCTGGAACAAAGCACTTTGTCTGCAAAACCCACAAAATCTTCAGCCATTTCTGTTGATGACTCAGGTTTAACCTAGAAATGCAAATCTATCTCCCTCATTCAAGTGAAGTCACAGCCCAACCATGCATCACAGGTATCTAGCAATCCCTTCTAACTAAAACAGAGTTCAGCAATTCCCACTCACAACCCCTTCCCACAAGTTCCTCTTCTCAGTGTCACCACCACCTTCCTGGCAGACATTCGTGATCCTGAGTTGGTTGCCCTCCTTTTGTTTGTTCTTATAGACAGCTGGGCCTCATCTGTATCTTGTAAATTATTTCATAAGTAATACCATTAAGAAGCAGTTCTCCCATGCTCATCCATACCCTGCAGTCCCTTTCTGTGACCATACCACTGTGAGCTTTTCTCACTGCTGTTCACGCCACAGGCTCATCCTTTTCCTGTGCTCCTGACTGTTGCCCAGTGGTGGCACGATCCTGTGAGCTCTCTGGGGCAGGGACTGCATTTTTGGGCTGAGTTTATCCAGCATCTAGTACTTTGGCATCCTGGTCCACAGCAGGGTCTTACTGGTATATGACCATAGGTAATGGTGGGACAAAGTGAAGAATGGATACCAAGAAACAGAAATAAAGAACCAGGGAAAAGAAATCCATCACTTTGGAGAACAAATCACAGAATCATAGAAACATGGAATGGTTTGGGTTGGAAGGGACCTTAAAGATCATCCAGTTCCAACCCCCCTGCCATCAGCAGGGACACCTTCCACTAGACCAGGTTGCTCAAAGCCTCATCCAGCCTGGCCTTAAACACTTCCAGGGAGGGGGCATCCACAACTTCCTTGGGCAACCTGTTCCAGTGTCTGAACACCCTCACAGTGAAGAATTTCTTCCTAATATCTAATCTAATCCTTCCCTCTTTCAGCTTAAAGCCATTTCCCCTTGTTCTGTCATTAACTGCCCTTATAAAAGTCCCTCCCCAGCCTTCTTGTAGTCCCTTCAGGAACTGGAAGACCTCTAAAAGATACTGTCTTGTCTTCATTCTCCCATTTTCCCAGGTATGTGGGTGCATATTGGAGGACACCTCTAAGAATATACTTTCCCCCTCAACACATATTATTACTTTAACTCTCCAGGGACTGGAGTGCTATGTATCAGCATACAGCATCAAAAAGCACCAGATCAGGTACCAGGAAATTTCCTACACACCACTGACCAGCACCACCCCACCACTCTGGGTCCCACCTTTCCTCCTGTCTTTTACAGTCACGTTCCAGTTCCTTTGATGCAGAATCTCTCTATTTGTGCAATGCTTATCACAACCGAAGCCCTGTTTTTATTTTTGGAGCCTGCAATCAGGAGAAAGTAAAATGCAATAAATAATTACAATAATACAGCTAAGGGCAGTACAATTTAAGAAAATGCTGGAGAATTCCTGTCAATTACCCTGCATTGTACAGGACAACCTAGGGAGTGTAGTGCTCATTGCAGTGAAAAGAAAACTAGGTGATCCAAAGAGATACAGGAAAGGGGAAATCCAGCTGTTAGGGCCCTTACTACAGCAATAACCACAAAAACAGAGGCAAAACGGTGTCAAGCACAGGCAGAAAAAAAATATGTTTTGTATAGAAACAGCAGAGCAGGGTGAAGGAGACAACCAGAGAACTATAAACCATTACAAGCAGAAAGTGCTGAGGTAGGGAAATAACACTGCCACAGCAGAAATCACAATGAAACCTGCTCCAGTCGGGGACACCTGCTACAGAATTCACCCTAGAAAGGGTCAAAGATAATCAGTGCCAAAAGAGCTGAGCTGCAATTAGTGCATGGGACCAGTTAGTGAAAGGATTGTGATGGTTAATATTTGGGATTTTCAAAAGCATTCAGAAAGCTTTTTCCCCTTGACTATTTGAAGCCCTTCATTGCCTTTGCATCGCAGGTTATTGATGATTGCAAAGGTAATCCCGAACACAGAAGGACGACAGGACAGGTTCTGCTTTGCTGCTGTAGCTGAGCTCACACCAGCTCTTCTGACTGAGAAGCAGGCAACGTCTTCATGGTTAAACATTTCCCCTCTAAAATTTCCGAGCCATGTACTACAGCAGCAAGCTTTCGGCACTCTTTCAGAATCTTTTCACACATTTTTTTTCTTAGATGACTAGAAGAGAAAATGTGCTTTCCACTATTATTACTACATTACTGTGCCTTCTTTCCATCCACTCCTTTATTTTCTAACTGCTTTAACATGTTTGAGAACAAGCAGTGCATAAGACCGCAACTCGCGCTTTAACAGACATTTATACATTTAGATTTGAATTACACTGCTGCTGCCATGCTGTGCAGCTGCTGGGAGGAAACTAGGCCAGTACATAGTAGTTACTGACAGTAGAGATGAGATTTTTCTGTGACAGTAGTGCCAGGTACAATTGACAGGTCAGCATTTCCCCTGTTTGAGTATCTATGAGGAGATACTCAGCCTAGCTCTGTTCTACTACTATGTAAAATGAAAACAATTTATCTCCTCCAGAAAACCTAGGCTCATCACTGGAATTTCATGTGATGTAACTCCCATGGCTGGAAAATCAGAATCACACGTATAAGCATATGAAAAATCCAAGTTTTATATTCTGCAATTAATATGCTATTGGACTTCTTTCTCTTTCCTCCTGCGCTGGCCTAAAACCAAGTGTAACCTTGGAACACCCGCTACCCCCAGGCATCTGACAGCAGGCTGCAGGTTAGGACCTGAACTACAAGAGATCTAAGCTAGACTGACCTTTGAACTCTGCTTGCAAATGGCATTTGTAGCACCTAAACTTAATCTTCCTAACAGAAGACACACTCCTGCAACTGGGTAGTGAACCCAGAAGGAATTTTGGCTTTTCCCCCATGATTGATAATGCATAAACTTGTTACAGGCCTTAAATCTCTGTCTATGGCAGGGGGAAGGCAGGAGAAGATCCTCAGGGAGTCCAGGTAAGACCCCTTCAGAAATCATCCACCAGGATGTTAGGAACCAAAAAACAAGCCATGAAGTCTCTGCTCCACGCTCTGCTGGGTGAAAGCTGCAGCTGCTGATGGAACACCTCTAAAATTTGTCCTTCACCACTTGCATGTTTCTAGAGTTCTTCAGTCTTTTCTTACCCAGTCTGATGCTCCAGGGCATCGCAGGGGTCATAAATGTCTTTTTCTGTATTTTGCACAATGAAGTAACTGCAGGGATCTGGACAAGCAGGTGATTCAAGAGGGTGGTGAGAGCTGGGTCATTGAGTTCTTCCCTGATTCCTCTTCAGAGCTGGGAACTGCTCAATGTCTTCCCATCCCAGGAGCCTGTCACCACAGGAACTTGCAGCTTTGCATTTCTCCTGCCTTTGGCAGCTGCATGATGCCGTTTTCTCTTGGCTGTATTGGCCCAGTGTAGCCCGTGCTGCAGCGGTGTAACTGCAGAGCTGGTGTGTGCAGGTACCAGAGACCTTTCTTTTAAATACAACCATCCCTCACTATTCTTCCTCACTGCTCAGCAAAATTCAGTTCCTGCTATTCACAAGCTGAATGCGAGCTTTTCCTTAGACTGCTGATAAACAGAGCAAAAAGCAGCACAAATGGGCCACTGCTCAGTGCTTATTAGACATGATAACAACTGAGCACCGTGCCTGAACACACACCAGAGGTAGGACAGCAGGTGCTGAGCTTCACAGAGTCACAGAATGGTTTGGGTTGGAAGGGACCTTAAAGCTCATCCAGTTCCACCCCCCCTGCCATGAGCAGGGACACCTTCCACTAGACCAGGTTGCTCAAAGCCTCATCCAACCTGGCCTTGAACACTTCCAGGGAGGAGCAGCCACAGCTTCTCTGGGCAACCTGTTCCAGTGCCTCACCACCCTCACAGCAAAGAATTTCTTCCTAACATCTCATCTAAATCTACCATCTTCCAGTTTAAAGCCATCACCTCTTGTTCTGTCACTCCCTGCCCTTGTCAAAAGTCCCTCCCCAGCCTTCCTGGAGCCCCTTCAGGTACTGGGAGGCCACTATAAGGTACACTTGAGCCTTTTCTTTTCCAGGCTAACAGCCCCAACTCTCTCAGCCTGTCCTCACAGCAGAGGTGCTCCAGCCCTTGGATCATCCTTGTGGCCTCCTCTGGACTTGTTCCAGGAGGTCCATGTCCTTTGTATGTTGAGGGCTCCAGAACTGGACACAGTGCTCCAGGTGGGGTCTCACGAGGGCAGAGTAGAGGGGGAGAATCACTTCACTCATCTTGCTATTCACACTTCTCTTGATGCAGCCCAGGATACGGTTATTGGCCTTCTGGGCTGTGAGCACACATTGCCAACTCATGTTGAGCTTCTCATCCACCAGAACCCCAAAGTCTTTCTCCTCACAGTCAGCAGCCAGCTGAGGAGTCTCCCCTGGTTTCTGCAGAGTTGAGTGCACCTCACCCCAGTTGCTCACAGCAGCAGGCGCGTGACGCAAAGGTACCCTCAGCCCTGCCTGACACACAGCTTCCCCTTCAACGGCAGAGAAGCAGGCTGAGTGGGCCACTGTGTGCACCTCAGAACCGAGCACAGCCAATCTCAGCACTGCTGAGAGGGAGTCGAGGCACGGTGCTGTCACACCCAGCTGTCTGGCCTGCCTTCCAGTTTACCCAGTAACCATGACATAAAGCTCAGCCTAAGCTTTGCTTGGGCAAGAGTTGCTCCTTCTCAGAGATCCACTACCAGCCACACCATGGTGAAGCCACAAACAAAAATCCATTTATGTTCTGGTGTGTCTAGAAACCTAAAACGAAACTGGGGCTTTATTGTGCACACTGGGAAGCTAATTTGGTCATAAATCACTTCAGACTAGAGGCAGGTGAAGAGAGGGCACAGACACAGAACAGTAAGCTGAGGTTAAGGAGGTCAATAAGGCAGCACCCAGCCTTATCACCAGGACTCTACTGCTCATCTGCCAGCCATCTCCTAACTCATTTTTTTTTTGCCAGGGAAAAATCTGCTGATGTTTTACCAGTTGACTGGGGTGGAATCCTTAATTAACATCTGCAAATTGTTTTTATATTCCCAAGTAATAGGTGCAATACAAATATGAGACATTATAAAAGAATAGCATTTATGGCTGAACTCCTTTAGTAGTGCAGAGAAAAATGGATTGCTCATGGAATAATTTGCTCCTTAGAAAAGTTCCTTCTTTAAAGAAAATAATAAAAGACAGAATTTAAATGTCATCTGCATTTTTGACCACAGAAACATTAAAGGATATTTAGCTGAAACATTTTAAAGAATGCCAGAGACTTAACATTTTAGCTTTACCTTTACTGAGAACAGGATGGAGGTCAGTGTTCACCGCATCAGAAGACAACTTGTTAAAGTGCAAAATCCTTCTCAGAAATGGAGCTCCAGAAAGCACTGTGCTTTGAAATAATATCCTCAATTCTGTCTTAAAGTTGCAAGTTAAACAGGATTGCAGGTAACAGGTACTTGCAGCCAGCAAAGCCTAAGGATAGGCTGATTCAAACTAACTCCAAACAGTAACCTGCAGAGATCAAACTACTGCTAGAAGGATATACCAAGCAGGGTGGTGCAGTCAACCAACCCCATGCCAGAGGGATGGGACGCCATCCTGAGGGACCTGGGCAGGCTGGAGAAGCTCATGAGGTTCAACAAGGCCAAGTGCAGAGTCCTGCACCTGGGTCTGGACAATCCTCGTTATCGGTACAGGCTGGGCAATGATGTGCTGGAAAGCAGCCCTGAGGAAAATGACCTGGGGGTAGTAGTGGATGAAAAGCTGGAATTAACCCACCAATATGCATCTGCAGCCCAGAAAGCCAACTGCATCCTGGGCTGCATCAAAAGTGTGCCCAGCAGATCAAAGAGAGGTGATTCTGCCCCTTTACTCTGCTCTGGTGAGACCTCACCTGGAATACTGCATCCAGTTTTGGAGCCCCCAACACAAGAAGGACGTGTACCTGGTGGAGTGATTCCAGAGGAGAGCCACAAAAATGATTAAAGGGCTGGAGCACCTCTGCTATGAAGATAGGCTGAGAGAGGTGGGGCTGTTCAGCCTGGAGAAGAGAAGGCTCCAGGGGGGACCTTACAGTAGCCTTCCAATACCTGAAAGGTGCCTCTAAGAAAGCTGGGGAAGAACTGTTCACAAGGGCACGTAGCAATAGGACAAGGGATAATGGCTTTGAACTAGAAAAGGGTAGATTATGTTGTATATTAGGAAAAAGTTCTTCAATATGAGGGTGGTGGATCATTGGAACAGGTTACCTGTTAACAACAGAGGTAGTGGAGGCCCCATCCCTGGAGTTATTCAAGGTCAGGCTTGATGTGGCTCTGAGCAACCTGCTCTAGTAAAGATGTTGGACTAGATGACCTTTGAGGGTCCCTTCCAACCCAAACCATTCTATGATGTTCCTGGAGGCCCTGGGCTTTCTTTTTTAACTACTGTTGAACTAACAGCTAAAAGGGTAGCTTTCTGGCATTACTCCTTTATAACTAGATACAAGCAAGTGGGAGACAATGACAAATGACATTCAACTTCTACATCTTTTTTTATTATTATTATTTTTAAAAATGGGTTTAGTGAATGCCTTTGGGGTTCCATGTTTTTCAGGGAAGATTTCAGCTCTACATCACACCAATATAAATATTGATTAACATCCATGAAATTAATGGAAATATTTGGGTATTACACAGACAATTTTGAGCAGAAGTGATCAAAACTGACTGAACCACAAGAAGAGACAAGCAGATATTTCACCATTAGTTAATGGGCGAGGGGAGCACAGCAGTATGCATGCTCTGAAAAGGGTGGAGTTCTGATGAAATTTTACTTTATCACCTGCCAGCTGGAGGCTTTCTTTTTAAGGCACATAACACTGAACTATAAACTACTCCCCAAAATATTTTAAAACTAGTTTTACACAAAAAAGTGCTTTCCCTGCCCCAATAGACCAGCTTATACTTACAATAATCATATGTATAAGAGTCCTAAATTATACTGCAAGTAGCATTTCAGTTGGTGACAAGAGCCAGGATACAGGTAACCTGCTGCCAATCTCAGCTCAGCTGAGCAATCTGTTCATCTTAGTTGCTGTTAAGAGTTCACATCCATAAACACGGATGCTTATGTCCTCTCCTCATTATATGCCTAGCTTTTTTTTAATATATAAACTGGGAAACACACAAAGAAGTAAAATTTATCATCTGCTGTGATATGCACATTATCTGGGAAGGAACATTAATGTTCCACATTAATGCTGTCTCACATTCACATGCCAGCTCCTCTTCTAAGTGAACTAAATGCCTCAGTAATTGCTTTAAAGCCCTGCTTGACACCCTTGTGACCCCGAGTCAACAGTCCTGAGTCTACCATTTGCTTCTAAAATTAAAGCATAATAATAGTATCTTCATTTCTAGGGCTCATCATCCTTTGTGATATGTACCTGGGCAGATGAAGAACATTCAGATGAGGAAGAAGATGAGCAGATGAGTATTAAGTAATACCTTTATATGATGCACACTTATAACACTGACAATTCTTCAATTAACCATCATAGTTTTGACCTGGAGAACTTCTGTGAATTTGCGTTTTTTTTTAATCTACCTTCAGTGTGCAATAGACTGCACAGACTAATGCAAGCTCGATCAATAAAAGCCAGATAAATTCTAATAAAATTTATTTTTAAACCAATACATTTTCCCTTCTCCTCAGGCTTTTTTTTTTGTGTCCCTTATGCCTAGTACATTTTGTGCTCTTTGACAAGATGCATCTTTGCCACTGAGTTAATTTTGATCACTTGCATTCAGCCAGCTGCATGGCAGCTTTCAAGCTTTGATACATCAGGCTGTAACCTTGACAAAGCAGCCAACATACTGACCAACTCAGCGTGACAGAAACACAAAACTTGAATTCAGTGTTAGTGACTTACCAGGACCCCAGTTAGGAACAACCCCTTAGCTGAGAATCAAGTGCACAGAGCAAAAGTTCATTGAGCCAAATGACCAGAACATTCAATGGCATGTCTAATAATCCTTCTGTCTAAACAGACATTAACCCATGCTCTGCTAACCCAGGGAGATTACAGACAGGTTTATTTTCCCAAAGCAAAAGTTTCCAAATACAAATATCATCCTCCTCTTTCAAATTATTCTTTAATATATTTTTCATACTAATCAAAATTTAAAAAGCAGCTCTGCCTGGTTGAAGCTCCCCAGGTCAGATGCTTATGCCATAGCCACTACAGATCACACATTTCAGAGGCAAGGACCCAGTCTCTCTCTACAGTCAGACACTGTGATGCACATGGCAATGGAGTTACATTATAATTATTACAGTGAAGCAACCCCCCATAATGAAAAAATATTCTGGGAAATTAAGCTGACACATCTGAAAGTTTCCTATTTTTTTATGTCAATTAATTCAAGTAAATGTAAACCTGCATGTAGCCTAAAATCTATTTAATCATGGGCACACATCTGGTATTTTATCAGTTTTATACAAAGTGTTTTCTTCCCTTGACAACAGCTCCTCACTCTTCTCTCTGGGTCAAATACATTTCCAGAAAGGAAGATGAAGCATGCTGCTTGGATTATATATAATTAAAAAGTTGCTGGGTTGACCTTCAAAACGACCACTGAAAGAACATTTTCCTCACTGAAGGATTAAACATGTTAACATGGAGCCTGAAGATTTCTTTTTCCTCACAGCCACCTCCTTCCTTAAAATGCCTATGTCATCCTGAGCAACTACTCTGCACCCCATAAAAAGGAGCTGCAGGTGACCCACAGGGTACTCGATCCTCTTGGGAGATGAGGTCCTTGGAAACCTGAAAACATGCACATGCAAGTCTGAGTTTCAACTTTGCTGACCACCTACTGCATTTTATTTCAGGATTTATAAATACATAAAAGTTTGCCAGAAAATAAACAAATGCTCTATCAAACAAGCTTCCCAAAACCTGCAACTGGATTTGACTTGACACCAATAAAAGCATTTCTCGGAGAGAGGTGTAACATTGTTGAGAAAGAACAAAGCTGAGTGCTACAAAAACACCTCAGAAAACCCAAGCATTCTTTTTTCCAGCCTTGTACCACACCAGTGTTTTCAGACACTCGTTAGAATGAGTCCAGAGGAGACCAGGAGGATGATCCAAGGGCTGGAGCACCTCTGCTATGAGGACAGGCTGAGAGAGTTGGGGCTGTTAAGCTTGGAGAAGAGAAGGCTCCGGGGAGATCTTGTAGCGGCCTTCCAGTACCTGAAGGGGCTACAAGAAAGCTGGGGAGGGACTTTTTATAAGGGCATGGAGTGATAAAACAAGGGGTGATGGCTTTAAACTGGAAGAGGGTAGGTTTAGAGGAGATATTAGAAAGAAATTCCTCACTGTGAGGGTGGTGAGACACTGGAACAGGTTACCCAAAGAAGCTGTGGATGCTCCCTCCCTGGAAGTGTTTAAGGCCAGGTTGGATAAGGCTTTGAGCAACCTGGTCTAGTGGAAGGTGTCCCTGCTGATGGCAGGGGGGTTGGAACCAGGTGATCTTTAAGGTCCCTTCCAACCCAAACCATCCTATGGGTTTTTTTTATTATTCATGAAGGATTCCCAGTTGTTTCTGCTACACAACAGTTACTTGCTCTTGGCCAATTTTTTGCTCTCTTCTGGACCACAGTCAGCAACATCCCTAGACTGTAACTTTGCTTCATAGCCTTGCGCCAGTTATGAAATCATTGGATTGCTGCAGTGAGAGATTAACGATTCTTGGGTACAGAGGAGCAGAAGAGCTTGGAGAGGCTGTCCAAGTCTAAAGGAAATCAAGCATGAACATCTTCCAGCAGTGACAAGAAAAAGGTTGTGGTTTTCTTACACAAGGTGATTCGGGAGGCACTCCAGGAGAGATTCAGCCATGGAGTGCTCTCTCCCATTGCCAGGTTTATCTCACACGAGGACAGGCACAAAGCAGAAAGTCTGTGACAAAGCAGACACTGCCAGGCGTTCCCTATTATGTTTTTCCAAACTAAACGAGATAATAAAACCAAAAGGGAGTGTCACAGGAGCTCTCCCAGCCACATCTGCTGTGTATATCAGTCACCAAAAATGGCAGAAACTTCAAGAGCTCATTGAAGGGCTTGAAAAAACAGCCCTGCAATGGAAGAGTAAAACAGAATCAGTGATCTCCTTTAGCAAAGGAGAGGTGGAGAGTTTACTCAATTACTTTGACACACAGAAAATGGTGTGAGCTTTACTCCTGTGATCTAACAGCTGGATGCTCTTCTAAAAGATGCCCTTCCATGCATATGCATGGAAAAGGCTATCCTGGTGGACTTTTCTTTGTCTTTCTTTGCAGCCATAGCACATACTCTGCCTCTAGATAAATTTCCTCTCCTCAAATCCTAATCATATATTGCCTTCTTTATAGCACAATTATTTATTTCTGAATCATTTCTATACAATTAATAGAATCACAGAACGGTTTGGGTTGGAAGGGATCTTCAAGATCACCCAGTTCCAACCCCCCTGCCATGAGCAGGGACACCTTCCACTAGATCAGGAACACCTTCCACTAGACCAGGTTGCTATTCTGAAGGACCAGCCTAGTCCTTTGTTAATGCGGGGGGGGACAGAGTGGGGATGAGTTCTCCATATTTCCACTGCCAGACAGGAATGGCTGAATACCAGCTTGGATCGTATGATTACGCTCTTTCCAGTAATAAACATCTACAGCATAGCAGAGGAGAACAGATAAAAGTGATGCAGGGAAATAGTATACAATTCTATATGCTACACGTTCCTAACTCTAGAAACAGAGCACCAACACACTCAACAAACAGGTTTATCCATTCTGCACAGCCTTTAATAGCACTCTCTAGAGAAATGCACTTCCTAGATAAACACATTTAAAAAAAAATAACATTAATTATATTCTGACAATTTTTGTGTGTTTGTTTTTAAGTAGAAAATAGAACTGTTACATATTCATTAGATGTAGAACAGTTCTTAAGTGTTGTGCCACACCATTAATATTTATTTCACTCTTTTTTTCTCCTGTAAAAAGAAATACAATTTTCCGATCCATCAGTTTGCCTTACTAAAATAAAAAGGAAAAAACGACAACAGGTGAAAATGAAATACATAAGGTCTTAATTCAGTGAGTAAAAATTTACATAATTGAGAAAAACAGGGCACTGAAGTCAAGAGAAATAACCACATGCTTTAAGTTAGCTACGTATCCATATACCTTGCTGATATTTTCCACCAACTCCTGTACGGAGGGAGGAGTACTACAACATTACCACCCCTGTTGCCCTCTCTGTCTTTTACTGAGCAACACAACGAGACATAAGGTCTTCTCCTAACACAGCCTAGTTTATTTGCATGGAATTTGCACCACTGACACTTTACATACCAGTCTATGAGTGGGACAGATGAGGTGGATACACTTCTTCCTGCTAGCGCTGCTGGGGGTAGGCTCTGGCCAAGGTGATGAGCTCTGTCCTAGGAAATCATAACTAATAAATTCAGAAGTTAGAGCCAGTAGACTCTCTGTGGATGAGCAGCAGCTGGGTAAAATTAATCACCTGGACAAGAAACCAACACAGTCTGCCAGTGCCCTTTGTCAAATTAGAGTATAAAGTAAAAAGAAACTGTATACAAAGCAATGCAGCAAAGCAGCAGCTAGGTTTAATACAGCTTGGATAATATTTTACTGAAAGAGCAATCTGCATAGCAAAGATTACAGAGAATTAATCTCATTTTCTAAATATATTTACTGTTTGTACACAATGTTCCATTACACTGGGAATGTGTACTATGCACCTGCACAACTGGAAATACTTTTGTTGACCCCTAAGAAAGCCAGCCGCAGCAAATTATTTAATATGAACATACCACCCACAAAAGAAGGTGTTATGGTAAGGATTTCTTATTATGACACCAAACTGGGAGGTCCTGTGGACACTCTGGAGGGCAGAGAGGCCCTGCAGAGAGATCTGGATAAATTAGAGAGCTGGAGGAATTTGAACAAGGGCAAGTGCCCGATTTTGCACCTGGGACACGGCCACCCTGGACACAAACAGACTGGGGAATGAGAGGCTGGAGAGCAGCCCTGCAGAGAGGGACCTGGGGGTTCTGGTCCATGGCAAGTTGAACATGAGCCAACAGTGTGTCCTGGCAGCCAAGAGGGACCCCCGTGTCCTGGGGGCATCCAGCTCTGCACTGCGAGCCGGGCCAGGGAGGGGATCGTCCCGCTCTGCTCTGCACTGGGGCGGCCTCACCTCCAGCACTGGGGGCAGTTTTGGTGCCACAGGATAAAAAGGATCTAAAGCTGCTGGACAGTGTCCAGAGGAGGGACACAAAATTGGTGCAGGGCTTAGAGGGGAAGCCATATGAGGAGAGGCTGAAGTCGCTTGGTTTGTTCAGCCTGGAGAAGAGACTGAGAGGAGATCTCATCGTGGTCTAGAAGATGGGAAGAGGAGGGGCAGGTGCTGATCTCTTCTCTCTGGCCACCAACAATAGGATGAGGGGAAATGGCAGGAAGATGTGCCAGGGGAGGTTTAGGTTGGCCATTAGGAAAAGGTTCTTCAGGCAGAGGGTGGTGGAGCACTGGAACAGGCTCCCCAGGGAGGGGGTCATGGCACCAAGCCTGACAATATTCAAGGAGCATTTGGACACATGGTCTGAATCTTGGGATTGTCTTGTGCAGGGACAGGAGTTGGACTCGATGATCCTTGTGGGTCCCTTCCAACTCACAACATTCTGTGATTCTATGATTTATGGCAATTCAATATAAGCACAACAAAGCACTGTCTTTTGAAGGGCATCATAGAAGACTATATTTCAGCTGCCAAAATGAAAATAAATGCCTTTTCCACATCAGCGTACAGTAACAACCTCTCATGCGTTTCCACATAAAAGCTTCTTAAGCTTTGAAATGATGTATTTAAGCTAATTGTTTTACATGCTAAAAGAAACAGAAAAGGCAGTAAAAAAGGTGTCATCTCTTTAGCTTTTCTCCATTAGAATGCTTAATGTATTTTCTTACATGATTACCTAAAACAAGTTCACCTATTTCAAAAACATAACAACTGAATATGCACTTACCTCTTGCCATTCCTTTTCCACCCCCCTCCTTTTAAGCTGTAAAATCATGTTCTGAAGCCACTAAAAAGTAGCATGACATCTGTGAAATAATGCACTTTGTTTTTAATGCATGCACTCAGCTACAGATTTGACTTTGGAGTACTTAATTCTGAAATATCTAAAATAATCCTATGTCCTACAGAAATGGCACTAAAGCATTTGGAACTATGACTTTCTTATGAAAGGGGTAGGGTAAGACATGGACCAGACACACCTCATGCTTTTCAGTTCTACTTTGTTACCAGCTTTCCTCTCCCCCTAAAAACCACACAGCATTTTTTTGCTCCACACTTTCCCAAGGCTCGCTCACATGTACCTGGAAAGGAATTCAAAAAAGAGGATGACAGAATTTTAGGATGAACTCTCTGAACCAGTAGGTAAATTAACAGGATGCAAAGTAGAAAGGCCAGGCACAGAGCTGTAACCTAAGATTAAGACATCTAGTAAGAGGAGAACTATTTTGTGTTTATACTACAAATTCCACTGCCTCATTTCTCGTCCTACTCATTCTCAGCTATTGTTAACTTCTGGGGTAAAGCCACACAAGCGCTTTTCACAGCCCAGAGTTTGAGCGTAGGATTGTTTCAGCATCCACACGATCCACAGTTCTCTCCAAATCATTCTGTAAAATCAATATCCATTACTGAATAAGAAAGATCAGTCCAGATCACCAACAACTAAGTTGGTATGTGACATATAATAGGGGTTTACAATATAAATGTATCAGCTGCATGTACATAAAGGAGGACTATTCCATATGCACTACAGTGTCTACTGTCATAATATAAAAGATGGTATGGACAGGATTGATCAGTCAACGGACAGTTAACTTCTCAGTCACACTTTGCTAAGTAAAAAGCCAAAAATATGGTAACTACTGGGATTTTTGAGGTCTTAAGGCTTAAAAAAAAGCAGTGTTACATGGAAAAGTCAGGGAGAGGCTGCTGCTTTGATTGAACCCCACTTCTCTGAGTTAGAGGTGAGGAGGGAAGAGGATTAAAGTCCAAGACATTCACACCCAGAACAAAAACATTAGGCTTTTCTCCAGCAGCCATGCTAATACCTTCTCTGAGCCATGGCAGTGTCTCCAACACTGCCCTAAAAACAGAACTGGAAAAAAAAATGTTTTCTTTTTGCAATATAGTCATTTTTTTGTCCTGAGCACTGAAACCATCCACTCTCAATCACCAACTTCTTGCTTTGCCTTTTTAACACCTATATGATCTTAGCAGTTGACCTCAGAGACAGTAGGAAAAGATACACCATCTCATCACCCAGAGTGGAGACACAAGCATCCAGATGATAAACCTGCTTGTTTGCCATGCTCTTAAGTATTGGTGATTTACTTAATCAGGTCTCACAAAGCAGCAAATTAACCCCATGGCTATTAGAAACAATGACTGCTTTTTAATAGGGTCAGTAATTTTGCCCAGGCTGGCTGAATCCATTCACTGTGTCCATGACCTCCCTCTGGTTGTATATTGTACACACACGTGCACTCTCGCTTTGTCTCTCTAAGGCCTTTTCAATACAATTAATACCGTTGCCAACTGATTCCTTGACTCTGCCAAGCAAACAGAATGACCCTAGCCATTAAAGTCTTGGAGCCATTCATGCCCAGAATAGCAACTTCATCATCTATGACATTAAAAAATAAAATCCTAAGGTATCCCAAAATTTGAGAATTTGACTTTATTATCTTCTAATAAACATATAAATCAAAACCAGAACTGCCGGGTAAGATGCTAAATGCTCCGTTATGGATGAAGGCACTCCTAGAATATTTTGCTAATGGCTCAGACTTGATTAATATATAAAAAAAGATCCTATTGATTTTGCTTAAAAAACATTAAAAAGTGCTCAACATGCTGGCAGCAGAAATACATTATGAAGTGCACAGAAAAACTACCATTTAAATAAGGAAAAAAGAGAGTCAGCCAGGCAGAGACATTAGGAGACAAATTAAGAAGCCCTTGTCAATCTCATTGAAGCAGCACCACCACTGGAGGCAGAGTCAGGGCCAGACTATGGTACCATAAACTATGAACTAAAGACTGCAAATCCAAATTCAAGACAGACAATATGCAGCTCAAAAAGCAGAACATGCTTTTCTACCAGGACTTTCCCCATTAACAATGCTCATTAAAATGAGACAAATCTTTCAGTCTGTGTCACAGATACATTTTAAATGGTAAATCACTGAGGCATGTGATTTTCGGGCCAGAGGAGCACAAAATTCCTATTAACTATTGTTTGTCTCAGCTCAGCACTTGGTAAAACTCTTCTACTAGTCTCAGAAATATTGTATACACACTTTTCTTCTCACTCTAAATAGCCCTTAATATTGAGATATCATGACTGTCAGTAATCAAGATCCAGGATCACAGGATATTTTGTTCTGGGAAAATGATGTTTTCCTGTGGATATAGCCCAGTTCTGAAAGCTGGTATCTTAGGGACATGCGTGTTAATAAGAATAAAGAAGTTAAAATGAGTATTTCCCTAGGTTCCCATGGGAACACAACAATTACTTCCAGATCTGGACAGTTTCAAGGTACTGGGTTAAACACTTATTAAAACTTAGCTAAAAAAAGCTATTCCTAGGTTTCTCAGTGGCTTCCTGGTTACTATTCCTTGGGACTAATGGCTCAAGGGGAAGAGACTCATTAAAGCACAGGGGTACTTAGGAAAGACCACGCAAGTGAGGCCAAGCACCTAGGAAAGTGCTGGGAAGTAGCCAGAGGAGCCTGAATTTTTGAAAAGATAGGTCAACTGTTTAGAGCTGGAACAGGGCTGCCACTCATAAAACAAGGTGTTATTGTGTAATTCGTTCATATCTTTATGCATTCTTTACACTTTGTCTTCTAAGAACAGCAATCTGCATCTGCAATAGCTTTGTGTGCTATCTGGCCATTTGCAGCTACAACCAAACATACTTGCTACCCAACTTGGAAGTGAAATAGCTTCTGTTGTACAGTACAAGTTATGTGGGGAGAAGTTCCTCATTAACCTGAGATTAAGTTGTTTTGCCTTTATTTCTGGAGGTGACAGAACCTTGTGTTGGGTGTGATAGTTTAACTCTTCTGACAGCCAAACAAGGCACAGCCACTTGCAGCCCCCACCCTTCCCTGCTCCCTCCCCTGCCCCACCACCCAGAGAATCAGGGAGAGAATTGGAGGGGGGAGAGAATTGGAGGGGTAAAGGTCAGCAGACTTGTATGTTGAAATAAGAACAATTTAATAATTAGAGTAAAAAAAAAAAAAAAAAAAGAGAATAACAAGAGTAATAATGATAACTATATATATATATCTGTGTGAGTGATACACAGTACAATTGCTCACCACCCGCTGATAACGATCCTGAAGGAGTGAAAAGGAACCCTGAACCTGAAACTGCAACCCCAGAAAAACAAACCCAAGTGATTCCCAAAAGAATCTCCCCCCTTCTGGTCAACCCTGGTTAATACACTGAACATGACATAATATGATATGGAATATCTTAATGGCATATCCAACTGTTAATTCCGGGTTTTGCTAAGTCCTCTGCACTTGCAAACTACACAAACACCATATGCTTGTACTTTATCAACATTCTCCTCATAACAATCCTCAATGAAACCAAAACACAGTGCTTTCTAGCTACTAAGAAGAAAATTAACCCTATCCTAGCAAAAACCAGGACAGTGGGGAAGATGAGAGGAACAAAAAAAAAAAGTCTAGCTAGAGCTTGTGGAAATCTCTCTACTCTCTAGAGGAATAAAAGCCTTGAGGAAAGTTGCATTTGTAAAATGAAAGATATCTCTAGTCTTTAGAAACACTATCTACATACCTTATGCAGATTCCTGGATGTGTACAATTGCATTCCTCCTCTCCCTATGCTTTCCATATGCATTAGGACTTGCAGCCTAAATCAAAACTTTCTGATGCCAACAGGATGTTTTCTTTTGATTGCCATTTCATTTTTCCCAAGTGACTAGACTCTGGAACAGATCCTGTCTTCTCAGGATCACAGATCTGTTAGCAATAACTATAACAGACAAATTGCAAGATAATCTAAAAGCTGATGAAAATATAATTCTCCTTTTGAAATTAAAAATATCAAAAAAATAGCAAGAAAGTCATGGTGAGCATTAAACAAACAGATGAGAGAAAAAAATGTGCTAGACACTTATAACACTGTATACTGATGTATCCTATTAATAGAAAGATTTCTCAATTGCACTAATTTTTAAAGAAACAAATCCCTGTAGATGAAACAAGAAGACTAATAGAATTACATCTACTGGGCTATATTTAAAAGAGCACAAAGATAAGGAAAATGAGAACTTAATCCAGAAGACCACTAGGATAACATAAATTAGGTTCTTGGAAAAAAAAACAGATTTAGACAACAAGAGAAGCTGTGTTTCAATCAAAGTCTTTGATCATTCAAGATAAGTATACTAGAAAATGACATTTTCTGCTTTATTTGCTTTCTTTAGGAAATAATATCTTTCTTCTCTGTTCCTATCGAAAGTACAAAAAATCTACCCTGAAAAGAAACAACGAAATTTCCCACTGTTCTTTTACTGAACATAACTCTTTTCTCCCACCTCTGAAATACAAATTTCTTACAATGGTTACTTCATACACATTGTACATTAAATATGCTGCTGTTACAGTGCTCTAACATTTCAATTTGCTTGTGATATTTTCAGTATTTCCCTTAAGTTCATTAAAAGAATATACAAAAGGAGAAAACTGACTGTTCACTGAACAATAAAACATAAATTCTATCCTCTCTCTAAACAAAAGCTTTATTAATCTTGCATAGACTTCAGTTTCTAATTTCACAGGAAACAAAAATCCCTATAGATGTCTGGAAAGCCATCCTGCAATGAAAAACTTCAGGATATTTATTTCATTTCTTAGCTTGAAAGTAAGGTTGGAACTTGATTATTTCACTTACTATCAGCACACAGAGAAATTGCTTTTTGTAAGCTGCAAACAAAGACATAAATGCAGCATGTGGAGATTGAAGTCAAGTTGAGAATAAACACAACTTCTTTTAAGTAACAGAGGTAATAAGCTAACATGGTAACTTACCATGGAAAGTAGCAAGTCCATTAACACAGAGTATTAAATCAAATTTTCATGTCTCTCTGTAAAAGCTACAGCCTAATATAAGCACAAACTCTCGGTTTAACAGCATTCAGTCACTCACAGTAAGACAGTCAAGTCCCTGTATGCCAGAACCAAAACCCAAAGGTGTAGGAGCTGTACAAAGCCACAGCAGGCCACTTGGCCAGCAGCAGCATAAAACTGTAAGAGCAGGTAGTCCATTCCTCCTTGGTGACATTTTAGTGACAATTTCAAAATATCACTCACATGTTTAAACTACTCCTCATGTTCCTCATTATAATAAGTGGAAAACAGAGCTGTTACTAACTTGTATGGGGACACACAGGGAAGTCCTTTTAGGATAGTTGTTACACACAGGGAAACAAACTAAGGTGCTTTTAGCCTTCTCAAACAACTGTCTTTCAGTCATTTTGAAAATCCCAAGGGAAGCAGTGGTGAGGAATAATCAATGCAATCAAATTCTGCTGACTACATGAACTGTGGAACAGGCCCTCACTGCCCCAGTGAATTAAAATGGTTTTAGCAAGGACGCTCGGTGGTGGATATCTCCATTGCACATACAACTTCCAGTCAGGACCAAGCAGACCAAAGCCCAGAAGCACATCAGCCTTCTACACAATCCACAGGAGACAGCTTAAGCAACACACAGATGGCAAAGGTAAATTCCATAAGCCCTAAGAAGGACTTAACAGTTAACTATACTTTAAACTATGGATGGTCACTAACTGGGACGCTGTACCAGAATAAGCTATGTACACGTGTAATGATGACTGCACTCTTCAGAGCATTTGTTATCAAACAGTCACTTTTGGGAATTGTTTATACTTAAAACTATTCACTTACACACTGATATTTTGGATTTAACATAAAATATTAGCATCTACATTTAATGCATTCTGGGTAATATTTGACTGAAAGAACAATCTGCACAGGAAAAACTGCAGTAAAAAGGATGTATCTGGAAATGGGTATCAAGAAAGTGAATTGCCACACCACATTCCTTCTTGTATCCTTCAAGCTATGACAGTCTCGTCACCACAGTATTTCAGGGTTTGATTACCAGCTATAAAGAAAAGTAGTTTTTTTTTTGGAGGACATTTATCAAGCCTTAATGATTATAATTTTTTATTGAGGAATTAGCAACAGCAGCTATATTACACCCTACAAGTTCTTTAAAAGTTCATGAAGATTTGGCATCAGTGGCAGATCCATTTACAGTGTGCAAGAAGGAAAATAAACAGATTAGGGAAGAGTAGGTGCTGGATATTTTCAGTGCATGTTGGAAACCCAGAAAACAAAAGATCCATTTTTCTTGCATTGCAGTTTGTCACCCTCCCAGCACAGACTCATAAATTTACACAGGAGGCAAGACAATCCCAATCCAATCTTACAACGTCTCAATCATTCAGTCTTTTTCCTTGACCCAACTTATCACTTATCTTCACAGCTCACAGCAGTTTCACCAGGATGCTCTGTCTTCAATTTTTTATGAGATGGCTCTCCTGGGAGAAGGGACGTGCAGTGCTCTAAGGATCGTGCAATTTCATCAATTGTCCATTTGTCTTCATAAAGGGTATGCTCCTCCAGTGTAAATGGCCCGTGCTTGGTTCGGGTCAGCTCTTGCATAGTGGCACAGGTAGAGAGTTCTACAGTAAAGGAGAAAAGAGGATTTAGAAAAAGTCTATGGTCAAGTTTAACTATTTGCAACTCACCTAAAATGTATTTTACATGTAGCCTTCTACATTATTCTGCTTTGTTTGAGAAGGAACTTGTTAAGGAAATTTTATCACTTCTTTATATCTTCTTAAATTCAGCCAAGGAATTCCTCTGATTTCAGTAGATCTCCAGTGTAGTAAAGAGTTCAGAGTTAACCCTATCCTAGCAAAAACCAGGACAATGTGACAGAAAGTTGTCCAAGTTTTCCAGATTTAAATCAGAATGAAAAAAAAGGAAATAATGATGTAAGCAGAACATTCTGTATTCACAAGTGACTTAGAAGACCAATAGTACACTATTTTTTCACAGACTTTGAGACCTTAGCACTTCTTGCCTTCAAGAAGATTTTTTGCCATTTTTTATCCTGTGCCATCTATCAGGATAATATAAACTAAGAACATGAAAAATAAAAAATATAAACAAATACTCTGCTATGTTAAATAAGTACCAGTGGGACAGAATTACATAATGAGCAGCTACAAAACATAACAGCAACCAGAGCTGACTTGTAAGTGCACAGGTATATACCAAAATATTCTCTACCATCCTTTCTGATGCAGGAGGATTTTTACTGCATTTAAAATTTTTGAAAAGAAACCAGCTGAGGACAGACTTTATCTTCCTTTGTCATTAAATCCATTATGCTCAGAAAGCAGTAACAGAATCTTTGACTTGCCTAAGCACAAATAACAACATTGAAATTCATAGGGTTATCCCACATCACTTTCTTTCCTGATCTGCAAATGTATCATTTAAAAAAAAAAATCTGAAATGGATTATCTGTTTTCCATCATGCAGTTTGATAGATATAGAGCAGAAGACAAATAACCCTGTGGGAAAGCAATACCATTCACAGTTCAGGTAAAGGAGAAAGAAAACACTAGAAAAATCATCACAAATATAGAATTCTTTCTAGTAGATAGGGTTTATTATGTGCATGGTAACATTCTGTGCAATCTGTTTTCAAAATGTGATGAATAATGCTTAAAAAGACAGTAACTTTCTTCTTATCCTTAATCTGAGTTAGCTTTAACATATGGAGGAGGAAAAAAAATCTCCACCTTGCCTTGTATTATCTTGCTCAGTGCTATTACTTGCTCCATTTTTATCCCCCAGCCCCCAAGGTCCTCTGGCAATTATTGAGCCTTCATTCCCCCACGCTCCCAAGGAAAATACCTTACTATATAAAAACAAGTGATAACACTACAATTCTGCAAAATAACACATAGGTCTAGCTACTGGAAATATACAAAATGACTATTTTTTTCCATAAACAGACACATTCATTCCTTAAACTGTCACAGGTTTTTTCATGCCTACCTTTGCCAATGTCACTGACCAGGCTCCTGACATAAAAGCCACCACCACATTCAACATCTGGAACGTTAACAGTGACATGGTAAATTGCCAGTGCAATGTGAAATCTACTTTACATAGAAACCATGCCCCCACATAAATGTAAAAATGCACTAAGCAAACAACCCAGTGATAAAATATTTATAGGGTGCAACATCAATTATTCATCCTGTAACATATGTGCGGGTGAGATTGCTAAACTAGACAGGAGGGAAAGCAAATACAATGGCAACTGAACCAACTCACTAGAAATTAAGTACTTGCTGTGGTATGTTAACAAATGCTTCAGTCCTTTTAATTTTAAAGGTTTCAGACGGTTGTTTCATATTTCTAATGATAAAAACAAGTTATTTCAAATATTGTCTAAACCGAGTATCAACGCTGCACACAGGCAGATCCAATAAAATTTTAAAATTCACCTTTAACTTTCCCTGCTCTCCTAGTCCTTCCCTTCCCCCTGTGTCTGGGATCAGCTGGTAGTCACCCAACCATAAAGCAAGGACTAAAGTAACACAGCACTGAGTTCTGTCACTCATACCTGCTCATCATATAACATCTGGTCCATTAGAGGACTACAGGTCAACTAGGTAGCTGATCAACACAAGACATTATCTTGACCTTACAGTAGCATCAAACATTTACAACAGTCTTTTTGGTTTATTTATTAATGTGCTTAATGTACTACCCAGGTTTCCTCATGTATGACAGAAGGAAGGACAAGATCCTGCCTCCTCAACCAAGAAAGAGGCCTGACAGTAACTGATACTGGTCCTTGCTGTGCCCTGGGAGAGATGCCAGCATGTCTGGGCATCTGGGTGAAAGAATGGGCAAAGTGAAGAAGGCAGACCTGAGAAAAGAGGAGTGAGCTGGAGGCTCAAAATCATGGACAGATGCAAATAATCCCCTGACCAGCCTCTCACAATTTTCCCTCACAGAAAGATTACATATAATCAGCTTAACTTAAAACCAAAATACAGCACTTTTACTGCACATGGACCCTAACCACAACTAGTAGCTGAGGGAAATGAAAACCATTTCACTATCTGAGTCCCATTCTGAGTGTAAACAAACACTAACAAGCTGGGAGCATCACTCTATGTAACGATCTTTGGCCTTTACCCAGTGTGAACAGTGGTGGCTGGAACTGCTGGAGAGAGAGGCTGTACACTCTTACTGGCCGAGCAGGCTTTGCTTCGACAGCTTCTCCTCTCTTCATCAGAGTTGATAGCCTTTCTCCGTCCTTCTTCAAAGCAGAATAGCTGATCAAATAGAGCATAAAAACATGTATCATATGGTTGTAATAGAACAAGCTTCCCATTTTTCAGATCTTGTTAAAATTGTACTACAGTTGCATACATTTTACCCTTCTAATCCTCTCCAAGTGCTCACAGAAAACCCCCAAACGTAGCAAGTACTTCTGAAATCTCCTGCACACAGAATAATCTCATTCACCAGTAGCTATGTAAATTGGAAAACAAGAGAAGGTCCTGTATTTATCTCTTGCTGTACAGATTTAAAAGTGCTTCATCATTCAATTTGTAGTTTATGAAAACAAAGAGTTTCTCTAAGGGGTACAACACTCGCAGCTGCCTCTAACATACTGCCTCTCAGAAGTTTGCAGGGCAGACTCTGTTTTAGTGTTATGCTGAGCTGAGCACAGGGAGCTGCTCAGGCAACTCCTGTAATTCTGCCTTGCACCTTTACTTGTCTCACACCAGGGTCTTCCCTGAATAGCAACTGCCAAGTTACATAGCCTTGTTCTAGGGTGTTTAGGGGACCACTATAAAATACTTAAAAAAAAAAAAAATCACTGATTACATGAAACTTTATCCAAAGCTCCAACTTTGGTCTTGACAGAAAGATGATCATTAAAAAAATCTGCTCAATTTGAGCAGAAGGTAACTTGAAACAGGTCACATGAAGCAAAACACCAACTGAGTTACTGACCTTACAGGGCTCACACTGGAACCACAGCAACCAACCCATTGCAAATGCAAAGGAAAGCATGTTAGTTTAAATCACCATAAAAGCCATCTGTCACAAGCTAAGTGCTTGCACGTTGCCAGCTACTATGGATCACCTGACTAGAAGAAATTTGCTAAGCTACGGAAGCACAGTCACTAATCACTCATTCATATTCTAAGTTTTTAAAACTAATTTGAAATGATTTAAGGCACTTCCACACAGATGTCAGTAAGGCTTCCTTTACTCTACAACTAATATTAAAGACTTGGAGCTTTGTTTTCTAATTGGAAGACAGCATAGAAGCCATCAAGCCCTGCAAAGCTGTTTAAGACTGCTTTGTTACTTTACATTTATCCAAAAAACCCACAGACTCCAGGTCACCATTTGTGCTTGATGTTCAAATGGGCATGACCTGCAGTTGCAAATGTTAAACTCCTGAGACTGCCTTGCCTCTATCCTCTTGCCAAAATGTGTCTTTTTATTTCTGAGAGAACTGACTTCCGTTGGCAAGTTCCAACAGCTGAACACAAGTGCCAAGAGTGTCTGAATATTGTGGAACTTACAGTGGAGGAACCTGCATTATGTCCCCTGTGAATTTTTGCAGCACATTTTCAAGATCTCCTTTTGTTATCTGGTCTGTAGAAAGAAAACAGTAAGTATGTTAGCACTGATTATTCACATAGCACTAATGGCATCAATCACATTCTGTAAACAGATATACAGAGGAGTTCTCTCTTGAATCAATTTAGATTGGATGAAAAACACCAATGAAAAGAGATAAAAACCAGAATGTAGGTAGGAGTGTGAATTATCACAAAAAGAGTGGAACAAACTGTCCAAGGTAATTAAGACAGTCTGGACACTTTCAGAAGGGCAGAAATCCCAATATACACAGCTTTCTGTTGCAATTTCTCTCTCTTGGGACTGCAAATTCATTTTTCTTGGGAACTACACAAAAACTACATAATTTTTCCTATTCTAATTTTTGTTAAAGGAACAAAAAGAATAAAATGCTCATCTAACCTTGGCAACTTCTCTTCAAGAGTACCTAACTGTGGGGAAAAATCCAACAGATCATTACAGAACAAAAGCCTTGTGTTTTTTGGTTTGGTTGTTGGTGGGGGTTTTTTTTCTAGTGAAGAAAAAGACTGCAGGTGGAATAACACATCAAGCAACTAACCTGCAAATGTACACCAGGGTATTGTTATACATTAAGTAAGGCAATTTTACTGAAGAAATCCTGTAAAAGAAAGATAGCTTCTTTAGGCAATCTACTCTCTTTTAAGAGTAAACACACACATCTGTCCCACTTTTATTAGAAGTCTATAACCTAAGTAGCTGATTGCATTGGTCCTTTGAAATTCTATTCATTAGAGATGACATCCATCCCTAATTTGTTTAAAGAGTACAAAAGATCTGCAATCACAATGCACTTCAGTGCATTTCTACTGTCTAGGACTTGACTAGTCCTGTTTCTTGTAAGTTATATTCAATTAGTGTCACCCTGGGAAGTCAACAGCACCCTAGAACATAAACCAACCAAACTTATTTATTGAGCCTTCATTTTGTTTTGGAACAGACCTTTACTTACAAAAACAGACATTCTTCATGCTGTAAGTAAAAAAGAAGCAGTCTCTTTCCATAGTAGCTTTGAAAGATGGCAGTGAGGTACCCCACTTTCACAAAGCACAATTTGCAGCCTCAAGGGCAGATGCTGCCCCTAGGCCCCAGCAGCTGTCTCAAGAAGTGTCATTAACAGCAAGGTTGCAAGGCACAAAAATCAGTCAGGGATGCTGAGAGACAGCAATGTACATCAGATTATGGGGTAGGAACAAAAAAATCAATTGTATAGTAAGTCTGGATCTTCTTCTGAAGAGCTTCTTGCATGGTTAATTCAATCTTCTGTTTGTATTACTCTAGCAAGATATCACAACAAAACTACATGGTGGAAAATCAGAATGACCCAGCTCTATGCTGGTGATCCCGTCAGCCTTCTTGTGAACCCCAGGTTGCTTCAGACTAGAATTTAGTATTTATGATCTAAGCATAAGTGTCACTTGGGGTTCTCTTTCAATTTTCACCCCATGAACTGCATTTGTGGCTAGGACATTTAATGAGACACCTGAGTTCAGCTCCTGCTCTGATCTCATATTCCCCTGACTGAGAGGTTGCATCTAGCCTCTGAGGAAATCACTGATGTTACAGACAATCTCTATCTCAGAAGAAAAATAAAATCCCCATGTGAGGAATGATGTATTAAGCCATTAACAAATAAAGTTGTGTGGTGTATTATCAAAGTAAATACTTACAGGTAAGTTTGCTAAGATCTAGAATAAATCATATTTGTCTTCTGTGATCCAGCATGACACAAGCTGGCTAGTACTCCATTCTGAAAACCTAAAGCCACATGCTTTTCTATTTTATTTTTCTTCCAGCATGCATTGCCTTTGTGTTAATGGTCAGTACTGGATTCTTGCCCTCTCCTGGATTAACACACAAGCTGTTGGAGCTTTCATCTAGCTCTCGGTCACAAAGAATGTTCTATTAGTCTCGTCCCAGTTTCACTGTGTGTATTTGCCCCAGGCATCAGTCTGGGGTCGTGGCTCTGCAGGGCCCTGTGACCAGCTCCTTTGCCACCTCTCAGCTCACACAGCATAGGCAGGGGGGAATGCAGTCCTGCTGCCCAGGAGAACTGTTTCTGTTCAGGCTCTCAGCCCACAGGCCTCCCTCACCCAGCTGTGGGTTTGGGTTTAGTAGGTTAACAGCTTGTCTTGGCAGCAAGTTTAGGGTAGCATTTAGACACAACCCCCTAAGGAAAGCCAAAATTCAGCTCAAATATCTGGTCTGTTTGTTCTTGGAGTATCAATTTGGATTAGGGATGGTGGGCTACCCAGAGAATCATGCAGAAAACCAAGCTGCTTTGGAGAAGACACTGGTAAAGATGAGAATTATCTGCTTTATTAGAAGAAGAGGCAGGAAGGAAATACAAAGTAGCATGGAGAAAAAGATGGAGTATGCATGTTCTTTCTTTCTTCTTTCTGAAGAATTTAATTCTGACTGATTTGCACCAACATGGAAAGCAACTGAGACCAATTTCACAAGCATTTCATTCAGCCATCAGCTTCAGCAAAAGGAAACTCTGTCCAGCACCTGAAAAGTGCACTGCCTCAGCAATGCCAATACTGCTCTTCATGAGACCACATGATGAACTGGATCATGCAAACGATCTCAGCTTAAAAAGATAAGCAACTTAAAGAGGGGTATTTTTAACCCAAATCAGTTCCCTGAGCACACAGTCTAACAGAAAGCTAAATCACCTTAACAGAGAAGGTGGTGCAGAGGAAGGAACTTCTACAACAAGAGCTGCCAGTGAAAGAAATGCTCATGAAAACAACACTCTAAATTCTGTCTAGAGTAAACAAGCAAACTGTTTCAAGAAACAGATTTTTTTTTCTAATTAATTGACCATGGGAGTTGAACCTACTTGAAATGATATTTAACAGTTTATATGTGAGTGAGTACCTACAAGTAACACTACTCAGTGCAGCAGAACCACAGCATTCACTTTCTGGAAGGTAGACATAAAAACCAAGAAAGTGTTCTCCAACCACCACAAAGTTTTGGCAACCCTTAACACTATTTGGATGTTCACACCTTCAGAAGCTTAGAGACAAGCTTAGAACTTGATCCTGAAGCAGAAGGAAATGATCCAGCATCTCTGAATAACATTACCTAGTAAATAATACTATTTAGAATGATCCATCAAGTTAATGTGGACAAGAAACACTTGTCTGCTTTGTGCAAAAAATAAAAACTGCACAAGAAAGGAGACTAGGGGTGAGAGGTGGAATCCAGGCTTCTTTTTTCATCATGCTATTAAAAAAAGATAATTTACTTCATGTACCAGGTACCATTACCAGGTACCACAATCAGTGTGGGAACCTGTAAGAGTTGCTAAGCAACCAGTTACCTATTGTTTTTTCCTTTTTTTCCACAGGTTGTGAAAGAACTAGTGGCAAATACATTTGGTATGTCCCTGGTTAATCCTAGGCTTTTCCTAAGAAATCCTGGGTATTGTGGAATGCTCACTCCAATAAAGTCATGTCAGAATTAGTTCTGAAGCCTTAAACTCTTGCACTGTGCTCTGTGGGCCAGAAAAGTTCATTTGGTAGGTGAACATATGTAGAAAGTAGTTTATGCCATCCTGATTTCATGTTAAGCAACCTCTAGTTAAAGGGGTGTCCTAGAGGGGGTATTCACTCCTCCACTGGCCTTGAAGGGTGTTACTAAAAGAGGACTCATGGGACTATACACTGAAAGAGGAAAATTTTACTGACATCATTTGTCAGTCTGTCAAACATTTAAAATTACAGTCTTGCCCAGTTCTCTTTTCTTCCTCCTAATCTAATGTCTGGTTGATTTTTTTTCCCCCAACAGAAATGAACACTTGCACTGGACATAATCACACGATGCTGGTCTGCATTATATGAGCACTGAAGTTGAAGATGAAATAATCTTAGTTTGATTTCACATTTAAATTTAATTCAGAGTCCCAAACATCTCTTCTGCTTTTCTGTGACAGAGACCATTTATGCCTTCAAATTACATCAAGTATACAGATACACTTATGCTCACCATAAGGTTTTTCTTCAGTTACTTTTCCTGTAGCATCTAAGGTATCGGTAGCTTTGCCCAGTAGTCCAATGGCAGTGTACTTCTGGGAAGGAAAAAGAGAGATTAGTGAGTCAGGTCTTCAAGGCTGATTTTTTTTCTTGTGTGTGGGTTTTTTTTAATAAAGACTCCAACTACCAAATATGTCAAATCAGGACAGGAAGAATATCTGAATAGTCCAGCAACTTAGGGTAAGCAAAAGTATAGATGAAAAAACATGGAACTAAACAAAAATTAATAGGGGCATTATAAGTGCCTGTGATATCAGTTTTATAAAACCTAAGAAGATGCAACATGGAATCTAATTTTTCCTATAAATACATCAGTCCCATAAAGAAAATAATAGGGTGGTGGACACCTTCCTGTGTGATCTCATCTAGGTGTTCCTGCTCCGGCAGGGGGATTGGACTGGATGATCTTTCAAGGTCCCTTCCAATCCCTAGCATTCTGTGATTAAATCAAAGTCTCTGTGGAGTGTCATATGTCACTGTTGAAGCAAGGCACATAAAGCACCTTTCACACATTTCTTCTGTTCCTTCACAAAAAAAAAAAAAGGACACAAAGACCTTTACTTGTGAAAGCAAAGCACCCACTTCGATGGGAAAGCACTGCAACAGTTCTGCCATGAAGCACAGTGATATGCAACAGCCTAAAGCTGGAGTTTTGAACATCTGGAATCTGCTAAGGGCCTTGTGACCAGCATGAGGAGTGCAATGCCACTGAGTGACATCTCTACTTGTCACGTGCTCTCCAAGTGTTTCTGTTTCACAGTTTTTCCTTACACAGTTCTTTTCTAAAGAATTCCTCAGAGTTACATGTTTGTAGATTGCAAGGAAGAATTAACCTGATGCCCAGCCAGTAGCTCTTGTCCTTATTGCATTTCACCTGATGTCCTTCTTCTCCACGTGTTCACCCTAAGTACTGCCAGGCTGGGGGCATAGAGCAGAATCTGCTGAAGCTGACAGAAGGCTTCCCATGAACCAGCTGCCCCATGGCTTTGCACAAGGCTGCCAACACATGAAGACTCACTCTGTAACATGAGTTTGGGTCACGTCTAGAGACACCTTCAGGTATTAAAATCTGTGGTTTGACCCCCTTCCTATCCCATTCCATTCCATTTCCCTCAACCCTATGTTAAGTCCAGGGGCCTTTACAGTATTTACATAGCCTGGGAGAGAAAAACCAAAGTGTTCCACACGCCTCATTCCCAGTAAGGTTCAATGAACTTACCCCAGTGAGCTAATACAAATTTGAATCAAGTTGTGAAAAGATGTATCTTCTAGGAGGTGGTTGACCAAATTCTACTGGAACATATCCAAACAGGCATAAGCAGTAACGTTTTACTCTTGGATGCAGTGCACCCCTTTTCACATAATTGCAAAGTATAAACAAGCTCAAGTAATAATAGTGCAGGCATATAAATCACACCTACAAAATGGGATTACTAAGACATGTCTTGATTTTATTCCATGTGACAACCTGCCACTTGAATGTATTTCTTCAAGCAACTGCCACGAAATGGAAGCAGCAGGAATAGTCACAAAAGGCAGTGGAGAGTAGACTTAAATACAAAAATAACTGTATTCTTTGCTTACCACATTAAGGATACTTTTTTCCTATATACTGCAGAAGTCTGAATCCCCTGACAACTCCGCAAAATCAGGCATTTTACAATCAAATTCTTGAACTTTACATACTTTTGGAATGCAAGGAAAAGAAATGAAACGGAGAACGGATGAAGGCTGCTCCACAACAAATATTTAAATAAATTTTAAAGGTTATTATCTGCTTATAGGACCATAAAATTGCCTGCTTTCTGAGACATTTAATGATCTAATTCTTAATATTTAATAGCATGGCTAGAAAGAAACACTATTCAGCAACTGTTCTAGAGGTTAATAAAAATACGTGAGTAGATCTTCATAATCCTGGCATGATGAATGATCTTAGCAGTACAGTAAAACTCTAAATTTGAAAGTTTGAAACCTTACACACCACCTTCAGATGTTTCCAAATCAAAGTACTGACACTACTTCAGTTTGAATTACTTTCTTCCTCTTAATTCTGGTTTTGGCTATCTTGCTTCAGGCTGGCTGTTACAATAACATTTTAGATTTGACCTCCTAGCAACAGAGAGATAATATCATCTGTTTATATGTAAACACAAACTGTATGAACAATACAATCCAAATCTCAACACTTGTCTTCCCCTTTAATTTCTGCAAAAAGGGCAAAAAGCCATCCAGTTTGTAAAAAAAAAAAAAAAAAAAAAAAAAAAGCATCCTTAAAAATTAGTCACAAATCCCCATTCCTTGCAGGAGCCTTTAAAGAGTCACAAAAGACTCAAGCCAGCAATGCAATAATCCGCAAAGAAGGCCACAGGTCAGGAAATTAAGAATTACAGATGGTTTATGATCAGTCTCTGAAGTGTCCTTGGGTATCTACAATTATATATCATAATTCTTACTAGCCACTTAATAGGGTTTACTTCCCCTTTGCTAGTGTGCAGGACCTGGAGCTTGTAGAAGATAACATGAGAGTCCAGACTTAATCTATTGTTCCTCTTATTTTGTGTCAAAATTCAGCATTAACTCTCTTTAGACTCTAACTCACAATGCCCTCAGATGTGCTCAATGAATTCTGAGTCATTTAATAAGTCTTTGGTGACCTTTTCTCACCTGTGTTGGCAATCATTTATGTCTTCCAGTTTTATAAAATACATGTAGGGACATTCTTCCTTTAACTCTTAAATTACAAATCACAGCAGGAATACAGACAGCAACTGCTCACAACAACGCTGCCTTCAACTCACTCAACCTGAAATAAAAAAAGCAAGGTACTAAGTGTTGCAGGCAGGGGAAAAGCCTATCAAGCTCAGGTTGTGAGGAAACATCCCTCTATCAGCAGCTCATCATGCTCTACCAACCAATAGCCCCCACATTCTTGATCCTTGCTCATCTCAAGAGACCAGGACCCAAACCATTTAAAGATTAAAAGCAGCACCTCAGCTTCCCTATAGTGCACTAAAAGCCAAGATGAAGCATTCCCAGTCACAACTTGCAACCACTGCAGCATTGTGCAATCATTCCAGCTTCTAATGGTGGTCTGTATGGTCCCACAGCAGAGCCTCACAACTGTACAACAGCACAACAGCCCTGAGGGCATACAAACCTTCCCAAAACCATCCTGCAGTAGGGAATGGCTACATCTCTCAGCCATCTAAAAAACCCCTTTTTTCTTGACGTTATGGCAACTGAAACAAAAAGCAGCAAAGTGATTTGAAACCCTCAAGTACAAGCAACTCTTTCCTTCACACTAGTGAGGAGACAGCCTTAAGAAGATGCTTTATAGTGACAAACCACTGCACCCTGTCAATGATGATGTAACGTGAAAACTCTTGTCACACAGACTGGGGGACATACTGCATGTAACCTCAACAACACCAGAAAGACAGGCAAGTGCCCCAGCAGCCAGACATTTACTACCATACCCTGACTAGAAAGAAACATGCCATGAAAGTTAGGACTGGAGAAAGAACAGGATTATAGGAATTCCTAAGAAACAAATTACAAACCCTCTAACAAATCTGACAGATCTTGGGAAGAGGATTTTTGTTTTAGAGTCACAACCACAGGACACAGTCAAAATTACCACAAACAACAAATCATATGATTTTTACAATAATGTCTTAGTAAGAGAATAGTTATCATTTGGCTTTTCTATTTCATATCCAATTTCAGAGAGATCCTAATACTAACACAGAAAGGGAAAGTATATCCTTGAAAAGAGAGAGGAAAAGGCAAGACTATCAGTATACATATTTAACTGTGAAAGGAGGAAGAGGAGGAGAAGGACAGGGACTCTCCTCCCATTAGAGGGGTTGTACAGCCAGCATTGCTATCAGCTGCACAACCCACCCGGGGGGGGCTCCTGGAGGCTGAAGCCCCTGGGCTGACTGCCAGGCGTGTCTGCCCCACTTATCAGTGCAAATGCCAGACAGACCATGGAACACAAATTCTCAGTTTAACTGTTAATATATCAAAGGTTTATTTGGAGAGAAGCCAGAGACTTGAAATCTTAAATCATAACATGTTTTAAAAGCTTTTTCAAACATGGAGAAGCAACACTTTGGAAGAGCTAGACAGAAACACAAGGAATTATGAAATAAGGTCACTAGTAGCTGTCAGGAAGATTTTAAGATGGCTCCCACTGCAGGAATTTCCCAGGCAAGCAAACTCTCTGGAAGAGGCAGTTCATAAGAGTTCAACCAAGGATGCCCCATTTTCCAATCACAGCAGCAAACGAACACAGAAGTGTAAAAGGAAAATAAATAAAGGCTACAGTCCCCTGTGCAAGAGACTGAAAGCCAGGAAAAAAGGAGGCGTATTTGATAGAGAAAGTCAATGTATACACACTGATGTCTGGTACAGCTGAGAAGTTTGAGGGAACACAAAACAAACCAACCAACCAAACAAAAAACCAAAAAATAAGTTCTCCAGAGAACCTGAAGGAAATCAGAGCAGGAGCACAGCAGGCAAGCACTGATCAGAACCAGTGCTCCTGTGTGTAACCCATTCAGCCTGCACTCCTGGTGCAAGTACTTACATTTTCGTAGACTTAGGCCACTGAGATAGTGAAGAGGCCTTAAACTCTCCATTTTACAGTGACATTCTGTTTGTGTGTGATTTCTAAAGCACAACTAAGGTGCTCTGGATTTAATATTTACATAACTTATATTTGTTGTTTGTATCAAACATTAGCAGCTACCAGTGGTTTCCCGTATGCTGATCTTCCACCAAACCAGAAGAGTACATGAGGTAGACAAATAAGATGGAAAAAACCCGAAGGTTGCCATAGTTTCAATTATTTTCCAAAACAAAGCACACTCACTAAGCAGATTCCAATATATTAAAAGCACAAAGCCCTAATCTCTTAAAAGCAGGTTGCACAGAGGCAAAACAAAGACTGTGGGATGAGGGAGGAGTACCATATTTTACATTAGAGCAAATTCAAAATTATCAAACACCAAACATGTCCTCTTAATATACAAACATTACAACTTCTCTACCATTCTTTTTTTTTCTCCTGAAATAAAAAGCTGACTTTGTGCTAAGCCTGCACTAAATTTTATTTACTGCTAGATGCTGTAATTGTACTGTCATTGCTGAAGAACTATCTGATCTTTACTCTTGGACTAACAGGATTTTCTGACCTCTTATGTCAGCTTATTTTAAAAGTTCAAGCACACAGGATGACTAGATTTTCAATGTGAAGGACTAGAACCACCTGTAACAGGGGAACCCACAGAAGATACTTTACCTGGAGTTCAGAGAAGCTTTAAGGTGGTAGCTAAAAACTGTAGCAAGTTTAGATTTTAGCCTTAGAGGGAGGGCAGGGAAGGGGGCAGAAGGGGCAACAATCCCAACACTAACAGGAACACTAGGTCACCTGAGATAGCACCATAGCCACACATCACTTATAAACACAACACAGGCTCCCAAAACCCGAGAGGGGATGCAGGCTAATGTCCAAAAGTGGCTGCCTGTAACCCACAGTCTCTTCATGCAAACCTTTCTGACACCTGCTCTCTGTGGAAACCTATCCCACCCACCAAAATGTCTCAGGCTGGCTCTTAAATGTCATCTTCAGCTTTAATATCTGTTCTTTACCTGTTTCCTCATTCTGTCCTCTAGCACCTATACCACAGATTATACAAAACAAAGAAAGATGACCTTCAGCTTCTATCTGAGAAACAGTTTTAAGGAAATTCATAATTATTTGCCTAGAAATACAGCACAGTCCTTCCAGAAGGTTAAGACTTTCTAGGTGCATACAAATTCACAGATAAAACTGAGCACGTGAAAGCCTTCAGGTGAATTCAAAGATTCTGCTAAGGCAAAGATGCAGTAAATTCTAAAAGGTAGTGTTAAGAGCATCTCCAAGTTACTAAAAAGGAACATTACAGAAAACAATGCAGAATGGCTAGTTTAAATCTCTTAACATCTTTTTTTTGTGTGTGATTTTTATTAAGAAAGAGAAAAGCTTTGCCACGTTGCAGCCTTGATTTTTTTCTTAGTGAATGCAAGCAAGAACTGTACATGTAGCACAGACATACACACAATTATAACAAAGGTCAAGGGGAAAGAAGGCAACATTGACCTCCTGAATGGAAGAACAGAAAAATCACACTAGAGCATGCTCTTAAAATATTCTGCATTTTTGGAGGAAACAGCTTCTGCAGCACAATAGGTGCAGTCTCCTCAAATTTTCAAGTTTTAAAAAAGTGTGAATATTAATAGAGCATGAAGCTGAGTTATTAATAGATTAGGCCTCTGGGGTGAGCATAAAAGAGACTCAAGCACTACACAGCATGTTAAGGCAGCTTACTAATGGTACTACTGCAGGGAAGTGTGTATCTATACTATTTAGCAGCCTCTTCTACAACTTTTTTTTGGGTATACCAGGCAGGGCAGGAAAGAGTGAATATTCATATCTGCCTCCTCTCTTCTTAAGATTTGTTAAGGTTAAAAAATGTATCATATGTTTTGCAGTAGCAGGTAATTCAAGACATCAACAGTGTGTGTAAGGGGCACATTTAAGACCAACTTACCCAGCTAACACTTTAGCCCTTCCCAATTCCTGCATCCATCACTGTGTGGGCTTAACATTCTCTCACTTCATGTTTTTTTGTACAGACACCACTTCAAGTTTTGATAACACCTTCTAAACATTCTCAAAACACATCAAAAGCAACATCATTTGTGCATTTTACCAGTCTTCCTTTTATATAAGCATTGTCCTTGTGACAAAATAAGGAAGATAACAATACTTTCATAAACTGACATTGATCTCTAGTTAATATCTTGAGGCATTCAGGGAATAAGAAATTTGTTGTCAGTAATGTAAAATAATACACAGGATAGAAACCAATGCTAAGTTTGCATAAGCAATGATGGGTCTCTGAACCCAGATCCTCTGCTCTAGAAAGAGGCCATGGAATTCCAACAGAAAATTCTGGTTCTGTGAAAATTTCTCAGATGTCAGTAGTGGTTAAAAAAAAAAAAAGTGCAAACTAATATAGCAGTACTTGGATATAGCTGTTACAGACAACAGACAGAAGTAGGACAAGTTTTATTAATAGACATGACATCTTTGCACTGTACTTCCTTGTATGTTTGCACAATCCTGTAACAAATACCATGTAACAGAAATGTCAAGACACTTCTCTGTCCTACAGCTGTATTTCAGGAATGTAATATACTTCATCTAATGCACAAAATTGTAACTAAATGGGTGAAATTAAGCAACCACTGCCTGTCAGGAAGAATTCACCTAGCCAGTCCACAAGGGCTGAAACACATTCATCTGCCCGTGGGGTAACATCTCTCATAAAACAATCACTCCATCTACAATCTGCCAGTTCTGTTCCTCAAGGGAAACCTATAAAAAACCTTTCAAAACAAGCCTGGGAACTAAAATTCATAACTCCACTGGGTTCAGAAAAAAAACTTGGGCTCAATAGAGATATCGGATTTATGGCACACTATAACGTTACCTCACTCTAACCCCTTCACATGCCACGATGTATAACCTCCCAGCCTCTCTCCCCTAGGAGATAACCTTATCATCTCTTTCTTTCCTCTCCTACCTCCCTTGTAAGGAAACAATAATTTCTTTGGGCTTGAACAAAGGCAAAGTAATGACATTTTGTGTAGCTACAATTTATTTTGCTTAAATGAGCAGGTCACATACTGCACTCTTCTTTTTGTTGCCTCTCCCATCTCACTACAAACAGAAACTCGGTCAGACCCTTGGTTACAGTGGATGGGATACCATAAACAAAGAGGTGTGAGAATATAAAAGGGCATGAACCACAGAGTGAAAAATGAGAAGGTGTTGCAGATAAATATTTCCTAGGGAAAGAGCTAAAGAGCAAACAAACTGCTTTCACTTGGATTCCTCCGGGACAAATACAGACAGTTGGATATGATAATACTGCAATTCAGAAGCAAAAGTCTAACTAAAACCACGGATGGACACAAGCAATATGGGAGCTGAAGAATCATCAAGCAATTAACAACAGCCTCACCCTGTGACTGGAAGTTTGGATGAACGGTTGTGAACAAAAACCTTGCTAACCCACACAGGAGATAAATTGTTTTCTTACCCTATTTTATTAAAGCAGGTAATAAAATGCAGCCCATCTGTGTGGAAGAGTCTTGGGCTCTTACCTATAACAGCTGCACACCCAGAATTGTTGGTATACCACGCTTGTAAGCATTAACTATTTTTATTTCAGAAATGGTCTAAAAGATACCTACTTCACTAAACTCTAAACAAATCTGAAATACACTTAGGTTTAAAATCCATGGCTTCTGTTTTAGATGTGAGAAAGGGCTGGCAAACCCAAACACCTAGTTTTCTGTACTATACCAATTAGTCTAATAAAAAGTATTAAAACTACCCACAAATCTCATCCTTCCAAGAGAATGTTAAAAATAACAGAATATGAAGAAGAAAACAGAACACATCATTATGCACTGTATGAATAAGTAGTTTTGATTTTACCAGCTCCAAAAGAAACCAAGACAAAGCAAAGAGCTCAGCTGGTGATACCATAGAGGAATTTTTAAGATTAAAAGTAAAAGCACAAACCACTAAGAGGATGCTACAAAAGGAAAGTCAGCTCAATCTTCTTGGACTCATAACTCAAATATACAAACTGCTTCCGAAATATGTTTTGGTTTGTTGCTTTTTAAAAAAAAACAAACACCAAAACAACAAACTCAACCACAGCAAGGCTCTTTAAAAAGAAAATTAGAGGATTTTTTAAAAAATAGCATTTACACCATCATGGTGTGCATGTTAATGTGCAAACACACAAACACTGGCAGAAGAATAGAGGTCTCAGAGACGCCAAGTTCTTATAAACCTCCTGCAAAGAGACAGATAGAGGAAATAAATCTATTGCAGTTTCCACCAAGGAAAAGGCTCCAGTGGGAGCCCCATTGTATTACTGGCTACCAAAGAGTCCACATGGGGCTTTGGTGTCTAACGAGCTGTAAACAAATGAAGTCACAAGGAAAGGCTTCATTAGTTCTGCTCCTTACAGAACTACTAGATGTGCTTTTTAATGCATTATTAATTCATTGAACCCATTGTCAAAAGACAGAAGCCAAGGACTTAATTCAAAATCATGAATTCATAGAGAAAGCTAGCAAACTTTAAGAAGTTAAGGGATACAAATTAAAGCCTGATTTTTAGAAGAGTAAAATAATGACAGGAGGTAAACAAATAACCTTCTTTATGCACCCTTTGTTCCACAGCATCTGGTGCCAACCCTGTGTAGAAATAATTTTACAACACACAAACTCTAATCCCGAAATCACACTGCAAGAAGTAACTTACATGTCTTAGAAATTCTCTTACGTGATTTGAACCAAGTCCTACTCAGGCAAGCCCTCTCCCACAGGCTAAAGTGTGACCAGCAAGTCTTGAGACCTGATCACTGAACTAGCATTCATGTTCCACCCAGTATTCATCAGAACTCAAATTTTAACAATTATAATAAATCAAAGTTGTCACATATCAGGTCACTGATGTATCTTCATTTTGCCCATAATCATTTTTTCTCTTTCTAGCCCTTGTTATCATTTGGAGCTTGGGTTTTCTAATCCATTTCCCCTAAAAAAAAAAATAAAATTACTTCTACATTGTGTGTGAGACAGACTAGACACCCATAAGACTGAGTCGTTCAGAAACAATTTATCATAATAAAAATTGGTCCACCCACATCATATTCATTTTACTGGTGAAGCATGAAATATTTTCTCATCTTATTATCTTTATTTTGCAAACACAGTAAAATAATTTATCTCAAAAGAATGCAATGCAAAAAGTCTAAGCAAGACCAAGTGCAAGCCCCAGAATGCAAGAGGAAAAGTGATTCTCCTATGGAACATGTACTCTAAATGCTCAGTATTTACATTCCAGATCCCAGAGGATTCAGCTTCTCCCCCTCACTTGGAATATTTGAAACAAAATAAAGCAAACAAACAAAACCATAAGCCAGCTTGCACATATTTTTATTTCTGGATAAATATTAAGAATTCAATGAGAAATCTGGAACATTAAGTAGGTATTGCCCTTGGCTGCATATTCTATTTGTTTTGAGTTAATTCATAAGGAGGTCAAACCAGTGGAGAACTAGATTTACACTGAAAGAGTAACACTCCTTGTATAATGTGGATGAGTTGCAAATCGAGTGATAATGTTCAGAGCTGCCACACAGAGTCAGGGAAGTTTCACACAACGTTTGGGAAAAAAATCAGAAATAGTCCAATCTCTGGCAGAGCCACCATATGGAGTTTACTGCAATAACATATGTTTTGGCCACTCAGCATAGCTCTGCTGCCAACAATGATAGACTGAACTATTTCTTAACAAGATACATTCCTATAAGCAAACAGTAAATCCTAACCAGAGAGGCTTAGACAGTTCATCTGAATCTTTAGAGTAATAAAAGGAACAAAAGAAAAACACCACACTACAGCATACATTTTAGCACCCACAATGGTAAAAAAGAGGAAATAAGATTATAAACTCCTAGCACATGGCATGGGATGCCAAAAAACCCCAAAACCACTCAAACCTATTTAGACAGTCATGGATTTATCTGCATCAGATCTTTCACCACATTATGAACCTTTGTTGTCAGAGTGGTCAAAAAAAACAAATAGGCAGATATCTGAGAGAGATCTTCAACTTCCTTAAGCCTCTCAAGTTACTGTGTTTGCTACTAATTTGTTTAAGTACAACTAGAAAATAGGGAAGCAGAGACAAGACAAGTTGCAAATGAAGGCTCACGATGGCCATGCCACCTGGCACAGACGTTAGCTCTCTCACATCCTCTGCCACATCAGCTCACACAAACAGTTGCTGTGGAAGAGCTGATCTACTGTCAGGATGGAACTTCACTTGCCTCATTGAATCAAGTGCCCACAGCCGACACCAAGCTAAGGGCAGGTGAGAGCTGACTGCTCTCATCGGGGTAGCTCATCAGACTGCTCCCACTGCCCATTTCTCCTGTGTTCCCCTGCCTTGTGTCTCAGCAGCAGCTATAAGCCTTCCTGAGCTATCTGCGTGCAAGGTTTGGCTAGACAACACTCCTACTGGCTACAGGACATCAGAGTGAAGTTGCCAAGGAGCGTGCTCATACTCTTTTCTGCCAACAAGGTTGAAACTACTTCATCCATCACAGCTGTTTCCACTGTAAACATCAACTGAAGAGATAATTCAATTGCTTTACATATTTTAAAATCAACAATTTTCACACATTTAGCTATGATGACTTAATTTAGCTGAGGTATCACAATGCCTTTTATTAACTTAAAAGTTCTTCAAAAGATGTCAGGTGGTACCTGCTTACATTTCCACTGTAAATCCAGCTCCAGCTGCTTAGTGCATGTTTCAAAACACAGATGCCTCTGAAACTTGGTCCTATAAACCAAATGCAAATCCATTACTGACTACAGTAAGTTTTGGATCAGACTCTGCAGTTACATCTTTTTATCCTGGTTATATTCTCTTCTGTCAAATTATTTTGAGTTGAACTGAAAATTGTCAATCAAATTCTACCTCAAGTTGTCAGTTCAGCACCTGTAAAGAGCTTAAGTGTTCAGACCAGAAGAGAATGGGAAAAAATACCAGAATAAAATGCATTAGAAAGGCTATCAGTTTGCTGAGCCCACTATTGACTTTCCCCTAGTAGAAGGTGACATCTGGAAGGCTTAATTGATTTCTGCATCTGTCATTCTTACCCAAACTTCTCATTTTAAAATAATGGCTAAACCCAGAGGATTTTACTTGCAAAGAAGGAATCAACACTGGCAGATTATTCTTGGGAGTACATGCAATTGGTTTTGTATGTAACACCTACAATCTGGAGTGCACTCACAAAAGACATAGTACAATTAATCAAAAGCAGCAATGAATAAGATTGCTCTTTGTCAAAGCTCTAGTCTGGATTATTTCACGCAGCCACAGGGCTTTGGCTCTTTACATGTGCCTATCCACACGTTTGTGGAGCATCCATCTACAGGAGCTGCAGTCTGGAAGCACAGCTACTACCACAAACACAAAACACTTAGTTCCAAAAGGTGCCTCTTAAGGCCTTCTGGTATTTAAGAAGAGAGAAAAGAAACAAAGACCATCTGTTACTGCAAGCTAAATAACAATTATATTATCTACATATAAGGAAAACGAACAAAAACTGAACCATCATACATAATTATATCCTGAAAACATAATTTACAATGTCATCTTCATTGCAGTCTTTATCTTTTTTTTGTTTCTTTGTTTAAAACACTAAATATTCTAGAAATCTTGCTGTAAAATAGGAATTTGGTCTTTATTAACATTTTGTAGAAAAACCAAGACAAACAAATTATTTTTTTTTGCAAATAAAAGTCTTAACATCAAATTTCTAAATAAATACAAAAAGGAACTGAAGGGCACATTTAAACTAAATTCATAGGATGGTTGAGGTATTTGTATGTTGATGCAGCTCTTCACTGGAAGAAAAAAAGAAAGCCAACAAATAAAAAACCTCACTAATACAAGTAACTTAGCACTCCTTACCTTGGAACCTGCCAACATAGTTTTCAGCATTTTTGTTCCTTTTCCAATACCAACCACTGCAAAGACAAAAGGAGAAATGCCACTTCAAAAACAGCTCTGCAGTTCCCTTATTCAACACTATTCATTACTGAATATTATGCTAATCAGAAATACTGCCTTTCTGTTAGCATACAGAGTCAATGCTTATGAGAAAGTCTCTGTGATGTTCACATAACACTAGTGAAAGGCAAAAAGTCTAAAGCAGAAGATAAATAAGCTTCATTTATCGTTAAAATGCTTTAATTCAACACCTAGATTTATTTAGCTTTTAATCACCAAATAAATGGATAGTGCAATTAATGCCATCTCTGGTTTGATGAAGGCTATGGCTCACCAATAATGCATCCAGCCTTCATTGTAATTAAACAGCCCTTTTAAAGGTTGATAGTGACCAAGAGTAATATAGCCAAGACAGCATAATCAAATTGTTTATCAGGCTTACAGCAAGAAAGTAAAATAATCAAAAGGTCCAACTGCCTCTGTCAAAAATGTTTTATAATCAAACCCTCCCCTTATTGTGTACATACAGACTACTGTCTTTTCAATTTTAAACCAGTACTCTGCAAAGCAATGATCAGTCAGCTTTTCACAAAAGAAGCAGATGGAAAAAGAGCTCTATTTTACATTTTATTTTAAAGGTTTTTACAACCAGGAGGCTTCCTTGAATATGCTTTTCTATTGATTTTCTCCACATACAGCAATCCAAAGAAACAACGACAACAGAAGGAAGATGGGAAACAATGAAAATTTCAGCAGGAAATTAGTTTCATGTACAACTCATGGAACACATAACAGCTGATGTCCTTGATTTTAATAAAACTACAGGAGTTAAGGGAGTTAGAAGGAAATCAGCTTTGTGTTAACCAGGAGCCAGTACCAAAAGCATCAAACCAGACGATTAACTTTTTTTTTTTCTAAAAAACAAAAACTTGTGCTCTACTGCTTCTCAGTCTTTACTTTCTGAGACTCATCAGACTACTGCTTATTCTCGATTACTTCTCTTCTTGCTCCTGAGGGTTTTTAGTCACACATGCCCTTGTGCTTGCGCTTCTGTGTACCTTCAGTTCAGCCTGTTCCTGTCATATTCACCAGATAGGAAAGAGCTGCAACACGTCTGAGAAAGGGAGATAAGCACACAGATAAAACTTTATAACTAAGCACTTTTCTTGCAAAGTGATGCCATCACTGACACTTCAACACAACTGCTGAGCTGAAATATGCTGGAGTGTCAAGAGATTCAATAGAATAATTTTAAAGAGACATTGAATGCTTTTGTGAAAAAGACACTAACAATTTTCCCAATTAATCATCAGCTTCTGTAGCATGTGTTATTATTGAAAGGTGACAGAAACTAAACTTGCCAGACTACACAGAGCATAACAAGCTTTAACTGAATTTTTTATTTTTCATTTCTTAGCCTCTAAGCCACTTCCTGAATGTTATTTGCTACTTGACTTAAGTAATATCTATTTCACTTTCAAAAGAATTACCGTCACTCACTTACCGCTGCCTTTTATAAATGGCTTAGGTTCTCCTAAGGCAGAGGACCTCCAATCTTCTTTACATAAGGCAGAGTACACATTACAGAGATGTGCTCATTCTCAAAAGATGTTCTCCTCTGAAAACTTACCTCTAGGTTTTGATAGTTTTTCATCTTCTACTATGGAAGCCATACAGAAACAAGCCTAATATTTACAATTCCCATTGTACAGCAAGAAATAGCTCTAGATGGATATTAAAAGAAGATACTCATTAAGACTTGATCTACAATTCCTTGCTGCTTGTATCTAAAATATGACACTTAACAGTGAGAAGCAGAAGTTGAGTCCCAGCTCCCACCACCTTTCAAATGCAAGGGAAGCCACAGAGAGGACAGACAAAGATTCTGCCTCAGACAGCAGTCGCTCCAGGCTCCTACCAGTGTGGGGCCATCACATGCCACCTGGTCTCTAAGGTGCCTTTCACTCACACGTCATAGATCACTGATCTCTGTCTCCAAGGTCCTTCCTCATCTACATTTGGCATCAGTAGGAAAAGAAATACAACAGTATTATTTCCTCATGAAAAGCACTGCTCAGTTATCTGCAGTACACTTGGCACACTGAGCAAGACTCTGTATCAACTTAATTCCCATGAACACAGTTACAGAGATGCAGTACATAAAATTTGGGAAACAGTAGTATAAATCAAGAAAGAAAGACTAGGGATTTCAGAAAATGAATACTTCTATTATACTACTGTCCACGAGGAAAGGAAGCTTCCTGCCCTATCACCCTGTGCCAAAAAGCAGTACACATCTTCTGAATAACTTGTTTCTGTTATGTCCTCCCCTTTCTCCTCACTATTGTACCTGAACTTGCAAGACATCTAGGCACATTCCCTTTCCCACTTTTTGTTTTCAGTTTTATTCTTTCCAAACTAGGTACCATTGATTTTTCTCTGTGTGTTTTGTATGGCAGTGGAATGAAAGATCCTGTACCTTCTTCTAACTGATCTACAGCATATTAAGTTGATGCGTTTCCCTGTCTTTACCAAGCACATCAAGCCCAAGTACTTTTTGTCATGCCACAAGAGCAGGCTTTGGAGACTGCTGGATATCAGAGAACAGTAGAAGAAACAATTAAGAAGCATGAGTGATTTTTCTTTTCCTATGGATCAATGTTGCTGACTTCCCACAATGAGCAGTAGCAATACTCAAAGGGAACATCTGTGTAAAAGGAAGAAATCCACTTCACCAATACACACAGTATTCTAAAGTGAGCAGCCACACATACAGGAAATTAGAACAAAATGAGTTTACTTCTAGCCCAAGAATGTTACATTTTGCAAGGTTCACAGGTGACAGAGAAAGATAATTACCACCCTATAGGCCTCTACTAGCAACAGTCTTGGCAAACAACATCCCCTTGAAGCACAACTCTCCCTGAGATGTCATTGCACCAAAACTCAGTAGATTTACTTCCAGTGTACACTCATAGTGGCACCCGTTGATTTTCAATACCAAAACAGTATTGCTGTTATTTCTTCTAACCAAGTAGAGCTACAAAGCTACAATTTAAGGAAGCTGTAGTTTGCATGTTACTTATCAACAAAACTACTGGCAACAATATATAATTTGGGAGTAAACCAATGCAATGGTCACACCCACAGCTGAGTTTTCCAACATCAGCAACTGACACATCCTGTTCCTTCACAAAACAAAGGAATTCAATAAATGGATTGCTATCAAGAGAAAAAGACAAAATCTCTTTGATGACTCTTCTTTACAAAGTAAGATAGGACAGGAAGCAAGAACTGTTTCTGCATTGAGCCTCAAAAAAAGCAGTAGCTGATTGCTCTCGTGCATCTTTCATGCAGCGAGTATTACAGCCCGAAAGGCTCCCTCAAAATCCCAAAAAAGCCTCAGTTTAAGAAAAAATACTTTAGAAAATTGTGATGACCATAAATCTCCAGCGTAAGTTACAAAAGACATCAATTTCCGAGGTAATTTAGAATTCATTACACAAGAGTCTGTATTTTCATGTAATAACTGACAAGTTATTTCAGGAGCTTCAGAGGGAGGGAATACAGCATTCTGTTAAAGAACACATTATATGCATGTAAAAATATATGCAGAGGAAATTCAACCCAGACCACTCTTCCACAGTAACCTGTCCTTCCCCTAAAAACACAAAGCCTGCCACATTTATCTCAAGCTGTTCCTCCACCTCTGACTTCATGTAGGCATGAAAATGTTTCCTAAAATCACCTTTTGATGATCATATTTATATTTTTCATTACCCAGAACTCCTGCTGCTGCACTGTCCAAAGTTCCACCATGTCCAATTTTCAAAACCTGGTTTCTTTTGTTCCCATTTGTTTGCACACCAGCTTCTGCAAATAGAAATTGAAAGGAATCATTATAAGATAACCTCAGAACATAGGAAAAATAGCAGATATTTCCAGATTGATACAAGAGATAAAATCAAATTACTTAAACTATGAATTAGCAGAGCAGAAATTGCCGTACTGAATGAGACCAATGATTCCTCTAGATCTACTCTCAAACTCAAACAATCTGCGAGCTATTTTCACTTAGATTCTAATTAAGTCTTGTGTATTGGAAACTCTGCAATAAACTGAACTTCCTCACTACTGCTTTCAAGCTGTCAGAGCATCTCGATCCACCATACTTCCTATGCAGCTGACGACTCCAGGAATTTTGCAGAGTCCGATGCTCCTTATTTATTAGTATTAAATACAATAAACCTTCTAAGCTCCCTTACCTATTCCTATTACCTCTTCATTACACCTCTCACGTTAGGGAATCAGATATGATCCAGCTAAATCAATTCCATACAAAGCTGAATTGAAGTCTGTGCCTACCCTACAGTTCACTACAGAGTAAATCAGCCTGAATAAGCACTCACCAGTGTGAAAGTATGTTCTCACTTCACCAGTAAGTGCCTAAAAGCCTGAATTAGATGCTCAAGTCCCCATATCCATTATAAAGAGAATCTAGGCCATATAGTCCCTCATACCTTTGCAATTATCACACTTTTTTCCTTAATATCTGACACCCAGGCTTCCCTGTATTCAGAAAAAGCAGTTTCTGGAGACTGTGCCCGGAACTTTCAAACTCCTTGAAACACTGTGTTTTTCACTCAGTTGGTGACTTATTTTTTTTAATGGCAATAAGCAGTGGGACTGAAGTAGAGACTCCTGCCACCGCTGTGCTGCAGCAATGCTGCTGACACCCATTCTGGCAGACAGATGCACGCTGTCCCTGGGACCATGGTCAACAGCTCTCCAAGCTTTGAAAGAATTAATACAATGATAGATAAAAGAAAACTGATGCATAAAAACAATTTGTTCTTTCCAAAGACTTAAAAAAAATAGATCTCCTAGAAGTGGCTCTTCGGAACAGTTGGAAATAACAGATGCCTGAGGGTGCATCCACATCAGAGGCAATTTTAATCCAAATTGCCTCCATTCTCTGTGCTTCGCGTTGCCCTGTGAAGCCACCTCAGAATGCACAAACAGGTTTCCTTCCAGACAGAGCTAAGCCAGAAGATGCAGGTCTAAAGCAGACCTGTCACACTTCCAATGCTACCCAGTATTTAACCTCCAGACTGTATCAGAAGAGTTCTGAGTACAAACCCTCAAAGCACAGGAAGGATGGTTCTCTGTTTCTCCAGGATGTCCAACTGTTTTGGTCTACAGACTGGCTCCCCCTGAGCTGTTCTGCTCTCCAAGTAAGCCGAGATTCTCTGCATTGTGCACTGCAGGACGGGAGCTTTCTGCTGGGGCAAATCTCACCCCCATTCAAAGCAAAGGCTCACAACATGCTGTACTTTCGGCAATAACAGATGCCTGCCCCAAATCAGCAAGCAGTGAACATGGCTTTACAGCCCACTGTGCAGTGTGTGACCAACACAGCGAGTCCTGCAGAGCCAGAACATACCCAGGAAAGGCTCCATTCCCCAACCTGGGCCATGCCATAGCTGTGAATTACCACCAAATAAATAAATAAATAAAACAGTTCTTTTATAGTTTTCTAAATGGTTGGAAACAGAGTGCAGTGGCCTGACAGGGGTTGTGGTTCCAGCACCCTATGAACACACACGCCACCACCCAACGCCCATCCCACCGCCATGCCGGGCAGGGCTGCCCTGGCCGAAGCACTCCAGGGATAAACGCCTGTTCCCTTCAGTCCTGCCCTGGGACTGCGGCCAGGGCCCACACACCCCTCCCTGTCACCGTTTCCTGGCTCCAGCACCAAACCCCACCTCGGCTCTCCAGGCCCAACCCGGGAAGCCCGCACTATACTATGCCATGCCATGCCATGCCTTGCCTTGCCTTGCCTTGCCTTGCCATGCCTTGCCATGCCTTGCCATGCCTCGTCTCCCCCGGCCCGCCGCCCGGCCGCCTACCTGCCAGCAGCCGCTCCTTCAGGAGGTTAAGCACGCCGGCCGAGGTGGGCCCCTTGGGCTTGTACACCGCGAACAGCCCGCTCAGAGAGAAGAGCTTTTCGGCTGACTTGCCGAGCACAACGCCGCCCGCCTCCCTGGCAGCCATGCTCCCGATAGGCCCCGCCGAGCAGGGCAGCCGGCCCGCCGCGACCGCCCGCCTTCCGCCCCACCCGGGGGCCGTTGGGAAATGTAGTCCGGAGGCCAGGCGGCCGCGGCGAGGAGTTGTGAGGGGGGCCCGGCGGGCGGCAAGGCGGGCACCCCAACACGGAGGGACCGGTGGCCGGTGGCGTGTCTCGCGTGGGACACATCTCGCTGGGAATCATTCGGTCAAATGAGGTGGCTTTGAGTAGCTCCACCGCACCACGATTTCTGGGTTCAGTTTTGAACCTCTCACTCCAAGAAGGACATGGAGGTGCTGGAGTGTGTCCTGAGAAGGGCAACGGAGCTGGGGAAGGGGCTGGAGCATAGGTCTGATGAGGAGCGGCTGAGGGAACTGGGAGTGTTGAGCCTGGAGAAGAGGAGGCTGAGGGGAGACCTCGCTCTCTACAACTACCTGAAAGGAGGGTGTGGAGAGGTGGGGATCAGTCTGTTCAACTGAGGAACAAGTGACAGAACAAGAGGAAATGGCCTCAAGTTGCGCCAAGGGCAGTTTAGATTGGATCTGAGGAAGAATTTCTTTGCTGAAAGGGTTCTCGGGCACTGGAAGGGGTTGCCCAGGGCAGTGGTGGAGTCCACATGCCTGGAAGGATTTAAGAGTCCTGTGGACACAGTGCTGAGGGACATGGGTTAGTTGAGGACTTGTCAGTGTTGGGTTAATGATTGAACTCGATGATCTTAAAGGTCTTTTCTAATCGAGGCAATTCTGTGATTCTGTGACCAGACACAGGCATCGCGGGGGAAGCTCCCTGCACAGTGTCCCCACTCACCCATCGCAGCGGTAGTTATCGCACTTCATTGCCCAACTTGAAATAATTATATTCTGGTGACTAGATGCTGAATCCATTAATCTTCTTGCCTCTTGTCATATAAGAGAGTACTGGGCCAGCAGGCTTCTCTCAGATCTCTCGCCTCCGTACAGAAGGACAGGGTGTGGGTTTTCCTCTTCAGTCCTGGTTTTTACAGACTCGTTTCTCTGACAACACTCCCAAGGCATTTAAGCAAGCTATGCTTAAGCAAAGCACTGAGAGCTTGGATGTTTCATTTGTGTATTTCATTTATTCATTTGTAAGAGCCTGCAGATGAAGCCATGAAGAGACACTGTCACAGGGAAATAAATACATGGTTAGCTAAGGGCAATGCATGTTCTCAGTCCTTCCCAGACCTTGAGAGAAGCAAATCTTCCTGCTGAAGACAATGGATCGAGGTCCCTGTGTGGGTTTTCAGGCTGTATTGGAGTCAACACCTCTCTCCATGCCTGCTCACACCTTCCACAGCAGCTGCACAGAGCCCAGAGCTTCCAGCTGCAGGCTGCCATCACCACGTCTGTGAGTGAGATGGGTAATGGCTTCCTGCCACCAGCAATGCCAACCAGCCTCCCCTGCACGCCTCTTGTGTGTATTATTAATTAGACACTTTATTTGCTTAGATCTCATCTACATAGCTGTAATCTGGCTGTGGAAATATTTGCTGTTACCATAAGCTGCAAGGGTGAATTCTCTGGTGAGTGGTACAAGTGGCTGTCATTGCAGGACATGGATGTGAGGTGTCAGAGTCCTTCTCCAGAAGGTAAAATGGCAAAGCCATACTTGGGTAAAAGGTCAGTGAGAAAATTGCTACTGGTTTACATAGAGATAAAACTTAAGCAAAATTGTGGAAGGCATGTTGTAGACCACGAAGGAGTTTTTGTTGCAGACATTGTTTAGTCAGGCTAATAATTTGAAAACTATTCTTGCCAATTCCCTGCTATAAAGAGCTTAAACACAGATTGCTCTGTAAGCAGGCTCAAGCAAAACTATTTAAACATTACTATTAAGAAATGGTGCTAGTAAGCTTCCAAGCAAGGAGATGGCAGCCCAAGGACTAAAATGCAAACCTGCCACACCATGATGGCCAGCAGTATCATTGGGTCAGCTCTGAAAACTTTGTAAAGGGTCAAAGGGAGATTATGCAGAAATGAGAGCTCCACTGCTGGCATAAAGATGTCCTTAATGCAAAGAGCACCTCAGCTTTGTTGTGCAACAGCAATGGGGCCTGTGACAAAATTCCCTGTACTGCCTTCTCAGGACTGACATAAGCAGAGAATTGTCTAAAATGAGGTAATTAACCTGACACAGGCATAGGGCATGAACTGGACATCAGTGTCTGAACCCCAGTACTGTTTCCACAAATTGCAAAAAGCTTTTTTTTCTTTTTTCTTTTTTCCTCTTCTTTTTTTTTTTTTTTTAAGGACAGGGTTTCAGTTGTCTAAAAAACTGCCTCCTACTGTCATTTTTAGTATCAAGCAGGAGTTTCTTGTAGGTCTCCCAAACTTCTTCATCAGCAATTAAAACACATCACTTTGTTATTGCAGCAGATGGAGTCTTTGAAGGCTTAGAAAGAAGGGTTTTGCTTTGACTTCAGTGGGTATTGGATAAGGGCCCAAAATAAGAATTGTGAAAAACTATTAATGACTGTCAGCATTTTAGTTAGCTGGAAGTGTGCGTGCACATGAATCGCACATGGCTCTCTCCATGGGGCAAGGTTATTCAGCATTCAAAATGGTGGGAATGATGTACCAAACTGTTCATCTCAAGGGCTTTATTTCAGATTTGCTTCATGTTGCTTGTGATTAAAAGTCATTACCATCTGCTCAGTAGCCTGTTTGAAATGTTTATCTCCAACGATACCTAGCCAAGCCAGGATCCACAACAACCAAAAGCATGATTAGAGTTACTGACTTTATTTGCAACCTTAATAAAGGAGCTCAGGAAATGGCTGAAAGGACAATGTTGCTTTGTGCATGGAACATGGTAGGTCTAGTAGAGGCAGCCAAATCCTCCCCGAGGTCACTGGAACTGTACAAAGTAATGCCTCAAGGATCTGGTGTGATTATGCTTTATAGAGGAAAGATAATGGGTAGTAGCTGCAGTATGTGCAAACAGCAGGTGAGTGCTGCTGCAGGAGAGGAGAAATCCATTACTTGTGCAGAACAGAGACACAAAATTCCCTTCTACCTTCTCCAGAAGGATGCTCACTTCTTTCTGTGCTTTCAGACTGTCTTTTTCTGAGGTAATGCTCACAGGCCACAATGCAGAAGAAAATGATGCTGCATTGCAGCTTTTAAAGCAGATTCAGTAGCAAGAGGCCATTTGTGGATTTGTGTTCACTTTATGATTCCAGCTTTATCGTCTGTATCCAAATCAGAGCAAATAATTGCGAGGAGGTCAATCACGGCTCATGTTGTTCCTGTAAAAACAAAGAGTTGCAGCTGTTTGCAAGTTTGAGTCCTAGACATGTAAACTGCTCCCTTGTCAGCCAGTGGGTTTTTCTCTGTAATAGGACCCATCAAAGCCTGAAGCACATAGAATATTTTCCTCTAACTGTTCCATCTGTTTGGATAATAAGGCGTAGATAAATAACTCCTCAACTTGTTAGTTCATTCGGTCCCATTCAGATGGGCATGAAGCACATAATTCATCATGCTTGAGTGGTTCTTTGAACAAAAGTAGGTTCTTCAGTATCTTGTTGAACTGCAGCAATTTTGAAAAAAGAATTTCGATTATTGCATGCAAGGAAAAGATAACTACCCATGACATACAGTAATCCTACATTTGCCAGGGTTTTTTTAGCCATTCTCCCCAGGAGAAGAAGTTCCTAAAATGTAAGTATTTCATAAAAGACTTATATATTTTGTTCAGAACAAGATTGGTAGTTAAGGTTTACACCAATTTGCATTTTACATGTAGGCTTTTGTTTATTTTAAGGAATATTTTCTTTGCACCTTTATTTTGGCTTCTCTGATACTAGAGGGTTTGTTTTTAATTGAGAATAGTTTAGACAAGATGTTTTGGTTAGCTGATTTAATGCAGATTTATAGTGTCAATTTGAGTGGAATTGGACAGAATACAGTAGGATCCAAATGTTTTTAGCTGTTCATTCTTTATGTGAAATGCAATTCTGGCTGTTAGCTAAACAAAAGAACAGACATCTTTCCTGATCGTGAATGGTGTAGAGCTACAGACAAATATGATACAGATATAATTTCAATTGCTCCTTATGCACCCTTTATAAACATATTATGTTAGTAAGTGAGGATAGATCTATTATGGACTGGGAATTTATTTTTAATGTCTGATAGATGTCCAGGTGTGTCTGTAGTGCCAGAGGACTAAACATGATCTGGAATCAAAAGATTCAGTGACGCTGAGGAGAAGAAAAACAAAATACATTTTGCAGACCTTTGATTTTGTTGCCAATAAAAGTCTCAGTGGGACTCTCAGTTCTTGTTTAAATTTGCACAGTTTCTTGTTACAATTGCTGTCAAATAACTAATTTTCCAAGAAGCTGCATCCTAATTTGGAACAGCGAAGAACTCGACAGATGTGTATGTGAAAGAGGCAACGCATGAGGGATTGTTTATGTGGACAACTCAACTCCAACCTGCTCCTCTGTAAATTCAGAACATAAGGTTAAAAGGACCTAGACAGTATGAAATCTGAGAAGCTGCTAAATACCACAGCTAGAAAATACAAGTTGAACTAAAGTGTGTTTTCTTGAAAAACATTCAGTCTTGATTTGAAAATACTGGGAAAGAGGGGAAAAAAATAGATCTGTAGCTTCACTAGTAGTTCAAATTTATACTTTTCTCAACTGTCTTTGTACAATTTCAGCATTCAGATAAACATCACAGAATCACAGAATGTCAGGGATTGGAAGAGACCTCAAAAGATCATCTAGTCCAATCCCCCTGCTGGAGCAGGAACACCTAGATGAGTTCACACAGGAAGGTGTCCAGGCAGGTCTTGAATGTCTCCAGAGAAGGAGACTCCACAGCCTCCCTGGGCAGCCTGTTCCAGTGCTCTGTTACCCTTACTGTAAAGAAGTTCCTTCTCAAGTTTAAGCGGAACCTCCTGTGTTCCAGCTTACACCCATTGCCCCTTGTCCTATCATTGGACACCACTGTGAAGAGCCTGGCTCCATCCACCTGACACTCACTCTTCATATATTTATAAACATTAATGAGGTCCCCCCTCAGTCTCCTCTTCTCCAAGCTAAAGAGGTCCAGCTCCCTCAGCCTTTCCTCATCAGGGAGGTGCTCCACTCTCTTAATCATCTTGCTGGCTCTGTGCTGGACTCTCTCAAGCAGCTCCCTGTCCTTCTTGAACTGTGGGGCCCAGAACTGGACACAATATTCCAGATGTGGCCTCACCAGGGCAGAGTAGAGGGGGAGGAGAACCTCTCTCGACCTACTAACCACACCCCTTCTAATTCCCATCTTATGAGCACACATACAGACTCTGGTTAATAGTTTGTGGTGGACGTGCAGCAAAGAGAATACCTGAGCTCCTTAAATGACCGCCTTTCCTCACCTCTTCATTCAAGTGAAGGAATAGATTATTCCTCCCGAAAAAAAGCCACTTTCAACACCTAGCATTAAACTCACATCAAAATTAAATAAATATAGTATCATTTTCTTGACACAAAAAAGCTAAAGCCTGTGAAGCCCCCATCTGTGGGGAGCAAAGAGCTTCTCTTCCAAAACACTCCTGCACTTCCAGATTAATGTGCTGTAACTGCAGCGGTGGCACAGCCTGTGGCAAATGCTTAGGGAAACCATAAGAATGAAGACTGCAAAGAGTTTGCTTCTTCCCTTATATCCCCTCCCAGCTTCTTGTTGTCTGCAGTTGGACATATTTTTAGGCAGAGCTTGAATGTGGACCATTATATTTAGCTGTTATCAATGGACCTTCCTGCTGTTGTCTAATCTGCCTAATTGCTTTGAAGCCGTATGTACATTCAGCTTTTACTCTATGGCCATGACTTTCTCAAGTTAGTTGGAGGTTGCATGGAGAAAGCTACCTTGACTAGGACTCCTGATTTGAGTACAAGGAAAAATGAAAAATTCACTCATTTAGTTCCTCCATTTCTCTCATGATTTGAAAGGCCTTAAATCACATCTCACTCTCCCTTTGTCTGTCTCTTCTCAATGTGAAGAATCCTATTAAGTCTTTCTGAAGCTTCCTGTTTAGTCACTCCTTGTACAGAGGTTATTTGTTGGCTATAATCTTCATTATGACTGTAACTGTCTTCTCCATCTATTTTTAGATTTTATAACATCCTTCTTGATACAGGGTGACCAGTATTTTACTAAGCAGTTAAAACATGGCCATGCTATGGTTTTATAGTGTGCTTTCTGTTCCTTCACAAAATTCTTAGCACCTGATTTACTTTTTTTATCTCTTTATGAGGGGCGAAGCTTGACCTGCTCGGCACAGCTGTAGAGGCTCTTTCTGCATCATGAAGCATCATTAACAGAGCTGGTGGTAGATGGTAGCAGGTGTCTCAGGACCTCATAACACTTTCCTGACTGCCTGACACTTCATGTATTGCAAGTGAAGCTGCCTGATTCTTGATAGCTGTTCTCTTTCTCCCTGTATCTTCCATCTTCCATTGCATGGATGCTTTTTGGGGGACAAACACACAATTATATTACTGGGAGAAATAATAATTCTCTGCAGAAGTCGGATAGCACACATCATTATCTGATTATTAGCCTTTCTCCCAGTCTGACAAGTCTTCATGCCTTTCCCAAGGATGGCCCTCACTGGGTGACTCACAGCAAGAAAGTAAAGAACTAGCTGAAAAGCATTTCTGCAAAAGGCAGTTAGAAGCTCAGAGATGAAGGTTCACTCCACATTAGGGTCTTGGAGTTACTGCCCAAAGTGTAACAGTTTCTTAAAAGCTCTGGTCTAATTTGTTCATAAGAAGAAAGAAATCTCTCTCCTCCCACCAAAGAAGGGCTGTTCAGAAACCCTACAAAGGCAGATGGCTAAGCATCTCAGGTTCTTCCTGCAGGAAGAGTGGGAGCATAAGTAGGTGACCTCCTCTCAGACATGACCTCCGTTAACAAATCTCTCCTCTAACTGGAGACATCTTCACAACAATCATCCTCCACACAGGCAGAAGCCGGCCTTTCTCAACTCAACTAACCTGACAGTTTTCTCCAAGCCACCTTCTTTCTTTTTTTTCCTCAGAAGAATTCAGTCCTTTTGGCTCTAACTCTTTCAAAAAAAGACACACTCTGTATATTCATCTTCTACCTGATCATTCACCCCTTGCAAATCCTCCTTAATATCTCCCTAGCTTAACATCACCAGCCCAAGCAAATGCCTATGATAAGAAGGTCAAAGCTGTGGATTTGCTATCCATTGTCCCAAGAATGAATTTTGAGCCGAGGAGCTATTTGCTGTTCCCTGACCAGAAGTGTCAGTGGCCATTCTGGCAGCTTTTGCCTGGAAGATAACCTGTTGGCATGTGAACAGCCATAGCATGCCTCCTCCATCCTCTTTTATTGGCAAAATCTCACCCTAAATAAGTACAAGTAACCATGGATTAGTTTCAATTAATTCAGAAGTACACACACACAAAAGTAGCCATTGCCTGCGGGCAGGGGCTGCCAATGGCATCACTAATGAGAACTCTAGAATCAATAATCACGCAGCTCCAGGCAGTCAAGTGTATTTCTAATGCACGTTATAATACTGTTGACAGAAATTGTTCCATTTGCCATAAATTATTCAATTTTTAATTGTTTAGGCTTTGGAGTCTGTAAAGATGCTAATTGCCAACTGTAAGATTAAATTGATAATGTCTGCTTTTTATTTTCATAAAGTTCCACTTAAAATCACAGAGAGAAGAAAGACTTTGATTTTACAGGTACTCTGTTAAAAATAAGGAAATCAAAAAGATGATGGGTGCTCTGCTTTTTTATTCTGGGTTGTGATCATTAAAATGATGTTCCATATTTACCATATCTGTATGGACAAAGTAATAAATATTTTGACCAGCATGCATACCTAGATCAATATCCTACTCCATCTGGGTTATCCTTTCCCATATCTTGATCATGGCCAATGAGCAACCTTAAGATATGACCATATTTTGGCCTGTCATATCTAAAGTCCTATACTTTTCCTTGAAATAAGAAAGTGAAATGGAGTCAAGTGTTTGTCAGTTTTCTGACATTTCTTCCAGGTTTTGATGTGTTTGTATCATTCTTACATTGACTGATTTATCTTGCAGGATCTGTGAGGATATTGTCTAAACAGATGGACAAAGAGAAAGTCTGTTTTTTGTAGTAATCACTATGGGGAAATGATAATGAGAAGTTTATTCAGAAATATTTTTGCTTAGAAATAAAGACTATTTGCAAGAACTATAAATCTGGTATCACCTAGAAAGTCAGTCTGGATTTCTACCCTTTAAACTGATGTTGTTTAATTTGAACCTCTGTTTAATCTGTTCGATGGGGAAAGGAATTGCTATTCATGGTATCCTGATTCACACGCTGCTTCTGAAAGGAACCTCAGTGCATCCAATCTCAAATGTAAAAAATAAAATAAATGAAAATGAATAATGTTTTCCTTTGTTAGATGTTGAAAACTCCTTCCTGAAAAGCGGAAAAAAGGCCCAAGTATTTTTTTTCTTTTAGCTCTGAAGTTCACTTTGAAGCAGTATTCACTTACACAGCTGAAGAGCTTGATCCCAGGAGTGCTATCAGTGAAGTCACTGAGAGGTAAAGGATGCTCAAAATCATGCCCTAATTGCTAACTTGGCTTGAAGGTACGTTCTGTGTCCTACTAAGAAGCCAGCCCTACAGTTTACAGCAATCATCCTGTGCTGTAATAAAATCATGGTAGGCTGTGGTGGCTGAGACTATCAGTGTATAAATGTGCCACTGAAAAGAGGCGCTAAATGGAGGTACCGTGACAACGATATTTTGGCAAATAATAATCAAAAGGTGACCAGGGTTGTGCTAAAAGATGATCTGCTTGAGTTAGTGCTTCAAAAATAATACACTACTGAGTATCCCTTTTGTTTAAACCCTTTTTTTCATGGGAAGGTCATTAAGTTACTTAGATTCTGGAGTATATTTATTACTTTTAAATCCAGTGCAGTCTATTTAGTCTTCTGACGCTTCTTTGTGAAACATTAATGAGTAGCTCACGCACACAGTCATAGAATTTGTCTGATTACTCCATTCATATTTAATAAGCTTGCTGCTTACACTTCAGAGTAACAACAGAAATTAGATAATGCAATACTTTAGGCCTGGAGTGCCCCTATATTTGGCTCTAAATTATTCATTATAGTGGCCGAGGGCAAGAGAGCTGGCGTAACCCTAAATTTATCTAAATCTTACATTGTCTAATTTGTGCGTCTTTGTCTTTATTTCTACTTTAAAAAATAACAAATTTTTATTTAAACTGAACACATCCAGTTTTCATCTGTTGTAGATTTATCATCATTCTCTGCAGAAGTACTGCAGTCAGCTAAAAACAAAGATAATTTAGTTGGACTTCAGCTGTATATACAAAATGTGAGCCCTGCAATCAAGTAAGACTGGGAAGATCTGTTTTGTTGGAGCAGTGATTGTATTTTCTAGCTAAGAGTATTTTTTTTTCAAACTGTCAATTAGACAAGAACACAGATATTAACCAGCTGCACTCCCACATTTTTAGATTTTTGTGCTTTCATTCTATAAACTAAATGTCTCTTTCATATGGGTTATATCCAGAAACACACTATCAGTGTAATATTTTTAGGGTCTTTAAAGTAAATAAACCTTGTAAGGTAAAAATTCTAATCTAAGCCTAGGTGGCCCCTCAAGCAGAGTCTAAAATCATATCTTAAATGTCAGTGGGCTCATAATCCATTTACCAAAAGAGGCAGAATCTGTCATACCTTCAGATTTATGGCTGGTAATGTCCCATTCTTAAAAGACATGTCTGAAAACAGAACCACAAAATATAGCTCAGCTCAGATGTATCCCAAGTTTCACAACAGCAGAAATTTCTTAAGAACAGCTCACTTAAGGCAGCTTGTGTCCTCTGATCTCTGTAGAGATTGCCTCTTCTCATGGGAATGGTTCATAAACCCTCTCTGAGTTTAAACCTTTAATGGAGCACATACATATGCTCAGCATCAAACTGGATCAGGTACCAGGGGCGCTGGCTCTGAGATTCACGTAGACTAACTGGCTGTCTAACAAGATGGGGCAACACCAGGCTCACAGGGAGGGGTACCAGAGCATCAGTGAGATGCCACCTCCTTCCAAAGCATCTCAGGGAAAAATATATATGAGAAAATAAAGTGGGGTGTAACTACATTACACACAAGCAAGAGGAGCCCAGAAGCAGTGCAGTTACCCCCACTTTTTCCTCATTGCTTGAACCACTGAGTGAAATGGCCCCATTATGGAAAGCCCCAGTCCAGATAAGTGGCAGCACAAAAACTACTCACTCATTCCCACACCTCAGCTTGACCAAACCAGCCTGGTCTATGAGGCCAAAATGAGGCAATAGCATAGAAAATGATGTTACACTGTTCCTAAAATACAGTTAATCCTCATTAAAAATTTGGAACCTCTTTGTACTCATTGCCTTTCAGGTGACATGCTTGGTAATGCATCATTATCATCACCTGTTATTAAGAAATTAAGTAACATGTAAGAATCGGAGGCATTTTATCACATCTCAAGTGCTGTCTCACTGGAACACTCACAGAGACAGATTGCATATCCTGACAGCAGTCCAAGGGGGAAAAAAACAACTTTGGGAAGGCAACACAATCTAAATTGCTTAGAGTTGAGCCAACAGACAGATGGCAGGAACTAAATGTCCTTAAAAAAAATCCCATGGCTGTGGCTGTCCTAGTGTCAGTCTGATATTCTGCCCAACTGAGAGCCCCAGTGAATGAACTGCAAGGAGCTTATAGTTGTTTCAGTCCAAAAGAGCTTAGGGGGGAAAGAGTTGGAATAGATGAACTGCTGCAAATGACAGCAACTCAGAAAGTGAATATGGGAACCTGCCCATTCAATACAGGCAATGGGAGAGGGGGACTCTAAAAAAGAAATCTGTGATTTGATAGTTACATTAATAAGTTATTTTTCAGCAATAGTGGAACAGTTATTGTAACTGCTTCATGGCCAGCAGATCCAGCTGCTGGAAACTTGCCTCTTGCAGAGAAAACAAGGGCAAGGTTTTTCCCCACTTAAATCCTCAAAAGTAAAGCTTAAATTAGATTTGTCTTGGGCATGGCAGAAGCAGATTTATGGAGTAGCAGCGTCTCTGCTCTTCCCTCAGCAGGGCTGTCTGCACAGCACACCATCCTGAGCAGGTACTAGCTGAGCAGCTTCCTCAGCCACCCACACTCCTCGTGCCAGAACAGAGTTTAAGGATTCCTCTTTCAGGTAAATCCCATTAAATAATACCTTAGCTTTCCCCTGCGTTTTGGAGAGCAGGAAATACCAGCTGGAGGAGGAATGAAGCCTAGAATAGCAGCTTGTATTAAACAAGACTTCTGAGACTTTTCCCTCATTCTTTTAAGTACAGCTTAGTGGTTCAGCTAAAAGAGGATCTGCTTTCTTCTTCGGAAGCATTCATCCACATTTAGCTTCAAAGTCCAACTGTTTTAGCACTGAGAACTGTATAGTTTGTGAGACTCAGCAACACAGCACGCTTGCTTTTCCCCAGAAAGCTTCACCTTGTCTGACTGGCATAAAACGACAGTGGAGACAGACCAGATGCTCACAGGAAGAGGCTTGTGTGTCAAAGAATCATTAACATGTCTCCAGAATCAACTGTGCTTTGTGCTTGGGGTTGGCAGCTGAATCAACAGCCTTGTGTGATGCTGGTAGGCTGAGTTTCAGTTCATAGTGGCACAGGAGGGGGAGGGCTGCACCACCACATAGGCACACACTCCTGAATGTTTCTGAAAATCCTCTGAGCTTGTTTCAGAGGTTTCATGGGGCAGGGAACAGACAGAAAGGGTGACCTTCCCTCAGAAGCCCTTCCCTCAGTGTGTAGAGCTGGCAGCAGCTCCCACTCCTAATTCATATTTCCATCTGTCCTCCCATTGAAGGATGAGGGGGAAAACATGCCTAGGGGAAGGCTGGCCAGAGAGCTATTATTGGTTTTCCCTGCATCATTGCTGTCCAAAGTGAAGGAGACATCCTGGCCAGTTACAGGGAGGCAGAAGGGGCTGCAAACACTTAGAAACCACTGAGATCATTAAACTTGCTTTGATCATCACAGTAATTCTGCATCAAAGATGCTGTGTGGCAAATCTCTGTATCATACAAATCACTGTGCTGGAGCCATTCCTGGGTGAATGTTTTCCTTCCCAAAGTCTGCAAAGGAGTTCTTCACTCCACAGTAAAACGTGAGAGATTGAAGCAAACTATCAGAGGAGTGAGCAAGCTGCAGGGTCTTCTCATTTCTTCTGGGGCCAGCTTTAGACAGCCAGCCCAGGCTCAGGGAGCAAAGAGGACACTTAAAGCCACTTTTATACTCTGGTTTTGATTGCTGTGTGCTTCTTGCCCATGGATCCAGGCCTTTGCTGTTCTATTTACCCTTCCCAGAAATGCACTTAGTGATAAATGGAAGATTTGAATCCAGGCATTCACTCTGGGGAAAACATAGGTTACAATAAATAGTGGTCACAGGTTAAGTCATCCAGGTATTGTGTGTGCTCTTAATGGATATCAGAGAAAAAATACTCCATAATGCTTGCAAATAACATTTTCTTTTTCCCCCAACAACATCCATCTTAAATTATATCTCATGAGAGATTTCAGCTATTTTCTTTGCTTTCAAACACAGCTTCCCTCTGTGTTTCTGACTCTGAAGTAGAGAGCTGAATTCAAACTGCAGAGAAATCTGTTAGAAAATGCCTGGAGGTATATGTGGCACAAAGACACAGGAACTTTATCTTCTTTTCTAGCTGCTCTGAACTGATTGTGGGGATTAATGATTTCTCTCTCTTTAAAGAACTCCTTGGAGCTACATAGTCTCAAATCAGATAAAGTATATGCCATTCCCTGACCAGGCACCTGCCAATTTAGGTTTATCCTTTTAATATGGGCACTTCTAGTTTTACAAAGATTTGACTTAAAGAAAAGTTTTTTGACAGATACCATCAGTTTTCCAAAACACGTATGATGTTTTTTCTGAGAGCCCTGCTAACCTGGAATTTTTTGGAGAAGAAAGAAGATATAGCAGAAATTTACCATTCTGCTGAGAACAATCCAATACCACACCTCTGTCCTGGGTAAATCCCTTGAACAGTGTGTAGGGCTTGAGGTGGCTTCTGACACAAGGACAAAGTTTGCCTTGGAGAATATCACAGGCGTATTTCATCCTGCCCTCAGACCAAGTAGGTTACCAGCAGGCACAGAGAAAGCAGGCAGGCAGCTCCTTCATTGAACCAATGTCTGCTCAGGTTTGCTGCAAGCTTCCACATCCACAAAAAGGGAGTAAGGGATTGCTCAGGAGCACAAATACATAACATTGGTCTGTAGACAAGTCTTGAAGAGATCAATATGGATGTTTCTGGAAATGCACCAGAGACAATGTGGCTCAGTGACATTAAATCTGATTATTGGCTCCTTTCTAACAAAGTCAGTGGGAGTCATCTTGGTGAAAGCGTGTTTGGACTAGATACCTGTCTGATTCATGTCCTTATGTATAGGAATCCAAAGTCAGATTTGTTATTTGGGGTAAAAAAAGAAACCAAGCAATTCATTCACATATACAATAAAAAGGAATTCACACACAACCAGAAGTCTGCCAAATGCAGAGAAAAATGGCATTGTAAACCACTTCATAGCATCAAAGAAAATAAGCTGGGCGTACAACAAGGTAGGAACCATCTGCTTGGCTTCAGTGGGAATTTTCCCAGAGTAATCACTGCAAGGGTGGACAGATCATGAAATAGAGAAATGTTTTTCCTCCTTTCCTAATTAAATTTACTGGATTTCCATGGAATGGTTCCTGGCACAGAGTAAGACATGTATATGCAATACCTTATCATTGTAAGGCTACATAATTACGGTGATAAACAAGCCCATTTAGTTTAGCAGAGTCTGACATTTCATCTGATTGACAGACCTTCATTTACTACAGATCATAAATCCATTTTTTGTAGGCATGTCAGATTTCCCATTCAGCCACTGCTCTATGCACCAAAATACTTTTCCCTTCCTGCAGCATCCAAGATATATATCTATTTGATGTAGTACCAGATTTCTTTAGGAAGCTAAAATTTGAAGAGGTGACCATATTTGCTTCATTCTTCTTCATGATATTCAGACTAAACAGTTGGCTTTTACACAGGTCTTCTGTAAAGCTGGGAGCAGAGAACATGAATCGGGGAGGTAGAGGTCTCTATGACCTTGTAATAAATTAATATTATCTTTTGACTCGATGCTTTTGGACCTGCACCATAAATTCTTGATCAAGATGTAAATTCAGACCTACTCTTAGTTTGCTTCTGCTATGGTATCTGGAATTAATATTTCAGGTAGTGATTCAGGTCTAATGCAATTGGAGTTAAATATTGCTGTCAATCTAAGTACATTTAATTAAGCAATATTTGCAGAGCAATCAGATGATCTGAGAACTACAATATACTGACCTGGAATTCTTCAAGTCTTCTTTTTCTTTCTTTCTTATTTCAATACTTCCTTTTGCATTCCAGCTTCTTTTGCACTGGCAGTTTAGCACTGTCACGTCCTCACAGAGGACAAGAAGCTGGAACCACTGTTTTGTTTCTGTACTTCTTCCCTTACTGTTTCAAATAATACATATTAGATTTATGTTTATTTTCTATGTGAAATGAAACCAACCTTGAGAGTTACACAATGTCAGAAAAAACGTTTTTTCCTAGTTAAATTTTGTTGAATCTTTTTTAACATGCTAAGCTTTATTTTTCCAGTTCCCATTTTAAGTGGAAAAGGACAAAAAAGGAGAAACAATAATTTTCTAGTATTGTCTGTACTATTAGTTAAAAATTAATAAATTACATATAAAAGCAGAGATTAATAATTTATCTCCAGGCAGTGGGCCTGACAAGGAAAATCCATATTCTGGCTACATTTTCTCAAGATACATGAAGTAAAGAAAGTAACTAACTCCTACAAAAGACTTTAAATGTTGATTATATATCTTGAATGTAAATATAGTCAGGTGAGTTTACAGAGACAGGCACAGAGGGAAAAAACAAGTAAGGAAAGATTTTTTAAATAGGCTTTTATTGTGTTTTTTTGCAACATTTGATTGACTTTCTAATGTCTTTAGCAGTATCATTCTGCATAATCAGATCCAGAAGGAAAAATTATCAATGAGCAACGTGATCTCATCAGCATTTTCCTCCATACAGTTGTTAAAAAAAACTGTGTGACCCGAGACAGGGGTCAGTCACGTTCAATAGCAGACCCAGCTTGGAGACACTGGTCAATCAATGAAACCAAGCTCTTTTGAGGAAAGGACAGTAGCTTGTTTAGTTAATTGTGTATGGACTCAAATTTTCATCATACCATCTGCTGAACAGCTGGATGTTTCCTGATCTCTAAAATCTTACACTAAATATACTACCAAGCTTTTCTAAAATGCCCCACACTCCACCAGCAAAGTCTCTGAACCTCAAGACTCTGACACCATTTTTCCTCCCAGCAATACAATGATTTTTTTGCCTCCTGGCTGCAGGGCTGTGATGCACAGAGGCTGGCTGAGCTCTCAAGGGCATGAGAGAAACCTGTGAGCCCTCAAACTCAGAACTTGAGATTTTGCTCCATTTCCCTCTCTCCAGGCAACCTGATTGTTGCACATTTAGAAAGCATAAATGTTAGATGAAGTTCAGTTGGACTCTGAACAACCTTCTTATTTACAGGGCAGTCCCACTGCTCGAATCCATCTGTAGAAGGAGTTCCCAAGCTGGCATGTGCCCTAACTCACACAGCTTGAATGGTTTAAAGATACTTCTGTGTATATAACACCTGGGCCCAATGTGACTTTCAGGGAGTGCATAGCTGCATGGCACAGCCCAAAGTCGTCAGTGATTTCACAAGTTCTTTATCAGTCTTTATAAACATGGTATTTTGCACTAACAGGCTGCTTAAGAGATCTGGGATTCCAGCTTCCATTAAAATTAAGCAGAACAAAGATGTTCTCATCTTCTCAGCAGAGCTGAAAGCACAGGCTTGCCATCCTGCAGTGCAACACGGTTGTGCTGCAGTTCTGCAGGATATGTCAGGTGTATTTAGGGCAGTAGCTGGCCTGGGAACCAGGGTAGGTGAGGAGCAGATGCATCATCCCCTTCTGCTGCCTCTGCTCTGGGGACAGATAAGCTGGGGGCAGCGGGGGAAGAGCAACTCCTTGAACCAGCACAGCAGTAATCCCCAGGGTGCACTGGATCTGTATTTTGGATCATTAGGGTAGAGTGTTACAGATTTTTTTCTATAATGTGTATTTTGAGATAAATACCAGTGGCAGTGAAGCGTCTTCTGTGAAATTGTTAGGAAAGGGTCAAACCGCTGATGTGGCAATTACCGTTATAAACCACCGCTGGCCAGTGGCCACGCAGCCGAGCAGAGCGCGGCTCACACAAACCGGCTCAATTACTATAAAACAGTCAGATATACATTGGGCTGGATTTAATGGCTGCAAAACTGCCTGGCAATGAACAAGGTTTGCAGCCTTTGACTGATGATGAACTGCCTGTGTAAGCTTTAATTAGCCAGCAGCAAGGCAGAATTATAAGAACTGTTTTACTAGGGCAAAGTAAATACTTGCTCTCCTGCTTCCCCCATCCCTGAAATTTATTACCCACTTGGAGGTGTCCACACCTAAAAGCCAAGGAGGCAGATGCTGGGGGAGTGAGGAAAAGGCTCTTGCAGCCTGACCCCTCAGGAGGAATAGCTGCAGCTAAGCCTTTTACGCTGACATATTTTTCTGAAATATTTATGCCCCATCATCCCCTGTTGTTTACCTCATGGTCCCCTCTCCTCGCTCACACCGAGCTGCCTTCACCAGACAGCCTCTACTATTTAGGAAGCACAGAAAAAAAGGTAGGAGTCTGAAATTAGAGAAAAACCTTTTTGGCATGCATTGAAACATCCAGTGAGAGAGCTGTGGCGATTTAATTGGGCAGGCCTAAAGGGCTGGAATAGAGACCAGTGGGTGCCCCAGCAGTGCCATGCAAACATGCAAAGGGCAGAGTTCCCCTTGCCTTGGCAGGCCTGACCGCTGTCGATTTTAGGTGGGAACTGCTATTCGGGACCAGTTGTTAACAGTTGAGTGGTCTGGTCAGTTGTTTCCCCCAGTCTGTGCTGGCTGCTTTCCCCTTGCCTGCCTGCAGAAAGGGTGCCACAGCCTCAGCAGCAGCTGGAAAGAAGGGAAGAGCCCCTTTGAGGCAGCAGAATGTGGGTTAGTGCTGAAAGGTGCACGTGGAAGCAGTGCTCTTATAGACATCCTTCCTACAGACTTCTGTCTATTCACTTTCTAGTGGCGCAGAGACATCACTTTGCATCATTTTCAGTGAGGAAGGAGCTGAACTTCCTTCATGCTCTCCCCTCTGACCTAATTACTGTAGGAGAAGGGGAGCCCAAAGAGAGTCAATATGGAAAAAAACCTGTTGGATCCTGATATCAGTCAAACTGCTGGTGGAAAGGTACAGCTTCCCTGAGCTGAGAACAGCAGATTTGTCCTTTTCAACAGTTTTGCAAGACGAGGTGCTTTTGCTGTGGGATTTTTGGTTCCTTTTGGTCAGTTTTTGTGGGTTTTTTACCAGGTCTAGATCCAGGCTGCCTGAAGGTAACCATGGTTTTGCCAGTGATTTTAGTGTAATAGGAATTTGATGTTGAAATATTATGAGTTCACAGGCCATATAAACGGTAATATTTTGTACATCAGCTCTAAATCCAGACAGCCAGAGGGCTGAAGGTACATTTCCCCACTGCAAACAGATCTGCTGAAAAGCATGAAATAGAACTTGATTTAAAGGAGAGCCACCAATCCTGATTGTGGATTGTGGATTCCCCTTAGATGGGGAATGGAAGAAGAAGCATGATCAAACACACTTTATTGACTTCATTCCTTCCTTAACTAACAGGCAAACTTCTGAATGTGTGCCCAGTAGCCGTTTTATGAAATATGAAAGCCAGCACTAAATTACAACCCTCAAATCACCAATGCAGAGCCCTCAGATTTTTATTTTATTATTTTTTTTCCATTTCTTCCACTATAATTTCCGGGCTGGAGCTCTAACCATTAATAGCAGCTACATCATTACATTGCCATGACACTTCAGCAGCACCCTCATCCATTTCAGTCATTGATCCACTAATGTGTGCCGGATGAAAAAGGAAAAGTTCCAACTCATTCATCCTCCCCCTCTTTTTGCCTCCTCTCACCAGGTGGCAGCCAGTCACCCTTTCCTTTAAATCCCTATCACATTTCAGATGCTCAGTGTTAATTGTCTCAGTACAAGGACTGACCTCAGACAGCAAAACTAAAATTAAAGTAACAGGGCCATAGAAGTGGGTGAAATGCTGCAGAAGTGGATGGATCTGCAGCTGCTTCCCTTGGCCCACAGTCTGCTGACAGCGCTGGAAACAACAAATGTGAGAGCTTCAGCTGTAAAACACACTTGTCGGCACTGGATTCTTCCTGGAATATGAAGCCAAACCAGGAAAAGAGTAGGAGAAAGGCTAAAGAAATTAGGCAATCAGTAGATCAAAGGTACAGCAACGTGCTGCTGCAGAAATGGTACTTTAAGTAGCATCAACTGCACAAGTAATTCTGTAATTCCAGTTGCAAATGGACCAAAAAAAATCCTTCCTATGGACACCCATGGTTAACTCATATTGCAACTCTGTGTTTGGGTCATTTTCTGAGTTACAAAGATACACGTTGCTTATGCTTGTAGCTTGTTGAGGTTTTCCAATCCAGCAACCTGTTGTGTTTGTTTGTTTGTTTGTTTTTTAAATGTATCCAACTACCCTATTGGCACATTCTTGCTTTCCCTTTTCACTCTTTGCTTGGTACATCCGTGCTTTTGTTCTGCTTTTCCTTATCTTTCTATTGCTCAGTTTGGGGATCAAAGGATAACAGAAATAAAAATCCTGTTAGTTTTCAAAGGTCCACACAGCAGTAGATAATTGGTTTCCAATCAAGCCCAGACTGTCTTTGATCTCCAAAGCCCTTGCAAAGAACATTTTGCTAAGACACAAGTACATGTGTTTGGTAGCACTACCAGGAGATCTAATTTTGAAAGTCTGCAATTACCTGTGCACTCGCACTTATGAAGATGAGAGGGACTGATAAAAATACTGTGGTTTTATACCATCTTCCATTAAACTTGCATTAATGAGATGTAACTGCACCCTTCTGAAGAGATACTTTCAGTAATATTTCTCTCATGCTATGGTAACAGAGGTGATGGGTCACGCAGCAGTGTCAGGGACAGAAACCAGCTTCTTCCCGCTCCCCAGACCACGGTTCAGCCACACGACCATCCTTCCTTGAGGGAAGGTTCATCCTTCCACCTCCATGCAGCAGTTTATAACCTTTGGCTGTGCAGGTTGAACTTTTTGGGCTGTGTTGCAATGATCAGTGAAATGTTCTTGTTTATATGGATCTTTCAAGAAGAACAAAACATGATGGCCGGCAGCTAAGGACAAGAAATTTTTTAAACCAGCTTTGCCACCAGAAGAACCATAATGTGAAACTGTACCCTCTTCATCTGTGCAAGCAGTTAATCTAGTCTGTCATTTTGAACCTTAATGCCCTTCACTTTACTTTCCCTTATTCACTAAATGTCCTTCTCTCTCCACCCACGCTTAATGCCACTGAAACATATGAAAAAGCAAAGTGTGCTCATGCTAGAAAAACACGAGATACTCAGGGTGAAGTGACTGATCTTAGTTTTGTAGAGTTTTTTATGGGGGTTTTTCCTTTTTTCTTTTTCTTTTTCTTTTTCTTTTTTTCTTTTTCTTTTTCTTTTTCTTTTTCTTTTTCTTTTTTTTCTTCCCTTGTATTTTTACCTTCATGTCAGAGCTGGCCACAAATAACAGATTTTTTTTTCATACATCAAGGTAGAATGATTTTGTGCCATCTGGAGAGGCAAAGCACACCAGACACACAGGTATAGGTGTGTATACCAAAATCTGTAACTGACTCTGCTTCTTTAAATAAACAGTATACATTCATTTAGCTTAAAATAGGACTCCTGTCAAGCTCCTGCCCTAGAGCAACTACCAATTGCACTGTCAAAATCACTCTCTGTGGTTCTGAATAGGTTTCTTAATGAAAGAGCAACATTAGCTCTTTAGAACATTTTGTCCCTGAAGGATGCAGCAGCAACAGCCTCTGAATGATTTTTGGCTCAGACACGCTTATAAATGGTAGGAAACATAATGGTTTAAAACATGAGTATCAGCTCCCTGGAAATGCTTCGTAACAGTGATTCAGGGAACCAAGAGACAAATGGATACGAAGAATGGTACCCACTGATGAGCTCTTTGTTTCCCACATACGCTCTAACCCCCTTAAGAACAATTATGGTGTGGGTATGTTGTCACTGAAACAATGTAATAAGTAGGGAATTAAATTATTTGGGACTCAATCCAGAGAAAAATATGTTCTGGTAAAATGAAATTTTAATATCTGCTTGTTGCTGGATTAAATAATGATGAGCATGCGAATGAAATTCTGTGTTTCTATTTTTGTCATACCGACTGTCATAGTGGTCATTTTTTATTTTGGTTAAACCTGGAGGCAGCAGCAGAGTAGAATTTGACTTGAGTAGAGATGTCTAGATTCAAACCAAAGAAAAAGAGCTTTTTTTATAATAAAACTTGGTTGGAGGCAGGACTCAGGTGTTCTCTCATTTCTTTAATAGGGATAACGTGGCTGCAGTCAGCTCCAAACTGGGGGCTTCAGCACCATTTAGATGTTGAAGAATGGTATTTACCAACAGCCTCATGCATATCCCCAGTCTCGGTTCCAGACAGATTTCAAACCAAATTTCACTGTTCTCATGCAGGAAAAACCCGCAAATAGCTTTTCCACAGCATGGAGGGTCTCAGGATCAAGAGCAACAATAAAATAGATGACATCTTTCACCAGAAGATAGAAGTCTCTGTCCCTGCTTTGTCAGAATTTTCTCCCTGGCAACAGGAGAGTGAACTTTTCCTGGTGTGCTTAATTCTCTTAATTGCCTTGTTTATTTGGGCTTTTTTTTTTTGTTTTCTAGTTCTAAAATGTACTTGTTACTGTTGTGCCCCAGAATTTGTTTATAGGCAAAGAGGAAGCACACCTTATGTAAGAAGCCATGAATTCATTGCAGGTATAGTTGAAATCCTTGCAGTCTGTTCCAAGAGCCACTTTCAGCCCAGATCTATTACAAAAACCTTTGTCTAGGCACAAAAGATTTCAATGCTAATAATAAACCAGTTTAAATTGCTCTTCCTATGTTCTTTCCCATTTCCTGATGTTATGGCCCCCTTCCCCTGCTCCTTGGGGCTCTGTGGTCAGTGCTGTCATTCTGGTGGTGGTGGTGGGGCTGCTGCAGCAGGTCATCAGCATCTGAAGTCTTTTGCCAAGAGGACTATGGTGTTCATGTTCATAGTTTTGTCCTCCTCTAACATCCACTTGTGTTCATTTTAGTATGTTTGCTAACCTGCTTTACACCTTTCCTCTTTCTTCATTGTTCTGCAGCTCCACATCCCATCTGGATTTGCTATGTACAGCATCTTTTAAGTATCCAAGATGCCATTTATCATAGAATCACAGAATGGTTTGGGTTGGAAGGGACCTTAAAGATCATCCAGTTCCAACCCCTCTGCCATCAGCAGGGACACCTTCCACTAGACCAGGTTGCTCAAAGCCTCATCCAACCTGGCCTTGAACACTTCCAGGGAGGGGGCATCCACAACTTCATTGGGCAACCTGTTCCAGTGTCTTGACCACCCTCACAGTGAAGAATTTCTTCCTAATGTCTAATCTAAACCTCCCCTCTTTCAGCTTAAAGCCATTTCCCCTTGTTCTGTCATTAACTGCCTTATGAAAAGTCCCTCCCCATGGAAGGACTTTTCTTCTATGTCTTCATTTCTTCCTTGTCTTTGTTATACTTTACTTAAAACCATTTTTTTTCCAGGTCTGCATTTCTTTAATGGATCATGGGTGAGTTCATCGCTGTGGGATCTCCACTGTGAAGCCTGCGCCCATCTCTTTTTGCCCCATGCTGGTATTCCTCTGCTCTAAAGCTCTCAGGGCCTCAGCCATCACACCAGCCCCATATTTCGCTATACTGCACCGTGTCATTAGAGCGTAGATCTACTGCAGTCCCACTGCAATGATAAGCAAAGTAAAAGGAATTAGCCATAGCCACCTGGTCAGAAGAAAAATTGCTGTCACAGCTAAATCGAATTAAAACAAAGCTGCAGGCAGGTCAATAAAAGTTCAGGCAAAGCGAGCCTGACACACCTCAGCCCTGAGGCCCTGCAAACTCAGCACAAAACCTGTGGCCTGTTAGGAGCAGTGGCAATATGATGTAACAGGGCTACACAGCTGCATTATAATTATCGTAGAACCATAGAAAGGTTTGGGTTGGAAGGGACCCTCAGAGGTCATTTAGTCCAACCCCCCTGCAGTGAGCAGGGACATCTTTACTAGAGCAGGTTGCTCAGAGCCCCATCAAGCCTGACCTTGAATATCTCCAGGGATGAGGCCTCCACTACCTCTGTTGTTAACAGGTAACCTGTTCCAATGATCCACCACCCTCATATTGAAGAAATTTTTCCGAATATCCAACATAATCGACCCTTTTCTAGTTTAAAGCCATTACCCCTGGCCCTGTTGCTACGTGCCCTTGTGAACACGCTATTCTTAAGTTTCTCATTTGCTTCCCATCCAACTCAGACACTGCTAACACCCAGCTTCATCACCCAGCATAGGGAGGTGCAGGCACAGGGATCAGCCCAACATCAAGAGCTTGCTCTCACCTGCCTTAATGAAACACAACACATTAAATACTGCATGCAGGATTGGTGCCTCCTCAGCTGTGTTTATAAAATTTCATGGAGCCTCTGGAATAAATGATATTGAATTAATATAAAGCTATAAATAGGCTAATCAGGTGGAATCTTCAGCTGCTGAAATAAGTTGAGTTACACAATTATACTGATCTTGGCACCTGATGGTGCAAGGTTTCATCACATTCCAGTTTCAGCCTGGGGAAAACTATCTGGCATCTGGGCCACCTCGCTCTTGAAGTCCATACTTCTCCACTGAAGAAACAAACCATCAGGCCAATGTTGCAGCAATTTCTTAGGGGCTTCTGAAAATAGTTTATATAGTTGCTGAGCATAAAAAGTTTCCGTAGAAAACTGAGTCAAGGATAAGAAGACAAGCCACTTCCATCACAAAGTTTAATACCTGAAGTGCTGAATAGATGAATTGCACCTATATAGGCTGTACTTTAAAAAGTTAAATGAAGTCTATATATATAATTCCTCTGTGACAGCTTCCTCTATTAATAGACTAAGTCATCCAGCTGTCACATGGAGAAAGAAATATATTTGTCACTCAAAACCACGAACCCAACAAAATTGCTCTGATTACTCAGCATCACCTCAGTGTGTGGATGATGAGGAAACTGCTTAAAAATAACTAAAAAACTAGCAGAACAAGACACAGTGATCAGGGGTAAAAAGTAGTATGTTCTATGAAATGGCACCAGCTGCTGCATATACTGGCTGGAATTATTAGCATCACATTATTTACTGTTCCCACACCTTTGCTTCTTTCTGAAATAAAAGGAAATAAACACATAATGATCTACAGGATAAGTATATATACCATAATCCCAAACTATCCATCATAAAGTACTTCCACTTTCTACCCCAGAAGTAAAAGGTAAAAGCTTTTCACGCTGCAGCTTTCCCCTCTGTCCTGGTACACTAGGATAGGGTTAATTTTCTTCTTAGACAAAACCAGACAGAATGTTCCTTCTCAGCATCTCACTTGAGAGCAAGTGTGGAGAGAGTGGCTTTGAAGCTGTGGTACTGTCCCACTGGCTGAACAGATCACATTTAATCATATCAAGGCATTTATTTTTTCATTATTCTGTTTGGTTGATATTTAGAAACAAAAAGGCAGCCCTATTTTAGAAATTTGGCAATTAGAATCATATTAGCAGATCAAATTGACATTTGGAATTAATTATAAAAGGGGGAAAAAAGGGTTTGTGCTCACTCTTGATCTTTTAGAATGTAGAAATAAGGTCTGATAAATCTAGTTTCCTGCATACTTACCATCTTGGAAACATCAAGGTTTGTTGTGATTTGTTGGTTGATATTAAACTGACTCCTTATTTAATGATCCAAGCTGAGATCATGGCTCAAGAGAAGCAGACATTCAATACGTACAGCATGAAACTGCTTGCACCATTTTGATGCATGATTTACCCAGGATTACTATTACTTCTCCTAAATTTCAGTAAAAAGCCAGAGAACAGCAGAACTCTAAGCTGTCAATGTAAGGTCCTATTTACCAACAGCAAGGCTGTCTTCTGGCACGTGGCTATGAGAGGGTAACACTTCAGTTATCACTGCCTTAAACGTGTATCTTACACGATTCTGACAAGTTTTTGCTATGTAAGCAAGGCCAAGAGATTTGGGTGACTGAATTTTGATCCCAAATTCTTCAGGCTTTGGCTCCTTAGGAATTTGTGTTTGATTATTTGAACAAAGAAGCACCAATAAAATGTTGATCAATCAGATACACAAAATATATGAAGTATAAATTTCATGTGTCTAGGAATTGTGATTCTCCTGTCCTTGGCTTTTGCTCCTGTGATAATGCTGTAAGATCCCCACAGGGTTACAAACCATTGCACTTCCCTTGGTCCAAGACACCAGTTGTCCCACACGTGCCTGGGCAGACGTGGGTGTCCTCTGTCCCTGTGCTGAGCTGGTATCAAATGCGGCTGTTGGTGAGCTCAGAGCTGTTGCCAGGCCACTATTGTGCGGACATGTTCTTTAAATCAATAGAAAATGTCTCCCTAAACCTCTGCCTTTTAAACACAATCAAGCTATGCAGTTTTATTGAAGCACCATAGGAAACTCATGAGCCCAATTTTTTCTTGTCTGATAATTTTCATTCCCGTTTTCCTTCTGAAAAACTGAAAACATTATCAGAAATGCCAAAATGAGTTTGCAAAGCAGGGGGTGAAGGCTGCATCATTTCTACTGATGGCAAAATGCCCACTGATTTCAGTGTGTTGAGGTTTTCCTTCTTGATCCACTCGGCCGTGGTTGTTACGTAGAGAGGATTTCCCTTTCAGATCCTGGAGCTGGACCTGGGTGGACAGAAGCTGCCCTGCTTTTGTCTGTATTGTCCTTAACGCTCCCTGCTAGCTGAGCCGCACAAACTGCTGACTGCAGAATCCCCAAGGTGAAGGACAAGACAAAAAACATTTTCAGGGATTTGAAAGGATGGAATTAATAAGGCAGGAGAATGTGAGTCTCAAAAGGCTGGATAAACAATACAGAGATTTATTTCCTTTACAGGAAGCTGAAAGGAAAATTGTCTGGAAATACAGGCAGTGCTGATGGACATTCTGCTAACAGTAAAAATAGGAGTCTCTGAAAACCTTAGGAAATAAAAATTGATGATCCAAATGAAGAAATAGGAACTTGACAGGTGCTTTCTATGGATGCAGAGATGAGGGAAGTACAAGTGGGTTTCTCAAGTAAAGGATAATGACGATTTGGAGCACAGGTAATTTGTTTCTTCTCTCCAAGGCAGCTCAGCATGGGGGGGACCCTGGCCCCGCTAATCAAGCTGTACCACCCGCTGTGTGTAATGGGTGCTGCTGCTGCTGCTGCTGCAAAGAGGTTATTAGGTAAGCAAGCCGCATTTTGGAAGGCTGAAAATTGCTTTTCTCAGATTGCAGCAACTTTCCTCATTTACAGGAGACACTCAAGTGGATCAGCCCATCTTACTGCTTTCTAGCAGAACAAATACAAGTTATTCAGGAGCCATTAACTAGCTGGCAGTCAGGATGCAAATGCACATTTACTTCGTCTCCTCACTGACACAGGCTGGTTTCCTCTTGAAACATTATGTTTTGTCCAGCCTGGTTCTCAATGTATGAGGCTACAGGCTTCTGCCATTTCTCCTGGTCTAACAGCATTCATGGTCAGGGTGTTTTCGTTGTCAATGACTCTCAGTTTTCCTCAATGATATTGCTTCATTCTTAATTGCATTCTGATCAATTAACCTCTGTAATTCCTTCACTCTTAGTGCTTAAGGCTTTAAAATCTTTATATTGGGGAGCCATGTTCCTCTAACCCTAAGCCATAATTTAACTGTGTTAAACTTAGGTACCTCTGCTGCCTTCCTCTCTAAAATCAGTTTTCTTTTTGCTGTTTTCTGCACAAATTCCTGTAGTCTTGTTATATGTTATTATTCAGATTTTCAGCTGCTTCATCTCTCCAGCTGGCAGTGGGTTACTACACACCTTGAAACATACTATGCAGGTGTCTTGTTTCTGCTGTCCCCAGTGCTAATTTCTAAAGCAGATTTATACTTACTGCCTAGGGCTCCCGGGGGAAGGTTCCCTCCCACTTTTCAACAGCTGGTATTTCAGAGAACTCTTCACTTCAGAATATAATGAAGTTCACATTTGTTGAAAATGAAGGTGATTAAGAAGAATGCACTTTTCTTCATGTTCCTACAGCCTAGCACTGATGGGGACCTTCCCTTCACATGTTTCCATATTTTGCAGTACACCAAATTTTACTGGAGGGAGGAGTCGCCCTACACACCCCTAATGAATTATGATGCTGGAGAGCAGAAAGGCAAAGCCAGAAAGATTTATCTACTTCATCAAAGCTACAAGACACTGACAAAGTGGTCAGTTCCACAGTACTGTTCTAGCAGATTTTATACCGCCAGCAGCATCTATTGTAACGGCCAGCAGGGATTTAATGAAACAGTTCAGACCATCCTAGCAAGGGCAATTGAAATAACCTGCTGAGATACTGCGCTCCAAGAAGCATCTTTTTATCCTCATGGATCTGACTCCAAAGGCAATGCCAGCAACCAGTCCAAATTTGTAAAACTGTTCACACTTTCCTCCTTTTTTTTTGGCATTCCCAAGAAGCTTCTGACACCTGAAAACTTTAATTCACCATATGCTTCACTTACTTAATTCCTAAACTGCACTTCAGTTCTCTTTCTCATCCTTCAGAGGGAACCTTGGCTGATAAAGGATGCACCGGGAACGTACGGGTTTAGGGCGAAAGGGCTCATACAAGTTGTGACAGATTCACTTCTCTCAGCACTAATCCACTTTAATCCAAGTGGATCACATACCAAACTAGCAAAATCCTTGAGGCTTTGACAGCACCAGTTCTGTTAATATTTAAAGGTTAACAAATTCAGTAGATCCTGTGCTACTTGTATCTACATCGAGAGCTTCAACTCAGAATCTGCAGACTGAGTTAATGAATATGAAGTAGAGACCACACGCTGATAACAGTTTTCCAATAGGATGTAGAGCCCCAAAATCTTGCATCAGGATGCAAGTACCATAAGATTATCATGCTTCAATGATTCAGCCATTTCAAGGATATCTAAGTAAGAGAAAAATACAAGAAGATATAAAATGTGCAATTTTGATGCTTCCTCGCTGCTTGAGGAAGCAAAGTGTCCCTAAATCTCCAAATGCCTCATGCAAGCACAGCAAATAAATGATCTGCGGTGGGAGATACAATCTCTGAGACCCAAGAGGATGAGGGAAAGATGCTGAGAACTGTAAAAAAAAGCTGGGAAGTGTATCATCTTGCTGTGGCTCTCTTCTTGTTAGAGATGCAAGAGCACTTGCAGCTGTTAAACACTGAGAAGGAGAAACAGCTTAACATCCAAGTGTAGCTCTCAGAGGGGGTCTTACAGAGCGATAACATTTTTAAAAGGCTGATGAAAACTTGAAGGACATCAAAACTATATAAGATACTAAGAAAAAAATACCCAACAAATACAGTTTTTAAATATATAAAAACATATGAAAATGTATGTGTAAAAGCCTTCCCCAGAGGCCCTGAAGGAAGAAACGATGCTTACTCACGCACATGGCACTTGTACCCAATTCAATAAACTGACGTCGTGACTGAGGCACTCCGCACTCAAATGCAATAGAAAAGCAAGGTCTTGACCAGCTGCAGTCCTGACAGACATGAGGGCTCTCAGGGAGAGCCAACGTTAACCTGTGTTCAGGATGACTCCTTAGCTTCCACTTTTCAGGGGCAAGTGCTCACTGATTCACTCCGAGCCCTGCACCGTCTAGCACAGTATAGTACAGAAAACAGCTTCACTCCAGAAGATGCTGCAGTGAGAGACTCAAAATAAATGAAAGGACTTCGGGATCAAGGGCATGATGTAAAATGTTAAAACATTTTCTGTCTTCAGGTCACCCATAGAAAACCTATTATGGATTCTGTAATAACAGAAGCAGTCGCTTCGCTGAAATTAATTTATTTTGAGAATATCCCTTTTAATCCTCCATGCATTTTTTAGCACAAAAAGTTGGAATTTATCACAACCTCCTTCATAAAACTTAATATTGTATGTCTGGTAATGTGGCTGGTTCAACAATTCCTCATTGGAAATCCCACACCTGTGAAACCTTGGCAACACTGTCAGTAAGTGACCTACACAAAGTTTAATAGAAAAATTTTACTGAATATCCTCTGTTTAATGTAAACAAGGCAGGAGGCAAAACAAGGAGTATATATTTTATATAGTTACACTATTTTACAGGGCACAGAAAGCATTGAGGATCATGGTTTGAAAACCCTGTATGATACGCAATATCAGAGCTGGATTTTCCAGGCAGCCCCAAGTCTACGACATAATCCTTCGATTTCACTCAGCACTTCGGTTTAGTTTTTCTTTTAGCAAGACAAACAGGACTAATAAAATGTCACCTGTGAAATTAAACAGCAGGTTATGGTAGAAATTACCATGCACTGACAAAGCCATTCCATGATTAATCGTGCCCTGTAAAATCAAGTGCGACAATCTTTACACTAATCATAGTGTAAGCAAGCTCGGGATTCTGGTCCTTTTATATATATATATATCTATGTATATATATACATAGGTGATGTACAACCAGACTTAAGCTGTGTATCAAATCACAGCTTTTATATTGCACAAATACATAGTAAGAACATTACACAGGCAGGATCTGAATACCAGGAATATTACAGTGAAATGAGAAACTAAGGACAAACTTGTTTTACCAGAGCTAGCACATGGCTTATTACAAAATTTTCTATACCAGAGTCTAAATCAAGTACATACTATAAATGAAAAAAAAAAAAAAAAGAAAAGAGAAGGAAAAATGTGTCTATTTACACACAGGTGCATCAGGATTAAAATGTGGTTTGGATCTACTTTTTGAAATAAAAAAAAATTTCTCGCATTACTTCTCAAGTATTTCAATCTAATACTAGTTGCTGTATTTCCTAAGGTGATGAGCACTTGCATTTCCCACTGACACATGGAGGATCTGCATATGCTGTGAACTTCAGGCCATACATTTTCTCAGGTGTCCATCTCTGGGTAATAAATAACCACATACAAACACACGCACATAGAAACAAAACGGGCGCCGCAGTGACATGCATAGATTGGAAAGGTGAAAACATGGACCTGAACTAACTTCTAAACTTTTCTTTTTCAAAAGTGCATGAAAAATATCACCACAAAAAATAATTAAACGAGTTCCATCTCTTAAGGAAGATTAAATCACTTTTACAAAAATAAAGGTCATTGTCATCAGGTCTGGTAGTTAAGGGCCTGTAGGCAGCACTCAAAAAAGCAGTTTAGGCTAAAGCAACTTTAAGGATTGCTTCACTTCTATCAGGATGGATCCATTCCTTATTAATTCATCAACTAAGTCACATTTGGTTTGCATGAACATCACCAAAGTTGCTGGAGATCGAATTTGAGAGTGCAGATAGTTTTATCTACCTATTTTTCTCATGCACAAGCATGAAGGAACTGTGTTTGCAGCTCAGTGGACTGTTTTGCACTAAAACGCCCCAGAGGTCACAGCAGTCCTGGCAGCAGCTGACTGACACAATTCCTCACAGTGCAATGAGCTCAAGTATCACTGAAAACAACAACAACAACAGAGGTGATGTTCATGCTTTCATTTGAGATCACTTGAATGGCTTTATAAATTGTTATATTACTTGGAATGCTCTTGCAAGTTTTGCTTAACATTTCTCTCACTTTCATTTATAGCTGTGTTATCACTTACAGTTTCTACTGAAATTGGGACATTAGAAGTATTCTGGAACATACATTTAAAAAAATAAAGAATGAAAATAGAAAATTTGAGGAAAAAGTAATTAAGCTCAAGCAAAACCAAAAAAGACCCAAATTCAATAAAGCATCAGCATCTGTGCTCAACAGCTTAACTCTGTTCATGTAAAAGATTGTGATTTAGGAATAAAATTATTGAAATTAAGCTTATGTTTAACTGCTTTGCTGAACTGGGACTTTATTTATAACATATGTATTAAACATCACTCTGCATATGTGTCAGGTGTGTCACATTAATTAAGCTTCTAGTATGGACTGACTGCAATACATATCACTAAAAATTAATTTGCTACTTTCAAGGTATGTTTCTAAAGGGCAAAAATAAAAAGTATACATATTTTTTAAACTTTATCCTATTATGCTACTTTGAGCTGAAATCACTTTGGGCCTAAATTCAGAAAAAAAAAAAGGAGGTAAGAAAGTAAAACATGCTTTTGTTTGCCAGATAAATGCAATGCTTTGTACAAAAGCCTCCCAGTACAGGGAACCACTGAATATAAGTTTTAACTGCCAAAATGTTTCCCAGTTCCAGAACTGCTCCCTCAGCTGAACCTGCACTGGAAGCTTTTACAGCAGGACCCTCTTCAATGTTGTGACAAGAACAAATTTAGCCAATTAACTGCAACACTGTTCTAATTAACCTGCTAACTTAAAAGGCCTCTCAACATCCAGGTTCCATGAATATTAAAAAACAAGACCTCAAAGGCATGGATTCAGAGCAGAACCTGATTCTAGGTACAGTCATGTAAATCCAGAAAAATTCTAGTGACCAAGTAAATTAGTCCATATTTGCATATGAGCAATCACATCTGAAATGGGCATTAGCTGTGCAAATAGGATAGTAGGAAATGCAAACAAATACCATGTAAACACAAGGAGCTAAACTCTACCTTGCCTGCCTATGCTATGACGTCCATAGGAGGGGAAAGAGGTACTTCCTACACACTGGCACAGAGAGCAGCACAGGTCTCTCACTCAGTGTGACCTGAAGGTTAAAGCACAGCCACCTGAGCCTGCTGACACCTAGGTGGCAGTGAGCAGCAAGAACTGTCTGGCTGCCATCATGCCAGAGGAAGAAGCAGAGCGTGCTGAAGTCTGAACAGCCCTCTGCTTGCAATGCAAATGCCTGCCCTGGCTGACAGTGTTCATACTGAAAAGGATTCGCCAAGAGACATTTCTGCGCCCCAGCACTATGGAAAACACGTGTAAATTTTGGTCCTAGGTATGGTATCAAAGCTTTAACTGAATTGGCATCAGTCAATCTTTTGCTGGGCACTACTGCTATGGTTAGATAACCAATAAAAAACCTTCTAAAAATGACAGAATGTTTATGCTGCCGATTTTCAAGGCACAAAAGATCCTTAAACCAATTCAGGCTAAATACCAATTTAAAAGAAATTAAAAACACTGTTTCAGCAACAACTACTAATGACCTATAATTAACTTCCCTGTAAAGGTGACATGAGTCAAGCAACTAGACTTCACATAGAAAAACTTAAAGCAAATCTAGTTATGCAGATGACCTGAAGAGCAATCACTTGGAATGACAGAGACAGACATGCTAGAAACATGTACACTTCAGATATATTTGTTATGAAAGTGATGCTGAATCAGGATTAATTCCATTAGTATTGATTTTATACTGATATATCTCTTTGAGTAATCCACTGGGGAATCAAGCTCCGAGTTGTCTTTAAGATTCACCGAAACAAAATGATCCCTCATCAATATATCCTACTGTATGTAGATTGGATTTTTTGAATCTTTTAGTTTTTAATAATATACATTGCAACTATAGTTGTGATTTCCTTTCACAACTGAAAAGTATTAAGACATAAAAATGTTATAAAATTAATTTGCTTTTTAGAAGTAATATGGTCACAAAAAGCAAACAGGCGCATGTGAGCCCCAGAACATACAAAAGACCCAACTAACATCGTCATAACAGAATAACCAAGGTCTGATGTCTGTGGTTCTTCATGCAGCTTTTGCAGCTCTTCACACAGTGGCTAGAAATGCTGTGTATTGGTTTCTCCCAAAATACCTTCAATCATAATCTAGGGTCCATTTGAATTCCTCTCTCTTGCAGTGTCAGCATCTGGTAGAAGTAACTTGTCTTCCAATTCTGCCAAATGTCAACTGACACTTTGCCAGGAGGCACCACCTCTTCTTGTCTGGCTGTTGTCAATCGTCCTTTTGACTGAAACAAGCGAGGTGGTTGTACAGCCTGGCTACTCATCAAGGCTGCTTATGGTGTAGATGAGGCATGATACTTCACAAATGCAATTGCTGCCAGCTCTTTGCAGAATTCTTCCAGCACAATCACGCCCTCTAGTAACGTCATGTGGTCAATGCTGAGAAAGAGAAAAAACCAGCAGAGAATCAGGACTGGCACACGTGAAAAACACACGTGGGTCTGGGAGAATAAGCAATGTATTTACTCACATGGGCCCTTCTGGCTCCAAGCCCAGCAGGCGTTTTCTGACCAGCAGGAGTTTGGGAGTGAAATCTGGGATGCGCTGGATTCTAAGCATGAGGTCCCCAACGACCTGTAAAGCACAATGCCATCAACACATGAAGTGAACACCTTTACAGAGTGCCTGGCAGCAAAGTTAAATGAAGCCTCCAGTGCCCAGGATGCAGACCTACTTCAGCATCCCCACAGGCTCACAAAACCACATGCAGAGTAGCTGCTCTGCCCCTAAAAAGGCTGAGGAGGTGCATGTGGTAGTTTAACCGAGCTGGCAGCCAAACAAGACACAGCCACTCACAGGCCCCCTTCATCCCCTGCCCAGGGAACTGGGGAGAGAATTGGAGGGGTAAAGGCCAGGAGATCAGGAGATTTGTAGATTGAGATAAGAACAAATTAATAACTAGAGTAAAAAAAGAAAGTAATAAGAATAATAAGAGTAATAATGATAAAAACTATATATATATCTGAGTGATGCACAGTACAATTGCTCACCACCTGCTGATAACGATCCTGGAGGAGCGAAAAGGAACCAGAAACCGAAACCACAATCCCAGAAAAGCAAGCCTGAGTGATTCCTGAGAGAATCCCCCCCTTTCTGGTCAGCCCTGCTTAATACACTGAACATGACATAATATGATATGGAGTATCTTACTGGCATATCCAACTGTCAGTTCTGGGTTTTGCTAACTACTACACTTTTCTCCTCCACTCCCGCCTTACAGTCCCCTGTTCTTGGAAACTGCCCAAGCACAGTGTCCTTGTAGTGATCAACATTTCTTCTCATAACAATCCCCACTGAAACCGAAGCACAGTGCTTTCTAGCTACTAAGAAGAAAATTAACCACATCCTAGCGAAAACCAGGACAGCGCAGAAAGTACAGATACAAACAGGCAGGAACTCTTGAGTCTTACTTACTGTTGCCAGAAATGGCATTACTTATTTTAATTATGTCAATGATTAATTTGTCTTAGGAAATGTTGACACTGGCGAGTGACCAGTAAATTCCTGGGTTTAGGGAAAGCAAAAGGGGAGAGAGTGAAGATTATATTTTGAAATGGGGAGAGCTGCTGGGAGAAAGGGAGATAAGCCCTCTGTTAGTATTGGGCAAGCACCATTAATATGCTCCTGACCAGCTCAATAACAGCTGGTGCGTGGGGTAGGTGAGGGATCTCTGACTGAGAAGACTGCAGTGTGACAGGCACCCAGCCAGCACTTCTAGGATGCAGGTCTGGCAGGAAAAGATGGAATCAGAGAGGGAAAGGAAGGGGACTTTCAATAAATCCAGGACTTCATTGTCAAGAACAGCCACCATTAGAAAAAAAAAAGAACAAAAAAAAAAAAAAAGAGGATGAGCAGATATAAACATCCAGGCACAGGGTATTCAGGAGCATCCATTGCTTCTGTGTGAATCAAAGCCATCTATTTCGTATCCAGGTGCAAACCTGTACTCAGCCTGTTCCTACAGCACTACCTGACGTTGCCTACAAGTGACAACAATGTGACCTAGTCCAGTTTACAGTGGCAACGTTGCCAAAGGGGATATTTTGCATCTACACAATGAAAATAAGCAAAGAAACAATTTTCAAGATATGCAGAATGAAAAATAAATGCTTGGAAATATATTTACCAATTTTTTTTTGGTAGAAAATCTGTAATTCTGATTTTCAGATCAAGAGCATAACTATTTTCAGTGAGAAGCCACTTGCCAACTTAAACTAGCCAGCAACTACTACCACTAACTACAAAGATACTAAGTATAGCAGTGCTGTATAGCCATATGTAAATATTAACAGTGTGTTTACTCACCCTGACAATAACAGAGAAGAGAGACCTGCAGCCAGAAGCCAGGTTTATGTAAGGATCCAAAAGGTATTCATGTATGTGAGGATGGGGAAACAAGGACAGCTTGGACAACACTGACGTAACTTGTAAATTTACATCATAGGGCTGCAAAGAAAAAAGGAAAACACGGTGCTTAGTTATTTTCCTGCTTTGTTATTTTATTTTCATCTATCTAGGGTTTATTTAACTATGACCTTGTATGCAGGCTTAAGAATATATGAAGATACAAAATTAGATTAGACAGGCCCAAAACCTGTGCTTTCCACAACAGGAGTGATGCAAATATGTCAGTTAGGTACTAGATGTTATTATCCATATAACTGCTACAACCACTTGAAGCTTCTGCAGCCTTGTTTATTGTAGGATGTGTTCTCTTCCTGTAAAAACATTTCTTCAGCTCAGTAGCTAAACAAATAGCATAGAATGAGCCTAGATTAAACATCTGTTTGCTTCTCCTGAATAACTGTAAAGCATATGAGCTCAGGAAATTGAGAGACAAATCCATGTTTATGGCTAATATGGTGTTTCTCTTGTACTTCCTTTTTTCTTGGAAAGAAACACTGCAGAAGGCCTGGTCTCCTTGTGGCAGCATGTTACAGGAGATGAGACAGGCTGGGAGAGATCAGACAGCTGAAATCATGCTGAGATCAGACAGCATGAAATTCTGAGCTTCTTCTCTACCCCCTTTCCTCAAATCAACTAAATGGGAGAGGCAACACTGTCAGATGCTGGAAGACGTTAATCAGTCAAGGAAAAAACCAGTACCTAACTTTCTAGGAAAAAAATGATGCCTAGCTTAAAAGATTTTACCATTCCAGTGAGAAACTAATTTCCATAAAAGCAAGTATTTTCACCACAGCTTCTTTATATTTCACGTATTTTTTTTTCATCTTTGATTTTCTCATCACAGTGAAAACAAACTGACATTTAAATTCAGCCCCAAATTTGCAAACTGGTGGAATTTCCTTCAGTCTCATCACTGGTGGAACAGACTACACTGAGAAGTGATGGGACAGGCATTCCCTTGGTACACCTCTATGCCAGTCTGAAGATGTTACCAACACCCAGGTGGTTTAACTTAACCTTGTTGATTTTACCTGAATTGGATCACAGAGCCCTCATTCAATCTCTTTGACTGTATATTGGCAGTAATATCCTCAGTGGCAAAATCACATCCAGATGAGGATGATTTTATGGCCTCAAATTACCATCTCTCAAGTTAGCATTCCACTGAAGAATCAGAGAACTGATTCTTCCCTTTTCCAGACTGTAAGATTTGGAAGAATTCAGCATCAGATTAAGACAGATATATTTAGATGTGTCTCCATGTGTAAGCTTGCATTAGCCTACTCAACAGAGATCTGACACTTGATGCACTTTCCTACACACACAAACATCTCATGCCATCTCAGATGCTCAAGAGTATCTGTTGGTCTCTTGACAGTTCCACAGATCCTGCAAGGTCTGTGTTGTAACTGCAAGCTTGTGGGAATATCTTGAGCATCACAAAAATGGCAACAGATACTTCACTTCAGGCAACTGAGTCGAGCTTTCAATCAATAGTCGAGGAAGCTGAGACAGTGATTCACTTTGCACTAAGAGAGACACCTACCTGCTTTTCAGTCTAACAGCTCCAGACACTGCCAGGAGCGTTCTGACAAAATTTCCTCTGACTAGATGTGGACACCTTACTAATATTTAGGTACCTTACTCCTGAACTCATTACCACACACTGCTGCATTGACAAGGGAGTTGTCTTATAGATCTTTTGAGGTGAAAGCACATATTTCTCACAGTTATTTCTGCACTTGATATTCCAGCAATAGATTAACCTCAATCTTTTAAAAAATGAAGCTTTCAGAACCTGGACCAGAAATGTTATAGGTAAAAAAAAGAGATCACTACATTTTGAGTTATTGTGTTAAAGTTACTCTGCAGACAGAGACACAAATTCCTTCCATAAATCCATTCCACTGTCTGCTTCGCTGAACTGTAGGAGAAGTTCTTTAGAGTTGTCTGTCATTAGGCAGCTTTGAAGCTATGAGCATTATATGGTGTTCACAAGAAGAGAAGGAAACAAAGTAGTAACACATGCTGCATTGTTCAGACAGATTGCTGTTGTGATTTGAACTAATTGAGAGCATTAAGGAAAGCTGCTTCTTCACACAGAGCTTTTATTTCTATCCATATGTCAGCAGACTCAGTAAGACAGCCTTATATCAGATATAAAAAATTTCTCATTAACTAAAAAGGTTAAAACCAGCAAAATCTGCAATTCAGGAAATTCTTAAGAAATTCTTAGGAAACAGTTCTATAGAAATGTGTAATATTAACAGGAAGAAGGAGGTCCTGTCTAGCAGATGAAGTACTGGATTTGAACAGCCTTGAAACAAGCTACTTCACTTGTATGCCTCGGCTGTCTTCTGTCAGGAACCAGGTTAATGGCACCTACCACCTCTGCAAAGTTTCTGATGTCTACTTATAAAAAAACTGACAAAAACACAAGAACTACCTATAGTATTGTGACAAAGCAAAAAGGACATTGAATACAATCTGTAAGTAGTACTGTGTCCCCACTAAAGGCTTCTCAACATTTTTCACTTTGTCTGGACACTAGCACCCATTATGTCAGATTTGTCACTGACAGAACCCAGGTTTTGTTGGTTTGGGTTTTGTTCTTGTTTTTTGTTGTTTTTTCCCCCCCCCTATGTAATTTCTGTATTTCACTGAGAACAACCCCTAGGAATTGCAGATTGGTTTTTAGGACAGGGTTTTGGTACAATATAATAAGAATTTATCCCTACTGTCTGACTCAAGCAGTTCATTTTAATTCTTCTGGAGTCAAGAACAATTTTTGACACCACAGGTCATAACACCTTGCTTGACTAACCCAGTGTGTGTCATGGTGACAGGCAGTACATCAGAACAGGCACTGTGCTTCCATGCCAGATGCTACTTTTGTTGTAATCGTACGTATCTGACACTCAAGTGTTTCTCAGGGGATGTAACTTGCATTCTTTACTTTTTGTAATTTATGTGTCATTGCTCAGCCAAGGTTTTCATATCCAGGAGGCTTGTTTTTTTCCTAAAAGCTGATGATGCCCAGTTTTCTTCATGACTCTAATCTCGTGATTTCAGCTCGAGAAATCTGCAGACCATGTTAACAGGAAGCAAAACCCTGAGAACACACAATACAGCAATGGAAGTATCTGGCTTTCTTTCCTGACTTCTGAATTATAAAAGCTGATACTCTCAAACATCTTCCTCTGAGGAACACTCACAGAGCTGACCTAAAGGCTACTACTGGCTTCCTGATGTGTTTCCTATGCATTTATATCTTCAAATGGCTCTTGTCCTGCTTATGACCAGGAAATCTGGCACTACCACAGCTAATTGTTTATTCTGTAGATAGCTCCACATGCAAAACAGAAAAAGAATTGTACTAACTTCTGAAACTGGTACTACTGCACCTGTAGCAACTCCAGATGGTATTACAGGGAGGGCAATCTGGACTTTCAGGGCTCATTTTCACTGGCAAGAAGTTATCTTCTTGATCTAAAGCAGCAATATTGACTTGACTGACTTAAGTCCAGAGTTTAGAGAAGTTAAAGAAACATTAAGTTTTGACACAGAGCAACCTCCTTTTCACTTCCCTGAACCTTCACTTCGCTTCTCCCCAGAAAGACTAGGTCACACAGGCTGGCTAAATACAGAAACAGACAGTCATCAGGAAAATTCACTTTCTTTAAATTTCATTGTACTAATCTGGGTCTCACATGTCACACCCCCTTTACAGAACAAGGAGCCAGTCAGATCATATCTCATTTGTTTGCCCTTGGCAGCTATACTTTTATTATTTGAAGATAATCAAACTGGAAAAAAAACCAAACTACTTTACAGAGCAGATGGAAAAGGATACCTTCTAGAAACTTTCCATGCACTGATAACAGTTCTTTCTAACTGTGAAAAAATGGGGGAAATGTTAGCAGTGATATAGTAAGTCCTTTTTTGTCTTACATAGTGATGTAAACTGCTTCCAGAACACAATTTAAGATTGAAGTTCACTGAAATGTGGCAGAAAGGAGTTATATAGTACTTTATTTACTGAAAAATGTACATGCTTTCTAAATGTAAATGCTAGAAAATGAAAACAGAATCAGAGATGCTAGTATTGAAGGATTCCTAAGATATTATCTTACCCTCTTCTTTTGCTTAGAGGATATTCTTGTCTTACCATTAATTTAAATTATATTTCTAGTCAAGAAAATATTTGGTACACAAAAAAGTGGGTAACAAAGGTAGGAGCGGTTTTGTTCTCTACTTTTGTTGAGAATGCTGGTCACTATAACACCCTGCAATCTACAGAGACCTGCACAAAGGACATGGGACATAACACAATAATATGACGCTACAGTAGACATCCAAGTGATGGGAATCCACGGCACCTTGGAGACCAGCCCTTCAGTAGTGATGAAAGTATAAAAAATGTTATTCATAACCTCCTTTTCCTTACCTGATCAAGAATCCTGCCCATTCTTTCAAACAGGACTTTCAAGAAGTGTCCTTCAAAAAATGGTGCTTCTAAATTGCACTTTTCCAAAGATCTGGGAGATCCAGGCCACTCCCAGCGCAAGCAGATGACACAGTAATCCCGGAACTAGAAAAGCATAGTGAGGAAAACAGTTTCAAACCTCCACGGAAACCATTCCTTTCCTTTTCAAGTCCATATGTCTTAAAACCATTATCTGTAGCTACATGAAAAATCTAAGCCCCAAAAGAACAGTCATTCTAAAATAAACATGATCAGTTTCCATGCAGGTACCTCATTTTCTTTTTGACATTCATGCTATTAGGGTAGTTTCAAAAACACAGTAAGTGGAGAACAGAGCTCCCAAAAAGCAGCTGTGGCTAAAACAAAAAGCAAAGCCAACAACACACATCCTGATCAGGGTTCTTCTAAAGCAGGAATTGCATTAATATATATGCTGCTGTCAGTACATTACCACTTTCACTGTATTAAGTGCAGCCTGTCTTGCTACCCAATCTATATAGCTCGCTAATTCCCAGGACAGGAAAGGCATGTGTATATGCAGGAGATACACCTGCAAAAAGTACTTCAGGGCTTCCTCTTCCCTCTGTTTCCTATCACCCATAACAGTCTTTCTCAACCTCTGCCTCTGCTTTGCTGAGGGTTGCCTGATGTCTCACTTTGAAGAAATTTTACCATGAAAGGAGCACAGGTGATAGCAGTGAAAATAAGGAACATAGGAATAAACAGCAGCAAAAGAGAGACAAAACAGACTCAGAAATTCTCCACTGCATGTAGCTTACCTACTTGTGCAGGCTTCCAGGAACAGAAATATGGAAGCAGAACAGCTATTTGGATGTAATAACAGCAAAAGGCAGGGCTATTCTTAGGGGGGAAATATTTTAAGAGTGGCCATATCATTGTCAGGAAGTGACAGAAACCAATTCTGTTCTCTAATAACTCCCAGAATACTCTTTTTCCCAAGGCATGAAAGAAATACAAAGATGATGTGTGTTTTCTGGCATCCAAGAATAGAACATAGGGGAAAGTTACAATGACCTTTGTTTCCTTATTCTCTATTTTCTATTCCTTTTCTTTTCAGGTGAGACTACAGATAAAACAACGTAATAACAACAGAAATCCAAGCTTCCCATCTGAAACTGCTCATATCATAATTCAGAGGTTATGGAATTTTTGAAGTAGCTACTAAATATAGTGCTCTCAGTTACTCTACTCCTTTGCATAATTTTTTCTATTCTAGAAGATTCACAGGGCTTCAATAAGAAAGCTGCAAATAAACAGTGATTTTTCCTTTGAGCAAGGAAACTTTAGATTATATTTGCAAAAACAAAACCTGCATTTATTTCAAAACAGTAAATCATAAAGCTTTCCCTACATACCAATCCTCCCAACTTCAAACCTGAACGCCTTAGGCTGTGCACTCCCTGTGATGAGCCTTTATTTTTAAAGTCCCAGATTGCATAACTCCTATGCAGCATTTTAATTTCCCTTCAGTCCTTTCAAACAGCTTGGCAGGCAATTCTCCAAGAAAATGCAGATAAATGCAAAAGCAAATTAAGAATCTATCTGCAGTTCAGATTTTCTCTCAGTGTCTTTGTTATATGAATATTAACGCATTTAATGTCAACCATTATTCCCACTAGAGTGATACAAGGTGGATTCACCATCAAACGATCTCCAAAGGTAAGTTTTCATTAGAAAACAAAAATTTAATTTTCCCATCTTCCATTACCAAAAGATGCATTTAGTAGGACTATTTATAGAACTATCTGTATATTCTCATAAGCATTTCAATTGCTCAATGACTAAGGAAGACTTCAGTGACTTACTTGTCTGTGAGCATCTCTGAGGTAAGTATCATAACCCGTACCCTCCACATGGTATGATGACTTAGCTTCATCAGGTACAAGACAGAGAAAACTAAAGAGAAAAAAAGGCACATGAATGAATATCTACAATCCACAGAGCACCAGATTGATACTTTCTCATCATCTGTAACAGTGTACTGAATTGTCTGGACAATTAATCCACAGATTTTACCATAACTTTATGTGAAGAGAATAAACATGTTTAAGCATGTCTATTTTAACTACTGTTCATAATAACAAGGTATATATTTCAGAACTTTTGTATCTAGTATTAAAGGTAAAAATGACAGAGAATTAGCAGACAGAATGGAGACGAAAAGGAACATTCATAACAAGGTCAAGTATTTTGTTAAAGGTCAGACTCCATCTTACTAGAGCATATGGAAAATTTACTGGGGAATAAATGAGCCAAAAGAGAAGGAGAATTAGTTAAAATTCTTCTTAACCTACTGCATAGGGAGTTTTATTTACCATAGTCTGTTGTGGTAAAAAATGAACATCTAAGGGCATACAGGAATATTTGCATATAAATGTCTCAATTACAAATAACACTGCCTTTGCCAGGTATGCAGTGCAAACACTCTATGTCCTTATTACTTCACCAACATCTGACCTAAAAAGCATCGGGAAATTCTGAATCTTATTAGAGAGGAACTGTCTTAAAAAAAATAAACATAAAACCCTAAAATTTCTGGACCACAAAATAAAACTCAGTCTTTGGACCCTGCTTCCCCCACACCCCAAGAACAGCTGGATGCTCCTGTAAGACTTATATGCAGAAATATCTAGATGGAGTTCAGCTTATCTGAAAAAAATACGTATTTGCAAAACACTGCAAATCCTGAAAACATTTCTATTCACTGATGGAGATGACATGAAGTGAATTTAAGAGGGTGTTCTTTCCATCTTTGCTCCAAACCACGTCCATCATAAACTATATATAGTAGTACTGGAGGGAAAAAGGGCAGGAAGCGACTGTGCATTCTATGCTGACTGTCCTTGGGCTGTTTGCTTCCTTTGGCCAGCACCTTTGATTATTTCTGGGTAAGCAGACAGGTCAGCACTGAAATACCAGTGCTGCTTTGCTACCAGAGCAAACAGCATTGGTCAGAACACTACTTGCTAAGAGAATTACCATCACTAAGTTGCTTAGAGCAGAACCTGTCCTCTTTGGGATAGCCAATCCAGAGTACGTCTAACACACACAAAGGTGTTTTACAGGTGACAGAGATGCCCCTTGCTTTTCAGGGAATAAAAGGTTATCTCTAGCATGGCAATTATTTACTTTTATATATGTATTTAAGGAACTTTAGGAAATCTGAAGGGCTTTTTTTCCCTAAAACATTTATGAAAAGACCACAGATTTCTCCAAGAAGGTCAAGTCCTGGAACAGCAGTTTAAGTACAGCAAATACTTTTGAGAAAAGAAAGTTTTATATTCAATTCATAATGAATTCTGAGTATTCAACTAGATTATTAGCTGTAAAGTTCTTCTATTTTCCTCATTTATGTTGAATTATTTTTACTTATTGTAAGGTCTAATCTTTCAGGAGTAGCTTTCTGATAAAATGCCACATAATTTCCTTCTGTGGAGTCATTTTACCAGCTGGCACAGAATAACATCCATTACAGAGTACATTTAATTTGCACAGTGTGTGCAGACACCCACACGTTCAGCAATTTCTTTAAGTGTTTGTTTCAACTTACCTATTTACAATTTTATGAACTTCAGTCTTCCCATCATTTTTTGGATGTTCTGGACTGACAGGTGGAGAAGCACTGAGCCACTCCTGAGTTGACAACGTGTTATCTGGAGACAGATCAGTAAACAACGGATCCTCCTCTAGGTCTCTGTGAGATTATATTAGACAAAAACAATAATTCACAGAAAGTTACAGAAGGCAGGAAAATCTCTGGGTCAAAAGGCATGCTTTCTATTTTTCTTCTCTGAACAAAGAGGATGTCTTCCAGAACATTATCATATGCACATCTTTTTACTTCATTAATATGCAGAAATACCAACCTTTACAAATACCCAACAAACTTTGTTTTGAAGAAAAATCATAACTTCGTGATCTGAACAAGAGCAGACATTTCTGACTGGCACAAAATCACTACATTAAATCACTTAAACTCAGTAGCCACATTTTTTTACATCAGAAAGATTTATACTCAAGGAACTCATTAGATTACTTTAAATGAATCAGAAATATCTAAATTAAGATGCCTACAATAGCTGGTGTGACTAGTCCTTACCCCTCCATCGGTAAAAAAAGGAGTTACAAGAGTTACATAGGGTATTTCAAAGGATTTTATGTAAAGTGTCCCAGAAAAGTTCCTCCATCAAAAAATGATTCAAGAATGTAAATGCAAGCAAGACACCTAAGTGACTTCAAGAATAATCTCATTGAAAACAATACAAATATGCATAGGCTTAAGCTAGGCAGATGCTTAAGTAAACTGATATATGAAGACCTTTGAGTGCCTATTGTTCAGGGAAGAAGCTTTTGATAATTTATCTTTTCTGTTACTCTTCTAACAATTTCTATAAGCTGCTGATATAATAACTTCTGCATCACTTTATGGATATGGATAGAGCACTCCAAGTATGATCTGTGCTCACTTCTCTTTCATTTACTGAAAAGAACACATTTTGTTCTAAAAATAAGGATCCAAGTTAGCTAGCTGTTGTGAAAACTTCCCTCGGAAAACAAACTTACACTGCTCCTGCAATCTGTCCATTCTCTACCACATCTTTATCTTCTTGACAGAGAGGCTTGTATTCCATGTAGTTTCTTTCTTCTAAATTTCTCAGAACCAAATTATAAAGAATGTGCTCATTGGGTTTTTGCAAAAGGTGCTCAAACATTCGTAAAGTCATTATGCTGATCTGCAACATAAAAAGTCAAAATTCAATAAACTGATGTACCACTGTCTTAAGCTTTTTGCCTTGTATCTGGTTTGTATATCCTAGAACACTGCAATTACTTATTTACATTATGGAAGGAAGCAAAAATCCTAAGAAAAGTTAGGAAATTTTTTTCCTGAATGTGGCATACACATGGATGCAGAGTTCATACACATTTGAAAATCAATGTCGATGTATTTTTTCCTGTAACACAAAAATTGTTCTAAAATCTGCCAAACTAACAACACAAAGAACATCCAGAGATTTTACAATTTAGCTTTCCATATGACAATCAGATCCACGCTGCAAGATGATTATCATTGTACAAGTAAGACATAGAGCAGGACTGAAAGTTAGTAATAAATATCTACAATAAAACAAATACTGGGATATTGTGACTAGAACTATAGGCGAAGATTTTTACATGGAGATATTATGTAGGCTTTTAAAACGAGATCGACTTTAAGCAATACAGAGTATTTTAAAGACAGCTTTAGGGTGCTTTGCTTTGCAAAGATCAACTAATTTATACAAATAACTGATTCTGACAGAGTGAGCAGGTAAGCATACTGAAAAAAAATGGATAGGTGAAGGCACAGATCTGTACTGCAGGCAAGCCTGGTTTTTATTTGAAAAAGTAGAGGGTGGGGATTGTTTAATGGAAAATGTGAAACAAGCAGCTCCTCAGGAAGGATTTTACTAAGTCAATTATTTTAACATTTACTGTGTGTAAAGTGTTTAAAGTTATCATATGATCTTTTAATTGTCATTGTGTATATTCTCTGACTACATTTACTTTATATAAAAAATAGTAAGTTTTTAACTATACCTTATCATACAGAATCACAGAATTACCTCGAACGGAAAAGACCTTTAAGATCACCAGGTCCAGTCATTAACCTCACACTGACAAGTCCCCAGCTACACTGTGTCCCTCAGCACTGTATCTAGAGGACTCTTAAATCCCTCCAGGGATGGGGACTTCACCGCTGCCCTGGACAACTCATTCCAATACCTGAGAACCCTTTTAGTAAATAAATTCTTCGTAATATCCAATCTAAACTTCCCATGGTGCAAGTTGAGGCCTTTTCTTCTCGTCCTATCACTTGCTACTTGAGAGAAGAGACCAGCCCTCAAAATATGATGAAATAACATGACAGAATTGACACAAAATGGAAAATAACAACAATGCAAGATGTAACAAAGCACAAATTAAATGCAGTTACAGAAACCAATTTTGCCCTATCTTACTGATGAGCAAGCCCAACTAGACTTGCTTAGGGGGCAAGCAAATTTAGCAAGGAATCTTTATTAATGGGAATAACATGCTAGCTGGAGAAAACAGCTTGACTTTCATTTTCTGAAAGGAATTTGTAGGGCTGGCAGTCAGAATTCTTTTTCTTGTCAAAGAAGCTGACACAAATATGAAAAGACCTCGCAATGGCAGTTTTACAGACTCAGTGCAAGAAACAACTGGCCAGTGAACATTATTATATCATTACTACTTCTCACCTCGTCAGAAATATGATCACAGTGTTCGATTAACCTGTGTCGCAATGGATGTCTGTTGATGTCTGTCAAAGTTTCTGGCTCTCTGTGTTCTCCAAGTATGAAATAAACTATTTCCTGCAGCAGGACGTCTGAAGTCACTTGGCGCACAATACGATGCAATAGCGCAGTGGACGTGAGGATTCCAATCTCTGAACTGAAAAAAAATTCATGTCAGATATGTAGTGGATTTCCTCTGAAAAATAATCAGCTTGATTCAGATTCTGTTCTGCTGTGTTTTATAGGATGCTACTCACGTTTGCATCAGCTGGGGTTCCATAACTTCAATGAAAAATCGTTCCCGCACAGCTTTTGCCATAGCAACAGCAGCAGTCTGAAACAAAAGTACAAAATGGTATGTCTCAAACTCAAAAGCTAAGAAACAACTGGAACTACTTATTTGCTGAATATATTTGTATTATCTGAAAACGTTTCAAACCTTTTGTGCTTCTTTGATGAGTTGATCACAGTAGTCAAACCACGAAAGAAATGAAATCAACGCTCTTTTCCCTGGAAAAGCAGATGCATCTTCTTTGTGGCTATAGGAATCCAAACTAGAGAATGCAGGGAAAAATACTTATTTAGTCTACAAGTAACTGATGAATCTTGGACTTTATTCTTACTGAACTTAGCAGAATAATTAATGATCTACCTGCAATGAAATGAACGCTGAGATAGCTCTTCTGCCAGTGTCCGCTAATCTGGCAGTGCCACTATTACACAGGCTTTCAGTGGCATGCTAAAGGATACACAGCATGTACAGCAGCAGAACTTGGTTTGCTTAAGTATTTCTTGAGTCAAAAGGGAAAACTGATCACCTAGCCTGTTCTTCCAGGAAACACAGACCACAGTAATTGAATCAATAACTCCTGTAGTCAGGGAACCATAAAATTAAGGCAATTGTTCTTCTCTACTCTGTAAGTAACCTCAGTCCACCAAAACCACAGTGTATACCTGAACTAGACTGTATCCTTCAGAAAAAAACATGCATCCCAATTTAAAGTCTCTACAGAGTAACAAATTCACCATTTTCTTCGGTAAACCAGTCCAATAATTATTTATCCCACTCTTCAAAGTTGTGTTTTTTTCCCTTCTAACTTCAAACTCCAACCACCAGAAATTTTGGCAGTTATTTTGCATGTACCTACTTTTTGTCTCGGTACTAACACATCATGAGCAGTTCATAATAATGAAGGCAGAGTAGGGAAGAGAAATGTTTTGAGAATCTAACATACAAGCAGTTAGGATAATAGGCAGGTATCTTTTGCTTCATGCTGATGAGTTGTGCAGTACCTCTTTCCTTTTTAACTGCAAAAATTTTGCAACAGCCTGTTATCAAAGACACTCTTCCTGCCCTCCACAGCAGCTTACCGTGCTCACTGTGTACAGTGAAAAGTTTGTTTCCTAAATCCTTAATATCTGAACAAGAAAATAATTTGTACCTGATACTGCAGCTACACCCCTGCAAGTTGCTAACGTAATTCAGTGGAAAAACTTGGCCCCTGAGGAATCTCTGCAAGGGACTGGCAGCCAAACCTGGCCCCATGTCAGAAATCACACATACACTGGACGCCCGAAGCTGTACCACTATGCTTCAGCTGGGATCTCAGCTCTGCTCTTGAGACTTCAGCATGGCAGTATGAATATTCTATACATTTAATCTACCTATAGAAAACTATTTTCAGAGAGGGTTGTAAAGTCACCTTGGGTATTAAATTAAAAAAAAAATAAATCTTACCCCCAGTTAATTGCCTCCACTGTTTCAATGTCTAAGGGATCCAGTGACTGAGGCAGGGCTTTGTAGAGGGTGGCCAGCCTGTCTGTCAACAATTCACATAAACAAGTGCTTTGAGTCAGGCACTTGGCAGCTGCTGGTTCTGGCAAACTCACCAAAAGCATGAGGCCTTCACAGGCCTTCACTGCTATCCGTCCGTCCTGGCAGAAGGGCATGGAAGAATTAATCAGAGGGTGAATGAAGCTCACTTGAAATCAAGAAGTAAACATCTCCCAAATAAAACCTCTCCATTCCCCCACAGTGAGTGAATGCATTTATTTTTGTTGCCTTTCCAGTGATTAAAATTTATTTCTACTGAATCTGGATAGTATAAAATACTGAATCACCTGAATCCATGTCAAATACTAAGAATGCAACTACAACCTTCCTATTGACAGAACTAGTGCTGTAGGTCAGCTTGAGACCAAGATATTAGACAATGTAAACTTAATATAAAGTTTAAATTAATAAACATAATATATAATAATTAATAAACTTTAAATTAATTTTCTAAAATAATACTTTTAATCTGAATTGGCAAAGAAAGTCACCAATATACAAAAAATGTCTGCAAAATAAACCTCATATTTCTTATTAAAGTTAAAATACTGCGTGTACATGTATATTCACTCTCTCTGCCCACTTCACACAGAATCCAAACTATTTCATTTTATCACGTTAAAAAGAACAACAGAAAAAAACAACTCACAGGACTTTTAGTGAGGTTTAGTAGAGAATTCACTAAATTATAGTCTTGATTTGGACAAACAGTAGTGGACTCGGGTGATGATGTGACATTTAGTTCATCCAGACTGAAAGAGAGATCATCTGCCTGTTGCAGGAGGTCATCTTCCTTCTCCATTTGCTCTGCTCCAGCAGCACCAGGTATTTCCTCAGGCTGAACGAGCTGTCCCATGTCTGTTGTTGAAGACTCTTGGCCTTTCAGCATGTCTTCTGTGATTACACTTGCTGATCCTTTGGCAGCCATTGCTTTTAACTTACTCTGCAAAGCATTTTGTTGGAATTACATGGTTGAAATTACTGTTCATCCCAAAGCAGAAATTTACTAAAAGCAATTTTTTTACATCAGCATTTGAAGTAGTTCTCTCCAAAGCTGGATACAGTAACCATGTAGAATGTAATGGGTTATGGGAGCGTGGGAGTTTTTAAATCTAGGACATTTTTTAATCTGCTTAAATTTCTCTTAAGTCCTGCACCATTTTGCTTCAAGGCTGAATAGGCCATTTAAAAAGAGACAGCATCTCTTCCTCTCCACCACTGAAGGCCCATATTCACTTGATTTACCCAATATTTGATAGAAGTTTTTCATTTACCTTATGAGTGCACCTTCAGACCTTAGCACACATGATAAAACATCCCTTTCTAGGTCAAGGCCTCAAATTCATCCAGTGTCTGAAACACTATTTCCAGTTGGAGTCATACCATTAAACTAATTCAAAACTTCTTGGGATTTTATCTTAAACAAGAAAGGAAAAAAAAGTCTTTTATGACAGCAGAGTACTCTCAGGCTGTGTTTCTCATGAAGAAAATGTTTAGGAGATTGAATGGACACAAGATACTAGCATTAGGTACTGGATACTGTAACAGGTCACAGAGAACCTTCTCCGAAGAGACAAAGCACCTCTACTTAGTCTGAAAGAAAGCAATCCATCTCTCTTCCCATAAATCTGTCTCCAGCACATAAAATGACATTTAAATTTGTGCTCTGTAATAGCAAAAAGAAACTCACAGCAAGGTGAGAATTCAGTGTTCTTCTGGCATAAGCACAGGTGAATAGTACTTTATTAGAACCATAAATTAGACTTCTGCACAAGACATTTTTTCAAGTACATTAGTAAGATTATAAATCCAAAGGGTTTCCCTCCTCTATAATAACACCAAAATTATTACAAATATATTTCAAGCATTAATAATTTAACACAGTAACCATTTGGGAGTTAATGGCGTTTAGTACATACCAACCAGCAGGGACTAGCCACATGACAGTCTCAGGCAGCAAACCAGAGCACTGCTGCGAATGCTTGCTCGATTGATGTGCATTCTTTGTGCAGAATTTGTACTGAATGTTGTGATACACTCATATAACCAATTCCCTGGAGAGGCAACCCAGTGGTAAAAGCAGCACACTGCACGCTATAAAGTAAGTATGATTTTTCACTACAGTAGAAAAATTACTCCTTTGACATATATATATTTTTTTTTACAGTATGAAATGCATAAGGCTGCAAAACAACCAAAATGTGTGTGTCTGAGCCACCTCTGTCTACCCCTAAATCTTCTCAAGTCCTCCAGTATCCTCCAATATATTTTATCAAGAGACAGGAATATCACAATCACAACGATGAGCCTTGCACATAAAGCAGAACTAAAGGCTGGAACTGCATTTCAATCCTGGATTATACACTGTTCCTGGCACTACTCAAGTAGCAAGTGGGGTTGCCAAAGAGAAAAACCACTTTTTTCAAAAATTAGATAATATTTTACAAAATATTTATTTCATCTTACATCAGCTTATTACCTCATGCCTGGACTCTTCTGTCATTTGAAAGGCCATAGTTTGTTCAGCTAAGACACTGATGAGAAAACCTAACATATATAAATGTATAAATGCCCCTAGAAATTTGTCCATAGCTCATTACTTTCACATCAGCAGGTGACAGAAGGCAAATCTGTACATTGAACAACACACAGGCAGAGTTTTTGCACATATTTAAGCTTCCTATTGTCTAATCATGCAATTCTGCAGCTTAGCTGCTCACCTGCCTCCTGTAAAGGTGCAAAACAGGATCCTGAATGACCTAATAGAAAAGGTTACATAAAACACAAATTCAATGCTTTCTAGGCAAAATACTCCCCCAAGTGAATTCAGCATCAACAATACACATTTTTATAATTCTCTGATATGTAACTATGAGAATTTCAAAATCTGTGGTGGATGATGCCTTGTCTAAGTTCAGACTGATTTAAAAAGAATTCTGTGAAAAAATCAAGTGATATTACAGCTTTTGAGAATCTCTGCTTAATTCATGGTGAGAAATATAAAGCTGGTATTTTGTAGTAAGGAGAGTAGAAGTGAATAGTGAAATTATGTTCATTTTACAAAATGAAGGTACAACTTTTTAACAGACACTACATTAGAACTTGTTTAAGGTCTCAAAGAGCAGAAACTAAAACACAGAGAATCAAGTGTCCCTTTTCATGGAACAATCAGTTGCAAGGAGTATCTCACATAAAATGGGATAGGATGAGATGAATAAATGAACAAGGAAAAATACAAGATAACAAGTTCTGCATAAAATAATGACTGAGACAGAAGTAGCAAATCAAAAATTCCTATGTATGTTCTTTCTGTTTACACGAGAACAAGGAAAACTCAGTCTAAATAAAAGAATAAATTAAAGCCAAAATTAAATTAGTATATGGATATCAAAGGTTTAAAAAAGTAGAATGCAGTTCTTACTTCCACAACAAAAGTGCCGACACAGTTATGCCATGTAACCTTATTGGTTAAGCAATACAGGTGAAAGATTTTACTAAAATATAACCAGCATTCTATCAACAAACCATTCCATATGGAATCATCCAAAGGAAATCCTCAGTTTGCATACTTAGCTTTTTATGTTTATAAAATACTGTAGAAACTGATCAGGAAAAGTCAAAGAAGGAAGCAAAACTAACAGATACAACCAGACTGCTTTGGAGTGATGTATCTGCGTTTCAGCTTATAAGTGTGGGAGATGTGAGAGATAAGTGCTACACAGAATTCTGTATATTTACCCTTTCACGCATTTGAAAGTCAGAAACAGCTATCAAGTCACAACAATAGCACCTCTAAGAGGCACAGATGTGAACAACCAGAATATTCTGTTCTAATAAAGGATAACTCTGCACCCCAAATACCTTACCTGGAAACAACTACCAGAAGTTGCAAAGACATATGCCCCAGGATATGACATTGAAGAATAATGTTGTGAAGGAAACAGGAGCTACAAGAAATGTTCTTGCTTGAACTCTATAGCCAGCACCTTGTGAAATTAGAGATCTCTGAAATTTGGAATAATCTGGTTTTACATGTCTGATTTTTAATATTCCAATCTTGCTATTTTGGGGAAGAACACTAATGTCTGACAATACACTTGTGGTTCTTATGATTGGGGTTCTCAGGTTTTATTGCAAGGGCATTATTTGAGTATGGGTATCATTCAGAGGGTTCTCTTCAAACTACATGACTTAGACAAACGACATTAAAAGTATTCCTGGTTTGAACTTCTACCATATTCTGCATGAATGTATTTAGTAGTTTGCTTCTGAGTGCTTCTCATGTTTAAACATTGACTTTTCAATCTTTACATCATTTCTATTGCTTGTACAACTACAGTGGAAACAATGGCAATCAGGTGGTATTTAATTAAGGTAAAAATAAACTCAAGATGTCTTGATTCTTTACTACTGAATTACAAATGATATTCATAAACTCCTTGGAAAATAATGTATCTTTGCAGTTTAGTAGGTAGCCTCTGCTGTTAGATTGTTTTTGCAGAAAGCTTTTAAAATATTCCTGGAGGACACTGTATCTACATCTTTTCACCCATGTATCACATGCTTAATAGATAATGTGTCACTATAGGAAACATCAAAGTAGGCGCAGGAGGCATTTCTAAATGGACTTTTATAAATTAAACTTTTATATGCTCCTTCTAAATGGGAACAGAAAGTCAGTCTAGAAATTCTCCTCCCACTCTGACTTCATCAATGCCACATGTTAAGTTCGAAGAAGGAGTAAAGATATTTGGCTTTCTTACAGACAGAAAATAATGGAATATTGCAGATCATGAGCTGGCACTGCCGACAGACCATATGTGCCAGTACCAAACCAGGGCCCAGTTCTGCAGAACTCTCAGCAACTTGCAAGGTCTCGATGCCCCATGCAATCTGTCCCTTAGTCTTCACTGGGATGAAGACAAAACAACATAAGAAATTCAAGGTCTCCCTCACACAGTGTTCTACATGACAATTCATATCCCTACTCTAAAGGTGCTTTCACTACAAAGGATAAGGACCTCAGGCAGGTATATTTGTGAACCCTGAATTAAATTCTAGTAAAAATTACCACATGTATCAAGTTTGTGGGAGAAAAAAAACTCCAACAAAACCAAAACACCTTCTAATATTACAGAAAAATAATTACTGAGTGAATGAAAACTAAGATATGAAGCACAATGGGATACCTCCAGTTCTCTTATCAGATTTTCTCAGTGACATAGGAAATACACCTGGAAAATTTTTATTTGATTTACTCACCTCAAGGAAGAAGTTGACCAGGTATGGATCCTGTTTCAGCTTTGCACATACTATACAGAGAAATTGAATTTCTTCATTTTCTGTTGGTGTTGCGAGAACTTCACCACACAGCCTGATTAATTTCTGTCACGTAAAGAAAAGCGAACAATTAAGACAGGGAATAAGTTAGAGCTTTTTCTAGTAACGATGGACTGGATTCTTTTTCTATATACATACTACAATGATGTATGAATATTGACTTGAACATTTGCTCTACATTTACATTACTATGAACAAGATTTCTTTATTACTTATGACTTGCATCACAGCGGCAGTTCAAGGCTCTAATCATCAATACAATAAAACTGACGCTGCACCCGAGCAGTTTCTTTAACTCACTTGACAATGGAAGAATTAAAGACACCATCAGCTACAGCAGAATAAGAGAAACCTGTCATACAAAAATATAGTTTACTTAAAATTTGAACAGTACCTGCACTGGCCTATGCACATTTATGTGGGGAAGGAGAGGTTGCCGTATTCTTCCAAGAAGTTTTGTATAAAAAGCCAAAACTTGCTGTTTCATTCCTGGAGGACACTGAAACAAAAATAGATTAACAGTAACAAAAATATAACAAATGCAGAGAGAAACATAGATGCACATTTGTCACTCAGCATGGCTAATTAAACAGCAATAATTTATCCAAAAGTATTTTTAAAAAATCATCATCTGTTAATATATTACTTTTATTGATATTAACAGAGATCAACAAAAAAATGCTGCATCTCATTACTGTTTTCTTTTTCAAATTATTCATACACTTTCAGTTAATTGCTGTAGTGCAGACTTTTAACAGTCTTTCCAAGAAATATTCCCTATCGATACAGTGATAAGGGGAAATTACCTCTGAATTAACTGGCTACAGGTCATCTGTCTGTTATGGTACTGTGACACAAAATCCAGCAATTCAGTGAGTCAGTAGATACAAATATACAATGGTAAACCATAAACACCTTAATGTCTACAAAAGGTTTTTTAAATGCATAAGCAATTAACCTTAGACAGATAAAGTGTTTATAAATGCACAGATGTCCAAGGACAAGAGAAAGCTGTTGTTCTCCATGAGATTCAGCAGAATACAAATCACAAATGTCTGTGGAACATTCAGAACCATGTTCTACTGTCCCTCATGCACCATGTCACAATAAAGTACTTTCCTATCTCCAGGAGGTTTGATGGCTCGTGGTCCTTTATGGACCTTTGTTTCTAGCTAAATCTCCTCTGTCTCAAAAGTGTTCTCTCATGTTAACAAATGCTGTTATTCCATAGGTTAATTTCAACCCACATCATTTCCCTCACCTAGTTCCCTGCACAGGTGAATGGAGCATGGGTTGCAACAGCCAGGAATGACAACTGCCTAACCTGGTTCTCCTTCCAAGGTAATTATCTCTCGATTATTAATCCCTAATTATGACTGAGTTGACAAGCAATCTGCTGAAAAGAATGGCAAAATGTGTACCATCAGGGTGCCTCTACAATAACACTGTAAGCCTAAGTGATTGCTGTGGAGCGATACCATTCTTTTTGCAACAGATCTTTGCAACATCTTGCAAGCACTGAACTGTGTGTTTACTTCAGATGTATCAACTCACAAGTGGCAAAGTATAAAGACAGGCTGTACAAGAATTGCTTGTACAGGCATATTTGCGTAGCGCAAAATGACTTTTCTCAACTCTTAGAAACAGACTACTAATTACCCACTCCACATATGTCTCTGTTTCATCTTGGTTTCTTGACAAAGTTTACAGATTACTGAACGAGCTGTATTTCTGAGCAAGTGTTTTCAATACACCAGGTATCTTAGCCTGACTGTAGGGCAGATGGTATAGTAACAGGAATTGTGGAGCTTTGGTCCTTCCAGAGCAAGGAACACCCCAGCGTCTAACAGCTAGTGCCATACATTGTCTGTGTATGTAAAACTGAGCCAATTAAAAACTCATGACAATGTGTAAAAGGCTGACTGAGAATAAAGCCATGGAGAGCTCCATTTATCTTGGAACACCACACACCATGCTTTCCTAACTGTGTCTGTACTATGATACAAAAGAGTTTTAGCACAAGGACTGCCAAGCCAATTCACCCCGTGATCCAGCCAATCCCATCCATTTCAGCTCAGAAGTCTGCCAAGAAAGATATCAACAAGAATGCACCAAGACCACGAAGATAATTTCACTTGTGCCACAAACCAGACATGAGAAGAACGAGACATCATTGTCAAGAGCTTCATTCATACCAAAGACTCAGATGTGAAAGCTCTCTGGGGATGAGCTTAAATGAATGCTTTCTGACATGGAAGTCTTTCTGAGCAGTAACTCATCACATTCAGAAAAATTAAACAAAATGTGTATTTAATGCAGCACTTTTCACCCAAGAATCTCCCAACACTTACCAAGGGAGAGGGAGGGATAATACTGTCTTGTAGAAGCTGAAAAAATTCTAGACTGATTAAAAATGTTTCTCCTACTTCTAGCTTCACGGTCAATACTAGAGTGGTAAGTAACAAATCTCAGGGTTCTGCCTCAGCAGCATCTCGCTGGTTGTCTCACTTTGATCACACTTGCACAAGACTTATTTGTCATATATTGGTAACATAAGCTAACAGCTATCTGCTAGACTTCAGTGTCCCACGCTACCACCTGCTGTAGAACTTCAGTCCCTATCACAATTAGGAACTCACACCAAACGTAATCTGCTCTGCTGAGAAGTACATACATCAGCTTTTCCTAGTGTGTAGAGTGTCTCCAAAATCTTGTGATGTAGCAAATACTCCATACACGGTCCCGTTTCACCCGATTCCCTCTCATTTTCTTCTTGAACTAGAATATCCAACATCTGTTCCAGGTGAGAAGGAATGTTGGTATCAGTCACAGGAGCTTTGTCATCTAAATAGAAGAGATGTGTAATTAAGAATGATTAAAATATTGCCCACACTTCAGTTCAGTTCCAAATTTAGGATTTAAAAACATGACCACTTATTTAAAGAATCTTTTTTTTGGTTTTTTTAACATGTCTTAGAGAGAATTTTCAGAACCATATCTGGAAATGTAAACTGGAATATGCATTGGGCAGATATCTAAACTTGCAATGGAGAAAAGGTGAAATACCAAATTTCAAAATATGCATTAATTACAGAGTCAAAAAGGAAAACTTTCACAGCCAGAAATCAAGCTTAGGGAGAGAAGAGTTAAACTCTCAGTCTTCCAGTTAGTATCCACGCTGTCTTGATAACTTCCTCTTTGACTTTTCATGTAGTTTTCTGAGATCTATAAACAGCCTCTAAGATCAGCTTAATTTGCTTTACAAACCAGATTACTACACAAATGGTTTTTCTAATGACAACAAAGAAAACCCAAACTCTATGCTGTTATTCTTCAAAAGTTTTTAGACTTGTCTTTTATACTTTCTGCATTAAGATAATATTCTGTCAAACTTTATGAAGGAAAGGGTAAGATTCTGATTTCTTTATACTACAGTCGTGAAACTGTTGTGGATTTATGCCACTGGCAGTGAGAGCCGGCATTAACATGTTGTAGAGCACGTCCACAGGTGGAGATTTTCCTTTTTACTTTTTTCAGTTAAATTCTACTTGAGCAAATATCTCACTAGGGAAGTGTTTACTACTTCTTATGCAATAATCTAAAAATAACTGTCACTTGCATGCAAATGGCAACAAGATCACGAAGGAAAACTGCCATATCAGAGTGATTTTGGTCTCTACCACAACCTCCAGTTAGCCTAGAGTGTTTTGCTTGAGTTTCCAAGGCAAAATTCTGCTCCCACTGCAGAGGACAGAAATATACCCACTGAGCGGAAACTTGTTTTTCACAAGACTTTTGAAAGTGTGGTAGAGACGTCAGCTTCTATTCTGCACCACATAATCGCAGGTATCACTTCACCACTTTGTCATTTCTACCTCAGGAAACATCACATCGCGTTCCAAAAGGTGCCTATTTAGAACCAGGGTTCAAGTTTCAGCTGGTAAGAGTAAATATTGATATAAACAAGATCACCAGTCCCAGACACAAACACAGATTCAACAGCTGCTTTAGCAGAAATGCAGAACTAGTAAGCTTGAGGAAAGCAGGGTAACATCCACTTTTAAAACTACTAAACCAGGACCAAAAATTAAAAATTTAAATGTTGCATAACTGTTGCAGGAAAACAGAGAAAAGGATAAGAACAAGCAACAACAGCAGTATTTCATCAGAATATCAGTTTTTTAGAAGAACAGCATAAGGTCTGGGCAAATTTTAATAAAATGTATTCTAAATCTGCTCAAAAACTCACTTTTCAGAGCTATGTTATCAAAATATCTTTCGTGAAGACAATACACTAAAGAAAAAATATCTAGTACTGAGCACACAGAGTTCAGGAAAATCTAGTAAAACATATGACCACAAAATCACTTTGGGAAGGCTTTTGTTAAAATCTTAGAAAGAAAAAGAAAGCCCTGATGAAAAACTATAAAAAGGTTAACAGCAGGGAGTACATTTCTGTAGATGTCTGTTTAGGTTACACAGAATATGTGAAGACAGAAATTAGGTCAGCCGTTAAAAGGTACAATTCTCTACACGGTTCTCAGGAAAAAAGACCTTCCCTCCACTGCTGTCCAGGACCACTTCTTCTGGGATGAATGGAGGCAGACAATATTTTTAATTAATAATTGATATTGTTGGCATTTTCATAAGATATCTAACTCATTCTTGTATTTTTTAATCTTTACTTTTTAATAACACTGAAATTGGGAATTCTAGTTTCCACAACAAAAAGACAAAATCGGAATGTTTTCTTCTTTTACCTGTCGTCTCTATGTAGTAATGGGTGATTGCTTTCCAGTGGTAAACAAAATCTTCTTGTAATGGAAGAGAAGGTGCGAGCTATGGGGGAAAACAAAACAAAACAACAAAACTCAGTTAGGAAGGAAATAAACATATTTCCTCAGACATTAAATTGAATTTTTTCTTACAACTTGGAAGCAAACTGCTGCAGACCTGTGCTACAATTCTTACTCTGTGCTCTTTTACCTTTAACAAGGACCACATACATTATTCATGGCATGAGCCCCATGTCATCCTGCCTAGCTTGTGAACATCAGTAATAATCCCTGTGATGTCTCTGTGACCAGACAATCTATTTGAAGCAACAAAAGCAATTGCTCATACAACAAAGCAACAACTAGAAACGTGGGTTTGAATTGTTTAGATCTCAGTTTTGTCCTATAGAAAAAAAAATCATGTTCTTTTACACCTGCTCTTGATGCCATCTTCCCTCTCTGTATGCTCCGTTCTCCTCCCTCCCTCTGCTCCCTTAAAAATACCGACTAGCTCCTTCATACAGTCATGCCTTTTTTTCCTGTTAAGCACAACATTTAAAAGATCTTTGTTTCATTTTTTTGCTACATCAAGCTCATCCTCAGAGCTTGACAGGTTGTTCTTTTTTTTTTTTTTTTAAACAAATACTTTTCTTATTTTATTTCTGAAAGACAATGAAGTTTCTTCTTTCATGGAGGTATTTGGGATGGTCAGTTGGGTGTGACTGGCATCCAGGAATAACATGTTGCAAAAACAAAACACAGCCTCCCACCCAGTCAACATCAGCACTGCTCCTTCCTCAATAAGCTTGAGAACTGGCTGCTCTGTGGCCCATTACACCACATGCACAAACAAGTGCTACACCACAGGCAGCACGTGAAAAAAGAAGGACCATGATCATTTTTCCACTCTAGTCTCCAAAGTGAGAGTTGAATTTGTGATCACAATATAAAATGTTCAGAGCTGGTACAATCAGGAATCCTACAGGGAAAACCCCCATGACTCAACAGATCATATGAGGGTTTGTTGTCCTTGAGACCTAACTCTACTTGCTTGAGGCTTTTTTTTCACAATCAAGTCCTCAAGTCATTATTTTATTGGCAATCCTGAAATAAAGTATTATCACTTGACATGATGGTAGCAATGAGACCTGTCAGCCAACAGAAAGAATCCCATGTGTAAGTGGGTGACAGAGCACTGGAACAGGCTGCCCAGGGAGGTTGTGGAGTCTCCTTCTCTGGAGACATTCAAGACCCGCCTGGACGCCTTCCTGTGTGATCTCATCTAGGTGTTCCTGCTCCAGCAGGGGGGTTGGACTGGATGATCTTTCAAGGTCCCTTCCAATCCCTAATATTCTGTGATTCTGTGATTCTGTGTGTCCATTTTGGAAGGATAAGGAGTTGAACTATCACAGAATCACCGAGTGGCTGAGGAAGGGATCTCTGGGGGTCACCTGGTCCAAGCCCCATGTGCTAACACAGGCACCCAGATCCAGTTGCCCAGGACCATGGCCAGATGGCTTTTAAATATCACCACAATATTCTCCAGGAACCCGTGCCAGGGCTCAGTCACTTTCACAGTAAAAAAGTTTTCCCCAGCAGCTACAGATACCACATTTGAGACTGACAACTCTGAATTCCTCTAGTGTCTCCTTGTAGGGCCTGAAAAGTGCCGAGTTGCCTCAGCTCTTGGACAAATACAAGCACAGGGCCCAAACATCTGTATAGTCTTCACTGAGTAGTGTTGGTCTCTTTGAAAAAGCTTTGAAAGTTTTCCACATCAGCCTTTTCCTTGAATTTAATGGCACTTAAATTTATCTTGGTAAAGACACAAAGCCCAGTATATGAACAGCATGTCCTGCTGTGATAAGAAAGTGGAATGCTAATTGTTAATGACACTTTGCACACAGGACTTTGAAATGCAAGACTTTAAAACAGTGGTGCTTGGTAACTATCAGGCCTGCATCCTGTGTGGAGATGTGCCCTCACAAATGGCAACCAGGAAAACAAATTTCCATTGCTTATCCTTCCCTGACAGTCTGTGGACTCATCAGTCTTCCGTATTTCCACGGCTGGGCACTGAGAGCAGCACTTTAGCACACCAGAGAATAACTATCAGGACACTGCACACTGGACAAGACTAGTTTATTTTACTATGAAGTTTACTAGGTTCTTTAAATTCAGAAGAATAATTGAATAAACTGAAAATTTAGCACATGGTATTTGTACCATGCTTCGTATGTCACACTTGCTGCTGTAGATGTGTATTTCAAACAATGTAATTGATCATTTTGCATCTTTCTGTAGCAAAACTATACCAAACACTCAGCTCTGGCTGATGAATGGCACAGAGACCACTTTTGAGGAATACCAAGCCTTTCAGACCACTCTGTTTCCAAAGTAACACATGACAGATAACATTAAAGATTTATCCTTGACTGATGTGATTTTCCTTTCCACTTCTTCTAGCCTCATCTGCCTCGAGATGAATTTAGTGCCTCTGAGTAGTGCTGGGAAAAGGATTTCACTTCTCAGCACTGTCAATAATTCATCCACCATGGGAAAGAACTGTGGATACAGACATTCTCCTTCCCAACAAATGCTTCCAGGGACTCCTCTCAGAGGTGAAAAGATAATTCAGGGACAGGTCCTGCCCTTTTTAATTAAAATACACGGTGATTTCACAAGAGTCTTCTCTGACCAAGGACTGCAAGACAGAGATACCAGCCTGAGATACCATTAGCACGTGTGTACGTACACTCCTATTGGGAATATGTGATCAACCTTGCCACCAACTGGACCTGGCGATACAGAGCTGTGGCAGCTTTGCCTGCATTGGCCTAACACACTCAGCAGCTCCTAATAATAGAGAAAAATTGTATTTCTTTTCTTGTTCATAAAGTATCCTCACTCCCAAATACTCTTACCCTCAAATTCCTCTTCCCACCACAGATGGACCTAGTATAAATCAGCTTTTTACAACACAGCTATTGCAGGGAATATTTGAGAGCTGTAACTCCAGCAATGCTTTGCAGAAGGATTTTACTGTCAAAAAAATGAAAAAAACCCCACAACCTCTTAACTTAGTTATTCAGACAGAAAATCAAGGTAAAGACCAAGACTAGTCTTATCAGCTTATACACAAACAAAGCCCATCACTGGAAAGCATTAGAAAAATGTAGGTTCACAAATACCTGGTTAACCCTACTAGGTCAGGTAATTCTAGGATGAAGTTGTAGTTTCTATTTTAGGATGACTTATTAGCTACCACCTGAGTTGAAATATATGTTACAGTTGCCAATCTGGATAATCACTCTTTTGTAAAAGTACACATAAAGATAAATATTCTGTATAAAGATACTGAAGCAAAACAAAACTAATTGTGAAGGCCACTAATTCCTGCTATTTCTCCAATTTGAAGGAATTACCTTAAAAGTACAGTTACATTAATTTCTTTTTATGTAATTTTGCATGTCCTTACTAATTATGAGCTATCAATTCCTAATCTCAAAGTGAAGTTCTCCTCCTTTTGGGGGAAAAAACCCAACATCTTCAAGACTGCAGTGTAGGTGTTGGTAAATCAAACAGCCAAAACTCACTGAACACAACTGAAAACCAGCTCATTTGAGCAGACACTGATTAGCTCTTCCATCTGGTCCCCAACTCCAGCAGTCGAGCTGCCTGGTTGTGTGCGAGCGGGTGTTCTCATTTACAGCTAAACTTAACACATGCTGCCTTATCACTCTGGTGACAATACATTATTAACGACAGAACCCCACTCCTGCCAGGGAAAGTGCTGTTCTCAGGAGAACTAGAGATCTTTGACCAGAACTATACCCTGCCTGTCATAAAATCTGTCCAAAATACCATTCCACATAGTTTTTGAAAGTATATAGAGTTTGTGTTTAGGCAGGAAAGAATTAACATCAAGAGCAAATAAACCTATAAATATTCAGTATTTAACAGCAATTCCTTTGTGCATTTACAAATTACTATCATATTTTTAATGTAAACCATTCAGAAGTGCAATTCAATACTGAAAAGAACGGAAACAACCTCAGCTGGTGATATCCTGCAATATCCTTTGGACAAGCTCACAAAGTAAAGAAAACACTGTATAAAAGAATAACAGGTACTGTCTGGTCTGAAAAAGAAACTGGAAACTGGGACAAAGAGAAATGAAGGGGAAGTGCACGCACGTTCCCCTGCCTGAAACACGGAAAACTGCAGCAGTCACTCGATGTTTGTCTCTGAACTTACTACTTTAGTAGTGTGAAGGTTTGCCCCGAGGGAAAATCTTAGTAAGACTAATGCTGGAAGGTTTGCTTTATTTCTTCGGCTGGTGAATGCACAGAGTTTATAAGTGTCACTGCTTCCAAGTATAAAATTAAGACTGCACATGCTTGGAAGTCACGCATTAAATTTTGTCATCATGATTTGTTAATAGCAACACAACATTAAAACAAACAGTAAGGTGAGGTTATTACATCAAATAAAGTGGGTTCAAGAAGAATAAATCTTCTTCTGAGCAGTTATGCAGTTAATGACTTTGGAGCAGTACCTGTTTCTTTCAAAGATCAGTTTTGCCTCAAAATATGGACAGAAAAGAAGCTACTTAAGAGCACCTTAAGGCACCAGTGTAAGAGATACAGTGGAGTAATAGGTTGGTAGAGAGGGATCTCAAAAATATGCAGCAGACATCAAAATCTAAATTCACTGCCAGATACCAAGGCAGTGATACAAATAATCTTCTCTGACAGGAAATTGCAAAATTCAAAAGAACCAAAATCGTATTTTTCCTGCTCAAAGTACACAGCTCTAAAACATCCTTTTGAGTTCACTATTAAGATGAAACATCTCCTGAAAGCCCAAATCAAACACAAACAAAAGTCCTTTGAACATGGAGTGACCACTCTACAGACAAGCTATTTTGTCTCAGGAAACATGAGTGAAGAGCACAAGATAAGAGAAAAAATAAGTCTAACTTGCTGCTTTGTTATTGCACACTACATTTTGTACATTGCTGAGAATGTAGCGCTCCTGGAATACATTTGGGATATATCAGAATGCATAGCAAAGAGAAAACATCTTGAGGACAAGCCACATATAAACTGTCACAGATTCATTAATATTAAACCCATACAGCAACAACATTTCTGTTCTGCCCTGAAGTAAGGCAACAGAACAAAGGCTGCAGTCCACCTCACCGCTCTCACCAACCCACCCAGCCCAATTTAAGGATGCTTTCTATTGGGATGATACCACAGTGGTGCTTCCTCATCTGTATGCTGCAGAGAAATCCAGAAAGGGAAAAAATATCTAAAGTACTGTCAGGATTAACTTATGATAAGAGGTGGCAAAAATTAGGATTCAGTTGTAACGAAGATGGGAAATATGATTTCACACACTTGGACAATTTAGACAGAAAAGACTGAAAGTTTTGAGTTATTCAAGGTAAGAAAAAGTCTTAATAGAAAGCAACTGGTCCCTACATTTGCCTCATCACAGTTTTGTCATGAAGACAGTCAATTAAAGACCAGTACACTCACACAAGTGAAAGGCAAATACTGCTATGTGTATTAGACTATCAACCTTTGGAACCCCTTGTCATAGTTCAGAGTGATGGCATATGAGGGTAAGATAACAATGATTATCTAATAACACAGGAACTCTTACTATTTAAATGCATGTCTCTAAAGTCTGCAGGCCCGTGGGCCCTCAGGCAGGACAGGAGCATTACATAAGTAATTGTGCAGGAGAAATGACAGGGGAGAAGGGCTATCCAAACAATTCTGATTTAAAGTAGCCCTGCCAATGAAAGCTAAGCCCCAGCACTTCTTCAAGTGTATTTAAGCATCCAGCTCAGCTGAAAGCTGTTCAGCTGCAACTGAATTGCTCTGGGAGGTACGCACCCAAAACCTTTGAGAATTTATATGTTAGCTACCAGTTCTGTCGCTGATCCTCAGGGCTGAAACAGAGTCCACTTGAGGCTGCCAGAGCTATACTTGCTCCACAGCAACAACAGCAAGTAAAAATGATGCTCCAGATCCTCCAGGTTCTGAAAACAGCAGGCAGCATCAAGGAAGACTTATCTGATATTTAGGATTTACACCGGTTTTAATTTTCAGAGTAGCAAAACTAAGTAGCCCACACACTTTAACTAAAGAGAGAATGAAACAATGATCCAAAATCACATACAGCCTCAGAACTGGTGAGACATTTCTATTTCTCAGTTCTGTGTTTGAATTACTAGGTCAAATTTCCTAGCTAAAGTAAGAAACATTCTTAACATCCTCTTGCTTTTGTGATTCCACGTTTCATTCACAGCATGTGGTGCCCAGTATTGGTCACAGCCCTGTAAATGCAATTCAGTGCAGTATTTTTTATTAGAAGGTCCATCACAGTGGTGTTAGTAGGATGAGACAATTCTGAAAAAACCACTAGAGCTGAGCAAGGACATATAGCATGTTGTTTGACAAACTTGCAAAATGATATTATCAATCTCTTTCTAGTTTTTGGGGGAGGTTTTGTTTTGTTTTTAATTAAAAAAGATTGTCTAGTCCCCACTATCTCTACTTGTTCCCTTTTCCATTCAACTAACTCATTTTTCCTATTTTTTTAATGTAGCACAGCTCACTATAACAAGATTTCTTTAGTCAGGCAGCCACTAATTTCTGCTCCTCCAGTGAAAGCACTGTCTGTTGAAGGCACTCATATGTGGTCACAGAGAGTTTTTAAATAAGTCATTTCATCATTATTTAAAACATTCCTTTCCACTTGCCACTCTACCACTAAAAAAGCAAACCAGAAACATGCAGCTGGTAATTAATACATAACTTTAAAACCTGAATAGTCCTGATAAAGACTGCAGAACTACAGGCACACATAAAGTCAAGTATATGCTTATGTCTCTGCAGCATTGAGGCATATATTAATGCACAAAGGGTGCCCCTCACATGAGGCAGGATTTGGCGTGCAGGCTCTTTTTTCTGCCATTAGGATTTGGCGTGCAGGCTCTTTTTCCAACCATTTGAACCATTTTCCTTCAACACTTTCCGCCTTTACTTCCAGCTGTACTTCACTGCCAGTTTTTAGCACCTAACCAAAGATGCACCTCCTAAAACTCAGTCTTGTACGTGTCTTGGCTCACTGAGAAAGGTGCTGGAAGCCAGAGACACTATTACCAGGACTCCACCTCACCAAAAAAGCAAAGAAAAAATAAATCGTGTAGACAGTAAACAGCAGGCAGCCGATGGCGGCCTAGAGAAATGGCAGCTTCAGAAATAGGCTCGGCTGCTTTCCTCTCCCCAGGGCAGCGATGGGCACAGATGTGTATGTGTCTCCATGATGAAATCTAACTGAGCACATACACAACTCCAGGTCCCCTCCACTTCCCTTTCCACCTTACCCAATTGAAAAAGAAACCAAAGACGGAAACATGGGTTTGGAAGAAGACAAAAGCTCCAGAGACAGCAACTGCTGTTGTCTGCTGGCCACCACAATCGGAAAATTCTGAGAAGTCTGCTGAATTCACCTCCTTTCTTTTTTGTTTTGCAGAAAGCACGGCTGAGACGGAGCGGGTCAGGGCACCAGGGCCTACCGGGAAGGCGCGTTACTGGCGCTGACAGCCCGGAGGCTGCTCCCGCTGCCCGAGAGGGCTGTGCTGGGGCCGCCCGGGCCCGCCGAGGAGCCGCGGGCAGGAGCCGCTCCCTCCTCTCCCGGCAGCCTTCCCGGGCGCCGCTGGCCGCGGCCTCCCCGGGCAGCTCGGCCTCCGCCTCTCTGCCCCGCGGCACCAGCGAGACGGGCTCGGCGGGGCCGCGGCTGCCGGCGGATATACCGGCTCGGGGGGCCACCCCGCCGCCAGCCCTGCCCCGGCAACAGGCCCCGGGGAAGCGGCGGGGAAGGCGCCCCGTGCTCAGTGAGCGGGCCGAGCCCCCCGCACCGCTCCTCTCCGCCGGGCCCGCTCGGCGGCTAGGCCCGGCTCGAATCCCCGGCGCGGCGTGGCCGGGCCCGCCGGCGGCCTTACCGCCTCCACGGCGTGCTGCAGGATGGAGGTGAACTTGGAGAACATCCTGTCCCGCGACTGGAGCAGCCGCTGCCGGGAGGACCGCGAAAGCTCCTCGATCCGCCGCCGCCGCTCCAGGGTGAGGGCTGCATGCGGGGGCCTGGCAGCGGGGGATCGGGCTGGCGGGCGGCCGCCGGCTCTGCCTCTTGCTCCCCGGCGGACACCGTGGCACTGACACCGCCGGGCTGCGGCGCCGACTGCCGAGGCTGGGGGTGTCCGCCCCGGCGCGGCCTGCAGGGGCCGCCACCCCCCGCACGCAGCCAGCCGCGCCGCGGGGAGGCCCGGCCGGGCGGCCTGGCTCGACCAAGCCCGCCCCGCTCCGCCCGGGGGCGGCCTGTCCCGGGGCCCGTGGGCCTGAGCAGCCGGGAGCGCCGTCCTGCCCCCCGGGCGGGGACACCGCTGGGCGTGCCCTGGCGTGGCCGATTGAACCGGCCGCTTGTGCGGGGCCTGCCCAGGGCAGGGACCATGTGCCCGCTCCCAGGGTGCGGGCAGTGTGGGACATAGCCCGGGCTGGAGCGGGCAGCGAGCCCGGCGTGTCCCGGGCCGCCCCCCCGTCTCTGCGAGCAGCTCCCGGGCAGGGAGGCGAGGGGGAAGAGGCGCCCACCAGCCCTGTCTCATAGGATCACAGAATGGTTTGGGTTGGAAGGGACCTTAAAGCTCATCCAGTTCTAACCCCCCTGCCATCAGCAGGAACACCTTCCACTAGACCAGGTTGCTCAAAGCCTTATCCAACCTGGCCTTGAACACTTCCAGGGAGGGGACAACCACAGTTTCTCTGGGCAGCTTGGGCCAGTGTCTGACCACTCTCACAGGAAAGAATTTCTTCCTAATATCTAAACCTACCCTCTTTCAGTTTAAAGCCATTTCCCCTTGTTCTGTCATCCACTCGTCTCCCAGCCCAGAGGGCTGCCATCCGGCTTGGACAAAGCTCTCTGGGTCTACACGTGGGGCTCTGCTTCGTAAGGCCGGGGATCCGCTGCCTCCACCCGCCCCTGCCTGCACAGCACCCACAGGGAGCAGCCCGGGTATGGGTGGCCGAAGGCCCGGCTAGCTGCCGGCTGGGACAGCTGGGGTCTGTCACCGTCTGCAGGGACTGTGAGGTCCTCAGGGAAGCGGTGAAATGCCGGCTCTCCACAGAGCAGCCTAAGGGTGATGGATTCAGAAAGTCAGTGACATGTCCTGCTGGGGGGGAGGCTGGTGGGGCTGGTGGCGTGGTCCTGGCTGGCTGCAGTCCTTCTGGGGCTTGCAGTGACAGCAGCATGAGAGGGCCGTGGCAGTGTGCATGTTACCTGTTTCACTGCTGGTTTTTGTACCCAGAGCTTTGAAGGAGACAAAAAAGAACTTTTATTTCACCTCCAACCCAAACATTTCAGAGAAAAATATCATCCCTGCCATTTTCCTGTGCCTCAGGAAAAGCAGAGGTAAGGTGGGGTGAGCAGAGGTTCTACATGTAGCTAGTGGGAGGTGGGATGTTTTGGGAAGAGTTGTAATTCATGAGATAGTGTTGGGGTGATGGGCAAATGAAAGTTGGGGAACAGGACTGATCTGGCACTGGGGGAGCAGAGTGAAATGCTGGGAAGGTGACAGACCAGTATGAGAAAAAGAAAAGAACCTGCAGTATCAAATAGAGAAAAACTTTCTCACTAATTTTTAGTTTTTTAATGAGCACCAACTTCCTCTCATGCTAGAAGCAAGCAGAGAGAAACAAAACAAAAGACAGGACAAAACTACTATTTAACTGCTGTGGTTTAAATTGTGTCATCTGGGAAGTCTGACTGTGACTGTTGATCTTGTGGTGAAGTCATCCTAATGATTCTGCTGTACTGATTGTTGTTACTACCTCTGTGCTTTGCAGGTGTGGAGAGCTACAGTCCAAGTACTGCATGGAAGTTAATACTAGTTGTATGTGGACACCTTTGCTGAAGTGGCTAAGGAGCAGAGATAGCTATTTCCTTCTCAAAATCCAGACATATAAAATAACATAAATTTAAAAGGTAATTATGGGTTTTTTTCTTAAAAAAAATCTGCTTGCTGTGGGTTTGTCAATTATATTCTTAGGAATATTTATTCAAGATGTTCTTAGGAAATGTAAATTTTCTATGTGGTTAGTCATATGATGAAATGTACACACCATCTCTGCATTTAGGTAATTATTAGCTGTATTTGGAAGGTGCCTATCTTCTGTGATTTAACATAAAAAGTTCTGTTAGACTTATAAACTGTGTTCTAGGAGGCAAACTCTTCTTCATCTTTAAGTGGTGTCTACTATAGTTTTGCAATACATCCAGATTGTTATTAATGTTTATGTATATTTTTATATGCAAATAATTACATTTATTTTTATTTAAAAGTTATATAAATATTTATAATTTTTATATTATAAGTACAGTTCAGGAGCTACATCCAGCCTGTTTGTGTGGTTTGTATTGCAGGTTTGTATTGCTTTCATTAAAAAAAAGAAAAACAAATGATGAGTTGTAGGTTTGAATGCAAACATGTCAGCAAGGGGGCTGAGTAGTGGTACAGCTTTTCCCATCAATGTGAAGGTGTTTATGATGTTAATGGGGACCTTCCCATTGTCTCACTGTAGGTACTATTTTGGAGCCTGCATCGTTTCTGGAGAAAATGTGGATTTAAGGCACACGTGCTTAATTAAGGTGTCTAAGAGAACATGGTAATTTAAAATGTTCTTTGCAATCCATTTGTTTTTGCAAAAATGTCTTTTGGGTGTGCCTGGGCCTTCCCATCTCTGAGCAGCAGAATGAATAAAGGAACAGTAAGGTGTAATGAAGATATAAAAGGTGACAGTTTTATAACAGTGAGAGTATTTCTAAGCATACTTCACAATTTATGAAATCATAAGTCACCTCTTCACAGACAGTGAGGTAAAGCTTTTCTAATGCTTGAGAGCCTCATTATTTTAAGAGTGCCTGATGTGTATAAAGACCTTTTTTTTAAACAGAACATTTCATTATGTTTTGAATTCAGGTTTTGGTTGCAAAAGTGACTTTTTATTAGGACTCCTCCATATGAAATGCCTTGCAGTACAGGAAACAAATAAAATATCACAATTATATGATTATCCCTAAGCCTATTAAACAAATTGAGTCTCTGCAAATCACCCTGCATTTACTTGCCAATATATAGAGCTTGAATTTGTAGCCATACTGCAGAATCCAGTATATATAATCCAGAATCCATGCATATACATGTTACAAACTGTAGATATGTTTTTTTATGCTCTTTTAAAGAGTGTCAAATTTCTCAAGTATATGGAGGTATTTCTCACTGCTGGAAATATTAGATAAATACTGGCAGACTGTAGTAATGCAAATCATTGAAAAGTAATGGAAAAATTATTTCACCAGTATTAGTGCAAAAGAATTGACCCCAGCTGAGGTTGCATTCTCTTTGGACACTTCTCATTGGACATGATTAAATTGGAGATGTCTCTGTTATGGACAAGTTACCAATGTCATGTCATATGCAACAATACATCTTCACCTGCTCATGCTTGATGTTGTTTCCACTGAAATAAACACAAGTATTACTACTTATTTTAATACTCTTGAGAGCAGAGCTCTGCTGCTTTTTTTTTAAGGTATTTTTTTTCTGGGGTGGCACATGCATTGAATGTTTTGCTTGAATGTGAGTGAAGACACAGCTCAAAGGCTTTATCTTTAATTGATAGAGCTTTTGGGAACTAACTTTTCTCCTTCTTACAAATTAATGAAATTGTCTAGATTAAATCAATTTAAATGGAGTGAGACAGTGAGATAATGTGCTAGACTCTCTATCTGAAAATCTCTCTGCTATTTAGATTGATGGCGCCAGGCCAGTCTCTAATGGATGTATTTGTCTACATTACAGAAGAACTTGCTGCAGTCTGGGCTTTTGCTTCAGAGAGGGTGAGGATTTGGAAGGTACATTTTTGTACCCTAGAATGAAAACATGCTAGTAGAGCTGTGCAGAGTATCTGTTTATATTCTGCACACGAATTTATGGTGTTTATAATAACCAGATTGATATCTATTTTTTTAGTGACTACTTGGATGAAATAAAGAATGAAGTGTTAGTGGCTCAGCATGATCTCTGCTTTCGAGGAGGGCTGAAGAGATGTTTACAATTATCTTCATACCTTTCTGATTCTGGGCTCTATTATAGAAAGCAAGCATTCCGTGCATTGAATACCAAACAGCATGTAGTGAGATTGAAGTACAAACTGTGCTTCTCCCAAGTTTAATCAGTGTCTTACATGTGCTGTCATACTTGTTTCTGTTCATGGTCATTTTCCATCATGAATTTTCTGGTTGTCTGTGCTCTCAGCTGCGTGCAGCACCTCCTTCCTTGCTGATTCACTAGTAGCACCATGTAATCAGCTGATGCATTATTTCTTTAAATCCCATTTTCAGGTATTTCCTGGTCTGTGCATCCTGCTCCACATCTGCACATCTACTCCTTCTGTAGAGACATTAATTTGTCTTCTGATGGGTTACAAACTTCCTAGTTGTTAATCTATTGTCTAATTGCTTACCTGTCACATCTGCAAGTGTCTTTTTACGCCATCACTCATTGCTACTGTGGAAGACACACTGGTGTTCTGGTTGGACAAATATGCATGCCCAGTAGGCTAGTTCTTACACTTGTACTTCAGTTACACTGTCTGTACTACCCTGCTTTAGCTTATGTAACGGGCTGGAAAGTTGACCACAAGGAGGACAGAAGTACATGTTGTCAGTGAAACAAGAATTTTTTTTTTTCCCAGACACATCATGTTTTCCTCAACTGTTTCTACTCCACTGGAAGCATTATAATCTAAGCTTTCTTCTAGAAGTAAATATAGAATGTTCTGCCATGCAGTATCATATGTAGTTAGCATATAATAAATTATTGAAACCAGATAAAATACTCTCAGATATGATCAGAGCTTAGCCAATTTCACTGAAGTCTGCAGCTTAGCAGGAACACAAGTTTACTTGTTTGCATGCTAGTGAGAGCTAAAGCAAATAAATTAAGGATAAATTTATGGGTTTATGCTATATTACAACTGTAATAATTGCAAGAGTCTGAATGTGGTATAAATGGACATAAAACAGGATTTTGACCCAAAATATTGGAAAAAAATAATTGGGTGGTGCAGCTGCTATAAATTGGGTCCCTCAATCATTTGTCTGTGTACTTCCAGAGAGAGAAGTCTGGCTACCACAATCTGCATGTATTTTTGGGGAGAATTTAGGTGCTTAGCCTTGACTCTACTAAGAGATTTCTGAGTAATTTTCAGATGAGCTCTGACTGCATTGTTTGTTTTCTAATGTATAATAAGATTTCATTGTTATTTACATCTTTGGATTTAGGGCTATAATCTGTTCATCCTTAAAATGTCATCAGATAATCTGTTTAATCATAAGCAACAGCTGATCTTGATAGTCAGTATGAGTTATGCAAAATAGTTCAGGCACACAACTACTATGCAAGTACAGAAACTTTCAGCAGATCTCTCTTTGACATTAGTCCACAATTAAAAATATGTTTTTATCAGAATTTCAATTCAGATATCTTTCTCCCTGAGGCATAATTGAAACGTTTAATGGAGTCTGATATTAAATTTTGGCACTTTAAATTGTCTTAATTTTGAAGTAAGCATCTAAAATGTTTGTGATGCGAGGTACTTGGTAATGGCTTCATAATTAATTTTAAATTATTGATTGTACAATTATCTAGAAAGGCCCAAACAGTAGTGTCATGATGCTCTCCAGTGTTCACTACCCATAGAGTTATATGACAAAAGTTGAGTGATATTCTTCAGTATTTTGTTGCACCAGGAAGGTGGCCAGTAATTCCAAAGTGTTCCATTCATGGCTTCTTGGTAGGAACTTGCTCTCACCAGCAGAAGGCACAGGTGACGTGGTTTCATCAGAGCAGCAAGGTTCAAAGAGAATCCCTCACAGGTATTTTTTGGGGGAAAAAATAACCCTATGTATGCTGTGTAGAATGAATTGGTATGCCATCTAGTAACGTTACCTCTGGGATTAAATGCTGCGTCTTACTTGGCTTGTAAAAGCTTTGGTTGCTACACATGACAGCCCATCATCAGTTCACTTGTCCCACTTCTTTCTCAAATGATGTTATTTGAAGCTACAGGACTTGTTTGGCTTTACAAGGACACTGACCCCTGTGGCTATCACAGCCCACATCATATTTATGTCTTTGCAACAACTAAACCTAAATAAATTTAGGAAGAGCCTTCTATTCAAAGACTTGCCCTTCTTGACAACTAAGTGAATTCTTGTGTGGTTCCCAAAGAGGTGAGAGTGACAGTGCACATCACTATTGCATTATTTTACCTATAGATGAGGGTAGAGGGAGCTGTCTGAAGACTTCCAGTTAGAATTTCATGCTCAGATGCTATCTTCTGAGCCAAACTGCACCTCCAGAAAAAAGTATGTACAACTTGAACCTTTGTAATTCTTTCTGAGTCATCAGCCCTGTAGGAGTGAGTGTCTGCACTTGGATGAAGCCTTTAAGGAACTGAGCTAGAGACCCTACTGACAACAAGCAAAGAAAATAAAGTCTGTAGTAGACCCAGGGTCATCCAGAAATGTTTCTGCTGCTCATTCCTGTTCTTTTGCCTCAGGCTGCTTTGGACTAGTTTGACATTCAGTCCTTATGTTGTGAAATGCTGAAGTAAACAGACCTGTGTTTGTAATGTGCCTAATACAATGGGACCTCTTCCCCATTAGATCTTGGAGTGGTGCTGTAATGCGCTCTCCTTGATTCCTGCCTGGCAGCTCACGTGCCAGGTGAAATTTTTCCATCCATTTAGTTTCTCTGGTTTTATGTTCAGAAGCTGTTATTCCCAGTGTATGAGCCTCCTGGGAATTCTGAGGTGGTGTTGTATTGAGCTGCTATTTGTACCTGGCATGCTTGACTGCTGCAATCAGACATGCGCAGTCTGCATTTCCTTCTTCCTCTCCAGCAATAACAACCAGGCAGCACAAACCCAATTGTTATATTTGACATTACACGTACAGGATACATCGAAATTCTGTGTTCAGACATAGAAATCTTGTACTGGCATTAATCAGTTTCCATGAGCTGTTGCAAAACAATTCATCCCAGTGCTAGATCATAGCCCGCAGAGGGCAGCCTGACTTCATCTTTCACTTCAGCTAGGTGCTCAACTGGAGAATTCAGTCCTCTGCTGGCATCTCTCTATCACTGTGACTTGCTGTGGAATAAACAACTGAATGTTGTGTGGAATTAGCATCAGCCAGAAACTCAAACAGATGCAAAAGTGGACAAAAAAAATTTAAAATAATAATTGCTTGACTAAATTAAGCCTTCTGGTATTTTATTTTTTTAGACATATTGAAATAAAAATATTGCATGAGAAAACTCAGCTAGACCTGAGCTTTAAATCTGTCACATGTACAAAAGATAAGTGTATTGGTAAATGTCAATAGTCAGGGAAAATTAAATATCCAGATATGTGTACCTGAATGTACTGGAAAAGACTAGCAGGAGAAGAAAAGTGTTTTTCTTTTTTCCAAATCTCTTCAGGGATCTTTCAAGATTTGAGTTACTGTTACCATGACTATAAGACTTTGCTTTGGCTGGTTGGCCCATGTTATTTCCCAAGTGTGTCCTAAATCCTTGTGAAACAGCCATCACAATTTCAAGGAGATTTTGTCTGAGACGATGTGTCTACACACAGTCATGTGCCTTTTCTGTAAAACTGATCAGTGCCAGGTTTGGGACTTGGGGTTGCTATCTTGACAAAAGGAACGAGGCATTCAGTTCCTGAAAAAGAGCCAGTACTTTTTGTCTCTCAAATCAAATTGCATCTACCAGCTAATTAAGGAATGATCTTGATATGGTGTGAAGGGAGGCCTGTCTGCTTCTGTGCTTCTCAGCCAGAGGGCCCTGCAATACAGTGTTCAGAACAGAAAATAAGGATAAAGGAAATAGCATTTGAGAAACTAAGCCTCAGCAATGTGTGAATTCCAGGAGTCTGGAAAGGAACTATAAGTATCTCTTGTGATCAGATGTCAAATTACTCACTGATGTATTTTCACATTGATTTAGATAATTTATTTCTTTGGCCCCAAACTTTCAGCCCCGCATAACCATGGCTGTTCACAGCAGAATGTATATGCTTCTCAGAGTTTGGCTCATCATAATTGCAACTGCAGGTGGATATTTCCTTCTGATTCCTAAAACTTTTTCCATGTATAGGAGCGCTGAGAGATTTTGACTCTAGTTTATTCATAATGTTCTTTGCTATCCTTTGATTCTCTCTGTATCTCATATAGGCATGCATTGAATACAAAATTAGAAGAAGAAAATGATTTAGGAGTCAAAATCCACAGCTTTTGTTCGTGGTACGTTCTTCATATGTGAGCCTGTTGGAACCTGATGCAAAACCTAATTAAGTTTCTGACTCTAAGCTCTTTGTTGGGATCTTGCTAATAAGGATACACAGGCAGGAATGGTGCTGAAGTTCTTCAGAAGTGAATGCTGGCCAACATTTAGCTGATCTTCCCAAACCTGACTCACAGAAACAAATTTTTCATTTTGGTCCTTGTGCCCTAAGTTCCCACTTCTGTGAAAAGTAACCATTTTCAGATAATCACAGAATGTCAGGGATTGGAAGGGACCTCGAAAGATCATCTAGTCCAACCCCTGCCAGAGCAGGATCACCTACAGTAGGTCACACAGGAACATGTCCAGGCAGGTTTTGAATGTCCCCAGAGAAGGAGACTCCACGACCTCTCTGGGCAGCCTGTTCCAGTGCTCTGTCACTGTCACAGTGAAAAAGTTTTTCCTTATGTTTACATGGAACCTCCTATGCTCCAGCTTGCACCCAATTGCCCCTTGTCCTACTGTTGAACTTCACTGAGAAGAGCCTGGCTCCATGCTCCTGACATTCGCCCTTTACATATTTATAAACATTAATGAGGTCCCCCCTCAGTCTCCTCCAAGCTGAAGAGGCCCAGCTCCCTCATCCTTTCCTCATAAGGGAGATGCTCCACTCCCTTAATCATCTTGGTGGCTCTGTGCCAGACTCTTTCAAGCAGTTCCCTGTCCAAGGGAACTTTTGATGCAAGAGCAACATAGACTAGGTATTCACAGGCTTATTTGGGGGATTTTTCTTAGCTGCCAGGATTGCCAATATTTCTTGGTTATATAAAACCTATAGCATTTATTTGATGGCATCATATTGCATGATCTGTCTATAAAATGTTGGGTTTTTGAGTCTAGTAGTCAGTACTGACTCAAGATAACATTGGTTAATATTATATTTTTTACCATAGAAGTGCATATACCACAGACAACATGCAGGGTTGGATAACGTGCAGAGGATTAAGAAAATTGGTTAAAGAAAATGACTTTGGGCTTTGTCTCACTCAGAGAAACTTTCTAACGTTTTGATTTTTTTTTTGTTTGGTGGTAGAAGTCCCTTTAAATATGTGTATTTGTGATATTTAGGAAAAAAAACAAAGCCTTTGATAAAACATTTAATATTTGCTGTGAGTAATTTGGAGCTCAATTCTTCTTTGACATATATAAATGGGAACTTTTCTAAAAAAACGTTAGTGGGAGCTGCCCTTGAAGCTCAGTTAAATCAGTGAAAAGCCATGTATTTATGTGAATTTGCTGTCCATTACTGACTAATTGCAGATTAGAGGAAGAGTCTTACATTGAAAGTAAGAGAGGTGCCTTGCTTTCATGTCATTCATGTTCACAGAGAACTATTTATTGTGAGCTTATTAAAATTCTGATTAAATCATAAGATTTAGCAATGCTGTAGATTTCATTCCTTTCTAGTATGACTGCTATAGGTCTGATTTCCCTGACAAAGGAGCCAGTGGAGTTATGGTGGAACATGTGATAAAAACTTGTTGGAAAACCCTGTAGTTTCTGTCGTTCTTCATCATCCCAATATCAGTTCAGTGAAATACAGTTAAATAGATTATTCAGGCCAGTCCTGGCCATCCTTGCCATTTGCCTTGCCCACAGAAGTTCTTTGAAGCTTATTTCTGTAAGAATTTGTCTTTTCTTCCAAAAGCCCTCTAACTTTTGTCACAATGATCTGATTTAAAGAGAAAACATACTGCGTAGTGCAAAGATGGGTATGTTCTGCCTGATGAGTTAGCTGCATCAAACAAAGATGTAATGCTGACTTCTACCTGCCTTTTCATCTGTGCTAAATCATTCTCCCCTGATTTTAATGAAAAAAAAAAGATGAGACACAAACAATGAGATTATAAACTTGATTTTCCTGGGAATTGATGCTAAAAATAACTATACTTTATTTCTCCTTTTTGAGGGGATGGGGAGAGTAAGGAGAAGGCCAGGGACTGTAGGGACTGGTACCAGGAAATTGTTGGAAAGCCAAAGCACAAAACTTGCGTTGATGTATTACAGATATACAGCGTATTACAAAGATGGCACAGTGTCCCTTGTTAGGTGTCTGAGTCTTGGTCCAAAAGCTACTGAAAAAAGGGAGAGATTCTCACCCATGTTGCTGTGCAGATCATGAGTGGGAACATGCATTGGCTGTAAGGGTTCAGCAAAAATGGTTCATGTTTGCACATTTCAAACTTCGGAATTCAGCCTCCAGTGGGTTACCTGGACATTATCATTCTTCTAAGAGTTTTCTGTTTGTCTAAGCCCAGTTTACTTAATGGAATGAAAACTGAATTTTCTTCTATATCTTCACACAGTGGCTAAGTGACAGCAAGGTATGCTGCACAGAGAATGCAGTCCAGTAGTTAGGATACTTTTCCTCAAAGATGCAGGTTCTGTTCTTTGCACTGACATAGATTTTCTCTGTGACCTTGGACAACATACTTCGTTCCTCAAGGTCATTTAGGCATCTGAAAATACCAATGGGGGGGTTGAAAACACTTATTGTTTGGTGAAATATATTAATCTGTCTGGGCATCTCTAAAAAGTCCTGAGGTGCTTGTTTGCATCTCTTAAAGCCTAAATACCTTTAAAAAGTGACCTTAGTGGATCTTTTTCCACTGCCTGATTTGGAAGCCTGGGTTGTCTGTACAGTCAATAGGAAAATGTAGGAGGTAGGATCCTCCTTCCCAGCGGATTAATTCAGAAGCCTCAGGTAGGTGCCTGAAATAAAACAATGTCAATCACTGCTCCTTAATGGACTTCTAAAGTAGTCAGGAAATGGCTCAGTCAATCAGACAGCTCAACAGCTTGCTGCTGCTCGAAAGGATCATCTCTTTTCCCTCTAATGGCTCCTCCTCACCCCTTCCTGGCTGTGCAGTTCTGCACTTGCCTTCTGTCAGCTCCAGTGTATATCTGAGCCTTTGGTTTCTTTCTCTATTTTTCTGTATCCTTATCTGTCAGAAAGCTAACCCAGTGCAAGAAAGGGAGCAATTATTTGCCAGTTAATGAGCGAAAGAAGTTACTTGAGGGTCAGACCAGTGGTGAAGGTGCTGCAGTGAGAGGAGCAGGAGCAGGTGGGTTGGAGTAAGAGAAGAGGGAGCGCATAGGAGGGTGTGTGACCACCCCTTGCAGAAGCAGCAGTGAATTCTTGTATTGGCTTGTCTATCTTATGTGACTCAACTTCTCTTATCTAAGTATCAGAGGTCTTTGTCTGTAAAATAATAATAATAATAGTGTCTCACTTCTTCTCTGTACCTCCCTTTCCCACCTTCAGCTCCCTTCTGCATTCCCTAGATATTGGCAGGATCTGAGACAGCAACTGCAGAGGCTGATTCAGCTGCAGACATGCAGATTGCCTGACTGGTACTTGTGGCTGATGAAGGTATGTCCTCCAGAACTGGTAGCTGTTGAGTTCCCATTGCAGCTTTTCTCCTTCATTTTAATTTCTCTTATTCTAATATTTTTGCTGATTTCTACAAAACTTGTAGGGATGTAGAATTCTCTCTGAATTATACCTTTTAATCAACTTGAATTGAAATCCTCCATATCCAAATCTGAAAATTCTTGGTGGGGACTTGATGGACAGACAGGAAAATAAAACTCTATCAGCCTTAATTCCTCCAGAAACCCAGCTGAAATGTTCTTTTTAATAAATGAGTGCGGTATCTGACCCATTTTAGCGTTCTCCAACATGTCTGTTGAACTTCTCTGCCTTTACACATTAAATGGAATAAACTCTGTGTGTTCTACAGAAACCCAAGTTACAAATGGCTTTCCCTTCCTACTTCCTAGCAGTATAAAGAAAGGAAGTTCTTCATTAAAAGCTAATTTCTGCATGTTCCTGACCTTCTTTTTGAAGCAATGTATTAAGTATCATACAGGAGAACCCTTGATAGTGCTAGGTAGAAACTCACTGAAGGAAGTGCATAGGAAATGACTCAATTAAAAATACAAAATGCTGTCATACTACACTGCCTGAGGAAAACCTTTGCTTTTTTGGACAAGAAGGAAAACTTGAGTTGTTTGCAACTGGAAAATTCTACTCATTCAGAAAAGAAGGCAGGGAAAGGAACTGTTTTCCAAGTGGATGTCAGATCACCAACTATGGATAATGCCATAGGAGTTGGGAAGAACTTGAGATTGATTTCATTCCTGCTGCAGTATTCAGAAACATTTGCAATGGGCAAGAAGACAATGACACAAGTATGATTGAACTGAAGTGTGGGAGGATACTGGGGTAATCCATGGCAAATAGAGCTGAAAGTGACTAAAAGTCATCGCCACACGACAGCAGAGAAACAGATGTGCTGATTCAGTCATTGCACATCTATCACCTGAGGAGAAGGCGTGTGTATGCTGTCCGTTCTGCTTTCTTACACATACACACTCCCTACTCAGCTGGTGCCATGGGAAGGTGAGTGGAGTAAAAGCATGACCAGAGGGTTGGTCTGCTGGAGCAGATACGCTGGCTGGGCTGCGCTTTCCAACAGCAGTGGGCATGTATGGGACATCTGGTACTGGCATCCATTTCTGCTCTGCGGACACACAGTGATCCCCCACCTCTCTTAGATATGAAGATTTTGGTAATTGTTTGTTGTTGTTTGGGGTCTTTTTTTAATGGAAAAATCGTGTAGGCTTATTGCAAGTATGAAGATGCATAGTGTATGGTAGAGCAGAGTGGAGGAGTGTGATTCAGTCTCTCCTGTCATTTAGTTTGCATGCTGGCTCCTCGCTGAACATCACAGATTGCTCTTTCTGTTTCGCAGTTCATAGTTGCCCATTCTGAAATTGATAAGAGTCTGCTCTAATGTTTTAATTTCACTACACTGATGTGATCTTCTAACCTGTAATTCTTGACAAACTGGATGGTTGTTTTGCTTAACTTTTGCCATCATCTAATAAACGGGTGGCACAGGGGTTTTCTTTATAGTGTGGCTTGGGAGTATTTGGCTTAGATCAGAAGCTAGGCTGCTGTGGGGAGGGGTGTCCACTAGATACTGATCTTGTTCTTTGGTGCTCTGCAGTTGGTTGCTCGCTGCTTTTATTGAGGTGCCAGGAAGAAGCAGAGTACTCTTTATGTTAATGCCAAGATTGTTTTGCAGACAACATTGCTGTAATTTTTATGTTGATCTATTATTTCCACACTGATACGCAGGTGTATTGTTGCTGTGCTCTGTTGCTGTTCGGTGGGTGAATTTCGAGTTGTGCCACAGACTTCAGCGTCAGGTCATACATGAGCTGGCTTGCTGTCCAGCAGCACTGGCAGTGATTTTAGCAGAAGACCCGCGTGTCCAGCACCTTCAGGAGTGGAAGCTGTGGCGGTGCTTTCTCTGGCGCTGCGTTTGCAGCCAGTGCGACTCTCCCCGAGCGCATCACATCACATAGCATCGCATCGCATCGCCGTGCGGCCAGCCGCGCCCCGCACACCCAGCCTGTCACATCTCCTGCAGCCCCACCCGCTCCCGCTCTGCTCCTCTGCCTTCCTTCCCCGCACCCCGCTCTCGCCGGCCGGCAAGCCTCACCCCGCCGCTGCACCCGCGGCCCCGCCGCCCTCCCCCGCCCCGGCACACGCGGACACACGGACACACACACACGGACCCACCCGCACACACACGCGTGCTCTCTCACACTCACGCCCCGCCCCACAGCGCGGCGCGTAGGGACCCGCCCGGCCCGGCCCGGCCCAGCCCAGCGCCACCGCCCCCCGCATTGGCCCCGCGGCGCGGAGAGCGCAGGGCGGTGCGGGCCGCGCTCCGCCGCCGCCGCTGCTCCTCGGCCGCCTGAGCCATGTCTGCCAGAGGTGGGTGGTCTCCGCCGCGCCGGGCTCCGCGTCCCTGCGGGCGGCTGGGGCGCGGGCGGAGGAGCCGCGGGTGACCTTGCGCACCCGGCCGTGCTGCAGGGCCCGGCTCGCTGCGCTGGGGCGGAGGTTGCGCGGGCCATTTCGGAGCAGGGGGACGCGAGGCGGTTCCCCTCGCACCGGCCGTCGCGTCCCCGGTACCATTTCGCGGCTCGGCCGTGGAAGGAGCTCCGGGAAGGGGCTCCTGAGCATCCCATCGTGCGGGGCCAGGCCCCGCCGCACCTGCGGACAGGGCGCGGTCACCGCACCTCGCCTTCCCCAGCGCCCAGGGACGGCTGTGCGGGCCGGGGGTGCGGGGGTGGGTGCCTTTTCAATGGCGATAGAGGGTATGTTCGCAGAGGGAGGAATATGGTGGTGAGGGGGGGGTTCGGGTCAGAACTGGGCGGCTGTTCCTGCTTAGGGAACGTGAACTGGTCCGTACTGGTGTGTCTGCGGAGCGGTGCTGAGGCATCGGGCTTGTGCTGCCGCTGGTAAAGCGAGAGCTCCTGTCAGGGTGCGGTGGTCAGTCCAGTCGTCAGCTTATACCTCTGGGGGATATTTGCATCTGGCTTGAAACTGACATTTTGAAGTTTTATTTCAAATTTGCATTTGCTTTAAGAACAGCCTGAACTGGAGTAGCCTTTGTCCTTTGCAGGCGTTTGTGCATAGACTCTGTCCGTTTGGTAATTCTGGGCTGGAGGGGAGCAGATCAGCCCTCACTGACTGCAGATCCCCTCCTGTCCCAAACTTCTGCTTCTGATTCGAGAAACTGGTGCAGGTGTGGCCCAGAGACTGGTGCTTTAGCTTTTTTTATTGTAGTACCAATTAAAGCACTGGAGGCATAAAGTTAAGCATATTCTGAATGTTATCATAACAAAGCAGAAATACTTATAAGCATCTTCTGAAGAGAGAAAATTATCTGCACATTAATGATAAGTAAAAGCACTCCTCAGTTATCTGAATTGAAAAAATACTGTGTCATAATTATGTATTACAAATTAATAAGCCCTTGAATGTAAGGCTGTGTCTTATTTGTCCATCCCTTTATTTCTCTGCATCTTAATGTATCAAATACTACCAGCTCTTTCATTTGCTTGGATTGCTGTTGATGTCCAAATGAGCTTCATACACACAGAAGGCTTTGTGTGACTGCTGAAAGGTTGTCAGCATTTTGTGGTTAGGACCATAGTCCTAAAGCATCACACCCATTTTAGATATAAATAATAAATGGTGTTAGAGCAGTGTAATTCTTTGCAGCACAGTAGAATTCTTGCTTTAGGAAGAAATGGACTGTATCGGTCTCCAAATAATCCATTTCTGGAAGAACACTAAGTATATTGGCATCAGTGCTGTGCTAAGGCTGCATTAGTACTTGTGGGGAAAACCCAGCAAAGCTTTATAACATGGACTAGATTTGTTGTCTTCAAAGGGGTACAGAAAAACTTTGCAATTTCAGCTCTGCAGATGGCTCCCCAAAACTGCACCGTACAGAACGGGAAGCCAGGGAATATTTCCACTGGCCATATTCCTTTTTCTTCCCCCCTGCCACCATCTCTCTTTCCTATTCATCTGTGCAACACATGATGTTTGATGCTTGCTTGGTTCTGCTGGAGAGCTGCCTGGAGAAGAAGGGTGAATTCTTTCTCAGCCTCTCCCCTGCCATCTATTTTTTTTCAGAGTAATTAATTGGAGAGAGAGTCCCTAAGACTTTAGGGAAGTACTGAATAAGGTTTATGAAAGAGACTAAGATATTAATTTCTGTTGATATCTGCATCTCAATTTTAAAAACATACTTAGTTGCAAAATAAGTGTGTCTTGAATTATTCACTACTCACCAAAGGCTATTTGTCTGCAAAGCAGTGTTGGTCATTGTTATTACGAACCATTTTAAACACTACTGCTGTTAAAATCTTACATATGAACTTGCTTTTACACACTTATGTGGTATGATGGGTCTTAATGATGTTACTCTTGAGAATGGAGCTTGAATAAGAAGTAAGTCTTTAAGGGGTCAGGGCTTTGTTCAAATGTCAGATAGGGACCCTTTGCTTCATGAAGGCAGATTACCTCAGGCATACACAGTCTCACTAAAACCACTGTATTGTTAAGGTCTGCATGCTCAGCGAATATTGATTGTTAATATTTTATGCTGTGCTAGCTGTCCAAAAGGTGATGATTGTTATTCTGCATGCAGCAGACACTTGGAGCTGTCTGCTTGTTGGTTGTATACCAAGCATAACAAGAATAGCAGAAGAGCTAAACATTCACCTGTGCCATTTTTATTACTAAACTGCAGAAAATACTCAAGGAGTAGTAAAAACCATCACAATATTATCATTGTTCGATCTGTGCAGCTCTCTATTCATCTCTTTTGCTCCAGGAGGCAGCATGGTCTAGTGAACTGACTGCAACAGATGACAGAAGAAACTCCTGAAATCCAGCAGTACCTCTGTACTTTTGGACCATTCCTTTTAACTCTTCTGCCCCAGTTTCCTGTTGTTATTTAACCAAAACTACTCATATAGTCAGTAGCATTGTGACAGATTGTAAGTCAATACATAAAGTATAACTAATAACACAAAATCACGCAATTATGCCCTAAATGGAACTCTGGATGAAGGGTATTATGCTTCCCTGCTTGTACAATGGAAATAACGGTAGCTGGCTTTTTCAGTGGGGTTGTTCAGTGAGGACTAATGGCTCACCTGTACTTTAAGATTAATTTTCTTAATTTTTCCTGTATTTTCTTCCACCCTCACAGGTTAGGTTGTTGCAGTCCTTCACACCTGTCCCTCACCTCTTGCTGTTAGGAAAGGAGAAGGTCTCTAACAGTCTTCAGCCACTTTCCTCATAGTACATACAGCTCTAGTGGATGTGCTGACTAAATGCCAGATGAAGCAGCATAGATGAGTATTCCCAGAAGCTTGAACAAATAATAATTTTGGAAATCTGATGATTGAACTGGGAACCAAAGCAAACTTTGAAAATCCCTTTTCACTTCCCGGTCAAGTTGGAGTCCTTCCCAGGGCACTCTCATGACCTGTTCTGCAGCCTCTTGGGATCAGTGGAGAGCTGCTGTTGATGTCTCTCAGGCTTTTCAATTTTGCAGTTTGCATAAAGCTTTATATTCTACTTACAGCTGTTGTTAAGTAGTTGCTGTTAGGACTCATACATGACTGAATTTGGGTGTTGGAGTAAGCTTTATAGGTTGTTGCTTACCTAAGGGCTTGTTTGCAAAGAGCTGTAAATTCTCTGGATGAAAGACACTTTTCTAAAGCCAAGTATAACTGTGACCTACTTGTCCATGTTATCTCAAACTGCTTAAAAACTGTCAAATCTACTTCTTATCATGAAGGTCTAAGTTAATGGAAAAATGGCTATTTTTAACTATTATAGTCTTCAGTTATGCTAGAGCGCACAGGCACAAATGGTAGTGTTGAGTATGGTCAAATATTAAGATTTTTGCTAATTTTTTTTCTAAATGTTGAAAGATTTAGCATGAGCTGGGTTTAGTCTAGTAAGCAACTTCTTCAGGAAAATGAAGGCATGTAAAATAGGAGATTTATCAATAGTGGTGTCTTTTCAGCCTTTTCTGTGCCATAACAAAAATCACTGAATTTTGACAGAAGCCACTGTTAAAGAAATAGTATTGCTGTCTAATATTACTAGGTTGTACTGTGGCACTCTGATGCTGCAAGTGTGGGTGTTGTAGAGAAGGTAATTACATTTTTTACCCTACTCAATAGTCAAAGTAGTAGGGTTGTTTAGCTTAAGAATCTATTTTATACTACAATCCTTGTCTTTTTCTATTTGATTTTCTAACAAATGTAGATGAAACACTTCTCATTTCAGACAAACAAATCACCGTAACAGTTATGTGAGGGAAGCTTTGTCCTCATTTTACAGGAGAGACATGAAATGAAATTATCTTTTTCTTTTCCCTGAGTCTTGCAGCCAGATCAGAACAGGGGAATTTCTGCCTTCTGGGCCTGTTTTCAGGCTCCTTGTTTGTTCTTACATAAGTCACTAACAGATTTCTAACAGAAGATGATAAACTTCAGCTCACTATATTTTGCTCTGGTAACAGTTCCATGCTGTGCACATCACTTGACTGATCTGTCTCACAGTTGTGAACTTTTGTGTGAGGAAATCACAGATTTTTCAATGAGCTATTTACATACTGCATCTTGAGCTCCTACATATTCTACCAGTAATCTTCATTTTTCTTTTCCCAGTCTTCTAGTCCTCCTCCAATAGCTGTAGTCACGGCTGTTGTTGCTGGCAGTGATGGTTTTGATTGTGGTCTATGCTGACTGCTTTAAAAACCAGCTGCTGGGAGCTACTGGTCAACCTTTTATTATGGTCTGTGATTCTCACAGTAATATTGCTCATACCTAAAGGAACCAGCTGCTTAAGTGGTAACAATATTGTCTGCCACATGCTTTTTGAAATCTATTGCTGTATTTTTCTACTTGTTGTCAGAGATATTTCTATCAGGCATGTAATAATCTGTTGTTGATTTAATTTGTAGTGTACTAGTGCATGGCTATCACCGAGACCTGGAGCGTGGGGCAGTGTGAGTTGTGTGGATGTGTCTTTAATTTTAGAATTAGAGATTTTCAGCATGTTTGAAATAGTTAATTATTGTAGCTTTAAATGCTTGCAGTCCTAGTGATTTCCACCATTTTCCTTGGTATAATGCTCCATAGCCTGAAGGAGCACTTTCCTGGCAGGGTTGGGTGCTCTGCAGCATTACCTGAGACAGAGCTGGTTTTGCAGTCGTGCCGACACAGCTCTTTCCCACTTTGAATACCTATGCAGTGCAGAATTTGGAACTGGCTCTGAAGGTTTTTCTCTCCCCAGCTTTTGTCCTGAATTTCTTCTGTACTGCTTTCATACTGTTATTTAATCCTATCTGCACTTTCTGTTTGTCTCTTCCAAATACATGTAATAACTTTTTTTTTTTTTTTTCCCCTCTGGTTATTCATTCTAGGGCTTCAACCCAAATTTAGTGGCCTAAATAGCTCGGGATCAGCGCCTGGATTGTCACTGCAAGCTGTACTTGTCTGTACATGAGAACCAGTAGCTGCAGCCCTATCTTTAGGCCTGGTAGAGCTTTTGTTTTAGTGGCAAAGAAGAAAATTTTACTGAAGTGTCTGACTTAAACAGTAGTATCTCTTTTAATCTGCTCCTTTTTAAGTTTTGCCTCTTCGTCCCATGTTTTTTTTTTTTCCCTTAACAAAGCTTAGTCTGTGCTGTTTAACTTTTGTGATTAATGAAAATTAGTCCCGAATGCATGGAAAAAGTTGCATAGACTAATGGCAACAACAAGAGCAAACTGGGACAATGAGGTAGAATCTATTTTAGATGCATGGCTTTGAAAGGAATTGCACAGAAGGAAAATAAGCATCAGCTTATGGATGGAAAAGCCAGCAAAATTGCTTTTAGTGAAGAACACCAGAACCTCATGTGCTTTGTAGTCTCTGAAAATAATCATTTGGTGGGGTTGGTTTGTTGTTTTGTTTTTTTTTCTTTTAATAGTTTTGAATTGAGTATTTTGAATTATTTTTAATCTAATCTGTGAGTAATTCAAAATGAAAACCACACATGGTTAGTTTATGTGAGTGGTGTAGTATTCCATAGTTTTGCAGTGTAAAGGCAGAAATGCACAGTGGAAATCAGACGTTGATCTGTAAGTTCTGAGACCAGCAAGTAACCCCTACTTTTTTTATCACAGTTACACACATAACTAGGTGTTCTTCATTAAAACCCAAAGAAAACTCCTATAAGTTGTATGGTAATAGCAGAAAAGCCCCCTTTTAAAAAATGCTCAGCCCTTACTTATTGTGATATGTTTTCAGAAATAGCTTAATTTTTAGAAGCTCAAACCCAAATACCAGTCCCAGTACTGTAAGCATTACTGAGCACAGCATTCAGTATATTTACCAGCCCTATATGTTATGTAGGGAAATCCTGAATTTGTAGACAAGGTTGGACCAGACGGGCTTCAGCAAGGTACACCTGTGATGGAGGAGTCTTAAACTGTCTTTTTCCCATTTGTAAACAGAATTGGCACTTTGAAGAGTCAGTTTGTTTCATGTAAACCATGAAACATGGCCACATCTACAGTGCAGTGCCTGCGGTTTATGTGGACCCATTGGCATTAGACTTAAACTCAGTATGGTGCTGATTGTCTAGAGCTTTATCAAGAGCTGAATATGAGCTACCTGTCTGATTACCTGCCCAATCTCTTGTGTGAAATTTACAGCCTGTGTTGACTTCTGAGCTGTTTGGAACAGTTTGTTGTGGCCAGACTCAACAAACTCAGTTGTGGTGATGAGTATGGTGTGATTACATAGCCTTGGAGGTACGTCTCCATGGCTAGAAAAGATTGCGTGCGCTTCACATTTGTTGAAAACTATTGATCTGTTCATCTAGGCTCTACATTTTTAAGTGGAAGGAAGATCTTTTGTTATCATTTTAAAAAAGACTGATATGTAAAAAGGTATGATGAACCAGAGTGTTTTGTGACACCTGTTTTCTGCCTTCAAAGAGGAGGTGCTGGGGTTTTCCTGCTCTGCTGGGCTGACTACTGTGAGAGATAGACAGGAGAGATGCCTGCTCTCTGTAGCTGTGGCTGAGGGGTGGTCTGGGTGGAGCATGAAATAGGAAACATCTAAAAGACAATGCTCTCAAAGGTGAAGCAAATGGTTCTTTTTCCCCCCTGTGGTATATTTGCAGTTTCAGCTTACAGGGGGTTGAGAGAAAAACATGCAAGTCAGTCAGCAGATTGTGAGGTTCTGATTCCCTGAAGCCCTCAGCCCCGTGCTGAGCTCTTCTTGGAGCATGCTGAAAAGTGCAGCATGTGTTGCTGTTCATTGGTGAAGCCAACAATGTCTTTTCCTATTTCATGGTCATAGATCTTTTTCTTGGTAGCTTGTTGACATGATGCTTAGTAATCTTTTTGGAGATAGGTCAGAGAAGTGAGTGGTTTTACCACAGTGGTTTTATCACAGCATGATATGAAGTTTTGAGTTAGTCCTTCCTTACTAATAAAGATGTTTTATTCAATTTCTGGAATGGCAAAACAGGTCAAGTATTCTCATAGAGGGAGACACATTTTGATCCAAAGTGCAAAGCTAAAATGGTTTCTGTAGCATTTTTTAGGACTTTGCTACACCTGTAACCTCAACTTAACAATTTCTAATGTGCTTCAACTTTAACGACTGTTTCCTCCAATGTAGGTCTTGTATGAGTAAGGACTGTGGGATTTCACTCAATGATAGGATTCTGCTTTAATTACTGTTATTATAAAGCTGATTTTGCTTCTGTTGCACCAGGATCATGTGAAGCATCTTTGATCTACAGAGAAGTCAGCAAAACTGCTGTTCAAATTACAGTTTCCTTTTAACTAGTGATGAAAGCTTTCAGTTTATTTTTGGCATTAGAAAGTCTCGGAGATAACCAGGTTAGATAAAAGCTGAAACCTAGTTAATGATAAAGGAACATAGCTAAGAGAGTATGGCAACTCTGAAAAAGAGGTTCCAGCTCTAACTTTGTGACCCTACACATACAGAAGATGCAGAACAGTTTATGCCAAAGTAGTGGCATTCTCTGTTCTCCTAGGTTGCCACTTCTGTTAATCTACATTTGTAGAAGAGTTGGCTTCAATGAAGACTGTGTAAGGTGAATGAGTTTCATAGAATTAGAGTGTAAAAGAAGAGATGGATTTAGGACTTGCTGTTTCACTGGAGATAATATTGAATACTTTGTTCAGTGGAACAGGAATATAGCTGAGTATATGGTTAATAGGCAGTGTGGAAACCAATGGTATTCTCAGAATGAAAACCAAAAGAAGAAAAACCTTTTCCTCTTGAATGAAATTGCACCTGAGTAACACAATCCTTGAAAATGAGGTTTAGTTGCAAAAGGAATTGTGCTGGGTATTACCCATGAATAATATTTTATGCCTATCAATGAAAGTCAACATAAGGTAAGTATACTTATTTTCTCTGCCGAGGACTTTCTTTATTCCAGTTGGAAGGGTGTGTCCATGCATGAGCAGGCTGAGCCAAGGTGTGTGTGAATGTCTCTGTTCCACAAAAGGAAATCTGCAGATGTCTTGAGTGGTTTATAATGAGCAGAGCTGTAAGACCTATTACCTTCCACAAGAATTGTGCCCAGTTGTTTTATTTTTTTTTAATCTTAGTTTCACCTATTCTTACGAATATCCTCTGCATCTGAATGCAGATACACAGGACAGAATTCAAATATTGCTGTGGCCTTCTGCTGCTGTTGTATAATTTTGTCTTTTATTGTGCTGGTGAGCCAATAAAACAATTAAATGATAATCAGGCAGTCCAGTAAAAACCAGTGGCATATGTAAATAGGAACAAAATTTATTGCAAGAAGACAATATTGTTGTATAATAATGTGGTTATTGTTTATTCTATTTCATGAGCTGCAGATAATCCCCAAATTATCCAGTCCAGACTTTGATCTAAGGAAGCATAATAAAACTTTGATCATTGTTGAATTGGCAACTGCTATAAAAAGCCTGTGTCATATTTCTCTCTTAGTAACACTGGCTAAATCTGAAATAACTGATAAAAGAATTTGATGATTGCAGCTTAGGGATGCTTTTTGACTTGACCTGAAGTAATCTCTGTCCAAAAATGTCTATAAATATTTTTTTCTATTTTCTGTTGCCAGATGTTTTGTTTTTTGAGATGAATGACAAAAATGTTTTGTGTACTTAAATGTGCAATACACATTTGGAGTCCAGTGTTTCAGAGAGAGAGACTCTAGTTAACTGATTATGTTCATACATAATATGATTAATTTACAGTATAATTCTGATGCCATTATCTTGCTTTCTATCTTTCTGAAAATGTTGTTTCCAATTTAAAAATTTTAAGTGGCTAATGCCTTTGACTGCATCGTAGTTACCACAGTGACACCTATTTCCTTCCATGCTTGCAACGTAGTAAATATTTCCTTACAGCTTTGTGTAGGAAATGCTACTTGTGATGCTTTCCCTTTAGAGTTGCAGCTGGACAGTGACAAATTTTAAAATTTAAAGGAAAATATATACATAAAAAAGCACCATCTAACCTTTTTTTTTTCCCCATCATAAATTGAGATTTTTGAAAATTCCACAATTGTATGGGTCAACAAAGCTCACAGACTTGTGAAGTTTCTTTGGTACTTTTGAATTTCTGCCTGTAATACATTCAATAAAGAAAATGGCTGAAAACTTAGACTCAAATGGCACTTGCTTTTAGGATCTTTAATGTATTTTGTGTATCTAGAACATGACCTCAGTCCCTAGGTAACGCAGGGGTTTTTCAAATCTGTGTGGCAGGGATGTTGAGGGGTTCATGCAATGTTTGGTGTGGTGTTTCAAGAGTGAAGTGCCGTGAAAGGGCTACTTGTCCTGTTCTTCCTTTGGCCAGGCTGGCACGGCACTGTGCATTGGGCATGTTCTGTACAGTTTGTGGTGGTGCAGAAGTTCAGCAGGGCAAGAGTCAACCTTTTCCCTTCTTTTGCTGTGAGTTTTCTGTCCATCTGGCTCCCTGCTTGATGCAGATTATCTGCAGATCTAAAGTTTTCTTTAATAATACTGGTCTTGTGTTTTGGGAAGTAAATCCTATTAAGTTAAACATGTTCAAAATTTAGGTTTGGGAGGCTTTGTGACTTTTTGCAATAGCAATTTCTCCCTCTTTCTCTTGTCCTCTAGTGACAGCATTTGTGGATACTGGGAGTTCTCATTTTTCTTTTCTGTGAGGCACACAGGCCAAGCAGACCAGTACTATAAAATGCACTTTATTCTCTGTCCATTGTTGCCACTCCATATTTATCAAAAGCAAAAAGACTACGTGCCTGAAGGGACACTAAGAATCCTGCCATCTTGCTATTTATGATGCTGAGGAGGTATTTTTAGTAAAGGTTGTTGGTGCTGCTGCCCCAGGGAGTGGCTGAGAGAGGGTAGGTGAAGAGGCAGCCAGCTGAAATGAATGAGCACGAGGGCTGGAATTGCAGGGAAGGGGTAACCCCAGCAAAGATCCCTTTGGTGGCTGTGTGCATGTGTATGAATGTGTGTGTGTACACGTAAACAGATTTGAGTATACATATAGAAAACAATTAATGCAACTATAATCAACTGTGCTTACTGCAGCCATTTGAAAGAGATTAATTCCTGCTCTGTTCCCACAATTCCAGTTCCTTAAAGATTATTGGAGTTACATAGAATTTTTTTAATGATACTCAATTTCCATAGCTGAACCCTCCCTCCAAATGTACAGATCCAGCAAGATCTGTATGCTGCTAATACAGATTCTGACTCAGTTTTCGAAGGAAACAAGGTCGAGGTGGAGCCCTGTTCTGCTTCCTACACTTCCCTCTGGAGACTCAGAAGTCACAAGAGCAGGAGGTGAAGGAGACGGTGAGTAAGAGCTGTAGGGAGTGGAAGAGGAATAGAAGGGCACCTGAGAACGATGAGCAAAAGAGATGTATTTAAAGCAGAGTGAGGCCAGAGAGTCCATGGAAATCCTTCTTCAAGCTGGTACACAGGCAGAACGGACACAGAGCAGAATCAGACCTGAACCTAAAAAAGATTAAAAGAGATGAGAGCAGAGAACATTTGGAGAGTTACAGAAAGGCATTGTAAGTGTCTTGATGTCAAAAACCTTGTTGTTTTTGGACACCCCAAGTAGCCTAGCAGTCAGTCAAGGGGAGTTTGTGCTGGAATAAGTGTCATGCTGCAAATATATTTGTGATTTTCTGAAGGAAGCAGAGGGAAGTACTGGTTTGTAATCACTTGAGGAAAAACTCTTAGCTGCATAAAACCTCTGAATGCTTCACAGACTCATCTAGGAGCTGGTGCTTTGCCAGATCCTATTTTTAAGGAATTAGGTTTCTCTCCCAACTTTATGAAGTTATGCTTCTCTAGCAGTATCACACAAGCATAGGGCCTGGAAAGGGAGTGAGGAGCACGTGTGCCAGCATATGACTTTTGAGGGTAAAAATATAAACCTAAGTTTGGTGCCTTGTTTCCATGTTTGCATAGCAAAGAGCTGATCTTCCGTGAAACTGAACAGCTCCAGCCCTGCTGTGTTTCCATCCTGCTGAATCACACAGTCTGTGTTGCTACTTAAAAGCAGAATCTGCTGTTTTCCTTGAATACATAGTTAATTCTTTTCTACTAATGCTTTCTTTGCACTGCAAGTTGAAGTTTCAGACAGAAGTGTTAAGAAATTTCCTAGGGCAATTAGAAAACCCTATCAGCTGGGGCATGTAAAGAAACTAGAAAGCGTAACGCCAACGGAAGTCCTATGTTAACTCGCTGGGAATGGATTAATTATGAGATCAGCTACAATGTCCTTTTGATTTCTGGCATGTCTAAAGAGCAGCCAGAACTAATCAAAAGTGTTTCCGTGAATGTAACCAGTAGTTTTTCTGTTTGCAAATATTATGCAAATAAATAATATGTTACTGAAACTAGGAAGACAGAAAGAATAACTGGAAGAGAAAATAAAGTCCACAGGAATCACTGCTGCTGCCTAAACACTACTAATGCTTTTAACACTTCCAAACTTAGTTTTAGTCAGAATATCTCTTCCTTCATGCTGGCAGGAAAGCTCAGTTTACTTACTGTGTTCTCATTTTCTGATTTCCAGCAATAAATGTTATACCAAAAGTGTGGCCAATGGACCACACAAGAGTTAGAGTGTCTGAGATTTTTCCAAGTTCTAGGATTAAAAAAAAAAAAGATGTTTTGAGACCAATATGAGAGAGCGTTACTCCACTTAGAATGCATGTTAGTGTGCCTGCTCAGAGTTTCTTTCAAGTGTGCAGTTCTCAGTAAAGCATTCATGTTTCTTCCCCAGACTGTGTTCCAGATACAACACTCATCAGGGACTGAAATAGTTTTTGACTACTATTAAGTTCATTTTCTGCCCCACCCTTCTTAATTTCTGGAATGCAAAATAACCCAGTAGGAAATCTTTAATTCAGCTTTTCATTCTGTCCGATGTTATTTACCACTAATATTTATGGGTCCTGTAAGCATACTACTCATAATAGTTCATCTTGGAGCATAAATGTTTAGCATCAATTAATTTTCCACTGGGAACTGGAAGTTAAAAGCCTTTCTAAAATGGTTATTTTCCTGTTTCATATGTCTGGAAAATGGCAGGCAGTACTATTGGTTACACTTGAGCAGAGTATTCTGCAGTATCAGGGTGAGACAGACACAGCAATTTTATCTTTCCTACGTGCTTCAAAAAAGAATCAGCATGCCTCTTATTTCTGATCTATTTCTTTCCTGAATGACTGTTTTGAAACTGCAATGCTTATTTTATGGGCAAAGAATATATTGACAAAAAGTACTTTTTGGTAGCAGATCTCTTTGAAGACAAACTATACTCTCTGGTGTTGTGTGAATCTGGAATAACTGTGGAGGTTAGCAGAGTAATTTCAAAAAACTCCTGTTTTGGAGACTTTCTTTAAAATAAAGTTTTTTGCATGTTCATTTGTATATGACAGCAGTACAGAGAGCCTCAACAATATATTGCTGTTTAGAAATTTAGTTGATAATGAAGATAGTTACACTTTGACATGTATAAAAGAATTTTAATTGTATATACAGTGATTCTTAAGCTCCATGAAGCTGAATTCCCCCCATTTGAAAGTACAAAAGTAGCCATTGTGATCTTAGGGGAATTGTTCATCCTGGCAGTTACAAGAGTCTAGGTAAAACCTGTATTTAAGCCACAGTCTGCTTTATTTGATCTAGGACATGCTAGATAACATGCTATCCTAGAACGAAGGTGTGAAAATTACTTTTAACTGTTTCTAGAGTGTTATGACTGATATCAGATGTAGGTTAGTGCAGGGAGGAGAAGTTGTATAAAACTAGAAATTAATCCTACTGTTGATGAGTTCTAGTTCTGTGTATTAATGAGAATATTGCTATCCCTTCCTTCCTCTTTCCCTTCCTCCCTCCAGGCTAAACCCTGCTCTGAACTGATCAGTAGATCAGTTGAATTCTTTTGCCATCCTGGCAGCCACCTTGTAAAAATGCTGGAAACATGAAGAACTCTACAAATTGTACAGGCATGTATATAGATGCTTTTATTCAGTTATTCATGGTCAGCTGCTGCTGCTCATGATTTCTGGGTTAGCTGAACCACAGGCAAGTACACCTTTTTTTTGCCTAGTGCAAAGTTTGCTTTCTAATCATGCCTTATCTTCTCAAAAGAGTGCTGTATCTGGGTATAGTTGTTACTTAGTTTTAATACCTCTTTGGAATAGCTTGTGTGCCAGTAGGGGCATGGAGATTTTGCCCCTAACCTAGAGTATGGTGCTTTCTGTCTTAGCGGGCATAAACCGTGTCAGCAGGATGAAGAGAACTGAGAGGCTGTTGGGTAGCGAGGGGCAGAGATTTATTGCATGTTTTCATGACCTTTGCATCTTTTCATTACCTTTTACAAGGTAAATACCTTGTAAAAGTGAGCTACAAGAGGGAAGGCAGCATGTTGTGTTATGTTTTCTGATGCTGAATTCATGCTACCTCTTTGATTTTTTTTTTTTTTATTTTATTTCTTCTGCATCTTGATTTTTTTTAAGCAGGGATTTGGCAATGTCTGTTTTTCAATTTATTCGATGTTTGGCCATCTGGAGCTGAGTAGAGCTTCAGTCACACACGTTAGCTGTGTTAAGTGGAGCAATGTAGAATCTGGGGGGCAGATCCAACTCTAAAGTAAGCACAGTGGAATTAGCAAAGTTAGATCAGGATTGGACTGGGTCTTTCAGGTGGCCGTTTGCTATGCAGGTTACTGAGAAATTTCATCTTGTTTTCTCAGCTCTGAGGGAGCTTGCTGTGAAGATGCCTGGGATACCTGGGGTAAATTGCTGGACAAGCAAGTGGAAACCAGTCAGTCAGATCATTTCCAGTACTTTGTTTCTATCCAGGTTAAAACAAATAATAAGTATTTCTCCCTTGGTAATGCTCTGTAGGGCACTTGGGACCTGCTAATGTCCAGAGCTAGTGCTGACAGAGCTTATACTTTTAGGCTGCATTTAGGGTGCATCTTATTCCCAAGGTATCTCCCCACGCCCTGCATTGCTGTAGCTCTCTGCCCCAGCTTTTCAGAAGGAGTGGCTCCAAAAGCAGAAGAGAGTGAATACAGCGTTACTAGGTGGTTGAATGATTTATTGCTGGTTTGTGTGTTGACTTTCTGTACTGGGTACAGAGGATGGTGTTGGATTCAGTGGACAAGTTCCCTTATATAATAGTATTTTCTTGAAAATGAGGCTGTCAGCACCCTTCTGACAGGGCAAAAGTGTATATTCCACAAGCATTATTATTGGTGAGGTATCCTCATTTCATTATTGTGATGTCCAGCTTCCTTCTGGGTCACATGAACAGCCCATAACTGCTTTCTGTACCTCTCGTAACAAGGCAGCGATGGGCCTGTGTCTCCAGTCTTCTAACTTTGAAGAAGCTTGTATTCTTCTCCCTTTTATGTTATGAACCTGAATCCTTTGATACCAGTTTTATACTTCAGGTATATCTCCATGTAAGGAAGAATATTACTTTCATGACACTTTCCCTCTGCTTTGAAGTTGGCCTTGTGAGTGTTTTGTTAGGACCAAAAAGAAATTGTCCTGGTTAGGAGACTGGAAATGGTGCCACGTACAGGAGTATGAACTATATTGCTGCTGCTGAAGTCCAGGTATGCAGGAATCAAAACCTCCTGTTGCTTCTGTCTACAGATCAAGAGTGTGATTGTAACTTGCCATATGACGTAACATCTTGAGATAGTTTGGGTAACAGTACAAGGAAAGTCACAGTGGCTCGAGTTCGAGGACCTGTGTGTTTTGGTGAATAGGATGAGCTGAAATCTATCACTGTGACTTAATTGTTGTTAGTTCTGTGACAGTTGCACTGGGCTAGCCCTTGGCTAGCAGCCAACACAGCTGTTCACCCACTTCCCCCCACCCCCAGGGGATAGGGGAGAGGACTGGGGCAAGGGTGAGGAGACTTGTAGATTGAGATAAGAACAGCTTAATAATAGAAATAAAAGAAAACTTAAAATAATACTAATATTAAAATCGTAGTAATAATGATAACAGTAACAAAATATGCAAATGAGTGATGCCCAGTGCCATTGCTCACCACCCACCGACCAAGCCCGGCCCGTTCCCAGATAATGATCCTGGAAGAGCGACAATCCCGAACCGAAACTGCAATCCCGGGAGAGAGAGAGCCCGAGTGAAAGCCAGAGAGAGCCAGAGAGGGAGAGACCCTCACTAATATACCAGACATGATGGGATATGAGATGGAATATCCCAGTGGCATCTCCAAATGCCAATTTAGGTTATTAATTTAAATATTGCTTGCCCCCTTAGATCTTGTGCCTGTAGACTGACAGAACACAAAGTCCTTCACTTCCAGTGACAAAAATGCAAACGCTGGTCTGTTCTCAGCGTCACTCTCATAACAAATCCCGGGCTGAAAGCAAAACACAGCGCTATTCTAGCTACTGAAAAGAAACCAGTTCTGTTCCAGCTAAAAACCAGGACAGTTCCCAAGCTTCACGTGAGTTTGGGTATGGCTACTGCTGCCATGGTTATGCTTCTGATGTGGTTTTAGGCAAGCCCCTGAGATTCATTTCAGAATTCCTCTATCCTTTTTCGTTGCAAATTTCTACCCAGTATGCTGCCCAGCCTGTCAATGAGTTTTTCTCTATGTGTGGCACAGCTGGACAGAATGAAAACCAGCAGGATTATAAATGTATATAGCTTCAGATATTATCTTAATTTTGTCAACTTGTAGGCTACCTAACACCTAGTGACTTCCTTTCCTCTTGGACTTTCATTTCTCTGCTGAAGACAGCTCCTCACAAACAGCTGTTTTGGTCCATTTTACAAAGCTTTTTAGTAATTTTAATGCACAATACAGTAGAGGAATTTTGTTAAATCAGTGCTCCCTCATTTGGTAATCCAGCTTTTTAATAATTAAAATGTTTTCCCATAGTGGTTTTCTGCCCTTCCTGATGTCCAGAAGAGCAGTTCTAGACCTGACACAAATGCTTCTATTCTTGTGCAGATGAAGTGAGGGCTGAGCCTAATGGCCACAATATGGCAGGATCAGGAGGTGCAGAAAAACTTCCCTTTTAACAGCTCTGGGAAGTCCTCAGGCAGGTTGTAAAAGCTGATCTGCAAAATCACCTCGTTTGTATTTACAGATTTTCAGATCTGGTATAGAAGAAATGGTCAAGAAGTGCAAATTATGGGAGATGAAGTATCCCATGGCCCCCATACAGAATCACTTAGTGAGAAAACACGCTTACACTTGTGCTAGTGTTAGTGAAGTTCGTTGGAAAGTATCTGGTCTGCAGGTATTTCCTAAGCCTTTCGTGCACCATCACAACTTTTATTGCCAGAAGTCAGACTGGGTGGTGGTAGATGCCTTAAAATCAGTGAACTGGGGAATGAAAATAATTTGAGACAGCAGTCACGGAATGCATTTTGAGTGTTATCTCTCACCACCATAGCCATCATCTGTCACCTATGAACTGGTCTTTTCCTTTGAGTGCAAACTGTCATGCCAATCTGGTGAACAGAGCTGGCTCTTGAGGGACGTGGGACAGATGAGGTGGCTCGAGGCCCTGTCTGGGAACATTTTACTCTCATGGTCTAAAATCAGACTGGGGTTTGCAGTGTGAAGTGGCCTGCATCACTAGATTCTGGGGATTTTATTTGAGAAGCATTTATTGCTTAGTTCTGTCCACTTCCTAAGTGAGCCTGAATTTGTAGTTTACTAACAAGTACGTAATTTAAAATAGTTGGGTCTTTATAGCAAGTCATTGTTGTTCGTGTGTTTAACAAGATTCAGAGCACTGCAATTAGGAAGTTTCGTGTCTGTAAATGTTACCACTGATCTCATTCAGAGCTGGCCTTAGTTCTGTGATGCTCCACTGCTAAGTACAGGCTAACTCAGACTTTCCTCAGCGTTGCAGCTTCTTTCCTACTCTGTGATTCAACATACGAGGTGTCAGTGGTGAACGTGATCTGTGATGGCAGGTGCAGGTCAAGTTATAGGAGAGGATATATAAGATGGGGCTGTTACAGTGAAGGGGGTTAGAAAGCACAGATGATAGCATAACCTAGCAATGCGATGCTGTTCGTTCCCTGTCATCTAGTCCAGCATGCTAAGCATGTCTCCCCTTACCTAATCCATAGTGGTGCTGTCTCATTTGTGCAAGAAGAACGTTAATGATATTTGGAATAGGCTTAAGTAGGATTTAAGTGTCATGCAGATGTGGGCTAATCCCTTGCATGGGGTTGTAGTCAGCTTTTTATGCAAACACATAGTTAGCCTTTTTGCTCAAATGTAGATAGGTACAAAAATCAACAGTTTTGAATTACAAATACAAGTTCTTTAAAGTCTACTTGGTAGCCCAGGGAACATCACAGTATCTCTAACACACTGTCCTGAAAAGATGGAACAGACACTTACCATTGCATTGCACGATGCAAATCTGTTTCTAGTTATGTGTCATGTGATTATCAGGAAAAAGAGAAAGTTTTTTTTCCTTTGAACAGGGTAAGTTAAAAGACAAAATCAAGTTTTTCAGCTTCACTCCTTTAAAATAAAATATCATTAGGAAACTCTTTGTAAACATATTTTTGCTCTTACCCGCCCAGTCATAAATTGATATACCAGATGATCAACTTGGAGGAAAAAAAGTACAGGATCACTTATAACCAGAGGCTTGTATCAAGGCTACATTAGGAAGCAAAACAGAGCAGGTTTAAAGCTGTGTTTGGATGACCTTCAAATCCCATCTGCAGATTTCTTTTTAGCTTCAAGTTTCAAATGTCAGCTGCAAGTAGATCATTGCGCCAGAAACACTTAGGCAATAAAAGATCAAGGATGCCCTCTCTTTGCGTTTGTTTTAGAGGAGAGAACTGTGTTGCCTCATGAGGAACTGCTGTCTGTGGGTAGATCGATGTTTCTGGGAGGAACTGGGAAATCTTGCACACTGGGTTGATGCATTAATCAAAGGTGAAAATGAGAATATCTCCACTAGGTAAAACAAAAACATTAAAAATCCACTGTGTTAACATATAACATACTGCTTCAGTCTGGTGTTTGGGTTTTGTGCTTTGAGGCATGCATAACCATGGCTAAGAGCTGTAAAGATTTAGAGAGTGTGGATACTGGGGAGAAGAAAGCCAAAACGATTCTAGGATATATTTAAGTACATTTAGTCATGATCTCTTGTCTCCTTGAACTACAGAATTTACCAACAAATCCACAAGACAGGCTGAAGGGAGAAATCTGCCCCCTTCTCCCTTTTTAATTGTGGACTTCTCTCACTGCTTACATGAAAGAAATGAGGATAAAGGGGAAGTATACGCAAGGCACTGTTATTTTAGAAGCAAAACCTTAGGTCAGAGGTTTCTGTTGGCCAGGATGATCCTTGACTCCAGTAAAAACATACCGAACGTCAGCTGCCTCCAAGAGGCATTTGGCTGAACTGAAGGGTTGCTCAGAGAACTAAGAAGCTGCTCTGAAGTGCTGCAAAAGCTTCAGGAGCTTTAATTGTTACCACTGATGTCATTCAAGCCTGATTCCCCCTGGAACTTCCTGTGTGTTAATTATGGTCCTGAGGATGGTAACTTGGCAAATGCAGCTGCACTGGTGCTGTTGCATCAGTTAATTAATCATCCAGGCTGGGTTGGAGAGAAGATGTGTTTCTTTACTCTGTTTATAAACATCTGTAGATAAGTGGGAAGGTTTTGATGACTGAAAGTCCCTTTTCAGCTGTGTTACAGTGTGAGGGCTGCAGGATCCCCATACTAGTGTGCAGTTCTCCTGTGTTCATGTTTTCAAAGGGATGGTGGTGCTTTTTCCCAAAAAAGAAATACAAAACACATCAAAGCCCACAAAAGCAGCTTACCTTTGACTCCTCAGTGCAGCTATAAGAAAAAGCTTTATGAATTAAATTAATTCAGCTTTAATAACTTTTAAAAATAACTTTCACAGGTGAAGAAAGATCAAATAAGGAATAAATGGAAGATACTCAGAGTGATTTTCTTAGGCAAATGTAGAGAGATTATTTCTGGGATGACATTGGGAATAGCTTGCATGCTCTGGTGATGTTGATTTCACTGCAGGGTTATTAGTCTTTCCTTAGTGCTGCTTGATGACCTGCTGTGTAAAACAATGCAAACATCTGAAGAATACAGCTCATAGGATTCCTTAGCAAAGCCTCAGCTGTAAGAATGTGGCCTTTGAGGTGACCTCTGTCAGTTCTGACTGTCTCTTTATCTGGTCCTGTTAATCATAAGGAATATTTATGGAATTTGTTATCCAAAGTGCAAGCTGCAGCATCTGAACGATGTTTCAGCTAAACTTTGAAGCTAATGGGATGGCATGTATTTACATTGCTGAACTGGGTCACTCTTTGTGAAATTTGATTCTGAACGTGCTTGGGGAGCAGAAGTAACACTTTTCTAACACCATTATTTAGTTGTTTAGGCAAATAAAAGCCTCAAGCTGCTTTGTGTAATGTGCCTCACAGATCCTCATGTTGGCTTTTTTTTAAGGCAAAAATAGCTTTGACAAATATGAATAGATGTGAGAAACCATTATTTTGGAGCTTGTAAATTAAATTAACTGCACTGAAGACGTGTTCTTTGTATGTGGTGACAGGAAACAGTGATAAATATGATGACAAGTTCATAGTGATAAAGATACCCTACAATCTGTAATTATGTTCTTCTTAGTTTGTTAATTGACTGATTTCCATGTAAATTCCTGTGCATAAGGGAGGGCTGCATTTTATTAGTAGGGCATTGCAGCTTTTGGTTTGTGTCCAGTGATTTTTCAGGGCAGGCAATGATGGTCTACATCATCTGTCCTTGGCAGCACATCTGACTCTGGAACAACCTTCGTGGTATTACCTGGGAAAACCTCTTGCAATGCCCCATGCTTCCAACAGATGACCTGCTTTGTAGAGTATTGATGTATCTGCTAGAAGGGCACCAGTATCTGCTGTTGCAAACCCAGTAAGATTTGTAGGAGAATTGTACTTAACGTTCAGGCTTCCTAAAAGTTGTTAGGGATGGCTGGTGCTACATTTCAGAAGCCCCTTGTAATCCAGAGCTAACTCAGGAATGATCCTTTTGCAGCTGTATTGCTTCAGATGTGACTTTCCTTTGAAACAGGAAGTGAAATTTTAGTGTTTTAAAGTGGACGTGGATCAAGGTCAAGATACTAAAAATAATTTTAAAATATGAATTTCCAACCACTGTCCCTTCTTTGACACTAATCTGATCTATGAAGGCAGTGATTTTCTCACTACTACCTTTTTTTGTTTGTTTGCATCCAGTTTAGGCCACTTCCAGTGAAATTGTACTTTTTGACTGCAGTAAACCTGCCTGCTCTCGGCTGCACCTGTAGGGTCGTAGGGATTTTGATGGTGATACGTGAGAGAGCACTTGCCCAGCAGGTTAAGAGGCTGAAGATACACACCATGTGACAATGCTGCACAGATTGCTTCCTTTGGGGTGGTCAGGCCACCTCAAGAGCCTATATCTGGGTGGTCCTTTGCCTGAGCACTGTTTGGAACCATTGGTCATGGCCAAAAGTGTGCTGCCAGTTGTGTCCTTATTCATAGAATCATAGAATCATTTGGTTGGAAAGGACCTTTGAGATCATTGAGTCCAGCCATACCTGTACACTACTAAACCATAGTGAGCACCCCATCTACCTGTCTTTTAAATACCTCCAGGGATGGTGACTCAACCACCTCCCTAGGCAGCCCATTCCAGTGCCTGAGAACCCTTTTAGTGTAGAAATTTTTCCTGACATCCAATCTGTATTCCTACAGTTTGGGGTTTTTTTTATATTTCAATTTTTTTTTCCACTTTGCTGTAGCCTAATAGTGAGGATTGACTATAAAAAGCTTTTCCTTTCACTCCTTGTTTTAATCTTTTGTTGTAGGGTACTTTGTGGTGTGTTGTGAGTCCCTGCATTGATGTCTGAAAATGTCAGCTGCTGAATGGAGAAATAGTTTCAGTCATTACTAAAGCCAGTCAAAATTATTGGCTTTTTTAAAGATCTGGATTTTGATTATCAGAAGTATACTGTGTGTGAAAATTTTGCCTTGCACGCTTAATAATTCATTACAGAAAAATGGGGAGGAATAATACCATTTTGCTAGTGTCACAAGGTTTAATTTTTGAGGAAGAACAGACTTTTTTGGAAATGTGATTTAACTTAATTTAAATCTGTTAAAGCTATTCCCCCCATCCCCCTTTTAAAACTGTAGATATTCCTTTAATTCTACTTGTGTTGAGTTGACCTAAGGCAAGCATTTAGTTTGTGGACTACTTTTTTTTTCTTTGAGGAAACTGATGCTGACACATGGACACATGACTAAGGTGGCATTTACTGTGTCTGGTCTGCATGGTTGCTGAGGAATAAAAACTGGTTCATCCTGAAAGATACATGACAAGGGTGATAAATTAACATCTGTAGGAACTTTTTAATGTTGACTGGAGAGTTGTTGATGATTTAGAGTGGAGGAGATGCTTATCTTTTGGGCAACTCCTGATAGATATGTTGAATCTTGCTCTAAAAAAATGCTTGATATTATTAGATTTGCACTGGGAAGCCCAGCAAGGCTGGGGGGAATGATGGGCATTGTGCCAAGTACCATTTACACACTGTGAAAGATCAGTGCCTGAAAACTTGCTAATCTAAATAGACAGCAGAAACAGAAACAGTCTGTAGCTTTTATTTATTTAATAATTTATTAATAATGCAAAGTATGTAAAGCCTTTTTAATAATTTTTTGTTGCAATAAGTTGCGGTAAAGGAGCTGGACTGGCAGGCAAATTGCCAAGAGTTCCTCAGAGAAGCACAAATAAACACAGTTCATCAAACAGATTAACCGTGACACATATTATAGGTACACGTAAGATGTTGAGGAATGAGTGACAGATCCTGAATCAAGTTAATAAAACTCACTTTGCACGGCAGAGTAGTGGATTTTCTGTTGCGGATAAAGGCAGATGTGCCATTTTTCAGAGAGCACTTTTCATCAGAGCTACGTGCTGGTGTTGTGCTGTGTGAGGAGGGCTGAGCCTTAGACTGCAATATCCACCTGGCACATTAGCTTCAGCCATTACAGCCTGCTGCTCAGAGAATCCATGTAAAAACATCATTTTAAATCAATTTCTTTACTTCATTCAGATCAGAAAGTTGAAATAAAGCTACACCTGGCATGATTTTGGCTCTAATGTACCTACTGATAGGCAAAGCAGTCAGAATCACAAGATGTAGAACATCAGTCTTAAATATATAAGACTGAAAACTGAAAGCTGAAACTGATGCATCCAGGCCATTTGCCATCCTCAGATAGTGGCCACAAATTTAGGTCACTTCTGAGTGTAAGTATTGAGTCTGTCAAGGTCTTAAATATGAGTTAGCTGCCAGCAGAACGGGCAGAGGATGGCACTTCAGAACTAACCACCTGGCAGACCAGCCTCCCTCGTCCTCAGGCAGAACCTCGGCCGTTTTCTGTTCTTGGGAAGGAGTCCTGTGGTGACCGGCCATCCTTGGTGTGATGGGTTCGGTGAGCAGACAGGTAGCTACGCCGTGCCTGCCCTTGGGGAAGCAGAAGGTGGGAGGCTCAGCTGTGGTGCCAGCTGCTGTCCTGGCAGTGCTCTGACCCGGAGCTTCCCTCACAGCCTTCCTGCAGCTCCGCACCAGTGATGTTTTCTGCAGATATTCTCAGCTTTTTGTTGGCGTTCAGCTCACACATCCCTTTTTTGCATAATCTCTTTTTCTTTCCTTGTAGTCAGTTCTTTGTTCACCTCTAATTTTCCCATCTTCACATACACTTATCTTCTCATTTGTGGCACTCTATAAAATATCACTGTATAAAATGCTATTGCAAAACAACATATACTGAATCTTCCTCACCTAAAAATAATTGTCCAAAACAATATTGGGGTACTGTCTATTTTTTTATAAACTTTTTTCCAAAACAATTGTGCATTTAGATCAGGAAACCAGGTTTAGAATTGTTTGGATCTATGTTTTTTGTTTCTTAACCACAGCTATGATGTTTGTTCTTGCATATTCATATGATATGCCTCTAATTGAATAGATTATTAATGTTTTTTCCCTAGGTAGGTTGTGATTTTTATATTCTAGTTTCCTCATTGTTCCAAGATCATCAGGTTCTCCTGGTTTGAGCACATACACTGATTCATTGGGAATTTCCTATTTTGCACCTGTATCCTGCTCAGCTTTCTTCCTGCATTGCCTGTATGCTCAGCACTGGGTGGTACTGAAAATTGAAGTGAAGGGATTGTGTCGATACTAGAGTGCACACACTGACCTCTCAGAGCATTAGATCAAACCCTCTGACTACTCTCCTGTTTCTCTCTCTGGTTACTCTGAATAGTCGTAGAGGGCTGAGTGCTTACCAAAGTAAGTATGGAGCCTGCCCACATCAAATTTTTTTCACCCTGGCTTTCATTGCAGATAGTTTTTGCATGTTTGTATTGAATCTCAGCCTCCTCTGTTTCAATCTGCAAGGCTTCTGGATCTCTGGACATCTCTAAGTAGTTCTCTTAGTTTAACAGATTTGGGTTTGTGAAACTAATTAGTTGCAGTCCTGTGATTGTGTTTTCACTCAATTTAATCACTTTGCTTTCATGCTGTTCTAGTGTGTAAACAGCTCACCCCTTGGGAACAAATGATTTTTAGGTAATGATTTGCTTGTCATTAGCCATCTCAGAACTCCTGTGAAATAGTTGTGTGCTCCTAGCTATAAAATGGGTTTAATGGGAGAAAGGTGAAATGACTTATGGCCACTGTTAGACATTCTTGTGTCCAAAGCAAGTTGCTGCCTGGAATTCAGTTTCTGAAATCTTTTGGAGCCGTGTCTGCAGCTCTCCTGCAGGTAGCCTGGCCCTGGAGCAGGTAAGCTTTAGTCCAGACATCACAGCCTGGTAATTGCACTGTGTGACCTCCTTGGCACACCTCCATCCTTCCAGGTTATGACTCTGGAATTACAGGCTTTACAGGAAAAGTGAAACAGGAAAGTGAGTTCTTCTAGCAAGAGGCTGATTTTATTTCACAGCGTAGCTATAATTAGAAATTTTAGGCTCTGCAGATCTTTGCACTGTGTTTCACAAGTTCAGTTTGGTCTCGGAGTGCGGAATCCACATCCCAGATATTTTTTCAGAGTTGTGCTCCCTCTGACTCTCCCAACTCCTTTAATCACTTTTAACTTTCCTTGGCAAAGAGTCAGTGTCCTAGGTTAGGAGTCATTTTCTACAGCATCTGTGTTTCTTCCCAGGTGACACTGAAGTGCCGGGTGTGAGTGGTCTGTGCGTCTGGGCTAGGCTGGTACCCTCACCCCTTCCCTCGGCTGTGAAATTGCACGTGCTCCCAGGGGAGAGGTTAAAGAAACTACAGTGAACCTGAACCAAAGCACAAACTCTTTGCTGGACTTCTCTACCCTTTACCCTCAGAGTTGGGCTTTCCTTTGCTGAAATAGATCTGAGATAACAGATAATGTCATACTGAATCAATAGGGTGGGGAGGGTATCAAGGTACTTGTGTCTTTGTTGCTGTAGTGGTATTTTTTTGCTTGTTATATTTCCTTTTTCCTGTTACTATTCTTTGGTATAATAAAAGCAGCTAGTTTTCAAACAGAAGAGAAATTTTTTTCAGAGTTTCAATAAATAATTTAAAACAATTACAGGTTTTATTTGGATCGATGTACATCCTGTTTCTACTTCTTGTGGCAAAGAATAGTGTGAGAGGGATTGTTAAAATCACTGGTATTGCTTTTTCTGTTGTCAGCGTGAGCTGGTGGCCTGCTGGGATCCTTTCTCCTATGCCCTCACTTCTGTGTTATGGGAGAGAAGCAAGCAGTATTTTATTTTTTTTTATTTTTCAGTTTGGTTAAACACTCTGGCAGGGATGGTATCCCTCTGCTCTGTCTTGCAGCCATTTAACAGTAACTTGTTTTTTCATTCCTCTCAGCAGTGCAGTCTGGAAATCTCCAACTGATTTATTCTATTTTCCTGCCAGTGCATAATTTCAGTGGCTGTAGGGGAGCAGGTCCCTCTTTGTTTTGAGTAGGGAAAGTTAAACTGCAAGACAGTTTCACAGCAATGTGTTACATAATGCTGCGCAAAGTGAAATGTAATTAATGTGGAGGTGGAAAAGATACCCTTACTGCTCAGTGCAAAGCCGGCTTGCCTTTCTGACAAAGATAGTTACCTCCCACATCTTCATTTCCATAAGAGACTCTCTCAGAATCTCAAAGATAAGAAGAAATAATTGGAAAATTGTCTTTAATCTTTAGCAGAATTTGGCAATACAGGCACAAGGTTGAGGTACATTGTTCTGTCACTTCAGCTGCTTAGTGTTTTGAAAAAGTGAGGAAATAAGTGAAAAAAGACCCAGTGCCCTTTCCACAAGGCTTCAAAATTCTGTAGTTTTCATCAGAGCGGCCACGTTCTCATCTCATGCTGCACTGGAGAAAATCTGAAGTAACCTTGTGAAAGTAATGAATTTTCCCAGTGCAAGCTAAAATCACAGTGTCATGGTGTATGGAACTTAGGGAAACATCAGTCTGTCAGCTGCAGCTGCTATTGAGTTCCATTATTACTGCAGTCTAAAGAGGTGAAGGTCTCCTGAAGATGTTCCCTACTCAAGAAATGATAGCACTGCTCATTTTTCTCTCTTACATCCTTTCTTATGTGGCCCTTCATAAATCATAGAATCACAGAGTACCAGGTTGGAAGGGACCTCAAGGATCATCTAGTCCAACCTCTCTTGGCTAAAGCATGGTCTAGACAAGATGGCCCAGCACCCTGTCCAGCCGAATCACAGGTTTGTTTTGCAGCAGTCTCAAGTCATGTGAGGGCATGGTAGAAAGAACAGAGTCTGGCTAAACCTCCTAGCTGATGCTCATCTGACTTAGACAATGTATAATCATAGATGAAAAATACACTGAGCTTGGTTATGTGCTAAAAATACTCTTCAAAGTTCTTAGCAGCTGTTACTAGAAATAGTTTACTATTGGCTAGGAGGTACAGTAGAAGCTGAAAATATAAAGACTAGTGTTTTTGGTGGGGTTTTTTTTTCCTCTTAAATACTTGTCATGAATACTCTGTTCAGATTAGTATTTCAAGCACTTGTTCCTCTTAGGCTGCTTCTAAGGACTGAAGGGACAAGTGAAAGGGGGTAGGGAATGTGACACATACCAAGTACTGTTCATTTATATTGATGGGTGATGCAGCTTTTCCTGGAATATTTTACCGTTCTGATTACTTAAACTAGAGAGTTTTCAGAAAAGGGGAGACTACCATGACCTGTGCTGGAAACACATGATGAAAGCTAAACCTACCTGGGATTATAATCATAGGCTCCATTCTTCATCCTCTTTCTGTGTCATATCAGGAGCTAAAATTCTAAATGGTATAGAAGAGATAAGGACCATCTATTTTCTTTCCTCTTAACAGAAATAATCCAGGCATTCAGTTAAATACATATCATGGGAAATCTGTAGAGGGAAAAAATGAGAGTGCTTGGTTATACTTTGAAACTCACTGCAACAGGCTTTTGATGAAATCAAGAAATAAATGAAACAAGGAAAGAAATCAAGTCTGTGAGACTAATCTGTCCAAATGCCTCCTTTTACTGGAGTTAGGAAATCATTCGTTCTGAAGTCATGGGTGTAAGGTGAGGAGGTTATGCTTGCACACTATTTTAAGAGCATTGTGAGACTGAAGAAAGTAAGGGAAGGTGCTATACCTAAATGTGGTGTTGCATTTTTTCTCAAGTTAGAAATATGTCCTGGCAAACAGTTTTTAGATGCCTGTACCATGACCAGCCCTGGGCATGCACCTGTGCTCCTAGGACTGTCCAAATCTGAGCTGCATTTCTTTTCTGAACTAAATCCTCAGAGATGCAGTTGATCAGGTCGTTACTTTTTCTGCAGATTGCCAGTCCATATTCTCCCCTTCAGTAGTCTTCATATGAGCTTTCTTTGTGGAACCCTGAAAACTATGTAGTAGTCTGCATTGCAAGAAATGCAGTCCTAGGAGTGTGTTTATCTGCAGAAACCCTTTCTGTGGCCAAAGTCCAAAGAATTGTCATTAGAGTATTAACATCAGTGCAGTAATTTTTTTGTCTGGAAATTTCTGTACATCCTTTACTTTTCTTTTTAAAGTTTGAAACTTTGCTTTGCATTGTAAGAACTTATTTTAAAATCCAGAAAAGCTATAAATTATGTGTTTATGTAGTATTTACTTTTTCTAGAACAGTTTTTTTCTCTTCTGTGATTGTTCCCCCAAGACCAAATCAGTGTATATATTTTGTAAATGTCACTTTTGGATAATTTTTGCCTTATGACACATCTTTTAAAATGTGTTATGCTCTTCATAGGTGTGTACATTCTGAATGTTTACTGGTAGATGTCCTATAATACATTTAATTTGCCAACCGTCTAAATTCACTAAAATAAACTGTATTTTGCGTAAGTCTTGGCAGAAAGTGCCTTTTGTATGCAGTAAAAACAGATGATGGCAAGCATGCTAATCACCTTAAAGAACACAGTGCTCAGTCAGTGGTTTTGGGGTGTTCGGAAGGAGTAGCGGTGTTAATCTTGTTACCACCTTCAAATTACATTCACCTTTTGCCTGTGGAAAAGATGCTTCTGTTTGCAGAGCATAGACATGTTGTGGACATGAATGTGGTGAACTTGTCATCAGGATCCAAGTGGTTGAACGTGTTTAATGCCAGCTGTGCCACACTCTACAGGCAGCTGAATTTACCCAGTGGTTCCTGTCTGTGCGGGGGCTGTAGGAGTGATGGTGCTGCACAGAAACACAATGCACAGGTGAAGAGTTTATTGACTGAAGGCTTGTGTGCCTCCTGGCACTCACTGGCAATCTGAAGTGTGTCTTGGCAGTTGGTGACTTTTCAGTGCCTTCCTACGTCTCCTTTCTCTTTCAGTGCAATGGGGAAGATGTGCTCCAGGCTATGTGAGATCTTTAACTTGTGTCTTCTAGGACTGGGAAGCTCAGCAAGCCCACCTTGAGTAGTTGCTGGTACTTTGAAACCCTGCTGCCTTTCATTCTGTTAGCAGCATTTAAGAGTTTTCCATGTAGGGATTCTAAACTTCCAGATGTCATCAAGTGAAAATTAAGAAAATACAAAGTGTATTTCAGTTACTTATATATTCTTCTAGAGGTTAAATCTTCATGGAATTACGTTGTGTGAAACTTCACTTTAGAAACTTCCTTTTAGCTACTGATCTGTACATATGATAATGTTTTCGTCCTGCGTCAAATAATTGATGTTACTGATACTAGAGATGAAATGAACAGGCTTGGAAATGTTTACTTACCTTTGATTTTGCAAGTAGTTTTTATGAATTGAGAGGCCTAGATGTGTAGACATGTAAAGCAGACATACATTTTCCATAATCTCTTGTTGACTTTTGTTTAATAGAAGGGCTGAGAGAAGAATGTGTTTTTCCAGACTATTTCTGATACAGAATTATTTATGTATTCTTTTCATTCCTTTTTCCTAAACACTGTCCAGTGTTCTGGTTGATTTTTTTGGTCATTTTATTTAGTTAAACTCTTTGTCTTGTATAACTCTTTTGTAAGTATGGTTAGATTGCCGTACTGTTCTAGCCTTGGGAAAGCTGCCTTTAGTGGCAGATAATGCCAAAAGATGACTTCACTGCTAGCAAAATATTTGTAAGATTTGGAGCACTTTTAAAATAATTATTTAAGTTTTTAATATTCTCTGGGATTCATTTGAGTGAAAGAGTATAAACATTGCATCTGCCATTTGGATCTATTTCTTCCCGTTGCAGTTGGTTTCTAACTTTGTAGCAGAGTGGAAGCGTCATGAGAGGTGGGACCATGGCAGACATACCTCATTACAAGTAGCTGCAATTATCTAACTTGATGTTCTGAATAACTGTTCTGTACAGTGTATTACATCATGTAATCAATAATCTTATCTGTTCCTATTTTAAAAATATTGAGATTCTCTTTTATTAAACCATTATGGTTTATTTCATATTCAAATAAGAGTAAGAAGATTACTTTCTTTATTTTGCAGCTGCATGCAAATGAATAGTATTTCCTTTACCAATTATAAAAGGGATTTGGCAGAAGGCAAACTGTACAGTAGCTGCATGGTTAGGTGACAGACGAGACTGACATTAGGAAGATATTTTAATTTTTTTGTTTGTTTGTTTTGTTTTAAACCTTGTATCATTTATGCCCTCCTTATTTTTGGCTTCTGAGTAATCATCAAAGTCATGAAAGAAAGAGGCCTAAACTTTTCTGGACTCTTTACAGCATGGACTCCATAGCTGGACAAAACTTAAGACAAAAAACTGTTTTCCTTTTTGAAGAGACTAATCTTTCCCCAGCATTTTTTTTAACTGTAACTGCAGTAATTTTTTTCCATTTTTCAAGTTCAAAAGCCTGGGAGTTATGAAAATCGTGTGTTTAATAATTGTCTTTTTGTTTTGAAAGCTATAGTGCTGTGCTACTGCGGTTTAAAAACCAAACAACAAGAGCAGACACTAACATTTTACTATACAGTTAATTTTTTTAAAAGTCATGGAAGAAGCCAAGGTAAAACCTTACAATTTATACAGGAGAAACAGTGCGTAAATAGGCAAATAAATGGGGTCAGCTAAGGAACGGAAAGCCAGAAAGACTTAAGAGTTCCCCTGCCTCTCGGCTGTCTGGTTAAATTAAGCAGATGTTGCTTGTGTGGCTTTGTGTCTGTAGTGCCTAATGTTATTTTTATCTTGCCTAGAAAATTCACCTGATGAGTGAAGATGTAGAGGTTTAATGCCAGATTTGTAAGGCTTTCTGCTGTTGGCATTCCCTTACTGTTGCCCCACGGAGTTCCCAGAGTGCCTGTAACAGGGAGAAGGATTAGACAGTTGTCACCATCATTTTAAAAAAAATTTCAGAGCAACTGACTTGCCATTGTTGATGACTCTGCCTTCTCTCTCTCATTTTAAACATTTTAAATAATTGGTGTCTTTTAATTAAAAGAAATGCAACTTGCTTTAATCCATCGCAACTGAAGCATGTAGCTGCTATCAAATATAATAGCATAGCCTGGGGCTCAGAGAATATGTATAAGCCTGGATGTAGTATTTTCCTCAAAGACTTTAGGATATTTTGCAGGGTTTTGATTTCAATATTGAAAGCTGCTTTGAACAACTTTGGGTACTCTGGTAGTAGGAAACTGCAGTGACAGCACTATATGAAGTTGTAAGGGGGTAGAAAAGAGAGGAGCATTTTACAAATGAAAACGCTGGAGTACTAAAGAGTTTAAGTAAATACTTGCAAATTATATTTCTGTCCATATGGGAGGGGTTTTTTTTGCATTGAATTTTGATTTAACTGAGATGAAATGGTGGGAGTCTTTTCTGTCCCTTAAAAAAACTTTGAAAAACACTTGGCTAATTTTTTTAGCATACCTGTTAAAATCTAAATTTGGATACCATCGTTTTTGGGTGCCTATTTCAGATAGAATTTTATTTTTGAGTGGTGAGACACAGACTATCTTTAATCAGAAAAATCAAGAGATTCAGTTCTGTTGGCATCCCTGTCTTGTTCCTTTATCATACTGCATTGCCTGTTTTCAGCAGTATTAGGGATGGCCTCAGAGATATTAATATGGTGTTATATTTGGTATGCTTTCCAGGCAGACTTCTTATCCAGTCCTACATAAACATTCATTTACAGAAATAAAATAATTTAAACCAAATGCTTTAAAAAAGTATAGACTATGTATCTGGATCTCTCAACCTTTTTTTAAATAAATAATTCCTATTCAATTGAAACTGTCTCTCAGAAATATCCTAAGGTGAATCTGTACCTGTGAGCAGAATTATTTAATCTGCTTTAGCTGAACACTTGCTGGATACTGGTCAGGTGAAAGGAGGAACAACATCACATATTGTTTTCCTTAATGCAGATATACCCAAGAGTCTCCCTTTTTGCCAACAAAGGTGGTAAGTACAAATTAATTTCAATTTGAAACTGATAAGAGCAGCAGTGCTTAGAAGATCTTTCAGAATTTGAGAGTTACTAGCAAATCACTGATGCAACAGAGTGGAGGAAAAGAAAACTTACTGCTTTCTCTTGAGGCCTCATCATGACAAATAGCATTTTAGTTTCCCCAGGCTTGCTTCTTTCCTTCCTTGTTGTCTTCTCAAGAGGAGAAAGTTACCGTGAAGTCCTAGAGCACCAAAGCCAGTCAGTCTGGAAGCAGTCCTTCTAACAAGTGTTTGCCTGCCCACTGACAAGGCTATAAACACACTACAATAATAAACAGATGTGATAGGGGAAGGAAGACATAAAATTCACTCCACAACACAGAATACATTACTTTGAGCTTTTTGTTTTTAGCTCTCACCAGGAAACCACTACGAGTAAGGCATATGACAGATGCTTGGCCTATCAGTGATACTGATGTTGGATATTTGTCAATTATGCTTTAAAAATTTTAAAGATGTTTGTCTTCTGTTCTCTGTGAATCCTGTCTATCATAGCTCTCATCACCACTTCACTTCTCCTGCAGTTTTTGTAATGTAAGGCAGTGTCAGACTTGACCCATCCTCAGATGAGCTTGGGCAAAGGTGAAAGGGGATGGCTGCCCGGATTCTGCAGGGTGCAGTCTTCTCCCTGGTCAGGGCTGAGTTGGCATCGCAGTGTCTCAGTGAGCTCATTGAGAAGGTGCTGTTTGAGACCCTCTGAAATCAAGATTCTGTCTGCATTGAAGTTCCTGGAAACATTTCAGCAATCTCAGATCAAATTTTAATGAGGTAGTTATTTGTTTTCCTAATCCACATATAACTGCTTGCTATATTTTTAGGTGTATCACTGAATAGTTTACTTTATAGATACGATAGGGTCTGGTTACTTGATTATGTTCCTTTCTACTTCTTGTCTCAGTGTTGCAAGAAATTGTTGTATTCCATGTAAGAGACAGCATCTAGTCTTAAGCATTGCAGTTTGCTTATACAGTATTGCATGCACCAGTTTGCTTTCCTCTTGTTTTGTTACAATTTTACTGGTGGAAGTCATCCCATACAAGACTGTCTTCCTTGAACTTGTCTTCATTAGGCTATGGATTTGAACCCATGCAGGTAGAATACTCAGCAAAGTGATAGGTCACCTTTGTTCTTACCTCTTTTCATCTCTGCTTTTCCTCTCTGATCTATCTTTGGGTGGTTTGGGTTTGGGTTTTTTTGTCTTGAAAGGGATAGCAGTACCTGCATGTTTCTGAGAGTCAATATTTGACCTTTTTTCATTCTATGACAAAATGTAGATGGACAGTAAAACAAGGAGAATAAGTTGTTCGTAGTTAAAAGTAATTCTTTCAATCACACCGTGAAGTTCATAGGCTTCAGACAATCTGCTCTGCTCCCAGAGTATGGATTCACCCTCAAGCAGTTCTCTTCTGCTACTGTATTTGCAAGTCTATCCAGCAGGTTCTCTGAATGTGAAACCCCTCCTGCTCACCACAGTGAGAGTTCTGCCTATCAGGACTTTGTATCAGCCTACTTCATATTCCATTAAAGTGCTTTGAATTCTTTGGGACAAATGGCACTACGTGTGTGATTCAGAGGACAGTGTGGATGGCTGGCTTACATGCTATAATGAAGCATAAAGTTTGGTCTGTTCCTCCTTCATCTCCTGCATTAATGTTACATTAGAACTTTCAGGAAACCTGCAGTTAAAGAAGACAAAATACTCTTAAGGGTTTATAGGTTTTTGTCAGTCTCAGTGTTAGACCTGAGTAAGTAAAAACAGCCATTGTTTTCCAGTGCACATTCATTTTAATATGAGAGAGAGAGAGAAATGATGTGCCTAAGATTCCTCAGAAAGTCTGACAGAAGTGGGGTTTAAGTCAGATGTCTTTGGATGCCATTGCAGGCTTTTAGTTACCACCTCCTCCTTGCTTTTTCATGTTTCACTCTTGCTGCCTTTCCACTCAGAGCAATGTACTGGTAATATCGGTACTTCCACAACAACACCTAGTGAAGTAATGCTAGAGACACACAGAGAGGATCACAGTCATCCCCTCACACTTGAATACATGCACTTGGGCGTGCATGCACATTGCAAACCAACAGTAATTTAAATAGGTGGCAGTATAAGGACAAATTCTCCTGGGTTTATGCTATTTCAGGTTTCACTGACAGTACAGCTCAGTCTCTGGAGTCCTGAAGGTTTACACTCATCTGAATTTCAAAGTAACTGGTGAAGCTTTCAGTTAACACACTTCCATCAAGCTGGTTTTCTGTAGGAAGTCAGTGTCACACTAATTTGATCACTGGAATGCTGCTCAACTTCTCCAGTGCTCATTGCTTTACAGATGCATATGGCATAAGTACAGATTATTGGCACATATAAGAAAGCTGCTATTCCAATTAGGCAAAAAGGTTGTATGAGTAACCATGTTCTTTTAGTAATTCTGGAAGGGATTAGAAAGTGGCTTAAAAATCGTGATCCTAGGCAAGATGTGATATTTGAGAAAGTGGGAATACTACTTACAGCTTGTTGTGGAAAATATTAGGAAGATGCTTGGCAAGCAGCGTGAGTTTCTTCTCAGCTTGTTTTGCCTCCCATCTGTCTGCTTGACTTTGTTCCACTCTGCAAATGCAACTTCCTTGTATTGTCAGCTGGTGAAAGGGTGTTGTTTGAAGGAAATGGTTCATAAAAACTTCATTAAAGGTTTAGGGGGAAATGGCAGGAGCAGTAAATCTGTCAGAACAGGTTATTCCTGTCCCCAAATAAGGCAGCTGGCAACCCTGGTTATAAGGAAAAGTCTGAGTGCTTGGCGACTGCTACCTGATCCTTGAGCTTGTTTCCAGCTCTGAAGACTTCTGTAAAATGCAGGCTGGTTTGGTTCATTTGCATCGAGCTCCTTCTGCAGTCTCTGTATACAGTGTGCACTTGAGGAGGAGCTGAGGGCTGTCGAGTGCAGCTCGAACAGCAGTTGGCATCATCCACAGCATTCAGCTGCGACTGCCTTTGGAGTCAGGCCTGGCAGATGTGTCATCTGCTTTTTCTGATGTGAGGGCATGAGACCCTGTCACTTCTGACACCCTGTGTTCATTGTCCCTCACTGACCTCCAGCCATAACCTAACTTTTTCAGGGGACTAGTGCTGGGAGAAAGGCTGCACCTAGCTATCGCTATGTTTGCTCTTTGCTGCCAAGTATTTGTGAGAAATACTAAACAATTGCAGAGGGTGCCTGGGTCTGCTGTCCCGTGTGTACCAGTGTACTCAGCAATACACAAACAGCTCTGGTAATGGGATTTCATAGAATCACAGACTGGTTTGGGTTGAAAGGGACCTTAAAGATCACCCAGTTCCAACCCGCCTGCCATCAGCAGGGACACCTTCCACTAGACCAGGTTGCTCAGAGCCTCATCCAGCCTGGCCTTGAACACTTCCAGGGAGGAGAATTTAAGTGATAGTGAAATTAGTGAAACTGGATGACAGAAGGATTTTAGATATGACAGATTCATCAATTGTTTGCTGCTCCTGTCATTGGCCTGAAACCTTCTTGGGGAGTTATAAGGGCCTTGAAACTTGTGTAGATGTCAGGGCCCTAGAGAAGAAGCTAAAATACATGAACAGAACAATGGAAGAGTTGTGTCCAAGCAATACAGTGGCAATATATCACTTTCAGATATTACTAGGATATTTTCCCTCTATCCTTAACATTTTACAGCTACGTTCACTCTGGTGTTAGAAACAAGTATATAAGAACTTTGCATGAGAGCATGTTATGTTACAGGGGCCTCACAGTGTAATGACCAGGAAATTAATGTGGGAATGTTTGTTTCTTTCCATTTGTTCTCCAGCCTTGTAGTTTGACACAGTCTAATGGAGAGACATAGGAACAATTAATCCAAATTAAATAAAGACGTGAATTCAGTGTTGAAGGGGCTCTAATTTATTCTTGTAATGAGCTAACTGAAATTGATTAAGGTCCCTCTTACTTAAGAATGAGAGTGTCCACAAAAGGCTTTAAAGTAGTTTCTGTAATACATTTCAGAAGTAAATTTTAATTAATTTTCTGAAATGTCTGCAGGCAGAAAACCTATTACAGTCCGTGTATGAAGACTGCAAGCACTCAAAAATTAATCTACCTGGCTACACGTCCTCAGTGCCAAAATAGGTAATTATTATAAAGAGGGAGACACTGCAATATCCCAGTGGGCTGCAAGCAGCCTAGTATTACAGCACAGTGCCATGTCCTCAGTGTCCAAGTCTCTCCTCTGTGCAAAACCATTGCCTCAAGCCTGCATCAGGAACGAAGGATTCCCTCTAAATCTGATAAATTTTACCTACCTCCTACTCCCAGTGCAGTAATTTCCATTTGCTTTACCTTGTCTCTGATGTATGCAACCTTCACCCACAGCTGAGAGCGCAAGTCTTTGAACACTTTTTCCAACAATTAAGCCAGAATTATTCCGTGGTTCAGCTGCTGGGTGAGACTAGTGACAGGTTCCCCAAGGAACGAATGCACCACCTGGCCAGAGGGCTCCAGTTGTCTGGCTCTGTGCCTTGAAGGCTTCCTGTACTGCCAGATCCTGCCAGTGAGTCCCAGCCTGTAATTTTTTCTTGTTGCTGCTGTTCTTATTAGTGACTCAGCCAAGATTGTTTTGAAAAGCTGTATCTCCCTTTTAAATTCCGGAAGGTTGTGAAAAAGGAGGAAAGGATGGGTGTATGAGAACTGCTCTCAGCTGTTTGTAATGTTCCCTCTCTAAATTACAGCTGGAATATCACTCTTATGCTGTGCCTGTGCCACTCTGCCACATGGAAAAAATGTTGGAGAATATTCTGACAGACTCCTTTCTCTGCAGCTTGGAGCAGGATGCTTGTGTGAACATCTCTTCAAATTCAGATCCCTGTCATATGCTATTATTAAAGGATTGCTCTGGTCACAGGCACTAATTCAGCAGCCCAGGAGATCCCTTTTATACTCAGAGCTGCCTAGAAAGGCCTCTGCTTTTATGGGGTAATTCTAAGGGATGTGCAGAGGTGGTTTTTTTTATCTTCTGTCTTCTCAGATGCTAAGTGTATTGACTTCCAAGAGTCGCAGTCCCCTGCTATTGATTGTTTCCACAATAGTACTGCTGCGGAATATGACAGTAATGAGAGATGCTGCAATGAGATGGTGCATTAGGATCACAAATAAGGAGCTGGTCTCCATTGTGATAGGCACTACCAGGTCATAAAATACTCTGATACCTTAAAGCCTTGCTTCACAGAATCACAGAATGTTGTGAGTTGGAAGGGACCCACAAGGATCATCGAGTCCAACTCTTGCCCTAGCATAGGAGAATCCCAAGATTCAGACCATGTGTCTGAGGGCACAGGTTGTCCAAATGTTTATGGAATATTGTCAGGCTTGGTGCCATGACCACCTCCCTGGGGGGCCTGTTCCAGTGCTCCATCACCCTCTGCCTGAAGAACCTTCTCCTAATGTCCAACCTCAACTTGCCCTCACACATCTTCCTGCCATTTCCCCTGGTCCTATCACTGATGGCCAGAGAGAAGAAGAGATCAGCACCTGCCCCTCCTCTTCCCCTTGGGAGGAAGTTCTAGACCGCCATGAGATCTCCTCTCAGTCTCCTCTTCTCCAGGCTGAACAAACCAAGCAACTTCAGCCTCTCCTCATGCGGCTTGTGAAGCCGTAGCTAAGACTGAGCCCATGCATAGAGTTATATATGGAAATTGTCCAGGAGCTGAAGTCAGTGTAGACTGTGGCTGCCCGCTAATTAAGTTGTTTTTGTTAGTGCAGTGCCAGGGATGCGTGCTGGCAGGTTGTCAGCAGCTCCTGCGTGCCAGCAGCAGTCCAGGCTGGTTAATACCTCCCTGCTTCCCAGCATTCTCCCAGAGCATGGCAGTGCTTGGGTAGGTAGGTGATCCTCATACCGTTCTGAGTTTGGCTAAATCTCCCACGTGTTTCAAAGGCAGAGGCATTTGTCCCCAGTTCTGGAATAGACACTGTCATTTCAGAACATGGTGCTGTTTTTTCCAGTCCTCTGGTGAGGCAACTGGGGACATAACCTGAAGGTCACTTGGACTGGCAACAATGCAAGCTTGTTTGTCCAGCCCTAGTTGGTGAGTCAGTGAGTATTTGTTTGCAGAGACCTTACTGCTACAGTGAGTAATGGGGCTTATACAAGGAGAGCAGTGTAAGTGGGAATTCATTTAAGGAAAGATTTGAAGCCATCTTCTCCAAGGTAGTTTTTTCCTTAAATAGAATTATTTTTTTCTGAGCTGCAAACGAGTTGTCACTACAGACAGGTCTGGAACATGTGCTTCAACTACTTTTAAATGAGCATCTGTATTATTTAGTTCTAACACAGGACAGATAATTACCTCTCCAAGGCACTGGAGCCATTTAAAATATTTCCAAGGTATTTCCAACTCATCTCCTGTCACATTGCCTTACAATAGTTTTATTCATAGTGTGCATTTAAATTTATGAGAAGATGCCTTTAGATTTTGGTGTGAGTCTGTCTGTTGGAGAGAAGCATGTATTCTGGTATGGCAGAGTTGAGTAGGAGGCACTGCCTTTTAGAGATCCAGGATTTCTCATCTGCTTTTCTGCTTTGTATACTAGAAGTTTTTTATTTTTTAAGCAACTTCAACAGGACAGAACCACTTAGGGTTTTTTCTGGTTCTAGTGTGGTCCTACCCAAAAGTAACACCTTTCATGTAGAGGAGCAGTGTTTTTAATTTCTGACAGTGTGAGTAAAATGCATATCAGGACATAGGTACTTCTGATTATTCCCTTTCTGTGATGAGCTGGCCCATTTATTTCGTTTAGAAGCTGCTTGTATTTTCAAATTTGCTAAATCTGGCTTTTTAGAAAATGAGACTAGACTTCCAGGAATTACTGCTTTGCAAATTAATTGATGGTAATAATGAAGATCATGTCTATGTTCGTCGAGACAGATGACTAGGAGGTGAGGGAGGATCTGATATGGTCAGATCACTTGGAGTTTTTAAAAGTTGGGTTTTTTTAATTGATGGTTAACACCATATTTTATTATTATTTTAGTATTTTAAATTGATCAAAAAAGAATAGTAATTGTAAATTTAGTCCAGATATCACCAGGAGAATTTTCTTGGCACTGTAAAAGCATGAGAACAACCCAAAATGCATCTTTAAGCACACAATAAAACTCAGCCTAGCAATGAGCCAGAGTTTAAGATTAAAAATAGCATTTGATCTGAAGCTGAAAATAGTTCTGAGCTGGAAAAATTAGTGACACTATAATAAAGCTATCTGGAAACTGAAGTTCCAAGAATATGTGATCCATATAAAGGTGTCTGTGTAAAAGGGACAAATGCCCTGAGTGGAACAAAGGATTTGTGTTTCCAGTGTAGGTGTCTGTAAGGTATGTGCCATCCAGCCTTTCCACTCTCTGATCAGAGACACGTACTCGAGGGGGAATTTGTTGTGAGCTGCCGTTTTTGGCAGCAGTTGACCTTGAGTGAGGCTTCTGATTCTCTTTAGTGTACGTACACAACCAACCTGCTAAAAGGCCAAATGATTTGCTGGGTGTTGGGTTGTTTGGTTTTTTTTCCCACTTTTGATTTTTCATGGAACAAATGTGAAACTCATGATAAAAATTAGTAGAATTAGTGTGTGGGTGTCATCAGTGTGGATAAATTGCTGACTTAAGTGCTCAGTTAAATGCCAGCTCAATCTCATTGGCTTGTATTAATTTTTGTTCATAACATTGTTCCATGGGTTCTTAGATGCCAAAGGGTAGGATTGGTTCCTGATTCATCCAGGAGGGATGGTTTAACTGTAACAGCTCATTGTTTAAATAGGAGAAGCAGACCACATCTAAGCTGTTCTCTGTTCTTTGCAGGAGAGTGGATTAATTAGTGACATGAGAATGAGGTGTTAGCAGGCCTTGCTGGTATCCCTTTAGTGAATACAATAGGAAAAAAAGTGGACAGAAGCAGTAAGTTGTTACTAGGAATAGGGGGGAAAAGGAGTCAGCAGCCCAGTCCATGCACTACAGTCTGCAGTTGGTAGGCACAGGCTGTATTTTTTTTGGCTGAAATATTGTCATCCTTACTTATATCTTAAGGAAGAGTAAGGATATCAGTGGGCTACTTGTAAAATAAAGCACTAGCCGTGAGGGAGAATCTGACACCAGAAGAGTTTCAGCATTCACATGAGCAATGATCTCCTCCTCCATCCCCCAAGCATTGCTCTTGCTCGTCAGGGCTCTTCCTTTTCAACTCTGCCCTCCTGATGGTGAGTGACCTGACAATTGGGTGATGGTCAATGTGAATTTCCATAGCTTTGATCTCTTGTCCTACACTGAAGTCCTGGCCAGAATTCTGCTTACTCTAGCAGCAAATTTGGGCACAAGAGAGACAGGAGTTGCACTCAGGTGAGCTCTCTGAGCTACCAGTGCATGGTTTAGAATGCATGGGGCACTGAGTAATAGGAATAACAATGAGGAACTGCTGGTTAGATGTGGCTGGTAGCAGTGGACATGGTTCTCATTTTCTGTCCTTTGAAACACAGATAAATAAATAAACAGAACTGCTGATTCTGCCAGGCATCCCTTATGCATTTTAACTAGAAGCAAATGCCATTGCCCTACTTACAAAGAAAACATGCAGGTATAAAAGCATGCGAGTGTGAGTTAAAAGAAGGATAAATCTCCCTTTCTTTTGTTATCCTACATATTTCTGACTGTTTATTGCTTATTTGTTAGATAAACTGAATGTGTACACTCCTGTGTTATGCTAGCACTTTCATTTTTCTCTGCTTGCCATAAGAAAAGAAGAACAGCAGCAAAAAACCACCCCAAACATTATTTACTGAGACTAACTGGTGAGTAACATCCTGGTATTTCCAGTGAGGCTATTGACTAGACAGGTGTTAAATTTAAGGTTGTAAAAAAACCCTGGGTTTTATGTTTCTCTATCACCTTGCTTTAATCACTGTGACAAGAAAGAAGATTTCTTGGTCTAGAGACACACCTCATATGTTATAATTTCAGTGGTAATAAAATTTTAATAAAAGAGTTTTTAATATAGTCCAATAGGCTGTGATAAAAATTGTGTTGCAGCAAAAAAAAAGTTATAAGGCATCATTTGAATTCTTCCAGTATTCTTGCCTATCATTATATTTAAAGCACAGGAAGGTCTATAGAAGTCTTTAATTGTTTCAGATTTTCCCCTTCTAGTAGGTTTTTGAGCCTTTTGGTCTTCAGATATATTCAGGTACATCTGTACTTCAAACAACCAAACAAAAAAACTTGAAGAACTGTCTTCTGGGTTCCTGCCTCGAGTGTTCTAAGACCTCTTGGTTCTCTCTCTGGCTTTGCTACTAATCTGTGATGTGCAAATTTAGACTAATTAATTCCTTTCTTTCTATGTCCTAATTTTGTCTCCTGTCCAGTGGTTATCTCACCTGTTCAGATTTTAATTGGTACAGGGATGTTACTAGGTTTTTCACAGATCTTAGCCCAGTAGTGTCTTACCCTCAGTAGAAGTCTGCAGGCATTATCGAAATAAAAATTAAACGGGCTACAATTCTTGTTTTCTTCTGAAGCAGTGCTGTGGTTATTCTGGAAATGTAGAGGATGTCAGCTGAATTGAACCCTCCTTTAAAGAAATTCTTGAGAACAGAACTTAACCATTGTTTGGTTTTTTTTACTCTGGGTGCAGAATGCTTTTGACCCAAGACACGTGTGTGAGCATCAGGAAGTTTTCTTCCATGTACAGTGCTTACAGGCCAAGGCTTTATTTTCGTTTAGTACAGACCAGTTTTTTGCTTTCTGACAATCTTTACAGCTGTTCCTCACTGTGGACTGATCCTTCAGCCAGGCCTTTCATTTACTCAGCCAACAACTTTGAGGGTTAAGAGTCCTCCTTGAAAAAAATCAAGGATGTAAATATTTTTCTTTTCCTTGAGAATTTTTTGGCAAGTGGATGGCAGTTGCAACCAACTTATATCAAAATTCAGACCATTCAAAAAATCTGTGGTAAAATTTTAAAGGCAATGACTGAAAAAAGAGATCAGGAGTTTGGTACTGTAGTACATCATTTAGTAACTCCCCAAAGTTGAAGAAAAAAAAGATAGCAAGAAATTAGGATTCAGACTGTCTTCTGGGATAAGCTGATCTTCCTACTAAGATCATCTTTCTCAAAGAGAAAGGGTTTTTTTTTAATATCAGGGAGCAAAATCAATCATAGCTAGCTAAGGATCTGGCCCAAAGTTATTTATTGTAAAGATGGGTTAAATGCCAGACTCTGATGGTACTAGAAGTCACTCCTTAAGCTTAACACACTTTCCTTCTGAAAGAAAAAAACATTTGCTTAATCAACAAAGATGCCAATAAAAAATAGAATTATAGAAAAGTTAATTAATGAGGTGATTTTAATAGGTCCTATTTTGTTTCTTGGCAACAGAAAGCATATGACAGTCAATTTTCTGCCAAATGTTTTATCTTCACATTATCCATTTGTGATCCGTTGCCTAGTGCCTGAATTAAAAGCCAAATCAGGAGAAAGCAATCATTGTCAGCAAGTTCCCAAGGTAGCTCTGAGTGTGGAAAAGCAGAAGGAGGTTGCATGTTATTGTAGCTTTGCAAACATTTAGCTTAGCTTAAGGAAAGACAGAGTTGTTAAATAAATCTTTAAATGAAGTGTACTGGGAGACTGACATTTTAGTCTTAGAAACTATTTAAAGCTCAGTGTATCACAGCTGGAATATTTGCATTTCTTGCAAGCATATGTTGAAATCCCAGTAGAACTGACTCAGCCTCCTTCCTTCCTACATGGATATGTTAGGGAGCATGCACTGCACTCCCTCTCTTTGCTTTCTGATAATGATTGTAAGGACAAGGATGCCTGGGCTTTGTCATCAGGCCTGTCACTATCTCGGTGTGTGAGCTCAGAAAATAACTTGGTGTCTATATGGGTGGAATTTTTAAAACTAGCTCCCTAAAATTAGACATCTAAAAATAAACAGCTTGTATTCTTGCAGATGTAAAGCTTTGTTTCAGATTATTTTGTTGGAAAAATTTGGCTTCTGTGTTTGTTTGCCTGTAAAACTGAGTGGTGTTGAGAGACACAATAAAATATTCTAAAATCTTTGTGTAGAGACAGTGTGTAGAGAATGATTATTTTATTATATTTTATTTTATTTATTTTATTATATATTACTATTTTTTCCTGGGGATGTGAGAATTTTGGTCTCAACCTGATCAAATCAGCAGGTGACAGGCTTAAAGGGAAAAAAGCTATTTTGGAAGTGTTTCTTCATATAACATTGGAACACAAGGTGGTACTCACTAGTTCAGAGTATAAAGCAATGAAAAGGAAGGAGGTACTCCAAAAGGAATTAGAAAAAATATAGAGAAGAGGTGCACTGGTGGCTGTTAAACAATGATCTGGAGACAATCTCCAGCTGAATCACCATTTTGCTGCAATGTCAGAGAGAATCTGGAAGGATCACGCAATATTTGCCCTGGTTCATATGCTTTCTCCCTTCAGCACTTCCTCTTGACAACTAGCAGAGGCATTGCAGGTTTTAGATCTTTATTTATGCCTTACCTAATTAAAATACTATGCAGGTTAATTAATGCTTTTAAAACACTGGGATCTTCAAATGAAATGGATATGCAAGAATTTCAAATGATGTCTGAGGGGGAAGGGAAGGTCTTTATCTTACTGGAGAGATTCAGTTTTCTGCCGTTGGCCCCAATCTCTCTCATAATGAATTTATCTGCAGGCTGCTGCGCTGGGTTCAGCAGATGTCTGGGCACTACAAGTTCTGTATTAATAGAGGTCTCCTTTTAGACTGTGTGACAGTTTGCAAAATGCTCTGGGATACACTAGGATGAAAGGTGCATAAATAAATGTAAAATGCTATAATTAAGATGCAATTAGCAATGCACAAGAAAGGAGTGTTTGCCTGGTTACACTTTATATGTCTATAAAGTTTCATTTTCTGGAGCACAGATTACATGGCATAACACTTATTTTAAGCAGTTACACTTGAAAATAATTGCTGTGCACAAGCTCTGAGGAAGTTATTGTAAATTTGTTTCTGCTGTGAGACAGAGGCATTGACAGTGCAGTAATTTCACGGGATGGGGAAAAGATTCTGGAGGAGTCACCACTGGAAGCTGTAAATGAGAAGAAGAATTACTAGCAATCAGGAGTCTCAGCCTAGATTGGGAGGTGAGGGAAACTGGGGAAGTAACGAGGAAGAGTCTGCTTAGAGTTTTCCTCCTCTGGTCTCTCGGTTCTGCTGCTCTCACTTGTGAACCAGTTCTGGTGAAAAGGCTGTGGCATCTGCAGGAACTGTGTAGGGGCTTTTTTCTATTATGGGGGACTTGGAGTGAGAAGAAATAAGGAGATAAGCCATGAAGGAACAGGGTAAGTTAATTTCCTTTTATCAGAACTTATTGGTCTCCTTTAAGATATCTGTCTTTTTTTTTTCTTCTGAGGTTTTGTTTTGTTATAAATAAATAATTTTCTTTAAACAGAGGGTGTAATAACTAGACTATTGGGTTGGGATTCACAAGACCTAGACTCAGTTTTTAGGCTGGGCATAGGGTTTTGTGGTCCTGGAGAGATCACTTAGTTTGCCTGGTGTTTTCCTCATCTGTAGTGTGGAAAGAATATCTCAACAAGGACAAAATCTTACAGGGAGCAGGCTGAGCTAATGTTGTCTAGGAAGGATTGAAACTTGAAGGAGACATTGTGGTGCCTTGTGTGTCTCCTGCTAGACACAACAGGAATGTGCTGCCTCACAAATCCATGGCTGTGTGAAGTGGTTGATAACATTCTTGATAAATAGGTTTCCTGATAGTAAGTAGGTTTTGATGGTGGGCACTTCTGTTTGGGTTACATGAAGTCTGGAGGGAAAAAAAAAAAAAAGACAATAAAAATAAAATTTAATAGCTCACAAATGAGCTCTTAAATTTAAGGTTTTTAGATTGTTGGTGTGGGTAATGGAGTCTTGGAGAACACTCTTGTCTTTCTGTTCTTCTGGCACTGGTGTAGTTTTGCATATCCCTTGCAGCATGGGGATTGATTATTCTCAGTCACTTTGTAGGGATTACAATAGGCCTGAGAACTGTGTAGGATGGAATAAGCTAAATCCAATGAAATTACTGGAGAACTGATAGCCAGCAAGATTCTGCTGAGCTTTAATAGCCAACAAAAACATCTCTCTGCTGAGCATAATAGACTGCAGTATTTCAAAGTCTTCTCACTTGGCGAGATTTATGTTTTGTTTTGGTTTTTTTCATGGGAACAACATAAAATGTTTATGATGGCACACTCACAGGTTTAAAATTCTTCAGAGTTTCTGGAGGCTGGACCTTCAGCATTAGGAAATTTACAAAAATTACTGAGATGAGAATTGGGACTGGTACAATGAGTGAGCAGTGAGTACTTCTCACATGGTGTACAAAACTACTGGGTATGGTCAGTTAATTCCACTTAGATGAAAATCAACATACAGTCAATTGTATTTCAGAGGCAGTGTGTATGTACATACATAGCCATATAGAAGACTTAATATGTGGCTCAAATATAGCATCTAACGCTATAGTTGCTAATAATACATAGCTAGTGTGAGCGTTCTGACTTGTACAATATGTAGATGTATACTGAATCATTCTCATCTTTCTCTTTCACCTCTTCACCTAAACAAAAATAACATAAATGTGGTTAGCCACAGAAATCACACTCCAGGAACTTGTCTCTTAATGAGGACAGAAGAATTTATTCCTGGATTTGCAGAGCTCCTCGTCACCATTGATGTGGATACACAATACACAGTTGTACTTTAGGAGCAGAGTAAATAAAAGAAATAAATGCTAGTGGTCAACACTTCCAGGGAATGCAGTGCTTTAATTTTTTGGTCTGTAGAACAGGAATAATTGTATCTGCTTAACACATCAGAGTGGTAGTAAGAGTAATTAAAGTGTGGAGTACTTTGATTATTAAAAAGATGAATGGGAGCAGAGAGAAAGCAGTGTTTCTGATGAGCTAATCATTTTCAGTCAGGCACGTTAAAAGTCCAAATGGAGTGAACGCCCTGTCCTGCACTCCGCTTAATTTGGCAGCAAATAAAATGTATAAAGTCAGAGGAGGAGATTGCCAGACTGAAAGTAAAGGTGGAGAGACCAGATTCTGTCCCTGTGTTTGCATTTGTCTGAGCATCTGCATGAGTGTGTATTTTTAACAAGCTGGCTGAGAAGATGACAACTCGTTGTGGGGAAAATGATGTCAAGAGTTCAGGAAATTCCGGATTTAGTGTTTTAAGCAGGGAATTAAAAGTAGTTGGCCAAAATTTAGTTGGATTTAGCAGTTCGCACCCAGGAACACAAAAGTTTTTGTATGTTTCTGGCATCTTTTCATACATGTTTAGAGGAGAAATAGCATTTTTTTGTTGTTGTCTAAAGAGAAATCGGAAGCCCAGTATTTGGGGTACCAGAGAAAGATGAGAGGGTGAAAGAAGAGAGTGTGCAATTTAGGAGGCATGGGTGGAAACTGAAGACACTGAAGCAGTTAAGACAGTTTAAGGGTTCTGTGGATGGATTTTAAGGACATGGAGAGGAACTGGAAAAGCAGACTAATGGAAAGGAATTGAAAGTATTTCTGGGAATGGTATTGCCAAGAGGATGTCACATGGAGGTGGGGCAAACCCAATGGGTGTTGAGGATGTTGGACATGAATCTGTCAGAAAAACAAAACAAAACAAATTAATTAATTCAGCTGATCATGGAACATTTTGTCTCTGGTTATGTACAACTGCATAGAAGGAAATGCCTGGAAGTCTACACTTGGAGTCAGCCTAATTGCCTCTGTCCGGGTGGGGTGTTGTGGGAACCTGGGGAAGATGCCTGGGACTTGGGCTTTCCCTTCTCTATGTATATGTTGAAAGTGGCAGCAGTGTTTCTTTGATATCCATCTTCCACAGGCTCTTACTCTTTTGTTTAGGTGCAATATAGCCATAAAAGAAAAGCAGTGGAGTAGAGATGAGACACAGAGTAAAACAGAAATCAAACAGTCTCTGGACAAAATTAAGTCTGTTTGCAGTCAACTTTTGAGGCTGATTAGGATCCTTTTGTATGAAAATTAAAATTATCAGTAATTTCAGCTGCTTTGAGATGGTCAATAGATCGGAACATGTCACTGTTTGAAAGACAGCATACCATGGTCCTGATGACTAATGGAATATAGAGAGGAAAATATTCAGTCTTCCTTTAAACTGTTTGGGAACACAGACACACCTATTTTTGCTCGGGCCACTCCCTTTAGTACTGTTCAACCCAGGAAATATTAGGAGTAAAGCTGTAGAGTGAGCCACCTCGGAAGGATCTCGGTTGTGCCTCCAGCTTGTCATCTGTCCTCTGAAAGGCTGTAGCTTTTGAGGTCCAGGAACATTACTGCTTGAAAGCACAAATGGAACTAGAAATACATCAGAGCTCTGCAAACGGCAAAGGTTTGTCCTGGGCTATAGCTCTGCTATGTGAATCTCTACTGATAAACTACATAGGTGAAACCATCCACAGGACGTTAGTTCTTGGGTTTACAGAATGAAGCAGGCTGAGGAAGTTCTGCTGGAATGAAATTGTGATTTGTTAATAGAGCAATTTCTTTCTTTTAGTTTGTTTTTCTTTGCTAACTTAACAGTGAAGTGCCTTCCCAGTGTGGTGTATTTATGAACAGTGGACTTTGTCACATGGCTGCACAGTGTGTGCATGCATCCAGGCACTTGTCCCTGGACTGGACTTTTTAATATAAGGAGCAGAGCACAAACTGGTGGAATTAAACAGGCTAGTTATCCATCTCTGACTCCATGTGTGTTTTTGTGAGAGGTATTTCACTGCTCTGTTTTGCAGTTTCTCTGTTTCTAGGTAAAGATGATGACAGCGTGCTCCTGCTGTGGGGTGGGTTCTGTATAGGGCAAAACCTCTTTTGTAACTCTTTCATAGTTTTGTAATGGAAGGTGACATCAAAGTTCAAAGTATTATTAATTAATGCTTTGAATGAAAAGCTGATAACTGGTCTATTTTAGGGTGCTATTGAGGGCAGCTTTCTTTGGCATTTCACCTGAGGAAACCTTGTTGTACAATCTGTGACTTATTGACTGAGCACACCTACGAGTTCTTGGCTGTCCTGCAGCCATCTGTCACTTGTGTTTGCTTTTGCCCAGAGGCAGACAGCAGGATGTTGAGCAGCTGTTGCTGGTGAGCAGTATTTTTCCCTTGTTCAAAAGTGCTGCAGGTATGACTTCAATACAGAATGCCAGTGTGTAGCAACCTGCAGGGAGTTACTAGGAGATGAGACTCAAAGCACTTTGCTTCTAAACACCAAAAGCACATTCAGAACAGTTTGGGTGGTAAGTTACAACAAAGTGATACAAAGGGGATACTCTTTATAGCTAAGAGACATGCAAATCTTAGTTTGCTTAGTAAACATTTATCTTTTTTTTCATATCACAATTTTAGAAAAAGACGGGGGCAGAGGCATAAAATTAAAAAGATATATTTAGGTTTCTTGGTAACTCAAGTTTGGGTAGTTTCTTTCTCTGTTATGCTTGGACAGATAAATAAACACTTGGAGTACCCATTTGACTTCAGGGGTTAGAGCTGGAAGGCATAAACTCTTTATTTTTTCTTTGCATTGTCTAATCTAATATTTGTCACATAAAAATAGTGTCTCACACAGGTAACACCTATCTTTATGGGTCTGGAGCTTAAAAAAGGAGCAGGTAGACATAATAAAGAAGTGTGTACATCCCTTTAATCACTTTACCTTGGAAAAAACCCCACAACTCAAACTCTCTACCAATTGTTTATAACAAGAAATATTTTTCCATTGCTAATTAGTCTTTGTAGGCCAAACACTTAACATAATGTTGAACAAGATAACAGTTGTATTTCTGTTGTTTCTCTCAATGTGTGCTGAATTAGGTGTGCAGAATTACCTCTTTTTCCTTCCTCATTTCTTTACTATTTTATTTTAAAAATACTATTTTGGATTTATTACATTAATATACATTAATCTCCACAGAAGTACAATACAATAGCATTTGTTAAAAATCAGCTCTTCCTCTATAGTTGTGATGTGGGAAATTACCATGTCATTATGTGAATGTACTGATCAAGTGGACATTTCTCCAAGTCCTGTGGGGATTCATTATAGTGAGGTTAGGCTGAACATCTGGTTCTCCACTCCTGACCAGATACACTGAGACCTGGGGACATCTTGCTTAGATCTCTGCCTGCTTTGGCTACTGCAGGTGACCTCTTGTGTGGATACAGAAATCTCTTCTCACTCTTGGGTGCTGGTAGATAAACTCCTGACTGCCACACTGATAAAGCACAGGAGAGAAGATTGATTACTTCTCCCTGCTACTCTGTAGGTAGGTGTTTGCACTTTCTCTTCCCTAGCATTAGGAGGAGGTTGAGTCTAGCCCTTTTGAAATCTAACATATAGAGAGATGCTTTTGGGGATAATTGTCATTTCACTGGGTAATGAAAACATTGTTTTGTTTTACTCTCATTTTTAATCACTTTCATGTGCTGGCTTTCACATTCTGGAAAAATGATCCACTGATTTTTTTTTTGTCAGCTGTCTTATTTTGAGTTGGAAGGCCTGACCCTATTCTGATGATAATCCGGTAAGCAGCTGGAGAACTGAGATTTTTTTACTTCTTCAGAATCAATTAATTGATTCTAAGAAAAGTACTGGAAGGGTTTGGATTCCAAAGAAAGCAGGAATGTGGGGGAAAAACTCAATAACAACACAATCATAAAAACACTACAAAATAATGCATTATCTTGTAATTCATTCATAGTTAAAAAGGAAATAACTGGAAGCTGCCAACTAGTTTCAGTCTGAAAAATATGCACAACATATGTTTATAACATAAGGTTCTCTACTGATAAATCCTGTGGTGGTCAGCACCTGTTTTAACTGATTCATCTGAAAATACTGCTCAGTGCTGCTATAAGAAGTTAATCAATCAATTTTTATTAGTGCTGCTGGCAGGTTGGCTAACTTACCTACTCTCTTAATTATTGCTGGGTTTTTTTGCTGCTGTTGTTTTGCAATTCTCAATAGCAGAACTATTCCTAAATTGTACCAGGGCAAAACTCCTACCAAAAAGTTGAAGATGTGCAGAAAGTGTTAATACCAGAAGGGATGCTGAAACTGAATTGCATGGAAAAGGGATTTTTTTTTTTCTTTTTTTTGGTCATTGATTTTTGTCAGTGGTAAATCTGTATATTAAACAAGTACCACAGTGGTAATGTCAACACAGATAAAAGAAAACCAAGCTTTGCTCTAGACTGAGGGAGTGTTTACACTTAAAAAAACCCAAACAAACCTCCTAGTATGCACTATTAATAGTTGTTTGCACTCTACATAAACTGAAGAATGAGACCTCCCATTGTGGAGTAACTGTCTAGATGCAGTGTATAATGTATTTTAGGTACCAGCAAGTATAGTGATGATGACTGAAAACGTGGCAGCAGGTTCCCTGTCAAAGATGGCCAGGGCCATCTTGACTTTACATTATGTTTTAGCTACAGTTTATTTTAAAATAATTCAAATACTACACTTTGGTTTAAAGTTCACCTGCTGGAAAAACTACTTTTGTTAGTAGCCCACAACATATGTGACCTTAACTGGCAAAAACAAATAACCTCAATAGGTGGTATTCATTTAAGGAGTGGCAGGATAAGATCAATAAATCCTTGCTGAAGAAATACTGCTGTAAATCGTTGTTGCAAATACAATATGGCAAATATCAATCCAGCAGTCATCATAGTGGTCTTTGTACCTCCTCCATTTGACTCATTCACCATTCCTATAGTTTATGATACCACTGGAACAATTTTTCCCAGTATTGCAATTCCTTCTTTCCTAGCTTCCACTCCAGAATTGTAGCTTGCTGGATGCCAAACACCCTCCCCTTCCACTGCAGGATCAAGACTCTTGATTTAGTATTATCTTTGAATAACTCTTACAGGATTTGATAGGCACCACTTCACAACATTGTATGTGTCAGGGAAATACCATAAGATAAGGCCTGTTCTGTGTTGAGTGGTGCTGGTAAAGAACAAACCTGGCTGTACCTGTCATCAAGTCAAGGACATGTTTCTCCTTTTTAATGTCCTGTCAGCTTTGGAAGTTTGGTGTGTTTCTCTGACCGTTGCTTTTCCTGTTGCTGCCAGATTACAGAGCTTATTTGAGTAGATTTCTCTTTCCCATTAAGCAAAAGCAAGCCAAATGAGACCATGGGATACCCAAGAGGACCAAAACCTCAGTTTATCGAGTACCAGTAGTTATCTGGTATGTTTATGTCATTTCTTCTCATGAATAAATTGAATTAAGTTCCCAGTCTTTCATCTGCTCCATCAGTGTATTTTCAGATGTGTCCAGGCCTCATTTTTGCCCGCACAGAATGTGATCCCTGCGTGAGAAGTCAGCTGCTCGTAGAGTCATAATTTTGCTTAACTGACAATTTCTTAGTTTTTAACGTGGCTCTTGATCACTTGTGTGTGTGCACGCAGCTGATTTAACCCGAAGATAATGCTGATCACAAGAGGAAGGGTTCAGCAGTGCTGTAGGATTTATTTAATTACAAAACAAAGATTAGCCAACACAGCATATTTAAAGCTGCTTTTAGTAGGGATGCTGGCAGTGGATGAACTGATCTGATGTCATTTCTGGCATCCTGTAGCAGTGCCATACTTTCCACTGTATAGAAAGGTAACGTCCTATTCTTAGTTTTGATGGACATTGACAAAAAGTTTGTACTGGCTTCTGGTAGGTACTTAAATTAGTCTGTATAATACAAGGAAGGAATCTTTTTTTAGGGTTTCACTGAGCTAGAAGAGGGCTGTATGACTGCAAAAATTATCCCTGTAGAGTTATGCCATGCTCTGAAAATGGCTGTGATGCTGGAGACCTTGAGAGTTTGCTGCAGCAAGAGAAATACTTAATTCTTCTTATGATCTTGTGTGCTGGTTCTACATCTACAGTAGAAGATGCACTGTTAGGAGAGAATGGGGAATGTTAAACTGAGATGTTCAGGAAGTCCTGCAGTGGCCTAGAGAAGCCTTTTTTTTTTTTTTCCTGATATAATTATTTGTACAGCATTTGAGTAAAGTTGCTGTGTGTATTTCTGTAATCATGTGACTTGTCAGAAGAAGAGAGTATAATATCCAGTTTATTTTAATACATAACACAAGGAGTAGTGCTTTCTTTGATGTCATGCTTGTAACACATCACTCTTTATAAAGGTACAAGAAATAAATATGAGGACTGACAGAATACTGAGCTTTCAACTTTGATCTTTTTGCTTCCCAGCTTATTTCTGTCTCAGCTACTATAAAGTCTACATTGCGAAGGGAATGTTACAAAGCCTTTCTCCTCTCAGCTGGAAGACAAATGTCAAAGTTTCAAGAAAGAAAAAGTACAGGAAAAAGTCTAATTAAAGGAATTACATTTATTTTTAAAGTCTTTGCTCACTTGAAGCTACCATTGTGTTTGTCTCAAAAAGCAAAATGAATATGAAACCCAATGGGGAGCTGTTTTAATGAACCATCTCTAGCTCTTGGGGCCTCTAGCTAATATAATTTAGTTTTGATTTTTTAATTTATTTTGATTGTTATTCTTTAGGTGATTCTTTACAGGCTATTACAGGCTGGACTGTTATGTAGTAATGATCACGAGTAAGTAGAAGAAAAAGAAAAATTTTAAATGTTTTTCCACAGTACTTCCTTGCTTCTCAAATATCTGTTTAAATAAAAGATATCCAAACATTGCTGAAGAGTAGGAAAAAAAAAAAAAACAACAGTTTACTACAGAGTATCTGAAGGACTGCCAGCTTCTGCCAGGATCCTTTTTGCTAATTATTCCCTAGGGTGGCTTAGGCGTCTCTTTAACTTCAAGCATAGTGCACGGCCCCACAGAAGTCGTGGGATTATTTATAAGCTTTGAGATAGGCAAGCACTTGAATTGTGTTGTTGAGTCAGTTGTTCAATCATCCAGAGTCTTAGGGGTGCAGCAGTTTTTATATTTATATTTCATTGAGCTGTCGCTGTATCCTACCTACAAAATTGCATCAGTTGTCAGCAATTACAGTTGGTTTTTTTTCCTAGGTGTAAGTAAAAAGGATTGGTTTTGCTGTAAGAATACACAGTGCAGTATTCTTGACATTATATATCAATAGATTAGCCTTGTCCTGCCAGGAAATAAAATGCTGAGCCACCTCATCTTGTAATAACGCAATAGACAGATCCATTAATGCACACTCTGTTATTTTGTGTCTGAAAATAGTTGAGGACAGAGATTTTTCCTCACCCCACCATGAGTAGTCTGAAATAAACATTGGTAAAGTAAGGTAAATAGCCTTTGGTTGAGTCATGCCTTTTGTCATAACCTGATAACTGTTTTCTCTTCTTGTCCCAGCAAACAGAGTAACTGGGATTTTGCTTGTTTGGGGCAGAATAGCTAAGAATGGAATTTCAGATCAGAGATGATGTGCAGAATTAGTTATGTTTGCCTTATCTGGTAACATGATTCTCCAGGGGAAATGAGAACTTTTAGTGTTAAATAAGGGCTTCAATCTATTGGAAAATCATTAAGAAATACGGTAATGAAGTTGGAAGGTAATTAAGATCAAAGAGAAGCACTCAGCTGTGCTTTATATGACCTCTTTTTTAATGCTGACCAGTTACTCCCTAGTGTTATTATCTCTGGGACTTCTATAGTTCCTGGTATCGTAGAATCTGAAAACTTCAGTCTTTAATGTACCTATTGTTAGAAATCCCCTGTGAGGGGGGAAAGCCATACAGGGAAATGCAATGAAAGAGATTAAGAGAATGGCTCAGGGACAAACTGTGGGAGAGCAGAGGCTGCGTGTTTCTCAAATCCCAGGTTAGCTCTCCAGCCCTTCAGTCTTACTTTCTTACTATTAATCTCACTATTTATTAGTAATTTGAATAATTGATTGTGGAAGCAGATGCTTTGGTAGCTATGATGGCAATAAGTACTAAACATTAATTTCAGCAAATAGTTTTGCTGCTTATTTAAATAGAGTAGAACAGGATCTCCATAGGCTGTTCTGGGTATGGCAGCAATTCATCTGGATGTTGGTGACATTCTTCACCAGTCCTTGTCTTGGTGTAGCAGCAAACCTGAGGCCTTTGGTCAATAACAGGAAAATACATCAGCATTGCAGGGGCAGTGCCACCCATGGAAGTGGCCCTTCATTTCTGGGCAGTGGCAGTGGCCGTGGCCAGCCACGACAGTGCTCTGTGGTAGGTGAAATGGAGACCTCAGTGAAAAAAATGCCTTTAGGTGTGGGTGTTAGTAAGTATGGATGCTTCAGGATTCAGTAAATGTAATTTTTTGTTGTTCTGTTAAAGGACAGCAATAGCCAGAATGCATTGCAGAATTCATTTTGCGTGAAGTTCAAATAATGGAAAGGGAGTAACGAAGCCACTTAGTTTAGTTCCTTTGGCAGATCGAGATCCAGTTCTGAATATATGAATTTTCAACTTTCTGCCTCCAAAGACACATTTCTGTATCACAGACTGAGGATTTAATTTTCTCTCTCTGCTTTAGCTTTAAACCTGGTGGAAGAAATAATTTAAAAAATGAAATTGGATAACCTTTGCAGCAAGATACCAGTTTCCTGGAGAAGGTAGAAAAATCATTTGAGAAATCTTTTGGTAGGTTTTAAAAAGGTTCAGTTGGTGAGTTTGGGAATTACAAGCAATGTGATAGTTGGTTTGTTGGTTTTTTCCCCCCCAAGTTTCACAGAACAGGAATATAGAAAGAGTAAGGATTTTGTTTTATGTTAGTGAATCTGAAGTTCTACAGATAGTTTTGTTTCTTTCTTTTAGATAAGCTTAATAGATGCTTTTAAAAACAATTTATTTATTTGCAGTATTCTTAGTGGAAATGGATTATCCAATATAGGAACAATGTAGTTATGACATTGATATAAACCATTCTTTCACGTCTATCTTATCCCTGACAGTGGCCAATACCTGATGCTTGAAAGGAATGTTGCAAGGCTTCCAGAAGTAGTAGACAGTACTTTGCTAACTGACTTTATTGGGTTTTTGCCCCTAACATAATTTAATATTTAATTTGGTGATTGATTTTTTTTCTGTGTACTATTTCAGCCCAGCTAATAATTGCACATGATGCTAAATGGCTGTCATTGCTCTCTCTTTGGCCAAGGAAAAGATGATTAGATGTAATCTCGAACATATTGTTTAGATATTTTTGTTTGTTTAATCTTCATGTGCACTGCTTCGCTGAAGGATAAACTTGGTGGGTGCTGGGGTTTAGGGAAGTGAGTCAGATTCAATTTTTGAACGTACAGCAAAGGGAAAAGCATTCCCAAGAGCTTGTTATGCTGCCTGTCTAGCTTGACAATGCACTGCAAAGCTGGTCTTTTGTTATCAAAGGCTCATGTGCCATGGAAGTTATCATACATAGTTGATAACAGGAAGCTGAGCACAATGCTTTAATTCAGCTGAAGCATTTTGCAAATGTCATCAGTTGGGAAAGGAAATTGCCACCATGTGGTCTTAGTTAGGTCTGAGATAGAAATGTAGTTGTGTTTTCTCTTGTGTGTTTTCTTGGTTGCGAATTGTAACAGCAGAATAAAGGGCAAAGCGATATTTCATGTATGCTTTGGCATGAACACCAAGAAGAAATCAATACATAAAATAACATTTGATTTCTTATTTCTGCGTTAGTTTAACAAAATAATTTGCATGCAAATCCTGCTGTCAATGTATAAAACTGAGATAGAATTTGCAGTGTGCCACCTTGGGAGACTCTCCAGTGGGTTTTCAGAGAGTTAATGTTTGATGCCGTGTGAGATGATACAGATGGAGTTTCATCCTGTTCAGACTTTAACTTGCTCCTGTCCTTTCATATTGACATTCACAGGCTTCATGGACTTGACAGACTTCATAACAGTTCTTTAATACTGTTCTTTGCATGTGTGTGCTGCAAAAACAGGTGTTTTGGGTGGTGTTTTGCTAATGATTAGTTAAATGTCAGTTACAATAGCAGTGAAGAAAAAATCTTGACTTGGCAGCTTGACAGCAAGCCTATATTGGAGGTTCATGCTTAATTGGGTTGCTCAGCTGAGTTACAACACAAATAATTTTACCTTTGATATCACTTTATCCTCAGTTAGCCCTTTTCAGTAAGCCACTCTTCTTTTTTTTTTGCCAATACAGAGATGCCCTGTGCCTTTGTGGTCTTTATGTTCCTCCTGCCACAGGCAGAAGTATAAGGTTCCTTATGGGTTGAAACCAGTAAACTAACTTGGTAGACACCCATGGACCGTAAAATTCATATCTGTGTGGATCCTTCATAGCCTTTAGCATAGTAAAAGGTACCAATGCCCCTGAGTTCTTTTTTTAAATATATCTTAGGCTTTTATAGACAACAAATTGTTGAAATAATATTAAATATTAGTAACTATGCTTTTCAATCTATCAGGAGTAAAAATTACATCCAGATGTACTAGCACAGATCTCTTTTTAAAGTGTCTACTTGGCAGTAACAGTGCTTAATGTGGACATCAGGAGTCATTGTATGATCTCTGCTAAATATTTTTTCATGAGCGGATATGATTTTAGTGAGGAAGCAGCAAGCTTTAAGTGAATGGAGAAAAGACAAGTGTGGTGGACAAAGAGTATATTTGTTTATGAGGAACACCTGTCCTTCATTGGTAATGGTCACCTGAGTCCAGAGAGTATAGCCAAAGCCATTCTGCAAGTATTTAGCTAAGTAGGTATCATTGATTTCGTGATTTCTAGTGGGTTTTCTTATGCTCTTTCTCTGCCTTTGTCTCTAAAGTGCAGAACAGAGCCAGGTACGTGTGGCCACTGCAGCTGGCCTGGAGCAGGACTGCTGAGTCAGTTCTCATGTATTTTCTTCTCAGCCAGGATAACAACAAGCTTAGATGGACTTTATGCTCCAGTGAGTGAGCTGAGAAAATACCTTCTTCCTGTTGCTCCGGGCTGCGGTACCTTAGTTCTTCTGAAATATATTGTGGTAGAAAATACCAGAAAATATGATGATGGTAGTACCTGGGCTCTTTTTCTGTTTCTAGTCCCCAGAAGATACATAGCATTGAGAAGTGGTGCATGGTAATAGATGATGAACTAAGGGTGCTCTTACAGCACTGAGTGTGTCTGCTCGCTGGGGTATGTTATAACATTTCAGTAGTGGTGGTAATTATGTTTCTGGGTTTGAGCTCATTTCATAGCATCAGAGTGGTTGGAAAAGACCTTTAAGATCATTGAGTGAGCTGGGTGAATATTTTAATATTTATAATAATTTATTTTTATATTTATCTCGCTTATCTGAGCATAATCTGACAATATTTCCCCTTGTGTAGCAAGAGAATGCATCTTATTGCAATTTGAAAATATTTTCTGTACACCATTGGAATGTAATAAGCTGAGATACTTTTTAAGGACTAAAATCTGATTACTTAAAAAGCCACAAAGTAGCTTTGCACTACCGGTTTTTAAAGCTCAGCAAATTTGATGTAGTACCTGAATAATTAATGGAGATACATTGGAAGAGGGAGCTCTGTTGTTTTATCAGTCTCAAGCAAGCAGTAGTTGGTTGACTTTGCAGAGAAAGGCAGCTCCTTATGAAGCAATGAGTGAACAGGTCCTTGGTGAGGAACCCTACAGTGAGAATGGCTTGTGTCAGTATGCCCAGAAGATTACTGCCTGTTTTGGACATTTAGGTAAAGAAATTAAAGATATGCATGTGGATTTTTTGGTCTCCGTTATGTGGATGAAGTGTTTCCTGAAGTTTACAGTAAATAGCTGAGTGTTTTGTACGTCAGCCTGCAGTCTTGAGTAAGTAAAATGTGTGTGTCAGAAGTAAAAACGCTGCATGTATGGAGTAGTTTTACCACAAGTAGAAAGCTTTTGGTTTTTTGTTTTGTTTTGTTTTTCCTTGCATGATCTTGAATATTAGAATGATTGTTTTGCTCTCTCTTGCTGTTTTAATTATTTTATTGCTTGGATAACTATATTTCTTGATATAAATAGATATAGTGCTTGGTAATTTTTCTTTTATGTGAAGGCCATTTTTTCTTTTTCTTTTTTCTCCTTACACTCAATATCTTTGAGAATTCTTACATGGGAGAAGAAGATAATCCTGTTGCCTTGGACAGAGGCATGAAACATTATTTGGGGCTATCCACCTGTGCAATAAATGTGTTACCCTCTGAAGTGGCATGAGGGAAAAGGAAAATTGCATTTTGTTTTACCCGTGTTTTTATTTTGATTTTTCTTTGCAGCTAGGTTTTGCTGAACTAGTATGACTGACTTCAATTTCTTGGGTTTTTGGTTGTGGTTTTTGTTGCTTTCAATACAAGAATAAAGTTGCACTGAAATACGTTTGCAGGAAGTTTAATTCTGATGGGAGAAGCAATTAGATAGCATTAGTGCACTACACATTTCTGCCTTTTATGTAGCTGAAGGGCTAGTTTAATCCTCAGTATTGCTCAGGAGGATGGGGGGATATTTCTTCTGCTATGATTTTAGCTCTTGGTGTCTAATTTTTGCTATTATTCAGTGCCTGCTATTCTGTTGTGTAATTTCTTTGTGGATTGCAGTCAAATTATTTTGTTAATTCTGTTCTAGTAGCATTAGTACAGAAGCATCTATTCCTGGATGTGTATGAAACATAAATGTATTTTTATCATCTAGGCAGCCAGTTGGTTCAGTGAATTCAGAAGGGTTTGAATAGGAAATGGTCTTGAGACAGCTGGAAATATTTATAAATAAAATATTTATAAAGTTGTTAATGAGATGAAATATTTAAAGTAGCTACTCTGCCTAATTCCTGGTCTCACATCCAGTCCCTTGTGAAAGCTGTCAGTCTGGACAGTACCCATACCCCAAGCTGTGCTCTGTGAAGGCTCGAGCCCCCGGCACTGCACACTCGCATTAGGCACAGCTTTCATTGGCAGGGATTTAAAAAACATTTTGCTCCTTGGCAGACACTGAGGAAATTTCCTCAACACTACTTCTGGGTTGGGCGCCCTGGATTCCTGAGAATGTTTCAAGAAACATAAGGACAGGGCTGTGCCCTTGTGTTTTCTGCCTTTTTACTCTTCAGCAGGAATGTTAGAAGTCAATCTTTTCCACTTAATCGAGTGCTTGATTTAAGTGATGGGAGGTTGCCACTGTCGTTTTGATTCTGGCTAAGGTTAAATCCCAGTGCTTGGTAACAGTGTGGTGTACAAGGGTGTCTCAGGTTTTGTCCTTTACCTTGGACACAAGAATCCACCCCCTGGAGCCAACTGCTCTAAACAGCCGTTCGTCTGACTTCGGAAGTCACTGTGATGCTTCCTGGTCTTGTTTTGCTCGCTTCTACTTCTTGTCCTCTTACATTACATATTAACAGGATGGAGGCTCTTAAAGACATACCTTGTACTTAAAAAACACTAACAAAAAGTCATATTAGCAGCAGCAAGCATGTGATCTTTGAGATTGTAATTGTCAGACAATGACATCAATAGCCAGGGCTGGAAAGGGGCATCATTAGAGTAGTCTCTCTCTGAGGAAGGAGGACCTTATTTTTGATTAAGCAGGATGCTTTTATAGTGATAGGGTCACAAAATACTAGTCTAAACTGAGCTGTTCCCATGGTCCCTCACCAATCCTGTGTATCCTAGTGGTGGAAGGAGACGGGATTGCACTTTACTGTTTGAAATAACAGTGGACCCTTCTACAGCGGTCACAGGCTGACTGCTTCTGCAGTGGACATACTGTGGAAAAAGGGCACTGATCTCTGCTGCCTCCCAGGCTCACACTGGAGTTGCTCTACCTGCCAAGTGCAGGAACAGATCCCTGCATGGATGAAAGTGGGTTCAGCCTCTCATGCCTTTGCTCTGCCCTTTCACCTGTATCATGTAGCTGCAACTCTTCTGGGCAAACTGCAAGTTAAAAGAATTGATAAAGGCTTTATACAGTTTATATGGTGTTTGATCATATGGGAGAAGAGTGCAGTTTCTTCTGACTACTGCTACTCAATAGATCATACTAGTTTAGTACTTACTGCAATAGCTGGTGGAACACCTGTTTAGTTGATTATAGCTGGAAGGTTGGAATCAGCATGGCCACAACAGAAAACTGGGCGTCAGCCTTAAACCAGTGCATTCAAACTCTAGTGAAGGACAAGCTTTTTTTCTAGGATTTAGGCAGCCAAGCTGTAGCAAATGTTGCAACAGTTTAAAAAGTTGCTGCAAAGCTCACCATTCTGCTTTCTGAGGATTAATTTATGCAGCAATGTCAGAGCAATGTGTGCCTTTGCCTCACCTACCGCAAAGGACAAAGTCCACCTTGACGTGTTGGTGAGGCTGGGTAGTTGGCACTGCTGTTGTCAAATGTCAACATCCTTCACCAATGATCCAGAAACAAATGATACTCTTATACTAATGTACTAAGCTGAGAGATACCTGTGTTGGAGTGCATTTGGTTGTCTCCTGTGAGTCATTGCTCTGCTTTAAGCACAGAATGGTGATCCACCTTCAGGTGAAGTGGTAGAACCTTGTGGAGTTTCAGAAGATCTGTCTTTTCCACTGAGTGGCTGTGGTGTGCAGGTCAGTAGGTTGTGAAATGTAGGAGAGTGAAAACTTGCTGCAAAGCTTCATCTCCTAGAGGAAATACTTAAAACAGCATTTGCTGAGATCTCTGATCTGATAGAAGATACTCTAAGGCAGAACTCTAATTGCTATACTTATTGAGCCAGCTCTTCCTCAAATATAGATTAGCATCACCCCATCAAAATTAGTACAGTGGTGCAGATTTATTCTGGCTTTGTCCCACTGTTTCTGTGACTGATTATAAAGCCCATGAGGATGGCTGTTTTAAAGGAACCCTGACTTCGGGCTTATTCTCAAGATAACAGAGAAGTTTTACTACCTGAAAAATAAAGAGCAAATGACCTCATAGGAGATGTGTAATAATAGATGATCAAAGTCTGCATTTGTGATATGATATTTTCTCTTTAAAATAGTAAATAGAGAGTCTGAAACTGTCTCTGAGCAGGTCCTGGTCTGGGGTCTACCTGTAACTTTCTCTTACAGCTGATGAATGTTGGTTTAGGTTTGGTTTGGTTTTTTAATCTTTTACTTTGGAATTTCCTGTGACTTTCCAGTGCCCCGTTGATGAGTAACTCTGCCTTTACCCAGGGAGAAGTATTCATTAGATGATTAGATTAGCAAGTCACTGGAATTGGATTAATGTAAATACTTCTTGTAAGTGAAGCAGGAAGGGTTGGCACAGTATCTGCAAAGCTTCTCCTGTCAGCTGCACAGGAAAGTGGAGAGGAAGAGCACAAGGGAACCAATCCGTAATAGTTAGGAGAAAGCTTAAGTGCTTTTGTTTGGAATAGGCAGTGAAAGCTGCAGAAAGGATTTCTCCAAAGAAATCTGCTTCTAAAGTAGTGCTAGCCAGCCTTCATATGTTCCTCAAAAAGGAGAACCAACATGCTCTACCTTTCCTCTAACCTTTTCAGTTTAGCACCCGTGCAGACCTGCCGTGGAACGGGGCATGGTAGATTAAATGCACAGATGTGTGTTTGTAGTTTACAGTGGTGATTCTTCTGTAATAAGATTTTTGACATAGCAAGGTTTTTTTATTTTAAACTAATCCTCTTATATACCTCAGTTACGTTCTTTCTCTTTTCCCGAATATTAATCTGTTGCAACTGATTACAATAGTTTTAGATGGCAGTCACCTGATCAAGCATACTGTCATAATCTCTTGAAGATAATCACTAAAAATATATCTTCCTTAATCTCCTTTGCTGGATAAGAGGAAAAAGAGAAGGATTGGTAAGGGCAGTGTGCCGTGTGTGACTGACTACATGCACTACAGGTTGCCTTCCCTAGCTTCTTCCGAATAGAAATGCCATCTTTTCCCTTCCTGAACAGCTTTGGGAAGCTGTGTGGGTCAACTAAAACTGAAGAATTGATGCTGGAGAAGGTGAAATTCCGAAATTCAATCAAAAGGATGTCAATTATTGAGGATGGGGATATTGCAGAGGTCTTGTATCTCATTCCTAAGCAGAGCTTGCTGAAGCAACTGCCCTACTTGAATCCAGATGACTATTACTTATGCGAGCGGTTATTTGACACTCCTGAGGATCTGGGTAAGTGAGGACTGGCATTGTATCTTGATTTTTGGTTGGTGAATAGGCTGCATTGCTTTACAGTTAGCTTATTTTTTGTGTAGCAGCAAGATGCTTGATGACAGCAGGTGTGCTCAGGTGTGGAGAAATATTTTATCACTGACAGACAGGAGGGAAAGAAGAACAGAAAGCCAGATTAGAATCTAAATAGTCAAAAGAAGTTGATGGGTATAAGTGCAGCTTTCTCTGTGTGGCCATCCTGGGACAAAGGGGGCCTTAATCTGCAGAAGTACTCAAGCTAGAAATATACCTTAGGAAAGCACAACATCCTGTGGTAGTGTGTTCCAGAGCTTTCCTATGGGTTTTATGAAACTATGTTCCCTTTTGTTTGTTTTAAACCTATTGCCAAGTAGCTTCATTTGAAGCTGCCTCAGTCTTGAATTTGAAGAGGTGATTAAAAGTCTTTCTATGTTCACTTTTTTCTTGCCACATGTGAGTTTATTAGACTTCTGTTGTATCTTTTATCCAGGTACCTCCTTTTCTAGGAAAAGCAGTCATAATTTATTTAGATGCTCTTTGTGCAGGAGCCAGTCCATGCCTTAGATTATTCTTTTTACCTTATTCTTCAAATTTTACTATAACCCTTGAAAAATTGGGGAACAGAACTGTATTCAACATGTAGCATGACATGCATATATGTACAGAGTCATAACAATGCTCTTTGTTCCTCCCAGTAATTTCTAAAGTTTAGTTTGTGTTTTTAATCAATACTGAACACTTGTTTATTCCTTCACAGAAATATCAGTGGTCTGAAGATTTATATCTGGAATTCATCAGCTTAACTGATTTGTTACAATCTGTTAAAAATAAATTAATAAAACAATCTGTAAACTCCCATCTATGAAATTGGCTATAAATGTTAATCTGAAGCTTTCAGATAAATTTCAAAAATATATTTTCTTCCATAATGTTTTTTATGGACATCAGTTTTGATAACTCAAACTGCTCATGTGCTGGAATTTTGCCTGTACTTAGCAGATCAAGAAAACTGCTATGTACTTGTCACTCTGCTTCTCAAAATGTGAATACTGAGTGATTATATATGCTGGGCAAGTATTTTTCAAAGATCTGTTTTCAAGTTTGTTGTTTCATCAGTGCCAGATAACACTTTTGTGCAGATAGCTTTTTGCTAGTCAGCTCTGTACCCACCTTTTTGCACAGGTGCAATTTTCTTCTAATTTGTTTGGGGCTTAAATCAATGTAGAAATCGGCAATTTTGCAGTTCTTCACTTATTTGTAAGCAGTCTCAAAGATAGTGGGACAGGTTCTTGTTAGCATTATGCTGCAATAGATAATGCAAGCAACCACTGGGGCTTTCTTTCCTTTCATCCTACAGTTTGGTGCTGCTATTCATTAGGATGGGTATTGTGGTCCTGCTTTCCAGTGCCATGAATAATGCTGGCTGAAAGGCTGCAAGGTGTCTGGTGTCTCAGCTTTACTTAAATTACAACAATTGCAATCAGAAACTCACCTAGTTAGAACAAAAATAGTGGAATGGTTATTGAAAACAGCCTGCTTGTAAAAGCTGTATGTGACTTTAAGATGCAGAATGCATGAGTCTGTTTCTTAGGCCATGTGCCTGCTTGGAGATTATGGTGCCTCAAGTCCTACAAGATTTAGCAGCTTATATACTCTGCTGAAAGACAGTTTGCTGTCTGTATTTGGCTTTACAGAGATTAGAAATTACACTGTTCAAGGCATTTGGACACACTAAATATTTTCCTTGCTGCTTATAAGTGGAATCATAACCATCAGGAAAGGCCCGTATTTTAGGTTTTTTGAAGGTCAGGAATTATCAACAAATGCAGCACTATTTAGTATTCAAGAAGAGAGTTTTGAGTCTTGCTGGTTTAACCTGTGACTGACTATTACTTAGCACTCATATAATTAAATTTCATTCTTTTCATAAGAGGAATGTTGAAGGTTAAACTTGTCTCATCAGGTTAAATGGTGGCACAATACTGACAGCTCAAAGCACTCTAGAAATTGAAGAAAACTTTTAAAAAGGGAAAAAAAGGAGTTCAAAGGAGTCCTTGAGTCACTGAATCACTCATTCTTCGTTTCGTTTCAGTTCTTTTGGCCAAAGACTGATGAGCCACCTTCCCAGGTGGTAAAGGACTGCTTCCCATGAGAGGGATTGCCAGCCTTGTGATTTACTGCAACAGATCTGTCTTAGCCTAGGAGGCCTGGTTCAGCATCTGGCTTTGATTCTCTGGAGGCCAGACTCCAATACAAAGGATTCTGTGCAAAAATCTCTGATACTCAGGGCTAGCAGAAGTTGAAAGTTGGTTGCAAGAGAGTAGTGTGATTTTTAAAGAGAAAATTGGCTTGGAACTGTGTTATGTTGTTTCTTGTATGAGATACCATCATCTGTCGCTTGTACAGATGACACCTATGCACCCCTCCAAATGGATTACTCTTTGGATGCGACAGTGGTGTACACCTGAGGGAAAGGAGCTATGTAGCATGTTATGTAAGCAACCTCCTGTATGAGTTTGGTAACTGTTTATGCAACAGTCTTAATTTAAAGCAGCACTTTTGAGAATGGCTGCTTCTGTTGGATCAGTTGGATGTAAAGGAAGACAGAAGGAACCTAAGAGGATGAAAAAGGTGTGGGGGAATCCAGAGAGCATTAAAGCAGCTCAGTGGTGAGGCATTGTGCAGATTGGGCTGGTGCAAGAAAATTTATGAAGCACTGAGACCCCATTTTGCTCTTCACTGGGTTAAAAACTGGCTGGATGGCCAGGCCCAAAGAGTGGTGGTGGAGTTAAATCCAGCTGGAGGCCGGTCACAAGTGGTGTTCCCCAGGGCTTCGTGTTGGGGCCAGTCCTGTTTAACATCTTTATCAATGATCTGGATGAAGGGATTGTGTGCACCCTCAGTGAATTTGCAGATGACACCAAGTTGGGTGGGAATGTAGAGCTGCTTGAGGGTAGGAAGGCTCTGCAGAGGGATCTGGACAGGCTGGATCGATGGGCTGTGACCAACTGTATGAGGTACAACAAGGCCGAGTGTCGGATCCTGCACTTGGGTCACAACAACCCCATGCAACACTACAGGCTTGGGGAGGAGTGGCTGGAGAGCTGCCTGGTGGAAAAGGACTGGGGGTGTTGGTTGACTGAACATGAGCCAGCAGTGTGCCCAGGTGGTCAAGAAGGCCAATGTCATTCTAGCTTGTGTCAGAAATAGGGCAGCCAGCAGGACCAGGAAAGTGACCGTGCCCCTGTACTCAGCACTGGTGAGGCCGCACCTCGAGTGCTGGGTTCAGTTTTGGGGCCCTCACTATAATAAAGACATGAAAGTGCTGGAGCGTGTCCAGAGAAGGGCAATGGAGCTGGTGAAGGGTCTAGAGAACAAATCCTGTGAGAAGCAGCTGAGGGAACTGGTGTTGTTTAGTTTGAAGACTTAATAACATGCCATTAATAACATGCTTTAGCTTGATGAGCCCTGAATTGGTTAGGCCAGATGATCATTGTAGGTCCCTTCCAGCAGACATAATCTATTCTTTTCTATTTTGTGAGAAATGAGGGTCTGGCGAAAAGATTTGATTTTTTCTGTGTGTATGTTTGCAAGGAGGAGGGGTCCTAGAGATCAACATGATGATGTGAGGGAAGACACAGAGGTAGGGTGTTCTCGAGAGGAATGGCCTTCACAGATTTGAAATAAAAGGTCCAATTATAAAATACGAGCTGCAGCATAAACATTGGCATCTTTGCCCAGTGTTTTACATCGAAGTTCCCATGTATCACCTTGCTTGCATCAGTAGGGTTTTCTTGCTGTGTTATGGCAAGAAAGCTGGAGCCCTCAGCTGGGGAAACAAACAGGTGCTGTTTTGTGCCGCATTGCCATTTTCCATTCTGAGTACCAAGGAGTTCCCGAGATGACCCTGAAGACTGCAGTTTCTTTAACACCAGTTCCTGCTGTTGCCTGGTCAGAAAGAAGGAAGGCACAGATGGAAAAAAAAAAAAAAAAAAAATCCTATTTTGATCTTTGATCTTACCTACTAATAATGTTCATACTAGCTCCTCACTGAATGTGTACTTGATGTGACCTACAGCCATAGAATTTTAATGGTGCTGTGTGAACTTGTCAGGTGTCCAAAGCTAATAAGCAATTTTGAATGTGGCAAATGATGGTATGAGAAAGAAAAATTCAAGTTCTGCTGGCATTGTAGTGGGTGGTACTCTTTACATGCTGAACAAACTGCTTGTGTACTTCAGGTAAGGTGGTTCTTCTTTTTGATAACTTTTCAGATTGATTCCTTCAAGTGAAGATCTCTCCTGCCCCAGTCCCTTTAAAAAAAAAAAATAAAAAAAATAATAATAATAATAAAAATATATATATAATGCTGACTTACATCTTACATGATCGAATAGGGAGCATGTTTTTAAGGTTTATGGTAATCCAGGTTTAGGAACATTATGTCATTTTATTGCAGGACAATGTCTAAATTCAGAATAGTCCTGGTAAGTCAGCTAGATTGTTTGAAATCATGCAGTTGAATTTCCATGACTAAAAGTGTAAAGTGTTGGACTTGCACAGATGAGAAAAGGAAAATAACTAACACTACTCCAAAAAAGTACATGGAAAATAATAATACTTATCACAATGTAAATATGGATCCACTGTATAATACTGCTGCAAAAATAACCATTCTTTTTCTAGGATGTGTTAGCAGGAGATATGTAAAGCAAGGTAGGTAGTTTTTCTCTACTCCTGTTCTTGAAGATGACTCTGCTGGATACTACCTGTAGGTTTCGACATTGCTGATTGAGAAAGGTACTGATAAATTGAAGGGAAACTAGTGGAAAGTAGTAAGAATAGTATTAGGAAGACTTATGGAAAAGATTAATATAATTAAGTGTGCTCAATCTAGAAGAGTTGGAGATAAATGAGGGATTTAGTCAGTCTTCAGATGAATAAGGGGTTGTCAAATGGAGATGTGTTCTGCATTGTCCTGAGAAGCACAGACAAAGCATAGTTATGCTTGTGGAAAATACTGAGTAGTGGTTTTGTGTTTGAGTAAGAATCATAGCTGAAACTCCCTGGCTTTGTGAGGCCCTACATCAAGTTAGCTTGATTTTTTTTTTAAATTAAATTTAAAAAGAAAAGGTAATCAATTAGGACCAGTTCTTCATCCTCTGCCTGTTTGCAGTGCCTCTACTCCAATTTAATCACTGCCACATTTTTACTTAAAATATTTGAACATTTAATGTCTTGGCCTCGTGTTTGAGATTTCCATTTGTTGTGGGACAAGTTGTTGCCAGTGTTTGAGATCAATCCAAGTTAATTTGTTTAGTAGTACATCAGTGGTTTAGCATTAATCTGCATTAACGTAGCATGGATTAGAGCAAATGAATTCACCTCTTTAGGGCTCACCACTCCCTCTCTGCCTGAATATTTTGTTATCTGTTATCCAATAAACAAGAACAAAATTGCAGTTCCTGCTGTTACTAGATGCTAGGAGGAAAGATGGGATGAATCAGCTTTAAGTGGAAAGGAGTAATGAAAATGTGGTGTCCTCTGTGGATATGTACACAGACAATAGCAGTAGCGTGGAGATCATTAAGGGGAATTGAAACAAAGGTCTCCCTTGCTCTGTAGCTCCCTAATACTGCTGGGCTCAGGCACCTGTGTCCTGAAGGAGCATATTGTGGCTACACATCCCCCACTGTTGTTTATGGGGACTCCTGCTTTTGTTCTGTATCTGATTGAAACTTCCTCTCCAGTGTCCATCATTTGCAGTTGTATAACCTCGGAATTTTAATCAAACACCCGAGGGAGAAGTGTGGTCCCCTTCCTGGGCAGGGCTCAAGCCAGACAGCAGGTGTGCCTTGTCCTCTTCTGCTTCAAGCAGCTCCTCTTCCACCATCCACGGGTGCCCAGAGCCACCAAAGCCTCTTGCAGGCAGGAAGGGTGAGGGCAATCAACAGGTAAATCTGAAATGGAAGCTGGTTTCAAGCTGAAGAAGTCCTAGCCTTTCTGCCAGTGGGTAAAATACCAATGGCACTGTGATGGGGAAAAGAGAAGTAGAAATTGCTATTTCTGCTCCTCTGAAAGCCATTCCTTGGGCCTGTTCTGCTTGTCCAAAAGGTGAAATAGTGGGAAAAATTCAGAGCAGACTGAATTTGGGGCATACAGGGTGGTAGAAGAAGAGAGAGAAGCTTGGTACGTGGCCTTTTCCTTTATTTAATCCACTTCCATGTCCCTCATGTACTGGTTGAGGAGAGGATGAGTACTAATGGCTGTTGGCTCCTTCTCCTCCTCTATGTCTGAGAGGTGGGGATATACTAAGCAGTCTTTTGTATAGAGGGACCTTGAAAGTGGCTTTTAGTCTGAGAGAGTGATTGACGTTTGGTAGACCTCTGTGGGCTTTTTTTTTTCTTTTTTTTTTTTTTTTTCAGTAAAAAGGCAAATAGTTCATGGGAGGAGAAGGGAAAAAAGGGAAGCAGGGATGTTCTTCACCCAGGTGATACAGACAAGGTGCAGCTGAGAGGGAAGGAAGACCACAGTGTTAGAATGGGAGATTGTGCTTATAGTTTTTACTGTAAGTTTTTACATTATCCTACTTTTTTCCAGTTATTTTCCTTTAAAGAGTGTGTCTTTATGGTGGGATGCAGAAACACTGTGGTACCAGGGAATGTTTATCACTGGTTTGTACCGCGTGAATTAGATAGAGGAGCTGTTTGTGCTGTTTTCAACGTAAAACATAGAAGCACTAAACTGTAAAATGTAAAAATATAAATCCGTTTATTTTATCAGTATATGTCAATACTTGGAAGATTCAATGTTTTTTGTTTATTTTTTTAAGTTGGCAAACTCTCCTTTAAAATATGCGTCTCTCTCCTTTGGAGTGGAGGCAATAAGCCATCCAGTTTGGTGTAAACTAGCTGTGAGCAAACCTGATGCAGCAGCAAAATAGCTTTTGTGTAGTTATATTTAAAAATTTCCTGTTGGTGCAGAAGTTGAAATCAGTTATGCCTACTCTGTTTTGAATGCCAGTATGTTTTATATCTGATTAATATTTTTAAGATGAGCATACTATTGAAACACCAACAAATAATTTAAAAGAAAGCTTCAAGTATGTAAGTTCTTACTTGCTAAAACAAGTGACCTCCCAAGCTAGCAGATAAAATCAGAGCCACTAATAAGAAAGTTCCAGAAGCTGGAGTGAAGTGATTAAAAAAATGTTGTAAAAGCTTGTTTGACTATATTAATCTTACGTGATGTAGCCAAGTTGTATGTACTTGGAAAGCATATTTTTATCTTTTCTTTGAGGTCCTCTGTGGTTCATTTGGTAGGACACTGGACTGGGAAATAGCTGTTGGGAGTGAGATACACTTGCAAGACAGATTAGGTGCCTTTTTTAGAGTCCTATTTATAGTTTAATATGGAATCAGAAGAAAAGGAATTTGTTATTTGGCACAATGAAAGTTGGTTAGTCCAGTTTAAAAGTAAGGGTGCAATATACCCAGTGTCCACGTGATGGGTTGGTTCATCTTCAGGGCTCGTGGACTTGCGTTGTTGCATGCTTTGCTGTATGTTGTGTTGCTGAGGCATACACTAAAGGTTGGTGCTTAATGAGATACTCTGTCACGTCTCTTGAGACTGCAAAACAAAGAGCTAGTTTCTTTGCTCTGCAAATTAACTGATTGGTGGGAAGCTGCTTCGATCTGGTGTTTGGTGGACCTCTCCTGGAGAAGCTCTGTCAACTCATGAGTCTTTACTGCATTCCTGCTGATTTCACTGAGCCAAAACCTCCCAAAACAGGCTGTGGGCGTTATTCAGCAGAGTTAATCCAATTCTGAAGTGGATTATCAATATCAAATCTCCTTAACCTTAGGCATGCACAATAAAGCACGGCACTTGCACATACACTTTCCTGTTGGGGATTCCTGCCTTCGCGCAAGTTATTTGTGGTTTTCAGCAGTAATTGTCACTAATGTAATTGTCAGTAATGGTTACTGGAAGTACACTCATGTTTTTATCAGCAACAGTACTGATTGTGATCATGATTTGGCTAGATTAATTCAGCTTATAGCAGGTGAATAGTGGTGATTTTATATGGTAGGTTTTTAAAAAACCCTGAGTTTGTCACTATCATGATAGGATATTACTGTACTATATCTCAGCTCAGTGCCAAGCGTGTAAGCATAGTGTAAAGGTTCACACAGGTGTTAAGAAAGCATGATCTCCTTTCTAAGGATTAGCAATAACATAAGCAGTTTGGAAGCCTGTTGTTACATCAATAATACAAATGTGTGTTCAGAGGTAAATGTTTGTGCATACCTACAGGAAGAAGATGACCCAGCAGTGAGCTTTGTATATTTTTGGGGCCACTGCAGACAAGTACAATGTAAGCATCTTTTCTCATCTGTTTCTAAGGATAAGGTGATCTGGAGGTTTCAGGTGCTTTTTACATAAGTGTGTGTGTTATAAGCTTCTTAATGTTTAGAGCAAAGCCAAGTGTCCTTGTTTCCTTATTTTGTCTTACAATAAATTAGAATTACTCTTACTGTTTTATCTGTATTTTGCAGACTATTAGTGTTATGCAGAAGAGCAGCCTACTAAGAAAATTTAGCTCACAAGAACCTCAGAATATCGAATTCTGTTTTAAGACATTCAGACCTCTTAACAGATCAACAGCTGAGAAATGTTTTATTCCTGAGGAGTCTAATTTGAAAAAATATTCAATGATTCTATTAAAAAAAGCACTAAACTCCCAAATCCTGGCAGATCAGAGTGAAGACACTATATACATTGCTCAATCAGATGATGTAATTGGTAAATTTTAATTTCATTTAATCTAACAGAATGATGACACATGATTGTAAACACCAATAGTATTCAAAATAGCATGGCACAGGCTACGAAGAAAAGCCTAGGGCCATGGAAAAGTTGTGGGTAGGACCCAGGCCATCGGGCACCATTTGCTTGGGGATCAGTCTTATCAGTATGGTTAACCATAGTGTGTCCTAAGAAATAACCATGTTCCTCTCTGGTGGATCCCTGTACGATCCTCTAGACTGTTTAATACTTGTGATAGGGCAGCATAAAGAGTCTGAGGTGGTGAAGCCAGTCTGTGGGGCCTTCACAGCTCCTTAACGTTCTGCTGGTTCCACGCAGGGCAGCGTGACAAGGAGATGGGGTTAAGGAGAGGTTGGCAGCCTGAGACCATTGCACAAGCTGCGGTATGAAGTCATTACGGAGCAAAAACAGGGTGGAGGGTATGGGAAGGCTATAAGATGACTACCATAAAGGAACTTCCCCTGCAGCTTGCCCGCAGGCCTGGGAAAACTAGTAAATTTACTGAGGGGTACTGTAGAAACCTGGAGAAACAAAAGAGCAACATGTGCAAGAGCAGCCTTACTGAGCACCTTGTCTTCAGTAAGCAGACACCCAACTATTCAGACCTACTATAGGGAACAGTTTTGTCAGGTACAGGCTGAATTCTGCTCAGTAGTGTGTCTGGGTGAATCTGAAATCTCCACTGACATTATCAACTTTGCCCGAGTTGGTTGCCTGCCTTCTTTTATACCACAGCCCTCGAGAAGCACCGCGTGTTCTCAGTGATGGAAAATGTGTCAGTCGTCCAAGTGGCTGAGGGAGAGGCATCGGAGGAATAGATTGCTAGAGCAGAGTATATTCAGGAGAAGCAGAAGCCAGGAAATACTTAATCATATAGCTTTTGAGAATGCTAAAACTGGAAACTCTGTGCTTCCCCGTCAAGGCGCTGGGACCACTGCTGGGTCACAGGTCTTTTGCAAGAAATCCCATGTTGACATTATTGGTTTTCCTCTGAGCAGGCACAGTTAAGTCAGGATAACAATTAGAGCAGGTCATGAGGCAGCAGGATTTCATTCCTGGAGAAGGGAGCATTTTGCAAAATGCCACAATCAAGACTCTAGAAGTGGTGGCCTAGGTGGTACAGTGGTTAGGCTGTGGAAGCCTGGGGCAGGCTTTCTCGTCAAAACTGTTTGTGCCAGGCTTTTTCACAGAAGCAAGGGCATTAAACAGAGAGTATTCTCTTGGATGTTATTTACTAGAACATCTTCTCCCCTTTCCCGTTCTCTTTTCTAGCAGACAGTTTCCTTCATTGGTTGATGAACAAGAGATACCAGTCAGTTTTGAAGAAATTCTGTTAAAACTTTGCGCTGATACTTCTGAGCCATGATCTCATCTGTCAAGAATGAGAGCAAGATAAAAATATGAAAGGCAGCTTTTAAAATGAGAATAACAAATCTTAAATCATGGCTAAACTGCTTAGTATCTTGCACATACTTTTTCAACATTATCAAGGTACAAGAAAAAGCAAAACAAACTGGTTTAACTGCCTTTGTGGAGCGATCTCAGTATGGCTCTCATGCCTCCTGCTGAATACACAGGATAATTTCTACCAGAATATAACAGCAACAGAACCATGTTGATTAGGTATAGTATACTCATTGTGACTCTTCCACTCACACTGTGTTCAAGGGAGACTATTTAATTTCTACAATGCAAAAGGTTATTTAAAGAAAAAAGGTTATTTTACTTTCCTTTAAAATATGCATCTCTAAATAACAGAAAGTATCAGGGATTTGTTTCTAAAGTTGCTATCTATTCTTCTTTCATCCCTAGTTTAGGATATCTGAGTAGATTCTGAATTGCAGAACAGGATAAATTTTATTCTTTAAACTTAAAACAATGCAATTAAAACCAAAACCCATCCTGCTGTAAGAAGGTTTTATTTGCAACACCAGCGTCTGCTCTTTGTATCTCTTTATTCAGGAGTAAGTTGCATTTGACTCCTGAATCTCCAGTATAATTTACTGCAGTCTGTATTTTTAAATTTATTTTTATGCACATGCTGTGTAGTCTAACACTGCAGCTCTCCATGGCTGCACAATGTGAGGAAAGGCTGCTGTTCAGCTCTGGGTGAGATGAGATAGAGCAGTGCTAATCTCTAGCACATGTGAAAAATGGAGGGAATGAACTCGGAGAACAGAAAGTCCAGATACCGGCAGGCAGCTTCTGTGTCAGCAGCTGCTGGGATGAAAAATGAAAGATAATCATTGCAAGCCGTTCTGAGGGTGTCTGAGGATCTCAGGAAGGGGTTAACAGTATCCATGTGTGTGTGAATCCACAGACTGTGCTCTGCACATCAGATCAAATATTTATGAATGAAGGTCAGATGTGGCCCTTGCAGGAGGCTGTCCCCTCACTGTTTACAAAACACGGTTTGAAGAAGAACACGGCCAGGTTGAGTTACAACCTGACATCGCTGCAGTGTCAGGAAGGTGCCACAATGGATTATGCCCCAGTGTTGGTGGGGTTCAGCCCAGCTCCCCAGTTGAGCCTCAGATGCTATTAATAGTAACACACTGAGTCATAGAAGCAGGAATGTCAGACTGCCTGGGCTGCGCTTCTCTTACACGTTAGACTGCTAACAATAGAAAGCCAGCCCAGATTTGTTAGAACAGAATAACTATTTTTTTCCATGCATGTGCCTGAATCTCTGTCTCTCTCTCTCTCTCTCTCTCTTATTTATTTATTAAAGAATGTCAGTGAATAAGAGAGATCTTTTGGGTTTGTTTCATTTCAAGCCAGATCAGAATGGCTTGTTTCATTTCTTTCTGTTTTTCTGGGTGGCATTTTAACAAAACATTTAGAATTTATTTACTGCAAATATTTTTAACGCTGCATGTATGCTCTGATTTTTTTTCCAGCAGGTATCAGCCATCTGCTGCTCTGTCTGGCTGATGCCTACAGCTTGTTTCTTTACATTAATTTATTTCTCCCTACATATATAGTAGCATTAAGAAGGAATTCTCTTGTGGAGGTGTCAGCTCCAGTTCAGTTCGAGCTAACAAGTCTGACTCTGGGCTGAACACGGCTTTTGCTTTAGGCTGCAGTATAAATGGAATTGCACCTCCATCATGGAACCTAAAGCACATTTTGCACTGAGTTCTGGTCCAGTTGAAGCTATAGCCCAATGAATCTGCCCATAATCTAGCTCCAAATATCTTTATATTTGACACAATTCTCTACTACTGAGGTCATCTCTGTTTGGCAAGTCAATTAATTTCCCTTTGTAATTTTTTCCACCTCTGCTCTCCAAGCAAAAGCATGACAGAATAGGTTTGTATTGGTGAAGTCACTGGTAGGTAGCTAAAATGAGCAATTAAGTCATTTATAAATAAGGAAAAGTGGCATATAGTAGTGATAGAGGTTCTCCAAAGTCTTCACACTGGCAGTATATATGTATTAAAAATAATACATGTTAAATGACTTTTAATGGGCATTCAGTGTTTTGATTGATCATATTTCCAAGCTTTTCTTCATAACTGTGAATAAAAGTATGCTTATTAAAAAAAAAAGCTGTGTTTCTCACCTCACTCCAACCTCTATCTTTTGATAGAAAACAGAAATATTCTGAATCTTGCTGTAGGATTATGAGACTTGTCAATATTGTAAAGGGTTGGTTTGTTTGGTTTTTAACATCATCTTACTGACCAGTCCTTTCTTGGGTAGAATTTAGTGCCTGGAAAACCACAAATTGGAAGGTCAATTTGATGCCCAGATTCAACACTCGTGCTGTGTCTTGTTGGGGGTGTGTTGAGGGGTGAAATTCACTTCTCAGTTCCATGAGTACTGAACTGCTGTTATCTCAAAAGGAGCAACCTCAAAGGAGTTGTATTTTACAATGATTTGGTATTTCAGAATACTCTGCTGACCTTGACTCACATCCAGAATTTAATCTGTGGTACTCCCTGGCTGTACTTCTAAACCCAGGTGTGCACCGAGCGGTGACAGTTCTCATTTTTATTATCTTTATTGTTATTTCAAAGTAGTGAATAGAGTCAGTATTCCCAGCTTGCAGAGATTATATGTTACTCTCTTCTGAACTGTGGTCAGAAGGCATTGAGAGACTATTTATTAGCATGTTTTGTGGTCTAGTAATTGGCATTTGGTTAACAGCTTTAAAGTAAAACCAGGAGTGGGTAAACAGTGCTCACCAGAGAAAGCCACTGTACCACAGCCTGCCTCAGCACTCGGCCGTGTTCTTCTTGTATTTTCCCTCTTGATGCTGGTTTATTTGAGTAAATAAAATAATAGGAAACTCATAAATGCCACTTTAGCTTTCGATGTGTGTTTGAACAGCTCTCCTGTTCTCTCTCACATCTTCTCACTCGCAGTCTTTTGCCAGTCATTCGGAGCGAATTACGTCGCCAGCTCAGTGCTGCGAGGGCAGAGGAATGCAAGGTGGTGTCAGTTCAGTGCCTGGGAATGAGGGACGCTGGAATTCAGCATTTGTTCCACAGCAGCAGCTGAAACTGGTTGTTTCAGCACAAGGGGCAGAGTCCGCAAGCAGGGTATGAGCTGCCATTAGCCATAGGGAAAGACCACAGTGGGAGAAGATAAGAGGCACAAGAAGCAAAGCCAGTGACAAGCAGCTGGATCTCGTGGGAAATCTAACCGAAGAAGTTAATTATCTGGAATAAACTGCCTTTTTTTTTTTTAAATTCACCTCAGCCAAACACTACTGGAAAAGAGATTGTGTTTAAATAACCAGCTAATTCTTGCTGCTTCTACTACGAAGAAAATTTGTTTGCCATGGTGAAAGAAAAAGGTAATTGTCTTTATTGATAGACTGGAGCTGAAAGTAACTAATGTGCCAGCCATAATCACCTGAGGTTTAAACCTCCACATTTAAAATGAAGCATGCTTTGATTGACAGTTGCTGTTTTCCTTTCTGTAAAAGTGATGTGCCAAAACCTGCCGTGGATTGCATTGATTATCTTTGTACCTGCTTTAATAAGGGTAGGATCTGAATACACCTAATTCAGAGTGTTTGCACAGCTGAGTTCCTTCTGTGTGTACATGTTTGGGTTTTGGTTTTTTTTTCCATGTGATTTAACCCAGGTTTGCTGTTGACTGTTTTTTACCTGTATTTCCTACAGTCCAAAGAGCTTTGACCACTGAAGCAGTTACCTTAACATTTTAAAAATAAACATTGATATATTCAGCAAGTCTGGACTTGAGAGGGTCATATTTTACATTCTAATGGAAAAATTGATAGATGAGATTTTGCATAATATTTGGATTTTGCAGCAGTAAATTAGATATCATATTCAGTTACCTATAAATAACATTTTAAGCCTCCTACCAAAGCATTTACTAGTCAAATAATTTAGAAGTGGTTTTGGGGTCTTTCCTTGCAGTAATAGCAGTCTGTATTATTTATTGCATTATGGAGATGTGAAATACATTCTGAACTGTATTTGAGTAGTGGGTTGTATGTGGTTTTGGAGCCTTACGTTACCACAGATAGATTCAGACTTAGCCTCTGTTTTGTGAAGAGAATCTGTGTTCTTCACTTTTCTGAGGGCTCTGTAGAAGATAATGTGGGATAAATTCAAACTAGGGAAGAAACAGAAATAAGAAATAGTAATGATGGACAAGAGTGAGCAGTTTTTCAACTCTGAACATCCACATTAAGATCTTGTTTAATACTCTAAATGAAATAAATTGAGTGAATTTATCTTCATAGATGTTTAGATTGAAGGGAGCAGGACAAATGCCTTGATAGCCTGACATAGGGTGTCAGAGGTACCAAGACATTTATAGACATAACCATTAAACAGTCTACTGATTATTTTTGTTGGTGAAAAGCACTGGCCCAGCATAAATAGTATTGGCTACTTAGCAGATTTGAGATCCATTGCTTCAGATTTACAGGATCATTTTTATAATATCAGTGGTGGACTGTTGACCTGTTATCAGTATCAGTAAGCCACACCAGGGATGATTTAAGTAGCAGATTCACCCCAAATCCTTGAAATTTCAAGTTTCAGAATCATTTGAATCGACTATGCCACTCATCTTTTCAGAAAATTAAGTGTATTATCATTCAGCTTATCATAATTGTTGCTTGTTTTCTAAGACATATTTTGAAACTGGACTGCTGGTTTTCTTGAAATGTACACAAATAGGTGTAGCCTTTTTAGTTGTGCATTCAATTTTGACCCTTTGATACATTTTTGCTCCCCACCAGCTGATGTTTAGTTGGTTGAGCTCCCCAGTTGCATGGGGCTGTACCTTAGGAGTACTTTGTAAATACAATTTTAGAATCTTACCCCATGAAAGGTGTCATATACCTGTAAGAAAATGAAAACAAGCCCATCATGTTTATAAAAAGTGCAAGGGAGAACTCCTCCTGGAATAGCAGGAAAAATTGACAATAAATGGTTGAAAATGAAAGGCTTGTGTTTAAATTGCTTCCTTTTCTGCTCCCCACCAAGTTAAATGCATTATTTGCAAGGGCTATTAATATTGATGTTGGATATAAAATTGTTTTTGTGTTCACACGGATAATGGACTAAAGTAATTAAATACCATCTTTAATTTTGTTGTACAATTACTGATATTTCATACCTTATGGCTGCAGAATAAGAAAGGATAGTACCTGTTCAGTATTTTGTTTTTCTACCTTATTACTTTAAAATTATTTCTCCACAAAGTTTTATTATTATTGTTATTATTATTATTATTAATAATAATAATAATTTTATTTGTTCCTTGTGCTTTTTTGCTTTTTTTGCTTTTTTTTCCTCTTGCTTTAGTCAGAAGGTCAGGAGTTATTGCTAATTTGAAGCTGTTAACAATATCACTCTCTGGAGTGATGCACTTGCAATGTGCAGGCCAGGATAGTGCAGCTGGTACCCTCCCTTCCAGCCACTGCCTGAACTGCTGTTTGAACAAGCTGAAAATGCATTTTGTCCAGTGTCAGTTCATAAACATGTTAACCAGGCACTGGAGGGGCCAGTTTCAACTAGAAAAATGCAATTCCAATTCACTGAAGTGCAAAATGGTTAGTAACAGTTTTTAGCAAATTAGCATGCTTCATTATGCTCATATTGTAGAATGATTTCAGTGTCTGCCTGGTCAGTTCATACACAAAAAAAATCCTGAGGCCAGGGTGTTTTCTGCTGACACCAAATGGCGCTTCCTAAATTATGTCTGACTGATACCACATTTTCATGTCTCTGACTGTGTACTTATCTATTTCCAATTATAAGCCCTTATTATCTAGTTACTCAGCTAAATTGTTGCCACTGTGTTGCATCCAAGGACAACTCTCTCTCTTTATATCCTTTAACAGAACAAAGTTTAAATATGCATATCTTGTTATTAATTCTCTTCTGCAATTTAAAACCCATATTGAATAATCTGCATTCTTTGTGGTTCTGTGCTGACATTGATGTGTAAATTATGAGCCTGCTAGCCACATTGCTGGATGATACAAGTGTTGTAGCTTCATTTTTACTTTTATTAATTCACATAAGATGAGAATTTAGCCCTGATTGTTGATTTATTGCTGAGTTGATAAGAAGACCATCCTAGCATTCACCTGCTAGTTTGTGAAAGCATACTGGAAAACAGCTTTGTACCTGATGAGATCTTGGAGTGGATCATACATGGGCAAACCTGTGAAAGTGGATTAATATCTATTGATGCTCAAACCTATATATGCTAGGAAAGGTAAGAGAAGAGGAAGAGTTGAAGATTTTTTGGATAAAGGAAGCAGGTACAGAGACTTTATGATTTCTGTTCTTCACATACTGATTCTGTTGAAGGTGCTGGCACCTGCTGGGTGCCAAGTTGCAGTAAGCTAGATCTTATTTCCATGTTCTCACAACTATTTCTGTGGGCATTCAGTTGGTGCCGGCTTTCCCAGTAAACAACACAGAAAATGTAGTTCACCAAAATGTTAACAACATTTGCTGTATAGTTTGGCCTACGGTCTCGTTCAGTCTTGCAGAGAGATTTAGTTGTCTGTTCTTTTTTCTTCATACTTTTGATAAAAACATGATACTGATACCCCTTAGGTGGTGACCAGGAGGACTATTTTCACTGGAGCAGTAGCTCCAGTCTTGTCTTCTCTTCCATTCACTTATCACAAGAGCAGTGAGTCTCCAAAGCAGCTTTTAGTCTTAACTTTTCATTTTAATGTAAATGGAACTGCTTTAAATGGGATTGTCCTTGGAGAGGATGCAAAATGTTACCTGTGTGTTAATGTAAAGGTGTTCTCTATCTGCAAGACTCTCTCTCCAGTGCTCTGTGTATTTGCAGTCGTAACATTTATTACCAGTGTGTGAATCAAGAGAATGTTGAATACTGGGATTTGGGTCCTGACACTGTCTCAATGTCATGGCTGTTGATGAAACATAGTCTTGATCTGAACTCATGACTTTGGAACTTTTAACCCCAGGTGACCTGGGAAAGTCTCCAAGTTTGTTGCTTTTGGAGCACATGACAAGATTGTGCAATCACACGTTGGCGGGGGGAGGACTGGAGAGTTTTATTTTCTCTTTGCTTCAGTTTACTTTGATTTAAGTTTAGTTCTGCTTGACAGTTTGCTTTTGGGGCAAGGCATTTGAGGTGTTGCTTTGATTAAGTCAATGTGCTACCTTGCACAAGCCACAGAAAAGGTATTTTATAAATATGCATAGTAGTAAATGTTAAAAAAATACTCCTGTAGTTACAGTACTAAACTATAGAACAGTTCTGTGTTAAAGACTCTTAAGGTGACCTTGAGGAAGTAATTTGGTCTCTCCTGGTGTTAATCTGTAAAATGAGGATAAGAACATTCCTCTTGTCTGCTTTGATTATTTGAATTAGAGGTCTTTGGAGCAGAGAGTTTCTTTTACTTTGTTTCACAGCTATGACAAGGAAATCCTGGTCTGGGGATTTAGCTACTTCCACTTGTACAAAAAAATTCCAGTGGTATGTGACTATCTTATAAACAACATATTACTTTTTAAAGATAAAACAGCTGCAAAGGAATTATGGTTAATTTATGGTGTTGCTTGTTCTGTACTTTCTCTTTCTAAATTTATTTTTAATATTAGGTTTCAAATTGCAGTTCTGGTGTGCGGCATTGATACTGAGAGAAACAAAAATAACCAAGGAGATGCCAGCACAGGCACTGCATGTTTGATGGAGATTTTTTTTTAAATAGCACTTAGTTCACTTGAGGGTATGAATATTCAAATCCAAAGAGTGAGGCAAGCATAGTGTGCAGTCCTGCCATGCCTGATGGCTTCCCGTGTTCCCCAGTAGTGAAATTCCATACGTTCCTTACATCCCAGCTTCATGTAGAAGACAGCTCTCTGAAGAGACAATGGCAGCTATTTTATATTGAGAATTGAGACAGCTTTTACTGTTGATCTCACTGGAAGGGAGGGCTTAGTGGTTTTAGTCATTAAACTTGAGACCACAGAGTTCATGGGTTCATGCAGCAGTAGAGGCAATTAAGCTGTTTCTCCACCTGAACCAGTGAGTGATGCGGGCCAAAAAAATCAGTTTTGAGCAGGGATGTTTCAGTCAATTTAATTAATTACCTTTAATTACTGATTCTGGTATTGAAAATAAAAGCAAGCAAACACATGGTTGGTGAAACACACCTCAGCTTCTCTCTGGACACTTCTCTTTCCCATTTCTGATCTCCAGTCCCCATGCCACACGTTATAATCAGTAACTTTGCTGAGGCGAGGATGGTGCAGGAGGTTGGGGTCAGTGAGCTGTTGTTCCTTCCATTTTGTTGCTCCCTTTTTCTTGCTCAGTTACTTCACATGGGTTCCTCTGGTGGTCACAGTCCTTTTAGAGTGGTACCTCCTCCCGAGTCTCCACTCTGTCCCTGCTTAGGGCAGCTGGTTTGTCCCAGCATTTCTCCTGCCCTGGCATCGTTTTTGTGTCTCTCACCACTGCTTTGGTGTCTCTCCTGCACTGGTGTTGTCTCCTGTCTCTCCTCTGGTTTTCAGCATCCCTGATGCTCTGGCATTTCTCTTGTGTCTCCTACCGAGTGTCTGTCCTTTCAGTGTTTACTGCTGGTTTTTATGTTTATATGTTTTTGCAGAGGTGCTATGTGCTCCTCTGGTTCTGTTCTGATGTGCAGCAGGTTCATTTTGTCCATTGGTGAGCTGGTTAGAACCAATTATGACTAGCACAGTGCAGTCCATGTCCACCTTCTACACAAGTCACCACTGCAGCACCCTCACAACCAAAGCATTGCTGGTTATGTTGAATGCAAGTGAGTAGACTGGAAATTATATTGTTGATTTTCTTGGATGAGAATTCAGAAGGCAAGGCTTTTAAAGATAGAGTCTTGGCATAGTGAAATTGTGCATATTTAAAATATGCTAAAATAGGGCAGGGAAATATTTTTCCAGAGGGGTGGTAGGTAGCTTGGTAGGGAAGAACTTGCAAGTTAGGATGATAATTTGGCCTGCCACTGTAGGAGAGTCACTTCTTTTTCTGGAAAAATTAATGCATACCAGGGGAAAAGACCAAGTTCCACTAATCAAAAGGTACTGTGCCCTTTGGGTGGGAGAAACCAGAGAACAGGATTTCATTGTTTCTGGGGGCAATCCATAACTAATTTAAAAAGGATTATTTATAACAAAGTTGGTTTTCCACCTAGAGAACAGTCAGTATCCCCAAAAGGATAATTAATCCTTGCCTTCGTTGAGCCTGGATAGCTTTCAGGCTCACTAGGGATCTGGCTGAGGAGAACACTCAGGCATTGTCTTAAGCCTATTCTGTTCAGCAGAGTATCTTGTTGAGTCTAATTGAATCACTGGGATTTAAAGCTAAGCTTCAGTGTAGTCTCAAAGTCAGACTCCATTTTTGGAGGCTTTGGGATATTTTTGCAGCAAAATCATCTATTTTATTAATGACAGTGATTTTGTGTTGCATGTTAGCTGCATTGTTGTTTAAGAGATAACAAAGAGAGAAATAATACTGGCTTTTATATCAGCTTATCATAAAGTGCTGTAAACCCAGAAATGATGGATGTGTAGCTCAATCGTTTATCACTATGTTCCATATAGACAGGAAAAAGAGAAACAGGAAAGCTGAAGAATCCCCTCAAAGCTGCAAGTGAGGAGCAAGTGATAAAGTAAGGGTCAAACCAAGTAACACCAGCTGTTCAGAGTGAAATTTTGTTGTGACAAGAGCCTAATGGGCAAGGTTCTATAAACAGTGTCAACAGGATAGCTCTCTAATTCCCAGTGCTGTTAGCACCAGTTTGATATCACAGATGTTGGTATAATCCACATGGAAGTATTGTAGAACATTTTGTGTTAGCTCAGGATCTGGTACAGAAGCAGGATCTTAAAATGATACCAACTTTAAAAAGTGATGTATAAATATAAATGCAGCCTTGCAGAACAGTGAAGGTTATCTTTTATCACTGCTGAGTCAAACAGGAGTCAATAAACGGCTTGTTTGTTCAAAGAAGCAGTTGCATTTGTTTGTTTGTTTGTTTTCTCCAAAGGTATCTCAAAACAGGATTTGATGGATATCAGAGCATCTACTCGCTATCCAGCACTTGAAGTGCTAGCCAGAGGAACAGGCTATATTCAGCACTGTATTGGTCATTAGGGCTTTCTCTGTGATAGTCCATTTTCCATATGGTGTTGAAAGTTGATAGACATTCAGAATACACTTATTTATTGTTGAAATACCTCAAACAATTGACTTCTATACTGCAAATTTTGTAAGGTCTGGGTGCCAAGACAGGCAGTTAACCCCAGGGCAGGGTCTCTGGCATGTCTGGTTTATCAAGTCTGAGCACGGCAATGTATCCTGGGTGTCTGGAGCCATGAGAAGAATGATGCTGCTCATGAACGTGGCTGTCTAGTTGTACTTTGAGGCTGTGTAGCTCAGTCCTGAGAAATGCCAGAAGTGAGGGCGGTACTGAGTGATGGGCATTTACAAGATCCTTGATTGAAGGAGTGATTCTAAGTGTGGGGGACAGAGCTTCCATGGTTTAAAAGCAAACGTCCAAGGATAGGTCTCCACAAAGTATTTTTACAAAATCCTTGATGAAATTGCTGGTGGTAACTGAGGGGAGATTTTACTCCAGACTCTGTTTTGAAAGATCTTTATGACAGGCCTCTTTCTTTATAGGCTTTCCCTTATTTTTCATACACACTTCAAACTGCAGCAGTGATTGGTCGTTCTGAAGACACCAAAAGGTATCTGGGAAACCACTGTCTTAAATGGGTCAGTGGTCTTCCTCAGATAATCTCAGGGTAAGCGGCGGGAGAATTGGTTTTTAAAATTAGCGTTTTTGTATTGACTTACCTCAAAAGGTAATTTAATTCCTTTTACTATATGGAATACTTTTGTCAGCCTCAAAAAAGGAAGCATAGGGCAACTCTAACTAGAGATTGCTGCTGACTAAAATCCCCACGTGGGTTGCTGTAAGGTAGCTAAGAGGCCCATTTGACTTTTGAGTGGTGCTGTGGGTAACCACCACTCATCAGTAAGCCAGAATTTCCGTGCTGTCTGGAAAAAGCAATTCCTGCTTTTTCTGATAACTTCAGCAACTTCCGTTAGTGCAGCCTTGATGATCCTTGAGGATTTGCAGTGAATAATTTGACAGTTCTGTTTATTCATTGTTTTGAGTAAGATTTTGATACAGACATCAAGTGATGTGTATGAGATGGTTTCTCAGAGTACTCTTAGGAGCTCTTGAATTTCTAATTACCCCTGTCCTATGTTAGAAAAAAATAATCAAAATACTCTTGAAATACTCTTTTGAAATAGTGACTAGAACTTGTGAATGGCAGGTGTGTTGAAGGCATAATGCACACAAAATTATTTTACCACTTAGAAGACTGATAAATAGTTGTTACGTGTGACAGACTTGCACATGTTAGGTGTGAGAAACATATGCTTAGCATGATCCTCCAACCCTTCAGTACAGAGTTTTGAAGGGTGAATTGGTTTATCTTGAAATACTGTCCCTTACTAAGTCAGTTGTGGAAGTAAATGCAGAGCACTTTTGCAGGTGTGATGAGGATCAATAAGGGCATTCTCAGCACATTAGATAAGACACTCTTGAGTTCACTCGCTTTTTACCGCTCGATTTGTATCATGATCTGCTTTGTGAAAAACAACGCTGTACCAGTGTAGAAATATGTCAGACTAAATTCACTTCATGCTCCTTCCCTTTGGTTTGCTAACCACTGATCAGTAATCCATCTGTTAACAATCATGTTGAGTAATGCAGTTTTTGATTCAAAGACTGGCTTAGCTTAGTCAACGTCTGTTTCAACATCATCTGTTTCACAGCACGCCCTAGCTCGCTGCATACTTCGTTGTAAGATTAGTGCCTTTTCATTACTGAAAATAGTTTTAAAACTGCCTATTGCTTTCCCTGTTTGAGCTTAAAACAACTCCTGATCATACTCAGTTAACAAGCTGTTCGTGACTCTTCTTTGAAAGGATTATAATTTTTCTTAAACAGTAATCGTCACATAAGAGGTGTCATGTAACAAATATAAATTGAGTAATTTTGTCAAGCCATTTTCTACAATATTCTACAATATAGCTGCTATAAAACATGCTCTTGTTCACCTACCAAGTGACCAAAGGCAAACACGCAGGTTCAGCCGTGGTGGAAGTTGTTGCTCAGCAAATGAAGGATAGTTCTGCTGCTGTTTTAGAGAATGAGAAATTCCTCTGAGTAGGCTCTGGTGCTTTTGTATTGAGAACAGCATCAATAACACTGCTGCAGTTTAACGGGACTGTAGAGCTGAGTTCGCAGTAAGGTGTGTTTGTACCTGACAAACGGAGAGAGTGCTCAGGCTCCTGAGGGGTTTGAAGCAAGAGTAGAATATCCCAAGGTGCCCAGGTAGTCAGGCATAAGTGGGTACTGAAAACCAGCAAGATCTGTGCTTTATCACGGAGAAACTGTGAAAATTGTACACTAAAGCTATAGGATGTCAGAATCTGTGGTGTGATCCTCAGCATGTCCAGATAAGGTTAGAACCCTTAAGTAAATGCAACCAAATTTTCTTAATCTCTGTCACTTATCAAAAGCATGGCAAACTGGATCCATCAAGCATATTTATTTTAACCACAGAACAATCACAGGTTTATTCTGTCATGCAGACTTTTTATGTATATTGTAGAAGGTGATTACTTTTTAGATAGGATCAAGCAGGTGCTGGTGTTAAATGCTTCCCTTAACACTAAACCATTCATATGCATAAATCTTTATAGGGCTGAGGCATTGGGCCCTGATCTTGCAGGCTGTTCTGTGGGGAATTAATTGTGATATCAAAGCTCTAGATAACAGAAGAGGGAATGGAGGAGGACAGGAAACAGCAGGAAATACAGAGAAAACAAGCATGTTTGCAGTGGTGTTCTAAGACTGTGAAAAAAATTATGATTTTTTTTCCTGCTGTATTTTGAAGCTCATTATTTCCTAGTCTGTTTATGTGTTTGTATGTGTGTGGCACAAAGCTTTTTTATTTTTGTTTGTAAATAACATAGGAGTCTTCTCACTTTGATTTTGAGTTACAGTTGTTATTAATTTGGGTTATTACCTGGCACTTTTGTCTCTAAATTTTTTTATTTCATTTTGTTAGGTGCGTCAGCTCTGTTCATGTGTTATGTGTGCTTGCAAATATTTAGGAAAGTATTTAAATACTGGCTTTCTTATTTAAAAATAGTATATGTTTCATCTTTTCTTTTTAAAATTTGATTTCTAGTACTGAAATCTTTGCATCATATTTTCATGCAAATTAAGTTTGATACCTTTGCTTACAACATTTTCTCAAATATTTTTCTTATGAACTACCCTAATCTATCATCCAAGTTAAACTAGTTAAACTTGTCAATGTCTGTATAGCTTATTTTTCCTTTTTTAAATCTTTTTCTCAAGGTAGCAGTGCACCCCGTTTCTAGGCTGGACATCTCCCGTGTTCTCTATTTAGTGTTTTGTGAAAATCTTTCAGTTGCTACTGTACCTGCCAAAGGGTGTAGGGGATGGTGTGGAGGGAACGGATACACATCTGTTCATATCTGTCTTCTGGCCAGCCCCACATGTGTCCATGAGGTGCTCTTTTGAGGATAGATACCTCTGGTGTGCTACTTTTACTCTAGCTGAAGAGCTGAGGTTGAGAAGCATATGTTATAAGGATAGTTGAATAGGATAGGTAAGAAAAGTATCAGTTTTTCTTAGGTCTTCTCTTTGTTAAGTAAGTAGAGAATAAGAGCAGAGACAGAGGACTGGGGAATTAGTAGTACCTCCTTCTGAATCTAAACCAGAACAGACATGGGCTATGCTATCCATCTGTACGTGACTTTCTCACATAATCCACTCCTCTTTCCCCTGCTGCTCTCCTTTCTAAGCTCAAACTTTAATCCTACCAACACCCAAAAAAGTGTGTGAGTTCACCCGGGGAAGAGCTGCTGGGACCTTGCCCTGTCAGTATGAACACATTGGCCCACTAGTATGCTCTCACAGGTATGTATGTACCATGTATCACCATGACAGGGTGATACATGGTACTAGCTAGGGCACTAGCTTTTACAGTGCCAAAAGAGATACTGTCCTGCAGTGTTCTGATTGCTGCTGTGGTCCCTTCTGCATCTGCTGTTTTCAGCAGCAGGCTAATTGTAAGGGGAAAATAACAATGCTTTTATGGAAAGTATCAGAAAACATTTTAAATTTATGGCAAATCACAGAATGAAAGAATCACAGGGGTTGGAAGGGACCTCAGGAGATCATCCAGTCCAACCCTCCTGCCAAAGCAGGTTCACCTACAGCAGGTTGCACAAGAAAGCGTCCAGGTGGGTTTTGAACATCTCCAGAGATGGAGACTCCACACCCTCCCTGGGCAGCCTGTCCCAGGGCTCTGTCACCCTCACAGTCAAGAAGTTTTTCCTTTGGTTTGTGTGGAACTTCTGCTGTTCCAGTTTTTGCCCATTGCCCCTTGTCCTGTCACTGGGCACTACTGAAAAGAGCCCGGCCCCATCCATTTGGCTCCTGCACTTCACGTATTTATAGACATTGATAAGGTCCCCGAAAGGGAAGGAGACTCCACACTCTCTCTGGGCAGCCTGTCCCAGGGCTCTGGCACCCTCACAGTAAAGAAGTTTTTCCTCATATTTAAGTGGAACCTCCTGCGTTCCAGATTGTGCCCATTGCCCCTTGTCCTATCGCTGGCCACCACTGAAAGGAGTCTGGCCCCATCCTCTTGACACTCACCCTTTAGATATTTATAAACATTAATAAGGTCCCCTCTCAGTCTTCTCTTCTCAAGGCTAAACAGACCCTGCTCTCAGTCTTTCCTCATCAGAAAGATGTTTCAGCCCCTTAATCATCTTTGTAGCCCTCCTCTGGACTCTCTCCAGAAGCTCCCTATCTTTCTTGAACTGAGGAGCCCAGAACTGGAGACAGTACTCCAGATGTGGCCTCACCAGGGCCGAGTAGAGGAAGAGGAGAACCTCCCTTGACCTGCTGGTCACACTTCTTAATGCATCCCAGGATACCACTGGCCTTCTTGGCCACAAAGACACATTGTTGGCTCATGGTCAACTGGTCTTCCACCACTACTCCCAGGTCCCAAGTCTAAACTACAAGTTTAAGATTTTTTTTGCTGCCTTTTTAAAAAAATAGCTACTCTGGTTATATGTAGACAACAAAAATAGTTTTAAGACAAACAGGCAGAGTAATACAGGTAAATTTCCAAGAAGAGAGAGTTTTTAAATGAATCTTCAGATATGATTTGAATGGCAATAGTATGAGCAAGCTACAGCCTAGGCTTTTCCCTTAGGCTTCTTCATAGATGTGGAGCTATGCAGCTCACTAGAATCTCTTTATGGGAGTGCCTCCTTCCGGGACATCCTGGAATTCCCAAAGATCGCCATCTGATACGTGTGGCTAGTGACTGCAGGAACTTCTTTATCTGTCCCTGACAGCTGGGAAGTTTGATTTCAGTCTCAGCCACTCTTTGTTCACCTTAGCTGATAGGATTCTTATAGATTTAAGATTCAAGAACTGGGTCTGCAGATAAGCAAAATGACACTGCATTTTTCATCCCTTCTTTTTAATAGGTATTTCAGTAACTCCTCAAGGCTCCACTGTGCTGGGCTTTTAGGAAAGAGGAATTCCTCAGAGAATGTACAGGCTATAGACAGGCTTTACAAACCAGGGCTTACCGACGTTCACCTCTGCGAGAAACACAAAGGATGGGAGAAAATTACTTCTCCTCTCTTTACAAAGAGAGCATGGAGAAGAAGTGATAAGCCCGATCTAGTTCTTCAGCTTGGTTCTCTGGTGTCTCCAGCATCTTTCTTCCCAGAACAGCTTTTTTCACAGCTTGTCACCCTGTGCACAGTGCCTACCTGCCCACCTCTGTCGTGTCCCAAGCATGCGGCTGCCCAGCTGGAGTTACAGGACAGCCATTTGACAGTGTCAGGGACTAAGGGAATTTTATTTTAAATCCTTAAAGTTTTGAACTTAAAATCCTATAAATTAATTTAAGAAATGGTCTCCAAAACCATATAAGGTATTACAGAGAGAGAAGGCAGAGAGCGCTGCTGCCTGTAGGAAGATTTGGTTGCATTTCATGCTTTGGCAATCTCTAGCACAGCATTCTTACCTTCATTCCTGGAAGCAGAAAGAAGTGAGGAAACTTAAAGCAGGCTAGAAAAAAAGAAAAGCCCTCACAATAGTTTCATGCCATTAAATTTTTGCTTTATTTTTCCTTCTTGATAGTTCAGTTTTCAGCCAAAAAAACACAGCAGCCAATCTAAAGTTAGCATTTCAGAGCATCTCTCTTTAAGATATAAAGGACGTGGCTGTGAAATCCTGAGGGGACCCTTGCCTGTTCTGCTATGGGCACAGCATGTTCTCAGTGCTGTGCAAAATTGCCCAGAGGTTGTGGAGCTGGAATTCATAGCAATTGTATATCCTAGCACGAAGTTTGAAGTTACACCTGCTACAACATGGTTAGAGTTGACTGAGCATAACTTGAAATTTATTTTTGAAAATAGGCACACAAATGTGAAAACAAAATTCACTTTTAAAAGAACAATAGCCCATATCCTCCTCCTGTTAAATTTAGAGGAAGCTGCTTTTTGCTTCGATTTAGAGCAGAACTGGACCCAGCCTGTTTTGCTGTGACCTCTGCTTTGCAGCATACGCGTAGCAAGGCATTTCCCAGAAGCTTCTTTCTGACTCCCAGTAAGAAGATGAAGTATTCTGTGGCTTGCACCAGAGACATGGAGTCTGGCCAGGAGGAATTTGCAGCTAAGAGTCACTTAGCTGGAGTCTTTGGTTTCCTAACAGTCCTGTGTTCAGGGAGAGAATCATCAATAAGGGAGGGTGAACTATTAATTTTCCTTGTTTTCTTTAATTCAACAATAGTTACACTTCAGGTAGTTGCTGTAATTTCCCTTTCAGAAGGGTTTGGTGTGAGTACTGAGGTCCCTTTTCTGGCTGATGCAGCAAAACATGTAAATGCTATTAAACCTTTATACAATGATCTACTCTGTGTAAAGAAGCACTGACAGGACAGTTTTAAACTTTGCACAGCAGATTAATTCCTTCATTTTGCTTGGAATATGCCTTAGGTTTTTCATGTGAACATTGGGTTGTTACTGGTCTTTTCTATCTCTATTTCTTTTTATTTGTTTCTTTTTCTTTGCAGATCTGGGATTATTTTGAGATGTTTTGAGAAAATGCAGTAATGAGTACTCAAGCTGGTAGAGTTACTTTGAATTTACATCCACATAGTGCAGTTGAAAAATATAATTAAATTAACATTGTATGATTCACAAGGAAATGTAAGGAATGACAAAAATCATGGTGATATGTCTATGGAGTGATGTTAGCACAAAGCAAGACTCCAGTGACAAAGACTCTTCCTCATAGAAAAAGGTGCTATTGATTTTTTTGATTTTTTTTTTTTTTTTTTTCCCCTTTTCTTTCCTCTCTTAAATTAAACAATGTAATCCAGACTTCCAAGTTGTCCTGGTCAGTGTACATGTTACTCTGGGTAAATGGGATATTTAATGGGACATTGATTTGTCTTATTGGAAACTCAAATGAGCTTAAGAAAGTATTAATTATTCATTAATTATTCATTTAAGGTGGTCTTAGAAGCAAGAGTGGAAGTCTCAACTTAGCTTGAAAAGTTCTTCTGTGTATATCTCATGTTATACATCTTTACATGACACCTTTACATACCTCATGTATGTTCATTAATAAAGAAAAAAAATGTCTTCAGGCAGCGCTCATCAGCATTGGAAGTGAAAACTGTTTAGAAAGCAACCTGAAACTTTGGAAAAGTTTTATTGATGATCTCTTGTAATTACAAGAGATCGGATCTTCTTGTGTAAGAATAAAAACAATGTATAAGCCTAGCTCACATCAGCGAGGTCCAGGTGCCTACTAACACAACAGATCTGGTTTCAAACACCTGTCATTCCATCAAAAGTACCTAGGCTACTAAGTGAATTGCTCTTTTCAACTGGGTCTAGTTAAACTAGTGTAGTGTCTATACTTGAACAAAGGGATGCTAGAAGCAGGCATCCAGATCAAACAGGTGCAACAATTTATTTGGATATTTAGTCTTATTTTTATTCCTTCAGTACTTTTCAAGATTAACTGTGAAAGCTACACTTTCTGTAGAAATCTTAAGTTGTCAGTCTTTACAATTGTGTTTAATCTTACACAAGAAGATCCGATGACCTTGTTATACTGCTTGGGCTAAACTGATATAGAATCACGTCTTGACTTAATCTGACATGATTTGTATGTAGACAAGTATCAGTTCACACCAGTACACTGGATCTGGTAAATACTTGTGTTGTGTTTATATTACACTACCCATACAGTAAGTATGCACTTCATGATATGAAGACAATTGTAAGCCTCAGTACCAAACCAAGAATGTGTTGCTCTAGTAGGATCTCTCCCTCAGAAAGTTGTTAATTTATGTTCTTTTAATTTGGAAGATAGTCATGGTGTTAATATGTTTGGATTTGAAACTTCGTTAAAGGCAATGCAGCTCCTCAGGTTAGTGTTTGTCCACTCACACATGTTCCAAGGAGTGCTGCTTCCAGAAATATGGCAGATGTGGCATATGTGACCATGAGGACTGACTTACTGTCTTGGGTGCTTGTGTGACTCTTTCCATCCTGGTGCCTGGGAACCTTGTCCCCTGTATTTATCTCACAGTAGGGTGAGACTAACAGTGCTGTTACACCTGGTTTACAGTCAGGGGCATTTAAGACACAGAGAAACGAAAGCATTCCGATAACCTCATTTTCAGCTGATAAGTTACAGGGTCAGAGACTTAACTGAGCTTCACTGTCTGGCTTCAGTCATTTAGAGTTAAGGGTATGCCATCCAAAGAGCCCAGATATCTGTTGTGGAGAAAGGGCTAGAGCCTTGGGTTATCCAAATCCTAAATTAATGTCCTGTCACTCATTATACTGGCTGGACTCTGTTACTGTCTTAGTCATGATATGGAGTTGCCTTACTGCACCGTTGCTGCTGGTGCACGATGCCCGAGGTCGTATCCTCTAGCACGCAGTTGATGGGAGGGCTGATGCAGTCAGAGCCCAAAATAGTTACTGTGTCAAAGTGTGAAGTGCTTGTAAGGAGATGAGCCTAGCTCCTAGCTTAGGGTTTTCAGACCCAACGCAGCTCACAACTTACATGTCCAGTAGTACTTCAGTCAGAAACATTTAAATAAGCTGCTTGTAAAGGTATTTCTCTTTCTTTTTAATTTGCTGTTCTGTCCTCACTGGTGACTATAAAGGGTCACCTCTGCCACTGAGAAGCCTTGTGTGCATTGTGTATAACCAAAGGAAAAAGCTTACAAGCAATTCCTTGCAGGACCAGAAGTCAATTATTCAGTCTTGACCTACAATGCCAAATTGAGGCCAGGAAGACAAGACCATAATTACCTTCAATGAGTCTGTAAATAGCAGCTAGCTGTATTTGTGTTTGTTTAAGTGACTCCAAAGGCAGACTGGGAAAGAAGTTGCATCATTGGACCAGTCTTGAAAACATTTATTTACTCTCTAGTAAAGAGCAAAAACTTGTTTTTCAGATCAATACCAGAAGATCTGGATGCTGGTATGCAGAATATGTTAGGGTGTCTACCATATGTGAGTTTGAGATGGCAGAATATTGTGGGTACAGATTTCAGACTGCAGCATTTAAGTCCAAGGGAGCATTTGTCCAAATCCTTGATCCAGTTCCTCATTTGAGCAACTTTAAAAATTCTGTTACCTTTTCTTTATTGGGCACCAGGCCCATCTCAGGCTGTCTGGATCTGAGAGGGAGTTTTCCTCATAATAATGTAGTTTACTAGCACTTGTCTCTATGTTTGTCTCTTATTTTCTTTCTTTCTCATTGCAGAAACTATGTGTTTCCTTGGTTACAAGTTAATAGTTAATAGCCTTGTTTGGAAGAATAATAACTTCTACTCCAGAAACAGTATTGCACTGCAGACTATTAGATGAGGTTCACTCTAGGCAAGGCATTTACTGGCCTGTTATTTTAATAGAGCTGCTAATTGAAATACTGATTGACATTGCCAACTACATTCTGTTCACTAGTATGGGCTAAATAACTGTTCAAGGGAAATAGTTGAAATGAGGTCTACCAGAGGAAGAGGTGTTCAAAACTTTAAGCTTGAGTAGAAGAATTCAGCCATTTTCTTTGAAGATTGGGGAGTAAGGGGGGTGTGGGGGTTAAGAACAAAATAGCAGCTGCCATATTAGTAGTTTGGATAGACTTACAAGAGAAATGATTGCTTAGAAGATTTGTTACCCTCTGTTGTTGATGCTGTTACTCCTGTTACCACATACTGGGCTTTTTTATTATTCATCTTGTATTTATGTAATGCAGAATGATAGCAGCATTTCTGGACTAAGGCATTTATAAAGGACAGTAATATAGAAGGACTTCATGAAGTGATACGGCTTTTTCCCTAGAAATTCACTGAGGAAGGGGAGGAAGCTCATGCAGTAAATATGAGCAGGACATCTGTTATGTTGCTGCATGAGCAGTAACCTGAATAAGCATAATCCTGACTGCAGAGGTGTCAGGAAAGGAAAAGAGCTCCAGAAAACACTGAGATAAAATAACGAAGACGATTCCAGTGAGAGTGGTGTAGGTGTATCAGCAGTCAGTCCCTTGCAGGCCAGGAAATGTAGGACAGGAACAGTATAAAGACAGAGGCGTGGGTACAGAGGTATGTTTTCTCGAAACGTTCTGAGGACAACTTTCTACTGCTAGGATGGAATGTGAGAGAGAGATTTGAAGGAACATGGTTTTGTTTGGGAACATTCTGGGTAATACTTCCCACTTGAGATGGTAGTTGAGGCTTAGTCTTGCTCTAGCTTACACCTGTGCATTTCTGTTGGGGGCCAAGCTGCCACAAGACACATCTGAAGTGAAAGTTAAACATTTTTTTTTACAAAAGCCATATGTGGAGCAATAAAACTTTTATTACAACAATTAAATACACAATAAAGCTGTCAAACCTTTCCTGTTCCTATCCAAACTCTGCTCAGGGCTGTAGGATAGCTGATCAATTACCAGTACGTGGAATTTTGTCTCCCTTACTATATATTCCAGATGCTTTGGTCATTTCTGTCTACTCATATCTCTAATTTGCATGCAGATAGTAGTTTCTGCTAGAATTAATGGGAATAGAAACAAATAACGCCGACTTCTCTACAGATGTGCTTTCCCTGTGTTAGGTTTGTGCTGTAGCAAAACGGAAATGTTTGTAGTTTATATTTAATATAGTTATTTGCATGCAAAGTCAGGCTGCCTGGTTTATCTGGTTTCACAAAACATGATTTGGAATTTATTTCCTTTCTTTTTGTTTGGATTATATTATTTCTTGGATTAAAATAGCCCAGTTCTTGTTGTTTTGTGTGCTCATGGGATGGTTTACGCATACTCCTGTTCTTGGAAAGAAAAGCTTAGGCAGTCTAAAACACTTTGTGGCACTGAAACTGCGATGGGAATTTTTCCTCATTTTTCCATGGCAGCCTCAGTGGAAAGAGGTGGTAGCTGATGTGAATGGTTTAAACTACTGGCTTATGAAAAGGCTATATTTAAAAAAAAATGGTGGTGACTTTTTAGGTGAGGGTAAACTGAACACTTATATTTGTATTGTGATGAAAAGTGTCTGAGAACACAGGTTTATGTACAGGAGAAACTATTATTTTTGTTTGGGATTAAATCATATTTTTTTTGGTTTACAGTGGCCCATCCTCAGGAGCCTCACCACCCCTCTGAAAAGCCGGTCATCCACTGCCATAAATGTGGGGAGCCATGTAAGGGAGAAGTACTTCGTGTTCAGGCCAGACATTTTCACATCAAATGCTTCACCTGCAAAGGTAAGACCTTGATATTCATCTGTTAGAAATGAGTCAATTTGTGCAAATGTACCTTGAACCAGTGATGAGAGGTCACGCTTCCTGCGATCAGCCAATTACAACAAGAAGGATATTCTTGTTGCTCAGTATCTGAAGGATTTGTGGGTGGGGAGGGTAAAGAATGGGGAGTGGAATGGCTGAATCACACATGTACAAGCAGCAGGGCGATCAGCACCACACAGAACAAATTCAATATGCAAACATCTACAATTTAATTGAAGAGAAAGATTATATGAGACATTTGATTTTATGGAGGGGTGGGGGGGGGAGGGGGGAAGAAATTTGCAAGCACTAGAAGACTTAAAATAGCACAATCTGATCTGAATACTTGTGTGCTCATTCTTTTTCTTTTCTACTGTTCACTAGGTGCAAGCTACACAATAGATAATTATACCTGAAAGTGATAGAAAAAAAAATCTTATCTCTTTTAAATAATATTTTCAATTTTATTTGCTTTGTAAAGTTCTATGTAGACAGTCAGTTTCACATATTTCCTGAATAGTGAATTAGGCCATAATTAGACTCTGGCTGCTCTGGTGATATTTTTTTTTTTCCTATTTATTTGGGAAACAATACAACAGCACTAAACATCCCAGATGAAGTGCTTTATGGAAAGTCACAAAACATAGGAAGAGAAAGTATAGCCCTAGCAGCCACTCAGAAATCCAGTGTAAATAGCTGAGTTAGCTTCAAATGTATGTATTTTCTGTTATTTCCATATATGAGGGTGTGTTTAGATTGTATACTGTGAGGCGGTGAAAAGAAATACAGTATAAGAATACTTAATAAAATCCTGACTTTTTGTCATTTTTGTTCTAAATATTTTTGGAAAATTTGGATAAATCTGGATTTTTTTTTTTTTTAACTGTTAATAGCAACCACTGCCTTTCATTAGGGATAGCTACAAAAATGAAGCTCCTTTTAGCTTAATTGATTGTTGAAAGTGAGTACTTGCATTCAAAAAAAATACCAAAAAACGCTTAATGGCTACTGACATCCAAGAGAAACGTGCAGGGCGGTCGCTGAGGAGTATGTGCTGGGGCAAGGGGGGCCTTAGCCCCATGTTTTAGGAGAGGTGTGTTCAGTGGGTGAGCAGTGCAGAGGGTCATTAGAAAACAGAGACATTCCTTGTCTCTAGCAGTTGTGCTGATGCTGTGAGCCTCAAAAAAAGCTGGGCTGTAACTTTTAAGCTGAGTGACTGAAAAAATTTTCTTAACTTGCTTTTCTGGTGGTTGGATTTTGCCAAAGTTCAAGAAATGAACCATGTATGTGTGTGTATAAGTACAAACATACATGCACACGCAGTTGCTGGGCTGCTCGTCTGTGGGGCTGGGCCTCCACCTCCTCTCTGTGGGTCTCCACCTCTCACTGGGTCTCCATGCTCTGGGCTTCCCCTCCCACACGCCTGGGCCTCTCCTCCTCTCTGTGGGTCTCCACCTCTCACTGGGTCTCCATGCTCTGGGCTTCCCCTCCCACACGCCTGGGCCTCTCCTCCTCTCTGTGGGTCTCCACCTCTCACTGGGTCTCCATGCTCTGGGCTTCCCCTCCCACACGTCGGGATTCTCTGGGCATCCCACTCTATTCCGCTCCCCGACTCTCCCACCAGCTCTGGGCCTCCCTGACTCTCCAGGTCTCCACCTCTGTGGGACCTTATCCTCTCAGCCTCCCACTGCTTCCCCGTGTGACCCTCCCTCCCTTTCCAGCTCCCCTCGCTTGGTCTCCCACCCTTCTGGGGCTCCCTGACTCTCTGGGTCTCCTCCTCCATGGGCTGGGATTTTATGGGACTCCCATTTTTATGGCAGCCTCACCTTTTTTGGAGCCTCATTGGCTTGGGGGCTCCACTTGTGAGCTTCCCGGTCACTCTGGGCTTCATTGACTCTTGTTCTCAGCCTTTGAGTCTCTGAACCTCACAATTTTTGGGGGCAGCCTCCAACAATTTTGCACCACCACCACTCTCTACAAGCCTCCGCTATGTGAGCCTGCCACCTTTGTTTTGGCTTTCTGTGCTTTCAGGCCCTTCTTCCCCCCGGCCTCCCTCCCCAGTGAGCCTCCCACACGCACTCCTCAGTCTGCCATGAGACCCTCCTCTGTCACTGGGCCTCCCCGTCTGTGGGCCGCCATTCTCTGTGCCTCTCCCTTCCTTTTGCCCTGTGCCTCATAACTGTATGGACCTCCACTGTGTGAGCCTCTCCCACTCTCTGGACCTGCCCCTCACTGGGCCTCTGCTTTGAGCTTTTCCCTCGGATATTAGTATCTCTGTATTTCTATATTTTTTTATATTTCCCTAAAAGCTGTAAGGAAGCTGCCTGGCAGGCAGCTGGGTTCCTGCAGGGCTTTGTCCCTGTCAGGAGAGGCCTCCTGCCAGCCCCGCTTCTGCAAAAGGGTCAGACCACAACAAGGTGACCACAACAAGGACTCACTGTGGGTGTAAAAAAAAAAATAAATGTTTAATAAAGCGTTAAATAATTGTAAACCTACCCTTTGTGAAATCATCACCTTTGAAGACAGGCGTTCTGAAGCAGGAGGCAATCCTGACTCCTTCGTATGGTTTCTGCTTAATGGACAACAATATGGAGTTGGCTGAATTAATTAACTCTCTCATTGCAGTATGTAGGATGAAAGGTGAGAATATGGAGAACTATATAGGCCCATGTGAAAGAAAGGAAGGGTTGCTTCTGTACAGCCAGTATCTGCCACATTCTGCCCTAGCATAGCACAGGATAGACATGGTGAAAGGGCTTTTCAGGCTTGAGGTGGAGCTGGTGGTGAAGATGGAGAAGTGCTGAAGAAAATCAGAGCAACTGAGTAACTAAGAGTAGTGGAATCTATAGTACAGTTTTTAACTTCCTTTAACTTACCTTTTCTGAAGGTCTCTAATATGTATACAGCAGATCCAGACTTTGAGAAGTGCCTCAAACCCAGTCCCTGAGTTTCAGTTATATTTTTCATGTTCCAAAGGGGAGTGGAATAATGCAGTAGTGTGATTTGCTGTAACTCTATGCTTCTGCTTCCTAAATAGATGGGAGAAATTAGATAGCAGAAATTAGAAATATTTGTTTTCTTACGTTACTAAAGCGGATTTTTTTTTTTTTTTTAAGTCACTTGAGTTACTTGTGTGGTGAAAAAATGAATGCCTACAATCTAAGAAATTCTGTTTGTCTTACCTGGGGTCTTTAGTTAAATAAAGCTAGATAGCTAAAAAAATACTTAACTTTCTCCTGGATATTGATGTCTTTCATCTGTGTCAAACTGGAGTAGTATCAGCCCATGTGGAAGGCAGAGAGGAGCACTATCTGCACTATTCCTAAAATGCCTGAGGTAATGCATATGTCTTTCTGTATTACAGTTGCTGTATTTCAAGCAGTCCTTGATGTTAAATAATCCCTAAGCAGTTCAAAACCAGCAACAAGTTATTCCTTTTACTGTTTCTGCCTGTAGTGAGTGGTGGTCTCAGTTTACAGAAGACAGTGGATTAGGATATTTCCAGCAGCAGACCAGCAGGGACCCTTGGAGTAATGAAGGAGAAGGGTAATTCAGGCCAGGTGGCAGTGTGCCTAGGGCCACCCAATAAAGCAAGCGGGCAGATTCAACATGGCTCTGGAATTTTCTCCTGCTGAATGTGCGAGATTAATCTTGCCATTTTTGTGGGGGTCTAAATTCTTCTTTCACTTGTTTTTTAGTTAGTTACTCATACGGGGCTTTTGTGCTTAGACTGTTCTGTTGCAAGGCTGGGTTTACTAGGATATTTTTTCCCCCACCCCTCCCCTAGAGCAATATCTAATTAACTCATTGTGGCTTCTGTTTGTGAAGATATTTCCAAGCTGATGACAGTTTAATATTCTGTAATATTATTGACCTCATGACTGCTTGCACAAAAATAACCAGAGAAAGGAGAGCCATAGAAATATCTCTCTCTGATGGAAAGAAAACTTTGATTTTTATCATTAGCTTGTTAAGGAAACTGAGCTTGTGGAAGGTGAGCAGTTGTGTGTGTTCACTTACTGTTTAGGAGATGACAGTGACAGTGTGGCTCCTGCCTGTTTGTAGTATCTGCATATCCCAGTTTGAACTGAGAGGACCAGTGCTGAATCTTAGACTTTTCTCTTGTTGTTCATTCAGTCTGTGCTTTATTAGTTGGGTTTACCAGCAGATGAGTGTAATCTTTTTTGTGTTCATTTGTCTTTCACCGAGAGGAAGGAAAGAAGATTGTGTGGGAGGTTTCTCCCAGTCCTGTTTTGAATCTTACACCTGAGCTGCAGTGCTTGTTTATTGTTGGTCTTTCATATTTAAGCGAATGCACTTTTTGTTTAAACCATGCAGTTATTTACTTACATTGCATGTTGTCTGACCATATGGTTCATACAAGTGAGGCACAGCTGTTCAAGTACACACTTATTTTCCTCTTAGTCCAATGGGGTTTTTAATTTGACATGACTGTGGCTCTACAGGAGGTGGAGTTAGACCCCCACAGCTTATATAGTATGTATGTTGTTAGCCAGAGGAAACAACTGATACTGGGACCAGAATGTATCAGACAACCAAGCCCCCTGTAGGTGCAGTTTTCTGCTTTCTGTATGCTAAAGTTTGCTTTTGAGACTTCAACTCATACATCTACAGTGTGAAAGACTTGAACAAGCACATAGTTGTCTGACTGCTGTCATACCTGCTGAAAATGTTTTTACACAAAGGCTCAGTCTGATAGTCTAGTGCAGATGTGGAAAAAATCCATTTCCTCATAAAACTGTCATGCTAGTTGTATAGTAGCAGGGTTTCAGTGTGAACCTGTTCTTTTTAAGCTCTGTATGTGATTCCTTTTTGTTTTGGTTGCCATCCATGCTCTCAACTTTGTATTTACATAATACTGTTAAGTATATTTCATATGATTGTAATCCTGTCTCCCTAGGTTATGTCAGAGATGCGTAAGCACTCGGCGATTCCTTGGCATGCATGTCAGTGGTGGTTCCTGCACTGCAGGAGCACAGTGACTTAAGCCTCCGTGCTGCATCAGCCCGCTAAGGACATGCTCATGTGCCATGTTACGTGATCAGACAATTGTCTTCTCCTGTAGTTTTGTGCTGCATCCAAAGATGACAAGTAAAACCTCCACCGATTGTTCCCACACTCCCACATAAGGTGCAGCTAGCTGCCTGCTGAGAACCAAGTGTGTTCAGCTGGTTTGTCCTCTCTGCCTGGCAAGGCTGCCTCATTCTATTTGTGGCTCCAGATAAGGGCTGATAAAAAAACCAAAGAGCTGAAAATGGTGTGGCCTGTCCCCCAGAAGGTGAGCTCTGCTGGCCTCCTGATAGGCAAAGAATCTCAGGCAGTCAGCAGCTGACTCGGAGCTGGAGTTAACAGGGGAATGATGGACAGGGGAGGGATAAGAGACATTTAAGAGCGCAGCTCCAGGAGCAGTATTTGGAGCAGTTGTCTTTGGCTGTTTTATAGCAAAGTCACTTAGCTTGCTAAGGAATTACACTGTTGTGTGTTACAAGTGCAGGTTAAATTGGATTCTGTGCTATCTCCGGTTGTAATAAATAAGTTTTCATTTCTATTTTACCAGGAGTATACTACTCTTCCCTACCAAATTGTTAATGTTTCCCAGGCAGTGGAAGCAGCAGGCTGAGAGGAGAGAGAGTTAGATGGGGAGTTGGGAGGGAGAACAGGCTGAGCTGGAGACCTCATTGTCTTTAATAAGCATTAACATTAACAAGAATGAATTAGTAGCTTATAAAGAAGTAAAAAGTATCTCTTGTAAGCATCTATGTGCATTAATAACTTTTTCTGGAAAAGCTAAGACTGTTCACTGCAATGTGTGTTACATATGCAAGTGTGTGTGGGATGAAGTCCTAAATTACAACGTGCTGAGCAGAGATTTTAATATCTCAGTTTAAATTGTGATCTGATACAAATAATAAACTTTGATCATTGTCAGTTGATTACAGTTCAGTTTACCCTATTGCATGTACTAGGAGAGGAAACTTTGAGGCTAGCAAATTGCTATAATAAGACTTTATTATTAAGCCTGTGATTCTTCTGGGGTAGAGGGAAGTGCTGTTTTCAGTACAGTGTATTGCTTAACAGAACAAGCTTTCAGCTTTCACAGTAACAATGTAAAAGTTTACATAGCTTGATTTTGGTACACTTAGAGATAGGTTGCATTATCTCAACAAGGTAATGTAGTATTCATGGTAGGAGTGTTTCAAATAGTAGACAGTATCCCTGTTCTTGATGTCAAATATAAATAAGCAATCCTACCATGAGAATATGGGTGTTGTCCTAAAGTTTTCTAGTCCTTACTATGTGGCATAAATGTCTGTAATTTGATTAGGCTATGCCATGTGGAATTGGTTCACTGTGTATGAAAGTTTTACATGCTTTAGCGATATCAGATATCAAAAGGCAATTACTAGCTAATATTCTTGCTAATTATAAGGCAAGCCAAGTTTTGGCATACAGGAAGCATTCCACAAACCCCGAGTATCCTACAGAGAAGGAACTCAGCTTCTGCTACAACATTGTTATACATTAGCATAAAGTAATTTCTTAATTATAGAACAAATATGCTAACTTTCCTCTTTTGAGTCAGATGTCTTTCAAGCTTATTTAGGAAAGCCCACATCAATATGTACTTCCAGAATCCTTGTGGTATGTTTAGGTGCCAGGCACGGTTCTGTTTCTTTTATGTGATGACTTTTGCAAGGCTACATCATCTGTAGCTCAGTTTGCTTGACAGGGAAGGGGGGAGGGTTCCTAAGTTTAGGTTTTGGGATGTTCTGTAATCTTTGACTTTGAACTGGATCTTCCTCCCTTGAAGGACTGGGAAGAAGTTAAGGTCATGTAAGCAGACACTGTATCAACAAACTGGAATGCGTTTTAAATCATTAGTTCTTTGACCTTTGATCTGTCATCAGATTCCTTTGGTGGTGGCAGGAGGAGGCTGCAAAAGGGCTGCTGGGTAGTTGGTGCTATTAATAGTTCAGTGTCAGTGGGTGGACAGTTTAAATACGAGGACATTCTTGTAGTAGATATCCAGTGCACTGTTAAAAGATTTCTGTGTTTCCAGAAATGCTTCTGAAACAGAGATTTATGTGTGGATACGGTAACGTAGCTGGTGCTCCTTCCTGAGCATTGGGAAATGGTATGAGATTCCCTGAAGCTCTGAATCACTGAACCAAAGAGCCACCTTTATATAAAAGCTCTCCAGGCTTTTAATTCTCTGACTCATGATCTTGAAGGATTATGGCTCTACATCCCTTATCCATGGTAGAAAGTTCCATGGAAGGGAATGAGGAAGAGTAAGTTGACATTTTAAAGGTGAAAATGAAAGAGAAGTAGTTGTTGCTGAAGAGATTAGTACATAAATCAAGTGAAAAAGTGAAAAGAGGGGCACACTGTTACCTGTGGAGGGGCTAATGACCGACAGTGAGAATACGTTTAAGGACAGCAAATCAGGTTTGAACAGTTTAGAAAATCCAGAGAGCATTGGGATTCTGCTGTTTCTGGGAAGCTAACAGAGGTTAAAATTTCTCCCAGCTGTGAGAGTAACTGCCCGTCCTGTATTTGCATGTCTTAGCTGCTGTGTCTGGAAGCCTGTTCTTTCTTGCAGTGATTCCTATTGCTGTTTCACTTCAGGTTCAGGTAAGGGCCTGGGAAGTTTCCTGTGAGATAGACTGGTTTCCTGCAAAACAGCCCTAGCCCCCCACCCCATACCCATAAACAGCAGGGAGCTCAGTCTCACTAGTGGCAGTAGCCTTTGGGATGGCAATGGGCTGTTTCAGGGTGCAGCAGATCTTAAACTATATCCAACCCCTTAGCAGTGAAAGCCACCAGTCAGCTCTGTAATCATCTCTGTAAGAATTCCTGAGCATCCCTTGTTCCCTGCTGCAGAGGCACCTTGGGTGAGGTGGCTTTGACAGTGAGGATCAAATTATACCCATAGTTGTGCCTCACACTGTTCTCCTGTTGTCTGACCCTTTCCTGCCCCTTGTTTTCAATAGGAATGTCCTATTTTATTGGGGTCTTTTTTTTCCAAATTATTTCTTCCATTTTCATATAAAACACTGAATTGTTAAGTTTTGCTTTAGATATTGACAGGAAAAAAAAAATCCAAAGCAGTTTCATCCTATTTTAAAGTGGATCCTTGTTTTGCTCTTAGGGTTTTTAATACTATTAATGGCGATTGGTTGACACTGATCTCAGTGTAGTTGGGCCTGAGGTCTCTTTCGGTGACCAAACGTTTGACAGAAAATGAAATTAATTGCACTACTTGGCTGATGTTGATGAATGCTGACAGATGCCATATCAGATTTTAACAAGCTACAGGATCCCTTTGAAAGCAGAGGACCAGCAGGGTGCTTTACAGGTGCTTGATGAGTGGGGCAGAACATCCTTATGCGAAGATGGAAAGTTGCATGGGTTTGCTGTCAAAGTATCCTTCATTTGCCTGGCTTCTCTCATAACTCTATGGATGAGGTTGATTTGGTTATTTGGTTAATCCTTGGTTTGCTTATTTATAATAACTTTAATTTATAATCACTTTTCAGTGAGATCTCTCATCTAAATAGTTACAGCCAACCTATCCCAGGCTAAACTTTAACGTTTTTCCACTGATTGCATTTTCTTCAAGGTTCATTTCCCACCGACCCTTAAATGACTTTGATCTCCACCTAGTGCTTAGTTTAATGTGAAAGGTGTTTTAAATGGTTGAATGATTCTTGCCATTGTTTACATCCTGGTTCACAAAACCTTGATATTTCAGATGAGAAGCTGTCACATTGCTACGTTATATACGGCTGCTTGCTTGCTGTTGAGCTCAGGTACTAGCTGTTGTCTGTTAGATTGCTGGAAAGACTGAAATATGTGTGTGTCAGGTACGTACAGGAAAGTTTCCTCTGTGCAGCATTGTTTATATTTCCAGTGTTAAGGAGAAAACCAAGGCAAGCTAACCTCCTAGGGCTGAAGGCAGTGTCATGGCATTCATTGGGAAGTTGATTAAGTTAAAACTCTGAGCTCATCTGAAACACAGTCATCACTAGTGGTTTCACTTGAGCAGATGCTTGCCTTGAATGCTGAGGGATTTCACTCAAGTACCCCACTGAGAATTACTTGTGCCGTGGTGACAGTGGTGCTCAGTAGTCATGCAGCCGGGATGTTTGAAATGGAGGGGCAAGGTTTTTCAAAGGAAGAGAAGAAGGACCTGGCTGGAGGATGCTTCTCATGAGGATACCAGACCGATTTAGAGGAAGAGGGGAGAAATGCAGTCTCATCTTTTGCTCAGGAGGTATTTTAGCTGCTAAACCTTTCTTCTAGCTGGTAACTAGATAATGAAGCAGATCTTAACATCATCTCTGTTTGTTCCATGTATATAAAGCTCTTTTCACTTCTCCAGGTTGTTTCTTAAGTCAATCTGTTGAAATGATAAAAGATTCCAGACCCACTGGGAATGCTGGCCACAGTTCCAAATAACTTGGTCCAAAATGCATCTCTCATCAATGTATAGCACAAAAATATCTCCAGTGACAGGATTGTGACAAAGAGTTACCAGGATCTCTGTTACAGCTTTGGCAAAAAGCTGTATGCAATTTCTTAATGGTGCCTCGTAATCTTTCTGCAATGGTCGTGCTGCAGCATGGCTTCTGAGATTTACTGTTCTCATGTGGTCTTCTGGTGATACTTGGATGTACATTCATTCTCAAAATGGCTTAAGGAACCGGAGGTTACGCCATCAAGAAAAGTGTTGATAAGAGGAATAAAACAAAGGCAGAGAAAGACTTAGTTCATTTGAAATGTGGAAACTCTATACTTCAGTAAGAACACAAACCTTGCTTTCATCAATACAGGATTTGTTAAGCTCTCTCTTAGACAAAAAAAGAAACAGATTTTTCCTGTGTATTTATTTAGATGTAGATGATAAACTGAAACATTGCCAAATTCCTTTCTACCTTCAAACAAAAAATCCATTATGTCCTAAGAAATAAATGTTTTATGAATATTTCCCCACTTGAGAACAGCACCATTATTCTATGAAGCTTAGAAATACAAGAAAGAAATAAAACTCCAACAGGAAATTGAATTTGCACTTCATTAATGCATGGTCAAAGCAGATCATTGAACTTTTCTTAATGAGTAGCATTAACTTCTGCAAACTGAGAGCCTGTGCACATAGAATCTGCTTGTGTGATTTTGTTTCTTCGGTGTTGAAACAATTTTTACTTAACATTGACATGGAGTTACTCTACTAAGGGCCTGGTTTTTCAGCTCTCACTGACAATACCCCTGTGGAAATCCTACATAATGCTCAGTAGGATCAAATTGTACTTCCATTCACTTTGAAAAAATCTGATCTCTTCATTTTCATCATATCCATTAAAGCTTGGGAGTGACTCAGCTTAAGAATGATCCCAGCCCCTTGGAGATCACAGGCAATGGGATTGCTCTTGAGCAGCTATGTTTTGTTGTAATAGCCCAGGCTTGCATACACAGACCCTGTAGCTTTGAGAGATGACAGCAGTACTGATGGGATCTCCAATCTTTTTGTGCCCAGAGAGCTCACTTCTTAGCTCCAGAGAATAGTTCAAGACAGAAGAAGTTTGTAGGTCTGTTTTCTCCATACCGTGTGAGGCTGGACTGTTTTCTGGTTTATTCCATTCAGAAAAGTGCTGGGGTTTTGCATCTATGCTTGTGGTACCTCAGGGAATAGAAAAGCTCCCCAGTGTCTCCTGTTCTAGAAGGGAGGTTCTGGTCACATAAAATGAAATTTCTTCCATCATATTTAGCAGAAAGGGTCCTGGGGAAATGTTACTCTCCTGTGGAATCCATATGATGGATGTTTACAGAATACCTCTTGCTTCTTACCATCTCAAGTGTGATTTGTGCATCGCTATTGACTCAACTAATTAATTCTTTGAAGCTGTTTTTCCTGTCAGCACAAACTAAAAGAATATAATTTGATGTTTCCTATTAACTGTCATCTTCTTGGTATTTTTTTTTCTCTGATGACATATTTGTATCACAGCAGTTGCCTAAATCACACTATTGGGATTTACTGTACCTACGTAGTGATCACAGCTGGTTTCTCCATTGCTTCTGCTGTTGTGGCATAAACAATGCTGGGCAGATGATCTTTCTTTTTAATAAAAACAATCACAATGAGTCCATCTTTTCTGTGGTATTCCTACAGTGGTCATAAATACGTGTGCTAAGGCAATATGTTTAAGCTTGAGGGGATTTGTTGTCAGAACCGTGACTTTAGTTGCAAAAAAAGGAAGGGGTTGGGGGGAAGCTGTTTAAATCCCTTCCTTGTTTGGGCACCACATTGTACACCAAGTGTGGATACAGTCATGTTTGTCCTTTCTGGTTTCTGGTCAAAGTGAAAGCAGCCTGCTGGAACAGCATTTTTCCAACCATGGATGTTAACAGACTGGGTGACCCTTGTTTTGCCCATATAGCTTAAAGCTGTGATTAGTGATGGGAACACATGTGCTAAATTGTCTGCAAAAATCCGTTGTAATGTGGGGTTGCCAGGACTTGTCTTTAATTCTTGCAGACTGGTGCGTGCTTGCTTCCTGCTCTGAGTACGCCAAAGATGATGAATCTGCTGGTAGTTCCCATCATAAGCAGTTCTGCTTGTGCCTGAATTCATGGCTTGCCATTGTGAGATAATTTAACTCATTCTGAGTTATTGACAAAAAGAATAAGAGATTGAGTGGAAAGGGGACTTTATAAAGAAAAGGGCAACAGAGGGATCTTCTTTTTAATAATAGTAATTACTGTCTTTAAAAGACTTGCCAAATAATTTTATCCCTCATTTTTGTTGCTAGACTTGAATCCCTGTGTCCATGGAAAAGGAATAGAGCTTAATAATTGTGGGTGAATGAACTCTTTCCTTCAAAGTTTGTAATTTTTTTTGCAAGCAACGATCTGCCACAGACCTCTGTATGATTCGTTGAAGCTGGGTCTTCAGAAGAGGCTAGAACAGAGGTTGCATAGAAAGTTACTTTTGATCATCCTACCTTGTTAGACCTGTTGCCTAGGCAGGTAAAGAGAGCCGTAATGACTAAATGAGTGTTTCAGAAGGTGACTCATTGGCAGAACTGGGGACCATGATAAAGAGCCACAGAGTTCATATACGCGGCTTCTGAGGCAGATCCAGCAGCATGCTGAGTGCCTTCAGCCTGAAGCTGAGATAGATACAGACTTGGACATTAAAGCTACAAGCGAAATTACAAACAGAAGAAGGTTAGGAAGAAACTTTGCATAGACACAAGAGTACTCCACAGCTCTTTATGAAATTCAGCGGCTTCTGAAGCATCTGGTATTAACCACTCTGTGACAATACTCCAGTTCATACGCTGTAACCACAGGATCTAGCCATCTGGATACTGAAATAATCCCAAACAACTTCTAAGCATTAACGTAGAATTCTCAGTTACTCCATGATTTAATTACAAAGATCCACCAAGAGTAACTTAGAAAAGCAAACCTATTGTAAGTAGGCTTAGGTTTCACTCTGAACCTCCAGTGGAAAATGCTCAGATGGTCCCCAACTCAGGAAGAGTCTAAGGTGAAGTGGTGGTGTGGTGTAGAGGTCACAGTATTTTCTGCCTAATGGTTACATGATATTGTGCTGTAGTTTGAAAATAATATTTTAAAGAAGCTGGAGGTCGTTAGGAAAAAAACAAAACAAAACAGAAGAATGAAAGAGGTGGTTTTTTTCTTCTGGGGGTGTGCCTGAAAACCAACTTGGAGCATTTTTGCAGCATTATAATAGAGCCTTAACAGTAGTTCTCTGTGATTCTCATAAGTCACCGATAATTGAGTTTTGGCTGCTTATGGATTTAATGCCACCAGGAAATGTAATTTGTTTGCACATGAAATATGAACACTGCTCTGTGCAGAAATGTGAAACAGGAGGAATGCTGGTGCTGATACTGCTTCAATTCTAAGTTGCATTTTAGTGCATTCTGTTTATTGTTATTCTATTAATTATTGTTACATTAACACTCATTGAATCTCTGAGGCTCAGCAACAGGCAAACACAGGGAATTTGCAATCCCTGCCCCAAATACCTTGCGATTTTAGTTTTCAAGGCAGGTAGCTAATAGGATATTAGCCCATTATAATGGGGAAGAGAACAAATATTGTGCACAGCATTGTGCTTGGAGTTTGTGACAGAGAGATGGATTGAACCCAGTTCCCCCAATAATCTTCCTGTATATTTTAATTTTTCAAGGACTCTGTAACTGCAAGGACCTAGAATGCTGCTTATTTCTTTTCCCTTAATAATCAGAATTTCTGATATTCAATATTTCTGTTATTTGATCTCAATGTACTTGAATGTTCTGAAGAGGGATGAGATCAAATTGCTTGCAGAGTAAGAGTTAAGCTGGGATCCTAGACCACTGTGAGGAGTAGTTTCTCTTCCTGAATTACACAGACACAGCAATATACAGAGGAGCAATAATAGTGTCTGAAATCAAAATGCCTGGGAGTGGTCATATAGATATATATGTGATTAACAATTCATCTAGCAGCTCCTGTTTATGCTTTCTCACTGAGATGAATAAAGAGGACTTTTAAAAGCTCACATGAAGCAAGTAGTATTTTTGGTGTTACTGTGGGACATCAGATAGGTTCAAGTCCTTTGTTGAACCCAAGCTAAAGCAGAAGTTTGGAATTCGGTCTCCCACCTGCCGTGGCTGTTCTGGGACGGATTGCTTTTTGCCTCCTGTGTTGATGTGCTGATGTAGCACTATGACTGTTTTCTTAAAGCAAAACAAGCACCTGGTTGTGATGTGGTTTAGTGTAGGTGAATAAGCATTTAACAGTGGAAAAACTGCCAAGTCATAGAAGTCCTTCAGCTTTTTACTGACACAGTTATTTTTCCCAATAAAGTTGTACATGGCCACAAGTCTATATACAAATCTTAGAGTTGTTTATCATAATCAGTGAAGTACAGGGAATATAGTATGGGAAAGACTAGCAGGAGACCAATGCAGATTCAGCACTCAGTGGTAATAGTAGTTCCTGAGACATTCATCTGTTCAGAGTACAGGTGGGGAATACTCTTTATTCTTATTTGCTTTATTCACTATCTAATATACTGTTGTATACTTTGGCTGCATGTATCATGAAGTGTATATAGTGGAGACATAGCTAGATTTTTAATTCTTGATTGTCTCTTTATTGCAACTTTCTCCCAGTATTTATGTCTAAATTAACACTATAAAATTGACTTGAACATTTCAAAGATAATACTTTTTAAAGCAAAATGAAAAGTATTAATGCAGCGATGGTGGAGCACCACAGTGTTATCTGGGGACTGGAAGAGTTAATCTAAACTATACAACATTGCTAAAATATTTATTGTTTCAAAAAGATGCAGCACCTTGAAAGCTTCTTAAAATAAAGCAGATGCTTGCAGGAAGAATATATGCTAGTATATAAATTAGTAAAATCTGTCCTATTTATAGGATAATATCTTTTCTTCTGCTCACTTCCAGTCCTAGAAGTGAAAGGAAGATTGCATTGGTACAAATAACTCCGATGATGACATCATTAACTGGATGATTGGAGGTAACTGCAGTCTTGGCGAGGACCAAGCACATGAAAGTTATGATTATGTAGATACCTCCAAGGAAAGTTTTTATTACAAGCTCTCTTGTAGCCAGAGAATGCCAGCCATCTCCGGGGATGTTAAAGCATGTAGTGAGAGGAGGAGAAAGCAAAAATCTGATAGAAGGGAGCAAGACCACCGGAATCATCTAATTTGTGGGCAGCATAGACTGTTGCTGACATCATGAGTAGGTATATTTTTTCCAATCTATCTGTGTTGTTTTTTTTTTCTTCCAGTGTGTGGCTGTGACTTGGCACAAGGAGGCTTTTTCATCAAGAATGGGGAATATCTTTGCACCTTGGATTACCAGCGCATGTATGGAACCCGCTGCAACGGTTGTGGGGAGTTTGTGGAAGGCGAAGTAGTGACAGCTCTGGGAAAAACTTACCATCCAAGCTGCTTTGCCTGTACTGTTTGCAAGTAAGTCATCCCTTTTAACTAACATGGCATGAACCCAGCGCAAGGAAAAGAGGGAGAAAGCTGTCACCATGAGCCACAAGTCTCGATATATTTCTCTTCTACAAACATTTAGTTGGAAAAGATCTGCTGCAAATCTGACTTTAAGGGTCTTCAAAATACCACTCATTTATTTGGGGGACACAGCTTCTCTGTTACATAGAGTTCCCTATTCTCAGAAAGTTACTCTCACATGTGAAAGAATTAAATATCAAGCTTACATGTTGAGATAATGGATGTGGGTTGAGTTGGTTTCAGGTGATCAGTCCAGCTTGATGGAAAAAATGAGGTAAAGCAGAATTCTGAATGCTACAAAAGAGAAGTCGTTTGGGCTGTAAGAACAGTTAAGCAATTGGGAACATACGGGAGACTCATTTTCATATCGTGTAATAACACAGGACTTGGGACAACTGTGATCCCCCTCTTCATCCTAAATACTATTTCTTGTCCCCCGTAAAAGAACCAGTCTTCAGTTCTACAAGGAATAAAAAGAAGTTAACTAAGGCTGCGTGGATGGGACAAAAGGTGGAATTTTTAACTGGTATTTTGTTTAAACTGTGCCTAAGATATTAATTAAGAATTTAGGAGACTGCTGTGCAAATCTTCCACATGCTGTCATAGCCTGCTCATTTATGCAGTTCTATACTTGAAAATCTCAGCTGAGCTTTACAGCCTAGACTCAACCCAAAGTCCCTATGCATTGTGTTCTCTGTCAGCTGGCTTTAGGCACTGGGACTATGCTAGAATTTAGGCTGTTCTGGCATGTACCTTATTGCTATGGTGATCAGTGTGATAATTTGGATACACTAGGGGAAAGAAAGCTTCTGTAGGTTATTATAGGAGTGGCACATTTTTATAATAGTAAAAATAATCTTCTAGACAGAAAGTGAAAGTAAAGTGATATTATGGTGCCATCATGATTCTACAGAAAGACAACTGTTATTACTGTCTACTAAGCTGGAATGAAAATGGCCATCAGGTTGTTCATCTCTGCAGTTCTGAGCCTTGCAAGTAAAATAGAACTTTTCTTAAGTTTCATTGTAGTGCCTAAGGGACACATGAGGAGCATCAGATAGAGATGTAGGTAGATTTCATAGAGAAGGGGGACCCAAAAGACAGAGTCTGTTCCTTTATAGTCTTTGAGGGAAGTAGGACAGAGGAGTTCCTCAGAAGTCAGACTCTGACAGCAGTCAAATTATCTGAAACTTCATGCAGGGAAGATGACCTGAACAAGAAAGGCAAGAATCTAAATTCTGAGATAGTACCTTCTTTGAGACCCCATAATATGAGGCATCTGGGAATTAGCGTGGCAGACTTGCCAGGTGGTACCCTAATCTTTCCTAGCTATCTCTGATGAGTAGTTTAAGTTCTTTGGCCTATAGCCTGGTACATATTCCAAGACCTTTCTAATGAAAGTGTTTTGTTCATTTTTCCATTTGGTTTTAAATAGTATGTGAATTTACTGCATGTTGGTAATTGCATGATGTGTATATCTCAAATTTATTTCCCAAGGACAGCATGAAAGTAGATGATATAGTATGAAACATGACATCAATTTTCTGTACATTGACTTACATCAATCTTTTTATGTTGCATGAGCAAAAAAATGAGTCATTGGAATAGATTCATGTAATGCAGTATTGCTGCTGATTTATTTATGACCCAGTTAGGAATGGCAGTAGAAGGGAAACTCGAACAATGCCCTAAATATTTTGTGGAAGCAAGCAGGTGTTCATTTGTTAAGCACAGTTTTAGAGTGAGGTGGTGTAGGGGGACCTCTACTCTGCAACTAAAGCTACTCACTAAATATTTGGAGTTACTAAAGATTCTTATTTTAATTACATGCTCATACAAAATGTTGTTCATCTTCTGTTGTATACACCAAGTAAGAGTTAACAGCAGTGTCAGCTTCTGCCTGACACGCATTCTTAACATTTTGTTGGGTTCAGCAAAATCTCAAACTTCTATGGCGCATTCAGCCTTCACCTTGCTTGTAACACCATCTGCACAGGCAGCAATTACAGTGGTGATTCTGTAATGCAGATACCTATTTTAAAGCTCTAGGAGAAAGAATGTGGGTGATATTTTATTTTGTTTTTGCAAACTGCTACATACACTGTAATATAGTCATATACTACATTGCTGAATTCAGATTAAATTAGTGTATTTATGAGTAACTAACCCCACATTCCTTCAGTAGCCTCAAGACCAGTTTTGATTCTTCCTTTGAGCTCTCTTCTGTACCATTTGCTACCCACAACATCATACTGAGACCATCATAAATGTAGCTGTTGTGTCTAAGCAGATTTCACTGTTGTCTCCTCTTTAGATAAAGTATGTTTGATAACTTTTTAAACCAAAATACGAGGCAAGGCTAACCTCTGCTCTGCTTGCGTCCACAGATTGGATTTCTTCCAGTGCCTGGCTTTGCCAAGGCCACATTACAGAAACTATTTGGCCTGAGTTTCTGTAAAATGTTGATTGCACTGGAGGAAGGCAGCAAAATCAAGGCATAGGGAACAGAGAAAAATTTCTCACATAACCTTTGCTAAAATACATTTTTTTCTTTAACTCTCCAGGCGTCCATTTCCACCAGGCGATCGAGTTACCTTTAATGGAAGGGACTGTCTCTGTCAGATGTGTGCTCAGCCAATGTCCTCCAGTCCAAAAGAATTGTCTGCCTCAAGCAGTAAGTATGCCATCTTCTTTCTGAAGCCTCTTACTTTCTCAGCCTGATCAATGTTTGGTTGAAACTAACTTAATGCAATCTTTTGGGCTTTGAAGATTTTTTTTCACCCTTAGAAATGCAAACTCTCTCTGGGAACCATCTTTTTCCCTTCCTTTATTTTTTTCTTCGTTAAAATTGTCTGGTACTATAGGTGGGAACAGTCACTTACACATTTCAATATGAATAAATGACTTTTCCCCCAATGACTGCATTTTTAAAAGGGCTGATTTTTCTTTTATAGGCACTGGAAACTTATCTAATTGATGAAACCTGAGGCTTCCAAGTTGATAGATTCCATCCTTTTCATATATAATTGCACAGGTTTAAGTATTCAAAAGAGGACAAAGTCAGAGGAAATTAATTTTCTTCCACTATTTAACACTTAAATTTAATTAAATTATCCTTTAAAAGGAGTATCGCCTTATTATGCTTCCAGTAGGCTGATACCACAATGATACTGTGATTAGAACCTCAAGAAACCATTATAAAAAAGAGAGAAAGCAAGTTAAGGGGAAAGAGGGAGAATGAAGAAAGTTTGTGAGGGAAATTAACTTGGATTGCTGTTGGTGTTTTATGCTTTTAAAAGATAATTTGTAAATTACTGATATTAATCTCTGCCTCTGGTAGTTAATTTTTTAAATCTTTGGGGATCTCTGATTCTATCTCTGCCTGCTGGATTGTACTCAGCACTCAAATCTGTAGTGATTTACCCAGCATAGTTTCATAATTCAGATTTCCCTGTGACACTAGGTAGGTGTCCATGAATGTTGGTTTCCTTCAGGGAGATACTGTCTGTTTTGTACTGGTACTTGGCTCTGAGATCCTAGGATTATAAAGTGCAATGTAAAGGCAAAGTTGGATGATGTTTGTGCTCAGTGGATGAGTCAAGTGAATCTCAGGTTATCTGATTTGCCTGAGAACATGTAATCAGACACTTAGCGAAATGGAAAATGAGAGACTTTTTTTGTTATCGTGCCTTTCTGTCTGTTAAGTGATACTTTTCCACTGTAACTGTAGATTTGAAAATGCCCAGGCCTAATCAGTTAAGGAAGAATTTAGGAACCTGAAAAAAGCCTTACAACACTTACAAATCAATATAGCAATGTACAAGGTACTTCAGGCACCCAGCGAATCCTCCTGAGGCAAAGGAATGATGTGGCAATGGTGTTTGAATCACTGGTATTTCGGAGGCGTAACTGGCAAGGAGCTGCGAGGCATAGGAACCTTGGACAGTACTTCTCCTAAGCATGTCACAGCTCTGATTCCCAAATGACTGGAGTTCAATGACAGGAATATCTGGATCACACTACATCTGGTTCTCAAAAAGTGTCACACTTGTCCAGCAGTGGGGCCACTTCCCGGATACGTGACTCCAGGTGCCAGAATGCCCCCTGGCAAGCGATAGGCTGAAGTTGTCTGATAGAGAACAAGCAAATGAGCTGGAGAGTCACTTCCTGATAGCTGTAGTCTCTGACTACAGCTGTAGTCTCTGAATTGCTTCTTGTGTTCCACACTGAAGCCATAGGTAGCAAGGATCATAAAACAATCTTCCCTGCTACTTGTGATAAGATTTTTAAGTTATTTTTTATTAGAATTGGGTCCTACTGGGCAAACTGCCTTACTAATACACACAGCAAGAGAGCTCCTGATCTTAACAGTTTAGAGTGCACCAATTAAAAATCTGCAAGTACCTGCCACTATGCATCTTGTTCTTTTATAGTGAGGCTTGCAGGAAGATACAGTATTATTATTTCTAATAATTTTAGAGTAAAACTCTCCAAAACAGACAAATAAAAGTGAGACCAGCATGTGTTTATAAGTTAAAAAGAACTCAATTAAAAGAATACTAATGAAGCATCCTCTGTCTTCTTAAGGTACGCCAGCTGCTGCTTTAGCTTTGTGCAAAAGTTGACTGAGATACGGAGAATTCTTTCTTGCTGGCACTGAAGAGTAAATTTTAATTAGCGTAAGCTGTTCCAGATTGCTTCCACGTCTCTCCTGCTGGCTGAATCAGACACATCAATTTTTTCTAATGCTTTGCCCCTTTTTTGAAGGGATGTTTTTTGGGTTTTTTTTTAATGCAAGTTCTTTCAGAGGAGAATCTCATTCATACTCTGCATCTATTTTATATCCTATATTGCTGTCAGTTTCCCCTGATTGCTTCCAAGTAGATTACTAGGGGAGGCTTTCCTTAAAACAAAGAAAGTTGGAAGTGAGGAAATTCAATAGACTGAAAGTGTATCAGGTTTGATTGGTTCATATAATGTAAAAGGAAGCTTTCTATCCACTAGAATATCTGCATTTATGTTGACATGCTGTTTTCTGATGTCTGTTACTTCACATAAATGAAAGGCTCATTGACAGCTTTTCTTGGATAATTTAAAGGAAAATCAAATGCCTCTAAATACAGGGGTTGACATCTTGAATAACATGAATCTGAATATTGTTACACTCTTTTATAGTGCACACCAGTATAAATCAGAAGGAAAAATACTGAATAATTAATTTTCCTTTTTTGGTTTAATATTAGTTGAGTCCATGGTACTTATTTACCTTATTTATATTAATAATATATTTCTTTCACTGCATGTGCATTACCTGGAATAATTATAGCTATTTTCTTGAAGAACCATTTCAGTGAATCCTTTTTTATACTAATTTTCTAAGACATTCATTTTCAGTATGGAGATAATTAGTTAAACCTATTCCTTATAATTTAGTTAAACCTATTCCTTAGACATTGCTAGATGTACACAGTGCAATAGCTTTGTGATTTTCAGCAGGAAATCTAATACCAAATGCCTGTAAACAGCTTTGCAGACAAATGAAATGGGTGGTGTTCTTTTTTGTTATTGTTTTATTTCATGTGGCAGTTGGATAAATGAGATTTGATCTGTAACACAAAGTGACTGGGACAGATGTAGAGCAGCACAGAATCAGGGGACAACTAGACAACATTGACTAAAATTGTGATGTTGAAGGCTTGGGTAGTTCAGGGTTTTCAAAATTCTGACAAAGATGGAAAGTTGTTTTCTTTGGGTCCTGATAAAGGAGTAATGTAAGTAATTATCTCCGTAATTACTATTTATGTTTTAAATACAGTTTAAAGAAGAAGAAATTTTTCACTCTGAGGGCAGTCAGACACTGGCCCAGGTTGCCCAGAGAAGCTGTGGGTGCTCCTCCCTGGAAGTGTTCAAGGCCAGGTTGGATGAGGCTTTGAGCAACCTGGTCTAGTGGAAGGTGTCCCTGCTCATGGCAGGGGGGTTGGAACTGGATGATCTTTAAGGTCCCTTCCAACCCAAACCATTCTGTGATTCTATGAAACAGCATCTGGGTTTTGTATACAACATCATGATTTCCTATCTTAAGTTCTTTCTGTTGTGTTCTAGCTGCATGCTAAAACACCTGTCCAATGGGTGCCATGAGGCAGAGTGATGATCTAGTGGCTAATTTCCCTTGTATTTGGGAATTCTGAGTGTAGCTTTCTGTTTTTTTTTTCATACACATTTTATGTATCAGAGGAGGTACTTAAATTTCAAAGGTCGTTTTTCTACCAGCAAAATGAAAATATAACACTGCTCTAGCTTGCTAGTATGTTGTGGTTGTAAGCAAATTGAAGATGGTATGGTGCTTAGATGATGCAGTCCTGAGTACTGTGCTACTGACTGAGTCTTACCTATTGATGCTAAAATCATAAAAATTAGAAAATTTATGTAGTTTCAAGCTGTGTAAGAAGAAATTATAGAACCTAAAGTCTGCCTAAATCCTTGTTCTTTGTTCATGTTCGGTTTAGGTACCTTTGAAAGAGTAGCATGAGCTTTATAATACATCTTTCTAGTCCTTAGTATGTCAAACTATTTTATCCCCTCAGTGGCCAAATGAGTAGTGACTGAGGATATGCACTCTCTGGGTTTCTATTTACATTAGTGTGTGAAGCAGAGGCAATTCGATTGGCCACGTCAGCAGGCTTACCCTCTTCGATACTTCTCCCATTAGGGCATTTTATCACTGAATTTTCACCAAGGCAGCTAATAAGTGAACTGATGTGGACATTTGAACATAGAAATCCCTAGTTTAGTGAGACCTTCATTGTTAAAAAGCACCACACTGGCCTGCATTTCTTCTTGAATGCACAAGAGGTGTCATGGAAAGTACAGCTGAGAGTGGAGTGGCCGTAGGGAGATCCCCCACACCTGGGGTAGGCACGTGAGGTGGTGCCAGCAGTCTGCACTAGTGGAGACTGAATCAGCAGCCTTCTGGCTCAGGGATCATCTTTGAAATTCTGAAGAGACCACATGTCTTTGAACACAGACATTTCCTGCTTCCTCAAACAGAGGTTTTTCCTTTAGGCATTCTACTTCACTACTTCCATCATAAAGCACTTCAGTAATAAGAATGTTATGTTATTTCTCTACCTGAGATTGAGCCCTTTCTGTGTTGGTTTCTTGTCTGGGTGGTAGTAAGGAAGTTTTAGTTATTTCTGATGACCTTTTTGCTGAAAGGTTGGATCATTTTAGTGAAATACATGAACTAATTAAGAAACTCCATTTCAAATAAAAAGTGACCTTTCTAGAGAGATAAGAAAAAACTCCCTATCCAAAAGAAACTGAAGCATTACAATCACCTAGCAAGAGTTTTCATTTGAAAAATTCACCCTCTTTTAAAATTATGGTGGAGACTTCTACAGTTTCCTCTTTTTCAGTGAAATAGATACTTGTGCCCTGTATTTGCTGAGATACCCAGAGGTGATCCTGTTTGGAAAGAAGGACAGGGAAGATATGTTGACTCCCCTTTCTTTGTCACCATCTCTCCTGTGAGTTAAAGGCATTACAGCACAGCCAAGACGTGGACCAGAGTTTTCAAAATGGCCAGTGCTGCATGTGCATGAATAATCTTTGGTGCAGCTGTTCCCTGACCAGCCGGCGTCCATGTGGAGATTTCACAATACTGTTTTGTATGTTTGTCCTTGTCTGTTTTGCACATTATGTTCTGGTTCAAAGAACCTAAGTTCTCTGGGACAAATGCTTTCATGCCTATCAGTACAGAGTCTAAGAGAGTTGGATCCTGGCTCACAACTGGGGATCTTAGCTCTATTGTGGTAGAAATAATAAGCTTAATGCTTAATGAACTTGTGGGAGAAAGATATCTTTGTTAATTATTCAATAGCCTTATCTCTTCAAATAAGATGTGGTAAAGCTCCCAGTAAATGTATGAAACTTCCAACAAGGTTTCTGGTAGTGCTGAAGTAGAGCAGAGCCAACATACCTGGCCTGTTGAAGAAAAAGGCGGGCAGGAAAAAATGGGAATCATCTTTTGCCTCACCGGCCAGAAAGTCAGAGGAAAGTGAGGTTGTTTTTGAAACAACAAAGCATCAGAATGGAGAAGAAGCAAATTTGCTTTGCAGTCCTCCTTTAAAGACTAATTCTTAGTGCAGTTTTATATTTGGGACATAACTGTCTGTTCATTAGATAGACATACAGGTGCTTGTTGCCAGTATTCAGAAATAATGTCTCAGCTGATTTATGGGCATCACAAGCTTCTCCATTAGAAGTTAGCTGAGTGGATAAAATGGATGCAAAATTCCTTCTAATCATAGTTCTTGTGAAAATCTGCAGCTAGGATTTGTAACTGCTTAGCCACATTTGACTCAGTTTTCATTATTTTGTTCTTTATCCTTCTTTCCTGAGCTGTCTGAAAACTCCTTCAAGTCCACAGGGGAGACTTAAAAAGAGAAAGGGAAGAGTTGGCTAGCTATTTATAAGCAATCAATCTGCAGCGATTTTTGGCTTTAAAGGGTATTAAGCAACTTCCAGCACATGTTTTTGAGCTCATTCTTAGGAAATACCCTGCAATTTCACTGTGTGTCAAAGCTACATAGTGTATATAGGTATTGTACAAATACTTGGCAGAGGTGTGGATAGGCCTTAGTGTAAGACACTGAGCTCGGTTTGCCTTGGGGGATACAAACTCACAATATCCATGAACAGTGAATGCACTGTTAGACGGAACTTAGACGGGCTCAACAGTTTTGGTTTAAAAGTGGCAGATCTTATCATACATCATCTTATTATTTGTTCAAAGATAGGAAAAGGAGAGCAAGTTTTTGTGTTTTCAGATCCCATTTGGATTTTTAACTTTGATTTAATTAAAATTAAAATTTAAAATTCTGATTTTAAATTAAATCCTTGATTTTTAAATATATCAGTATTTAATTCTCCTTACTTTAAATTAAATTTGATTGTAATAACATTGCAGGGTAGCTACATTTATGACCTAATATACTGAGCATCCAGTGGGTCTAAAATTTTACCCTACTCTTCTTTTTAAGAATAAAATAAGTAAATCAACATGCATGAAAAGATACAAGATGCAGAGAAATTATGCAAACCCAGGCACAGTTCCTTTCTGGCAAAAGCCGTTAGATTACGCCTAGGAATACGCGGCTCTTCCCTTGATGAATCCTTCTGATGACACTGGCCAATTTCTGTGATTACTCCAAGGAGATTTATTCTTTTGAAGAATGTTTGCAATTTTTGAAGCATTTTCATCATTTGAATTGCTTTCTTGGATTAATTTTAGTCCTCATTTATGTTTCATAACAATGACTAAATTACTTGATTGGCCTCCATTTACTCAGTTATTTCTTATTTTACAAGGACAGGCATTTTCATTGCTGCTTTTTAATAAATTGCCTTAGATCCTTCTCTGTAAAGCATCGTTACAGACTCACTTTGAGGTGACAGAGGCAGCAGCAACTGTACTGAGAAAATAGTTGTGACAGGGCAGGAAGTTTCTGATTTATGGGTTTTCTATCAGAAAATGTTCCTTCACAAAAATTACTATTTTTCAGGAGGGTGTTTTCAGTCCAGTTTGCCTATTTCTTTTGTATTACGTGTAAATTGGGCAGGAACAATTGTGAATAGAATACATGAGTGTGCTAAATCAGTATGCATTGTTGCTTGTCTAAGTGTAATCCCACCTTGAACTTGGAGTCAAAATGTGTCCATTTCCTTAGTTTTTACTGGAAAAGTACTAATCAAAAGGTAATTCCAAAGAAAGTTCTGGGGAAGGTGCAAGGAATTGCTCAGTAAATGGGTGTTGCATGAGGAGTCATCACTAGCACAACTATCAGAGATCTCCAGAGAGAAGAGTGTCTGGGAATTGTTATGTTCAGAAAACCCACCAGGTAGTAAGTCAGAAATCACAGGTCACTTAAAATGAAAGTGAAAGTGAATTAGTTCTTAGCTAGACCTTAGTTTGCCATGGGTTATCAGGGCATAAAAACCTTCCTAAAAGTTGCTGTGTATGTCATTCCTATTGTTGGATGTTGTACCCTGTTTGAATTACTTGTTTTCCAAGAGTAACAATTGAAAATTACCCAAAATAGTCTGCAGATGAAGAGACACAATGTGCTATCCATGAGCTGGGTATTAAACAGTGAAGCTCATTTGCTAACTGAGCAATTCAGTTGGGGTACTGAGTTGGAATTGTGAATTTGAATTCAGTTGGAACTGAGTATCTTTGTTAAAACAAATAACAGAGAGAAGACTGGCCTCAGCTTAGACCAGGCTGTGGTTTATCCTTCAGAGTAGTTTTACAGCTGGAACTCTGGGGGATGCTAAGCTGGGGAAAAACAAAACAAACCAAACACTTATCTCTCTATTTTACAGGACAATTTAAAAATCTTCTCTTAGATAGTTTGTAGCATGTCTGCTCTTTCTTCCTCCCATTTCCCTATCTCTTTGGTTTTCAGTTCAGACACCTGTATGAAACATTGGGTTGAAGAAGGGACTGAGGTTGATACTACAGAAGTTGCCTAACTTGGTGGTGTGTTGCTTGCAGGGACAGTTTGCAGGAGGAAGAGGTTAAAAAGGCAATTGGCTCAGCCTCCTTTGGGAAGGAGGTGTAGAAAGATGTGGGAAGAAGGGAAATACTGTTTCCTCTTCTTGTGTAGAAGACTTAACACAAATGCTTACATCAATACAGAGGGGGAAAATAGAAACTCCTTTGATAAAATAATGTCATGTTAACAAGCCAGAGTTGCAGAAGAGCATTCATCTTTCCAAATAACTTTAAATTACATCAGATGATGAAAGAGCTATTTACAGTAATGATACATCCAAGATGTATATTAACCAGTATTTTAAAAAAACAAGTCAATGTGAGGCACTCATAGGTCATTAACAGGGATTTGTGTTGCAAACAAAGAATGCCACTTCATGCCATTGTGATTTCTTTCCATATTTAATCAACCAAAATAATTTTGTTTTCTTTAAATATTTATTTTGAAAATTCCAATTTTTCCCAACTTGCCATTTATAATAAACAGTCAAGACATACTCCACTTCCCATGGGAGATTTATTTCCCCCCATTGTATGCGCCCAGCCTCTCATTGTTAGATTGCAGGAGTACAGGGCCGCTCGCATGGGTTTGTTTTGCCTTCAGCAAAAGGGCAATAGCGCGTTTTGTTCTGACAAACATCTCCCATCCTTGCACTGGCAAAGAGGAAGGGCCTGGCAGCAGATTTCTTTGCAAAATTGAGTTACATACTAAGATATAAATCCTGGATGTAAAATTTCCTATATTGTACATCCTTCTCTGGCTTCCAGACCTCATCACTGCCCTGATGATTAAGTGGTTATGGTTTAAACTTTGAAAGCATTTATTGTACTGTAAACAGACAAAGTGAGCTTTTATATTTAGCTTTAACTGAAATATCTTGATGATCTGGAAAAACCTGCATGATATCATCAAAAATTTAAAAGGCATTGCCTGATCTGGTTAAAGGGTGACTGAGGAAAAACTCTGCTCTTCCTAACTCTGTGAGAAATGATAATTGTGCAACTTTCAAATTGCCACAGAAGCTTTATTAGTATGGTGTCTAAGAGTTATTTATAATTAGAGATCTCTTGACCTTGACTCCAGTGATATTTGCCTCTTGCAATTTGCTCTTGAGGTCCAGCTATGTTTGACAATGTATTTCTGTGTAAGTAAGTCCATTGAAAACTTGTTTACTTCTTTAAAAATGTAAATTAATAATAAAAATCCCCCTCATTCTTCCCTGCTTTACCTGTTTCAGAGCAGAAACCTGCTAGTGCTGTCTGTATAAAACTATTGTATCTGTGTTTTACCAGGGTGGGGGGAACAGTAACAAAAGGAGTATAATGAGACTGTTACTCCTGTGACTCGTAGAGGTTACCACAATTTCAGACTTTATCTAGACACTTGCTAGTAATGGCCATCAGGATCAAAAGGAACTTTTTGGTGACTTAATTATGCATCATTAAGTCAGCCTGCAATTAGCTCTGCTGACAGAGCTAACCCTGCTCTGAGGAGAGTCAGCATGCTCATAGAAACTCGCCCTGCACGTGACTTTGCATAACGATGTTCATTAGGACAAAAGCAGGTAGAGGTGATTTCTCTTTCATAAGCTGTGTGGGGTGAGCAGAGCATGTGAGATGAACGTCTCTTTGCTAGTCACTTTTCCAAGCAATCCAAAAGGGAGTGGGTAAAGCCCCATGCAGAATGCTGAGGGTTAATACAGCCCCACGCAGAATGCTGAGGGCTAATACAGCTGCATCAGCTGGGAGCCCACAGCCTGTGCTGTCATCAGGGCGCTCTGCTGTTGGGTGGGAGCAGGGGAGGGAGGCACAGGAAGAAAAACCACTGCTTAATTTAGGCAGTGATGAATGGGTTGCTGTGTAGGATGTTTCACTCCTGGATGTCTGGAGTGATGCAGATGCTAAAAAGGGAAACATTTTCTCATTGCATCTTTACAAGCAAGGTGTCATGGGTGGCAGCTCACCCTGGCCTACACCTTTCAGTGAGGCTGCTTAAGGTGCTTGGGGGTGGAGGGTTTTAATCATATATAATATTATAGTGCTGTGCTTCTTTCCCCTGTCCTGCCCACATCACAGCCCTTTTGTCCAGGCATTGGCATTTGCTCTTGTATCTGGACACATCAAATATGACACCCTTCTGGGCTATTTTTTTCCAGACCTGTAGCTTAAATATGTTAAGGTGTATCTTCAGATTGAGCAGGCTTAGCCAGAGTATGTGAAAGACAAAACAGGTATGTTCAAGCATCTCTGGCAAAGAATTGTGTAAGAAGCTTTTAAAAAATGGTGCTGTCAGCTAATGTTGTTGTGAGAGAGAGTGTATTTAATTTTTATACACAATGTCTGATCAAGTGGATGTTGCTTGTGGAGGCTGTAGGTGCTGGTGTCACAGGCAGCCCAGGGACAGTCCACCGTGATTTGGATAACTAGATGTCCAGCAGTCTCAGATACAGTAATTTTTTCCCTGTTTAGGATGGATTTTGGGGAAATACATTATTTTCCTGACGTTCCTGGATAACCTTTTTCTGATTGAGTCTTTATTGAAGTCATACTGCAGTGCTTTTATTGAGAAATGGCTATTGTACAGCTGAAGGTTCTGGGCATGGACACAACACATGAATATGTGTTACTTCACATTTCTTATGAGAATCAGTGCCGTGGAATGTCTAGTCTTATGTCTCCCTTCAGCTCAGATGTAATTCCACATTGTGGTATGCTTTCCTTTAGATCTTAAGTGCATATAGGAACTGTATAGCTACAGTTGTAGTGTATAGCTCACCCTGCATTTTAACTAGTACACTACGCTTTCATCCCCCTCCTCTTTGTTATACTGGCACAGCTGAATGTGTGGATATGCATGGAACAAGAGTAGGGAAGAATGCAGGTTGTATAACAAAAAGAAAGCACAAGAAAGCTCAAGGTCAAAGGGTGCAATCTGTTAGACCCAGGTATGAACCAGAGAGAACCATGGTGGGAACCATTGCACAAAATCTTGGGAAGAGTTTTCAGATTTCTTGGTCCAGGTCTGCTCTGGCGTATGGGTGTGGACCACTGGTGTTACATCACAGCCCTTTCATTTGCCACGTGCTGGTTACGGGTTAGGCTGATACAGAATGTGCTTGGTGTGATACTGAGATCCTGCCTGCACATGCTGTGTGCTGGTGACATTCAGACATTTAATGTCCCTCATGCAGGCCTGAGATCATAAATGGCTTTTATTTGTAGAATTTGGATGAATAAATTGTCTTTTCTTAGCCCAGCCTAGCCTTACTAGCTTTCTATTTTAGGAGATAACGATAATTGCTAGCCTTCATGCATATACCCAACTGTTTTGCCAGAGTTAAAATCAAGTTTAGTTAAAAGCTATCTCAGCCTAATGAGACAGAACTGGGCTATTAGTTTACTTTGATTCTAGACATTCAGCATATCTGTGATATTAGCAGAAGGGAAATACTGATGTTAAAAAACTCTTGCAAAATATTTTAAGGAACCCAGAAAGAGTAAGTAATTGCCTTTGTTGCTATAGAATAATGAAAGCATGTTATCGACCCCTTCTATGACACATGAGCACTAGAGTAAGTGCAGCAATGCTACCTTTGGCTTACAATAAGCAATTAAACAGGTAAAGATACTTCATGGATCCCTGCTTCCTCCACTTAACTGGTTTTGGCACCAATAAATGTAAGGATACTGGACTAAATAGACCTGTTATGTAAGGTAATTATTCTATTCTGACTGCTTCAGAAATTCAGAAGCAGAGCTAAGTGCTTTAAAAATCTCTTTCTTGGTTCCATATTTGAGAAATTTCAGCTTCATGGAAGCTTTTTCGATAAAGCTGAAAAAAAAGGGAAAATACATCGGGTTTTTTGAGGGATTAATGTAACAGAGACTGTGTCGCAGTTTGGCAGGACTCTGGTCAGAAACGTGGAAGCTGGCACGCTAGGGAGAAGCAGTGGTGCTAGGAAGCTGAGGAATGGGTGCTCTTTAGAGCTACAATTCAGCACCCACTGATCCCATTCCTTGTCACAATCAGAAGGCAAATTGCATAGTTTCAGATTTAGCGTCAGAAAACGCAAGCTGGAAGGGACCTCAAGAGATGATGTAGTATCCTCCCAAAACCAAAGGCCAGATCGGCTTACCAAAGCCACCCTGACAGATGTTTGCTTGTCCCCCCCTGAGTCCCATGCTGGAAATTCCAGAGCCTGCCTCAGTGACCTGTTCCAGTGGCCTGGAGCCTTGAGCTGGCACAGAAGAGCAGAGGGATCCATTACATGCTGTCAGTCCTTGTCATTTCATGATTTCAATTTGTAACATTTGTCCTCTAGAGCAAAGTCCTGGTATTAGGTCATCTCAGGGTTGCTTTTCAAGTCCAAGTTGTGTCAACAGTCTGTGACTTGCATTTTATCACAAGAATACCATGGTGCTTAGTCCCTTTTTGGTTTTTTAAGGGATTTAAGAAGAACAACACTGACAGAAAGAGGGACATACACCAAAGGAACATCCAAGTTTGGGGATAATAAAATATGGAAAATGCTTTGCTCCAGGCTATCTCCTCTGTGCCTCAGCTGATGGACATTCTCTTTCTGCTTCACTGGTCTTCCAGGCCTTCCCTCCCCTTGGTGCCTTTGTCCCCTGCGGCTGGGCACAGCAGCTGTAGCACAACCCTTGCAGTTCAGTGCTGTTTGCCACATCAGTCTCTTCAGATGTGCTGAATTGCCCCTTACCAGGAGAACTGTTTGAGTATCTCACGTTTGAATGGAAAGGAATAGGAGCATGGGGCTGAGCCAAAGATTTCTGATGTGACATAAGACATTGTGGCATCCTCTGGGACAGAAGGCATTCAATGCTCCTGGCTTCAGGTTCACATTCTGCCATCAAAGTATTTCAGAATCGCAGTGAAAAGTGAGTGTCAGCTGCCAAGATAGTACCAAAATACCTGAGTGAGAGTCATTATGCCAATTAAAGACCATGAGAACTACAGTTTCCCACACCTACAGGTGGAAAACAATATGCCCTGCAGCCCTCACTGCTGTCATACTGCTGTCACCCCAGCCTTGGCCTTCCCTGAAAAAAGGTCTTTCTCCCCCTGCTCCCAGCTGAGATGTGCCACCGCCCCGGAGCTGGGTGGAACATCGGGCTTTGCTGCCACCCAACGGGGAAGCGCAGCAATCCTGATGATGCTCACTCAGGCCTCCTTATGTAGTAGCTTCATGTAAGCAGTCAAGATTGTGCTGAAAGCAAGATGAGAAATAACACTGATTGCTTTAGAAGACAGGAACTTTTTGCAGTGGTGATTTTTGTAGCTCGTTCCTAACAAAATCTGAAGTCTGTACAGAGGTTGCCTGGCAGTCTTTGAACCTGAAACAGCACGAAAAACAGAAGAGGTACTTTCCCTCTTCTGCTGAGTACATCTATAATGATAAAGATTGAATCTTGGTAGAGGATCTGAGAAGCGTTTGAGGAAAGGGAGACGTACTTTTGCGTTGCTGTGTAATTCTCCCCTTTGGTTATCAAGTTTTGCAGTGGGTGGGTGATTAATGAGGGTTAATGAACCAAGTAACTGGCAACAAATGCATTTGTTTGTTTGTTTGCAGATTGTGCTGGCTGTGGAAGAGACATAAAAAATGGACAAGCATTGCTGGCTCTGGATAAGCAGTGGCACCTGGGGTGCTTTAAGTGTAAGGCCTGCGGGAAGGTCCTAACCGGGGAATACATCAGCAAGTAAGTAACCTCTGCCTCTCCTCTGTGCTCTTGGCATGAGTTCTTGTTGCTAATGGAGAAGAGTTTGCAGCAAAGTTCACTTTTCAAAATGCAGTTTTGACTACCTTTTCATATACTCCAAAGCCTTTGTTCCCAGTGAGAGATGAGTTGGGAAAGGAACATGAACTGAAAAGTGCAACTGAACGGTGGTATTTAATGATCGTAGACTATATTTAATACCAGTACAGGAGAGGGTATATCTCCATGCTCCCACAAAGCATTAGGTGAATTCCTGCATGTGTTTCCAGTATTAGGAAGATAAAACTTAGTGCCATTTTGCTTTCTAACATGTGATTTTGAGAAAAAAAAAGTAGGAACCTGTCCCTTGCTTGCCTTTGCTAGAGAATAGAGTAAATGTGATGATGTGACTGACCTGTCACTGTGTTTCTCATCTCCGTGTAAGAAACTAATGAGAGGAGTTTTGAGTGGAAGGAAGTGCAGAGAATGGGGAAAAGTGATGTAATGATAAAGTAGAGGGAATGAAGATATAGTCTCTGTTCCCCCCCCTTCAAGCATATAACAAAGAGAAAAAATAGCAAAGCAATGTATGTTTCACAAATCTGTCATTAGGGGGTGTATAATATTTAATAAAAAGTAGTGTCTGTGATTTCTCAAAAGAAGTTCAGTGCCTGAGAAATACTCCTAAGCTGACTAGTGTTTCCACTTCTACTATATGTATGTTCCTTGTTCGTACTAAAAAACTACATAACCTTGCACTTAAACGTAACTACTTGTGCTCTTGCAGACTATCAAAGATTTTTTTTGCTGAAGTGAACAAAAACAACATGACTATGATAAAGCCTGTGATCTCCTCTGATCCCCATGGACATAGTCCCACTGATTCCCTAGAATTGCACCACCTGGAGGTGTAGAGAGTCTGTTCTAAAGAATGAGATTTATTTCAGTGGTTTATACGGTTGACTTTTCTTGACGGGAATATAAGGACTAATTCTAAGAGGCACTAATGAGAATATGATTTTTTTTTTCTGCTTATGCAAAATATCTCTCTTGAATTCCTTCCTATTTGCCTGTTGTTGTCTGTAAGAGTTCCAGACTGAAAACGAGGGAAGAGTATAAGTCATGCTGTAGCCTGTTTATTAAAGGTAGTTTGTAATTTGTGGGTTTTCTTTTTCAGAGACGGTTCTCCTTATTGTGAAAAGGACTATCAAGTTCTTTTTGGAGTCAAATGTGAAGCATGTCACCAGTTCATTACTGGGAAAGTCCTAGAGGTAGGTGTTTTGTAAACTAGAGTTTAAGAATTGGGCCATGTCCCATTATGTCATCATGCAACTGCAGAGACTACAAAAAATTCTCATAGGAAAGGTTTATTCTCTGCTTATTTTAAAGCAGAGTTACTAATTTTCAGAAATATTTTCAGTGTTTTAGCTTTGCAGTCATCAGGAAAAACATGAGATAGGGAATTAATTGCACTAGTTTCTATGGATCTGTGGTTTCTATGTTTATTTTTTGATGGTGATGTGCAAAGTCTATTGCACTGCTCATTCTGTGTCAGATTTTATGTATTTCTAGAGGTAATTTGAGTATTGGAGTCCCTTTTGGCAACTGTAAGTTTGCCAAAACTTATGGGAAGAGATTTCTCTTCTCAAATGAGGCCAGACAATCTGAATGGTGGTGAGAAAGTGAGAGGGAAAATTTGCTAGATAGGTAAATTGTATGTTCAGAAAGAAGAGGGCAGAAAACATCTGAACCATTTCTTTTGTTGACTCTTGAGTCCTCAGCATTCTCATTGAAATGGGCAAATCTTTTGAGAGATGTGTATTTCTTGTTGTCAGTACTGATCTCCATCTCCTATGGCTGTCATGAGTCCTCTCTGAGCTGGAATTCTTGAACTATGCATGGATCCCTCTGTGTCATCATGGAAAAGTTTAAGGGGCAAAAATGCAGAGGAACCTTCCTTGTCACACTGTCTTTGAGAGACAAGAAGCAAAACTGTTATCTCCTTTCCCTTTAGGAAACCCTGTTCAGTGGAGAGAACCTAAGCTTTGAGCTCAGGTCTGGAGATGGGCTGTATAGCTTGACTCCAGCTTAAGCGATTCTTTTTGGTTTTTAATACTCCACTTTTCCTGGAAAAAAAAGCCTTTACATAATAAAGTTTGTGGAAAAAATGGGGAACCATGAAGAACTTCAATTAGAGGTCTGTTTTGTGAAGAAGAAACTGGATGTACTGAATGTTTTACAGTGAATAACAGAAAATAAACCTGAAAGTGTTACAGAAGTAAAATCAGCTGGAATTTGCTAGTGAATGTGTGTTACAGATTCTCTTCTTTGTGTCCCAGATATCAGACTGTGTCAGCCCTCATGTGAGAAGTTTCAGGTTTGACATAATGTGGTAACAGCTTGTGGTTTTATTTCCGGAGGTTTCTCTGGTTCAGTGTGCAGAATGTTAACCAGGATGGTAGCCACCAAATGAGGGACCTGGAACATGTGTGGACACCTGGTGCGTTTATCACTGCATGTACTGGAAGGAAGTATGGGGTTTTCTCAATAGCCAGGCTCTTAGTCTGCCTCCTTTGCAATGTGTATCCAATTCCTTTGGAGACCCTCATAGATAATTAGTGAGAACAGTCTGAATTTTCCCTTGAGTAGGAAGGCTGTGTCTCTGACTTTAATGTAGCGGTCTGCTACCATCTGCTTATCTGTTCCTGCCTACTGATGAGTTTTTCAGTTTAGTACTATGTATTGGTGACACCATGGTTGCATTCCAGTGCAGGAGGCACTGCAGGAGAGAAGTAATTGGATTTGTGAGATTGGGAAGCATAAGATAATTCTAAAATTACTTTAGATGCACGTTAGGTGCTCTAACCTACAAGCAATGCAACCTATTCAGAGGCATGGAGATGAAAATGATAAAAGAGAAGATTATTTGAGTCTGTGGAGAGCTGGGAAGAAATAAACTGTTCCTGTTTGGAGCCTGTGTAGTGGATGCGAATATAGCAAGGTTGCACTCGTGTTGCATCAGTGGGAAAGAAACCTAGGTTTTGAGATTATTGTGAGCTGCATCCTTTCAGAACTGAGTAAATTGAGACTAAGGAAAGATTAGTTCAATTGAACTAGGGTTTAGCTGTCCATCCTAATCTAAGCTAAAGTTTAGGTTATCAGATACATCGTGTCCCAGGCAGAACCTTGATGTAGTCATTTTGGCCCCAAGGTTGGCTTCTCACTCCATAGCTCTTACTCTTCCAATAGTTATTTATTATCAGAAGAAGAGACATTTCGCTGAAGCAATGAAACATGTCCAACCTCTTGCAAGGATCTACCTCTTCTAAGAGTCAAAATTAGATAAAAAGGTAAAGATTTTTCCATTTGACCTAGCCCCTGCAGAATCAGAATATGCTGATGAATTAGAAAAAGACCCTTTGAATGATCTTATCAATACATGGAAATATTAAGCATGCTAAATTCTGGGTAAGACTAGAAATTTTGCATGAGTATTTGTGGTTGTCATTGATTATCAGAGGCACAACCCATCATAATACAGTAGAGGGCAGCAGTAGTTCTCAATATGTAACTTAAGACCAAACTCCTCTAAAGCCTGTAGAAGCTGAATTATTCATTTAGTGTAACTCTTTCCTGATCTGTTTAAATGACATTTGAAAGCTGACTGCTATCAGAAGGGTGTAGATTGGACAAGTCCTTAGAAACTTTTACCAACAAAATTAGCACTCTGTAGTCAGGGAGCCATGCAGACATTGGCTTAACTGTGTTACAGTATTTATTACCAGCCCAGATAGTCCATGAATAGACTTTTCCAGGTATCATCTGAGAATGTAGATGCAGGAGAGACGTTCAAGCACTTTCTGTCATTATGGGGTGCTTGAAAAGATTAGAAGCCTCAGGTAAGCAGCTTGCATTCAATAATCAGAGCAGTTCATCACAACTGGAAGCTAGTTTCTTGGCTCATCCTAGAAACTTTTTACACTGTCAAGAGATGCACAGTTCTGAAAGGGCAGTATTTATGCCTCTAAATTGGACTAAAGGAACTAATAAGTCAAAATGTAGGGTGAGAAAATCATGTGTCAGCACGTACGTCCCCCTTGGGCAGAAGAGGTAGTCTAAAGAATGGGGGTCAGAGTATGACATAAATTGTCTGGTAACAACGGAAATGAGAGATCAGAAGCCACAGTCTCTTCAGGGCCACAGAAGATAATTCACAGAACAGGATGCCACAGTTTACAGAGGGCTTCAGACCTATTTGAGGCAGGACAATTAACAACTTCCTTATCCAGTACAGGAAATCACCCACAACCTCCAGTACACCTGAAGTTTTAATTTAGATGAAGCTTGAGATTTTCACAGGAGGATTACTGTCTTCCCTCTTTGTTTTCTTTGGCAACATTTCTTTGGCAGAGTTGGGTATTTTTGATGATTTATATCATGTGAGTTGTCTCTTGTCCTGCTGCCTCTCTTGGGAAGGAAACCACATTCTTGGTGTGAAGTTAGCACAGTTATAGGAACTGTCTAGGTGGAGGTTATGGCATCACTGACCATCCCAAGTTACACCTACTAATGTCCAATGGGAAAAAAACCAGAACACTTCGTGTTTGGCTTTTGTTAATAAAAATGGTAGTAGTAAATTCACTGTTCAGTATCTTTCATTTTATTTGTCAATAAAATAATTTATTATGTCTGGAGCAGAGTATACTATTTCATCATCTTCATGCAAAGAAATTACTAGAAGAGATTGGAGGGAAGTATGTAGTACATTGTATACAAACACTTCCCTCCAGGGGATCAGAAATTATTAGCGGCATGCCATCATAGTGCTGCTTTATTTTCTTCTCATTCTTATTACATCTGGGACAGTCTATAGAAAAATCGAAAAAAATGATGGGAAATGAAAGCATGAAACGTAGCTTTGGGTTCATAGAGGCTGGTGATATCTCTTTTTCCAGTAAGAGATTGATTTTTTAATTTAAAGAGAAACCAAGATGCTTTGCAGCATTGCAGGCTTGCATCTCCTACTCATTTTTGTCTCTAGTATGGTTTAGCACCTCTGAAAAATCAGTCTTTCAGTCTTCTACAATGAGCAGCCAGAAAGAGAGATAACCACTCTTGATGTGGACCTAAGAGGCTTCATCTCAGAAGCAACTATGCTGTGCCCCTGGTAGGTACCCTCAGCAAAGCCTGTCAGAAAGGCCAAGGTTTGAGTTCAAACCTTGAGATTCAAGCCTTTAGAGGGTGGACTCCCTCCAGCCGTTCTGTAGAGGTGATCTGTCTGCTCAGTTTAGAAATGCATTACTAGAAAAACAGCATTTATTTTGCTAATATTCACATACCATGGAAGAATGCTCATTTTTTTAGGCCGTAGCTCTAACTACTTTCAGTAGCCATGAAAATATGCAAGAAAAATACCATGTACATTTAGGTCAGCTCAGGTATTTATCATGTATTATTTGGCACATAACTTTCTGTGACAAATAGTCATAGATGATAGATGAGTGCATCCCAGCACGATAAATGTGATAAGTATCCAATATGAAATAGATATTGCAAACTTTCTTGAGCATACCAGATACTTTAATACTTGAGTATTTCAGAATAATGTTGTCAAGGCAACAGAGGTCAGTATTCTTCCTTGGGCTTCTCCAGCAGAAAGGAATAATTATTTATGGAAAATTATTGGTTTCCCATTAACTCTGGTGAAAAATGGTTTTATCAGGCAATAGCAGCACAGTGAGAGTGAGGACTTGCACATAGACTTTCCACTAAGCTATTGTTTTCATAGCTTCAAGACTTGCCTATTGAAAGATGCCCATCTGATGCTAATCCTCCAAATTTCTGTGTAGACCTGTGTAACTCCACAAACCTAAGTAAACTTCAGCATGTATTTAGCTATTTGAAAGATGCTGGCCTAAATAATTTTTGTCTTATGTGGTTATCATACACAATATAACTATTCCTCCAGGGCTTAATTCAAAATATGTTAAATCAATGAGAAGTTTTCCATTGACTTCAGAGAATGGTGGATCACGCCTATGTCCATGTAATTAATCTGTGCTTATCCAAAGTGTTTTATGAAACTTCTTAGTAGTCTTTCAGTTCTGCAGAAAGAAGATAGCATGGCAGAAACAGGTGGATAATTTGTGTGAAATCTTACAGAAAGCCTGAGATTAAGATTCAGGTCTTATGATTTTCACTTTTGTTGGCTATTACTGATATGAACAGGATTCAATCTCCTGTTCTAGAGATTGAGTGTATATACCTACTATCAAATCCCTCAACCATCTTGCTACCCATTTATTTTTGTAATACTACTTGCTTCATATTCATTTGGAAAATAAAAAGGCACTGTGTGCTTTTTCTTGGCTGTGCATAGCTCGAGTTCCTGTTCTGATGGGCTGCTGCCTGCCTTGTGTTTGTTTCCTGTGCGCTGTTGAAACTTGCCCCCCACCTTGTAAGCGGTGGCTTAATGCCATTTTAACAGATGGACCTGAAAAGAGAAATGCCAGGGCACCAGAAGGCTCCCTTGACTTCAGCCTGCAAGGTCAAGTTCTAAATGTGGTTTTGATTTTGTAATTTATGCTGAGCATAAGTGTTCAGATGGTTCAGTCCATTGACTTTCAGGGAAACTCCATGGCCTACATGTTTAAGTAATTTATTGTAAGCAGGTTTAGGTTCGAAGCTCACATGAAAACATCACCCTTGTCTGCAAAGATCCATGCAGTGGAGTTGAGTTAGGTACTTCAACACATTCATGCATCTGTGTCCTGTGTGCACTTTCTAGATTGAGGAACCATTTAGAGAATCTCTTAAAACAAGCACAGATTTATTTCAGTTCCATTGAGAAATGTTAAATGAAAGGCTAACATATCTTCTTCTGCTGAATGAAATATTTAGCAAGGCTGTTTTCATACTGGTTATGCAGGAAGTATCACAAAATGTGTCATTTACTGGATTTTAATGATGTAACCTGTACTGGCAATACAGGTTGGGATTATGTAAAATTTAAAACACTTCTATAAATGAAGTAATTGATGAATTGAACAAAGACTGGTGATATGATGGATCCAAACAGGTTTGGTTTTGGTGGTATGTTAAAGTTGTGATAAAATAATATTCCTGAAGGATGTAGTACCAATCTGTTTTCATAGCACTATACATGTCTACTAGTTTGGGTATCTTATCAGCTTGGAAGAGTCACCATTGTGATCTTCACACACCATAAAAATGCAGGGGAAAAGGCTGCACAGTAAATGAGAAGAAGTAGTGGAGTTTAGTGCATGCTTTGTTAGTTCTGTGATTTGCTTTGTTTGTGTTTAATTTTACCTGTTACAATAAAGGGGAAAACATGAATATGTTGCCTGAACATCCCAGGTAAATTATAAGAAAAAGCAGAAGCACCTGCTGTCATCGTTTACCCTTTTAGACAGGTACATACTGCAGACCACAGGGCTATTCTGATTATGGAAAATACCTGTTGAGAGATCAGATAGGGTCAGGGCCCAGGGCCCACTGTAAACTCAACAAACCTGTGTGTCTGAAGCATCATCTCACCCAGAACATGCAAACAGGGTAAAGGGTATATACCAGTGTCAGAAGTGGCCCCAGCACTCTGCCTGCATTAATCTGAATTGAACTAGAGTACCATCTCAGTGTAACTAAGTGTTTCTGACAAAACTGGACTAACACCCAGAAGGCTGTATAAATTCTTCAGAAGCCGTGGAGGTAATTTTTAATAACTTGCAGAGCAACAGAGCGCTTATTTCATACTCAGTAGTCGCCTTTCCCCGAGGGAAAAATGTTCTGAATTGTATCAGCATCAAATAGTGACACAGGAGCGATGAGAAATGGTCCTGCCCCTGCCTGGGTTGGTGTTCTTCCCCCTTTTCCTTTTTCAGAATGGGTGGGCCGAGTTTGCTGGGGTGGGTTTAATGTGCAGGGAGGGTGATTTGCTTGTTTTGGTGGGTGTGTGTGGGAGAGTGCCTGAGTGCGAGCAGAGGAGGAGTGAGGCTCGGGGCTGGGTGCGCTTCACTGCGAGCTGGTTCGGTGAGCACACAAGCCATCATCTGCACATCGCTCCGCTTCAGCGGAGGTGGAGAGAGTCTGCCCTTCAGGCTGAGGAGGGAATGGACTTAGCCTGAAGAATTACTCTCAGAAGGTAAACCCCTTCCTGTGAAACTAAATCTGAACTGGAAGGGGTCATGGCTTTCCTTTCGGAGCTGGGGTGGAGTGTGCAACTTTGTGTTGTGACTGAATAGCTTGCCAGTGGTATCGTAACAGGGTACTTGTACTTTTATTTCTGTGCACCAGAAGGATTTTTTTCTTTTAAAGGCTGTGTGTAATTCTGTGGTTTAGATAAACAGAGTGCAGCTAATGTGTTTTTAGACTGCCAGGAAGAGAGGAGAATAGCAGAGAGCTTGGGCTGTTTCTGATTGCAACTGATTGCTGATGGATGGAGGAACAATACAATTCTTTATCTCAAATAATGCTTAATATAGTTTATTAGCTCTTTTGATTATTTCTGGAGATTTGCTGCATAGAAATGAGATTAGAGTTTGCTTCCAGTCTCCCTTCCTTTTTGCTGAGAAATGTGTTTTGTTAGTTAATGTAGAACGCTGAGTTTTGGTTTTGTTTTGGTTTGGTTTTTTTCCTAATGTGGGGTTTGTTTGTGTAAAAATGGGGAAATGAAAAGTTTAATAATAACTCAGGATATGGGTAAATGGTTCACACAGGTTTTCTATGTAGCTCAGTAGCAGCATAGGTTTAACTTAATTTAGACTAGCCATCCCTGATTAAAAATGTAGAATAAATATACTTTCAGAAAAATAATGTGAATTTGGCAAGAAGGATACCTGTAGTTGGGAAAGACTTGACACATAAAGATGACAGAGTATCTGAAGTTGACAGAGCCCTAACAGAAGTTCAGTTGCTATGGCAACATCATCACAAGGCATTAACTTCTCAGCAGTGGTTTGGAAACCATCCTTCAGTCAATTTGAACATCAATAGGAAGGGGAGGAATGTTAAGAGGATGTAGGAATGGTGAATAAGAAGAGCAAGTCGTAACAAGTAATTTGAAAAAATAACCAATTAAAGCTTCCTTATTGCCACAAAGGGATTTATGAAATCTTGCAGGTGCTTATAAAACTATGTATAAATTGCTGTCGTGAGTACAGTGTTGCTGTTTAGGATCTATGTTTCCTAGCACAGCATCTGTAGCTTTTACCTATTTAATTTAATTAAATATACTCTGGTGTGTTTCTTGCAGTAAATATTATTGAAAAACTTCAGCAGGCTGATCAAAATACTGTAAAATGACATTTCAGTAAAGGCATTTGCATTAGCATAAAGCCTCTTGGCACCCACAGCAGCCTTTGTGATTATATAGCCATTGCCTGTATTCCAGTAACACACAATAGGTACTTAAGTAGCTTTTTCGTGTCTTAGAAGTGCGCATAACACATGCCACTTTTTAGTAGAAGAGTAACTTACCTGGATGACTTTATTTTTCTTGTTACATAGCTGTAGTAAGAATTCAACTACATGGTTGTCACTGCAGAACGTGTCTTGTTCTTCTCTTGGAACAGTCAGCTTTAGGGAAAACATAACACTCTCTTTATTTTGTAGCTCCCATTGTTTCTTCTGTTCATCTTTAAACCTTTGCACTGTGCTAGTGCTACCTGACACAATTGTGCACAACAGTGATATAAAATTAATAATGATCCCTGCACCAAAGTACTCATGCTGAAAACAAAACTTCCTCCAGTGCCAACTGGGATGTAGTGATAGGGGAGTGTGTGGTACGCTGCAGCAATATAAAATTATTTCAGCCAGTAACTTTTTGTTTCTCCCCAACTGAGATCACAATGAAAAATGCATTAAATAGTGATTTTTTTATTTTTTTATTTTTTTTTTCCCCAGGATTGTGACCTTTCATTTTTAAATACTGCTTTAAGTCCTTCTGTCAGTGGAGAGTTTGCTACTGACTTCTAGAGGAGCAGGATAAGACTTAGACCTGTCCCCTGTAAAAAAGTAATTGTTGGGAAGAATGCAGCAATGACATGTTTCAAACTTTAGAAGAGAAGAGCCTGTTGGGGCAAGTCTGTAGCTGTCACCCATTTGTAACAGGCTCCATCTGGGTATTGTGCTCCATGTTCACTCTGGGAGCACTCAGTCCCATCTCTGCTTTGTCAGGATGCTTTGGGGTAGGGGTGAAGGGGGAAGAAAGAAAAACAAAAAGAAAACCTGAAAGATATGTCTGGAATCTCCAGGGACTTTGAAGTCCACAGAATTAACACCTGTCTTTCCTGAGCAGGTGTTTTACAGATTAAGAAATATGATACACATGAGTATTTGGTGGGTGACTAAATGTTTGAAATGACCACCTGGAGCACAAAATGGGTAGATTTTAATTACATGCTCATGCTACATTAGAAGATCATACAGGTCTAATAATTCTTTGCATAGATATCTGGGATGTATGATATTTATTACAACCCTTTTTCTTTGTAAGAGGGAAAAATAGCACACAGTAAGAGATGCACCTTTTCATCACCAGCAACACGGATACTCTGGCATTTAAACTGTGAAACTAGCTTGGGATGTTTTCTGGCTTGCAGAAGTCTCTGAAATGAGCATCATAAGTCACTTGACTATGAGTTAAAATGTTAAAAAATTGACTTTCACACATAGGGTTCAGAGAGAGAGATTTGTTATGTATATAGATAGATCTATTGCTTTAAATTCTGTAAAGCAGTTGCATCTTGGCTGGCAAATGTTTTTTCCTGGCAATGAGGAGAGTAAGAACTGAAGCAGAAAGAAACTTTAAGCAGACTTATCTCAGCAGCACCCTTGAACTACTGCTGAGGCAACAATTGTGGAGACTCTGTACTTGGCTGAAAACTGTATGGCAGCAAATGATGTTAGGTATGCATTTCTGCTTTACATCCATCACCTCTTTCCTGTTCTTCACCATAGTACTATGTTGTATCATGGTTATTTTGTTGGAACAGTTTTCCTATGGTAACTAGAAATCTTGATTTTATATGGAGCTGAAGAAAACAAGTTAAGGAGTAAAATCCCTGTGTCTTGGCTATGACGCATACCCTGATGGGATGTGCATGCCCGCTAGGATTCAGAAGTATGCTTGCATAGTTTTGCATCTGTAATTGGAAATCATATGTATCAGCAGTGAGAAAACTGACAAATAGAACAAAAAAAAATGGACTTCTGCCAAAAAGAAAAGGTTTTGCTTTTAGCAGAGTACATTTTTGGAGGTCTGACATTTACTCAAAGTTATTCTATTTGAAAAAGTGACAAATATTTCTGTGCACTAACTGTCCACTGGTTACCTTGATGTCCTTTGAAACTTCCATTTTAAATTCAGTGTAACATAAAAGACTTTGGCCAGAATTACAAAACAAGAATTCCTGAGAAATGTCTGAATATAGTGAAATCCAGGCTCATAATTTTGTATTGGTGACCCTGGAGTTAAGAGCAATGTAGTTGGGAAGAAAAAGTTTTTAAGAAGATCTGTCCCTTCCCTAGATTGTCACCTGTTGCTTGTTGTGACCTCTTGCTGGAAGATTTCCAAAGGTAGCAGGTAGCATTGCAGTTAATCAAGGATAAAACCCATTCTTTAAGCTTTTTAAAACATTACTGCATCAGAATAGTTGCAATGACAGTGACTTTTAGGATCAGTTTGTTGCATGAGCAAGCTCTAGTCACTAAAATAAAAGTATTCCCTGCTCAATTCGCTCCTGAAATGTTTACCTTTTAGAACAACCTGTGAGCCAACCAGGTACAAATTAGTACATATTGAGTGCTTCATGTCTGCTTTGTGTCTTACAAGCTCCATTTGTTTTATATTCTCTGGTTATTTTCTACGGCTGTACTGTGTGTGACCTCATGCTCAGTTTCTTTCCCCCCTCCCTTGGCAACTTTTATCTCTGTTGTTCTTGGGACACTCCCTGTGAACTGAATGCAGACATCAGAATGGAGACCAGGCTTTGCTAAATAACATGCCAAAGATTGCACAGTTCCTGAAACAGCCTTCTCACAGAAAACTGGAAAGACAGTTTTGTGTTGGATGAGCAAGAAAATAAGCTACAGTTATTTGGATCTAGTGGTGTGCTATGCAGAGGTCTGGCAGGGCTGGGAGTCTGAGAATTTGAGTTATCTGCTTGGCTCTGCTATAAGCATCATTTTTGACACAAACTCTCACTTGCTTCATCAGTTAGGAGGTGGTTTGCACTTGTGCACTGAACAGGTTAACACGAGTTTTGCCTAGTGCCACACAGACCTGTTTTCTCAACCTACCCCATGCTACAGAGCCCTGTCGCAGCGCTGGACCCTCTGGGTCAGTAGCAATCCTGGTGCTGATGGAGAACCCCCAACTCCAGAACTTCTTCTGGCACTGCACTTGAAATGTCTCTCTGGACCACAAGCCACATCAACACAAGCTCCCTTCTAGCAGCAAAGCCTCTGCTCTCCAGGGATTTTGCTGCTTAGCCAAGGCAGCTCTCAGTGAGCTGATTTAAAGGGGTTTTTCCAGTGTAACCCTGGACTCTGACTCGAATCATTCTGCTGGTTTGGTCAAGACCTGTGCTCCCTAGGAGCAGACAATTGCATATGTAGCAGCTTCTCTCTGTGTACAGACCACTGGAATGGATTTTAAGGTCAGAGAAACTGCTGAACCCATCTTGCTTGACCTTCTCTTTTCAAAGTAATAGAGCTTTTCCCTAGAAACCAAATGAAGCTTATCCTTTGGGAAATTATCCTGCCTTGTCATGAAGACTGCAGAGTGATTGTAAGGCCACATATTTTTCCTCTTGCTGCTTAAATTACCTTTACTTTTTAAAAACTTCACCTTATTTTGAGGTTAAATTTGTCTGACTTCAGCTTTTTGATGTTGTCATAGTTTTTCCAATGGGATTCAAAAGCTTATGCTCTTTCCTGCAATTATCTACTTTCTTTGCTTTTAATCACCTGTCCATTCTGATCTAGTAATCTCTGAAGGCTCTCTCCAAATAGTGATTTGACTCTGAGTCATTCAGGTTCACAGCTGAAGACTCGTGTTTTTGATGGTTCTCCACTGAACTCTGTTCTGTATATCCACATGTACACACTCATCAGTGTTATAATGGTGATGCAGTATCAGTAGTCAAAAGAAAAGCAATTTTTTTTTTTTATTTTCCTTTATATTTTTTGTATACATTAAATGATGGGAAGAGTCAACCATTTCAGGTCCTCTGAGAGCATTTTCTGGGAGATAAGTAAGGATATTCTCAAACCAGCTCTCTCAGTTGCTGTTGCCCACAAAGCGTCCCTCAGTCTCACAGATCCCTGCTCTCTTGATTTGCAGGCATATTATGTTAGAGTATTAAAACATCCTTGTTGTGTTTAGATAGCTTAAACAAGCGTTGTCTCTGAGAGTCATCTGCAGATTCACCAGGAAAGGTTTTATATTCTGATTTTGGCCAGTAGCAGAGGTACCTCACGCTGTGGGTAGAAGGAAGTAATCGCTGCGATATCTGGCTCAGGAGAGCCTCCCCTGCTAACACATCCATCTGTCAGAGAACTGCCTAGCTCTAGTTTTCTTAAGACTCTTGAGTGCAAATTATTCAACTTTCCTAATTGGTAAATGTTGACTCGTGGCAAACACTATTCAAAAAAATCTTGCTCAATAAACAATATCAAACAGGAAAAATATGTTTTTCAGCATTGTCAAATTCTGACCAGAAAGATACAATTCCTGAATACTCCTGCATTTTCTGTGTCATCTTTCATCGTTTTTCATTTACAGCTCACAAGGGACCATTGCCTGATCTGTAATTTTTTTATTATTATTATTTGTTGTCATGCTTTAATGGACTCTTACTGTCTTTAAACATATTGTCCATAGTTATTTCTTTGGTAACTTTAGCTTTCTTATCAGTTATCTTTGTTCCTAACTTAATGACTTAATCATTACCCTTTTTTTTTCTTTTTTTTTTTTTTTTTTTAGTTAATAGTATCTCAGTTCTCATTATTTTTCTGTGCCTCAAGCATATGGGCCATGATAACTTTTTTGTTTGTATTTTAGAATACAGAATGTGGACATTCAGCAGGATGTCTTAAAAATTCATGTTTTATCCTTTTATGGTTATTTTAAGATCTAGAAGTATGTTCCTTTAACATTCCACATGCTTTTATATACATATATATATATGTGTGTGTGTGTGCATGTATGCACGTATAACTGCTCTTTACTTCTGTCTCTCTGTAAATGAAATCAGATCATGATTAGAATGGAAATAATTGCTAATTTTTGGAATTTCAAATAACCTTTTTATGTTAGGATGAAGTCTAGTATTTATTACCTGCTATCATATGCAAGACTTTGATTTATGAAATAATTCTGGTGATTTTTTTATGGGTTTTTTAAGAGACAAAGGAAGTTTGTTATTAACTTTCCTAGCTAAATTTCAGCAGGTTGAAGTCACCTATAATTCTACTGAGAAAGTTACTTCTAATTAAACAAGCTACTACTATCTCAGTCTTCCAAGATACTTCCCATTGTTTTGGAGATCTCATTGCAGCACTGCAAATACAACTTCAGTTAATGTCATCTGCTAATGCAGGTACATCAAGCTCTCTTACTAGAAGTTCAGCCAGAAAGACAGGTTGGGTGAAGAGTAGTCACTTCATGCAGAGACTTAAAAGGAGAAATGTGGTTTCGTTTCACTCTTGAACTCACATATTCCTCATAACTCAGTGGTCCTGTTGCCACCTAATGAAAAAAAACATGAGGATGACTTGGAAAGTAGGAGATTGCTGGAGTTATGGAAGATTTCATATTGTATGCATCCATTCACAAAACTCCATGCTGGCCCTTGACTTGTGCCATACAGCTAGCACTCTGCAGCAAACTGAGCCAAGGGCTTTCCTTTGCTTGCAGCAGGCTAGAAGGTGTGGCTGGAAGGGCTTTCTCACCTTGCAGCAGACTGATCACTCAACTGTACAGCTCAGCAGACCTACACAACAGTAGAAGTGTTTTACTGGCTGGGTGAGACAAAGTTATAGTTGTGCCAGTATTGGGCTGTTTGAAAAGGCCCATGGCACTAAGGTGAAGTTACTGTGAAGTAGCTTTGCTGATTGATTCTGATTCCAAACTAATCCAGCAATATGAATGTGGTCCTTTAGGTGAAGTACCTTTTAATGACAAAATCCACGCTGGACAAAATGCATACAAGATAAAGGAATATTTAGTTCTCTAGTGCTTTGTGAAACCTACAGATTACAGAAGACATAGAAAGTCCACACCTGTACTTAGGAACTGGACCTGTTCCAGCATTGTTAAGAAATGGAGGTGGGATTTGTATCAGGCCTTGCCAATTACTTTCTGTTGAGAAGTTACACAGAATCACATAATCACAGAATGTTGGGGATTGGAAGGGACCTCGAAAGATCATCTAGTCCAATCCCCCTGCCAGAGCAGGAACACCCAGATGAGTTCACACAGGAAGGCGTCCAGGCGGGTCTTGAATGTCTCCAGAGAAGGAGACTCCACAACCTCCCTGGGCAGCCTGTCCCAGTGCTCTGTCACCCTCACAGTAAATAAATTCCTTCTCAAATTTAAGCGGAACCTCCTGTGTTCCAGCTTACACCCATTGCCCCTTGTCCTATCATTGGACATCACTGTGAAGAGTCTGCCCCATACCCCTGACACTCACCCTTCATATATTTATAAACATTGATAAGGTCCCCCCTCAGCCTCCTCTTCTCCAAGCTAAAGAGGCCCAGCTCAAAATTTTTAAAAATAATCTGTGCAATAAACACAGTTTAAAAGAAAATTGAATGGCAGATGCTGGATTTTGCCCTCATATGCGCCTAATAGAAGGCAAATGAAGGCAGTGAATTCACAGAATTGTTTTGTAATTAGATTAGAATGAAACTATGCAGAAAATCCTGTTAATTCACTTACCTCTTCACTACAAAACAGAACATTAAAAAAACCACTGCATGCATTCAATGGTTAGCCTTCCTTTTTTCAGAACATACACATCTTAATAAAATCTAGCAGTTTCACTGGGCTAGCCCTTGACTAGCAGCCAGCACAGCCATTCTCCTACTTCCCTCCCCACCCCCTGGGGATAGGGGAGAGGATTGGGGGCAAGGATAAGGAGGCTTGTGGGTTGAGATAAAAACAGTTTAATAATAGAAATTTTAAAAAAACTTTTAAAACCCCTAATATTAAAATAGTAGTGATAATGATAACAGTAACAAAACATACAAATGAGTGATACCAGTGCTGTTGCTCACCACCCGCCGACCAAGCGCAGCCCCGTTCCCAGATAACGGAGGAGCGACAATCCCGAACTGAAACCGCAATCCCGGGAGAGCCAGAGCCCAAACGAAAGCCAGCATGAATTCCCCCCCCCCGCTTTCCAGTCAGCCCTGGAAAATATACTAAACATGATGGGATATGATCTGGAATATTTCACTGGCACATCCAAATGCCAGTTTGGGCTTTGCTGTTCACTGCACTTCTCCCTCCCTGTCCCAATGCAGCTGTGAACAGACAAACACGGTGGCCTTGAGCTCCAACAGCAACTAATAACATTGGTACTTTTATCAATGTTCTCATAACAAGGCTTACACTGAAACCAAAACACAGCTATTCTAACTACTAAGAAGAAAATTCTCTCTATCATAGCAAAACCAAGACACTCTGGATTGTCTCTGACTAACTACATGTTCAGTCACTGGGATTAGGTTTCTCTGTGCTTAAATGTAACGCAGGATCCTAACAGATGTTGTTGAAATCCTGGCAATAGGCAGTAGAGATGAGTCTGCTATTGCTTTGCTCCTCTGGACTGCCCAGAGTATTCTAACCGGCCACTTTGGGCTCCTGGGACTACATTTCATAACTGAGTGGAATTACCTTCTTTAGAGTACCAACCTCCTGCAGTTAACTGCATGGATAATATAAGCTCACAGCTTTACCTGTGTGTAGCAATAGGTGGATTTGCCGCATGAAGACAGAATGCATAGCTCCCATAATGATCACAGTTGGTAGTTGAGCATTTCACCTGGGTGTGCAACTTGCTCAACATTGGACATTGCAGAAAAGTGAGAACTCAAGGCAGAGCTGACAGTGCAGTCACAAGTGACTGCTAAGATCTTACTAGAGTAAGTCCAGTTGATATTCAGCTGCCATGAGGACTGTTTCTTCATGCCAGCAGAGCAGTTGCACAACTGGGGATTTAGCCTGAATCATTACTCACACCTTTCCTTAGAAAATATTGTATTCAAGCAGCTAATAATTGCATAGCTATCAGCTATCAACTAATGAGTATAACAATATTGTAGGCTGATGGAGTTCACACTAATAAGTTACAAAGTTTATTATAGTCTCTCTGTTCAGTAATATGCTAACATGACATTGGCAGTCACTGTTGGGATGTTGGGAAGTATTTTTGTATAAAAATCAGAAAATGGGCACGAATGAACAGTGCAAGTGTTCGTAGCAGCAGGACAGCTGCACTTTGGGTTTACCCAAGGCAGCACAGCAAGGAAGGCACTCAGGATCTTCCATGTCTCTTGCATGCATGTTGTCATTCAGATTTACACTCACGGCCTCACGCTCCATTTCCCACTTTACCCCAGTGGGGTGTCTTGTGTCTTGCAGCCCCATCAGCCTGGAAACTGCCAGTGTGAGCTCTGCTTCCCGCTGCTCCATCCTGTCTCAGGTTGAACAGTGGCAGAGACTGCTGAGAGCTGTTTCTACTGAGATATTGTGACAGTAGTATTAAAAACAGCTTTAGAAGGTCCTAGTTTTAAAGATACGTATCAAGCAAGAATTTATCAGACTAGAAAATTTTCAATTAATTTAAATTGTATTACACTTTCCTGCCTTTGGTGGTAACAGAGAAAATTATGGTAGATTCTGAACTCCTTGGAAGCAAAGGAGCTGCACTTTTATTTTTGTGTCTGAGAACAGATATTTGTAGTGACTTGCTAAACAGATAAGAGCCTGGGAAAAATGAGTGGACAGTTTAGGTCAGGATGTTATTAGAGGCAAATTTTGATCTTCACAGTGTTTGTGCTGTTCCAGCCACTCGTGAGATCATAGAAGCCTGCAGAGAAGGAAACAATGGAATTTGATGTTATACCAAACATCAAACAGGGTTGAAGGTTCTGTGACCTCTGCAAGTAATTAAAATAAAGCTTCACTGGAAAATGGTAGGCTACTGCCACAGTTCCTGTTTTACAATTCACGACATTCCTTAAGGGGTTTAGAAGATGAGTCTGAGTTATTCTTTGTGCCGCTCCTCAGTGCTTAAGAGAGTTAAGAAATCAGGTCATTCTCATCAGAGTCATAGTAAAACTAAATATTTGATTAGGTTTGTCCATGAAATGAGCCTATTATACCTGTTTATTAAAAAAAATTAAAAATAAAAAAAGAAAGGAGGGGGCTTTTTCCTCTTAAATGTGCTCTTTCAACTACATAGCAATTTTTGTGGTATTTAAATAGTATTAGAAAAGTAAAGCTTTCTACGTGTTTAATAGCTGTTTGTCAGGTGACTGCTGAGATATCTTTGAATGGAGAGTGAGTGAGTGCAGCTGTGCAAATGTAACGCAACAAATATGCACTTAATTGTGTCCTTTGGGCAGCAGAAAATGTCTGTTGGTAATTAGTTCTTCCTCTACCAGAACCACTGGCATGTGAGCTCTCCTAGCGGGATTCTTGTTATTGTTCTCTCTGGCTCTTGTTCACTGTTGTTCTGGAAGGAAGGACAGAACTGAAGGCATGAGTAATAGGAAATCTTAAGGTCTCACGTTCTCCAAAGAGGAAAACATTTATTTAATCAGGCTAGAGCTCTACAGGCCATCAGAGAATAAAAGTTAGTCTTGTGGGAAGTTGGGACAGAGAGGATGGACTTGGAAAATACAGCCCTTGCCTTTTGAAGTCCTATTACCATGGGGTTAAAGCTGTATGCGTGCTGCACGCAGGTACCTGCTGTGCTGAGTTTCTGGGACATGCTACATCAGCTTGTGTGCAGCTGTATTTGTAGCTCCTGGGTTGAAAGCATTCTTGTGATAGCCACCATTTACTTCCCTGACACCTGTGAGTACCAGTACACTTTTGGCTTCAGGAAGTCCCCAAAGGCATCTTGATAGAGTGAAGGCAAGCCGACTGTGGAGAGTTGGAGCACCAGCAGTGTGAGGAGGGGTGGTACAGGAGCTCAGGGCGTTGTGTTTAACTGGTGCTCCACTCCCAGCCTTCTTTTTTACCTTTTAAACTGCAAGAAGTTTCTTTAACCTTGATGCACACAGTGTATAGTGCACTGGCTATGTTCTAGGATCTTTCCCACTCCGTAGAACTGTACAGAGTTGTTATCCCTCCATCAGAGGGAGCCTTCAAAGCCCTCTGTTAACAGCACACTGTGGCTTCTAAAATGGCATTGCAGCCTGTTTTAATCAGCTAAGGAGGATTTGTGTGTTCCAGTTGAAGTTATTTAAAAGTGTGATGAAAGAAGTCTGAAAATTGATAGCTGCTGAGTCTGAAAAGGTGATCTAAGAAAAATGTAGTCTCTCATTATCAATTATTATTATAGGTCTTGGTAGTGTTGTAGCACATAATAGAGCTTATACTTTTGCTAATGTTACTTGAAACATGTCCTCTGCAGAATATACACATCCAGCTCCTCTCTGTAGCCCATCATCCATGAATCCTGGCTACTGAGCCTCCAACCTTCATTCATAAGCCTTAGAGGAGAGGTGATTATTCTGGTTTTGTTCTCAGGACTGGTTATTAGGAGTACATTTCTTTAATGGTTTTCCTTGGTAGTGTTTCTCCAAAGTGTTCTATGAAGGGCATTAAATGTTATTTAACCTCCTTTGTAGAATGGGAAACTGAAGCTCAGTGTTTCTAAAGACTTGATTCCAGTATAAGTCTTGAAATTGCCAGAATAAATAGAACCATAATACTATATAAAATACTGTTAAACCCTATTTTCTTTACATGGATATGCATATAATTCACATATTGTGTATAGTATATATATTTAGTAGTATATGGAAAATAAATAGAACTCATATATCACTGGTCAACCACAAATCAATGCAACTTCCAGAACCATGGAAAGCTACTCAAATTTGACATTCATATATTTACATTTATAATGACACTTATACCTTGGCCACTGTTCCTTCATCCTGCAGTTCTAAGGCTCTGGAAGTATTTGATAATTGAATATATACTGCTACATTTTATCTAATTTTTTTCTATCTACTGTGTTCAAATGGGATTTAATCTGAGAACCTGCTTTAGATTTGTCAGTGTGGGCAGAAGATAAATAGGAAAGTCAGAAGAAATTGTATATTGTTATAAATTGGTAACTGATGTTCTTTGTTTCTACTGCAAAGGTAATTGCCAGTTGATTTAACAGAGAATTTATAGGCAGTGACAGTAACATAGGTTTAATATTTCATTTGACAAGAAACTGCTTTCAATGCAGTACGCAAAGTTTTATTTTGGTTGGTTTTAGCACTTCTAGCTAAGCAAAACTAGGGTATTCGCAGCAATGAATTCAGATTACTCTAACTTACTTTAGGGACAATCCTGTAAGGCATGGGTTTGCACTTACTGGTTTGGATTCTCCTGAAGACCTCAGCCAAAGCTGAAATAATTCAGAAGGGATCATAAGCAATATGATAGGTCAAAACCTAGGGACTGAATAGCTCTATTTTGAACAATAAAGTGATTTGTTACTGCTGGCATGGTGCAAGATGCCACTTGAGAAGTCTTTGTGTATTAAAGCTAACTGTAAAGGATTTCTGGACACGAAGTGGACTTGAGAAAGGGTAAGGAGAGCTAGACATAGTGAGAAGGCAAGTGGCTTTAACCCTCTTGCACCTTGGTGAAGAATATTCAGGGCAAATTTGCACTGAATTAATATTTGTACCGTAGCAAAAGACCACAGAGAGCTGCACGTTGGCCATGCTGATGAGAGCTCAATAGCCTGTGAGGTGGGCAAGAGCAGATGTCTAGAAAGTGTGAATATTTCATCCCTTTGTAGATCCAAAAGGTTTCCTAATACATTGTAAATGACTGGGTTTTAGCAACCAGTTTTCACTTATGATCACAGCAAGTCAGGTGTAGCAGGATTAGCCCTGAGTTAGTTGAGATGCTGATTGTTTTCCAGTGGATACCCACTGAAGAAAAGCTTCCACTCCTGAGCTGGAGGCAGAAAAGCTCATGAAACTGGTTTGGAAGCGTTCAGCAACAACCACAGCCGCTGTGGTATGTAACTCCCCAAAACCTCTCCAGTGCAGGATGTGTTAGTGCTTCCATTTAGCAAGGTTGTGTTATCCGGGGCGTGGTGGTCATTCCTCATCACTCACACTAAGCTAAAATTTTGACAGTTGTTTCAGCCTTGGGGAAAGATCCAATAAACTTGAAAGCAGTCTCTTTGGCTGTTTTGAAGAGACATGGACATTGTTTATATATATGTTGTCTTGACAGTAGCATTTCAGAAGTTTGTCCAGGGAAAAAGTCTTCAGAGAGGCTGCAGGTCTACACATAATATTGTGATGAATTCTGGATTTGTTTCTCATGTAAACAGCCTGGCTTTTAAAAACATGTAAACTGCTTATAGCAATTAACTGATAAGTATTTGAATCCAGGTGCTCTTTTCTAAAGGATCTTCAAGAAAAGCTTTTTCATGAGGAGAAAAATAAGAGGAATGTTTGTCAGATGATCATGTCAAGTGAAAGACTGGTTAATATTAGCACTAGATGGACCAGATACAGAACCTTTTAGGACAAAGTATAGATCAAGCTAATAGAATAAACTGATGAAAGTTACTGTGAATTAACTGCAAAACAAGGAACACAAAACTCAGAAACCTGGGGTAGGACTGTTGGAGTAGCTATGCAAAACAGAAAGGATTGGCACTTTTGTTTATGATAAAGAAATGCAACATTTGATTAAAACACAGGTGCAATGTGGCTTTCTTGTTCTCAAACAACAAGCAAACAATCAAAAAGAAACAAACCCAAACAAACCCCTCAAAAAACCCCAACAAACTAAAACAAACCCACCACACCTCAAAGGCCAGACTGGAAGAGGAGAAGCTGAAACCATACAGATGTGAATGTGTGATTTTCTTTGTCCACATGCCATGGCCCACTCACAATACAGACATCTCTGCTGGATCCTCTCTATGCTTTTTAAAAGTACATTGCCTTAGTTGAGCATCAGGGTTCTTGGTAGGGAATTATTTCATTGTAAAAACTACTTAATCTGATAATACTTATGTACAAAGGTTTCAGTCCTTTGTGTCTGGGAATTTGGTAAGCATCTCACAGGGCACAATCCCACCTCAGATGGGATATCTCAGATGTTAATTAATAATAATATAACAGGCCTTGAACTCTTCCCAGTTCAGACTGTGTAGCTACTTAGCTACCCTACTGAATACCTTTTCAGAAGCTATGAATTTTATTTCAGAAAAATCCATGTGCCTACTGAAAATCTGTTAAGCAGCGACACAGTTATGCCACAGAGATATTCTTTAGCTGGATGAGACAGGCAGAGCCCAGAAAAGATTCCTGTTTTATTATTTCAAATCTTTTTTTCACTTATTGTCTTCCTGTTTGGAGAAGATTCTTTCTGGCAGTGATTCAGCCTTCTTAGGAATTTTTTATATCTCATTAACTGGGAGTGGTTCCCAGGACATCAGATTTGCTATCATCTTTAAATCAAATGCTTCTGAAATCACTTGTGACAAGCAGCTCTGTGGGCCCCACTCTGCTGAAGAACTCTGGGAATTCTCAAAAGTTGGGATATTTTTTTACCAAACAGACAAAATTGCTATTCCTCTGTAGGTACAATATTGTTTGCATAAGGCAGAAAGTGCAGATAAGAATGTCAGCTTTTGCTGAGTGCTGAGCTATCTGAATTGGAGATCTACCTTTGAGCCCTGTTCAATATTCACAGCCCTAAGCTGCATATATATACAAGTAGCTGTTCTTTTCACCTCTGCATTAAAGATCAGAATAGCTGTGGTTTGATGCCAACGTTACATTGCAGATACATTTGGAGTTTAATAATTTTCTTTTTCTTAAATTCCAGTCTTGAATGGACCTGATGGAACACCTCAGGGGTTAAATAATTGCTAGAGAGAGTCAGAGACAAGTGGACAGCCAATAATGAAAATCATAAAAAGAGAATGAGCACTAACTGTGGTTTTCCTTCTCAGTTCAATATTGGTTTTGTTGCTGCAAGTCGAGCATCAGTTCTGTGTTTCCTCCCTCATTAGCTTGTAGTGAGTGACCTTTCATTCTCCCTTTTTCCAGAGCCTCTTTTTTTGCCTGATAGGTCTAAATCTGCTGTGCAAAAAATACCAAATCACATTAGTCTCCCTGTCTGGTTGATGCTGCCCTCTAAGGAGCAGGAATCAACAGCAGGGACAGTAGCTGAGTAAGAGAAGTGCATGTTTTTTGCACATGAAAAGTGAGTGCATGGCCAAACTAACAGCACAGTGTGTCCTCTTCTCTGGACTTGTATTGCTTAAATTCCTGGACAGGATTTTTTCTTGGTGATAATGAAAGATAAATAGTTGTGTCCACAAACACCACTGTCTGTATGAAGAGCTTTCCCCACCTTCCCTAAAATGAAACCCAGATACTGCACTACTAAGGCAGGAACAAATGAGAACATTAAATTTAAAGGGTGCAACTTCACCTGTAGAAGGACTGGGTGTTAGATCTGGCTGTCTGGTAGTTGTCAGGTACTTTAATCCCTATACTTTGTCATCTCATATAAATACTTTTAAATACTAAGCCTGTATAATCATATTGAATGTGAACCAAAAATATGTTCTTATTCATCTCAGTAGACATAAGGAAAGGTTGACTTTAGTAATGTTACAGTCTCAGGTATAATGAAGTAGGAAATGGGTTTGATTACATTCTACAAGTCAGCTACAGAGTAAACAGATATTTTGTATATGTAATACCACAGTGGATGGGAATATTTTGTGGAAAAGGATTTGAGGTTAATTTGTTTGGAAAACCAGATACAATTTTAAAGACTTTTACAATTCATTACTTGTCACTTTTAAGGGTTATTTTCTAGGATTAATTATTTTTAGGTTAAAAAAAGCCTGATGTGAATTCAGCATGCTTAGTTTCTGAGGCAAGGAAGTTAATATATTGGTTGCTTTGGCCTCTTAAGGAGAAGAAATCACATTAATATTTGTGCCTTGATTTATCCTGTCTTTAAATGCCTGAAATCTGATCAGCTTTGTTTATTGTGGGTATCAATGTATTTGAGAGAATGAATGGCTCAGTAGATTTGGATTTGGGTAACAGGATCTAGAGTACTTAACATCTTTACATGAATAGTTCAAATTCAGCTCAAGCTTTCTGTGCTAGTGTAGCTTCTGAAGTCAGATGTGTGAATTAAATTAATGGTCCCAGATGTGGCTTTAGAAAGCTCTCTCTATTAATGTCCATATCAGCAGTGTCAAGAAGGCAGCCAAGGAATGAAATGGCAGGTTGAAAACTGTTGTTCATTGTCTAAATTCATTCATAACAATGGAGCCATTGAGAAATACATATTTGACAACATGAGGAGGCAGCAGGTTTACACAAATATCTGACTGCAGTGTGACATTCATTGCCTTGGACTGTTAGATAGATGGAGTTTTTAAAAGATGTTGATCAAATTATGGAGAATAGCTAGATTGTGACATAGCCTTTAGCTGGGAGGTCTTTAAACCACTGATTACTTGAATGGGAAGGTGCTGGCCCTGTTGAGGGCAGGATGCTGCACTAGATAGACCTCTGGACTGAAGAACTATGGCAGATCTTACATTCTCATCACTATTGTCACATCATGAGGGTAACGTTGTATCACAACAGGTGAACTAGAAGAGAAATGTCAGTGGCCTGTGAACAAATAATGAGTGCTCACAAAGCAGTGCAATGCCATGGTCTCTCATTTCCCTTTTTTATTTCTGTTTAGGCAGGTGACAAGCATTATCATCCAAGCTGTGCACGATGCAGCAGGTGCAACCAAATGTTCACAGAAGGAGAAGAAATGTATCTGCAAGGTAAGGAGATATCCATCCCAAAATAAGAAAATCAGACTTTGTAATTTTTCTGTCACAGACCTCAGGAGTTTATAAAGCATCTCCATGTAATATGGACAAGGAGAACTGCAGCCATCCTATCTTCATTGCAGTGCTCTTACATTTTTTCACTTGAAACCCTTTCACCCTATCAGGTGGTCATAACAGTGGCTTTGCAGTGACTCTGCACCCTAGCTGAGGCTGTCTGTGTTTTCAAAAGCTGTGTAGCAAAAACGAAATTTCTTAGGCTGCCTCTGAATTTGGCATCTCACGGATAGCTTAGCACACAGAGTAGTATATGAGATACGAGACAAGGTTAGAGGGTTTCCCCTGAATTCTGCTGATCTTTTTCTCTGCTCTTCTGAACCACACTCCAGACTGTAAAAGGCAGTAGAAAAACTTAAAAAGGCTGAGGTGAGCTTGTTTTGAATCATGGAGATCGCATTCTCCATACGCACTGAGAGATTGTCTCCTCCAGTTCTTAATCATATTTGCTTGCCTTGCCTGTTTCCCCTTTAACTGGACATATCTCTCTTCTTATTCCCATTTACTTTATGTCTTTCTACAGTCACTTCTTTCTTGTAGGTTCATTTTCACCTCCTCTTTCTTATTAAGTCTTACACTCTCAGGTATTGCCTAGCATGGTTTTTTTCATGATCCTTTCACATAAAAAAGAAGATGCTCTTTTCTTTCATTGGAAAGTATTCTTGATATGAATTCCACCTACTCTCCCAGAAGGTAGCACTTTAACTATTAAACTACAGTTACGTTTATTACTTGCTGTAGTAGTAATTAATGTTGGTAGAAAGATGTATAATACACATTTATGGGAGCCAGAAATCAAAGTGAAAAAGGCAGATACATACTGGGATTTTGTATACTGTACTTAGGTACTGCTTGATATACCTGAAAGGACTCTAAAAGAGTAAGAAAGAAATGATGAAAGTGTAGTGGCAGCCATCTCTTGAAATCCTGAGGAGAGATTCCTTCTGGAGGAATTCCCAAATAAGATAATATTGTTAAGGAATTCCTTTGAAGCTAACTTGTGTTACTTTGTAGTTTATCCTCCCTTGCAGTCCTTCTCTTTCATCTCTCACTGACCTTATACCTTAGTCATCTTATTCCAGCTGTGCACAGAACTGGATATTGAGTTGTGTAGCAGCTCTGCATTGCAAGAGCAAGGAGGGCTGGGTAGGAAGTACTGCTTTCTGATGGCACATTACAAGACTAATTTGAAAGCAGTGGTTAACACATCTGACAACTGGTAAACTTTGTCATTTCCTCACATCACAGTGTGATAAAGTACAGACAGAGTTCAAGGTGAGCATCAGTTCATCCTTTGCTGTTATTAGTAACTGCTGCTTGCAACTGATGCCATTTGCACCAATCTAGCAGGGAGTTGGACTTCATGTTGATTGGGAATGCTGTGGTGTAAATTCCTGCAGATCCAAGTAACAGAAAGGGTATTGCTTCTACTTACACAAGGCTAGACTTTGGTGTGGCAAACTTCAGGTGATATGAAAGAAGAGAACAGAGACACGTGGCTCCTTGATCTGGCATCATTCTCTTCTTGGCTGTATCTCCCTTTCTGTGGTTGTGAATCAGTGTTCATGCTCACTCTGTCTCAGAGGAGGAGCAACCCAAGTTGTGTTGCTTTATTGTTCACAAGCTGTTTTCTGACTAAATAATGTTATTGCTGAGTGTGCTCCAGACTGTACTGCCAAAGCTTTCCTTGCTGAATTCAGCTTCTTGCAAGTGTAAGGGATCTAAAAGCCTTTCCTATATAAAACTCTCCATTGAAATGTGTATCCTGACTCCACCCAAATTGTTTACTCTAAGGTGCAGAATAACAGCATTCCAAGCATTTCTCTGAAATAAAAATACAACACCACAACATTAAAGCTAGAACCAAAATTGCATTGCTGATAAAATATATGAAAATAGGCAGCTTCTCATTTCTAATTTTCCTCTCTGCAGGATGTGAAAGCACTGTGTTAGTATTGCTTTGTATAATAGGGAAGCCTGGCAGGTTTGTGGTAGCTACTTGTATTAGTAATGTGTAGGAAACCTGCAAAAGGAAAACATGGAAAAACAAGCCCTCTATTTTGGGGCTTTCTGTAGAATCATAGAATCATTTTGATTGGAAAAGATCTTTAAGATCCTTGAGTCCAACTGTGAAACGAATACAGCCAAGTCCACCTCTAAACCATGTCCCTAAGCAGCACATCTACACGCCTTTTAAATACTTCCAGGGATGATCACTCAACCACTTCCCTGGGCAGCCTGTTCCAATGCCAGACAACCCTTTTGGTGAAGAAATTTTTCCTAATATCCAATCTAAACCTCCCCTGATGCAACTTGAGGCCATTTTCTCTTGTCCTATTGCTTGTTACTTGGGAGAAGAGACTGACCTCCACCTTGTTACAATCTCCTTCCAGGTAGTTGTAGGTATTAGTGCTAACAGAAGTACTCTGGCTTTGCCCTGCTTGCAGGAAAATGTAAAGGAAGCAGCATCAGGAACATTTCTTTCCCATTGACTTCCTAGTAATACATTATTATATAGACTGTTGCTTAGCATTTAGAGGGATGCTTTGCTTGATTCTCACACAGGCTTTCAGCCTTACTCAGTGTGTAAATAGCCCAAGTTACTGATTTTTAAAGAGCTGTATGTTGAAACAATGCTACATGCAAGGTAAAAAGCTGAATAAATAAACATGTCTGCCAAGTGAGCAAACAAACATATGTGAAGAATGGAAATAACAACCATATGATGAACTGTTTCTGGTAGGAAAAAGAGTGGTGATGCAGTTTGAGCATTTGCACTGTTCCAAGCATTTCAAAATAGATTGTCATGTTTGAATGAATAAAATCTACAAATTGTAGGTGGCTTACAGTTCAAGATAATGAAAAATACTTACATTTAACTTCTTAAGCCTGCTTTATCTGATCTGAGTTTTTAAATTTCACGTATTTCAAACCTCTTACCATTTTGTGAAAGCAAACTCACAACTGTTAGCTACGTTTCACCATGAAAATGGCATCCAGACTCTCTTGCTTTTCTTTTTCACTTTCAACATTCTTCTGAGATGTCCCTAAAATTGTGCCAGTTTGTGCTAAATACTGCCTGAAAAGGCAGTGACAGCTTTTTATTTGATGGTGAGGATGGTTTAATAGAAAAGAAACTGAAGTAGAGAGGAACAGAGATAATTTTTCTCAGGGTCGCACAGGAAGCTCATAGCTGAATTTGAGAACTGAATCTAAACCTTCCAAGTCTTAGTTGATCAGCCTTATAACATGAGCTCCCTTCGTACTGAGTGCTTGGATCTGTCTGTCCTCCTAACCAAATGCGCAGGGTATGCTTCTCTCCCGATGGCGCAGGCTCTGTGGGGTCCTGGCTCCAAGGCTGCCGTTTGTTTACAGAGAAGGCTGTTGGTACACTTCTCCCCGTTGACCAATCATTTCCCTCTGCCAAATGCACAGTTTCTTCTTCCTTGGCTTACACTCAAAGCCAGACATCTCAGAGCCCTGATCCAGAGTCACAGCGTTCTCTCCAGTCTCCTGGTGATGATTATACAGTGTGCTGCTGGGAAGTGAAATCATTCCTGCTGGTCTTTACTTCTGTACTGAGCCATGTGAGGGCTTGTTAGAACAGAATTGGCAGGGGGCCTGACCCATACCTCTCCTGGGCTCTGAGGGTGGGGTTTCCTCTGACTGTACTTGAGCTAATAGTCACCAGCAGGAGACCTGGACTTTGCTCCGTTTGGTTTCCTTGTGGACAGGCTGAAGAGGGGACGTTCTCCCCTACAGACAGACAAGAGTTGGCTTTGTGGTGACTGGAATGAAGTTTGAATTTGACTGCAGCTGTTAAAAATCACTGTTAAAAATCAGCATTAGCTTCTGCTCCATTTCAGCTTGGCTGATACCTACCAACAGCTTCCCAGCAGTGACCACAGTTTACACTCTGTTCCAAAGGAGAACTGAAATGGGATGGAAGTGCTGCTTGCCCCTGACACTGCTCGGCCTGGGGGACAGACAGACATTTGCATTTTTACAGCATAAGAGAACCCCATGTTTTGGGACACAAGCAGCTGAGACTTTGCCTTTTTTAGTACAGTGTGTAGCTGGAATATGGCCATGTGGAAATGCCACTGAAAACATGACACTGACATTGCAGAACAAGGGGTAGAAATGATGCGTGTGCCAATGGCAAGGACAGTTCCCTGTGATCTAGGGAGAGGCTCTTTCACATACTGCTTTGTGCCACCTGCATCGTACTGGCCTCTCTAGCTCAGTGCAGTGGGTGAGATACAGCCCTGACTCTGCTATGTTATGAATTTTCTAATTTTGCTTTTCCTGTTGCATTTTGCATAATTGTAGGGAAGAGGTGATCTGAGTAATACTTTACAGTGACTATGCCACATATTGCTCAAGGAAGTCATAAGACTTTCCCAGTATTAACACTCTTAGAATTAGAACTTCCTTTTCATGTGTGGTGCCATACATACAGGGAGAACAGATCAGGTAACCATGGCCCAGCTCTACTCCCACCCTCCGTCCTGCCCAGAGGGACCCTCTGTCTTTTGGTTCCTCCAGCTGGTGTTTGCTGACTCCCTTGCTGCTTCAGGCTCTTTGAGTTTTAATTAAGATTGTGTGCAAAGTCTTTTGACAGACTCAGGAAGACGCTGCTGTAGATGGGCCAAGGATTTGAATATTTTTTTTTGTTCCATTTCTATTTCTCAGGAGCTAGAACTGAATGTGAATTACTTGCATAGTTCATACAGATTCACCATCTGATGCAATGAAGGCATTCTCTTTAATAACTGACTTGACTGGAAGTCACCTGCTTTTCTCTGAATAAAGGTGGATTTTTTTCCTCCCTCAGGTTCCACTGTCTGGCATCCCGACTGTAAGCAATCCACTAAGACTGAAGAAAAGCTACGGGTAAGCTGAATTTGTGGCAGTGACACACCAGAGATTTTGCGCACGCAGTACCTGAATGCTGTTTTTAAAAGAGTGACTTTTTCCATGTTGTTTTTTTTTTTTTTTTTCACATAGCTGTCACAACTCTGGCAGAATAAACAGTGGAGGCACTTCAGAGGTATTGCTCTGATTTTTAGGCTCACCACTTTCACATATCTGTCTCAGTGCACTGCCTTAAAGATAGTGTCATTTACTGGCATACAGACATGGCAAAGTCTCTAAGACACTTCATTTCATATCTCAGTTATTGTGAGGGACTCTTAAGGAGAAAATGTGAACAGGGCAAATGCTACAATATATTTTAGTATTTTTGCACATCTGTATAATTGCTCTGTAGTTATCCCCTGTTCTGCGTGGTTATTTACAGCATTTAGAAAATATAGGCTCTTCTTTCTTTGCCATCCAAATAAGCCACAGCCTAAAGTGATCCTAATTTGAATGCCAAAAAGAACTGCAGGTACCCTGGATTCACCTCAGCATACCCAAACTTTCTGGATCATATCCTTGATGGCAATAGTGCTGCACTGATAAATGCTGGAGCCTGGCTTTTTGCATGCACCAGGCAGTTCTAAGCCCATATTCACTAGTTCATCTTCTGGACAATTAACTCTTTTTGATGTGTCAGTTGGTCCTTTGAACTTTGCTAATTTTTCTGTATATGAATATTAGAGACTGCATATGAATGAAAGATCTTTCAGACAAGGAGAGATTCTATGTGTGGCTTATTCACAGGAAGCCACATCCTTTAAAATTCATTCAGGTGCACTGGTCTGTAAAACATCCCCCACAGAGAATTTACTATAATTGTAGGTAATGTGCAGACAAATTTTTGTTGAGCAGTGTTCATGTTAGTGTGGGCTGTACTGATAATACAGAAGTATAATTTGCCCTAGATGGGCACATGATCTAGCACAGCCAAACTTTCCTGTAGGTACCACCCAGCATTTGCACATTGTTCTGCCCTGACTTTCCATAAAAAGATGGACAATTACACCAGACTGAATTTTTTTCCTCATGTAATGATTTGAATGTAAGACAGTGTTTTGGCCCTGCTTAAGTGTCAGAATGCTTGTGCTTTGCAGTGAGTGGTTGGGGTACAACACCTCTCTTTCACTTGGACCCAAGAGTCTTATCAAAGCACTCCTGACTGCATTGCAACCCTTATGAACCTTCCCCAGCTGGCCTTATAAATCAGTTGGTTTATTTGCATTCCCCATGGAAAAGGCCAAAGTCCTCTTCAGATATTTTCCTTTTTTTCTGTCACACATTCAAGCATGTCAGTCTTCTGTCCCCTCAGCTCATTTTAATTGAAGTGAATGAAGTAAATTAATTCATCCACCTGCAAAACTTCCCCTGAGTAAGGGAGTTCTTGCAGGAAAATGAAGTGAAGCAGAAGAATGCATATTAAGGGAGCATCTGAGAAATGTTATGGCACAGCTATCCAAGGTCCCCTTGTTCCTGGATGAGAGCTTCTATGCAGAGGTTTAATATGTCTGTAAAAGGCACTGGACTGAAGCTAGCTGGATTGATAGAGAATTTTTAGCTTCAACTATACATCACAGATAGATAGTCTCTGTCTAGTCTGGTGCAAAGTCAGACACTTTATTTTAAAACCAGTTTGAGTTCACTTTGATGACTTTGACACACATTTCATTTTGCTGACTCAAATGAAGGCAGTAGCAAGCAGGTAGGTACAGAAACAAAAGAAAGTGTGAGAGCTATGTGCTGTTTGAACATGTCACCACTAAATTATGAACTTACTTTGACTTTCAGTTTCTTGTGACATACATTTAGACCTGATGTGAGAATCAGAATCTGGTTTGTGAGTTGACAAATACACGATATAGCCACTTTCAGGGTCAGGCCTAGATTTTCTGGTGGTTCTGCAAAAAGCCAGTGATACGGCCCATTTGCTCTGCTGGGTTTCCTTTCCCTGTAGAGCAAAACAAAACAAAAAGCCCTTTTATCATTGAAGTCACTTCAGAAGTTTTCAGCAAGTTCTGTTTTTTCTCAGCAACTGAACTGTGATATAAACTAATCGGCATTCTAGCTGGTCAAGATCTGGGAGGGAGTTCATAAAAACAATGGTTGCTTTAGATCTTCCCCACACTGGATATTTGTGGACGATTACAAAGCCAAAAGAGGCAGAAAATAAAGCAACTACATGTATGTTAGAAAAATATACATTGCTTAGGGTTTGTTTTTTATAACTGACCGTCTGTTCGTGATTCAGTAAGTAACAGATATTATAATGCACCGATTGTTATTTAGCAAGTAGATATCAGTAACTTGAAGAAAAGAGCTTAACCACTGAGATGGGGAAACTGCTTTATTTTTCACTCATTTTTCCCTTTTGTGTTTCATGACAGCATTCCTCATCTGAGTTCTTTTATCCAAAGAGTCTGGTTCTGCGCAGGCCACGCTCTGCAGAGGTTTGCTGTTATGTTTTCATAGTGTTGATAATGGTCTTCTTTACTGAGAAGATTCTTCATTATTGTCATTTGCTGTGCTTGCTACTACTCTGCCACACAGCTTTCCTGCTATCACTTGCCACCATGGGCACTGACGCTGTATTTTGCATCATGTGGTGCAGTGTTGTTTGTTAATTCTCACATTTTTTATTTTGTTTAATGAAAAGCTTAAAAATAATTATTTTTTTTTAGATTCAGATGAGCTTTTGGGGGCTGTAGTGTTGTTCTTCCAGTGTTATAGAAAGTTTTTCTTCCAAAACAAAAAAAAATAGAGTGCAAATATGAAGCAAATTAAAATGGTGAAAAGCATCTGACTTTAAAGCAATGGTTAAAATGAAATAGTTCTTCATAAACAATAGTTCATCAGTTCAATAAATTCCTTTTTATGTGTATTGAATGAATACTTTAGTTGAGAAAATATTTACAGAATTCCAGGTTTGGACTTGTTCTGTGTGCTGCCTGAGTGTATTTGCCTCTCCCTAATCTGGAACACATCCACATCTGAGTTGGGAGGTCCTCCCGGTCCTCTTGATTCTGGACTTTCTGACTTCTTGAGTTTGCTTTGTACCTACAAACACTACCCACTTCCATTTCTTCTCCTTCGGGGCAGTGCTTGTTTATTAGTTGTGTCTGTTGTGGAGGAACATGTGGCTGTACTGCATGCAGGCACACCTGAGGTAGTTCTCACCTGATAACAAAGTAAGAATGTACTGGTATGGACTTAGTCCAGACGAGGGCTGGGCAGACAGGCTGACAGAGTCTGTACCACTGGATTTCCGTTGTATCTGCTTGTGCTGCCTTTGCATCTCTTAATTGCAAAGTAGAAGTAGCCATATGATCAGCCAGGGCAGGATATTTGAGTTAGATGCAGGCTACAGGATAGTGTCACATAGTTTAATCCGACGCTGTGATTCAGTGGGAGTTAATGCAAGCCCTCTGCCCTTTGTCCTGTGCGATACTTTAATCACTTAACTTAGAATGTTGCAATGCATTAACCGCTCTTGAACACCACTCTCTCTGTTACCTACAGAAATGTGTATCAAGAAAATACAGCTATAAAGATGTGCTGTTAGTGCTCCTAAGGAGGGCAATGTCTCTGCAGCCCTAGGCTTTATGGAATCAAATGGAATCTGAGAACAGCACACTGTGGGACCATTACACTCATCTTTTAGGCCAGTGTAGTGGTTTTTTTCCGTTTAGTTTAGCATGCATGAGTCTGGGTTTCTGGTGCTGAAATCCAGGAGCCTTAGGGTTAAAAAACCAAATCCTATCCAATGTATTAGAAAAACACGCAAGGCAAAATAGGAGCAGCCCATGTCGAAATAAAGGTGTGTTCTCTCTCTTGCTTTGTAGACTGTGTAGGATACAAATAGCTTAGGGTCAGATGAATATCTTCTTGTGTAAATTTGGTCAGTGTTAAATTCTGTTTAGATTTACATGCTGATTACACAAAGTGTAATTCAAAGCAGATTTTGTCTTCAAGTGTTCTTCTACAGAATCGACACAAAGATACAATCACTGCTGTTGCTATAAAGATGGGCCAAAGGCTTGAATCTACTTGAAAATTGTAGGCTGAAAATTGCAGGGTGAAATCCTGTGAATTCTCTGAGAAGTTTGCTGTTGAATTCAGTATGTTCTGGACTTCCCACTTTATTTTCTTCTGCTTTCCACTTAACTTACTCTTGGTGAAGGCTGCATTTGCATGAGTAGTCTTGTAAAAGTTTGTTCGGTGGCAACATGCCTTCAGTGATTCTGTGCTGAAAATTCATCCTCCTCTCTGGCCTTTGTGTCTAGAAAGGAAAGAAAAATCAGTTGTAGCCTATTAATTCATGTGTCTGTGTGGGTTTGAACTAAGCTCATTTACTAGTTCTGTCTTGATGCATACATGGTGTAGATTTTTTAGGCAGAGAAATAATAAATGCAGCCATTTGAAGGAAACATTCTGGGATGGAGAAGGGAACAGTTAAACTAGCAGAGAGGCACGAAGAATGCTGTAACACTGAGGTGCTTTGTTGGTCTTGTACATGACCACTGAAAATTACTCAAATCCATAGGAAGCCTGTGTTTAATGAAGCCTGGTTCCAGCTCCTAAATAACTTGCAGTTGATGAAGCAGGTAGTCAGAGTAGCAAGTGTTGTAAAGCCAAACACAAAAGCTTGGTTTTTGTGTTTGGCTTTACAACAGAAAAAGCCAAAATTCCTTTCTGTTGCAAAATTCTGTCTGCCTAGTAGAATAAATTACATCCTAATCTTCTATTAGTTTGTTTACAAACATACTTCACTTAAAGTAGCTTCTGAGGCTTAGGGAACTTACTTGAGCTATAATGTTCAATGTTATTAAGTGAAAACATATTCATTCTTCTGCAGCTATTATCACCGCCTTGCATATTGAACTCTATCAAAAAACTAAGGCAGGTACAGTAAACAATGCTGATGATGCCGTTGGTAAACAATAGTGCATCCATTTGGCCAGATGTTCTTGGGATCAGTTTTGATCTGGTTGCTTGCACTTGTAAGTTTTTATAGAGCATGATTCTGAACATCTGTACTTGAGAAAGCCAGAGCCACCACATTGTAGCAGCATCTGGATGATGTGAATGGCTCTAGCGTGGATTTGTTTTTTAAACTTATTTATTTAGATGATGTGCTATGCATGATGACATGAAAAACTAAGGTAAATAGAGATTAACATCTTAAGCTTTGAAATCTAATATTAAAATAACAAGTTAATCAATTTGGGGCATATGCATGGGTGATGTGATAATTGAGCATTGAAATTCACAGTGAACGTAACAGGGTGAGCATGACAGTTGGTGTTACCTCTGCCAATCTGCAAATGAAGCTGGTAAAGAGCTTTTGCATTGAAGACAAATGCATGGAATGAAGAACAAAAACATAAACATAAGTCTGTGATAAAGTAGGAAATACTGAGAAGTCTTGCAGATGCTTTGTGATCTGCTTCTTTCCTTTGGCTCCTTTAATAACATGCATGAATTTCTATTGGTTTTTTTTTTTGTATACTTTATAGACTTCCTGTATTTGGTACAGACATCCCATATTGATATATTTATTTCTGTTACATCCATTTGAGTGGAAGAAGAAAGAAAAAACCAGATTAGTTCTCTACTGCCAGAAAATGTGCAAAAAGGCCATGCACCACAAGACAAGAAAAATAAGATTAGTTGTAGTTCTTCATAGAAATATGCTTTAAATTTCTCTGCACAAAGGTGGCATTATGAAAAGCTCTATTTGAATCCTTGAAGAAAAAAAAGCAGACATAAAGAGTGTTCCAGATCTGTTTGTAGCAGAATTAAGGCAGTTTAACTTGTTTTGTTGCTGGGGGCGTAGAACAAGTGTCACAGGACTATTGTAATGGAAGGAAATGCCTCTAAATTAGTGCATTCATATTAAAGGAGGTTTCCTCTAATTTCTTTACCTGTCTTCTTCCAATAATGTGTGCAAGAGATGCTCACATGATATCTCCACTGAAGGTTAAAGGTTAAATCAGGGATAGCAACTATTCCTGTTTCACCAGTGCTCTGATCAGCTCTCCTCTAGGGTGGCATTTACACCCCATTGCAGTTACCTTAATACAGAACTTGACCTCTAGCATGTCTCTTGCCACCTGTTTAAGATATAAAGTCACAAGAGTGGTGCACAGGGCCGAGGACTCTCAACTGCTAATGAAGATGTAATGTACAATCTAATAAAAGCCAAACCCTGTCACAGATTTTCAGTCAGGAGATTAGAGGTGTTTTAGGAGAGGAGCCAACCACAGCAACTAAAAGTATGCCAGAGAAACAGCTTTTATCAAGGAATCTTTCGTGTATATTTGTTAAGGCAAGCAGCACAAATGTTTTTAAGTGCAATGCAATTGTCTTTAGGGGAAAGTGCAGAGCTGTGAAGGATTCCAGACCATATGGGAGCAGCAGAGTAGGAAATAGCCATCTGTGATGGAAACAGCTTGTGTAATTCAAACCAAGAAACAGGGCAAAGTGAGGCAGGAAGGGTGAGAATAGATGTAAAAGTCCCTTTTTTCATGCACTTTCTTCAAGGGTATGTCATGAACTTAAGCAAGATATAGGACTGGGAGTGAATAGAGGAGCCACAGAGTTCCAGGTCTGCTTGGATTAAGCTCCTCAGGAGAGGAACAGGGTGTGCTCAGGCAGTGTCTGGCAGGATGGCATCCTGCCCAGAGAGTGTGGAGTTTTGCAATAGATGGAAGGTAAAATTGATATGAGCAGGAGGAATTACAGAAAATAATAGAAAACTAAGTTTTAAAGGATGTTGTATCTGGTTCATGCCTGTGTTAATGGGATAGTAGGGAGGAACTTGGAGCAGAAACACAGTGAGGAAATGAAGAACAGGTGCTACAAGTTGCTAGTCCATCTGACAATTGCTCCTGTACTCCAGGGTTAAGAGCATCTAAGAAAATCGTTAGCAGGATGTGGCTGAAACGATCTTTTTAAGGTGTCTTGACTTTAATAAATTCACTGAAGTAATAATTACAAGTGAATTTACCTTTTCTGAAAAGGTTTTAGCATTAACACTAAGAGATGAGATTAAGGAGATGTACCAAAGGTTGAGAATTTCTTGTTTTCTGAAGTGATATAAAAGATCCAAAGTGAAGAGCAACCCAGAGGGCCTGCTAGGTGGGAAGAAGCTGTAACTGCCTGTAACACTTGTTTTCCTACAACAAGGAGAATTGAGCAGACAAGACTCTTAAAGTATGTCTGCCAAAAGCCAAAGGTAACAAGAGGCACCCCTAAGAGTGCCTCAACTACTTAATACTGTTCCCTATGTTGTAATGAAAACAATTGTTTTCCATAGCAACTGCAGCAAACATGTTCCACGTGTCTCCTCTCAAACAGACAGTGGTGTGAATGGCAGAATGGAAGGGGAAATAAAGTGTTTCTCAACAACAGATACATTTTTCCAGCTTAATTCTTGTAACATTTCCATGAAACAAGTGGTTGTTGTTAGGTTTTTTTCTTTGATTGCATCATGGGAGGAGCTTAAGGGCAGCTGAAAAATTTCTGTTCCCTTTTGGGATCTAGGAATTTGCAGCTACAGAGAGGAAAGGAAAGAAACATATAAAGGTCCAGCTGAGAAAGTATTCTCAGACATGCTCTGGAGAGGATTTGTGACTGTATCAGTCCAGAGCTCTCTGTTTGATCTGAATCTTCACGTTTTTTGGTGGAACATGTTCAAAGCCTTTTATTCCTCTGACCCTCCCCAAGCGTGGTGATTTCATTTCCACTAATGAAGTCAGAGAAAGCCTGCTGTATGATCCAAAACTAGTCTTCAGCATTTTTAATACAGATGATTCCAATAGCTTTCCTGGCTATGAATAAAAGGTAGAAAGACTCTGAGGTCTGTTGAAGGATCCTTTTAAGAAATGTGTGCTGAGAGGTAAGAAAGGTCCAGTAGCCTTGTGTTTACTCCAAGTATTTCCTAAGGAAAATCAGCAAGCCAGGCTGTCAAGCCTTGTTTCTCTTCAGTGTATGCCTGAAGGTCCCTTAGTTCAGTGTCACAAGCTGATGAGATAAGGACTATTTACCAAGATTTCATTTTCAGTGACTTTGAAGTGTCCCACTGCACTAGTGTCAGGAGAGTCATCTGCTAATTCATTGCTTTGTGATGGGATTTGGGTCTTTGCAGTTAATTAGGGATCACAAATTGTTCATGGTTTCTCAGTTGCGAGTAGGATATCGTTGAATACCTTTGTGTGTCTGCTGCATGCCAAATTTAGGAGTAAGTGCCACAATAGCCTGGGTGACTTTTGCACCAAACTTCCCCCAGGGAATCAGTGTCTGTTTAGTCCTGATTCAGTGTTGGAAAAGCCACTAAGTGTGTAACAGCACTCGCTCTGTAGAGGTGTGACTGTTCTCATGACTTTCAGTTTGCAGGACATTGCCTTTAAACATGAGGACTTTTTCAGTATGGGGAATCATGACATTTCAACCAACAGTTTAGCTTTCATGTTGCATCTAGATAGTGCTGCAGATGTAGGGAATGGCTCCAAGCCAAGGATTTCTGGTCCTTCTACTCAGAAGGACTGAAATCAGTTCTGTATTCAAAATGGAAATCCAGTGACTGAACATCTGGGAAGTGATAACGTGTGTGCTGTGCTCCTTTCAACGGTTTTGTCTGCTGAACTGCTGAAACCTCTAGCTGTTTGTGAACTAACCTTTTGGTAAAATGACCATCAGGACTAGCCTGGATTGTACTTTGTATGGCTCCTTGCAGTGTCTCTGGCAGGTGTTGTTTGGTTTTGTTTAATCATTATTGTTGTCAGTCTTTGACATTGTATGGTTTTAGAAAACCTCCTTCCCCTCTCACAGCACTCCTTCCCCTACCAAAAAAAAAAACAAACCAACACCCCACCTGCCTCACAAGATTGCAAAAATTCCCAGAATGCTTGCATTTATGTTCACATTTTTTCCTAAAATCAGTTAATTTCAAGATGTATGCAGATTTCTTCACTTAAGACAAAAAATACCGGTGTCAGTGGCTTCAGGTTGCTCTGACAAGTTACTTTTTGTTTTTTAGCCCACAAGAACATCATCAGAAAGCATTTACTCCAGACCAGGTTCCAGTATACCTGGCTCTCCAGGCCACACTATCTATGTAAGTATTACTGCTGACAAATAAGCTGCCGATCCCTTGCTTGCACATGAAATACTCAGTGCTGAAATAACTTTTATACTGATGCTAATACCTTCATTCCAGTGGCTAAATGTTAAAGCTCTTGTCATGACAGATGTAGTTTTTATAACTACAGAATTTCAAGAGCAGAGTAAGCCTTTTCCAGGTCCCATTTCCCTTAAAAAGATACAGTAAATCTCTTGGAAGTGATCTCTTGGTGATGTGAAGAGGGACAGAAGGCAGACAGGTTACTTGACTTTGTTAAGGGTTATGTGAGGAGATCTCTGCAATTTAATATGCAGTTCCTGGGAGGTCTGCTGCCTGCCACTGCAGGACCAGGTCGGATACATCATCTTCCGTTTCAGAAGTCAGATGTTTTGGTTGAGGAAGGAAAGGTGTTTTTTATTTAAGAAGAAAAATAATATTATGCATCCTAACTGAAAATACAAAGCTATTGATATACTATTTTATTTGTGGTTATCTGAGTAATTAAGCATCTTTTTTCATTATTTTAGAGGATCTCTTTCACTTCTTGGCCTCATTATTGGTACCTTTTGAGCCCATAAGATCTTAGAAATTAAAAGTCAATTAAAAGTGAATAATATTTTTCTCCTCTTTACACCACTTTTACATGCATTTCAGTGTTGTAAATGTTAGTACCATTTTTTTCTTGGCAGAGAATTCCATAAAGTAAAATAAAAAAAGATCTTTTGTGGCTGTACTAATCCAGAACTAAGTAGAAAGAGTATCAACTCAAATGGACTTGGGTGAACAGCAGAACAACTCAGCCTTCTCAAACTTGATGTATTTCCATGCATATAACCTAAACTTCTGAAAACTTACATCCATTTAAGAGTCCTGTTCCTTGAAAGTCTATATAACCTTTGTCCTCATATAAAACATGCTCTCAGATAACCTGCAAAAAAACCACAACAGAAGTGGAAGAGAATGGCTAAGGAGGAAACTCACAGGAAGGCAATTTAGTGAGAGTCCCTCATGCTGGGAAGAAGTGACAGACTACAGAGCAAACTTTATTTTATGTTACCTATGTATAATGCTGAATCACTGATTTTATAGATAACCTTAAAATTGTAGTGTATGACACAGAAATTTATCAGTTACATGTATAATAATGCAGAAAAATTACCAAAATTACAAATCACAAGTCCTAAGGTTTTGTTAAATACTAGTTCTTCAGTGCATTTCAACAACACCACCACAAATTAGCTGACATATTAAAAATGTTCATACTGCAGATAGCAAAATGCAGCACATGTCCTGGAGAACTGCCGTTCTGCTGGTCATATCAACTTCATAAACTGTAGCTTATGAATTTAATTGCTGCTCAACAGTCTGTAGGACAACGTGGAGGCCTAGACCAGGGTCTACAAAAATATGTTAATTTATATTGGATTAAGATTATCCAGACATATTTGCAGCTCATTAACAGACTGTGGTAAAAGTATTATGGAAATAACATACATGAATATACTATGTATTTTAAGAGTAAAGTTGGTTTAAGGTATTTTGTTATATCTGCTGTGTAAAAACTAAGCAGATGTGAGGCTATTCTTAGAAAGTTAATTTCATAACTATTTCAAACCTTATTTCTCTATAAAAAATGTTTTGTATTGTTTCTAATTTATGGCACTGCTTAAGAACCACCAAGACTAGTGATTTTTAGAAGAGCATGGGAAGGCAAATGCGCTTTAATCTGAAAATACTAGGTGCTAGTACTCAGGAAGAATGGAACTGAATGTGTGTAGAAACAGACCAGCCTTGTTTCCTTGTGCAGCCTACTGTGAAGAAAAATATCTAGTAGAAGAGTTGAAAATCAGTTTGCATGTTCTCTTTCAGTTTTAATCATCAAATATTTCTGTAAGGTAGGTAAGAATGTATGATTTTTTTAAAAAAAATCTTTTTTTTTTAAGTAAGGAAATATATTAGCTAGCTAGACTATAGGTAAGGCTTCTCTCTAGCTCCTTCTAATAGGTGCAGCTGTCTTTGGAACTGATTTCCTGCTTTCATTTTTTAACTAGTCAAGAGCTCCTTGCAGTTTTAGTGGAAAATGTAGTCAATGTTAGTACTATGTAGTATGCAGTTAGTAAGCAACATACGCCTTAGTCAGAAGCTTGGGTTGAGTGATGAGTGCAATATAATAATTGCAGTTGGGAGTTCGGTTACCCAGTCCTGACAAATAGTCCTGCTTGCCTTTTTATTTCCTTGTAATAAGTTGTATTTCCTCTTGTGTGCACAGTTGTAAATTGGATTTCTGTCTGTGGTCTTCTGCATGGAATCCTCTCGTAATGTCTGTAATCTGCAAATTAAGTTGATGTTATCACACATTTTACATATGGAAAACAAGAGCAGAAAGGTGAAAATACTTGCCTGAGGCCACAAAATGAGTCATTTGTGGAGCTGAAGTTTCCAGCTCACTACTTGGAATAGGAAACTTTTGTATTAGATCTATATGTGCCGTGTTCTTTCTGTCCTAAACTAAGAAAACACTGTGTGCTTTTGCAGAGGAGGCCTGCTGGAGATGAACAAGAAGCAGTCACTTCATATGTAGAGCGCCAAAAAGACTTTTCCATAGCAACAGTGTGACAACAAATAGACAAAAGTCATAAATTGTGTAAAACAGAAATTACCAGTGCATTTGTGTAAGTTAATTTATCTTCTGTCTTTGACCTTCAGGCAAAAGTAGACAATGAAATCCTTGATTACAAGGATTTAGCAGCCATTCCCAAAGTCAAGGCCATTTATGACATTGAACGTCCAGACCTAATTACTTATGAGCCATTCTACACTTCCGCCTACGAGGACAGACAGGAGAGACAGAGTCTTGGAGAGGTAATGAACCGACAAGCAACTCACTCTGCTGTATGCTTTATTCAAAGCCTGCTTCGCTTCTATCCTCTTTTGAAACAGTTTCTAAGTGACACCTCTAGATATTGTTGCTGCTGCTGTTCACAGTGCTTTGTGTCTGTTTGATCTGGGTTTAACGGGAACAATCATGATGATGCCTCGTGTGCGAAACTGCACAGTCAAACACACAATTAAACACCTGCATTAACAACAGCCACTGGCAGAGGAATGGCAGGGGGGAGGCTTGCAGGCTGGCTGTGTATGTGTTCTCAGAACTCACATGGATATCCTAGTCCTTGGGTACAGACAAGTGCAGAATGTGAGGCAAAAGCCAGCCTGGTGGTGTGCTGTGGAGCACCGATATTCACAACAAAGTATGAGGAATACCGTGATATTCTATGGCAGTAAAAGGATTAAGAGCAGTGGGATACTTCCTCTCACACATATTGAAAGGAAATATATTTCCAGAGCACTTTGCTGGACATACTGGGTAAAATCTGAACTAGGTCAGGATGAAGTGGTCTTCCACTTGGGAAAGCAGGTTAGTTGCAGTATGGAAATATCTGCCTCACATTTTACACTGCTGACATTCAGTAAGGGTTCTTGTGTCTTGCAAGATAGAATAATCTAATTTATTATTTTAAATTTGTATTTAAAGATACCTTTCAGGTTGTAGGGTCCCTGACTTTTCTCAGGTGAACTTCCATAGTTGCAAATACTATTTATATGCTTCCAGTGCAGATCATGAAGCAGGTTTTATCTAATACCATTTGACTGTAAATCTGGCTTCCTGAATGCAAATCTAAATGGACACCAAAATGGATTTACTTCCTTGCATCTGGGTGACTTTACTGACTGTAACTGAATTGAGTATGAACATGAGCTGGGGAAAAAAGGAAGTACAGTTAATCATTCAGGCACCAGTGGTCTGAAGATGCCCTTTTAGCAAAGTGTTCTTCAGCCCAACAATAGATCAGAGCTGCCTCAGTTTTTCTACTTTGTTCTTTAATATTCTGTAGGGTTAGTCTTTTAAATTATAACATGAGTTGGAAATTCAGGAGACTGTTGAGCTCAGGAATAAGATAAGAGACTAACAAGTCGGAATATTACAGATTTGCCCCCTCAAATTTATGTTGGTAGTAAATCCAGCTGATGTCTGGTTCAAAACCATAGAATTGGTGACCTCTGACCAGTCCCAACAGGCCTGACCCATTCCACAAAACCCTCTACAAACACAATTCTCTTCTTAGTCACCAAGGAGGAACTAATCTCACCCAGAGAAAGTGAACTATTTGTTAATCCCTAAAAGGAAGCTTCTCACTCACAAAGCAGTATGTTGGAAGCTGATAAAGCAGTATGATGGAAGCTCTCTGCCATTATGTTCTGTGAATAAGCAAAAGCCTTTGGGGTTTTCTTACTCTATATTTTCACCAGCATTAAAACAATTAATTTCTGGTGACTGCAGAAACTTTTTTCTGGAAACAAAAGGGCTCTCACCTTTTTTTCAGAGGATCTGGGTTTTCCACCGAATGCTACTGTTGACTTCTGTCACCTTGGGCAAGTTACCTCACCTCTTTGTACCTGTTTCTCCTCCCTTCCCTTGCCCTAATGAGAACACAAGCCCATCAGGGGTGGAGTGATCTCTTACTTTGTGTTTGTGTTGTGGTAATCGAGTGACACCAATCTTGGTACATTGTACATCAGTCACTGTCATCCTTAAAAAGCAAAGGAGGTGACGTGTTTAGTTATGGCAGGGATTGGCAGACTTGGAGTGATTTAACTTGTACTCTCTTTGCAAAGTGTGTGTTTGTGGTGGTGTTAAATGAAAGGGGAGCCTGAGCCTAAGCCTGTACCCTAGAAATGTCCTTCATGGTGATTTAAAAAAAAAAAAATTGCCAAACTCTGCTAAGAAGGGTTTCTGGGTGTAGAGGGGAGATGTGCAAGAGCCAGCAAAGTTAATCTAGTAGTGGAGGCAAACCTTAATTGCAGGGAATGAGCTATGAGAAGACTGTATTCTTTAGACCTAGAAAATAAGAAAACACTGCATGAGACTTCTTCTTTATTGCAATGGAAGGGAATTGGTTTGAGAAGTTTCTCATATCAGTCTTGTTCAATAAATCCCAGTCTTGTTTTTCTGAAGCTCTGAGAAGTGTGTTCACATAGCACCATCTAGTGAGACCAGGCATTTTAGCTACAGACCCACCAGCAGTTAGCGCAGGAGGTGAAAGGGAGCTCATGAAGAGTAGTTCAGCTTCTCATATAAAAGAGATGAAGGCATATGAAATGAGATCTGTAAATAAATTTTATGTAGTGATAACATTTCCAGAAACTGTCAGTTACTCGGGTTCTTCATGTCCTACACTTCTGCCCTGCTAGCAGCAACCTGATTAGCACTGAAATTGTCTTTTCTCAGCTTGGACTTTTGCTGCATAAATATTGAGAGAAGCAGAATTTTACCTGCATGTCCTTTGTTTCTACTGTTCTATCAGTTGAAAGCATTGAATATCTGTAACAGCTTTCAGTCAACAAGCTGTTGTAAATAGAAAAAAGTATTTTTTTCTAATGTAATAGGTGCTTCAGAATAGAGCATCCTACCTGGTAGTTCAAAACAAAAATACACTTAAAATGAGGTCAGTGCAGAATGCTGGAACTTGTGTTATAAAATGACACCTGCAAAAGTTTTCAGAAATTTCCCAGAGCACAAAATGCCCTGCATGACTTCAGGTATTACAGATCTCAGTGTTAGAGCATTGAGCCTGTTGCATTGTGTAGAAGTTTTACTGTAAATTTGGAATTTGTTCTGAACAGGTTCTCCACACAGACAACTTTTTTTTTTTTAATCTGGAGTCATCACTGTATTTCCACTAGTTTATTATTCTGGATCTGAGCTGTTTCTTCTCTGTCAACTGCACAGTGTATTTCTAACTGACTAGCATAAAGACCTCTGTGATAGACTAGATTTTAGAAGACCTTATAAACCCTGAAGAGCTAGCCATTCATTGGCAGACTCAGATTGAGATATGTCAGTTCACCTGTGCATGATAAAACAGTAAAGTGGCTGCAGAGCATGGTTCCATTTCCTAAAAAGCAATGAGATTATTTCAGATAGTGATGGAGTAAAAACACATGAAAGGTTGGTCATGTATTCAGCATGCCACTTTCTGGGATGGCCTCCCAGTCTTAGATTCTTGTGACTACTTTTTGCAGTATTCATTACCTTAACATCTAGGCAACCACAGCAGATTATGAACACTTATTTACAGTAACACATAAATTACTAGTAAAAAAATATGAGAATACACATCCCAACATGTGCTTTTTCCATTCATATCAGAAGTTTTAGATTAGCTCTCGGTTTTTGTGGAGAATGATGCTACAAAGCATTGTGTATGATACATTTCATGTGGAGCAAAGTTTTTATAGCTGCTGATCTGTGGCTGTTAGATCTGTAATGAAATGGTGGCTTACTGTGTAGAACCTTTGCAGTTATAAGGATTAGGAAAATAAGAATGTAAAAGACATTCAAGGCTTTGATGGAAAGTAACAAAAGCAGATTTAAAAAGCTTTATAGAAACTTGCTGAAAAGGAGAAGTTCTGTATGCAAATTAAAAATGTCACTTCTCTGTTTGGATACTTTGCATTCACAGTGTTACCAGCTCTGTGAGAGTTCATGGTCTCTCAGTGCTACATGTATAGTTGCATATCTAGTACTAGAAATTCTGCATGCGTTTTACATTACTGCTGTTGTACATTACTGTAATAGTTAGACCAGAATCAGCAATTTTGCTTCTGAGACATTATCTTAATAGCTGGAACATTCTATAATAGTTGTGGTCTCATTTAAAAGCATAATCTCTTGCCTAGTTTATTATGGCAGTTAAATAATATTGAAGTTTAGTGCATAAAGGAAATTATTAAATCCTGATCTTCCAGCTTCAAATTACCTTGTGATTAAAGGGCATGTAACTGGTAATTATACATAACCTTTATTTTTGTTCTTACCATCAACGTGTGCATAATCCTATGTTTCATTTCTAAAGGTATTTCTTGCCTCAGTTTCCCTATCTCTGTAATAGAAACTTTTCATAATATTGTGAATATTTCTGCCCACTGGCCTTTGTGCAGTTCTTTCAATATACATGCTTGCAAGTCCTGTCTGTTCTCCTTATGTAACCATGGAAGAACACAGAAGTTTCAAGATCACATCAAAGAAATGTTGAGGACAACTACGTACTCCTTTGCATGGATATGAAATGTAAGGTCTTGGGAAGAAGCACAGTTTTGCCAGAATATGTGTGTTGGAGGAAAAAAGTGCTTCATCCTGGAAGTTATTCTGTATTTCTGATTTTCCATGCAAAGCTTGAGTTAACATTATTTACTTTTGATTTCCACTTTAAAGATTCCTTCGTAACAGGCATGGTTATTAAATTAATAATGCTTTCAGATTTTGATCTTTACAGCTATGTTTTAATTACCACAATGATGAGATGGCTGAGAGATGATGTTGCATGATATTTGACTGAGTTGATTATGCTTATAAAGATTACCCCAGAAACTTGAATCGCTTCAATGATTTATGGACCAGTTCCTGAGCAACGTGGAAAAAACAAGTTCCAGTGCTGCAATGACCTCAGTAACTTCTGCATTGACATTTATTTTGCCATATATCCATGTGTCTGTTTAGATTGCCATTTTCTGGCCCAGCATGTGCAATGATATTTCAATAACCTTATTTTTATGTCTTTGCAGTCTCCAAGGACATTATCACCTACCCCTTCTGCAGAAGTAAGTTTGGAGGAACCTTTGGGGGCAGTATCTTGTTGTGATGAGAATTATGCACTTCAGCAAATGCAGGTGTTGATTTTGCAATCAGTCTGATCCATCTCTGATTGCTACATAGGCATGTTTTCTGAATATTGAAACTGAACAAAAATTAACTCTAAAAAGAAGACATTAAGTTCTTATTGACCAATTGTACAAAAAAATGAAGCTACCACTCCTACCTGTTTGGTGCCTATAAAGCAGAGTTCTTTTTCCAGCAGAGGTCACTTCTTGTACATTCATCCTTCTTGTGGCACAGGTGGACTCAGATCTCAGGAGCTGGATTATTTACATCAGCTGAAATGCTGCTCAAAGCATCTAAATAATAAGCCATGTTTGCTCCTAAAACCTCTGCAGTTTTGTCTCAAAGAAAACAATTATGATTTGGTTTGATTTTGCTTTTCCCTAGCAGTTAATTTGAACATCACAATAATGTGAAACATTTGGGAAGTCATTTGTCAGGATACAATGGAGGCCACTGCAGAAGCATTATCATTTTGGGGCTGGGAAGCGTTGCTTATTTGCAATGTAAAACTTGTGGTGATTGCTACGTGTTAAAAAAGTGACTGTAAAATTTCTTGTAAATCTTCATGCATTGACATCAGTCCTGTCCCTTTTATCCTGGAGTAGTTTGCTTTGTGGGATTTGGAGGAGGGGTTTGGTTTGTTTTTTTCTTTTTGTTTTTTCTTTCTTTTTTCTTTTTTTTTTAATTGGCTATTTTTTTTCCTCAGGAAACCAGGTAAACTGAATTATATACAAGAAAGTGTCATGTGATACAAAGGGAATCTAATATATCTAATCTAAATACCTTTTGATGTACCTAGTTGAGACACGTGGTAAATTAAGCCACAGAGAGCTCTCTGGTGGGGCTATTGAACTCTTGCTGGTCTCCAAGTCGCAAGCTGAAGGCCAGCTCGTGTCCCTTGTGCAGTACTCTGCATATTCTGAATGCACAGACATACTCTGAATGCAGCTTCACTTATGGAGTCACGGGAATGTGGGCAATTCTAGGATTATATAGAATTTAATAGAAATTACAGGTGGAGTTGGGACCTTCCAAGATTGAACTCTGACCCAGACTATAAAAATGGATTGGAGTCTTTGGAACAGATCATTAGACAACAATAATAACGGAGTAGGCTGAAAGCTGAAGGGATATTGTTATTTCAGTAGCTTCTGCTGATGTCTTCAGATCCAGGAGAATTAAGCACTGCTAAAAATGTGTAATGTGTGTTTACATTTATTAGTGAATGCTTCTGTTCTTCAGGGTTATCAAGATGTTCGAGATCGCATGATTCACAGGTCTACTAGTCAGGGCTCCATCAATTCTCCAGTGTACAGTCGTCACAGCTACACACCCACCATGTCACGCTCGCCTCAGCATTTCCACAGACCTGGTAAGGGCAACTGCATCAGAAGGATGTTAAAAACTATTTTGTCTTTATTATGTCACTTAGTGGTGCAGCAGAGCACTTGTTTCTCTGAACAGTGAAAATTTAGGATTGAAAAATTGTTGCATATTTTAATATTTCCTTGTGTACCTATTTTTTTTATTCTTGATCCATGCAGTCTTTTGCACTAGGCTGATGAGCGTTGCTTACATCGTAAATATGGACCTTCTGGTTTTGTTTCTGATAATTATTTTTAAATCTTTGTATGATTCTGAAAGTGAGCAAAAATTTGCAGCAGTGAATCACAAACTTCATTCTGGAATTTGGGTAAAGAATCGCATATTGGAAACAAAACTTATGGCTTGATTATACAGAAGTCAGGATTCCTCCCTGCTAAAACTGAATTTGTTTAAAGCTTGGTGCAGCCATGGAATCTGAGATTCAGCAGCAAAACCCCCAGATATTCCAAATTGCTTGACATTTTTTAAAACATAGATTCATGGTTCACAAGGTTGATTTCTTAATTACAGCCATAGGCAATTGCCTGGGAACATTTAAAAAACACAAACTTGATTTACTGATTTAGCAGTTATATACAAATTCTATGCACCCTATAGCAAATACACAGGTTGTTCAAGTTCCCGGTGCCTCAGAATTACTGGTTGTGTCTATAAAAGCAAGTTATGAAAACGAACTGTTCATCCACACCCAAACTGCATTAAAAAAATCTCTAAATGCCCTTCATAGAAGACTTTTCAAGACTGATTTTATTGTTTATGGTAATGAATTAAATCTTTGTGATCTGTTTTTAAACTAAGCAATACAATCATGCAGTTCCATCTTCTTTGGTGATTCCAGCTGAACAGTTGGGATGCCAAAAGCCCATATGCAATGGGAGCTACATTTTTAAAATTAAAGATTTGTAATAGAGCCACCACTGTGGAACTTGAATGCTGTAGCCGTTTCCTAGTGGGGGTGGGCTGAAAGCAGCTAATTGTGTCTGTCAGTGAATGCCTTATTTAAAGGACCCAAGGGAGGTGGGACAGAAGCGAATTGTGTCCCATACTTGGTGCTGACAACATGGCTGTGTTTTGAGGTGACGTTACAACTGAAACCGAAAGAGACTTAAAAGCATGAAAAAGCTGCAAACTTCTGTCTCTTGATTCTGGCAGTTCTGAGGGGATTTTTCCATTTCTGTCAGTGGTGTGGGATATGAACAAATCCAGGCCCTGTTCCAGACTTTACTGTGATTGAGTTTTACTGTCTGTGTTCAGTCAAGGACCTTCCCCAGATACAGTCTCTGTTTATGTAACTTTTGTAATGGGCGGATGGGCTCAAGCCAGACTTTGGATCCAAATGTAAAATCTTCAAAAGTTCGCAGTCTGAGGGGTTTTCTGAGAAGATATTTGTTCAAACTTATCTCTGTTCGGATGATCTCATCTTTGGCTCACCTGTTTCTGTTTCTCATATGACACAGAAGTAATTCTGTAGAATTTATCATTTTGATCTTTGTTACTCTGCTTTGGGGTAATTGTTAATGCTACTCTATAATTATCCTGCCATAATTATTCATGTTGAATTATAGCACATGTATATTTACCATTTTCTCCTAATGGTACTTCTTATCATCATGTTATTTGCAACATTAATTTCTCTCTGAATAAATCCAGTGGCCCCAGATAACTTCTCTGTGGCTCCCAGCTAGCCCTTGAGAGGGAAGTGAACCGCTGTGATGACGTTGTCAACATAAGGTTCTTCAAAAATTTGAGTGCTACAAGTATTGAAAAAGTTTGCAGCCTTTTCCTCCTGCAGTGCCCTAGCTGATGTTGGCAGCGTTTTTGGAATGTCTTAGAACAATAGAAAACAGCTTGCATGCCTCTTGACTGACATTTTTTGGTCAGGCATTTTTCAAAACAGCTGCTTTCTTAACTAATTGAGCGTCAATGTTTGTGATGTTTGCATGCTGGTAGCAGGCTACTTTTTGGTAACAAGACATAGATCAGAAGCTCGTTAAGCCAATAAATGTTATGCTAAATTAGCAATACAGTTCAAATCTGAGCCTCTCTGCTAATACTTCCTGTAATCTTGTCTAACATTTATGAACCCTTCGGTACGTCTTTAACCTTTTTTTTTTTCTCCTTCCTTCTTTTCAGAATCCTAATTGTTCAATGCCTTTTTTTTTTCCCTTCCTTTGAAGCCTCCTTCCCTGCCTTTCTCTTATTGTTTTTCTTTGTTTTCATTTTGTTCTGCCCCCCGATTCCCTGCTGCCGCAGAGCTGCTCTCTACTGGTGTGCAGCGGTTGTCATACCTGCGCACTAGCAGTCTCGGCTCCACTCACCATGACTCCCGCCCCAACTCCCCCTTCCGACACCACTTCATCCCCCATGTCAAAGGTAAGGAGCCAGGCCTCTCCAGGGAGTACCCTCCAGGCTGGAGATGTATTAGCGTTCTGCCAAAGCTGATAAGGTGTATCATCTCCGTAAGGTTGTCATTGGCTGTAGAGCTGAGCATGCCTCGAAATGCGCCGTTACACTTAAAACTGCGTTAGAATAGACATAATGTCCTTTTTTCAGAGGAAATATGTCATTTCTAAGGGCCCTAGTTGAAGAGTCATCAAATGATTACCTTTTAGAAATATACAGGAAAGCATTATACTATTTAGAACCTTATCTGTGCCTAATTTAGTTTCTTTCTAAAGCAGTACCTAACAATCAGTACAGCAGTTAGCATATCTAATTTAATAATTAGTTCCTCATTCTTAAAACATGCATTTAAAAAATTGACTACAGGTCTTGCCTAGATGGGAGCAAAGTGATCAAAAATATGGAAAAGAAAAAAAAAAGATTATATAAAAATCAATGGCAACAAGGAAGTTAATAATTGTTAATCACATTGGTAATAACTAGTGCCCAACAAAGTAAAGTTAAAGTGTCTAAGCCTCTCCTCAGCTAGTGAGAATCAGCAGACTCTGCTGAAGGCAGTGGAGTTGCAGGGATTTATACTACCTGAGGATCTGGTCACTTATCTTTTTTTCAACCTGTTATTTTCCCTGGTTTGATTTGAAGGGAGGGTTGTTCTTTCCTTGTGTCCCTTCATGGAGCTCATTCAGCTCAATAGGCTTTTAGATTTGTTTCTTGCTTTCTGTGAACATGATTTTACTTCCATTTCTATTGGAGCACTCTCTGGCTATGCCATCTCATCTGTTGGGGGAGAAGGTCATAGCTTATATCACCTACAAGAGCTCCAAAAGAGGCAGTTCAGTAAGTTGAACATAAATTCTATTCTGGCACCACTAATTAATGTAAGATAATCATAAACTGAAGATAATAAAAAACAGTTGCAAGGAAGTTGTTGCCGCAACTTTCAAGAAATACTAATAGACCTCGACATTATAGCTCTTCAAGCGTTCAGATCACTATTACTATTTTTACTCTTGCCTTTTCTTAGATTATTTTTGTCAATATGCACTTTCAACTTTCTTATTATGTCACTATAAAAAAAAAATCTCACTTCAAACTTAAAAGATTGGGACCCTTAAAAATAGATACACTGCTCATTTCAGCATGCAGTTAATTCATGATCCTTGCAATTTCAACATTATTTTGCTGTAAATCCAAATTAGTGCTCACACTCTTTCAGGTGGCATTTTCATTCTTTTTCTGTTGAGAAAATAGCTTCTTCAACAGATAAATCAGAAGAACTATTTGAAATCCATGCCTGTTGTTTTCAGATTTCAAATAATTACCTGACATGCAGATTAAATATATGTCTGCTATTGGTACACAAGACCAAGCACTGTAGACAGAGGTGGGTATGGTTCTTACCAGATTTGTCACATAAGACATTGTAAGAATCCACAATTTTCTGAAAATTTTACATTAAAGTCTTAGGCCTGGACAGGATTTATGTGTTGTAACTCAACAAAGCTCCTGAAAGCTCAAGTTCGTATCTCTGTGACAGTGTACACCATCTAAGGTGGTGGTACATTTGAGAAGGGGCAAGTAGCAGGTACTCACATCTTGTAATTCACATGCCTGAACTGAAAGAGTAATCTTTTAATAACTGGTTGATAAAAGAAGCACCTTTTTAAGGTGACCCGAGTTTGGTGCCTAGGTTAATGTGGTGGGTATATCCCCATGGTTTTCATTTCTTTTTGTTTTTTCTCCCTGTGGAGGAAGGCAACTACTCAAAAAAAAAACCAAAAATACACTTTTGTATTTCAGTTCAGCACTGCAGGCTGAGTTCCCTCAGAGCATTGAGCCAAACTGGAAGAAAACCTGAAATAGGATTGCAGAGTTCCTTGATGGCATGCAGACTGGGAGAACAGTAGTCAATAAAGAATATGAGCAGCAGTCTTCTCAGTGAACTGTAGTGAAATGTAAGCCATGCTTCTAAGTGATGTTGTCTGGCTGTACATGCTGTGAAGAGCAGTGACTCTAAAGAGGATTTGATGTTCCAGTGGATGTTAGGATGGATAGACAGGACAGCAGAAAGAGATGCTGCAGCTAGGAGATAAGTAGAGACATTAGGTACTTGAATAAGATCTACGGGGAATATAGTTGGTAAGTCCCCAGTCCCAGCAGGATGAGTGACAAAAGAAACATTGCAGAAGCTTCAGAGAAGGACCACCAAATAATTCCAAATCTCATAGTGAAAAATTTATGGTGGTTAATGTCTTAATACTATCAAACTGAAGGGTTTGAACTAATGATTTGGTTGTCTGTATACCTGTGCGGTAACAGAAGGTTCTCCCATATAGCTAGCAAAGATACAATAAGATCCTATGTTACACTTAAATAATCACAAGTTTTATCTAATTTATCTGGCTTATTTAAGGTGAAGATAAGTATCTATTGAAACATCTTAGGAAAAGGTTTTGTCTTCCCATTAGTACAAAATATTGAAAGGTACAAAAGGTCAAAAGGCCTGAAGACATTTGTAATTTTTCCAGCATGTGAAGTGATCAACAAAGAGCTCACAAGACATTAGATGAGCCAGTGTCCATATTGTTCCCTAATTCAGAGCACGCTCCTGGTAAAGCAGTGTGGTGGAAGATAGTTCTTAATCAGATACACTCTGAAAATACAGAGAGTGTATATATACATATATGTACTATCAGTGCACATGCACTTAAAGAAAGACAAGATGATAGGGACTGGTAATATTTTTGTTAAATAAACCTCTCTACTATTACAACATGTTGAAGTGTTTTCATAGGAAGAGATAATACAGCTTGCCCAGTATATGATTCAGGGGTGTTGTAGTATTTTTTTTTAGTATTTGAGTGGTGTTGATTGAAGCCCAGTTGCACTATGTTGTATGTCCTCTTCACTACTTCATGTTCATAAATAGATATTTTGTCATCAACTGATGAGGTTGACCTGGGTTTCCCACATGGTTCTTCATTTGTTTTCCTTGCATTCCACATGTGTCCAAGTACCCTTTTTTCTTAGGTCTGTGCAGCAGAAAGAGAGAGATCAGTCTGGCACTGGCTGCACCTAATGCAACTCCCTGATATGGTTATCCGTAGGGGTTTGTCTTGGTTATTCTAGGTGTCTGTTTTCAAAGTTTGAAGAACTACATTATTTTACTCTTGAGAGTAGCTTTTTTATGTCTACTAGGGAATTAGACCCTTGTGAATATATCTGAAATGAGAACTATAGCACTGTGGGGGTTAATTGGATCTGATAGGTATATTGACAGTGATTCAAAGAAGAGGCATCGTGATCTCATTTGTACTTGCTCAGCCTTTCTCACAGTCACTTGTACTTTTAGCAGAAAGATGAACTTGATGTAAGTTTTTAAGAAAGATTTCATAAAGTTTATAGTTTTGTTGCTTATTTTCTTTAGGTAAAGGAGCATAATTTTCAGACAGTATAATGATAATGGAAGTGGCATATGACACATTACACCTGTGTTATTTCAAGCCAGAACAGTAGACATTTAGACCAGTTTTCCTACAGCATAATGCTTAAACAAGCATAATGCTTAAGCCTTGTAGACAAGGCTAAATGTAAAGAATTTTGAGGAGTGAAGGGACTGAATATACCTCAGAAAGTCTTAGGGGGAGTTTGTTATTAACACATGTTGAACAAGCTGGAAGAGGATGTAATATGCATCAGCTTAGACTTCATTTAATCTCATTGGGATTCTCCATTGAATTTGGTCTTGTCTCAATAAAGTACTGTATTTCCTATGAAAGAATCAAAACAAGTCCTTGAATGAAAGAAACCCTGACCCTACTGAAATCGGAGACAAAACTCTCATTGAGAGCCAGGATTTCATCTCGCATGCCTAGAATTTTTCAGAGGCATTCAAGAATATTGCAAAGTCGCAGTAAGATTTCCATGTCAAAAGAGCTCCAAAATTATGTGTATTCCTCTGCTCAGACCTTCCCACAAGGAATCTACCCACCTTCATAGTGAATTTTGGCCTTGGTTTTCACAGGTTCCTGCTTTCCTTCCCTGAGGCAGGTCTCTGAAATCAGATGCTTTCTGTGTGTGGTAACTATTTCCAGGGTTTTGTGGATGCAGCTGAAAGCTCTGCTCTGGTATACAGCTGTGCTGTGACTGTTTCATGACTTTCAGTTTTATGCTAGAAATAAGGGCTACGTATCTGGATGAGATGATGAATTATTTTCACAAAACCTGAATAGGACTTCGGGATTCGGGTTGAGCCCTTTTCCTTGTGTCTATTCAGAAGCAGGGCAACGAAACTGCAAGTTGGCAGAAGGCTCAGTGTAGGTTACATATGGATTTTTTTGGCCTGATTCTGTGAACTTTGCTTGTGAATCACACTAGAGCCTAGTGGTGAACACTTCAGAAGGCAGCAGGAACCTGCATGACACTGTGCTGTGTATAGGCAAGCAATTATATTCCTGACTGCTAGGGGAACCTGCTTGACAAATCGAGCTATAGAAAATGGCAACTACCTGATGGAGCAAACAGACTGAAAGAAAAAAAGCCTCTGAATATCACTTCTGAGGCTGCTGTGCTCAAGTGCTTGATTTTTATGTTAAACTTACTCCGTTATCTCTTAACATCCCCCACCCACGTTCACATACACACATGCTCAACTTCATGCCAGGGGTGTGGGAGCTAGTTTTTCCTACAGTGTTGGCAAACTGAAGTGCTCTTGTTGCTTCATGGATTTAACACTGGTTATGGCATATCTGAGATAGTAAGAGAGACTTGCCTGTGTAGGCACAGCAAGGAACCCAAATTCAGAGCATGCACAGCCCTTATTTGTATCTAAAGCTGCAAACAGACCAGCCATGAGGCTCTGGGAGGCAGGTACAAGCAGGCTAGCAGCTCTGCTTTCCTGTGTCCATATGCACGTTCCACAGATGTTGGCACTGCTTTCATAAATTGTGGGTGATTTTACAGCTCCATCTGAAGCCCTTAAGCCTCATTGTGAGATTGGGCTCCTCCGGGGTGATCTAATGAGAACCTTAAGTAGAGGTACCATTCCCTCCTGCAGTGGTTGGAGTTAATGAGACTGCTAGCCTAGAAAGCATAAACAAGAGTCATTTGTCAGTAGTAGTAGGAGTCATTAGGAAGGAAGACTGCACAGGAACCACAGGAAATACAAGCCAAGAGGGACATTTGTAAAGCAACATGTGCAGGATGATACCACACTAATTGTCTGCCTTGCACCACATTACCAGTACTCTCTAAACAAATTATCTGCATACAGACACGAGATGAGCCAGCATACGTGTGTGGATGTGAGCATACTTACTTGTGTCTAATTGAGATAAAGAGGGAGGTATAAGAAGGATTTCTTGCCTGTAGTGTTGGTGATAGAGGCATTGTAAATTCAACATGCCCACATTTGACTACCAATTCTGAACAGGTGAAATGTATTCAGGACTTCTCTGTTGTGACAGTCCATAGGTCAATAAATGCCTTTTCATTCTTTTATGTCGTTGAATATGCTAATTGCCAGTGGAAGCAGAAAGGCAAAAGGACATGTCTCTATAAAAGTTCTAAATTTTAGAATTAACTGTCTTGAGGCCATCTCAATATTGATGTTTCTTTCCCTATAAAACAATGATTTTGCTGAAAAGTAACTCCTGATTTCTCAACAGAAGCAAAGTATGCAAGTGAGTCCACTTAACCAAGTTAGGCATTTCACCATTGTGGTATTTCAAAGGCTGGACAAGTAGGACACAATATTGGAATTGACAAGTAAAGGACCAGAGATTGGATTATGACAATAATAATTTAAATAATTGTTCATACTACTTTTCAGAGTTAGCAAACCTAGCACTTACTGTTCCCTGGCTAAAATTGCTGCACCCAAAATAGAAAACCACCATCAACTCCTGGTTGAAAGAACATCAGGGCTGAAATATCCAAGTGGTGAATAGAGAATTTTACACATGATTCTTCTGGACAAATTTTATACAGCCAAAGCCCTTGAACTGTGCGTGTAATTTTTAAAACATGTATGTGCAGATGGATTAACTTGGATACTGGCAGAGGCCTCTGTGACACATCTCTCTCAGCATCTCTCGTGTACTTGTCCCTTCCTTTGTTTTTTCTTCTCCCTTGCTTTGTTAATCAGCATTTCTAGGTTTTTTTAAGCCCTTGTGCACACCTGAAAAATGGAAGGGGTTTGATGCTCCCCTGCTTCTCACTGTTGTGGTCACTCACACCCATGTAAAATAGGCACCCATGTGGACAATTTTTGCTTGTGTGAGTTTGCACGAGTGTGAAGAACAGCATAAAGTAAAAGGCAGCCACATTATTTTATGGTACACACACAGTCATGTGTTTGGATATCTGTTACGTCTTGATGCTTGGCATCAACCAGCATGGTTCTGCAACAGCCCTCCCACCCTGACAGACACAGGAACTTTCAGAGCTGGTGGATTGTTGTGGTGGATTGTTAGGAGGCAAAGAAATAGTCCTGGTAAGAGTAATCCTACAAATGTAACAAACTGTGTGCACACAATGGAATTTAAGTTTTTAGGCATTAGATTCAGATTTGCTAAATCAGCAGTAGTAAATTATTGCCACCAGAGCCAAATATGGCATTGACAGAGATTTGAGGTGGAACCAATGACATGGGCACAGCCACCAGGTGGGCTGCATTGCTTTACAAATTATTTTGCCATATCAAAAATTTCCTACCCGAGAGCTAAACCCATGAAAGAGTGTGTATAGAACAGTTATGCCTTTTGATAGGGGACAAGTGACCTAACAGCTATTTTCCATCTCTAGCTTCTCTATGCTTTTGGTTTAGGGAACTGTAGTAACTGCCAGCATCTGCTTCGATCTGCTTGGGAGTTGGTTTCATTTTGGGTTTGCTTATCAACTACTGTGCTATGTGCCTGCAACTTTTAACTCCAAATATCAATCTCTGTACTAAATCATTGCCAAGTAACCTTCCATTCTTCTTTTCCATGCTGCCCATCTAATCTCCAGCTGCGAGCACACAGCTCCTGCCTGCATGCTGTCAGAATGAGTCTGAGCTGCTCAAACCTCAACTCCAACCTGAACATGAATTTTTGTCTCTGCAGGAATATCAGGGGAAAAAAACCCATCACCAAGGCTACCAGTCCTTGTTATTGTTTGTATTTATGCTTTTGGTTCAACTTATTTTCTTCCTGGAAGTTTTGGTTCCACCGATTTTGTTTGGGTTTGATTGGGCTTGCTTTTTTTTTTTTTATTGCTCTCCTTTTTCTCATTTTGTTTTCTCCATTCTTTCATTGGAGGCAATGAGCCGTCCAGCGGTCGGAACTCCCCTGTCCCTTACCGGCCCGACAGCCGCCCTCTCACTCCAACTTACGCTCAGGCCCCTAAACATTTCCATGTTCCAGGTAGGAGCTGGCACTGTATGTGTCTCGGTGTCCTGTCACAGTGTAGAATGTAGCCTTTCTAACTTTTGTCTTGTCTCCATCGTTTCACACTTTACCATGGGGTGCACCTTCAGCGTTTGTAACTGCTCCTGGGCTTGCTGAGAGGAGTAGTGCTTTAAGAAATAGGGAGTGTTCATTGTGATTTTTACCTGTTTCACTGTTAGAATGTCTTGGTTTTCAGGGTCTGTTGTTGGCCTGTGAGCTGGATATGAGCTATGTAAGGCTTGATTTTTCTCCCAGTTGCGCACCGGCTGAGCACCAGCATAACTCTGCTAAGCTATGGTTGGTTAGGAGGAGTTGGTTTTGAATCACAGCAGCATGCAGAAAAGAGTAGACTAGTGAGCCATTATGTATGTTGTTCATTGAGGTTGGTGTAACTTGTTTCGGTCTTGAACCCAACAGGTCTAGTTTAGTGTTCTCTCTCTCTCTTTTTTTTTTTTTTTTTTAAAAAAAAAAAAAGCACATGAGGATGTTTCTTTACTTATTTTGTGCCATGGCTTGGTGTCCTTAGAGAGACCTGCAGATCCACAAGGATACGTGTGCCTTAGGATGTCCTCTCTGTAAAGGGCAGCCTGTTTTGAAGTGAGCTGCAGAGTTTTTCCAGCCTCTAAGAAGGTCTTGGATTTTGATGGGATGAGGACGTATGTCCCTAGGGTTGTGGACATGCATCTTATGATTGCATCAGTGCTAGCTGAAAGCCTTATTATATCCAGTTATTCTTCAGGTTCCCTTTAGTGTAGTATCCCCTCACACTGCCAGAGGTTACTGCTCTTCTTCCTTTCCTCAGATATGGCAGATAAACTGTTTGTGGAAACTTCTTTTTCAGTCAGTGTGCCCTGGCTTGGCTAAGGTAGGCTGTTGTAACTGCTTAAGCTAACCTGGCTCATGTTGACTTGCGTAAGCTAAAGTGCACTTGCATGAATGGCTCTGAGTAATAACCTCTAGTGTGGTGGGAGAGCTGTCCTCTTCAGCTGGCACCGTGCAGCCACAGAAGGAGCTGTGTTCTGGTGTTCCTGTCCTCCTTAGAGCTTTCTGGTATAGGTGTGCGTAAGAGTACTGCATGACTACCCCTGTAATGTTTATACCTATTTGCTGGTCAAGTAGCCATAACAGATCACTAACAAGAATGAAATACCTCAGTGTCTTTGTGTGCCATGAATTTGCCTGTTTAGTCAAGGATGTAGAGTTCTGCAGAGTAAGATTTGCCTCTGTTTCCACAGATTTCTAGGTTTAGCTTTCCTTCATGCCGGGGGCTAAGTTGTCTGCCGTAGCACTTAACTGGATCTGCGATTCACAGCATGTAGTTCTAAAATGCTTTTTCATCTTTCTTTCTAACGTAAATGAAAACTTTTTAAGGCAGTATGAAGTTGAAAAATGGGTTTCTGACATTAATTTTCTTGTTCCCAGTATCTCTTTTTGGTCTTCTAATAAGATTTTGACAGATTTTGCACTATATCACTGATTTTAGATTAACTTTTGTACACAAAGTTTTGGCTTGGGCGGCGATGTAGTTTAGAACAAATTGGTTCCTGTTTTAGATCATTATTTGTAAAAATACAGTATCTTTTAGACATGCTGTAGATTTACAGCATTAGAGGTCCAGGAAGTGTTTTTATTCAGATTTACATTGATAATGTGTGATGTGGTGGGCCTTACATTAAAAAAAAATCACAAAAAAGCAATAAAATCTCTCCCTGTGGTATGAGAAGTAGTAGTGTATTAGTTAACACTGCACAAAGCATCCCTTTGACTCACTGAAGCGTAGCTGCTGTTAACTGTTCAAAACAGTGTATTAGGCAGCTATTTTGTTCTCTGGATTTTGAAGTGAATTGTAGGCTCACTGCATTCTCCTCTGCTCAATCCAGTCGGTCAGCTGGAAAGAAAATTGAGCTGATATGACTGAAGCACAATTTTCTGCGAAAGTTATTTGGGGTAGATTTCCCCAAATGGCTTGTATATCTTCACCATTGAAATGTCCTGCTTGTTTACATTTCCTCTCTAACTCTTATTCCACTGGTAATCTTCTGAATGTTTAAAATGAATGGTTCATGACTTGGATGCATCCACATGTTACAGAATCAGCTCCAAAGGACTTCATGCCACATGTCTTTGACTTCTCACTTGTTCTTATGTTTCCTTTTCTTTAAATAATCTGGTTTTGTGTAATCCTAGAAATAGCTTTCTGGCTTTTTCTTGTGCTACATCCTTGATTTGGTCTGTCTGTTGTTTTAGTGTTGGAGTAATCTTTATCTGCATCTGAAGTAGTTTTCATATTCACATTTTTCTGTTTCTCATTTTCACAGATCAAGGTGTCAACATTTATAGAAAACCACCAATCTACAAACAGCATGGTAAATGATCTTTCTCTTCTTATTTCAAAACTGGAATGTCAACTCTTAAAAGGCACACAGACCAGTGAAAGTTGTTCAGTGTTTACTTTGTAAGCACTAAAACTCAGTAGTCCAAGCCTGACACAGCTGTTATTGCATGTCCTGCTGAGTGATTATTTTAAAGCATGTTGTTTAATTTGGATCATATGGTTTAAATCTTGGCCACATTGATATTAATGGCAAAATTTCCATTAACTGGGATTTTGGTGTCTCTTTAGCATGATGATGCCTTTTTGTATTTCACTTCTTTAAGTTTATATTTTCAGAATACAAGTACTGGTCATGGTAAAATGGATTAACAACAGACTTTTCTGACAGGAACTTCATGGAATATCCTTATTTTAAACAGAGAAAGTACAATAATTTGTTTCAACAGCAAAGTTGGAGATGTTATTATCAGACTGGAATTCTGAATGTACCTGTGGCTTTAAATAAGAATCTTTAATTACTGCAGATAATACAGGTGACAGCTCTGGCAGGGCTAATGTGACTCAGAAGTTGTGCGGTATAGCTCAGGTAGTATGGTGTACTTGTTTTTCCACAAGTTTGGATTGTGAGTTGAATAGCAGTGTTAGTTCTCTAATCTTTTCGATGTAGACATTGTTACAGCAAGTCTGAAATAACAGTGATGGCAGAAGCCCACTGCCTTGCCAGGCTTCAGTACTGCAGAGCAAGGTCCTGGTTATAACAGAGTGTGCTCACTCTTCCCTTCTGCTGTGCATAGAAAACTTTGAATAGGAGATGTTTTTTATGTCATGTGGTGTAAGGTGGATGGTTCCACTTTTTAAAGACTTTGAGTTTGCATCCCTTTGCCGACTCTTCATCCAATGAAATGTATTTAAGGTTAAGTAACAGATTAGCAGTACTACAGGGTTTAGATGAACAGTTGACTGAGAGCCACTGAGCGGAGATGATTAGGAAAGCCCAGGAACTCCATTCTGTAGTCAGGAGCGAGCATTACAAATAACACTGCTGTGGTACCACATCAGGGTTTTTTTTTCCTCTTTCTTTTTTAAGTTTCAAACCATATATTCATTTTTTGAAAAAGTCTTAACATTATTTTTGTTTATTTTTATGGTTTAAATGTATCTCCTCACCTCCCATTAACATGTGAATGTTTAACCACTGACATCACCAATTCTAATACGTAAGTACTGTTTGAAGTCATGCTTTTGTAAACTCTGACCAGCTTCCTCCATACCTGCTATTATGCTTAGAATATCCCAATCATAAAATGCTCAGAATTCTGAATGGTATCTAATACTGATGTTCCTAAACTCCCCTGAATGTGTTGGATGAGCAACACAGTGCTTCACTTTGTTAACAGATGTCTTTCTGTTTAAAAAAAAAGGAAAAAAGAGAAAAGGAAAAAGAAAAAAGAAAAAAGTTCAGTATCCTTGCTTCTGATACGATAGGTTCCTTCATACAAGAGAAGGAGATTTGAGCTAACAGTTTGCAGATAAGAGGTAGTTAAGGCTGGTTTTAATGTAAACTGCATCCTGTTGGATTTTAATGTCAAGAAGTGAAAGCCATAATGCACATCCTGACATGCTTTTAAGAGACTTTGGCTTAGACTGGAATCTTAAGTGGATGCCCTACTGCTGAGATATTTTATTGGTGAGGTTCATTTCATTGCAAGTACCTTTCCTTGCCAAGTTGATCTGAATGGAGTCTAGTATTTATTAATAAATTCACATCTGCTTTTACTACTCCTGCATGCTAATAAGCAAGGGCATGCAGCAGAAAAAATCCTCTGGTTAAATAAACGTATTTGTTTCAGATTTCTTTTTTTGTTTGTTTTGCAGCTTTTCACAGAAACATAGGAAATAATTAGCATCAGTAGAGTTAAAATTAGTGCTGTTCCTCTGAAGTCTTTGTTTTCTTGCCCTAGAGGGAAAACAGATCAGTATATGAATCTGGTTTCATCTTCATTAATAATCAGCTGTCCTTAGGTGATATTGGCAAATAATGTTAGATTGATTTTTCTTATTCTTGACTAATCATTCTAACACTGTGCAACCCTAGTAAAATCCAAAGTTGATTTGGGGCTAATTTGGGGGTGGGAATGAGGCAGCAGAGGAAGGTTTGATTCCAATCTGTTGGCAAGAAAAAGGCATTACTTTGCTTCAAATTGCAGTTAGAAAAGCAAAACAAGAAAATGTTTGCTTTTGAAAATTAAGTTCTTGTAAAGTATAAACTTTTGCCAAAATAAGGAAGACCTTTATATTGATACAGATTATTACATAGCTAAGTTCCCTGATTACCATCTAGATGCAGCTGCTTTGGCAGCACAGAGCAAGTCCTCCGAGGATATCATCAAGTCCTCCAAGTTCCCAGCAGCTCATGCACCAGCACCCAACGAGATACCAAAGATTGAGACAGACCACTGGCCAGGTCCTCCCTCCCTTGCGGCCATAGGTATGCAAAACGAAAATGATACAAGCCATGTGGCTTAAAAGGTACTGATAACCAAAGTAGATTAATACTGGAGCTGTAAAATGGATGATGAAGATTGTGTCCTCTCCAGGTGTTCAACACAAAGTGCAGTTCTTCTGGTGAGACCTCTGAGTGTCTGTGAGTTTAAAACTATTCAATAGCACTGAGGAGAAGAGGTTTTGCTAAAGGGCTTTGGAATTGATCACACAGATATTAACCCATAGACAAATTATTTGCACTCCTGTGCAGTAAGTTAAAAAATGTAGTCTGTCACACAAGCCTGACTTCTTTCAGTTATTGTCTATTTAGTCTTTAAGTCCTAAGCTAATAGCAAATATTCCACAGAAAATATTGTTGCTTCCAACCACATGACTAATTTCATAACAAGAAGCAATGACTGAAAAGGACAAAAAAAGTCCTGATTTTCAGAGTTACTGTTTCTACAGACTTTGTATTTTTCTTCTGTGTTGTTGCACTACAGGTAGCTCATTTTCTTTTCTTTAAATCATGTGCATCACCATTTTTTAAGTTGTTTTGTTTTGTTGGTTTTTTCTCAGTTAATTTTTATTGACCCCCATAGCATAAAATAAGCTGTTTAGCCTGGTTCATTTATGAAGTCATGCCTGAAACACTGAAAGTGTTCCTCTTCCAGGTTTCTGTGAAGGAGTGTATGGTTTTCATTGCAATGGGATTTTCATAGAAGTATTGGAAGAGGAGACACAGAGTGGGAGAGCTCAATGGCCAATTGAAGGGGCTGCATATGCAGTGGCAATGTTTTGAAAATGTTTTTTATATAGGATTGCAACCTGAGAACCATTGCAGTCACAGTGATAACATCTACATACCTGAAACTCTCCTGACGATGCTTGTGATAGCTATGGCATTACTATGTTATATGTCTAAGGTGGAGCCTTTGTTGGCAGTTTTGGCTCTCAGCTCAGTCTCTAGCTGGTGGATAACAGCTTTTAGTTGTTTCCAGTAAAAGTGCTTTGTATATTGGCTATCAGGTGATGATGTTACACCTGAGAAACTAAACAGGACTGTTTGGAAGCTGTAAAGATAAAAATGTGCTCATGGATGTATTTTATTCAGAAATAAGAAGGCATCATACAAGATTAATCACTACAAAACAAACCCACAAGCCCCAGGGTTTTCAGCTTATTGTCTGATTTTCTGAGTGTGATATTATACTTGCAGAGCTAGAATGAGCTCAACTGTCAAAAAAATAGTATTACTGCTCTTGTGCTGAAGTCTTGCAAGAATTCGAGACACCAAAGTAATAAATAATTTAAATACAAACAAATAATTTCTACATAATTTTTTTCTCTCTTTCTGAATTAGTATCAATTTAACACTACTATACGAAACATTTAATTGATATAAACCTTCTGATACTTTAGTTGCAAAATTTAGTTTTCATTCAAATAAAACACTGAATTTGTCTAGCATGGGGCTGGTGAATAACTACATCAGGATGTAGCCTGTGCAGAAAAAAATACCACTGCTGTCTAAATGCTTGCAGCAATATCATATTCTGTGTATTCATGGAAGTGTCCTGAGGTCTAAATTGATCTACTTCTTAAGAATATTCAAGAAAATAAAGATTACTGAATAAAAAGTAAGGAACTAAAATGTAGAATGCCTGTGTCTTAATTAATTTTAGCTTTATCCAGTGATTCAAATTCATTTGCTTCATTTTAGACTAAAAATAATACCTTGTTTATTCCAAATATGAGTGTCTATTTAGGAGATTAATATAGTTGAATTTTCCATTTGAAATTCTAATTCATATTTGCTTTTCTGAGTCTAGATAAAAGTATAAATGTAAAACAAACTTTTATGTTTTCAGCCACTGATACAGTTACTGGTGCTATTAAACCCCGTATTTCCAGAACTAGCAGTCTGAGCTCCTTTTTTTATTATTACATTGATTCATGGCTTTTTTATCCAGGCCTGTTGTTTGCTTGGAAACCCACATGCAATTTAACTTCTTGTTAATTATATAAGAAGCTTGATAGCCATAGGGCAGGCTATCTGAGTGAGTTTTGAAAAAGTCTTTTGAATCTGCAAGAAAACAGTACTTTGTTTATTCAGTAAATCAAACTGACCAGTACTTTGGACTAGCACTGAAATCTTCAAGCTGCGGTTGAACTGATAGACAAAGCACTCTCTGTACTGTGGTTTTATGGAAGCAGGAGCTGACATGAGACGCAGATCAAGTGGAAGAGAGGAAGATGATGAGGAGCTACAGAGACGCCGGCAGCTGCAGGAGGAGCAGCTCATGAAGGTGGTTATCAGCTTGTCTTCATACTGTTTCTGAGCACCATCCAAAAAGTGCACCTTTGTTTTCTGTAAGCAGTTTCTACTAATGCCTCCATCAGCTTTATTTTATTGATGTATTTTTTTTTAATTGCCATTTATAGCTCAACTCTGGTCTGGGACAGTTGATATTGAAAGAAGAGATGGAAAAGGAGAGTCGTGATAGGTCAGCCCTTTCTGCCAGTCGTTACGATTCTCCAGGTAATTCATGTAGGGGATAACGCTAATAATGAACAGAAGAGAGACCACTGGGATGACAGCTTGATATGTGTATGTGTAGTGCTCTTCCTTGAAAGAGTGGCCTAATTCATTTGCATTTTGGTGGGAGGAGGAGTGTTGTGATTGTTTATTAATTAGAAGAAATATGAGGTTGAGGAGTTTCAGGCAATTTTGAGGAGTGAGGTTGACTATCACATCACACACATGCTAATAGGCTGGATTATTTAATTACAGTAACACGTTTTGCTTAAACTGGTGGTTCTTATCACTGTTTTGTCTCTCCTACCAGGGACAGAAAATCAGCAACATTTACCAGTGGGGCTGCATATTCCAAACACAGCCCATGTTTTGGCCTTGGCTGACATTTTGATTGAGTGTATTCTATTCCAGAATAAAAGCACAAAAGTCAACTTTGGTGGCTTAGATTCTTGACCTCATTGCACATTTTGATATACATCTGTGGTCTTCTCAGATCTCCAGAGAAGGATTTGGGTGTTTTATTTCACTCTTTTCATCCACTGGTCATTGTAGCACAGCAGTTGATTATATCTTTGCTTAGCTCTTTTAATTGTTTTTTATGCTAGTTGATTCCTCAAATGTTCTTGTATTTGAGTTTCCATGGAATTTTTGCAGTAAAAGATGTTTTTCCCTTCCTCATTCAACAGCACATGCTTCAGCCTCCAAAACCTCTTCTCTCCCTGGCTATGGAAAAAATGGACTTCACAGGGTAAGGAGATGGTCATTTTGAGAAGTGAAAGGTGGCTTTAAGTATCCATGGTATTTTGTTTCCATATTAACTGTATTGGATTTTTAGTTTGATCAAGGTTTCTTATAAGACCATCTGAAGTCAGATAAAATGTAATTTCCCTTCCCACAAACTACATTGTTAAAAAAGCAAGAAAGCAATGCAAGAAACGTTGTGAACATGTAGGGGGAAATAAAAGGCTTACAGCAGTTTATTTCTTCCCATATGCCAGCCAGCTTGTGAAGTCATGAACTGTGAATTTATGTCCCTCTTTTCCTGTTACAGCCGGTGTCTACAGATTTTGGGCAGTACAACAGTTATGGGGATGTGAGTGGTGGTGTTAGAGGTAAGGCTGAGGAGCCTTTCTACATGCCACTTCATTACTGAACATGCTATGATATTTGCTGTTATGCTATTTTATTTTAAGACTGTGGATGTGGTCACGTTGTATTTGCTCAGTACATTTCAGCTTCCTCTGGTAAACTCAACAATTAACTCAAACTCCACAAATATCTATTCAAAGGTTTGGGTTCATTTTGCTAAATCTGCTGTGTTTTGCTGGGCCTTGTTTATGCCAAGGGACTGCTTTAGCATTGGTGCAAATGGAAAGCAGGTAACATGAATATTATCAGGGATATGTACTGAGTTCTGTTTCGGTGGGTTTTTTTCACTGAAAATTACCATCCTCTGCACAGTCTGAAAGAATGTGTCACAGTGAAGAAAGGAAGATGATGCCTTGTAATCCCCATTGCTGCTCATGATTTTCATTATGACTTTGAGATAGATGTGATATCAATCATTGCCTAATAAAAATTGACAATACTTATGCAAGCTAATAAACTTTGGGAGTTAATGTTTTTAAATCATTTGAGTTGAGAGAGAGAGAGAGAGACAGGGGCTGGTTATCTCCAAAGTGAGATTGATCCCAGCTATTTTAGATGCCCTATGATCAGGCATCTTCTGTTGGTGCTTGTGTCTCTCTATAGACTGTGGAGGTATCTAGACAGCTACCTGATGGCAGAGGTTAAGTGAGGTGAATCCTGCTCTACACATTTGAATTTTAGTTGGCTATTTATTCACTTGATTGTGGTTTTGTGTCTTTTAATATTTCCAAAGTGACTTGATTTCTCTGGATGAGAAGCCCAAAAGGAAAAGGGCTGCAATATTGGGAGTGTTTGCCTCTTTACTAATTCCAAAAGTAGGAAGGTTGCTGGACTTAGAGAAGTGAGTGGAATTTTGAAAAGATTGGGTAGACCAGAAGACACAGGATTATCTGGTAGATTGTGATTTGATTCCTGTTCTTCCACACTCCAAGCTGATGAGATTTCTCTTTTGCTTTTCAGATTTCCAGGTAGAGTACGGGTTTTCATCAATCAACTGACAACAGAACTAAAAGCATCTACTTTCTTGAAGTCTGAATTTCTGCTACAGGGAAGGGTTTCTTAAGACAATAGCTTTGATTTTCCTGCATGTTTAAACATAAGAACCAGTGTAGGTTCTTACAAAAAAAAACAGGCACAGCCTCAGATTCCTCCTTGTTACCTCCCCAGAGCTGGCTTGAGATGGCTCACACCAGTTCTTTGACTTGCTCTGTAAAATCCACTGTCTGTTGATATATGAGGTATCTGTAATAGTCCACTCTGGACAGCTGAGGGTGGATTTATTTCCAGCCTCTCTAGTGCTTACCCCAGAGACATATAGAAAGTCTCTTCTGGACACAATTTTCTCCCATAGCAGGAGCCTTGAACTCCTCATTTTTACCCTGGAATTTGCTCTCCAGATAAGATGGCTGATCAATACTTTCCTACAGTGCTGCCATCACAGATGAGCCAGTGAGAGGTGTGCTTGCAAATATAAACCCTTTTACTATAAACCCTGTCTGCAGGGTTTTTTTACAGAATGGTTTGAGTCTGGCTGGCTCCTCCTCAGCACAGTCACAATATAAAGTGGCAATTTAAGAAAGGGTTTAATTACTGGGATAACTTTGTTAATGGTGTATCAAAGTAATGACGACTGAAAAGATAATAAGATTATGGAAGGAAAGAGGAGTTGTCCATGTTTGTGCTCAGAACGTTGTTTCATTAGGAACAGTACCTCTGTGTCAAAACAGCACCTTTTTACCCTATCCCTGTTTGTGTTCATAGTAAAAATTTCCCATTGTAGTGACAAAAAAACCCAAGCCCTGAGCTGATACAGTAAGTGTCAGGCAGGCAAGCCCAGAGTTGTAAGAGTGCTTTGTGTCCTGTTGGGTGGGAGCTGAATTAATGCTTCTTCATATTTGTCCAGAGAAGAACCCTACTTGGTCACTGGGATGGGAAAGGGCCCACCACTCTCTTGGGGTCCCCAGGTCCACCTGGGAAGTGATGTTGGTAGGCTCAGAGGGGACCTATCACCAGTCTTAGCAGTGACAGAAGGTTGTGGTGGCAGAGGGGATTGAAGGATCCCTCCGCATGCCTCAGAGAAGTAGTAAGCAGTAGCCATGGCAGTGATCCATATGGTAAGACTAAATATTAAGACTTGAAGGAAGTCTCAGGGCAAATTCACCTTTGTTTTCACCACTACTTGAGTACCTTTACCCTCTGTGTGTGTAACCTATGTGTCTGATGTATACCTGTATCTGATGCAGTCCCTTCCGGATGGTCATGTCCCTGGAATGAGAATGGACAGAGGAGTATCTATGCCTAACATGTTGGAGCCAAAGGCAAGTGCAGATGTTATTCACTTTCCTTCAAGACAGTGAAGATTTGACTGTGAAATGCAGATAAAATATGGGAGATGTCTTAGTTCCCTTGTTTTTCTTTACCTTACCTCAGTCACTTCTCCTTATGTGCCAAACCTCCCCCTTTGTCCTGGACTTTGCTTGTTACAGGTGCTAGTACTCAGGCAGGCTGAGGGCAGCCCAGGTGTGGTTCTTAGGTTAAGGAGGCTTTTCTAGAGACAAAACAAAGGTACTGAAGATGCTCAGTAGCTAGTTCTCTGTCAAGCTTCCACTAGCCAAAACAGAAGGCCAAACTTGACAGGAAAGTCTCAGATCTGTCAGTTTGGAAAAGTGATGCAGAATATTGTGGCTCACAATGCACTGTTGAGGCTGTCTTGATTTAAAAATTAATGAAGTCCAATTTGAAATAAAGATCCACGTAAGTTAGATACCTGCGTGTCTGCCTGGATCTGTTCTTGAGCTCTCAGCACTGCTAGCCTGACACTTTTCAGTAATGTTGAATTCCTTATGTAAGAAATTCTTCAGGAGATTTATTAGGAAAAGAAACAATGTCTGCAGAATATAATTTAAGATATAAATTAAAATGCTTTCACAGCTATTTTTAGAGATGTCTGAGTCAAAAATGAACATAATATACAGAGGGGGTTCAACCAAGGCTGTGTTTTAAAACTTACAACCTTCTCTGTTGCTGCTGAACCTTCTGAAAAGTCATGGTTTTGCAAGAGTTACAAGGATCAGCATTTCTGCAGTTAAGTGAGGAGCTCAGTTTGCAAACCACGTTACTACTTGTGCTTCCGAGTCGCCTCCAGACAAACTGTACAAGGCAATAACCCTAGCTTTATAAGCTGAGACCCCAGTGCAATGTATATTAACAAGTGTTTTTATATATTATATAAATGAGACCTTGGGGACAACCCCAACTCCTGAGACACTACTTTTTATTCTGAGTAATTTATCAATAGAAATCTTATAGGCACCACTGCTGTTGATGCACCCAGTGATTTGGAATGTTATTTGGGGTGACAAATTCTGTCAGTATCCTTAGTGATAAAATTTATGGGAATTTTCATGAGATAACAGGTCACTTTCTGTTGGTGTTTATAAAGGTGATGCTAGACCCTCAGCTTGTGTGATTTGGCAGTACTTTTATTCATGTCAGTGGTCCAACACTAACTTGAACCTGATAAAGTAAAAGAAGCCAACTCAAAGTCAGCATGAAACGTTAAAATTAGCAAACTTAAGAATAACCAAATCTTAACAAACGGTTCTCCAGAAGGGACAGAATTTGTGCATCCTGCCACCCCAGATTGAGACACGCCTTGTTGTGAATATCTACATATAAAATGTACTTATGACCGTAGACTTACTTAAATTCTGCCTGTTTAAATATGAGAAGTTACATTTTAGTTTCTTATAATGCTGTATATGGTAGCTGTTTCCGGTATCAAACATAATGTAATTCAAAGTATAGACTTAATTGTACAATTGTGACAATGTCAGAATCTCCTAAGAATCTTATCTCACAATTGGTATGTAAGCACACGTTATTTAGATGATTATTACTTACAATAAACTCAGTGGTGTGTTCATTGATGCCTGAATCTTATTTATTACATTTCTGAAAAGTTCATTGGGATAATTCTTGACAATGGAATGACCTTAATTGCCCAGTTCTGCACAGAAGTTGTTTAGGTTGAATTCCTTCTGATGTTAAAATAATTGAATAAATAGCACTTGATAGTAGCTCAGCTGTCTCTCCAGGAGAGTAAACAAGACTCATAAATAACAATAAAGACTGAGATCATCCCCACTGAAGCTGGCAGAAGAATTTAATTGGCTTCAGTGGGGTTTGGGTGAGGACCTCACTGGGAATGCGGTTCTCCTGCTCTGCAGAGACACTCAATGGGAAGAGCTACAGGGAGGTTCTGTCAGATGGAACAGGAGCAATCCTGGGTCATTCCAGGCATTCGTGGAAGTGTCTGCCCAAGAAAAAAAAATCATAAAGCAGAGGTCTATTTGCCAGGGATTATTTCAGAAATTGATTTTAAGGTACATGGTTTTCTGAAATCCTTTGTAAGCAACATTGTTTCTGTTGGATTAAACTTTGATTTGAGACTCACTGAAAGTTATAGTTTTGCTTCAAACAGAGGACCTGTAAACCAAAAGTAAAATCATTTATGCATTCAGAAATTGATAATTGGCCAATAACTGATTTGTATAAGTTCTGGACATTCTTTGCAATGTAAAGGGAAAACCAGGGAGATGCTAATGGGCGATGTCCTGGACACATACTCTGCTGGAGTAGGTGAAGACGTGTAAGACAGATATGTCTCCTTTAATCTATGTATGTATGTATGGCACAGCCAGCAAGCACAGTGGGCAGTTGTTTGAATTCTTTAACTATCCAAAAAGGCAAAAAAAGTAATTTGATGGATTTTGATGAATGCACTGGCCCCCACTAATCAATATCTTTCTCATTCAGAGTTGATACTTTTTCTGATGTACTTTTATGTGGTTCATTTTAAAAGTCTGCCAAGTGTCTGCTTCCTTAGAGCTGTCCACACTTTGGCAACCATTAGTTAGACCAATGAGTGATAAATACCTTAATAAACTCTTTAAGTTTATACTTTGCTGGATGAGAAGGTAGTGTTGACTAGAGCAGACTGTCTGACCAAAGTCAGCTGTATTATATGCCACATGGGCAAGTACACAGTGGCTGTACAATAGGAGGCAATTTGATACTAAACAAGTTCTTGCTATGTCCAGATTGGGCTTGTCTTTCATGCAACTTCAGGGGACAAAAGTGCTGTGATTTCCTTTGAAAAAGAAACCAAATGTTTGTGTGGTTATGCATATGAGACACATTGTGCTCTTTTTGGTTTAGAATGTAAATACATCTTTTTTTCCCCCTTTTATACATTGTTAACAGATTTTTCCATATGAAATACTCATGGTGACCAACAGAGGGAGAAATAAAATACTAAAAGATGTAGACAGAACCAGGCTTGAGGTAAGAGAAGCAAGTTCCTAAATGCTTTTTTCTGCTGAAGTTGTTTGTTGTTGAACACTTGAAAGCTCAAACACTGAAGTGTGGGTCCTCGTTAGACTGGAAAGGTTTCTCAGCACTAAGCAGAGAAGGAGGAGTCAGACAGGGGGAGAAAGCAGCCGCTTGTCCATGAACAGTGCTGGACCAAGAATCCCACATCTCTGTCTCCCTGCTCCTGGACTGAACTTCTCACAACCCACTTATGTTTTCCAGCAATTAATTATATACTTGTAAATTGGTAAAAAGCCAAAAATTGGTGAAATGTTTTGTAGTCATAGGATCCATATTGGAATGGAGCAATACTTGGTTTTATCTTGGATAATTTCTTAGCTAAAAGTCAGTGTCAGCTACCCTTGAGGACCAGAAGTCTAACTTTCTTTAACTCATCCATGAGTCCTGTGAGTTGGCTGACATACAAAAATAGGAGGTTTTAAATCTCTGCCAACAAATAAAAATTGTTTATAACTTTGTGGATTAGAAAGACTTAAGCAGCCCAGTGGAAGGCTGGGGGTGCTTAAATTGTTTGTAGTTAGTTAATCTTCTGTGGAGATTAATGGAAAGGGCTACAAAAATATGGGTAAGTAACCATTTGTGCACATTTTTAGGCTAGTAGATATGTGATCACTAGTCAGAATTCAGCACTGTGTTACATTAGTGCTACAGGGAGACACTTTCCCCATCCAGTGCACCCTAAAGCAACTGAACAAGACAGAACCAAAAAATGTTTCATTGGCAGGAGAGGAATGTTCTGGACTCTTAGTCTAGCCAGACATCTTCCTTCTCAGAACTTCAAATGTAGCATGTCAAGGGGCAGCCTTTCTGCAAAGCTCTCCTGAATCCAGTGTCTATTTGGACTTCCATATGTAAGCTGAGGTGACCAGCTAAAGCCTGAGACAGGGGTGGGCAGGAGCTGGTTTTGTTCTCTGGTCTATTACTGCTTGTTGGGTGACTTCAAACAAATCATTTTTCTGTTTCTTGCTTATTCAGCAACTGAAACAGATCTCCCAATTTCCTCTGTAAACTTCTCAGACTTAACAAATTGCAAAATCTTATTGATTCATTGAGCACCCAAATTCATGAGGACTTGGATATGTGTATTGCCAAAGCATTGTTATTTCTTGCTGTGGCTCTTACACAGTGACATGAAATCCCCAAGGCAGTCCTATCTCCTGTTGTTTCTCTTTGGTTTTGACTGACCATTGCCTTTTCTCCTTCCCCCTTCCCCTCCTCCCCTTTTTTTTTTAAAGCGTCACTTAGCACCTGAAGTTTTTCAAGAGATATTTGGCATGACGATACAGGAGTTTGACAAGTTACCTCTCTGGAGACGCAACGACATGAAGAAAAAAGCAAAACTCTTTTAATCTCCCTTTACACAAAAAACAAAAAATGATGCATAAGATATTGTATCGTACAGTCCAAACTATTTGGAAGTGAAGCAACTACTTATCCACCGAAAAGGGAAAATCTCACAGTGGCACCTCTGTACACAGCAATTGAACAAGATGAATGTTTGCCCTCCTGGAACACAGGGAGAAAATATCTGGGCTCAGAAACAACAATGATAGTTTGCAGAGGTGTCAACCTGTTACATGATATTATTCAAGATAGGAATCTGTTCTGTTCTTCTCCCTCAATGATATTCCCTTTACTTCTCTCCACAATACGATGGACTTTATTGCTAGAGCCAGGAAGTGCCCTTAGGATGCCTTGTAGACTAAAGTAGTTGTAACCACTCGAAGAACTGGAAAAGAATATATATATATATATATAAAATATATATATATGTATGCGTGTCTGCGTGTGTGCGCACATGTATTTATATCTCTCCATCTATCTGTGTGTGCGTGTATGTATGTGTATATATGTGTGTATATATATGGAGAGGAAGATAGGTAGATAGATGCTCTGTAGTGAAGGAGAAGCCCTTTGTAACATGTCCCCATGGTCACATTAAGTCTTTCACACAACTGTTTCTTAATTGGCACTCTTTTGAAATGACATCTTCTTTGTGTGATGCAATCTGCAGAGGTGGGCACTCTGCTCACTTCCAGGACATACCAGTTGAATTTCTGGAAAATGAACTCCTTGTACTTGTATATATTTGCTAGGATATAGGAAGTGAATTGCTGTGTCTGTTGTCAGTCTTCCCTCTTCCACACTTTCTGCTTGAATTAATAAGGCTGGAGCTTAACCAGCCATTTGAATACTTTAAGATCACTTAAGTAATGGGAATGATGGAGAAGAGTCAGTTTTCTTGTAATTTAGTCCAGGAGGTGGGTGGATGGGGGTGGGAGTGACAGAGTGAGAAAATGCTTTTTTAAGTGTGCCCTGGTTCGCACCCAGAGATTTTGGGACAGACTCCCTGCTAGTAATTACTAGTGCAGCTCATCAGACTGCAGTGGATTTGTAGGATTTTACATCGGCAGGGAGGATGTTCTCTGCAAGCTAACACACCAATTCATCCCTCTGTGGGAGGAATGTTTATGAATTAAAAGGTACCATCAAGGTGCCATGCTCTGCCAATAGAGGCTTTTTGATTAAATTGCAGTTGCTGTTGTCAGTATGGCACAGTGCATGGGGCCAAGCACTCTTTAGTTAATGTAGTTTTTCACTTGTGCTTGGAAAAGAGGGCACAGACTTTTTTTTTCCCTCTCTTGAAGCTTCAAAGCTCCAGCCTTGGTTATTTTTATTTCCCTTTGTGCCTGACTTGGTTTGTGAAGACAGAGTAATCATGCAAGACAGTTTCTGAGCTGCATTGAACTTCTTTATTGCTTTCAGTCTTCTTCCAATATGCTGCAGCTTAAAAAACTGCCTGTATATACCTTAACTGCTTCTGGGCAAGTCCCATACAGAGGAGGACATGAGCACCAAAGTAACTGAATGAATGCATTGTGGCTGCCAGGTCAGCTTTTTCTCTTCCTTGGTGCTTAACTGCCAATGCATACTGCACTAATGAGCCCGTCTCCTGATACGGGAGAGGGTCATTTAGGTTCTGTGTCTGTCAAAGAATATCAAGGTTTCATTTTTAATGCAGAAACTTTGGGCACTGGAGACATCAGAACCTTTGTATTTTCTGTTACATGAGACATTGGTGTTGAAATCTGGAAGTCAGGAAGGGGAAACAGTCCCATGTAGTTGTGAGATTCAGTATCACTGTGTTGAGTTCTCTGTATCATCAAATGGCATTTCACCATGAAATGTGCAGGATGGCCCAAATCCTGCCTCTTCTTTGCTGGTTTAGAAAGTCCTGTTGAAACAGATCACTCTGGTTCCTTTGTTAAAATCTGAGCTGAAGATTCAGTACATGAGAGATAGATACAAGGGGTCAGCACCTGCTCCGTGTCCCTGAAGCTCTAAGGGAACGGTGAGCCGATGGGACAGGCTGGTGAATGTGCTACCACACAGACCTGGCATCACAGTCCCCCACTGAACACAAGTCCTCAGTGAACACTGTGACACACACAGTTGTGAGTAAGCTCTCTGGGCTTTACTGAGATTGCAGCAAGGATCAGTTCAACACGTTTTACTTCATTTTTCAGAACAAGCATCTGAAAGGGTTTTGGAGGAACACTGAGTAAATGGGAATGTTAGGGGCACTGGCAGTTTGAGATGCATTTTTGAGTGATTGCTGAAACCAAATCCATGTGATGAAAGAACAGCAATGTTTTACAGTCACAGCCTTTGGGAATGCTGGACTCTCAGAAATTCAGTGTTTGTCACTTGCAAGATGTGGCTTAACTTTGAGATGAACATTGACTTTTTATGCATTTAAAGTATTGAAATTCTCCAAATTTTGTCAACCTGCATCCTATAGACAGTACTGTGCTGCTGCCTCTCAAACATTGTTGGCATTACAGGTCTTTTAGCTCAAGTCACCTTGACAATAAACCTTTTTGATCTGCCGACTTGCTCTCTCAAGGATCTGGGCTGCCAGTCTGCATTTTTCTGTCCTCATCTCTAGATTACTGTTGAACTTCTCACAGCATATGTGAATACACTACCCAGTCATTTCAAAAATGACTAAGCCAGGTTGTTTTCTTTCCTCTCCCTCCTCTCCAAAAAAAGAAAAGGAAAAAAAAAAAAGTTAAAAAAGAACCCAGGCTCCTAGCCTGTGAAGAATGACAGTGATTTGTGTCTGCCTCACCAAATGAGAATTTAAAGCTGCAATTGCTTTGAGGGAAGGAATGAAGAGAAGCCAGCTTAGATGCTGCAGAAACAATTGATCTCTAACTGGATTTTTGGGCCACTGCTGGTTCACGTCTCTCTGATGTGGAACATAGTCAGCAAGTTGACAGCCCTCTGCTGTAGATTTAATAATGCTTTATTTCTGATTGGGAACATGAAGGGTTTTCTGAGCTTTAATTTCATGCCTATAGTTCATTCCCCTTAACTATCCCAACCATCTATATGTAGACACACCTCAAGAGATTGCATGTCCGTAAAAACCATGCTGCAGCCAGCCACAGGGTGTGTGTGTGTTTCTGCAGTGGGCTGTTAGCAATTGCCACTCCAACATTTTCTGTACTTTCATTTGAGCTTCCCACCTAATAAAAACAGAAATGTAGCCCCAGGGAGAATTTTCTTTGTAAGCAATGAATCATTTTCCTAGTATCAATTGAGTAGCATTTTCTTGCCCAGTTCTTTGTAATTCCCCTCTTCAGTACTCCCTTGAGACATGTCAGGAGTTGGGCTAGATTATCTTTAAAGGTCCCTTCCAACCCAAACCATCCTATGATTCTATGAATATGCCTTAAGTATGTACTTAATGTTCTGTCTCCTGCAAAGCTTTTGAGCTTCTGACAAAGTCTCATCAAACTCAGTCCTATCAAAAGAACATCATTGCCAAGAGGACTGAAAACTGATTGCTTTTCTCTTGTTTTTTTTCCCCTTTTCTGTTTTATGAATGATGTAAGAGCAAAAACCTGTCAAAACATTTATTTGGGATGGCATTGCAAAATAACCACATGTGTGCAAAATGGGATTATGTACACACACAGGTTCTCAAACACAGGTGTGTATTTAGCACACACACTCCCCGTTGGAGCTGAGATACTGTGTGTGTGGTTAACCTGGAATTTCCAAATAGTGCATAGAGTTGAATAGATAGTGGTCATTAAGTTATGAAGGTTGCCACTTGCATATGTGCTTGCATCTGTGGGGCTTGTGGGATACATCGAGTGTGCAAAAGGCAGGGTCGGTTTCCCACGTCATGGAAGTGCCAGGTTGGCCCCAGGTAATATCATTTCACAGGCATATGTGAGCATTTGCAGCACCATCCCTGGCAGTGCTTAGATGGAAGGGTAATACCCTGTGTAGTAGCCTTCATATTAATGGGGAATCCCTGACTTAATGGGTTTTGTGCCCTCTCCAGATATTGTTCTCATAATTTCCATATGAACAAGTAGAGAACTGTTCTGCGTTACACTGGGAACAGCTGACCATACCCTCTACACCCGTGCCTTAACTTGGTGTAAGCTCCAGCCTACTGCAAGTCAGAAATTGAAATAAATATGCTGAAATCAATATGTTGTTCTTCATCTCTGAAGACAGTAGAATTAAGCCAACTTGAAGAGCAGATTTGGAAATTACAAAACTGTCCACTGTTTCTCAATGAAGCAATGTAATCTATTGTGGCCTCAGTTTAGGAAACTGAATGTAGCATCTCAACTCTGCCAGTGTCCTATCCCAAACCTCCTAAACTTTCTGTACAACTGGAAGAGTAAGTTCTTGTGAAGTTTGCTCACAGAATTTCATTATTTTTGTTTAATTGTTTGTTATCATCTCATGCTGGTGTAATTTAAAACAGGTTTTAGTGGCATCTCAGAAACATACTTGTTTTTGGTTTGGTTAGTAGCCTTTCATTAAATATGGTTTGTGATGCATTGTGGACATAGCTGCAGTGTGCTGTGAAGGGTTTCTTAATAACTGTGTGTGGGACAAGTTGTGCTTTTAATTCTGTCAAGATAGATGTCATCTCTGCTTGTGAAGTCCTATAGTCCTAAGTCTTGTGGGCCTAGCAATGAAGGGCCTGCTGCCCTTTCCCTGTTGCAATTTGGAAATCCTTTCTGAACCATGTAGTTCCGATGTCCTGCTGTTCAGGGGAGGTCATTAGAAGTCTCTTTTGTAAAAGTTTGTTATGCTGAAGTTAGACACATTTGAAGTGAAATCCCTTTCTGTAAGCCATGCTCCTCCTGGTCAGGTAATACCGATGGATGGAGAAGGGTTAAGTTCTGGGAAGGAGAAGGGCTGGCATGAGCTTGATTTCTCCAGGATTTGCCAGGGTGCTGTTTATCAGACTGAGAAGAAAATGCAGGCAAGTGTGGAGCCTATAGCTTATGAGCATCCACACAGAAATTAATGGTATGAAGCTGTTACAACAAATGACAGAAAAATTAACCCCTAAGCTAGTAAAAATGTGAACATCTAAACTCATCTTGGAATGACTTATCTTGCCTCATCCTGATTTAGGAGGAGATCTTGGCATATTTGGGCCATATCTTTTTACAGTAGACTAAATGAAAACCAGCCTTTTTCCTACTCTTTGATTCATTGCTTTCCTTCAGAATGTATTTGGGGAGGAGGTTGTCCACATCCTCAAAGTTACCTATGGCAGTAAAAAATACCAGTCAACAGTAATGATGATGCAATCAAACATGTGCAGAAACAAGAAAATCAACTAACCTGTCCTGAAATGCCAGTCATCTTTCCATGTCAGGGAGACACTTAGGATTGACTCCACAGCCCCCTTCCCCATTTAATCAGCCCCAGGTCATGGTCCAGTTCATGCCCTGTCAAACTTTTCGACCCCGTCAGCACACCTGCTAGAGTCCAGCATAGTCTTCAGGGTAGATCCATAGCAAGGGCTGGGGTTGACAATACGTGGTATGTTTTTACTCCGTTGCTACATAGTGAAGAGCGAGAGAGAGCTACTGAGCACTGTGATAGTAGTACAACGCACCTTTCTCTGTTAGTGTAGGAACACCCTTATCACTGTGTGTTGCAGGACTGCTCTGACTGGTGAGTTTTACCTTGTGATTTCTCCCACACACCTTTTTTTGTGCTTAATAAAATGAGGAAGAACAAACAAACAAAAAAATCTCTCACAATGAGAAGACACAGGGATTTTAGTCAGACAACTCTGCTGGCAGGAGCTATGTGATGCCCGCATTTGGCAGGTTGAGAATAAGTATTATGAATTTTAATGTCAGCATCAGTGCAGGAAGTGGGAATGTAATTGGCCATTAATGTTGTTTGCCTGTATGCAAAATAAATGATTTGTTGCCCAAAGGGCTTCTATCAGGGAAATAGATTTCTGCTAATGATTTCCTAAAAAGTGCTTGTCCATGTGAAGAGCTGATACTTCCACGTGCATTGCGGTCTTTCTTTTGAGGTAAAAAGAGGTGACTAAAGGTAAACAGTAACCTGCTTTGTCAGGATCATCACAGTTAGTATGAGTGTTGCTCTCAGGACTTGCAAAGCTGGGGCCCACAGGACCTTGCTCCTAGGCATTAGGAAATGAAGCATTTCAAGCAGCAGAAGCAGCTATGGGAATTCCAGCGGTGCCTTACCAGGCTGAGTCTCTAGCTCCCTTAAGGCGCTTTGACAGGTCCCACTGGACACTTGCCTGGGCTTTTGTCACTGAACACCCTTCAGAAAGCACTTCCCTTCCCCCCCCAGATGCAAACCCACTGAAATCAGTGCAGCCTCTCGCTGACAGCCGCACGCTTTGGAGCAGGCTCTTCTTTCTCGGCCAGCTAGACCAGGAGGGTCTCTGACCGCTGGGTGTGCTCACGGCAGCGAGCTCTGTGTGTCATCACTGCATCAGTCCTGTGCAAGCAGTGCGGCTTGGTCATTGCTGACAACTCTTCCTGTAAGGAGGCCTTACAGCTGGGGGCTTTTTTTTAACCTTTGGAAGCTGAAACTAATTTTTCAAAGGTATATCTTCCTTTAAATCAGTAGATTTTGGCAATAGGATTTTTTATTATTGTTTTTTTTTTCTTTTCTCCTCTCTCCACGTTACAAACCAGCGTTCTGGAGAGGTGTCCCTGTGTTTTCCATTCATCTGTGAGACAGCTCTCTTTCTGAGTCTCTGTAAAAGTGAATCAATGTCTTGTCTGTACAGTAAGTCTGCTTGTATGCATAATGAAAAGTTGAGCTGGGTTGCTGTTCTGTACAATTAGTGTTTCCACTGTCATACTGCAAACACACATATTGCACTCCTGTGCCACTGTAATCTGCATCACTGTTGTACTCAAGTCAATGAATAAAGTTTGGAGCTTTATTCTTAATTGCTGGATTCATGTTGCCTCATTTATTTGTCTCTTTTTTTTTTTCATCTTGCAGAAGTTACATCAAAGTCCTCTTACAAGATAGGATGTACAAGAGAGAGAGGGAGAGGTGAGGCATGAATGACCAGAGCAAGACAGATGAGCAGTTACACAGCTTCAGTCAAGTTATGATGAAAGGTTTGAAAATGGACACAGCCTTCCTGTAACAAAGTCACCAGAAATAGCTATTCATACAAACCACATAGGAGTGTTAATTTTGTGTGGTCAGTTAGTGGTTTAAAAGGACCTGAGATATCAGCAAGGTCAACTAGGTCATGCTGTTCCCTCAGCTTCACAGGCTGTATGGTTTCCTTTCTTTATCCTTGCAAGTTTAGCTAAAATTTTAGTCCCTGACTTGAAAAGATATTTACATGTCTTAGTAATTAAATTTAAGTGTTTGGTTAATTACCTGGAGTTTAAACCTGCCCAGCCTTGGCCTGGGTGTAGAAGGTAGGGGATGATGCCATTCAAGGAAACAGGGCTATAAAACACCTGTGAATGTGCTGAACACCTGGGTCTCCAGCAGACCATAGCAGCAGCAGAGTTAAGCAAACTGCACCTCTGAGGAGTAGCCATTCCTGTCATTGCCTCAGAAGCAAGACATGTCAAGGGACATTACTCATTACTGCATGTAGATATCTGCTGGAAAAGAAGCCACTCATACACAGCTCTCTAGATGACCTGTTGAATGTCTTCACTGAATTAATTTGAGCCTCCTGCAGTTATGGGACCTGGAACAACCAGAGCTGCAGCCTCATTTGTATTGGCCTCTGGGCCTGTTTGTTGAAGGGAGGCGGGGGATGTGGTGGTGATACTATTTGAAGTGAAGCCACTGGGGATCAATCCTAAAAAAAAACTGTAAAGGGGATGGGAAAGAATCCTGCTTCAGGCCGTTGATCATCTGAGCTGCAGCCCTGTGCTCAGGGGCAGGAGCAAGGCAGCACACATTCTGCACAGCATCCCACAGCCTGCAGAAAGCCCCTGCAGCACTGAGATCCATGCCCTGCAGATACCATATTTTCCATCTTTTCTTCCACTCCTCAGCGTTCTGATACTCCTCCCCGCCCTTGCCCTACCTTGGTAGTCTACACAGGAGCTCTCTCCCAATAAAGGCAGAGGTTCCCCTAGGGTTTTACTTCAATGTAATGTGTTGCATCTATCTAAGGACTGACTCTCAGATGAGGTGGGGGCTCAGGTTCCTGCCTGGAGAGCAAGATGTGGGGAATTCAACACCACCATGAAGTTAGCCTTTAGCAAAGTTCATATCTGCCCTGTTCACCTTCCCAGCCATGCTTAGATTTCTGTTTTGTTGTATGTGTGCTGGAACTTGCACAAGAGAAACTCTTCTATAGACAAATCCAGCAGAGCAACCTAGTGGCAGTTAGATGCTTCCTTTCTTTGGATGGCTTACTCCAGAGACTGCATTTTTCCTGTAGGTGGGACAAAATCACATCAAAATCAGAAAATGAGATTCATTTATTGCAGCTGCTGGAAATAAGACTCAGTGAAGTGCAGAAGCACCGCTTCAGCAGAGTATTTAAACACAGATTTTTTTTGCTGTCTATATTGCTGCAGTGCCTAGCTGGAAGAGCCCTGATCCTGAACTGGATGATTGGTACGTACAGGATGGAGATGACCCTTGCTTTGAACATTTAAGGGGATAATTAGGGTTTTCAGAAAACCACAGTCTCTTGTGAGCAAACCTTGGCTGATAGCACATGGTGCTGGTGGGAAGTGCTGGGCAAACCTGAGCCAGAGAAGAGTTAAGAAAACACAGGAGTGTTTTAAAATGTCTGTGTGTTTGTCTGAAAGGCAAACACAGTCTAAGAGAGACCCTTCTTCAAAAAAGTTTTGCACTGCTTATTTCCCCTTCCCCTGGACAACCAGAGATTGGGGAGGTGTTTCCTCACTGCTCTGCAGGGCAGGACCCCATTCCCTGCCTGCCAGCCTGCTGCCCCCAAGCACTTCCATGCTAGGTGCTCCCTAGGAATCTATCTCCTGTTAGCCTCCCTGGGCATCTCCACACCGTTAGGGTCTGTGCATGGAGTATCTGCTTAAAAAACCACAAGTGTTGGTCTGTGGTTTGATCTTGGAAATTTTCTTGAAAGTTTCCCAACTATAGAAAAGAAAAAAAACCCAAAGTCTTCCTTTTGAATCAGTCCCACTTTCTCTTGAAAAATCCACTGCCCAAGTCTCAGCTCCTTCCCTGTAGAAGAGTTTCCATGTAGTGCCAGCCCTAGGACATGTCCTGCCAACCCAAGCTCGGGAGGTCCGAAGCAGCAGTCCCCCAGCTGGGGATCTTTGACCCAGCAGCGTAACGGAGCAGTTGCTCCATTCCAGCCTTCCCCAGCCCAGAGCAGTTGGGAATGTTATCGCCATGAATGCACTCCTGTGTGTAGAGCAAATTCACAAGGATCCGTTCCAGTCATCAGCTCCACAGTGTGACAGTGCCAGACAGCCTAAGCACATTTTTAATTTCCCTCCAGTTAAATACACAACCCCACTGAAATCTAAGTCCAGGGATTTTTTTCTTTTCTTTTTTTTTTTTTTATATACAATTGTTAGGCCATTTTTCCCTGCTCCCCTCCTCCCCACAAATAATGTGAGGTTTATGACCCCTGAGTAATGACTGTGGAATGCACTGCATCCTACAGCCATAGCAATGCATCTGGCAATGGGAATCTTCACAGCATGTCAAAAATACACAGATAATACCACTGTAAATAGCTCAGATCAAAACAAGTCAAATGTCAGTGCTAATTTGCTGTCAAGTATATAGCCCAAGACCACTTCCTTCTGCAAAAAGAGAAACCCTGTTCCCAAGTGTGACTTGTTCTACTGTCTCAAAAAGCTTGTTCCCCACCAAAAATCTCTCCAAACTCTGAATGAACAAGAGTGGGTTTTTTGGGGTTTTTTTTTTCCTCTTGCTGTTTTATTTTTCTGCCTGTTTGCTGCTGAGTTTGAGGCTGGGAAATGAAACTTCCATCTCGCCTGCCATTTCTCTATTGTAAAAAAGGACTCTTGGGAGAGATATTTACTGTTTTCTATGGCTCAGTCAGAGGCGAGAGAGAAAAGTTGTTCCAGGAGTTCCCATTACAAAGCATTTTTTCACAGAGGCTCACTTTTATTTTTTAAGGACTGGGAGATTAAAGAGCCGGCAGCACTGGAACAGGAAGTTTGCTGTACGTCCAAAGGTCAGGTGGGTCTCAGACAGCCACTGGTTCCAGCTCTCTTTTATATACACACTGCAGATTAAAATGTGCATCCCAGAATGGATGTAGTGATGGGGGCCCAAGGGTTCGGGGGGAAAGGAAGAGGGGGAGCAGGAAAGCAGCACAGCACAGTCTCTCCTCGGGCTCTGATTTCATAAGACAAAGTACTGGGCGGCTGTTCAGCGAGCTTAAGGTGTTCCCACGCCCCCACAGCTTTTTCCTGCCATCAGATATGTCAGCATGACTGCTTGTGAGGTCGCTCTCAGTGACATTCGGGAACTGATCCTGCTTAAAAAAATGCGTTTTACTTTTTATTTTGTCGCATAGAGTTGTTTTGGGTTTGGGTTGTTTTTTTTTTTTCTTTTTAAATGGAGTCAGCTCCCTGCTTTGATTTAAGCAGTGACCTTACAAAGCATTTGTGCTGGCATGAAAATGGGGTGGCCATAAGTGAACAACAGGGTCTGAAGAAAAGGCAGAACACGTCAAACTGCCAGGGGTATTGCACAGTGTGTCTTGAAATCACAGTCTCAAGTCCATGGCAGAGAGGGCAGGTGGTGGCCCTCCCTTAGCTCCTTCAATTCCAGCAGTACCATCACACCTTCTATTACATAGTCAGTTAAGAAAGGTGTAGTTGTCTCCAAGACCTTCAAGGTTCACACTGCTGGAGTCAGATGTTTTTGCAAAGTCAGGAGTGTTTCAGTTGTCACCTCAGTATGAAAGAGGGAAGAAAGGAGGTGGACTAAACCCCACCTTCAGCTTGCATCCTCTGGAGGAGATGGCTGTTCTGCTGGGACTGTAAGCCAGGTGCAGACTGGCTTGCTTGGGGAGCCACTGTACTGGCATGTTATCCTGTGTCCCAGCTGTTCCACTCACTCCAGGACCATGCTCGAGTGTAAGGGGATGAAATACTGTTGTCTTTTTTTTCCACTTTATGTATTCCTTATTGTCTTGTGGCTGGACAGCAAGTCAGGAGACTTAAGTTCAATGCTTTCAGCTTTCTGAACTTGGGCAAGCCACGACCAGAAGTTTTTGCCTGTTTCTGCCACTTGCCTTGATAGGATCTGGTCAAGAGGGGACAATGCAGGCAAGGTCTGTAGGCCAGAGGGCTAAGGCTGACATTAGATAACTGTAAAGAGCTCTGAAGATTTTGCATTGTCCTTGTGTTATTGTCTCTGCAAGTGGCTTTGCTAAGCCAATCTCCAGTCTCCATCCCCTGTCAGGCTTGGGGAGTGAAATCCTGAAGACAGATGTAGAGGTGGAAGGAGAATGGGTTGAGCTCTGGAAGCCACACAGTCTGTGCTAGGTTAGTGTTCAGGGCAGAAGATGGGCTAGAGCTTCAGCTAGGCGTGCTTGCTTTGGTGGATATTACCATGTCTTTACTAAAACTGCAGCGATATTGTTTGGACATAAGCCTGGAGAAGATGGTCTCTACAGAGTAGAGCCCTTCTTAGTGAAATTCTCAGTCTTCATAGTTGGCAAGAGTAAGGGCTTGGATGTAAATTAATAGTGCATCCTTGGGCAGCCTCATGAAGAAGCATCAAAAGCCAAGTCAGGTCTGGCAGGAGCAGAGTGACTTGGAAGCTGACTGCTGCTGGGGGTCTCCACACCTGGGAGTAGAGTAGATCCACTGTCTATTTCCCATTATTTGGGCTATCCCAGCCCCCATAGCACCAGGTATTGGAGAGAAGAGTTGATGGTAGAAGCAACCCTCTCCTCAGGACCAGCCCAGTAAGGCTGCCAGAGTGAAACATTGCTCCCCTTGGCCGTCTCTTCTGGGTTTAGGCTAGGTACTGCAGAGAAAACAAAATGCAGCTGAGCGCATTCAAGGAATTCATTGACAAATGCTTTGACGTCTTTGTGTGAACCTAAGTGTTTGCTGTGGAACAGGAGACAAGCTAATAATCGAAACAGGTTTCACAATGAATGAACTGCTGCTGAGAAATGTCTACTTTACAGCCTCGATGCTACGCTGGATGTTAAATGACTGCCAGGAGCGAACTCTGTGGTATCTCAGTTAGCTCTTACCCTAATTATCGTTTACAGAGGAGTCCTGGCTAGATGAACGAGGACTGCAATATAAAGAACTTAAGTAAGATTTATTGATGTTACTACATGAATAATTCCCCTTGCAGTGATGCATTTAAGGGCATGGAGATTGTGGGAGGAGGAAAGCCAGTGTTTGATATTTTGAATAATTTAAAAGCATGTGTTTTATTTGTATGTTTTAGCTTTTGCTGTTCCCTCTACCTGCCCCCCTTAAAAAAAAAAATAGAAAAGAAAAGAAAAAAGAAAAGTTTAATCAATTTATTGGCCAGGTTTGTGAAACGATAATAGGTAATTGAAAATAAACTTCTACTGAGGCCAATAAATATTGGATCAACTAAATGGTCTCCCCTGGTGCTCAGGCAGCCTTCAGCACACAGCTTCAGTGCTCTGACGTTGCTCTGAACTCTTGGCACTCAAAGTTTGGTTTTTCCGTAACTAACTAATTGTTCAGCTTCCTGAAAAGTAAGTTTGTGCTCTTTCTCCCTCGGGAGCAATCCCAGCAGAGGACCCTCCAGAGAATTTTCCTGTGTTCTGCTGGTTCAAACGACAATGGAGTTACCACCGAGGCAAGCAGGCCAGGCATCTGATCAGGCGGAAAAGCTAACTGAAAATCTGACTCTGTGAGAAAAAAACTAATAGCTTTTAGTCGTATCAGCAAGCCCAGCAGCCTCGATGTGCAGCCAACCTGTTGCCAGTGCTGACATGAGGAAAGGCATTACCGTTCAATGGCAACATGGTTTTAAATGACTTGAAAACACCTCTAGCAGTGCAAGTCCATAGACATGTAAGCTGAAATCACAGCTGCTGCTGTCTTACCAGGCAGCCCCAGCCCTTCCCAGTCCCACTGAGGTCTGGGGAGGCCCTATGGAGTCCATGATGGAAGAGTTCCATGACTGCAGGCACAGGGAGGCATCTGCCCAATGCCCCTTTCCCGTGGTGCCCACATTACTGAGCCATCTGGGTCTTCAAAGGAACTTACAAACCATTCATTGAAAACTGGAGTCATGAATGAGCCTTCAGGAAAGCATCTCCCTAGAGATAATCTTGCCCTAGTAAGGGCTAGTGCTGCCCAAAGGATCCCTGGCTGTTGCTGCTGCCCCCATTCTGCTCTGGAGTCACCTTCCTTGAGGAGGGACATGCCTGTGACTCCCTTTTCTCCACAAACCCTGCTCCTCTTATCTTGTGTTTCTTTCTTCAATCAGATTGTTACATATGGACAAACACATCCATTACTCTGCTTTATCTTTGCCTGGCAGACTCCTTGCTGCCTGTCTCTGCTCCCACAGGCTTGGCCCTGCCCCACCACAGTTCCACCCAAGCAGAATTAACCCCTCTACAGATCCCGGGATTCAACTTAGCCTTCTCTTGGTGGGAATATCCAGGCAAGTTCACCCAGAATTAACTAAAGTTACTGCTCAACCCCGCTCTGGGCATTTTTAGGCTGAAATAAAATGTCTTTAGTCAGACACTTAAAATCTGAAAGTTTGGTAAGATCTTCTTCAGGTCTTCTGGGAGATACTAAAGCCATTACTGCTCCCCAGGTCACTGTCACTCCTCTGCTGTCTGTCACCACATTAAGCTGCAGCACTGAGGCAACTGAAGATGTGAGTGCTGTGGGCAAACACAGGCAGGTTATTTCAAGCAACCTGCCATAGTGGTTGAGCTGTGGTAGCTTTGTGCTGAGAATGAAGTGCCCCAACGACACAAGTATTTGGTGAGTGACCAGTGAGGAGCTGGGGGGGTGGGCAGACCCTGCTCTGAATAGGCTTCTGATATAATATCCTCTTGATATAATTTCATACTGAGAATTGCCCATTACTGTATCTGTCTGTGGGGAAGACTGGAAAAATGTGGTCCAAGATGGACCACATGCACTTGTAGAGTCACCTCCCAGCCCACATTTTTGTGCCTGCTCCCTGGGGATGGGCAGATGATGGCTGGGGTGTACAGGAACCTAAGGTGTTGTGGGACACTCTTTGCTCCTGCCACTTGTGCATGAGGTAACACACACCGTTGCCTAACTTAGCCGGTGGTGATCCCAGTGGCCTGTGCCCCTGGGTGACTCTTCCAGTTGCTCCCCGCTGCCGAAAAACCCATTTCTGGGCACCTGGCCTGCAGTGTGAAACAGCCTTTGTGTGATATTTTGTCAGCTACAAATAATTGAAAAAGGCCTACATAAAGTCCTAATTGTGTCACGGAACAGGCTCTTCAGTCATCCATCTTCCTATTAAACTTGTGAATTTCAGCTACTCAGCCCTGCTGGAGTTATTTTCCCCTTCCCCTCCTTCTTCTTTTAAGCTTCTATTTATATTCTCTCAGTTGTCTCTGCCAGAAGATCTCATGTGGATACATTAGGCCTTTTCAAAAGGAAAGTTGGATTACAGCGATTTTTCTCCCCGTAGGACACAACAGCTTCATCATTCATAACAGAGCAATACACTATAACTTCATTATAGATGGCATGAAGCTGGCCTATTTAAACAGAATACTTAATGATAGTCGGGGAGGCAGGAGCTCCACTGGTCTACGTGGGAAAAGGGAAACTGTGTTTTTCTGGTATTTACTGAGGCAGATTTCTTGACTCTTAATTAAATCTCTTTTCACAGGAAAAAAAAAATGTGGAAGACTCAACTGGTAGGGGTGAGATCTGTTATCTGGTGGTTACTCACACTTTGGCAGGTAGTTTGACATACCCTACCATCTAATAATAATAGCAAATGTGAGGGCTGGAAGGGAAGCTTGGGATTCCTCTGGAGTACTCAGCCTCCACTGAGACAAACTGCAGTGTGTTGGTGCTCTCCTCTATGGACCACAGGTTCTCGTTCTTTTCCCTTTCCCACTTGAGCAGTGCTGACCTCAGAAGTGTGCTCTGCTTATTGACTTTGGCTGAGTAGAAGTGGTTTAGGCCTAAAGAAAAGCTGCGGACTGAAAAAAACCTCCATTTGGGGGAAATGCCAGAATAAATAGCCTTCTGTGAGCTCACAGTTGACATCAGACCACAGTTTGTGGTGATGATGGAGGAGGCTTAAAAAAAATCCCAGTGAAAATGTAGCAAGAAGTAAAAATTAATGTTTTCCCATATTTTGATAAAATTAGTTTTTCCTCTGGTCTGGCTAAGTTTTAGTGGTGCTGAAAGGTGCCGAGAGTTCAGCTCTGTTGAGGCAAGTCCTCAGTTGACAGCTTGATACTCCACACAGTTGGTTTTTTTATACCAACCTGGGAGAGATTTGGCTCAATATTGGTTTACTGGTAAAATCCATAAGTGTAGATGAAGTTTCTAGTATTTTCTCAGCTGAAAGTGATTATATCCTTTCCCATCCCCTCAAAAACTAGGACCATGGCTAATTATGTATCAGAAATCTGTATCAGAAACTCCTAGGAACTGATAGCCATGTGCTGTGGTGCTTGGAGTGTTAGATGCTGGAATACAGTGCATTGATAACTGATGAAGTCTGCTAGTGTGAGTATCCCCATGTGGAGCTTGGAGGGGAACAAAGAATGATTTTTACTTCTTTAACTGGTATTAAACACTGTCAAAGGAAAGCTGAGGGGCTTCTCTGGAGAGAGGAGAGGATCTGGAGCAGAAAATAAGTATAAGGAAGAAATGGCTCCAGGAGGAACAAAGTGCCCCGGCTGTTGAGCACACTGTCTGGTCAGCATGTTTCCTACTTTGGCCAGAAGAAGGTATTCTCTCTGTCAGGGGACAGAAAACAATTCCTGCTATTAGCATTCCCTGTAATTTGGTCTAGAAGCAGTTTGGACTCAACAACTGAAAAGGAAATGTCAAAGAATGGGAAGCCAAGAGAAGCTCATCAAAAAGACATCTGGTCCTGCTGTCCTTAATGGGAAATCCCTCCCTCCCTCCAGCCACCCTCTTCCCAGCCACGGTCTTTTGAAACAGTTAATGTCTGAGGGAATCCAAAACATTGCTGGAATGTATCAGTGAGGAAGCTTTTGTATAGCTGAGCAGTTAAACAGCTCTGGTTTTGTTTTGTGTTAGGGCCGATTGTCTTGCCTTTCATCGGTGAAAGTCAGAAATGGCTGGACAGAAGTCAGTGGAGCAACGCCAGTGTCGGGCCAGTTTATTCTGAGGGAGAATTTGGTCATCTCTTTTATGGCCAGAATCATGAAGCGCTTCACAGAGAAGCAAAAAGACCTGAAAATGGATACCCATAGACAGGATGCTTGCAAATCTTGTAAGGTGAAAGGTTCATGTCCTGTTCTCCAACAACGTCCTCACTCCTCTTCCACTGAGCAGCTTTGCTTGCAACCATGCTGTTCTGGAGAGCGACCTTTCTGCCTCTCTGTTTCTTCTGGCCCTTTTCTTCACTGACTGAGCCCTGGCAGGCTCCCAGTGCCTTCCTGGAACCAAGGAACTAGTCTGGTCTGCTCTAAAGCATCCATAAAGGTTATTTGTGGGGAAAGATACTTCATTGCTGCTTGTGCTCCTGAGTGGGCAGCCCAGGATCCTTAATATATTTCTGCAGTCAGCCACGTGGCAATGTCATTTATCACAGCTCCTCTCACAAGCTCATGTTCCCAGGGCCTGCCTGGCTCAGAGTTTTGGCATGGGATGTAGCCTTTGATCATACGAATTAGGACAGTTAGCAGAGTCCAGTTATTTGGGCCTCCCTGGGGAATAAATGAAGGCATCAGTTCAATTTACCAATACCAACTATCCCCTCCACCCCCCAAATCAGAAATTCTGGAAAACAGGCAGGATTCAGCAGATCAGGAGTAAAAGACATTGGTGGGAGCTGCATAAATATAGTGAACTCCTGCCAGCGTCTGCTCTGTGCTCCTGGCTAAGGAAGGAAGCTCAGGGAGGACTTTCAAGAAGATAGCCGAGCCTGTGGCTGATGATCCCTCTTATCTAGTCCCAGTTCTGTGGTTCCACCTGTTTGCATGGACATGCTCACGTGGTCTCCTCCTTCCTTCCAGCTGCAAGTGCTTTGCCATTTACCTGGTACTGTCCCAGTCTTGCCTGACTCTACTGCGATCCAACTTGGCCTCCTCAGCTGGGAGAAGAATCTGCCATTTTAGTTTTCCACCATTTCAGCATGGAAGTTGGTCCAATAACTGTGAAAATGGTGCTAGGAAGAGAGAGATCATGTGGCCAGAAGCAGGGAGGGGAGAGAGAAAGAGACTTCTCCCTTTCAGAGACAGCAACATTGTTTTGCTGGCTAAGCTGTCCCTAGGTCCACAGGCTGCACTGGTCTTACTAACCAGGGATCTTGTTAACCATGGTCCCTCTGAACACGGTTACAACATGGTTCAGAGGGATCCATGTATGGATAAAAGTAATTCTCTCCCCTCAAATTACAGTGGCATTACAGCCCAGCAGTGTGACCAGGGATGCCAAAGTGAAGAAGCCTTTGGCTCCCCATTTGTTGGCATTTCACAGGACATACCTCAGCTTTAATCTCAGTTCAGATCTGTCATAAAACCCACCTCTGCTCAAATCTCTCATGTCAACTGCTCTGAAATAGTTTTCTGCCTGCTTGACTACAGCTGTCCACAGATATGTTGCACCCTTACCTAGAAACAGGTACCTGAGATGCTATTTGGAGGGAAGGTGGACACTGGTGCACTGTCATTGATCTGAGCACATCTCACTGTTAACACTAGTCTGCCAAGCCATCTTTCTCCATCTGTCCTCCAGGTGCCTGCACACATGGAGTATTTGACATGGCTCCCCATCTTTCAGGGAGGTAACAAGACAAATTTATTTTTACTCTGATCTTGGTCTTGCTGAGTAGACTCCTGAACTAGGTTTTCATAGCTGTGATAAACTCATGGGGAACTCTGTGAAAAGACACCCTTAATGTGTGGAGGAAATTTCTACCTTTTGTTCTGACAACTGGAGTATTTTCCTTGAAGAAAGGCAAAAGCCTGACCACTCTGGACTGCTGCAACTGGGATGAACAGCATCTAGGAGAAAATACCTGGGGAGCAGCTCTGTACCATCCAAGTCAGGTGTGATTCTTCCTGACAAGAAGATCAAGCATAACTTCCCTGAAGTCAGTGGAGGGCACCTGCATGCAAGTTCTCATGGTAGGAATCCCTCCAGCTTTCACAAGGGAAATAACTTCTACCAAACTTTGACTCATGCTTAAACCAGGGAAAGAGCAAGTCAAATGCTGCCAAAGAGAAGAAAGTCACAGCAAAGATTTAGACAAATATTAGACATTCAAGACTTTGCTGATGCCAAAAGGTAAATGTAACAGCAATAATATTAATGAAGCAATGTACACCTGCTTAGTGACAATATTTGGGAAAAAAATAAAATCTGTTATCATTGCCTGTGGATAAAAGAGAGGATCAGGGTCATGCTTTTGCACATGGTATTTAGCAGATCATTGTAATTGTTTATAGAGTCTGTTTAGGCTTCTAAGTGTATATTTGATTCCTTCTCTGTTACACAGCAAGCAAAAGTGCTAAAATGACAAGATGTAAGGCCCAGGAAGCGGAATCAGGGTGGTTGAAAGCCACAGCATGGTACTTGAGAACTTCAGCCAAAGATGATTATCTCGCTAGCGGTCAGACTGTCTATCAATGCAGTATCAATATGCAGGGAAAGAAATACTAACACATGTAGTCTATCATATGATCCTCTGCACTGAATGATAGGATGTCAGCCACATAAAAAAAGACTTGAACAGCATGAGCTTGACATTCAAGGCTTGTCACACCTGAGTCATCACTAATAATAAGCGGGGAAAAAGCAAGGAATACATGGGTACATAGGTAGATGGCTGTTATTTTATCAGCTCTGGGAAGCTCCACTATGAAAACCAGGACACAGGTATTTGCTCCAGCTGAGCACAGTGGCAAACATCTAGGCTTCAGCAAACATCTGGACTTCAGCAAACAACATCTGGAATATTAGCTCCTCTCACTAAGCACAGTCTGAGTATTTCCCAGTTTTATTAAACCCCAGAACACAACAACCTGTTTGAAAAAGATTATCCTGAAGTATTTTAGGTACTTCCTACTGCAAGAGGAAGGGAACAAACAGGAAGAACTTGTATTCCTCTGGCATTAGTGTTTGTCCCATTGCCACTTGCCCAGCAATTGCCGTGGGGCTGACGAGCAGTCCTGGGATTCCAGAGCATCCTTATCATGGCTGGGAGGAGAAGGAAGGGACAAGCAGGAGATTTAAAGGCTCTGGGGCCTGAAGACAGGAATCTCAGGTATCTGATGTCTTGATCTTTCAAATAATCTTTAATTAGTTTGTTTAACTAGTATTATCCTTAATTAGTTTTGCTGAGTTTAGAATGACTACTCACACACTTCAAGATCCAGGCACACTTCAAAAGTGTGCAACAGTAGGGTAGGGCCTACCCTGCTAGATTTTGAAAGCTAGAGCCAAGAAGCAGCTGGGAAGAGCTCTAAAAGTATTCCTACATGATGGATATATTTAACCTGTTTTCTCTCCAGTCATTGAAGACCGCTATCTGCTTTGCTGGATCTGATGATTCAGGCATTTGGCTTGCCTGTCTTTTTGTGCATGAGTTACTTACTGGCAAGAGACAAGATGTGCTCCAGCTTCTGCTTCCTTGAGCATCAATAACCCTTTACCAAAACTTGTTCTCATATGCGAAGTTACCATGTGGCAGAGGTCACTTTTGAGTTCCACCTGACATGGATCCTCTGAGAGTTGTCACCCTGGTCAAGCACAGCCTGGGAGGGTGGAGAGCAGGAGAGGCATGCAGGGACCAGCTGCTCACTTCCCCTGTGAACCACAAAAGCCTGCACCACCATCTTCCTGTCCACACTTCAAACCCTAAGCCAGGCCTTTTGCTGGCCAAGCTCCCTGTTGCCCAGACCCCAAAGCCTGTGAGTCCTGTGAGAGTCAAGGGGGATGAAAATTAACCTCAGAACCTTGGTGTGACCCTCATCCTTCAGTGGAAGGAGGAGTAGATCCTCACAAAGAGAGATGGTGGATGTGGCTCTGGTACATGATGCAGATGACTTCTGTTTTCTTATTTTTCAGGTCCCAAGGAGAGCTGTTGCGTTTCTAGGTAATGTTTGTCTCTCTTTCCACAGCAACAGGGGAGCTGCCCATCCAGGTCAGATGTCTAGCCTCTTCTCTTGCCAGAAAGGCTTTCCAGTAGGCAAGTAGGGCTCCCTTTTCCCCACACTGATGGCTTAACCTTAAATCTCAAGAGAAAACTTCCTCTATAATCCTTGTGTACCTTGTGTATTGTAATCTTGGATGTTTTCATTATTGATGAATAATGAAGTATCTCCAAATACTGGCCTCGGGACAGATTGTCGCCAGTGCCTTCTATTGAGGTCAGACTGGATGCCCATTTCTCCATTTGCTGTTATTTGAGCACTTTGGGCATGGTAGCTCGGTCTGTGCTGGTGGAAGAAGTCGGGTAAGAAAAAGCGTTACTGGAACCCAAGGACAGGGACATCTTCCTGTGAGATCTGCTCTATCCAGGAGGCAAGTCCAACCAAGAAGCCTTAATGAAGCCACTGGAGAGGGAGAGTGCGAACTCACTGGGTGGGGGTTACAACCAGCACCTGCTCTGGGAAGGTGGAAGGAGAACCCAGTTTTCCAGCCTGCCAGCCCTGAGCAGGACACATGGTGGGTCACTGGCTGACACCTGACAGGGGTCTTGGCACTGGGAGCCACTGGAACCACACACAGTGATCCTGGGGTGACCAAGGCCTTTGTGTGAATGTGCCCAAAGCCCCGCTGCAGCCAGAGCAAACACCGTCCTCATCACGGGGAGCGGACAGGGCACCCGGTCCTGTGCACAGCACTGGGGAGCAGTAAGGGACCCCAGGAGCCACCCCACGGCCTCAGCCCAGCACCCCGGGCACCCTCCTCTTTCTCCTCCTCCTCCTCTCACCGGCCCCGAGGCTCCTCTTCTCCCAGGGGACCAGCCGCGGAGGGTCCCCTCGCCGATGGGGAGGGGCCGGCCGCGCCGTGCGGGACAAGGCGCGGGGCCGATCCCTGTCCCCTGATCCCAGTTCCCCGTCCCCCGATCCCAGACCTCCATCCCGGAGCCCCGATCCCGCCCAGCTCCGCGGCTCCGGGGCGGGGCAGGCGGGGCGGGGCGGCCCGGGCCGGCCGGGGATCCGGCGCCGCCGGAATAAGAGGCTACGGGAGCGCGGGGGAACGGAGCGCAGGCAGCGCTGTGTCCTGGATCCCGCTGCAGCTCCCATGGATAGGTACAAAGGTGAGGCGGACCTCCACGCGTGTCCGTGCCCTGCACGGGGACTGCCGTCCTGCCCTGCCCGCCGGGTGCGGATCAGGGACCTGCGGGAGTGGGGAAGGGTCTTTGGGGGGTGACAGGCCCGTTGACACGGAGCCGCGGCGGTTTGCTGTCTCCACGCGTGGGAAAACGCGGCGGCGATGGGCTGCGGCGGGCGGAGAGCCGGCTCCGGGGTTGATGGTTCCCGAGAGGAGGACGAGGGGTCAGCTCCGGGGAAGGGGTCTCCGCGAGTGGGGTCCGGGCTCAGTTCCCCGGGGGGTTTGGGAGGTTGTCCTGCGAGTGGGACAGGGCGGCGAGGGCGGGGGTCCGGGCCAGCGAGTGGGGACGGAGCCAGGTCCCAGGGGAGCGGTCCCCGTGAGTGGGGCCGGCGGGGGAGCGGGCTCCCGGCCCCGGGGAAGGTGCGGGACAGTCCCTCCAGGTCGTAGCGCGGCCACCAGGCAGCGAGGGAAGAGGAGGAGGGGGCGAAGGGGCGACTCTCGTTTTACACCATCTACAGATCGGGACCTTTTTTGCCGCTTAAAAGCAGCGTCTTGTTTCGTTTTCTGCCGCCACGGGGTTTGGGTAACGTTATCTGTTCCGTCGTTCTTCCTAAATTGCCCGTCGCCCGGACTTCCCACCCTCCCAGGCTGTAGGGTCGCGGCACTGGGTGTCCCCTCTCCGGCTGCAGAGAGGTGTGATGAGCAGGGACGGGGCGGGTGAGCAGCCTCCCTGCTCTTTCCCTGGCAGATCTCATCCGGGCTGGTGGTCACCCACGGCTCGTTTATTTCCCCGCAATCAATGGCTCTGGCGCTTCCTGTGTGATGCCACTCGGTCATTATCACCGAGAATGGCTCCTCTCGGGGCTGTGGTGCTGTGGGCAGCTCTTGGAACTTTCTCAAACTTCAGAGCTCCTTGCCAGCTGAGGAGGTGGGGTGAGGTGCCTGGGCACGGGGCACTCGGATGTGCGTGGGTACCCTGTGATTTCTGCTCCTGCTAATGTATGCCTTTCCTGGAGGAGGTGGATCCAGTGCTTCTGTAGCACAGAATAAGTCTGCAGTAAATCTTACCTGTTGAGAGGAAATGTGGCTCTTCTAACTGTTGTCCTCCTTATGGGGCTTGAATATTTAAGTGGAGAACTTGATACTAGATTAAAAACATTCCTGTCTGACCCCATTTGGACTTGTTACCATCAAACTGACAGGGTTTGAGGCCTCAGCAGATGCATTCAAGCTAACAGCCCTTGCTCCCTGATCCCTCTTTGGTGGGGACTTGATATGTCAAGGTATCATATTGTATAAAGTTAATTTTTGCCAAGACTCTGTATTTTTTTGACTATGCAAGTACTTTAGCATTCTGACAGGGCTGGCACAGTGCTGCTTGGTGCATTTTGATCCTTTTCCTCCTTACGTCGATACCTCACAGGCCTGATAAGCAGAATAGTAACGTACTGCAAAAGTGATGTTAAAGATCACATTACAAGTCAAATATTGTGTAGTCTTTCTTTTTTTCTGGCAGGGTCTGTACAATTCCATTCAATTCCAGTAGCAAAGCAGCAGATTCATTAAGATTCAGCAGTGTTTTGTGTATTATCTTTTTAAATATGCACACTGCTCCCTCAGAGCAGCAGGGATGTGTTCCACACGTGGGTAATGAATAGCAAGTGCAACTGATTGCGGAGCCTTGTCAGTCCTTCTTGTGTTGGTGGTAACGAATGTGTGTGCGTGGGAGCGGGTGTGTGTTAATGAGGGTACATCTCCAGCTCTGCTGGGCAGCCACAGGTGATGGCAACAAGCTCATTTAGTGGGTGGGAGGTGTCCCCAGTGGTGGGATGGTTAGAGTCACCTATGGCTGGTGAGGGGGGAAGGGCTGGGCTGGGGGAGAAGGTGTGGGAGTTGAGAGCCCTGAGGAGCAGGTAGAGAAAGCAGGCAAGTAGGTGTTATTAATAAGCACAGGGGATATGTGGCTGTTGTGGTGGGGATATCTTCTTGCTGGTTTGAGGAGTCTTCATCCTTGCCACTATGCTGGCAGAGCACTTGTGCAGGGAAATCCTGTAAATGAGAGAGAGATGGACTCAAAGAGGGCTGTTGAGCAATGAACTTTTGTTCTGGGAGGACAAATATACCTACAAGATCATTCCTACTACTTAAGAAATGAAGGTTGCAAGCATAGCAAGCAACACTTCTTTCCTTTAAACACAGTCAGGGATGTGCTTTAATCCAGGCTCTAACATGGCAGGTAGGAGAGGTTTCCCTCCTCTGTCAAAGGCAGGGTGAAGCTGCCACAGGAATCTGGTCAGGTGAAGCGTGCAGGGCCAGGTGGGCTGGGAGGCTGGGGCTGGTGGCCAGCAGGGTGGCACCCATGGAGTGGGGAGAGCTCTGGCTGTTGGACTCGCGTGGTGGGAAGGGAAGGAGGGATTGTGAAAGTCTCCTGGGAATGGGTTTCCTTTCCCAGCCTCTGCAAATGGGGATGCAAGGCCAGCTGCATAGGAAGACATAACTTAGCCTTTGACTCTTGTTAGGCTATTAAAGCTCTGAAGGATGATCTTGGTGTGTGACAGGGTTGGGTTTTTTTTCTGCCAAGCCACAGGAAATAGTGTCTTCTCCTCCTGGTGAAGATGCTGTTTAAAAATCCACTTTCTCCCTGTGATTGAGGAAATATGTGTGAGGTGTAAGGGGCCACAGATCCAACAGCCCAAGGGGACAAGGGGAGACCTGCAGGGAGCAGAGGGCAGGTGTGAGTGATGGCGTAAGCTGTACCCACAGCTATGTGGTGACAAGGACAGAGCTGCTCATCTCTTGCTCCCCCTCTGTTCCCTGCAAGCACTATGCCTCCTCCTTCCCATGTGTTTTACCCTCAAATATGAGATTTGTACAACTGTCCCATTTTGTGCACCCCGTTACGGTGGCACCATGACTCCTTGCCCTGCATGTCAGATGTGGCTGGCTGGTCCATGACCAGCCATCTCCAGACCCTGGGGTAGGGAAGAAGTGCTGAATGCACTGTAACTGATGAGGGGTACATCCATCCATCCCTGTTAAGTCCTCTCAGATCAACCTCTTGTCACTATAGTCACCACTGATTCCCCTGTGATGCAGCCCCATATGCATAGACTAACATGTCAAGTGATGTGAGCCTCAATAGGTTTGGAAGGTTATTATTGTATTTTTCATGTGTTGGAGCTCTGTGATGGAAATCAGAGTAACTTGCAGCCCAGTTCTTCAAAGAAAGGTGTTTGGCATTCTTGTTTTACTGTCTCTGAGCAAAGACACAAGCTTTGCATTTCTTATCTGTGGGTCTCCCAGGATTCTGCAGGGCATTGCCAGTGTTTGCAGTCGTCCTCTAAGGAGATGAGCATTGTTTGTTTGTGGAGGAGAGGTTGTCTTCTTAATAGAAGCCAATAGTTTAGTGTTGATAAGGATTAAAATGGTGACTTGGTAGAAAGACAAGGTGTTTGCTTGCTAGTTAGCATGTTTTAACTGGGAGGGGCAAGGGGTGTGGGTCTGTTTGGGACTCTGGCACGTGTTCATTTTAACAAGTTCTTGCAAATACAAGGAGATATGCTTGGGATTAAACCACAAAGTGGAGACATGAATGAAAGACACGAGCTCTGGTAATAATCTGAGTCCCTTTATAAACTTTTGTTAGTCACAAATGGATTGATTCCTATTAGCATGATCTAGGCTCTATGCAAACATATGTGGTTTCTCCTCAGCTGAGCATCAACACAGCTGTTGTGTTTAGCTAATTGTCTTGGTGTAATTGGCAACTGGAGAAAACAGGGCAATGTACAGTGCTGTACCAAATCCAACACAATTTTCAGCTGCTGGCCTGAGCCTTCTTTGAAATGCAGATGAAACTTCATGTCCTGCATAACCTCATAACATATACAAGAGTTTTGGAGGTGGGATGGACTTTATTGGGAAATAGGCAGAAGAAGTGCAGACTGATTTACTCAGCAGGGATTTAGGAGATGAAACCTTTTTCTGTGACTGAAACCACAGCCTGTCTCAATTATACATCTGCTGTGTCCACCCTACCGAGCCATCCTACACACTGTCACCCGTGCCAGTATATTTCTGTCTCTTCTAGCACAGCTGCGTTTCTTATGTAAACAGGGCACCCAAGGGTGCTCTCAGTTGTATTGGGTGCATGTGAGCCTCTGCAGTGCTCTCCAGACCAGGACAGGATCACTGCAGATAGCCATGAGGCTATGTGGATGTTGTCTTCAGCCCCATTTGTTGAGCAGCAATGGCCCTTGGGGTCTGTGTGTACCTGCCAGGTCTGGGGGTACTCATTTTGGTGCCCCCAAAATGGTCTCTGGGGCTTGCTCCTTCTCCTGAGCATAAGCAGCAGGGGCCTGGGCAGCAGAAGCAGTACCCCTGGGGTCTGTGCCCCATCTGTGTCACTACCAGAGTTTCCAGGAGCCTGCTCCTAAAACTGGCAGTGCTTACAAGCTCTGAGCCTTTGGGCACCTGCCCTTGGAGTGCTGCTGGCAAGGCATGAGCCCTCACTTTGCTCTCGTGGCGTTGACTGGTGTGTTGGGCAGGCATTGCTTCTGTTCCTCCATTCACCTTCACCGCTGCCCACAGCAGGCTCTCTGGGGACCAGAGATACCCTGTGAATGAGTTTATTGTCCAGGGGTTCTCACTGATCGCTTTCACTGAACACCCACAGCCCAGGAACGCAGGGAGTGTCTATGCAAAAATGCTTGCACTGCTATTTTTTTTTTTCTTCTTTTTGGAGCATGGCTGGTTTCAGCTCCCAGCAGCTGCAGTGGACTGAGGGCAAACAAACAACGGGGCAGCCCAGGCTTGGCAGGGCTGTGCACCAAGGCACTGCAGGCTTTTACATTTAAGTTCTCAGCACCTGCTCAACTGCATACTTGCTCCACAATGTTTCCATCTTAACATACAGCACATCTGAAGGATCATAATGACTTCACTGGATCCCTTAAGATGTTATAGCAAATTCAGGACCTGACCCCCACGCTCCCTAGGTGGTGGACAATGCCTTCCTCGCAACCATCCTGCCTGGATCAAGGGAAATTAGGGATGCTGTTCTCTTGAAGTCCCTGTAAACCCAAATTAATCTGCTGTACCCTCTGGAAAGGCAGGAGTCATCTGAGGCAGGGAAGTGCATCTTCAGGCAATAGCGACCAGAGCTGTAGGGGACATCTTGGGGAGCCAAAAATCAGAGGTGCACCTGTCATTAAATGTGATGCAGAGCACGTGCACCTAGGACATAGGTGTTCCTCTCCAAAGGTGCCTGGCTGAAACACAGATCCAGACCCAGAAGATAAACTGGGATCCTGCAGTCACACATCCAGTTTGACGACCTGTGTGATGGTGTTTACTTCATCTTGGAAGTTGAGTCATTTGCGCTTTTCTCTTGGGTCAGCGGACAAGACAGACTGGTCCAGTCTGTGCTGCAGACTGTCAGCAGAGCTCTGTGGGTCAGAGATGTGTCTGACACACCCTTGCCCCATGGAGTTGCTGGTGCAGGTGCCAGCACAGCCAGTTTCTGGGCTGGAACCGCTCTGGTTTGGGGGTGGGTGGGAGGTGTCAGTGAACAGGCAAGTGCCTTGGCAGTATCTGGGAAAGGTATTTGCTTTGTAAGAGCTATGCTGCAATTTGAAGAAGAGGGGTTAAATTTGGGAACTTCTTGCTGTGTGCTACAGTGCATGGTAAAACCTTGTGTGAACTGGAGGAGTGACTGTGAAAGTTCACAGAAGAAAAATCTGTTTAGGAGTGTTCAGTAGGAAGACAGTGATCTCCCTGTACCCAGAGTTCTTACTTGTTAAATAAATAAATAAACAAAATTACTTGAATCCAGGGGCAGAGCTTCAGGAGGAAAATACTCCAAAACAAACACAAGTTGCTAAGGGTGGCCAGAAGAGCCGAGCCCTTTGAGGAGCTGCAGGGGCTGGGCAGTTGGTCCAAATCTGGGTTCCTGCTCCAGCCACAGCTGAAAGAGAGAACAACTGGGGCCAAAACCACTGAGAGTGGCTCAACTTGAGGGCCAGGATGGGCATGAAAGCAGCTGTTGCTAAAAGAGGTGTGAGCGTGGCAATACCTGCTGGCCGGGGGTCTTTGGTTGACCATCACCTGTGCAGCATAGCAGGGTGCTGCAGAGGGAAGGCCTGGGAACCACGCTGGTTTGGTCTGAAGTTTAAAAGATGAGGGTCAGGACTCACTAAAATATTTAATTTTTTATTTTTTCCCCACTGACCTATTGCCTTCTTCATGGGCAAAATGCCATGGAAAGCATGTCTGGGGATGGTTTGGTGTATGGCAAGATTGTCTTTGGTTATAAACAGCTCTGTCTGGAAGTAAATATCTCAGAATTATGGGATCAGACTGAAACTCCCACATAAGATACAGGCCTGGCCACTTGCAATTTAATAAAAGCCAATATTTCCCCCCCTTGGGTGGACTGTGCTCTGTCTTGCCTAAAGATTTTTCTGATTTTTTTTTCCTCTTGTTTTCCTTTGGATCTGCCTAAGATAAAAGCGTAGTGCAGAGCTTAGAAAAACCCTGGGAAATGGGGATCCACAGGCAGTTCAGCCTGTGGGCTTCTTATTTCTGAGCGTAGGAATCTCCTGAGATAACCAGGAGCAGTAGCCACCCACTACCAAGGTGATACATGTGGTTTTTTCACTTGCTTTTGTGACTTAGGAGACTGAATCCTTTAAAAAATATCTTTAGACTCTCATCATGCTAATAATTAATGAGTAGGCTTTCCGGAGTCAGCACTGAGTTTGGGGTGTCGAGGTGGGCAGCTAAGTGGTTGGGATGCTTTTTGGAGAAGTTTGCATAACACTTTGGCAGCAGTGCTTTGACAGAGGTGGGTCTGAGCCAGGAGATGCTTGCAGTTTGTTCTCAAGCGGTGGCTTGAGCCCTTTCCTCTTGGACGGAGTTAGGTGGGGAGCAAGTCTTGTGTTGCTGTGGGAAGGGGATCTCCTTCCTGGAGCCTGCGTGTGCTCTGAGGCAGATGGCGAGGGGAAGCATGTGTGCAGGCTCCTGTGAGCTGAGATAAGGTATCTGTGAAGAAATCTCTGATCGCTGCAGATCTCATCATTGCTACTTATCACTGCAAGGTATGACAACTATTAAGGCTTGGGAAGAAAGGGCTGGCTCGCAGAGGACACGAGTTGCACAAAGTTTTGAGATGTCACCAGTGGCTTTAGCTGAAAGTCTTTCCACAAGCATGTGTGAAACCTGGAGCTTTCTTCTGCTGAGGAATGCAGCCCAGCCAGCTGCAGCCCCACAGCCTCTCAGTAGTGCCGACAATTTGTCATCTCTGTGGAATAAGCCAGTGTATGTGTCCAGTCAGTCCCAGTGCCAAATGGCTCTGACTTCTGGTGGTCCCACTGTGAATGAGCTGAAATCAGTAGCAATGCAGAGATGCTCTAAGGTGTCTGCTGGTAACAGGTATGTAGCCACAACAGTTTGGTGGCCACCACTTGTTGGTAGCAAAAAAAATCACAAATGTAGAAATTAGGGCTGCCTTTAAAAGCAGAGATGTGGCAAGCCCAGACTTCTGCAACGCCTTGTGACAGCTGGAGGCTGGCTGTCCCGTCTGTCCCATCAGCAGCTTCATCCCTGCTGCTTGGCTGGGAGCATGTCCTGTCTCCTTTGATTAAATCCAGTGTCTTCAAGGATCTTTTGTGTTTTATTACAATCTAAAAATGTGCCATGTACTCTTCTTGAATGGTGGGAACCTCTGCTGTTTTTATTGTCATACTTTCCAGACTTCTCCATTGCCCTGGGGTGTACAGGATCAGGCAGAGAGCTGGGATTGTAATGTACAGTTCCACATCTGCTACAGGATTGCCTGATCTTGGCAGCTGCTGCAGTATGATAAAGCCCTGCTTGAGAAGAGAACTGCTTAGACTAACTGGGCTCAACCTACAAAGCAGCTGAGATATCTTCACTTTGCTGTAGTTAGCCTAGCTGAGGGGTGGGATGTGCATCATCTCATCTAACCACAGCCAGGTTTGTTGGTCCCTGTTGGGAATTCAGTATGTGTGTACATGGGTGAAGGCAGCTCTTTTTGCTGAAGGCGAGGTGTGTGTGAAACCATGTGAACTAGGTCTGAGTGGAGGTGTGACAAGAAGACAGGCAAGCCTTGCTGCTGCCTGTGGTCCAGGAGCTGTCCTCCCCAAGCCTGAGGCTGCAGAGGAGCTGGATGCACACCAAGCAGGGTGGCTCTTGCTCCACCATCTGTGGCTGCAGGGGTCTGGAGTCTGCTGGGCAGCACGGTGGCTACGTGATTTTTCTCCGGAACTTTTTCAGGCCATGTGGGTGGTTTGCCTCATCTGGGGCACGTTGCACTTGGTGCCTGGGGCTCTAAGTGTAACTAGCACTGGGGCTGCAGGCACTTTTGGAGTTCAGCAACCTGACCTGTCTCGTTGAAAGATGGTCACAAATACCTCAGAGCAGTGCAAAGCCACTAGTAAAATGTGTGTGTGACTGTTTTGGGTGATTCTGGTTTTCCCCCCAGCCCGGTATTTGTGCTCCCCAGTTACATCCATCTTGCATCCTGAGCAGTAGTGTCAGAGCAAAATGCGGTTGTGGGTGATGCTCAGCCTATGTGTGGTCACAGTGTCTCTAAAAGCCACTGACCTCTGGAACAAGTCATCTCTGCAGAGCAACTTCTTGTGTGCTCTGCTTCCTTCGCCCCACCAGTTCATCTGCCAATACCTCCTTTGGCTGGTCTGAGAAGGCTGTAGGAAAATGTGAGGGCTGGCTTCTCATCATGGTCCTGATCAAGTGTTACTGGATCCTGCCTACAACTTATCATAACACTGAGAGTTAATAATATAATCCCTTTTCTGCTAACAAGGACCTGTCTTGGTGCAGGGCCAGGGCTATATGAGATAGGGAGACACCTAAATGCTCTCTGAGGTTTGCATTGGAGATGCACTCACCTTAATACAAAACCTAAAGGTCATGTTTCTTCTTACCAATAGAAGAGAGAAGTCAGCTACCATACCGTTAGCAAAGCAACACTTGTCAATTATTCACTCTTGAGATAAGCATGGTATTACTTTATATAAAACAGGTTCTCATTACTGCTTCGACTTTATTCCATCTTCTCTTCCAGTCAATATAGGATGCATACACGTGTACCTGTGCACAGTGTTTTTCAGCTTTCTCTAACGAGCAGTGCTAGCTGATGATATTGTCTAGTTGCCTAGATGCCATGTCAGTTTAATTTGCTGTAGCTAGAGCTTTGAAATTGTTCCCCTACTGAGATGATACTTCTTGGAAATTAGGTTGTCTTTCAGGTACTGAAAGGAATTATTGGCTTGTTTGGTACTGGTTGCCCTGATGCAATACTGTACAGACCCTGTAACTAATTAACGTGTGTCAGAAAGGTATTGATGCTCACAAGCGTGGCTTGGCTTATATCTGAGTTTGTGTGAACTCGAAGGTCTGGTTCTAGGAAAATTCACCAGTTTTGTAAATCAGTCTTGAAGTGTATTCATTATGCTAACCTATACTCTTGATTTTTGGGATATTCAGTTGTAATTCTGTCTCTGATCCTGATCCACGGCTGCTGAGACACTGTTAATGCAGTCTGTCATCTCAGTGCTTGGATCATGGTAGCTAGTCACATTTTCAGCTCAGCAGGCTCTTGATTGGATCACCTATATATGCCAAAATACCGATCAAATCTATTTTAATGTGTTACACTGGCTTATACTGAGCCAGCATAAACTGGCGATACGTGAAGCAGAGCGGACCTGGGCGAGGGTGTGTGGTTTTAAGCCTGTGTCTGTTAGCACTCCGCACTAGATAACTTCAGTGAACGTAGTTTTCGGATCAGGTTGTTCAGACAGATGCTCTCTGAGTGTAGAAGAGGTCTATTTCTGGAAATTGAAGTGGGAGTTGGCAGGGTAGGGGGAAGCAAAATGGCAATCACAATTCCTGTACGTTATCCTAAAGGCTGAATTCCCACGTCTGGCTGAGAAGAGAAACAAATGCTTTCTAAACCCAGGAGGCTCAGTGTTCCCTGAAACAGAATGATTTATTTTTAATTCTGATACTTCACTGGAGCTCTTAAACCAAAAGAGCAATGACAGTTTTATTATACTATTTAGAAATGAATGCAGTGAGTTTTGAGTGATGCTGAGGTTGAAAGTCCCGGGGTGTTGTAGGAAGGGAGTACAGGTATACCCAGCCATTGGACATCTGTACCACCTGTGAGCCCACCCCTGCCTGAGCACAGCCAGGGTGCTGGGGCAGCACCCAGAGCCAGGCCTTGACTGAGGATGAAATTCCATATTAAAAGGAATGGGATTTCATGTTCTTCAGCCTTCCTTCAGTTCTCTGGCTTCAATAATGACATTCCCCTAAGGTTATGTGTGGGGTTTTTGGGTTTTGTGTGTTTGTGTGTGTTTTTGTTTGATTGGGGTTTTTTTCCCATTTGTTGCTAATATAATCTCAGCTATGGTGAGTCTTTTATTCTTGTAGTGGTCAGTTATAAACCTCAACAGAATGTCAAAGCCATGGGGACCAGCAGGAGAACAGCCAGGTGTTGAGCACAGAGAATGGTACTTATGTGAGAGGGTTTGAAGATAGAACATAGGGTGTCCTATTAGTGCTGTGCATGTAATAAAATGGAGGATCCTTGCAGTCAATGTAGGCTGTTTACTGTCTCTTTGAAACTAGTGTTACTCCAAAACCAAGATAAGAGCCGTGGGCTGTTGTGTACCGCTTCCAGATCTCTCATTCTTCCATCAGCTGACTGCTCGGTGTCTCCATTAAGAAATGTGTAGGTTTGGAAGATACTCCAGTGCTTTCTTTAAGGTATCATAATGTTTAACTCTGGTCAGATATCCTCATACTGACACTCCTGATTAGCTACAAAATCTCTGCAGTTTGCTTTTGTTCCCATGCTGGATTGAGGTTTTTGTTGGAAAAGCTCTGTTTTCAGCATATGTTCTTGTTTTTCCTGATAAACATAACTGTCTGTTGGCCCACGTTTAGAGGAGGTGGGAAGGGCAAAATTCATTCCTGGTGTAACTCCAGCATAGTCAATGGGCTGACCACAAGAATCAGACTGGATCCAAGATTTCTATTAGGTTTACTGCAAGTTTTACCAATTTTTATTGATACATTACTTAACTGTATTTATGATCTAATTGACAAAGATCCCTTTGACATGCCAGGACACCTACATTTAACATAACAAAAGCTGCCTTGTGATACAGGAGGAATGCAGAGATGGCAGCTCCTTTGCCAAACAGAAATTCTTAACGGTTCCAGGCGCTAATAGCACAGACGTGGCTGACCCTTGCTCCAGACATAATTATTTGGACCGTGAAAGATGAGGAGGAGACACGCTTTATGAAAATGCAGACAAATCATCTGTGGAGATTTCAGCAAGAGCTGAGGGCTCTGGAGCTGATGGTGGAGCCTGCACTGCCACACAGACCCCATCCGTCCATGACATCCCCAACTTCTCTGATGCTTTGAGTTGAAGCCTCTCCAGCTGCTGGTGAAATGGTGCTCCTGAGAGTGTTTGCTAACCCTAATAGGAGCACCTCTCCTACGAGTTCCATCTGAGAGTTGGGGCTGTTTAGCCTAGAGAAGAGAAGGATCTGGGGTGACCTTACAGAGACCTTCCAGTACCTGAAGGGGCTACAGGAAGGTTGGGGAGGGACTTTTTACAAAGGCAGGTAGTGACAGAACAAGGGGTAATGGCTTTAAACTGGCAGAGGGTGGGTTTATTAGGAAGAAATTATTTCCTGTGAGGGTGGTCAGACACTGGAACAGGTTGCCCAGAGAAGCTGTGGCTGCCCCTTCCCTGGAAGTGTTCAAGGCCAGGTTGGATGAGGCTTTGAGCAACGTGGTCTGGAGAAAGGTGCCCCTGCTCATGGCAGGGGGGTTGGAACTGGTTGAGCTTTAAGGTCCCTTCCAACCCAAACCATTCTATGAGTCCCAGATTCTGGGTTGGAGTTTCAAATTTTCTTTCAGCCCATGATGGTATGATTGCCTTCCCTCATTCATGCTCTTACTTCTTGTCTGTTCTTCCCAAATGTGCAGGCCTGATCTGCCATAGTACAGACAGAAGGAAGTAAAATATTCCATTTTGAATATGTAAAGGGATCTTCAACTTAGCACAGACAGAGCTGGCTTCTAGATGAGTCAAATGCCAAACTGTTTTGTTTCAATTTGAGCAGGAGAAGCTTTGATCTGGAGGAGATGACTCAGTCAGTAGCAGGGAACAATTCTTTATAGTGAGTTTAGAAATAAAACTCGAAGGTTTGGGCTATGATGGCTTTGACACGTCAGTCATAGTGTATATTATGTGAAAAATTAAAACCATAACATCTGAAATGAAGTGTGGAGGCTTTACTGAAAAGAGAAAAAACACTTCTGATCTTGGTTGCCAAGACTTTTCCTGAAAGTTAGAAAGGACTGGGGGTGGGGGAAGATCACTCCTATTGAGATAGGAATAATGGGCAACGTGGACAAACCAGGAAGGGGAGGGGTGTCCTGTGGCACAGCTCAAGCCAGAGCTGGGGCCAGGGTGAAAACTGGGGTCTCTCCTGGCCCTGAGTCAGGCTCCATAATCCACATGTGCTGCCTCCTCTTCACCCTGACTCCATGTGTCCCCTTTGTCACTGCTGGCAGCACTCTGGGTGAGAAGGCAGATGCGGTCAGACCCTGCTCAGTCACGGGGTTGGCTCCAGTTGGATGGACCAGGGATGGACAACTTCTTGCCACTGAGCTGCTTTTATTGGGAGCCAGGTGTCTGAACCCAGATCAGTGCAGCTGTGTTTTGTGGCACTGCAGCTGACCAAGTAAACACAGCTGGGCCCGCTCTGGGTCTCTGCGCCTGCCGCAGCACACGTGTGGAGTGAGCTGTGTTTCGGTGGGTGTGCGGCGTGGGCAGGGTCCTGGGGATGTGGTGAAACACATCTGGCTCAATGCAAGCTGTTGGCAATCCCCAGTATGAAAGTGTCACTGGTGTTCATTATTTCTGCAGCTTTATTCTGCATCCAGCCACTGACCTACACTTTTTTCTGTGCTACTCTTCTCTGTAGGCTAGGAACAAATGAGTATCTACCTGGAGACAGCTTCAGAGAAGGTTTCTTTGTTCTTCTTGGTGGCTGCATGCAATAGGTGATGGAGTTGTCTTTGGCACAGTCACCTTGTGAAGTCTCCTGCTATCTAACAGCTTATTCCTGCTGAGAAGGTCTCCCACCTCCTGGTCTGCACTATCTCTAGCATTTGTTCTCCTTCTCACTCTACCAGCAGACAGCTGCTAACTTTTCTCCAGGTGGTTTTTCTGCTGGCTTGGCTTGCTGACAGACTGGGCAGCAATGGGAGCAGGAGCAGTGTGTGTGGCAAGGGACCAGTCCATTGGGTAGTGATGGATTGACAAGTGGGCTCACTCAGGATGTTGAGGGTGTGCAGGTCCTTCAGAGATGCAGTCCCTGACAGCAAGGACTTCCTTGGTCTACACTGTAGCCTTACCTGGCTGTGGAATTTATTGCAAAACAGTAGTTTGATTAGGTGGCCCAAGCTATGTGGGTATAGAAGTGATGAAATTGGAGGGAAAAGATCCTTTAGATCATCTAGTTCATCCAGAAAGTGTTCATCTTCTGGAGTTCTCACCATTTAAATGTGGTTTATTCCCAGTGAGGTGACTTGGCTCACTTCTCTGGGGGTTATTTGATGCTCTGGGAGGTATCTTTACTCTTAGATATATGTCTCTCTGCTCTTAGGGATATGTTATATAAGGGCTGTGAAGTGTTAGTATTGGATGTATATAATGGAAGAGTAAGATAATTTCCTTTCTTGGTATGGCAAAAAAAAGCTATTTTCACAGATGCTGAAAAACAGCCAGTGCTGTGATGCAAGAACTGGGGAAAGGGTGTCTGTTCCAGGGCACATACTGAGGATGCAGCTACCTGTATGGCATGCTGTCATGGCATCAGGATCATTTAGGTTGGGAAAGACCCTTAAGATCCTTGAGTCAACAGTAAATGTAAGACTGCCAAGTCCACCACTAAACCATGTACCAAAGTGCCATGTCTACACGTCTTTTAAATACCTGCATGGTTGAAACTGTCCTGGCTGTCATGAGTGTCACAGCCAAACTGTCCTCAGCAGGCAGCTGCTGTCCTCCGCTAATGCCACCATGCAGATGGTCAGGCTCAGGCATGTGTGAGTACAGAGGTTGTGCTTGGAGATGCTTCAGAAGCTCAAGGCTTGCAAACAGAAAGTGGAGAGGGTGTGGTTGGAGGGGAGCAAGGTCTTCAGTGGGCACTGAGCTGGCCTGCAGCAGGAGACAAGGACTACCCATGCTGTGGCTAGGAGGGCTCTCCACACTTGCTGCAGCTGGTGGGGAAGTGGCCTCTGTCTGGGTGTGCAGGGGAGGACTGACCTCTGACTGGTGTGGAGCAAGGCTGATGGGCTGCATCCCCTCTTCGAGGAGAGAGGAACAGGGTCACAGGTGCTTTCACCCCAGAGCTGTGGGAGAGAGAGAGCACCTGCTGTCCATTCTCAGTAGAGAGGGCTGAGAGCTCCCAGATGTCTCCAAATCCTTCTCTTCCTCTTCCAGCTTCCCTTTGTACATATCATTATCGCAGTTTGTTTTGCTGATGCATTTCCAGGAACAACCACCATTTTCAAAGTCCTGCAGGGACAGAAAGGAGATTCTTTCCATGAAGGCTGAGGAGCAGATGATTGCATTAATATTTTTTTAGTAGTCTTACTGTGGCAGTGCTTCCCCTGCCACAGAGAAGACTTCTTCAGCTCAAGAATAATTTTTTTTAGGTTATGTATTTCCCCTAAGTCCCAGTCTCTTCAGTAGAATAGTTTTGAATGTATTTTTAATGAGGCTTTACTATTTGACTCCAAAGGGACTTTGAGAATTCTCCACCCCAGCCTCCTGCTCAGAGCAGGGCCAACACTGAACTCACACCAGGTTGCTTGGGGATTTGTCCTGTCACGTCCTGAGCTACCACAGCAAATTTTCGTGGGGAAATTTTTGTTCTATGTGTCCTGTTGGCACCTCCCTGTTTCAGTTTATGCCCACTTCTTGTTCTTCTACTATTCACCACTCTGAAGAGCTGGGTCTTCTCGTTAGTGTCCTCATAGGTGTTGGAGGTCTGCTCTTAGTCCCACCAGACTCTCTTCTCCAGGCTGTGCAAGCCATGCTTAGCTACCACTTGTGCCCTCCTTTGTCCAGTCTCTACCCCTTAGTGCCAGGGGCTGGATGCTGCTCATGCACTTGTGGACACTGTAGCCTTTCCTACAACTTTTTCCCATTACTCACCAAGGCAGCTTTTGTATTCCTGCTGAGCAAAGTGCTGATTTTACAAGAAATCTGAGTCTTGCTCTGCCAGGAATTGTGCTCGTTGCCTACACCTGGACTCTGGAAATTTGGGAGGTAGGTGTGAACATAAATAAGATAGGGAAGGAGGATGGGAAGAAGTGTTAGGTGAATTTAGCCTGTTCTCCAACTAGTATTCTCAGATGGGATCAACATTGTAATTGATCTTTTAAACCTTAATATACAGAAGTGCTGAAGTACTTCTGCTAGCTTAAAGTATTTGAATAGCTCCACTGACTCTGGGAGAGGCTTGCAAGGATAAAGGTGGAAAATAAGTTCAATGAAGCAAGAAAGGAAAGGTGATATTGCAGGAATATAGGATCACAGAATGGTTTGGGTTGGAAGGGACCTTAATGATCATCCAATTCCAACACCCCTGCCATGACAGGGACACCTTCCACTAGACCAGGTTGCTCAAAGCCTCATCCAACCTGGCCTTGAACACTTCCAGGGAGGAGCACCCACAGCTTCTCTGGGCAACCTGTTCCAGCATCTGACCACCCTCACAGTGAAGAATTTAATCCCAATATCTAATCTAAACCTCCCCTCTTTCCATTTAAAGCCATTTCCCCTTGTTCTGTCACTCCCTGCCTTTGTAAAAAGTCCCTCCCCAACTTTCTTGTAGCCCCTTCAGGTACTGGAAGGCCGCTATAAAGTCTCCCCAGAGCCTTCTCTTCTCCAGGCTGAACAGCCCCAACTCTCTCAGCCTGTTCTCACAGCAGAGGTGCTCCAGCCCTCGGATCATCCTCGTGGCCTCCTCTGGACTCATTCTAACAGGTCTGTGTCTTTCTTGCTCTGGGGTTCCAGAACTGGACACAATGAAGAGGATTATGTTTGATTGTGTCAATGGAGATTAAGACAGAATTAAACTGATTATGACATATAACCAAATGAGAAGCTGATGGACTGAAAATGTATCACAGTCCTGGGTAATAGCAAATAAACGCTCAGCAGTATGTAGCATGGCAGTATGGATGTGCACCTAGTTTCTCATGGTGCTTTTGATATTCACATGCTTCAGTTTACTCCTGTGTTGCGTGCATAGCACTGCCTTTGTTGTAAAGCAGAATTAATGGTTTTACCAGTGGCACCATGTTGAATGTTAAAGGAAAGTCATGTTCTTGTGAGTAGCACTGATAATGTGTACATTAGCAAAGAGATTAGACATGTGGGCTCCAATCCTCCAGGAAGTGACCAAAAGGACCTAACCAGAGGTGTTACTGAGTGTTAGCCAAGTGAAGCCCCTGGGAGCTTGTTGCACTGTTACCTCTTGACAGAAACAGCCCACTCAATGCAGTGGACACACACAGTGGGAATATTTGTCTACAGCTGTAAAACTATAACACTTGCAATCAGTTGGGGTTTTTTGCACAACTTCCAGATCTCAAAATTAATTGTTTTGAATTATAAGTAACGATAAATATATCTGAGAACTTGGGTACTGTAATGGTTATTAACTACTCTTAATGTGTGTTGAAACCAAACATAATTCAGTTCAGAATTGGTGGCAATCCTCAAAGCTATTAAGTGTGTCCGGTACTGCAGCATTGTCATGGAGGTCACTTGTAGACGGAAGGAAATTGATGTTATAAGCATTGTATCAGAAAACCAAAACAAGTGTATAGAAATCTGCTTGCAGTGAAGACAATTTTTAGAATATAGGACAAAGAGATAATAAATAATAAATCCAGCGGGGAACAAGAAATCATGTAGCAACTGCAAAAAGTCCAAACATATGGAAAATTCAATTCTATGGAGAATTAAGTCACTATTATGTAATCAGAATCAATGGAAATGAGCTGATGTCAGTATTGGACTGGCTTAATGCATGGATGGAAAACTCTGTCCTCTCGGAGAGACCTGCTAATGGGAGTGGAAGCTCCATGCACACTGCATTTCCATTATCTGATGGGCTTTTTTTACCTAGGAAGGGCCTGATCCGAACCCAGCAGAAGTAAATAGGGTTTTCACTAACCCAAAACTGATATGGGGTCTGAATCAAAAAGATCTGTAGAAGATGGCAAACAGTAAGAGCCTGTGATGAATATCTAACTTGTGCTGGTTGTTCAGGGTGAAACTTATCCCTTCCTTTCTTCTGTCTGAGCCTTCTGTGCTGCAGGCTACCTGCTCGTCCCTCCAGGTAGGGCTGCAGTGGCCTGGCAGCCTTGGAAGGTCCCTGCCCAGGTAGGATTTCTTTCCCAAACCCCCAGTTCAGACTGGAAGGGGCTGTACCTGGCACCAGAAGGTGTCCCCTGTGCCCAGGGCACGGAGACTCTGGTAGCATTGCGTTATGATAGTGTTGCAAAAGCGCCCAAAGACCTTCTAGCCTTTTGATATGGCTCAGTGCAGGGTGTGATGGATACCATGGCAAGTGCAACGGAGGACTGAAACTGTGTAGCCAAAGGTGGAGAAAAAGAGGAGGAAAGAGGAGCACAGGAGTTTCAGTAGCTGTGTGGTTCCTTGTTTGAAAGGTTTCTGGGTCCCTGAAATAAAGTTGATGTTTCCCAAAGTGAACTTATGGGAAGGATATGGAGATGGCTATGACATGAAGAGAACAAACATGCTTATCTTCAGGTCCTTACACATTTCTTCTGCATTTCTAGTGAGCCTGTTCAGCTTAACTCAAGAAACATTTTCTGTGCTATGGAATAATAGCTTTTAAAATGGTGCTAGAGAGGTGAAGACACCCTTGGCTTTTTGAGCAGCGTTAAAGTGATTGCATCTACTTCCTGCCTTGTAACTAAGCAGATCTGTTGAAAGTTGGCCAGTGTCTTTCCTGAGAAACAGCTGCTCAGAAATTTGGGAGGAAAAATATTTTATTCCTCACATTCTGGCAGATTTGAGGCTTACCAGCTGGTTGAGAAGCCTGCCAAGGCTCTGTGCTGTTGTGGAAATGTACAGTAACTGGGCATAAGTAGCTCTAAGCCCTTTTTGGGCTAAAGTGTGAAAATATCTTAATGCTGGGAAGCTGTTGAATGTCTCTTTCAAAGTAGAAATAAATCAGAAGGGAATTGTTCTGTCTTTGCCAAAAAATAAACTAATTTTGGGGAATTTACTGTCCCTGTTTCCACAGCACCTCAGGTTCTGCCTGTTGGCTGGAGCTGTCCAAGCCCTCCAAGGCCCTCAAGCTGTTAATGTCTGTTTGAAACACGATATTCAACCTAAAAACCTGGTTCTTAAATTGTATTTTTTGACTGATTGTATCCATAATTTGTGTTATTTCAATCTGTGAACCAAATTCTCATTCTGTTAAGGAAACTCTCCCATTGACTTCAAGGAAACTAGACTCCAGTTCTAGCAGGCTGGGTTAAACAAGGAGAGGCAGATAGAAGATTTCTGTCAAAACATCTTTGCTCCAGCAAATGCAATTTCTGTCAGTGTTTTCATTTTTTTCTTCTTTTTTCTTTTACCCTGAGTAAACTATTCTGATTTACTTTTCTCAACTCCCTTCCCACCCACAACATGGAGAAAACGTTATATGAAGTATTTTGTTTGACTGCTGTAAAACAAGTATTCTGTTTGCTGTAAATGGAAAATAAATATGTTTGCCCTAGTCTTAAAGTCTGTCTCTGGATGGAAAACTGGATGTTTTCTGGCTTAGGATGCAGTGGTGGTACTCAGCCACAGGGACAGCCTTGTTAGCTCAAATATGTGCCCAGGTTGGGATGTTATAGTCTGAGGGGATGGGCTGTGGATGGGTGGGCTTGTAGATAAGTAAAGAGCTGGCTGGATTTTGGGGCTGAAGAAAAAGGTTGTGGTTTGCACTCTACCTGGCCTCCTCCCTTCAGGGTGTGTGGAGAGGGCCCTTGCCTGCAGGGAGTGGTTGAGGGCTACATGAGCTGTGTTTGGCCATTTTGTGAGAGTTCTGCATACACAGCCTGTCTGTCCAAAGCTGCTCTTGCTTGTGGCCAGGAGCTGCTTGTATGTGGCTTTTACAGTGGGATAAAGATTGTGTGTGCTGCGGGCATAGTAAAGGATCTCAAGGTAGACTTCCTCCCTCTGGCTGGAGCAGGCCAGTCTCCTTGTAGCAACCCTGCTCATTGGTGAAACTCCAATAAAGGTTTCTTTAATGTAGAATGAATTGTTCTCCTGGGATGAAGTTCAGGCTGCAAAAGGCCAGAGCTTCTTTGGATCTCACCCAAGGGTTTAACAAAGCAACATCAACCTATTTGTATTATTTTTGTATGCACTATACAAAATTTCTGAACAAGATGTTCTTCTAACCCTATGAAAAGAAAGGCCAAGAGAGAAAGTGTGATGCACTAGTGGGAGGCATTCAGATGCTGCCAAAATGGTGTGATGTAACTTGACACAGTGCCAATGTTTTGGCTGTAAACTGAATGCAGGTGAATGCTGATTAAAATGAGCCCCCACAGTATCTATCTGCTGCATCTGTTGGTTGGTTTGAGGCAGCATCTAGAAATACAGATGGGGGAACTAGATTCTGTCTGTCTGGTGATATATGAGTATTCTTATCTCTGTATTTTAGTCCTAAAACAGAAACACAAACAATCCACAGATCTGCAATGTTACTCTCTCTAAATAACCTTAACAAGAACCCCAAACACACCTTGCTACTTCTGTTTAGTTTTTGATGAGTAGACAGCTTGGGAAAATGTGGGCTTTATTTATTACACGCTATCATCTTACAGTCTTGATGTGTGTAAACCTCTTGATAACAGCTCTGAGGTGGCTGAGGGGAGAGTGGTGGATGTTGTTTACCTTGACATGAAGGCTGTCAACACTTTCCCATCTTCATAGACAAACTGATGAAGCACAATCTAGAGAAGTGGACAGTGAGGTTGTGACTGGTGAGATGAAATCCAGCTGGAGGCCAGGCACCAGTGGTGTGCCCCAGGAGTCGATACTGGGGCCAGTACTGTTCAGTGTCTTCTTTAATGACCTAGCTGAGGGGGCAGAGTACATCCTCAGCAGTTCTGTAGATAACACAAAACCAGGAGGAGTGGTTGGTAGACCAGGTGGCTGTGCTGCTGGTACACCAGCCTGGAAGAATGAGCCAACAGAGATCTTCCAAAGCTCAAGAAAGAAGAGCAAAGCTTTGACCTTGTGGAGGAATAACCTCATGCACCAGCACATGCTGGGGCTGACCAGCTGGAAAGCAGCTTTGCAGAAAAACACTTGGAGGTCCTGGTGGACACCAAGATGAACATGAGCCAGCAATGTGCCCTGGTGGCAACAGGCCAGCAGCCTCTGATAGGTAGTGTTGCCAGCAGGTTAAGGGAGATGGTTTTTCCCCTTTATTCATCCCTGGTGAGACACATGGGGAATGCTGGCTCAAATGCTGACCTCCCTGGTACATGACAGGAGTGAACATGCTGGAGCTTGTTCAGGAAAGGGCCATGAGGATGATGAAGGGATCAGAGCATCTCTCACAGTAGGGGAGGCTGAGAGAGCTGGGATGGTTCAGCCTGGAGAAGAGTCAGTTCAGGGGGATCTCATCCATGTGTATAAATGCCTGGTGAGGGGGAGTAGAGAAGATAAACAGACTTTTCTCAGTAGTGTCTGGTGAAAGGACAAGAGGCAATGGGCACAAACTGGAATACAACTTTAACGTAATAAAAAGCTTTTTCCCTGTGAGGGCAGCCAGAAACTGAAATGGGTCGATTTAAGGACCCTACTGCAGCTGAACCTTCTCCCAGCAAGGACTTGGATTAGACAGCCTCTATAGATGCCTGCCCACCTCAGCCACAGGAGTAGTGAAACTTCTCAGTTGTCAGCACAGTGTGCAGTCCCTTTGAAGGGATTTCTATGATCAGTGAGAAATCTGGGATGGAGCATGTGTTACTGCAGCCCTAGCAGCTGGTCATGCTAGATACACCTTTAGTAACAGAGGAGGAGCTTTTAAACAAAGGAGTATATAAGCCATCCTATGATACCTCTCCACAGAGGCACAATCTGTATTGGTCAAGGGAGTTTTAGCTTCCTGGAGCAGGGCCTGTGTTCCCATAACACGTGACACAGCTACACAGATGAACGCTCATCCCACTGCACTGGATCTGTGTTTGGCACGCTCCAGGTATCTGTGGACTTGTGGCTCTTAAGCTATTCTACAGAGGAAGATCTGCAGTGTTGAGAGTGCACTGTCAGGGCTGGGAGGAGAGGCTTTTCTGTGCTGGTGGATTTACTGCCTCCCCAGTTTCCTCAAAGCACCGTTAAATGTGTCACGCAGAAAGGTGGTTTCATCAGCAGTTCTGCTTGGCTGGAGGGAAAGCACTCTATAATTTATTTGGTTGGTTCAACATGAAGTCTCTCTTGGCAGGTCAGGCACTTCCCAGGCACTTGCAAGCGGCCGTTTTCTGTTCCTTTGCCATGAGTGAGAGGTGGGCTCCCACCCCTGGCCACCCATGTTTGATGTGGGCAGAGTGCTGGCCAGGTTGCCCTCCAGCTCAGCCGAGCACGGTGTTTGCCATGCTGATCCTCCTTGGCTGCCCTCTCTCTTCAGAAGTTTGGAAGTGTCACTAAGATGTTCCTCGCCAGAGGACCTGGCACATCAGGTCTCCTTACACGTACTGGAGTTCAGCTGGGCAGGAGGGACTTGTAGTGGAAAGGCACATCTGTTACTCCTTAAGTGTGACCACTGTCAAGGTTTCCATCCCTCCAGCAAAGCTGTTCTTAGCCAAAGGCTCGGTAATCTCTGTTTTTTTTCAGAAGGAAAGGGAGTAAGTCTTTAGGATAAGATTATTATTTTTTAACTGAAGAGGTTAGTTTTGTTTTAAATTACAGTTATATTGAGTCAGTGTCTTTGACATCAACAGTTGTGTTGGAGGAAAGCTGCTGGAGGATTTGGTCAGGTGGGATCCCATGTGTCTTCTGTAGCTTTCTGTGGGATGCACCTTGCAAGGAGCCCTGCACAGCCACTTGTAGAGGATGCTGTGCCGCTCCCATGCTTGGCTTTGCTTCTCCGGTGGGAGGGTTCCTGTCAGAGGGTGAAAGTGTGCCCAGCAAAACAAATGACATTGTTTTCACATGGTGCAAAACTGCTCCCTCCACCTTTGCCTGCACCATGGCCCGTATCTCGGCTGTAAATCCTGAGGGGAAGCAGCGGGCTGAGTCATCTGGCGCTGTGTGTGTATTTACAAAACAGAAAGGCTGGAACACTGCAGAGGCCAGGAGGAGAAACTGATGCACAAAAGATCTTGGCAGGTTCCCCCCATGCTCCTTTCCTGTCCTGGGGCTTGGTTGCTGACACAGATCGATGGGTTTCAGCTGTGAGGTGCTCAATAGGAGCCGGTTCAAGAAAACTATTGATGAGGCATCAAACTGCTGGGCTAAATTTGCTTGCACTTGCCTTGAGAAACCTTGTATGTGAGCTCAGTGCAGGGACAGAAGCATGGAAAAAGGTTTGCACAGGGAAGGGCTTTGAAGATTTGCGATGCTCACAGCCAAGATAAGAGGGTTGGTTGTGTTCACCCTGCAGCACCCAAGGTGATGCCTGCATAGCTCAACAATTTCATCTGCTCCTAGCACTGGCTGTATCCTGCAGCAATGTAACTTTGATCTCATTTGCACAAAGGTAAGGGAGAGGGAGTACCAAGGCTGCTCCTGGGGCTGCTTTGGAGTGAGGTAACCTGCTGTGGTGGGCATGTAGCTTGAGCTACCTATGATACAGAGGGGCTGAACCAAGCCCTGCACCCTCAGGGTTAGTTGGTTGTTCTGCAGCCTCCCCACACTCCTTCCTGTCTGTTTTTCTCCTCAAATAACAAAATCAGAGCAGGGTTTGGGTTACTCTGATGGGTCTCTCTTTCCTCTGCCTGTTCCAGCAGCTGATCTCTTCTTAATGAGCAAAGTTTCCTGGGGATGCCATTTACCTGGGGGGAGACAGTTGCCCCCCACTGTTGCATTGATTTCTTGTGGTACCTGCATGTCCAGCCTTGCTTGTGGGTGCTGTTATCTCTTTCCATGCTTTTCCTTCGAAAAGCTGCTTTTCAGCAGAAGGGCTGTGTTTGCAAGCTCCCCCCTTCCTGGAAAGGGCAGGATGAAATGGCTTGTGGTCTGTTACTGTATGATGGGAGGTGGAGACAGTGGAGGAGGAGAAGTACAGTGGAGAGGGATTGCTCCTTTCCTCTCCATATATCCCACCCACGCTATGAGAACAGGGAGTTGCTGCTGAAAAGCAAATGGGCAGGAAATGGGAAGTGAATAAAGGAAAGGGCTCCTTCACATGCTGCAAGTGCAACCGGTGGGACACGCTGCTCGGGCCAAAGAGTCGCTGCTATTAGCCAGCTTTTAAAAAGGACTTGCTAATTGGATGTCACCCAAATCTGCCAGACCTCAAGGCAGTAAGTCTGCATCGTGCCTTGAGGCTAGGCACACTCGATCTGTGCACTTGTAAGAAATAGAAAGCAAGGATGTCATGGGCTGCTGGGGCTTGGGGGGTTGTGGAGCAGCTGGCGTGGGGCTGTGCAGTCTTGCAGGGAACACCTGGAAAGCCTGAGCCTGTCCCTCAAGCAAGGCAGTGTACCCTGGGCTGGAAGACAGCCTCTGTAAGGTACACTGGCAATATCTCAGTAAAACTCACTGTCCCATCTGTTTGGGGTTGTGTGCTTTGCTGAGGCCCAAAACTTGTGATGTTGAGACCCCGAAATACAGTCCCAAGTCATCTGCCCTCTTGGCTGTTTTGCAGGTGGGCTGCCACTGCAGCAGTGGACCTGCTGTGCCGTGGAGTGCCAGGTATCAATTTGGGCTAGCTGTCCCAATGTTTCCACCATTGCTGCATCCCTTTAGCTCCCCAGGGTCCTGGTCTGGGATTTGAGACCAGGGGGTTTCTGTTTATTTGTTTAAGAACGTTTTATTCATTTATTCCTAATCGCACACAGTTCTCATCACTGCTCAGGCTGTGGCTTTCAGCTGTCTTGAAATGAAAAGAAAATAGATGTTTGTCTTCCAGCACCTTGGGAGCCAAGGGAAGCCTTAGCCAGATCCAAGATGTAACGTGGCAGTACAAACACTAATATCCGATCTTCCCCCAGATTTGTAATTAAGAGCCGATGATTTTCCCAAGGTTACCAGAAGGACACGAGCCTACAGGACCCAGTTGTCTGGCTGTCATAACACTGAACCTGTTCCTATGGCGATGAGCTGATTGCTCTTGGGTTTTGTGCTGATTTCAGGGGAGTTTTTTACTTTTAAACTTTCTTTATAGAGAGGACTGCTACGTATCTCCCTCCTTACTGATGCAGCCAGGATCTCAGCACAATTTCTCAGCACTGCTGCATCCCGTCAGGAGCACAGGCAGTGCCAGGCGCTCTGCGGGGACGCCGTGAGAAGCAGCCCTTTTCCCAGGGGTCCGTCTGTCCCACCACCATCACGGAGGTGAAGGGGAACAGTGCAGCTCCAGTGGCTTCTGTGGGGGGCTGTGCTGGGGCTGCTGCTCGGTCATTTTTTCTCAGAGTATTTTTGTCAGAGGAATGCACCTCCTGACCCGCTGTTTGCTGCACTGCCTGGGAGAGCAGAGTGCCGGGAAGGGGGTCCCAGCCATGCTCCAGCTGTGACACACCAAGCTGCTCCTATTTTGGGAACAGCTGGGTGTTTCCAGGTCCCCTGGGTACCTGCTGCCTTTGCCTTCTCGCCTTTGTTAATGCTACTTGGACAGTAACGAGGACCTGGAAACCAGCTCTAATTTATGATCTGTTTGGGTTTTTTTATTTTGGTAAGCAAGAGACAAAATACATCCTGCTTACCCACCTCTCCCCTTTCTGCAGAAGGGATGCCTGTCTGAGTGGGAAGCGTGCAGGGAGGGATGTGTTGGTGCAGGTACCAGCCATATTTTCCACCTGGTTGGTGCTCCCAGGCCACACCTAGTGTAGCAAGGGAAAGAAAAGATATCTCTGTTCTATTGAAAATTCGGGTCCTGCTTCCTGCCCCTAGTGGCAGGTGAAATGTGTTATGAACGAGCACAGTGTACATCTCAGGAGCTCCCCTCCTCTCTGCTCGCTGGCTGGGATGCTTTGGGAGGTTTTAATCTGACTGCCAGTTGGGAAAGCATGGCCATGCTCCTGCCTGCTTTACCGCTCAGTCACCCCTCCATCAGCCTGAGCTCAGAATCCCATCACAGACTTCCTTAGAATTGAGCTGTGTGTGCAAGGCCATGCCATCAAGGGATGGAGTTACCTGCATGCTTGACTTCTTCAGTTGAACCAGGGCCATAAATAGGCCAGATGCAACATTACAGTGATTTGTAAATGTCTGCCCTTCTGAGTGGCTAGAAGATGGGCTTGTTGGTCATGGATGAAGGGAAATACATGAATTTAACACAGCCTTCAGATTGCCCACTGTACTTGGTACGTGCAAGGACCAGAGGACTTCAGGTTGCATCCAAGTCTAACTGCAGTGCTGAGTGGAGATAGTCATGGAGATAGCTTCCTTGGGGCTCTTTAGCTCCCTGAGCAAGGCCAAGTCCTCCCTTTACTGTGTGTCCCAGGCTCCTTGTTTCCCTCTTTTCATGGGCATCCTGAAAAGTTTTTGTTCAGCACAGCTCCCATCTGAAGTCCTTCTGGAAACCAGATGTGTCAGCTCAGCAAGACATCCTGCCTAAATATTTTCAAACAGAAGTTTAGGGTTGCCTTGTGACTCTTGGTTTGGGAGTTGTTTGTTTTTCAGTGTTGGTTTTCAGTCTTGTGTCTGTCCCTCTGCAACAAGGACAGATCCTGGTCTGACGTTTACCAGTTTGACCAGGAGCAGCTCATACTGAGTTGGGTGGCACGATGGGGAGGTTGGAGCAGACCCCTTGTCCACAAGGTCTTCTGAAAAGTGACTGAGGATGCAGTGGCTGTTTCCTAACCCAAATATTAGCATGGGTCAAGCTCCTCAAAGAACCTGCTGGGTTTCACCCTGGTAGGGTGTTCTTGTTGGAACTGCAGTTGACAGTGGGAGGAGGGAAGAAAAGCAGGCAGGCTATGACCTGAGTGGGGTTTTTCCTTCTGTAGTAAGAGAAAGGAGACCATGGAAACACTTCCTTGTAGCAGCCTGTATTTTCTGAGATGGGCTGTGACATGTAGGAAGAGGCTGCTTTGGGGGTTCTCAGGTGCCACATCTCCAGGCAGCAGCTCTTGCTGTGCACCGAAGCAGCTTTCCCTGTGGGATGCTCCACCAGGATGCAGGCTGGTGTGACCAGTGCTGACCCCTCTGCTGCAGGAGAGACCACTGCCTCTGTAGGAGGTGAACTTACAGGAATTTCCAAGCTCCTCCTGTCACTGGGAGAGTAAGGGATTACTGGTAATGCAGCTGGAGTTCATAGGCCATATTTATTGGTAATTCCCAGCTGCTCTGTGCTTTTGGGCTAATGCAAAAGGGCCATAAACCTAGTCTGCTAGTGCAGTTAACCAGGAGCTGTAAGGGCTTTGTAGCATCGCTCTGGGATGAAGTTGTGAGAGCTGCTTTGATCAGTCTGGCCCGGGGGAACTCTACTGGGATGAAAAAGTCTCATCCTGGTATCCTCTTGCACTTGCAGCAAGTAGAAGGCTTTTCTGCTGGACTTTTTTAGAAAGTCCTGACCCATCAGGAACTTGCTGTTTTATTTTTTCTAAGTGAAGCTGCACAAAAGTGTGTGGGGTTTTGGTTTTTTTGGTTTTGTTTTTGTTGTTTTTTTCCCATGAAAATTCCTCAGGTCCTGGCTGATATTTCTGATCATAAACAGCCTTTGTGGTGATGGTACTGCCCAGGAAACCCAGGTCTCTAGACCTGAGCCTCAGATTACTGCCTCTGTCTTGGGGGGACTCCTATCCCAAGAAACAGTAGTAGCATGTATACCTGCATATGTAGGTGTATGACCTAAATGGGAGAGAGCAGCTCCAGAGGCACTTGTGTTTGGTACACAGAGGAGTTGCCTGTGGTGCTGCACAAACTTGGTTTTGGTCCTCAGTCTCTCCCATCCTAGAGAACCCTAAAAGCCCAGTGGGGTTGTTAGCTATTGAGGAGTAGTGGATTCTGTCTTTCTCTTCTTAAAAACAAAACAAAATCCCAAAGTTTGGGCTTCCCATTGAACATGGAGTGGTTTGTGGTTTCCCATTTCAATGAAATACAGCTTACATTTGTTTCACTTTCATTTTGGTTTTTTTTCTCTGGTGTTTTGGAATCCCCAGAACTGGACATCTGGCTCTGACATGAATTGTGAAATTTCTGCACTGTTTGTGCCTGCATAAAACTGGAGTTTCCTGATGAGAGGGCATCCTTCTCTGTGCTTAAATTAAAACTTTTTTGGAAGGGTTCAGTGGGGCTGTGTAGATCTATACCAGATGAAGATACAGCTCAGGTAGGTATCTGTGGTGACTGCACAGCAATCATGAGATCTTTATATATGCTCTAAGCATTTCTGTATTCTTCAAAGTAATGCTCCCTTTATATGTAATCCAAATTATTCTAAACCAAACCTTCCAACTTCCAGTGCAAGTCCCCAGGTCCAGGTAGACCTGCCCATCCCATTGAGCTGACACAGCTAAGGAACACCCATTTCCAACCAGTGACTACAGAGGTGAGCATGGTGAGCAGCGTGTCCAGCCTTTGATTCATGGCCCAAATACACAGGTGGCTGCTTGCACATGGGTCAGGCTGATGGTACCACTAATACCTCCTAGAGCAAATTGTGAAGTGGTATCTTGTCTTCTGCAGCAAGGTGCCTTTGCCAGTCTGCAACTATGTCCCAAAATGTAGCACCTTTAATATACCTTCTTGTGATGAGTCCTCATTAAAGAGCTGCTGTGGCTGAATTTGTACCAAGGCTTCTATGTTTCCCTCGAAATTGTGTCAGGAACTTGTGAAAGAGAGGACCTGTGAGACCTGTGGGGATTAGTGATATAAGGTGAAAACTTCCATTCCTTTGAGGTTATGGTTGGATCCACAAGTCTGAAGCAGATGGGATCCCACAGAGCTTGAACTAAATTCACCAGGAGTATTTGAATGCCGAGACAATTTTCAGTAAATATTTTGTGTTATGACATCCTGTGAGCTTCCTCAGAGTGTTACTGGAAGCCTGTTTAAGCTTGCCAAACATCCAGCAATTTATTTTTTTTTAATCTTTTTACACACTTGACAGATAAGCAACTGAGGGTCTTAACCACATTGACCCACGGGGTGGTCTAGAGGGACCTGCTGTGCCAGGTGCTGCTGCTTGAGCTCATTCCTTCAGCCTGACTCACCACATCTCACCTGCATCTGGTGAGACAACAGGAGCCCTGTTTTCCTTTGGAGGGCTGTTGACTCATTTTAGTTGTCTGTCACTGTCTGGATAGGAACCGTTGAGCAAAAGAGTCTCTGCTGTACGGGAAATGAATAATGCCTTCAGGTAGGGAATGGATGATGGGAAGAAATGGCCCTGATGGAACACTAGCTTTGGCTTCACTCCAGAACTGCAGAAGTTCTTGGAGTGAACTTCTTTGGCCTTGGATTTTATTGCAGACCTCTGGCTTTGGCTCTTGCTCTCCCAAAAGTGTTGAGAACCCTTGGTGGAAGGGGCTAAATGTTCAGTTTGTTGTGAGTGGCTTCAGTTTGCTCAGGAAAACCAGAACAAACACTTCTGCTGGCTTCAGCTGCGGTTTTGCCGTTGCAGCCTCGTGTTTGTTTGAATCTCCAATTCAAAACCTGCTCTGGCATAGTAGAGACCTCACCAATGATCCTTGGTGACTGGAAACCACCGAGTTTTGCATTCAATTTGGTCTCTAACATCAGACCTCTCCAGCTGGAGTAACACCCCTGACCTGGCAGGTTGCTCACCGCCGAGCCAACATCAGTGTTCATGGACCCTGGAAGCCTTTGAAGGCTTTGCTTCAAAACAAAACCTGCACTGAAGGAAGATAAACTGTGTCAGGGTGAAAAGAGAAATGGGAGCAGGCTGTATGTAGTTTTTGACAGTGGTATCTTTCTCATGTTTTCAGCAATTGCAAGAATTTTCTGTAAAAAATGTTTTGAGACATGGATATTCATGGAACTGTATTTCTAATGCAGGCTAGGGAGCACTGGGAAAGCTAAAGAAACTTTTTTGGCAGCAGTTTATCTTTCTTAGCCTAGTGTACTTGCCCAATCTATGTCCCTTTTAAATTCTAATTACTTCCTCAGGCACCACAAACACTCTGGCCTTGTCACTTCTCCTTTTGAAGTTTGCTTCTTATAATGCAGCCTTTTCTGAAGTGCTCTACTGTCAGTCAGCTAACTAGTCCAAAAAACTCCCCTGCTTCATAATAATTCTTCTTCAGTTGCAAAGAACAGCTCTCCTGTTGCTGGCTGCTGACTCATGCAAGAAAGGTAGCGTTGTCTTGTGTCAGCCAGGAGAGCAAGTTCCTGCAGCCACCTAAAATAGGGCAGAACACTTGAAAAGCGAGATGGCTGACCTGGGAAGTGGAGGTCTGGATGCAGTGAGGTGTGTCAAGAGAAGAACATGTCTTAGTGAAGCCAAAGCCAGAGCATCAGTCAGTGCTGGGTGTGTCTTTGCCAAAGCTCAGGGTGTCAGCCCCATCACTGAAGTTTTGTGCTTTGACCTTAAAGGCAGCCTGTGATGAAGGGTGACTATTGAAGAAAGTGCACTTCTGAAAAATCTTGGAAGTATTTAACTGCACACTAGCCTTTCCCAGGTTTGTAGGACCAATTTATCACGTGTTGTAAAAGGTGAGTCTGCAGCTTGGCCCAGAGATACCTAAGCTAGCAGAGAGGCAGAGCCTGGTGAGCACCATGCTGTCCCAAGACACTATATCCAGGATCTGAGTGTGGTCTCTGCATGGTGCCACGTTGTGTGAGCATGGTGGCCTGCTCAGGGTGAGGTGGAGATGCTGCAGCATTGAGGGATATAAGCTGTCACATGTATTTTTCTTCATAGACCTTCCTCCCACTCCCTCCTTTACCTGCCTGCACCTAGCTAGGGGTAGACTCACTGGTCCTCACTGAGATGTCTTGGCCTGCATCAGGGATTTCACTGCTCTGCTGCTGCTTTATACCAACTTGCAACAATCATCCTCAAATGCCCTTTTGAGAAGATGTGGGTAAAACATGCTGGAGTGTTGCCTCTGAAGCACTCAGATGAAGATAATAACTGTGGGTGGGGAATGTGCAAGGTATTATTTTGTTGCTGAGAGGTTCCTATAGATCCAGTTTCTCTTCTACATCTCTGAAGTTTCCTGCACTTCCCTTGCCCCCTCAGGAGGAAGAATTTGTAGAAGCATGAGTTGTCATGTCCCACCTGGAAATTTCAGGCAGGTATTATTCAAAAAGGAGAAGAAATTTAGATAGTACATTTCCTGAATGTCATGGAAGAGTTGGAGTTTGATAGCTTGAGCAGCCATCAAAAGCTTGACAGCTCTTGCGCCTGTGGTTTTTGGTCTGCGTTTTGTGCAGCATGTGACCTGTTCAGCAGCTGTAACAGATGTCCCTGCTGAAGGCTGAGATGGAGCTAATCACTGCTCCCTGCCCTATCTGTATGGCTACCAGGCCAAACGTTTCCCCTTGGGTAGTTTTTCGTGTGGGTGAGTGTCAGGAGACAGCAATTGTGGGTAGGCAGCAAAGCCCCATCAGAGCTACTGTGAGAGAAATGAAATGAAAATGCCCTGGGGTGACTACTGGACAGAAATCTAGTTTGAGGGGCAGACAAGATGATACTTGTTTTCCTTATCAACCAAAGTCAAGTGATGAAGGACAAGGCACAAAGAGATGTGCCATGGTTACATCCCAGTTGCTGTTTGAGGTGGGACTCTCTGGGTGGGAGAACCCCTGCTCCTTCCCCTCTGAGGTAACATAAATGAATGGTGTAGCCACTGGAGGAGACAAATTCAAATCCCTTCAGGCAGGGAAGAGATTCAAATCTGCCTTGCCACCTTGGAGGTAAGGGCAAGAGGGCAACTGCCTGGTCTTTGGGGATCCAGCTTCACAGCTTCATCCCACCCTCTTGTTCTCTTCTTTTTTTTTTTCCTTCCTTCCCCTGAAACAAATGAGTGAAACAAAAATTACTTTTACTTAATCTAAAAAAAAAATTAAAAAAATCTTTAAATTGTTTTCTGTGAATTCTGTAACAAAATATGCCTGGCCCTAAAAATGGGGAGTGTTTTCATAGTCATTTGTCTCTGCTTTCCTTTACCTGCCTGTCTGCTTCTTAGAAAGCCCAGGCAAAGAGGTAACAATAAAACAAACGAAATGACAGCAAACCACAAGAGAACCGATCCTCATGTTTTTCCTAACCCAAGAAGATTGAAGGGCTCTGCATTCATTGACTGCCTTGGCTTTGCCTTTGGGGCTGGAGCTTAAGTGCAGAATTGGTGGAAGGAAAGTCAAAAGGTTGAGTGGAAGTTTGCAGTGGCAGCCTACAATCCCTCCCTAAGCAATATCCAAATGTGCTGCTCCCTGGACACGTAGGCAAAGCACCATCTCTGCTGACTCTTTCCCTGGGCTGTTGGCAAGTTGAACAGCTACCAGTTCTCGATCCCTTCTCTGCAGAACTGTGAGGCTGCTGGGTTGGCTGCAGCTGGCTGTTCCTTACCAGCTGGCTGGCAGTTGTGAGGATGTGCATCTCTCTGTGCCTGTGAGTACTAGAAAACTCTCTGGAGGGCAGTTCCTGCTTGTGAGATGCTAATTGTGTCCTCGATTGAATTGCTTCCAGCGCTGGAGGCAGAGCCATGGACTAGCCAGGCTGAGATTAGCAGTAAGTAAATAGAGAGTTCCTTCAAGTTATTACTTTCATTAAAAGCTATTAACTTATTAGTGCCAACACTTAACTATATTCACCTTTTGGATGGAAAACATGGCAATGTGGTTTTGAGCGAGGGTGGCGTGGCCTGTCCTGGCTGCAGGGAGCTGGGCATGAGCTGCAGATCACAAACCACTGCTACTCAAATAGCCTGGGTGAGAAGATATCCTCAGTTACTAGGGATGACAGGGCCTACAGGAAGACTGGGGAGGGACTTTTTACAAAGGCAGGTAGTGACAGAACAAGGGGAAATGGCTTTAAACTGGTAGAGAGTAAATTTAGATTAGAAATTAGGAAGAAATTCTTCCCTATAAGGGTGGTCAGACACTGGCACAGATTGCCCAGAGAAGCTGTGGATGTGTTAAAGGCCAGGTTGGATGAGGTTTTGAGCTACCTGGTCTAGTGGAAGGTGTCCCTGCTGATGGCAGGGGTGTTGGAACTGGATGATCGTTGAGGTCCCTTCCAACCCAAACCATTCTATGATTCCATGGCATAGTTTTCATTAGCATGTAATGCTGAGAAAAGAGAAATGCTGGGCTGGGTAAATTATAGCCAAGCTACAAGGATGCCTTCAAAGACTGTTAAGAGGGAGATGAAAGAGTAAAATGTCAGTTTAGAAAAGCTCCAAGGAAGCTAAATTTGCTGGAAGGGCTTGAACTCGTTCATCAGCAGTTTCTTGTCACAGATTTTCTGCTGAAATAGTAAATGAAAATAATGATCTAACTCTTAAATCTGTGATAGGCTTAGTGATACCTTTGGCATATTTATGTAATGAGTTTCAGAGATTTACTTCAGTGTATTGTTCCCAGTCTGGGTAACTGGCTCTCATTCATGTAAACAAAGTGCAAGACAGACAAAGTAAGAAAATCTTTTTTATCCGGTAAATGGTTGTTTTGCTGGTTTCAGAGCTGTCTTTCATTTCCCATGCCTCACAATCAGGATAGAAGGGGAGATGTTTTCATATTCACATGATAAAAAAAACCACCAGTCTTTGTCCTGGTACTCCACTGCCTCAGCCCCCCTGGGCTCCTGCGGGGCCATGCTGGTGAAGAAGGCAGAGGTGTTGTATGGTTGTCTCATCCTGAGCCTCTGCTTTCCCACCTGCACATCTCCATGAGTTTGACTTGCTGCTGCTCACTGATGAGACTCGAGCCCACGGTGAAGGTGATGGCTTCTCCTGTGGTGCTAATAGTAAAACAAGGTTTATTTCTCAGTCTTGGCAGCTCTTTCAGTGCTTGCCTCTCCCATACCTTGTAAGAGATTCCTCCATGCTGTGGGCAGTGGGACAGGTCCATCCCATGAGTCAAACAAAGAGATGTCCATGAGGTAGGTTACTGCAGAAGTTCTTATCTTAGTGGGTGAATGTCCATGGCTTCTCTGATCTCTGCTGCATGAGTCTCACCACTACTCTGTTTGGGGTCTGGACCTGCAGGGAGACAAACAGAAGCTCGTGTTGTATCTCGTCATGCAGTGGTGTGCAGCTCCAGGAGTCTCTGTGGCCACTGGCATCCTGATCCTTTCTCTTCACTGGATCTGCACTGGTTTGTGTATTACTGTATCCCTTAACCTAGTATGCTCTGGGCTTATGAGAAGTATTGCATCACCATTTTGCCCCCAAGTATTGTCACCTGTGTTTCAGCAGGACATGATTCTTTCACATGATGCATGAGACCTGTGTTGGAAGAGTAATGTGCATGCAACCTTTGCATAAAATTGGGTGGCTTGGGAGAGGCTCTCTTCTGAGGTTCTTCCCGGAGAGTGACATTTTTTTTCCCTCAAGGCAACTGATACTTGGTTTTATGATTATGGGACAGAGACGATCTACTAAGAAAACATACTTGGGAGTTTCTTGGGCAACACGTGGATTATTGACACAGATGCGAAATGGTACCAAAAACTTGAAACACCTTTGAAAACCTGCTGAGTGACAAAAGTGATGTTTGGGGTGTGAAGCAGGGCAGAGCCTCTCTTTCTCTGGAGCATCGCTGCAGCATTAGGACAACACTGGTGTTTCCCCACAGGGTGCATGTGTCTCTAAATGGCTCACATGGTGCCCAGCTACTTTGGTAATCCCTAGTGAATAGGGGAGCAGCTTGCTCTTGGGAGGCTGCTCTTCCACCCTGACTTCAGTGAGTGTCATGTTGGAGGTGTGGGAGGGGAATAAAGATGGCATCTCTTGAATGTAAGAGTGAGGACATCCAGCTCGAGTCACCTTCTGGCATCTGTGCCTTTCCCATGCATGTGGGAGGGTGGGTGGGAGCTGTGGCCTCGTGTGGTGGCTGATGTTGGAGCCCTGCTGGGAGATACTTTCTGATCACTGGTGACTCATGGCAAGAGAGGGTTTGTACTTTGACCTCTGAAGTATTGTAATAATTCCTAAACTTTCCCTTTCATCACCTCTTCACCCTAAACTGAAGTTTAGTAAATGTTGGTTGACTTTGAATCTTGTTGTTAGGAAGGAGGGTGAGCTTTGGTCCTTGGTCATGTCTATAGATTAAGGGATTTAGAGGGGGATTTTTTTGTGGGTTGGTTGTTTTTGTTTGACTTCTTGAACAAATTTGTCTGGTGATGATTACACACTGGGATTCCAGAGAGAATCTCTGGTTTGCACATTGCTGCATCAACACTGCTCAGCACCTCAGCTGCCCGATGCTCCCTCCTGGTGCTCAGGCTCCCAGGTTGCCCTGAGGAGGATGGATAAGGGCTGTGTGCAATGTTTGGACAAAGGGTTGAGCAAGATTATTAAGAAAGAAATCAATCTAGCAATCAATAACGATGTTGCTGTAGGCTTTCAACCTACCCTGATGTACTTCAGGATACTTTTAAAACCTGTTTTTCCCCCGCACCACTGCAATAGCCTTGTGTAGTCATTCTGCTTGTCACCTGTAGGAACAGAAGCCCAGCCTTGGCTGTTGTGAGTGGCTTTAAGAGCTCCTACTGCAGAGGAAACGGCAAGGAAAAGACTGGGGACTCCAGGGCTGTGTGTCTCTTTCTCTGTGACCCCAGAGCTCTTGCTTTTGCTTTCTCAAACATAATTGCTTTCCCCTTCTGTTATGTTTCTATTGTTCGTTGGAGAAACGATGCCATTAAATCAACAGAGAATGGTGGGAAAATGTTTTGATATGAGGCCTTCAGAGGGCATGTGCATGTGTGTGTGTGCATGTCCTCTCTTAAAAAAAAACAACACAGCCCTCTGTGTATCTGGCAGCTTCCTTTCATTTGTGTCTTGCCTGTGAGAGAGAAATCCATCTCCAAATATTTTTGGCAGTTAAGCTCCTTTATTTGTATTGAAGTGGTACAAACTGTGGGGTGTTGTTCCAGGGCTGTCGTTCACCGTTGTTGTGGTACCTAATCTCGTTAGGTCCTCGTGTTTTCCCAGTTGCTGTTTGGAGAATGTGGTACCCCAGGCTTCCTTTTTCCATGGGAAAGAGGGGGTCCTGTGGCTGCAGGCTCTGGCAGGCATTAGGACGGCAGTGTGCACGCTATTCTGCCACTATTCTGTAATGGAGAGGGGTGGAAACGTGCTTTTCTTTAGACATAGCCATCTAGAGTGATGAACAAGGATGATGCAAAGTCTGCCACAGCTTTCTGTCTACAGCCATGCTCCTTAACCCAGGAGCGTTGGCAAGGACCTGAGCTGAGGTGTAGGAGGACACTTTGCAACCTTTGTGGAGCAAAGACCACATCAAGGCAGAGGAGAACAAGGCTGGGCTGAGCAGGCGGCTGCAGGATGTCTCCTTGTGCTGGATTTGAGCAGTAGAGCCCCATGTGTTTGTGTCACGGAGCTGAGTTTTTTTGCATGTTTCTTTTTCTTGAAAACAGCTGTTCCATTTGCTCAGACGCCTCTCAGCAGCCCCTTCCTGGATGTAGCTCTGCATCACGTTAGATAGCAAACAACGGATGGACTTTAAGTTGCAGGTCAGGTGGTCACCAACCCCCAGTGAAGTCAGCCTGCAGAATTCTAAGGGTTGAGGGATGGAGAGGAAGGCAAAGCTTCACAAGACTGAAAAAAACCCTAAAGTTAGCAGAAAACTGAAGGAATAAGGGGGGGTAGGGGTGGGAATAGAAGCAAAGGCTGTGAGGAGAGAAGGGAATCAATGGTGGCAGCTTGAGAGGAAATCACATCTCTGTGGCACGCCACTGTACATTCAACTCTGAGGCTTGGCAGCAAATGTGATTTCTGCTTTGTAAGAGTTGTGTTTGTTTTCCTCTCCACTAGGAAGGGAGCTTACTAGGCCCTGCTCTTGGGGATATTTTCCTTAGAAAGAGGACTCTCTTTAGCCTGACTTGGTCCAGATTTTTCTAGTTGACAGTTTTCTGGATTTGGTTTGATCCTTACTTACCCTCTTGGCTCCTGCGCTGCTGTTTCTTTAGTTGCTTCCCTGATGTTTTCCTAGCTCTTCTGCATCAGCAGGAGTTACCATCTTGCACAAGTGAGATGTGACCTGGTCCCTGGCACATTGAGGATGCAACGTGTCTCAGGGTGACAGTCTGCTCAGCCCCAGGTCCCAGCACTATTTTCCGTGGCACTTTGTGATATGGCCCCGTTTGCTGATGCTGTGTGCATCACTAAGCATAGACCTGCAGACTGCAGACTAATAAAGCTTTAGGGATCTTCTGAGTTTGATGGGCACTCTGCTAATATGGCATGCTAGAAACAGAAGAGGTGCTGGCTTCTTTCAGATGTCATCTAGCAAATTTGTTTGCCAGTGTGAGACCTGTGACTACGACTATGACTCACCAACTGTGCTGTCATGGAAAGACTGAGACCCTTTGCAAAGAAAGATGTCACTGTGTTGCCCCTGAAGTTTCATGCATATACCAGATATTGCATATAATAAGGCAGTGTGGCACTAAAACACAAGACTGCTCAGTAAAACTCCTTACAGCACAGTAATTTTCATGTTTTGCTTCTCTTCTCCCATCCTTTTTTTTTTTTCTTAATTTTTCTTGGATACTGTTTCCCACCTTTCAGCAAAGGGAAGAGAAGTCTGTTGTTTGCTCAGCTAACTGAAAAAAAAAAAAAAAAGCTTTGTGGGCATTCTCTGCTGCTGTTTTGTTAAAGTTCAGAGTTCCTAGGTTAGAGCTGCTGCTTCTCAATGTGACTCTTGTTCAGACTTCCAGAGCAGCCCACGCAGAGCTGCTTGGGTTCATCTGCACAGTTCACAGCCCACAGCCAGCGAGACACATTGTTTGCCTCTCTCCTTCTATGATTCATACTTTGCAACAAAGAGGAGCCTAATGCTCCCAACAAGAGTGTGAAGCCAGGCAATACTGGATTTTAGGTACATCAATAGAAGCAGTCTGGTTGGGGTTTTTTTCTTTCTTTCTTTCTTCCTTGTAAGCACTCATTATATCTGAAAATCAGACAGCTTTTGTGACAGTGGTCATAGCTGTCTGACACTTGTCTGGCTTAACAGGGAAACTACAATAGGAGTTCTCCAATTTTACAGTTTTCTTATTCTAAGAAATTTTAGCTTGCCTCTGTTTTGTGAATTTTGCCTTCTATTTCATTTAATCTAGCAGTGATTCTATAATAAGAAAGCTCACTGTTTACTAGAAGCTTGGTGTTTTGTCTTTTTATTATTATTTATTATTTTCCCCTTTGATAAACACAGCACTTCTCATTTTGTTGTGAGGAGATTTCTTTCTTTTTTCTACAAATATTTATTAAATACTCTTCTATGGAAAAAAAAATGGAGGCATTTCAATTGGCCAATACTGCTTTGGGCTTTTTCTTCTAGCTGTTCATGGGAAAATAATAAGGAAGGCTGGCCAGTCATGGCAGGTGCAAGTGTGGGAAGTGAAACCTAGTTTCTGATAACAGAATCGATGTTAGGGATTGGAAGAGACCTCGAAAGATCATCCAGTCCAATCCCCCTGCCGGAGCAGGATCACCTACATGAGATCACACAGGAAGGCGTCCAGGCAGGTCTTGAATGTCTCCAGAGAAGGAGACTCCACAACCTCCCTGGGCAGCCTGATGATCAAAACCAAGCGGGTACACTTCTGTCCACACTTGTCTGCTTTATTTCTGCTCATCACCCTGGGTGAATGCTGGTGGGCTTTCAGTGTGGTGAGGATACGTTTCAGAGGAGCAGCCTTCTGGAGTCCAACAGAGGCATCACTTATTCCTGGTGCTGTATTTTGGTGAGCCATTTTCCACATCTCCTTCCTTGCCTTGCCTGCATGTGCTGAAGCCAGCGGTGGGCAGGGCAGAGGAGCTGTAACCACTGCAGGAGGACCAACACATTGCTGTGCCCTGTTCTTCACTGCTCCTCTGCAAGACCCTGAAGCCGGCAGGATGAGGAGCATGGGTTTGCCTGAGGAAGGATCTGCTCTGCTGTTTTGGAAGGCAGCCCTGTGTTGGGGGTCATCCAGCTGTTACAGCTGTCACCATCCACACATCTGCCTTTCCTCACAGCTGGGGAGAATGGCCTTCTCTCGCTGTCATCGTGGAGGACTTTTCCCTCTTGCAAAGGCCAACTGTTACTGTAAGACTCCAAATTAGCCAAGGAGGCCTGGGCTGGGTCCTCCTGCTCCGCTGACAGCACTCGCTATTCAGCAGCCTGAATGCCGTCTCTGTGCCGCCTGTCCTCTCTGCACGCTCCTCAGCTGCCCTATTGATTTTATACAGCGAAGGAAAAAAAATAAACTGGGACAAGAAAGGAACTGCTTTCTGCCAAAGCAGCCCCTGAGGAGTCCCAGTGCTGCCAGCTGGGGCTGGTCAGCAGGGAATGGGGACCCAAAGGCTGCTGTGGGATGCTCTGCATGGAGGAGGCTCTCCAGGGAGGTTGGGGTACCTCCAGGTGCCCCTTGGGAACCCCTCTGTTCCTGTGGCCTCTGACTCATGCATGAATCAGAGTGCTGTTATCAGTTTCACTATCTCTGGACTTTCCAAGGCTTTTGAAGCAAAAAGCTGGGCATGACACAGGCTGCAGGTATTTACCAGGTGCCTGAGTCAGTGCTGTCTGCCAGCAGCTTAGCCCAGCCCTGTGTAGCAGGGGTGAAGCCAAAAGTACCAAACCCAGCTCCTGCTTTTAGCAGGAGGGTAGGAAATTGCATAGCACTTTGGGATCCAAGGAAGGGTGGTTTGGGAGTGAGAGCTGCAGGCTGGGACACAGGAAGACTGGGTTGTATTCCTGATCTGCTGGAGAATACACCCAAATCCTTGGACAAATTGTTTAATCTCTCTGTGCCTTAGTTTCCTGATAGCAAATGATACTTCTTATCTTTCACCTCTCCTCTCAGTAGAGGAAAGAGTTTGTCTTTTAGTATGTATCTTATTACAGTTCTTTGTCCGGTGGCTGGGGCCCCTCTACCTTGATAAAATAAATAATTGAATTTAGATTAAATGGTCTAATAGGATATAATCCTGCCCAGTGGTTACTAAAACACTTGAATGAAAGTTCATTCTGAGCCTGTCTTTCCATTTCCTCATAAACCCAAGACATGAAGTAATTAGATGTAGACATAGGTTGTTATTGTAGCAAAATGACAAAGATCAGTGATTATTGGTAGGAATGGCTTTTATAATCTAGTTTAATGGTCATTTACCTTTTAGTGACCTTGGTGTCAGGCAAATTGGCAGCTCTCTTGCAAGGAATGTGTTTCCTCAATGGGGGCTTTGCAAGCTGCTGCATTTTTGGCTTTAGCTTCACATGAACTAGGACAGACGTTGCTGCAATGCAAGAGGCTTTCTGTCTGTGAAGAAAAGCCATAAACTCCTGCCAAAAGAAGTCTTTTTCAGTGAGCCACTGAATTGCCATTGAAGGGGATCAGTTGTGTTTCAAGCAATGCTTTGCTTATTGCTGCAACCAAAGTTGCAACTTCAAACAGAGAGAGTCTCCTCTGGTTAGAGGGCTGCCCAGGAGTTTCTGTAAAAAGGGTTGCATTTTCTTGGAGTAAAAGGAAGGAGAACATCTCTCATCCTCCCCTCTAAGTCCACGCAGGAGGAGCATGGACTGTTCTGGTTACAACCATAGTTCTGGTTGTAACCCCCTGTAAATCCTTATTTTATCAATAAAGACATGATATTTCTATACATTTTAAAATTTAGTCCTTTTTAGTGGTGGTCATTTACTCATTGCAGATGGAAATCAGCCAAGTTTTCTATTGACTGTGATGATCCTACACTACTCTCCATCACATATTGCAAAATCCTTATGGTTTTATCCAGTGACTGATACCTGTGGCCTTGGAGAAGAGCAGCATCATCTGAGCTGTGCTGCACTATCTAATGGTACCCCATAAGTGTGGCCATGCTTTGTAAGGATAAGTAGGTCATATCCTGAGGCTTAGAAGGTCTGAATTCAGACCTTAGCTAAATCTTTTAATTCTTCTGGACCAATCTTAACTTTAGATGTAATCTCCTGTTTTCCATGAAGTAGGCTAAATTTTTGTAAGTGATAGAGAAGTATTTATTTGAGATGGTGCCAGAAAGGTTACTTGAGTCACATTGCAATTGGGGGTTCACAAAGTGCTACAAGAGTTGAGAAGAGTAACGTAGCTGTGGAAGGAGGTTTCTCAAAAGCATCTCTGAGAATTGTGTTGCCATGTGACTCAGGCTTCTGTCTACTTCTGATCTCTCATCCTGCTGCTCACAGACATTTAATTTTGCAAATGAGTTCCTTGCACCTGTAACTATTGCCCTACAGAGCAAGCCTACCTCCACAAATCATCTCTTTATGTGCTCTCGTTTCTAAACTGCTAAAATAAGTAGAGCAGAACAATTCAGCTTGGAGGAAGACACATTTGTTTTGGGCTGCTTTGGATAACCACCCACCTGATTTTGCCATGAGCATGTTCAGTACATCATCACCACAGCATGATAGGTCTTTAGCTGAGATAAAGCAATGGTTTCCAGCATTCAAAATACTGAGATGGTTTGACATACCTGGGCTCTTAACTGTTTAGTCCTGTTCACCTGCTGGGACCTCATGTAATTCTTGCTTGCACAGAGGATCTTATAGAAGCCCATTTTATTAATTCTTCTTACTTCTCGCATTCATCACTGATAAGTATGAGCTTGTTCTCCTTCTGATATCAGAGTGAATGGTCACATTCATTTCAATGGCAGTTTATTTTTGCAGGTATCAGGGTTGGATTGGGAATGTCCAGCTGAGATCAAAGAGATATTTGCATAGAAGCAGATGGTTTATATGCTACTTCTTGCTGAAGAAGAGCAAAATTAATCTCTCTTGAGTCCCTGAAGTCTGAACCCATTGAAGTCTGACAGAATCTTTCCACTGACCTCTGTGGCCCGAGGATCACATCCTAAATGAGTTGCTTTGAGTCACTAGAAGCCTGAATTCAGCTTTGGTGGGCTGGAAAATGTAACCTACTGTATGGGCTGTGCTATTCATAAGAGCTCAGCCCTGTGTGTGTGTGTGCTAGCTGTGGATGCCTGGGAGAAGAATAAAGTCATTTTCTGCAGTCATGGGGGTGGAGGAGGGAATGGGAATTATACCCCGTTCCCTGCAAACATGGTATCGTGACTTCCATGCAGGCAGCTGTTGGGAGCTGACCCACTTCTAAGGCTTAAATTAGGTTTTTTTTATGCTGTGTTTCTTCTGATACCATCCCTAACACATAAATGTCCCGTCCACTAGGACAAACTAAGAGGAACGTATATTTAGGCCTGACCAGAAGGAACTGACCTCTACTTAAATTTTCTGAAGTGAGCCACCGAAGCAGATGAGCGAGTATAGCAAGGCTGTGATTTATGCCAGTGGAGTTTCCTTAAACTTGGAAGCAACAGGGTCCTTGAAGCTTGAGAGAAGCTGGTTAAGAGTGTGACACCAAACGCTCACAGTTCATTGTTTAATGATTATCAGTGACATCTAATATGGTTGTCACTAAATGCTACCTGTTTCCTTATAGTTTATGAACATGCTGCTGTTGCCTGAAGTGATTCTTGCTTTCTCTGAATTGCAGTGGTTTACAGCAGGGCGAAACAGCAGCCAGCAAAAACATTCAAGTTACCAGAGCACGATACAGGTGTTTTCCATTCCCTACTGCTCCTAGACCAGAAGAGAATTAATTTGGTACAGGGGGTATAAAACAAAATGTGAAGGAACTACCAGTTGGTGGTCTCCTCTAGAGCAATGATTGATTGAGTCATTAGATTGTTTTACAGTCAAGCTAGTGAAGATTAATATAGTTTGAGAGCAGTAGCATGTTCTTCAATTAATGGCTAGCAACATCAACCTTTACAGTGTAATTGATACTTTATTTATCAATATTCTAACATATATTCACCTGAGAAAGGGTCATTTGGTGGCTGAAGATGGGGGAGTAAAAAGGTGATGGCTCTCTTCTGGTCTTACACAAATGTTCTTTGTGACCTTGGAGGTGGTAGCACTTAAACTAGATACTCTTCAGATGTTTTGCCCTATGAAACCAGAATATTAACACTTCTCTAGTTCATTGCTGTGTACTGTGACTCACAGGAGTAACATGGGAACACACAGCATGGAAATGCTGGAAGTAAAGGGAATGGATCTTCACCCCAGTTAAATTATCTATATGTCATGGTCCTTGATGGTATGCTGAGGAGTCACTGCCTGGTTTGCAGCTTGGCAGTGGCAAAGTCAAGCTTCACGGCCCATCTCCTCCACAGCTCTTTGGCATCGAGGAGTGTTGGAGTGGGGTAGCAGGGGAGCCTCCAGAGGGGAGGAACAGCCCTGGCTGGGTTTTACGTGCTTTTCCCACATGCTGTCATTCTTGCGTGGCACTTCCTCTCTGCACATAACACTCTGTTATTTCCTCCTTGGAATGGGCTACTGCTGCTAATTAGTCCACAATAAACTTCAGCATGAACAAAAGCAAGCAATTAAATGCTTGTTGCTTCAGCGTGAGCCCTGTCACAGAAGTGATTTGTCAGTGGCAGAACTGAGCAGCACCTCCTCAGAAGAAAAACAAAGCTATTGTCCTGCCTGAGCCAACAATGCTGGCAGCAGCGTGTCCCAGTTGCTTATTAGAATCACAGAATGGTTTGGGTTGGAAGGGACCTTAAAGATCATCCAGTTCCAACCCCCCTGCCATCAGCAGGAACACCTTCCACTAGACCAGGTTGCTCAAAGCCTCATCCAACCTGGCCTTGAACGCTTCCGGAGAGGAGCAGCCACAGCTTCTCTGGGCAACCTGTTCCAGTGTCTCACCACCCTCACAGTGAAGAATTTCTTCCTAATATCTCATCTGGCAGTTTAAAGCCATTTCCCCTTGTTCTGTCATTAACTGCCCTTATAAAAAGTCCCTCCCCAGCTTCCTGTAGCCCCTTCAGGTATTGGAAGGCAGCTATAAGCTTTCCCCAGAGCCTTTTCTTCTCCAGGCTGAACAGCCCCAACTCTCTCAGCCTGTCCTCACAGCAGAGGTGCTCCAGCCCTTGGATCATCCTCGTGGCCTCCTCTGGACTCGTTCTAACTGGTCGATGTCTCTCTTGTGTTGGGGGCTCCAGAACTGGACACAGCACTCCAGGTGGGGCCTTACGAGAGCGGAGTACAGGGGGAGAATCACCTCCCTTGACCTGCTGGCCACGCTGCTCTTGATGTAGCCCAGGACACGGTTGTTGGCCTTCTGGGCTGCAAGCCCACATTGCCGGCTCATGTTGATCTGCTCATCCACCACCACTCCCAAGTCCTTCTCTTCAGAGCTGGTCTCAATCCACTCATCACCCAGTCTGTATTTATGTTTGGGGTTGCCCCAACCCAGATGCAGGACCTTGCATTTGGCCTTGTTGAACTTCATCAGGTTAGCACAGGCCCACCTCTCAAGCCTGTCAAGGTCCCTCTGGATGGCATCTCATCCCTCCAGCGTGTCAACCGCACCACTCAGCTTGGTGTCATCAACAAACTTGCTGAGGGTGCACTCAATCCTACTTTGTTGTGGGTGTGCAGATGTCTTTGGTACAGCAGGTTTTCCTGAGGGTCTCTTAGGTGCTGCTCAGTCTCGGGTCTTCAGTTCCACATGGTATGATGATCTCTGTGGTCACTGCCCAAGGAAGATGGCTTGAGAAGTTACTGAATTATGAATTATGTATGTGCTTTTTTTTGGGAGGGGGCAGGGGAGTGCATCCTTTTTGAGGGTACACACATAAATGTTTTCAAATTATTACAGACAGAGAAATAAGGAGGAGGCTTGGAAAGAGGAGCCAGAAAGCAGAGGCTTTAATAGATCCAAGTAGAGATGAGGTTTGAATGTTTGCTGGGACTCAAAAATAAAGTGTCAACATCTTGCTAGCTGCTTTTGTGTCATCTCATCCCTAGTACTCAAAATCCCCCCCAAGCTTTTCTTGTCTTGAGCAAAATGTCCTATAGGAAGAAGAACAGATATTTCCATGGGATTTTACTGGTATAGGAACAGACTAAGGGAAGTTGGAACCTTTTTGGTTTTGTGACCAACTTTCTTTTCAAAACTAGAGGGGAGGGTTCAAGCTGGAAAACTAAATATGAATTATTCCTGGGCAGAAAAGGGTAGAGGATCTTGGGAAAATTCAGAATTAATGTATATCCTCTTTTGAAATGCCACCCAACTGCTTTGCCAACCATTGTCTCTGTTGCTGTTGTAGCTCTCGAGCAGCTGCTCACAGAACTTGAAGATTTTCTGAGGATACTGGACAAAGAGAACTTGAGCAGCACTGCTATTGTGAAGAAGAGCTTCCTCTCCGATCTTCTGCGAGTCTACACCAAGTCCAGTGGTATGGGCAAGGACAAGCGAGGGTGGGGTGCTGGGCTCTCGTGGGAACTGCTATGGGGTCCTGAAGCAAAATTTTCTTGGAGGCTGGTGGGGAGACATGAAAATTAGAAGGAGAAAATGAAGCGGAGACTGTTTTTGCAGTGACCTCTAATTGTTTATGTAAAATTACTATAGTTATGTGTCCAGCTTTACAAGCAAAGGATTCCCAAGATTCCTGATACTTTCTGTTTTCCTTATTAAACCTTAAGTTTATTTAATCCACTTTGTAAGATACACAGGATGTACTGTTTGGCCAAGTTAATGTTTAAGTAGAAATTTTAACTTATGGAATTTCCTGACTATAAAGCATTTAATTTTTCAGCTTTTTATTATTGCTTGGGGTTTTTTCTGCCCATTGCCTCAACGAATACGCTCTCCACAAAACCTACTCAGCAGAGACGCTTTTTACATCTGTCTTGGTGGAAACACTTAAAAATGTGAAAGCAGCAGGTGGGTAAAGAGTTCACGTTTCCCTTTGTTTGCAGGTGGTGATGAGGAGTATATTTATATGAACAAAGTGACCATCCATAAACAGCAGGGTGACCAGGAGAAACAAGACAAAGGTAAGGAGCTGAAGATTAATGGTTGCCTCATATCTAACGGGGCGAAGAAGGCATGTGTGGTTAGAGCCTTGCTTTCCTAGCACTGTTGGAGGCCCCTCTGACAGCTCTGAGGGACAAGGCAGTTGATGGCATGGAAGTACTGCCATTTTCATTACATTCCTTTGGAAATCATGGTCCTTGCCAACACTGTGAGGTTATTCCTGGAAGTAGCACTTTGGAGGGTGTTATTTTGGGATAAAAATGTTGCCTTCTAAGGCTTGCAGCTCCAGTGCCTGAAATATTTAAGGAAGCCTTCATGTTACCTTTGGCCACAAATCATGTCACTTCACCTCTTTGAGACCTTGAAAGGTGTGTCTCCTTTAGTGTGTTGCTCTGCACTAGCTGGGAGGGTCTGCATCATCACAACTTTGCGAGGTGGATTCCCAGGTGCAGCCTGTACCCTCACCATCTGCATGGGCAGAGCACCTCCATCTCCCAGGGGATGCAAGAGTTCTGGGGTGTAGAAGCCAAGAAATTAAACCTAAATAAAACATTCCTTTCTAATTTAGACTGCCCAGGTTTTGAATTTGTAGCAAGGGAGAGAACATAAAGCTCTAAAACGGTTCTTGCTCTTTGAGGTTCATCACAAAGGCTGCTTTTGATAATTGTGTAGAGTGAGATTATTACTGACACACATCTCCTTAATGCACACGAAGTCAGAGGCTGACCCTACCTGGCAGTTTCTGATCCAAATAAATGAGACAAGAGGATGCATCAGTGCAGCCTGCTGTTGACACACTGTTCCTGCAATAGTTGGGAAAGCTTCATTTCCAGAGTTGTTTGGTTTGGTTTTATTGTTTTGTGGTGGGGTTTGTTGGTTTGGTTTTTAATCTACCTGCAGCTGAATTTAGATTAACTTAAAATACCCCTGAAGACAGGATGTCCTCCCAGATTACACATGCAGCTTCAATGTGATCTCCAGATGGGGCCCTCAGGGTGATGTTGTGATGCTCCAGAACAGGATTGCACAGCCTCCTGGTAGCTCCTGGCAGCTGAGCAGTGACAGAAACATCTCTTTATATATAAAGTTCTTATTTGGGTGGATAAAACAAGACTTGCACTGATCCACCATTCTGAAACACGGGGGCAAATTTCAGACAATTTATTTTTAGAGTTGGTTCTTTTATTTCAGACTTTTCCCTGTCAAGACCATGAGCCTCCCCACTCAGTTGCTCCCTGTGGGACCTGGCGCTTCTCTCTTTCTCTATTTTCAACAGTCTCCCTATTCCAAGTAAAACTTCAGAGTTATTTGGAAATGCTGAAGTCAGTAAGACACATGTGTGGGATCTTAGCCATAGCTGCAGTTGGGTGTGCAGCCCTGATCCTGCCTCTATAACTCCACAGGAAGGTCTGTGCCTGCCTGGGCAGAAGTGGAACCTGCAGGTTCAGGTTTAGCAGATGGAGGGGGACCTAGTACCCACTGGTGCTAGGGGGTATGATATGGATCCCCCAATGATTACACAGCTCCCTTTACCCCTTTTATCCACTCTCCTTTTTATCCTTTTTTTTATTTTCTATGCACTTTTTTTCACCAAAATCCTTTGGTGGGATGTGGTGACCACACTTTTGTGGCTGAGGTCAATACGGCCTCTCAGGCCCTGTGAGATTTCTTCATCACCGAAGCTGTGCTCAAGTATGCTCTAGCAGTGCAGGGTAAAACACTTTCCAAAGTGCTAACACATCAGCTCCAAAAGTCTTCCTCTCCAAGCCTTAAAATATTTCTGCAAAACCCATATTTCACTCACTACTTCCAATTCCATCAGTAGGGATTTAAGCAGAACAGTACAGTGCTTTTGAGATGCCTTGTTATGGCACAGGAGTTGAATTTACTGCAGTGCATGATGAAGGCACCGTCATTTACTTGATCTCATTTGCTTGAGAAACACATCAAGTCTCTACCCTGCAAGTCCATGGGACTCTTCAGGAGGCCAAATGCCATCTCCTTCTGGAAGTCAGCACAGAGGGATCGAGATACAGGAGTCTGGGAGGTGGGACGGATGTGCAGTGTAGGGCTGCTGGTGGTGCACGCTGTGGTCCTCTTAGCCCAAATGCCAGGAGTGTTTCACTTTTACAAAGAACAGATAAATAACAGTTAGTACAGATGCAAATTTTAGTAGAATTTGGCCGGTTTTTCTTCTTCTTTCCCTCTTCTAAATTCTCTCAAAATTCTAGGTTTTAGAGATGTCTTTGTCAGAAGACACCTGCAAGGTGTTAATGCTTGTCTAGGGCAGAATACTCCTCTCCCACCCCGGTAAGGAAACAGTCCATGATTTGTGGTGCTGACGTGTGTAGCAGAAGGAAGGGGCATGTGCAGGACCTGCTGTGTGGACTCTCCATACAGAAGCATGCTTTAGGTGCTTGTCCCCACATGCTGGGCACAGCGATGTCTGCCCTCTGCGACCTCAGAACAGAAAACCTCGTAACATCTCCTAGGGGTCTTGTCAGGAGGAGGGTTAAAGGGGTGGTTCTTCCTGCACAGAGCCTGAAAATCAAAGGTCTATTGCATCCTGCTCTGCTCCTCAGCTGGAGTCCATGGGCATGTGTCCATGGAGGTGGGCAGGTTTCCAGCAGGGTGAGGACTGAAGCTATGGTCTCCTTCCTGTGCTCCAAGCTTGGTGGGAGGAGGAGGAACTGCTGGTGCAGAAACCAAACAGCATTTTCCTGGCATGGTGAGGTTCAGTGGGATGATTGCTAGGTTTGCTGGAGAGTCGAGAACAGATGGACACCACTTGCAAAGGGTTTGGCAGTGGTTTTTGCTGCTGCAATGATTTCTGTTCTGTGGAGCTGAGCATGGGAGGTTCTGCTTGGCGCAGGAGGATGTGAGTTGGCCTGTCCATTTCTCTCTGCTAAAGAAGCCTCTAAAAAGTTCACTGTGTGGACAACTGTGAGTGTGGAGATAATCCTCTCTTGGGTAGTAGCCCACTGGGGCTTTAAGAAATCTCAGACATTTCTGGTGTTTCCAAAAGCAGCAATGGCCTCAGCAGCTGCTGTTGATGGAAGATATCTGCCCTAAGAGGGCTCCCTCCTTGGTCTTTTACAGGAAAGGACAATCTCTAACAGCAGCCTGTAGATATGACTCTAGCAATATAATCATGGGGTATTTCGGTAAATGGATCCCACCATGCTCAGTCTGTGCCATAGGCTCACCAGCTTTACTCTGTTTAATCCTTACAAGACCTCCAGCAGCCCTACTTGCGAGGTGCAAACGTCTGCTTGGAGTTGGTGTCTATTGATCCATGGGTGTCTCTGTCCTCCTGACTTACTGAAGTTAGCCAGTACTGATGACCAGGAATCCACAGGGAGCAATTTATCACAAGAGATATGTTCTGAGTTCTTGTGCCATCAGGCTGGGAACTGGCAGCAGCCTGGCAGGGCAGAGCTGTTATCGTGGCTTCCGAGCTCCAGACGTGAACAAAGTAATGTGGTTTTCAGCTTCTATTTTTAAAGCCCAGAAATATGCAGCAGAGTTCCTGCCTGCATCTTCTGAGTGCAGTGCTAACTGCTGCTGGGCACTGCACAGTGCCTTGGTGCTTTCTGTGTGTGACTGAGGAATGTGGCTGGAGCATCAGCAGGTGATGAAGGGAGGTCGAGCATCAACTCACTGCATGTTTTGGACCCACTTCCCTTTTGATTTACGGGACTTGCAACATCTAAATACCTTATCCTCATTTCTCCAAAAGTATTTGGTAAGAGACACTCTGTAGGAGGGGACTTCTCCTCTGCAGAGTGTATTGCCTTCAAAGTTCTTAATTTTTCAGTCTTTTGGTGCCTTTCTCCCACTTGTTCCTGAGCATTGCTGCATTGCGCTGCCTCAGAGGTCATGGGATTTGGGCACTTGTTTGAGGCCACCCAGGAGTTCTGTGGTGGGAGAAGAGGGACTGAACACAAGTTTTCTGAGCCTTTGACATACCCTCCAGCTACTGAATCATTCAGCTGCTTGGAAAATCTGACTTTCCAGAGGCAGATGTAGATCGCCTGGAGCTGTTCTGCTGCCATGTGCCCTTTTGCATGTTTGGCCTGGGCTGCTTTCAGAGCAGCTCTTCCCTCAATAGCAGTTCAGTTACTGTTCTTGGCTGGCTTTGATAAACTGTAGTGCAGCCCAGCTAGGCAGCACCCTTTGCCGTTTGCTCTGGGAGCAGGGTGGTATTAGCTCCAGTTTTCTGGAAGGCAGCAGAGGTGAGGACAGCCACTGATCTGTCTGGTTGCAGCAGCAGGGATCAGAGCTAGCAAGGACTCAGTATTTCCAGATACTGTGTGATGTCTGCCCAGGCTACTTCTCAAGACCCTTTAAAGTTTCATCAGTGGGTCTAAGCCTCACAGTTTTCCCTCCAGAAGGAAAAATATGCCTAAAAAACAGAGGCCAGTTCTTCTCCTGGGTATCTAAGTGCCACATTCCTGGGTATGGCCTGAAATGATATGGTGGCCCTGCAATGCTGCCTGTAATTGTCAGTCTGCTTCCTACTGAAATAGCCCCTCATGTTCCTGCACAGCCCTGGGTAGCCACTGCTCTGCTGGGATGTGCCACATGGCATCGATGTAATTGTGTTTCTGGCTTGCAGGGCTGGATCGGAGAAACTCCTTGACCAATGGAGACTCAGGACTGCATTCGTCCCCTCCTCAGAAGAGCCTGCCGGACCTCCCCCCTCCAAAGGTGTGTTTTGCAAATCCTTTGCTTTTCTTGGCCTAGCCCTCAGCCTGGGGGTATGAACCTCTACGAGCTTCACTTTTGTTATGTACTGTGCAGCACAGGTGAATGGAGGGACCTCTGCCTGTGTATTTTAGTGAGACAAATAGTCCTAGTGAGCTTTATTAAAAAAAAAAAAATTAAATTAAAAACCTTTCCCTAGGGGTTCATTATTGCACAGGTTTCCAGCTGTATGTTTGGTCTTTATGAAGGCACCAGGTCAGTGTGTGGCTGGTGGCCCAGGCAGGGTGGCCGTGCTCCAAGGTGGCTGGGCATCCAGAAACCCCTGTGGTTCCCAAAGCTGGTGAGCAGAGGGAGCAGGCAGCTCTGGGAGCCTTGGGCTTCCCATACGTGTGCAGGTGCACTGTGCACAACAGGCTGTGTTCCCTGCCAGGGAAGCCCTCACCCATCACATGGCAATCCAAGCTCAAAGAATGAAGAGAACTAAGATTTTCCAAAGAAAAAAAGGTGAATCTGGCTCTTAATGGTTGCTTTGGAAATCTCCAAGTTGTTAAGCAGCAGTGCCTGGGCTGCTGGACTGGACTTACAAAAGCCAGAAATCCCTGAGCCGCGAGGCGGTGGGGTGATCCCTGGGCAGCACCAGGATCTCCCTCGCTGGCAGAGCCATGCAGGGTTTGACCGTTAGCAGAGAAGATCAGGTTTGCTTCCAGCCAAATCACCTGGTTGGTGTGTTGGGCAAATGTGCTAGGCCCTAGGCTGATTGTATACTGTGAGGGTGGTGAGACACTGGAACAGGTTGCCCGGAGAAGCTGTGGCTGCGTGTTTAAGGCCAGGTTGGATGAGGCTTTGAGCAACCTGGTCCAGTGGAAGGTGTCCCTGCTGATGGCAGGGGGGTTGGAACTGGATGATCTTTAAGGTCCCTTCCAACCCAAACCATTCTATGATTCTACAGCCCACGGGTCTGTGAGGAGGAGTCACCAGCACTGTAGATTTTTCCATAGGGCAGCTCTAAATCTGGCCAGAGTTCAATTCAACATCATCAGCTTTCAGTGGGATTTTGTCTCGTGCCAGCAAGCCAGCCCAGCTGTCCTCGAGGGACACGGTTCATCCTCGAGTCCCTGAATTTTGCTGTTCAGTAATTGATCCCACATGGGAATCACTGTAGCTGGGATTTCGGGAAGTGAAAGGAAAGGAGACCAGGGAGTGTGCATGGGGAGGAGGGGAAGGCATGGGGGAGGATGGGATGGTGCATCCATCAACCATAGAGGAGGATCTGCTCGTTTCCCAGGAGGAAGGGTGTGGGGTGAGGCCCCAGGACTTCTGCTCAAGGGGTTGTTGTGGCTCAGCTGGAATTAGCTGGAGGAGCTGGGAAAACGAGGAGGTAGGCTGAGATGCAGCTGGCAAACCCTCGGATGCAGTGCGGTTGCCTGCTGGGAGCTGCTCCAGCCCTGGGGGAGCTTTGCCCACGCAGCCAGCTGGGGATAGCTGCCGGGGACCAGTGACCAGAGCAGGAATGGCTGTTTGGCTTTGGGTATCTCAACGCTGGGATGGGTGGTGGCCATGGCAGGGAGATGGGCAGGATATGGTGGAGCAGTGGAATGAAGGCATGATTGCAGATGTAACAGCTGGGTGTCCCCATGGCATTTCTGCTTGTGCTTGGTGCAGCCCAACTTTCTGATAGGGCAATTAAGAAGTTAAATGAGGGAATTAGAAAAAAATATAGTTTTGAATGTTAGCTGAGAAAGGTACCATTAGTCTTTCCCCAGGCCTGTGCTGGGAACTACCTTCTCCCACCTGCTTACCACTGCAGCGAACATCCTTTGGGTAAAGCAATCAAGTACCTCCTCACTGTGAGCATCCGAGTGTCAGAGAGTTGTTGACAGCAAAGATATCTGAGCATACTTCAGGGAGTGGGGCTTGGGAGAGCTTTAATGTGGTCCTAGTTAGTGTGTGGAAATGCTGCTGTGGGGAAATGAATCTTTCCTGTCTGTGTTTGCTGCTCCTGGCACGGGCAGGAGCCTTGGCCACCTGGGTGGTGGAGGAGAGAGTGCAACTCTGTACACAGAAATGAGGAGGTTGGGAGAGGACCTCAGAATATATCTAATTTAGCTCTTTAGAGTTAAGATACCCTGTGGTGTTGGTCTACACTTGCCTTTTGAGGCACAGGAGAAATTTGATGCACAGCAGATTGTCCCTGGTATTCACTGACACCAGCAGTCAATGGGCAACCCAACAGGGGTGGCCCAGCTGGATCTCACTAATGTCTTTGGATTTGTCCCAGAGCAGCCTTTAAACAATGAGTCCCCTGGGCTCAAGCATTGGTGACCTTTCCTCTGTGGTAGCCCTGGCAGCTCTGCTGCTTTCAGCAACCATCCGCTGAGAAAGTCACGCAGTGCGGATGCAGATGCCCAAGATGGTTTTATTTGCATGCTCCGTTCTGCCATAATGCAACAGGCAAATGTTCTGCAAGGACCAGCCTGGGTTAGATAACACAGCATGTACTCTTTGACTTAAGCTAGAGACAAAACAACTCTATGTCTTTAGGAAAAGAGAAGAGAAAAAAATAGCTTCTGGGGCAGCTGAGTTGCAGTCCCACCTAGTCCCTGTTGGCTTCCATTGTCTGTAGGAAACAAAACAGGGCAGCCCCTTTCCCCCCTGCTCCTTCCCTGACACTTGTGGGATGGTGTCAAATAAACCCACAGCATTTCTTTGTGTAAGCAATTTGTTTATGGTCATAGCACAATGTGAGCTGGCTACTCACAGGAGGCCACCACAGATGGCAATTACAGACACATTCCCTGGCCAGGGAAGGGATTAAGTAAAGCTTTAGAGTGACTGGGTTTGTTTTTGTTTCTTTAATTTAACACATTAGGACAAGTTCCTAAACCTTTTAGTGTTTGGAGGCAAATGTTTTCCAGCAATGTGTCCTACGTGGCTCTGGAGAGCAAGCTTAGAGTCTGCTCACAGCATCTGGCAGACCCACGTAGGAAGGAGTTTTCATCCAAACACTTGAGAAGTTTGCGACGTTGGCAGAGCTATGGGCAGCTTGCCCAGGTGGCAGCAGGGACATGTGATTTTGGCTGATGTGGTCAGGGTTCCTACCTCCCACATGCTCTCAGTGGCATCCCCTTTGTGGGCAGTTGCGAGCCAGAACATCTTTTCCTTCAGAGGTTCCTTTCTGCTTCTGGACAGCAGTACCTGTTGGTGGAAGTATCTGGGGCAGGAGGGCAGCTTTGAACCTGCATTTGATGATGCTGGCATGACCTGCAAAGAGACTCATCCTGCCTTAGACTGCTCTGCAGTGCTACTGCCCAGCTGGCCCCTCTTCTCCAGGCCACCAGGATCCATCATGTGGGCTGGCGTGAGGGAATGTCCATGATCCATGACCTTCAACATTGTCTCTGCAGAGAGAGACATGCTCTTCTGCCTGTCCTCCTGGGAGGAGTGGGGCTTCAGCCCTGCACACACTGAGCATCCTATCCAGGATTTGCACAGGTCTGTCAGAAGCCAGTTGAAGCGGCGTGAGCCAGAGCATACCATTGTCAGATGACTGGGGGTGGTTTGACCTGGGTGAGGAGAGGTGATGCTACTGTTGGGTCATGATGGAAGAGGGGATGCCACATATTTTGGGAAGAGCTTAAGCTGTGTGCTTATCATACTGTGATCTCTGGCTCTGCTGTCTCACATTCAACAGCCATGTGAATTAATTTTCAAGTAATAAGTTTGTTTCTTAGCTCCTTTGTTTTTCTTTTTTTTCTTCTCATGTGTTGGTATTTCTAAAGGATCAAGGCACTGTTTTTCCTGCCAGCCCTTGCTTGTGTTTCGGGAGGGGCTTGGCAGGCACCACAGGGATTTTCCAGCACTTGGACTCTTTTCAAAGACTTATTTTCCATCAGCGTTGTTTATCCATTTCCTCCATTTTTTGCTCAGAGCACAATTAAAGATTCCTGATCTAGTTCCTAAAGCAGAAGTTTTTAGCTGTTGGTTTGCTATCAGTAAGAGACTTGGAGACACGACCAGTGACTGCTTTGGCTATGCTTTTCAGTGTAGAGCCAGGATTCCATCAAATGTCCACCCTTCTGGTTCCCTGTTAAGATAATCAGTAGCACAGAGGATCACCCCCAGTTATGAGGAGCAGTTTAGGTGGGGTCAGTGCGGCAGGCAGAAGTCCCAGTTCACACCAAGGCCAATGGGTTGTAATTGCTGCTTTTGAGGAAACCTATGAGTGGATCTTTCCAGGACTTTCAGAAATATTAAAGAAAATCACATTTATGACACAGTTATACAGTAACTTCAAAGAACTCCTTTATATTTGAGCTAACTGTACACTGGAAACCCCCAGCAGTCTCTTTCTTCCCTGTCATCTCAACCAGTTTACATGAAAATCCTGGTGTGCACATCTAAAAGATCTCATCCACTAGGATACACTTCAGTGTTTAAAAAAAAAAAAGATGCCCCATTGTTTTAAAGTATCTGTTTTTACCTTAAATTATGCTTCTTTTCTTTGTTTATTCTGCAGATTCCTGAAACAAAACAACCTCCGGTCCCCAAGATCGAATCCCCAGAGGGTTATTACGAAGAGGCTGAGCCATACGATGTCTCTGTGAATGGTATATCACAGCGAGCTCTCTGGGGGTTTCACGGGAGAGATGGAAGACTGGAGGTTTATGAGAAGAGTAAATGAAACGCAGACATTTCTTACAGCTTGTGTGATAAATTTGTTTTCTGATGGTGGTCACACTTGATATTAGAGATCTAATGCTAGTTGGAAAGAAAAGGCTACTGAATTACTCACGTTTTTCACTTCCCTGTGGAAATAAGTAGTACACCTGGGTTAGTATTGTATCACTGAAAAGTATTATAGACCGTTGTGGGTTCTCTTTGCATTGATGGTTTTCTGGCAGATAGGGCTGCAGTCAAACACAGGTTTCTGCTGAGGAGTGGTGAAGCTGTGGTGGCTTGCGTTCGTGTCCTAGTGCTCTGATCATCCCTTTGAGGCTCAAAGTCCCTGACTCTGTTGGTCCATTAGCTATGATAATTGCTTTTAAAACTGGCTGTTTATTTGTCTCTTGTGGCAGTTTAGCCATCTCTAAACTTGATTAAAAAGCCACGCTTCATGTGAGGGGACAGTGCAGGTCCCTCTGCACACATTTGCTCAGTGCCTGGGTCAGCATCTCCCAGCAATGGCCTCAGCAGTGCCATGAGACCTGTGGTCTCTGGGCTCCCCACCCCTTCGGGGGGAGGCTGCTGCATGCAGGCTGGGCTCCCAGATTCTCACTTTTTAAGATCTATTTGTGCATCCTTCTTTGGGCAAACGCCCTTCATGAGAGATTACCTCCCTCTGATCTAACAGCAGAGCTGATCTTGTCATCGCTTTATAATCCATTTAAGCCCAAATGAGACAGATTATATTGCTCTGCTGCAGAAGCAGATCTCTGCTCATCAGCCTCGACCGCAGCACAGCAGGGTGCAGTGATGTACGCAGTGTGGAGCAGAGCTGAGCGGGGAGAGTCGAGGCAAGTAGAGAAATGAGAGTTTAGGGTAAAAGATTTGGATCTACAGCCTTGACTGTTGAATCTGAGCTGTTTGGGAGAGAAGCCGAGTCCTCTCCAACCCCAGTGTGCACCACCAGGCTTTGAAGGTCCCTGGCAGGGAAGCACGAGCAGTGCCACTGCCTGAGGTGGCCGGGGGCTGATGTATCTGAACAGCCCTCGCTCTGTGTGTGCACCTTGCACTCCTGGACGGCTTGTAGCTTGGTGTGGGTCACTGTTCTCACAGCAGCTTGGGACTTAACAATGCTAAGGAAAGAAGGGAGATGTAGAAAAGTCTTTGTTTCCCTGAACCATCCCATTTTGGCTGCAATCAAACAGTGGTGAACAGGAAGATTGTGAACTACTTGGGTGGGAAAAGGTGCAGGCTCACCATGGCCGGGGTGAATTCGGTGCAAAGAGGTCCCCCCAGCTCTGCAGCGTGTACTTAGGTGCCAGCTTGGTTTTGCCAAAATGCTCCAGGCTGTTTGGCTGAGAACAGGGCTGTGATGTGCAGGGTACAGGGGGTGAAGCCACCCTGCAGCTGGGGCAGCACAGGTCACTGCAGCCCTGTCCCCACAGGGGTTTCCAGTTGCCTGCACTGTAGGATAAATTGACTTCTTTTACCCTCTGCTGCACATTGGGAAAGAGGGTAACACGCTAAGAGCCATGGCAGGTAAAGACATGCACTGGATTAGCTGGAATATGTCACAGATCCGTGTGCTGGGAAAACCAGGTTATGTTATCCAGGCAGCTCCATAAACTCACGTGGCATTGAGAGCCTTGGCTGGCAGGAGCGATAAACACACCCTCAGCTTAAACCTCTGCTTTTCCTTGGTAACCTGCTGGGGAAAGATTCAAATACACCCACTGTCTGCTGAAATCCAGGCCAGTCAGATGCCTGGGGAAGTGACAGATCAGAGCTCTGCAAGCATGGTCGAAAAAAGAGTAAAAAAAAATTTAAAAATAAAAAAGGAAGCACTATCAAAACAGGGCAGTCTGTGGCTGCTGTGAATAGATGTTTGACCAGCAGGCTCAGTGGTTCACCAAGCAGTGCCACAGTGGTGAGTGGAGATAGGAGCTCATGAAGTGAGCAGCTCTGGGACATGCAAGTCCAGGCAGTCTCTCGCTGCTGAGGTGTGCAGTGCCTTTCCCTCCTGTGACTACTTGACTGCCGGTCCCCTCTACAGGCCCCAGCAGGTCCCTTCTTCTACACAAACCACCTGGTGTGCTACAATGCCGATGGCTTTTCAGGTGGTTTTCATGAGCAGGAAGGCGACATCATGTTGCTGAGAATCTCTGTGCTTTTCAGTAACCTCATGTTGAGGAGTTGCCTTGGGGTGAGTGGGAAGGAGGAGCAGGGAGAGATGTGGAGCAGCAGGTATGTGGCTGGAGGAGGCTGCAGGGGCTCTGGAGAAGGTGAAGCGTGGCATGCCATGCAGAGAGTAGGTCAGGGAGTGATGCTGGGAAGCTAGTGTTGCCCTGGTTTGCCTCAAGAGATCAGGCTCCAAATCCCATGGCACATGGGGCAAACCTGCAGGTCTTGGTCCCTTGTCAACAAGTACAAAACTGAGCTCCCCATCCTTTTTTCCCCCCTCACCTTATCAGATGGTAATGGTACCCTGTACCTGTCCTACATGGAGGGATACTCATTGCTAGCAACTGCTTTAAGACCTTGGTGCAACTGGTGCTGCTAAGTGTGCTTTGGACATGCATGGGTTTGCCCTGGCCAAAGATGCTAAAGCCTGACCCCAGGAGCTCCACAAGCCCTCTGTGCTCTCCTTTCTCTCCCACAAGTTGGGTAGGGAGAGGGGCTGATGGTCCAGGGAACTGCTGGTAGTGTTTCCAAGAGAATTACAGCACGAGCCCTGGAAGACACCCATGCATCTCCAAACGAATGGGCGTAGTGAAATCAGACAAAAATAGGAACGTCGCTAAAATTATTGGGTGTGCTGCCAAGAAAGGACATCAAAGCAAGCCTGCAGATGGGCTGAGGAGATAGAGGATTTGTGCGGCATCAGAGGTGGGACTGCAACAAACCATGGGTGAATTAATTAAACATAAGCGGGCGGGGAGACCGCTGGGTCTCGGGGTCCCTCTTTCATCAGCAGGATTCCCGCCTCTCCACTGGGATGCCTCTGCCTTTCATTATACAGCTCCAGCAAATGCTGCTGCTTCCCTTTCCTCCTGGGCTGAAATGTGTTAAACCGTTATCGTCCTCGGCTGTGTTTGCATAATTGAAGGGTGCGATAAGAAACAGAGTGAGAACACGAGGGCCAACGTGACTGCCAGCTGAGCAGCAATTATTCTGCCTGAAACGGCTCATCTGCCCTGCCTGATTGCAATTACGATGATTCTGTTTTAAAGGGAATTGCCTTCTTGGAGGGGGCGGGTTGACAACGTTGTCCTTGTTGGAAGGGTGTGCTGACCATAGGGTGTGCTCCTCTGCCGGCAGTGGGGACGGGGCAGCCTCACCGGCCGAGACGGGAGTGCAGGGCTGACACCCTTGTTCTCTGCATTTGCTTATCTGTGGCTTTCTCTCTCTCCCTTTCTCTTTGCTTTTGACTGTGCAGGTCTTTTTGGTAGGCTTGCTGCGGCTGGACCCAGGCCAGGGTTGCAGGTTACTGAGGGCGTTATTTATGCCACAATAACGATGGGTATGGCATGCTTTCCAAACCTGAAGTATTTGGGGGTTTTTTTAGGTTTTGGGTTTGGTTTTTTAAAAACAAAAAACCCCTCAATTTTAGCAAAGATGCTCAGGTGCATCCCCTTGGCATTGCCCATTGCATGCATGGAGGGTAACCACCTCTCTTCTCTCTGCCCATGCTGGATATACGCAAGGTGGCATTTTTTGTGCCTTTCCCCAGGTTCTAGATGACAATGAAGAGAACTTCTCTAGCCTTTATTCTGCTGGTTCTGGCCACTGATGTGGAGCTGATATGTGGTAATGCTGGCTGTATTGACAAGTAGCCGCTCAGCAAGTGTTGAAGGTGCTCTACTCAGGCAGAGGAAGCTCTGGCATAGAAGATGGTTGGAGCTTCCTGCATCACAGTATAGATTTAGCTCCCTGGGAGGTTGTGGGAAGACAAACAGGGAAGCAGAGGTGGATCTAGGTAAGGCCATCCCAGAACATGGCTGCCATTGATGTCACCTCAATGAGAGGATAAAACTGTGCTCTTAGCTGAAACTGCTGGTAGGTGAAAATGGACACCTTGTACTGCAGTGTCTGAGCTGTATGACTTGAGAACATGAGCCCTAGTAGTGATGATAATGTTGTCTCAAGTCACCCAAGCAAGGTTTATCCCAGTTTGCCAACTACATAGTCTAGAAAATGCCTTTCCATCATGAAGCTGTAGCAGTGTCACCAGGCCAGCAATAGCTGCCATTCTTCAAGTGGAGAAGACCTCATCTCATGAGGCAGTTGTGGTTGTGGTTGATGCACAAAAGAGCAGCCAGGGCTCCCTCTGAGAGCATCAAAGAAGTGTGTTATTCCCCTAGGAGAAATGTGGCAGCCTGAGGCCTAATGCCTGGGTGAGGGGCACCAGACACCCCAAAGAGGTGAGAAGGGCAATTAGCAATAGCCCCATGTTGATAAGGAGGGAGATTTAGAAGATGAGGTTCCCTTAGGCGTCCTTGCTGCTGCTTAAGGAAGGGTCCCTGGCAGTGCAGAGGTTCAGCTTCTTGATGTTCCTAGGGACAAGGAACATTGTCACTTTTGCTCCATCTGCATTTCTGCCCAGGTGCCTGTGGACAACATCTGCATACTGACAGTGCATTGTGGGGTTATGTTTTCCCATAAGAGATGGACTGTCTGGCACACTGAGGACATGGAGATGGTGAGCCAGTAATGAGCTGTCAGCACCATTCAGAGGCTTGGAAAGGGAGTATTTGCTTATTAATAAGTTTATTTAATTGGTGCAGCTTTGGCCACTCGAGGGATGTTATAGAGCGAGGTTTCACCAGAGGAGACTGAGGGTGAGGCTGTAGCTTTGTTACTGCATCTCAGTTCCTTATATTTTAAGAACAAATAAACTCAACTTAAGAAATGTTCTTCAGTGAAGCTCCTAATTTCCTCCCTCCCCTTCCACCCCGTCCTTTTCTGGCTGCTTTTCTCTTTTTATTTTGCACCAATCCAATAATGTTACTTTTATGTGGATATTAAGATTTGATGAGAATCAAAATTAGATTCAATTCTAGTGAGAGAAAAGTAACAATATTCCGTCCTCCATGCTCTTTGGTAGGACAAGAATGTAAAACCCTACACAGATGCTGCCCAGATCTTATGCTCTTGCTATGTGAGCTTACCTTGTGAATAAGAGCCGTACAGTAAATGCCAGCAGAGCAGTGCAAGTTCCCCTGCAGTCAGTGGGAACATTTTCATTATTTCTGATGAATCTGGTACCAATGACCAGCTGTTCCTATCGGCTGGAAAGTCCAATAACCTACAGTACATTAGAGCTGGGCATTGAAAATCCCAACTCATCCTAATAAAGTAGCACTCCATTTAAGAATGAAGATGAAAAATGTGATTACTGCTATTTACAGCTGCCACTTAGGACTCATTTTTGCTGCTGCAACAGTTTTACTTCAAAGCCCCTTGCTGTCACTTAGATGCTGAGTAGAGAGAGAGACCTGTTAGCCCAGAGGGGGAAAGTGGAATGACATCTCAACTACAGTAGATTATTGCTTGTTGCATGGCCTCCAAATACCATTTTTACTTCTGACATTCAGAGGACAAGGGCTGATTGTAGCTTGCTGTTGCCTTAAAAATTGTGTTTGGCTTGAAGTGGAAAGTAGAAAAAGCATCTTTGGTGGGGAAAAGAGCAGCAGTCAGAAGATGTCTAAGGGAGTGTTCTCCAATTTGTGGTCAACTGAGAAGTGTCTTTTGAGTGTTTGCTAACTGAGATTATTAGGCACAACAAATTGCAATGAAATTATTATTGGATTAGAGAGAAAAAAAGATCTATGGGGTGATTTTCCTATTGATTATCCTCCTGTAGGAGAGCCTCAAAAGACACATCCCTACACTGGAAGCTTTTGCATGTGTGAGCGTGGCTGAGGCAAGCAGTAGGCTTAGAATTGTCCTAGAAGTGTATTTAATGAGAGAGCTTTGCTTTTGTTATAGAAGATGGTGAAGCTGTTAGTAGCTCCTATGAATCTTATGATGAAGAAGAGAGCAGCAAAGGCAAGTCAGCAACCCATCAGTGGCCATCCACGGAGGCCACCATTGAGCTGATGAAGGATGCCCGCATCTGTGCGTTTCTGTGGAGAAAGAAGTGGCTGGGACAGTGGGCAAAACAGCTGTGTGTTATCAAGGACACCAGGTTGCTGGTGAGTAGATCCTCCACTCTCTGCCTAAGAGAACAGATATTCATGAGCTAGGGAGGGAAGTGGCACCTCAGGCTGCATTAACTAGCTGGCAAAAATAAAGCATCTCTAGAAGCAATGGTTCAAAAACCATGTCTGAGAGATTTGGGGGTCTCATTTTGTTTTCAGAAGGGATGTGGGCATGGGGCTGCTGAAGGGAGACACAAGGGCACATTTGTGGCCAAAATCCCAAACTCCCTGAGTGCTTAGAGATGGTGTTTGGGGAAATTTTCTGAGGTTATGAAACAAAAAGAGTGCTTATCCCACTGACTAACCTCATAATTGATCCTCTAGCAGTATCTGTGAGAGGTATTTCAGACTATACATGCATGTACATGGTGTGTGCATCTCTATACACATAGAGATACCCTGTCTGTGGGGACATTGCAGCCTTGTAGGATCTACAGGACCTTCTTGTGTTCAGTGCACTTGATGCATGTAGTTGCACCGAGCCAGTTCTGGGGTTGAGTTCACACCAGCAAGCGAGAGGGAAGGTTCCTCCTCAGCGTCTTACCTGCCCTCCCATCTTCCTTCCCCAGTGCTACAAGAGCTCCAAAGACCACAGCCCTCAGCTTGACGTGAATTTGCTGGGCTGCACTGTCATTCACAAGGAAAAGCAAGTGAGGAAGAAGGAGCACAAGCTGAAGATCATCCCTATGAACGCTGACGTCATTGTGCTGGGGCTGCAGAGTAAAGACCAAGCAGAGCAGTGGCTCAGGGTCGGTGATGCTTTTGGGGCTTGCCCTGCTGGTGCTCCCATACTTCTACCCTGGCTTTGCTGGGAGACCATATCTTATCTCAGTCCTATCCTTGCTGTGCTCTGGCTCCCTTCCCCGCTGCAAGCCCATACACAAATACACCACCTCATTTTCATGTCCCGGGATAGCTTCTTCCTGCAGCTCCCTGCTGCCCTCTGCGTGCCGGAGGACATGGAGGGACCTCGCAGCCCAGCTGCTGGGGTGTGTGCCCAGCATGAACTGGTTGAGGACAGGGGCATATATGGCCCTTTCCCTGAGATGGCAGCAGCAGAAGGAGCTTTTGCAGGGCTGTGAGGCGCCGGGGCTGCCTTTGCTGGCAGCCTCTCCCCAGCTGGGAGAGGAAAGTCTTCAGGGTCGTGTGGAGCATACACTGTGGGTTTCCCAGGCTGCTGTGGTTTTCCCTGTCTTGGGTGGGGGAGAAAGTATTGATCCTGTTCCTGCAGCTCTCTCACAGACTGTGGTGTCCTCTTCTGCACAGGTAATCCAGGAGACCAGCGGTCTGCTGTGCGAAGGAGGCAGTGAAGGCAACCAGTACATCCCAGATTCACAGCGTCTCAGTTACCCAAAGGTACTCCTTGTCTCTGCAGAGACAACTGGCACTTAAGCTTTTCCACCCTGTTCCTTTAATAAATAGTAGTTGTAGGTTCAGTAATTTTATCTGAGCAAAGACTGATATGAGTGCAACCAGACCCCTGTTCCACTGAAAAGGAGCGTTATTGGGATAATCTTAATTTTCCTTTGCAATCCTAATTTTGTTGCCACATCTTTCCCCCAAAACTGACTCAGCATTGGGATCTCCTCCATACAGGGCAGGCAGCAGCCACTATCTCATCCAACAGGACAGTTGTGCTCACCAAGAGCTTTGGAAGAGACATAGACCATTGGACAGCATGGCTTGGGCCAGTCTCTAGTCCAAGTTTAGGCAACATTTCCCTGAGGGCAGCTTGTTCCAGAATAGCGGGAGGAGAAAGAAACCTTCATAAGTCTCTGCTGGACACCCAAAATGGACCTGTTTGGGCACCTTTCTAGTTCCTCTGCCCATGCCCTCCTACAGGGACTGGCAAATGCCCCCACCAGCCAGGCTGCAGGTGCCACCATGTCACCTCAGAGGTCACCCCAGCTGGGGCAGTTTGTGTGCCAGATCTGCCTATGCCAGGCTCAGGAACAATGGAGAGGGCACAGCGTGAGTGGGCAGGCGGGGGATGAAAGCATCTGCTGTGGAGAACATGGGACCTCGTAATTTAGGAGGGAGGAAAAGGTGCTTGTGGCGGGTGCTGGCTGGAGGGATGGGTCACGTGCAACTGTGGAGCTTGTGTCTGGTGTTTGTTGACAGGTGGAGGTATCAGAGAGGCACTCTGCAGCCTCTGAGAGTGGGAGCAGCACGGACGGCCACCCAGAGACAGCCGAAACAAAAGATGGTAAACCTTACCCTGGGAACAATGGGGAAACCTGTGTGCAGCAAGGGTTTCTGTGTCTTCTCCTGCCACTGCCACCCCAAACTGACCTGATGCAGGGTGAAAGCTGCATGTGAATTCACTGCCTGTGAATTTGATTCCATTGCTTTTTTTCCCCATAATGAAGTGACAAGTAGATGCTGGGATTTCTCAGCAGTTACAGATTTAGGATAGGACTTGAGAAACCTATGTGTGATACCTATCATGCCACGCAGATCCTGCCTGATTCTGGGCAAGTCACTTTGTGACAGTTTGAGATGGCATAAATCCAACCTAAGTGACTTTCCTCAGAGATCTCTGCAGAAATGTTGGAGTACTTGTGTGAAATGCTGAGCTGTCTCCAATGGGAGAGTTACACCTTCACACTAGGGCATCCCACTTTGGGCTTTAAGCTCCATTCTCCATCTATAGGATGGGTCAGGTCAGTACATAATAAGAGGAGATGCTTGGTTAGAAGCGTGGTGGGGCCCATCTACGTATTGGAGACAGAGAAAGAGAAATCCATGCTGAGCTCTCGCTGGACTCACTCAACAGATGGAGCTCAGCTGCTCAGTCCCTCTGCATTAGGGCTTCATGATTTTGTTAAGCTAGAAGAACAGCTATACTAAAAACATCCAACTTGATTTCTTCTCAGGATTTCCTGATGATTACACAGCCATGGCCATATTCACACACTGACTGATGTGCTCAGTGGGAAAATGCTGAAGATCTTTGGGCATAAGCTTTCCCCCTCCCCACACTGAGTCCTTCTTTTATAAAGGAAAAGACTTGAAAGCCATCAATATTTATGGATAATGGTTTTTAATTCAACTTTTGTAGAGTAAGGAAGTGGAAGAAGGTTGACAGCTGCCCAGCAGGGCCTGTGCAGACAGCGTTCCCACAGCTCCTGCAGCGACGGGCGTTTGGTCAGCACTAACGCAAATTTGAAGCAATATAGGTTGTGTGTTTTGGGCACGTCACTTCACTGAGATGACTTGTGCTGCTTGATTATCTCTTCAGTGGGCTTTGGACTGTGACAGCCTGTCTGTGAGTCACAGGTTTGCCCTCTGCATGAGGTGTGTGAGTGCAGCACAGGCAGCTCTGGGCTGTGTGTCTGGCTGTGAACTGGGAAAGCCACACATACATCCTTTTCTTTTTCTTTCTTTTCTGGTAGTTAAGAAGAAGGGCACAACTGGCCTGAAACTGAGCAACCTGATGAACCTTGGGAGGAAAAAATCCAGCTCACTGGATAGCCCAGAGAGATCCCTGGAGACTTCAAGTAAGTGGAAGCATGAGTCCCTCTGCAGGGACTTGTCTCAGGGCTGGGGCTGGGTGTGCAGGGCAGGATGAGCACCAGGCATCATCCTTCTCAAATGTGTGTGTGCCACGCTGTCCTGCTGGTGGGGGCAAAGAGGCCACAGTCTGCTTGGTCCATGCCAGTAAAGCCATGCAGATTGTGGTGCCTCATCACAGTAAGGTGACTGTGTGGCTTACAAGGGCAGGCAATAGCTCCCAGGGTGACCCAAGAAGAAGGGCAGGTAATACCAGACATGCGCTCAGAGGGCATCTGTGCTGCTTCTGCTGGGCTTCAGCCCAGGGTGTGGGTGTCAGCAGTGAAAGAGTTGTGTGGGTCAGCTGGTATTCACCATCTGGGACCAACTGTGTCCAACCATCTGCAGCCAACTTGCTGCTTCAAATCTAACCTGAATTTCAAGGATCACATTTTGAACAGATTTTCACCCTGATTTGTATGGATAGGACAGCTTGTCTTTGTGCTTTTGCTCTTTGTCATTGCTTGTGGCTTTGTGTTGTGTGGTAATCTTGGAACTTACCCATCAGATATTCCCATGTACACAAATGAGTTTGGATTCCCTCTCCTTGTGAGGTGGAAAATGTGCCTAAGTAACCTGTGCTTGCTTGCAGGTTACCTGAATGTGCTAGTGAACAGCCAGTGGAAGTCCCGTTGGTGTCAGATAAAAGATGGTCACCTCCATTTCTACCAGGACAAGAACCGAAGCAAACTGGCTCAGCAGCCCCTGAGTTTGGCAGGTTGTGAAATTATCCCAGAGCCAAGCCCTGATCATCTCTACTCCTTCCGCATCCTGCACAATGGGGAAGAACGGGTCATTCTGGAGGTAGGGTGCATATGTCTAGGAAAGCTCTGCTTTAAGCCATCAACTTGGGTGTTTTAGTAGGCCTAAATGCTGGTGAGGTCCTCCAGAGGAACCCTCGGTCCAGCAAAACGGAACCTGAAGCATAGGACCTTGGTTCATCTGCCTGTGGTCACCTGGAAGGTGTCCCACCTAACTAGTAGTCCAGGCTGTTTCTGATGCTGGTGCCTCCAGAGGACCATTCAGCCTTCATCTTAGGCACTCATCTTAGGATGGGATGAAGGGTCCTCTGGAGGTGCCCATCTCTCTCCACTGACTATAGGATAACCTTGGATGATTAAGTTATATGGGATGCATTTCAGATGGTTCATGTTAGGTGAGAGGAACACCACTTTAGGGATTTAAGTCTGTGGTTAGGAGGAACAGAGAGAGAACTTCATCTTCTGAAAACAGAGAGTCCCAAAGCCATGGGTCATACATCCCAAGTAAATAAATCACAGATCTGCCTCTGAAAGTGTGAGTGAATTCATCTCCATCTGTTACTTTCCTTTGCCTGCATCCAGGACTGTTTATCTCTAATCTTAGTTCTCTCTGACGACAGCGTGATTACAGTAGGAGGTGGACAATGTGAGCAATTTCCTGTATTTTTTCCAGTGGGTGGAATATTTATAGCTAAACAACTGACTTTGAGGGCCTGCCACAAAGTTTGAAGGTGTTTTTGTTTAGCTTCTGATTCAGGGTATGTCTTTGTCCAAGAAATTTTGCCTAGTTACAGATGTGAAGAAAAGGTGCTGGGAAAATGTACATTTTGTGAATGGGAGAATCTGTATTTTGTTGGGATGTCAGACTCAATGTACAGACTGGCTGGCTGGCGGGCTTCCCAGTGACTGAAGTCTCTGCTAAATAAAACAGATTGAAAGCTTAAAATACACTTTCCAATTTTGGATTCACTTGCCCTGAATTTTACTTTGTGCTTAATGCACTGACTCCTCAAATCAAAGCAAAAGGTGGTTGTATGAGCCCACTACTTCTTGCTTCAGGTAGAGATACCCCAGTGCAGGGAAGTGTATGTGGCTATTGCCTAGAGCTGACTTCAAGGCACCATTTTTAACTCTTCCTTTTGCAAAACATCAGACTGTTCAGTGCAGCTGGGAATTTGGTACTGACCATGTTGGAGCGAAGGGCTCTCTTTGATGTTCTCTGATCCCACTTGGAACTCTTCCCTTGCCCTCTCCCCTGTGCAAACAACCCTGGAAGGGGTTTGGGCTCTGGTGTAAGGAACTTGCAGGCTCCTGGTGTGCTGGGGTCTCCTCCACCATCTGTGTCTGGCAATCCAATTGCTGTGCTCTGCTGGTGAAAATAATAAAACCTGCACGCTTTCCTCACCAAAGCCAACTCCCCACCAGCATCTCCAGCCCCAGAGACTTCTTTTACTCTTGTAGGCAGCCAAGTTGACCACCACTGAAAGGAAAATGCTGACTGACTAGAAATTTTAGGAGGGAATTGAGCAAAGAGCTGCATTCATATATCTTCCAAATTTGTGAATCAGTCCATACACAGAGCAGTACTTCTTTCTTCTTTTGATGCAGTCTCAGGTTTAATATAAATAACCTGGCTGTTCATCTTTCCCCTTGCAAGCCCAGTGGCCTAGCAGCATACTTTACCCAAGGCTAAGCCTGCATTGGCCTTGAGAGTGAGGGGAAACTGCTGGTGCAACCTGTAATATCTGTCTGATCACCTCACAGGCGAAGTCCTCGGAGGAAATGGGGCACTGGCTGGGCCTCCTCTTGTCGGAGTCAGGTTCAAAAACAGACCCGGAGGAATTTACCTACGATTACGTGGATGCTGACAGGGTTTCCTGCATTGTGAGCGCTGCGAAGAACTCCTTCTTGTACGTCAGTGGTAATGCACGGGGCTGCAGGGACAGGGGGAGGGGAAACAGGCTGGAGTGGAGGGTCCCTCTGCTTGCAAGAGGTGTCTGCTGCAGGGTTACAGGGTGCAGCTGTGGCTGCAACTGGGTCGCTCGCTTTGGAAGTGCTGTGTGGGACAGAGAAGCACTTGTTATTGTCCCACCATGTTGCCCCTAACCTGAGCTACAGCTGCCACGAGGAGAGGGACATGTGCCCAGGTAGCCTTTGCAGTGGTAGGCTGGTGGGGTGGGCTTGGCTGGGGAGTGCAGGGCTGTGGGCATGCAGCTACGCTGGTCACTGTGCCACTGGAGCAGGGTGGCTGTGGTGATGCACCTGAGGGCTGGGCGAGAAAGGAAAGAGCTGAGGGGACACATATCCCTGTTCTAGTGGGTGCTGCTTAATGGGCAGCAGGAGCAGTGAGGCTCTGCCTCTCTCCTGCGTCTGTTCATGTGGTCCTGCCCAGACCCCAGGACTCGGATGCCCCAAAATTCAGCTCAGTGCAGTGAGACTGATGGGATGTCCCACTGCCTGTTCACAGCTTGATGCAGAGGAAGTACTCTGAGCCCAATGCCTACATTGACAACCTGCCAAAGGGCAGGATGCAGCAGGAGGAGCTGTATGACGACGTGGATCTGCCAGACCTGCCTGTGGTAAGACACCTGGTGCTGCAGGCAGCCGCCCCGCTGCAGCGAGCTCTGCAGAAGCCATGGGCAAACATCTGGCTGGGGGAGTCTCCATCTTTGAAGGGGGAGGGTCTTCAGACTTTGGCAAAGGGGAGTCCCACCCCTGAGGAAATCCAGGCTTTTGCAATGGGGCAGAAGCAGGTGCTGGAGAGGAGCTGCAGAGGAATGGGAGAGAAGTTTCCAGTAGTGTGCTGTGGGGATCCTCAGGCAGCTGGGATGAAACCCCACAGTTGCCATCAGCAAACAGCATGGATTATTTGAACATAGACTGGGCTCCAAACAATCCACTATCTATCAGTCTTGATGTCTGTGAGAGGAAGTCCTGTGTGTGAGGTCAAGAAAGCTGTGCCATGCTGGAAAACAGGGCTGTTATGCTGGGAAAGGCAAAGGATCGGGCACAGGGTGCTAGATGTACAACAGTGTGAGATCCCAGAGTGAGGCTGATGGAAAGACCTAGTGAAGGCTTCAGTACACCAGAAAGCTGTGTAAGGAATGACTTAGTTCCTGTAGAGCACTTGAAGGTTTATGGAAAATACTGCAGATCACCCGTGATCTCAGACTTTGCCTGTATGTCCGGCTGCAGCAGATGGTCCCTTTTCAGGGGAACTTTCTCCTTTTGCAGGAGGAAGTACCCAAAAGTGAGAGCAAATCGGAGGGGGACCAAGACAGAGTGTACCTGGATCTCACCCCAGTGAAGTCCTTCCTACACTGTGCTGGCAAGAAGTCATGCCAGACTTCACCCCTCGGCTCACCGTCTTTAGAAAGGGCTGCCAACAAGGCTGCAGCAGAGAGCACAGCCGAGACAGCCCTCGTGGTTAAGGACACCGAGCCCTGTAGCAAGGTGATGGAGACCTCGGAGCAGGTACTGTCCTGATGCGCAGTGTGGGGCCAGGCTTCAGCAGTGGGCTGCTTTCCCCTGACACATCATCCCACCTTGTTTCCTCCCTCTAGAAACAACCAGAGAAGCCAGAGCCCGATGAGGCGCCACCACGGATGCCTGCTGTCAAAATCCAGACGCAGCAGCAGAACATCGCCTTCCCCCAGCCAGCCCCCGAGCTGCCGGCAGGCACGGTGACAGCGGGCAGTCCCCAGCTGGTGCCTGCACACCGGCCCAAGATGCCACTGCCAGGTGAGTGAGCTCCTCAGGTGGGTGCCCGGTAGGTGCCTGCTGCAGCAGGGGCTTGGACCGAGGTGCTGCTCCAGGTGTGAGTTTTGTCCTGTGGTTCAGCTTGCTGCTGCTATGCAGTAGCTTTGCAGTGCCCAAGGGGCTGGCTGGTGACTCTCCAGACCCTCTTTCATTTTGTTTCCAAGCACCTGTGTCAAGTTCTGGAGCCCTCAACACAAGAAAGACATGGACCTGTTAGAACAAGTCTAGAGGAGGCCATGAGGATGATCCAAGGGCTGGAGCACCTCTGCTGTGAGGACAGGCTGAGAGAGTTGGGGCTGTTCAGCCTGGAGAAGAGAAGGCTCTGGGGAAAGCTTATAGCTGCCTTCCAGTACCTGAAGGGGCTACAGGAAAGTTGGGGAGGGACTTTTCACAAGGGCAGTTAATGACAGGACAAGGGGAAATGGCTTTAAGCTGGAAGAGGGTAGGTTTAGATGAGATCTTAGAAATAAATTCTTCACTGTGAGGGTGGTGAGACACTGCCCCAGGTTGCCCAGAGAAGCTGTGGCTGCTCCTCCCTGGAAATGGTCAAGGCCAGGTTGGATGAGGCTTTGAGCAACCTGGCCTAGTGGAAGGTGTCCCTGCTGATGGCAGGGGGGTTGGAACTGGGTGAGCTTTAAGGTCCCTTCCAACCCAAACCATTCTGTGATTCTATGAAAAGGTTTTCCCTCCTGTATTTTCCCTTGGCTGAGCTTGTTTTGGTGGTTGTGTTTCTAGCAGCAGCAGTGGAAACCAAGCTGGGCAAGAACAGGACAGAGGCGGAGGTGAAGCGGTTTACAGAGGAGAAGGAGCGGCTGGAGAAGGAGAAGGATGAAATCCGGGCTCAGCTCACCCAGCTGCGCAAGGAGAGGCGGGAGCTGAAGGAAACGCTTGCAGGCAGCACAGGTACAGCAGGGCAAGGGGGAGATATACAGAAATGAGCCAGGGTGGGAGCATGAGAAAGGAGGGATGATGAAGCTGGCCCACCTGGGACCAGAAGGGATGGTGGGGAGACCTGGCACTTTGAGATGAACCATGTAGCCCAAATCACACTAGAGCAAGAGCTTGCTCCATCACAGTCCCTCCTGGGACAAAATACAAGGGGGAAATGTCCAGGTCCCAGCTCCCCTCATGAGCTCCCCAAGTTCCTGTCCCGCACCAAGTTACTCCTCCCTTCACAGATAAGAGCCTGGAGCAGAAGCTGAAGGAGATAGAAGAAGAGTGCAAAAGGAAGGAGAGCCGGAGGGTGGACGTGGAGCTGAGCCTGGTGGAGGTGAAGGAGAACCTGAAGAAGGCAGAGTCTGGCCCTGTAACGCTGGGCACCGCGGTGGACACCACACATCTGGAGAACGCAGCCCCCCGGGTACGTGGGGGACACCCCCAGGCTGCACAGCAGCTCCCAGCAGCCAGGCGGTCACACAGTCTCCACCTGCTCAGTATAATAACAATATTGTTTTATTATAATACATTATTTTACATATTTTAATAGCTTAGATTTATATATTATATTTATGTTAATTATTATAATATAAATATAATAATAATATAATGAGGTAACAGCAGCAATGGGGCAGTGAAGAAGAGCTGGGGCTCAGGAGATTGGCTCTATTTCCCTGTGGGACCTTGAGCAACACCCTTCCAAGGCTATGAAGGTCTGAGCCCAGCTCCTTCTGTACTCAGCTGAGCCATGAGTAGTTTTGGGGGCATCAGGCATTAAAATTCCTTCCTGGCAACCTGGTTCCCTTGAAATGGAGACGGTCAGTGCCTGAGCCTGGCTCTGTACCTCTGCTTGAGTCCTCAACACCCAAACACACTACACAGACACATCCTGGTGGTGGTTCAAAATCAGCATGTCACTGAAAAACATCTCTCAGCGCAGTGGGCTGTGATTGTTGAGCTTTTCTAGGAGATGGCAGTGAAAGGCAGCACTCTCCTGCCTTTTGGAGAAATCTTGGTGGTCTGATTTCTATTATTTTTATTGTAGATTCAGGCAAAAAGTGCTAGTCCAGCAAACAGTGCAGAGAACTCACCAGTCAACTCAGCAACAGCTTTAAAGAACCGGCCTTTATCAGTCATGGTGACGGGGAAGGGAACAGTCCTACAGAAAGCGAAGGTAACGCACCTACTGGTACAGGATTAAAGTCCATCTGGGACAGCTGCTGCTTTCCCCTCCTGGCAGTGGAGCAGACTGGCTGTGGTGGGATGGGGTTGTGGTGGGTCTCATCTCTTGGTCTGGGAAGCACCCCTGACCAAGCACGACTTGGAGCAGGCCAGCCTGATTTTCATCTGGTCTTTTCACCTGGGCTCTCCCTGGCTGCAGTTTAAATGAATGAATGTGAGTTTTGCTTACAATTGTTTATTATTGCTGAGCAACCTGGTCTGGTTGAAGATGTCCTTGCTCACTGCAGAGGGGTTGGACTAGATGACCTTAAAAGGTCCCTCACAACCCAAACCCAATCTTATGACTCAGTGATCCCAGACCCCCCTGCAGCCAAAAACACTTGGGTACCAGATGATTGGGGTGATCCTGTGCACTATTGTGGCTTGCCAGATTTGCCTTTTGACTAATTTGCCTTTCTCCCTTGGCAGGAATGGGAGAAGAAGGGAGCTAGTTAGAACCACATTTTTCAGAGATGGACTAAAGACTGGAATTGCCAATGCATGGCTAAGGGGATTCAATCATCTGTAGGTGGAGGTTGGGTGTGCAACACAACCACACAAGTGCCTCCTCCTCCTCATCACGCCAACTGCTCAGATGCAGCAATGGAGTCAACAGCTGCTGCTACGAATTATCCCAAATGATCTTGCTCTTTCCAGACAAGTCCCAATCACATAGCTAAAACAATAACAACCAGTGGCAATCCTTGCATCAAATTCCTAACCCAGTTGATGTAAACAAGAATGTTACTGTACATAGGGGTGTTCTGTGTATTTCTACTCTGAAGGTTTATCAATGAGTTATTAAAGTTTCTATATTAGTGACAGTAGTGGGTTCAGAAGGGGCCTCTGCTATTCTTTGTACTCTGGTGGTTTTCAACTGAAGTCTCTCCTGTCTTGCTACCAGTCATCACTCAACTGCAGATCATCCAGCCTTCAGTCAAGGGTGATACCCAATGCTTGAGACATGAATGAGAAATACACAGCAGCCTGTCCAGGGAATTTTTAATCACTGTCCCAGTTCATCCCAGCATCTGCTTACTCCTCCCAGCCTGCTGCAGATTTCCTAGAATCTGGAGAAATCCCTGCTCAGCTTCTCATGATGTAAGCTGTGTTACAGACTGGTGCCAACCAAGAGCTCTGGGCAAAGATCTGCCAAGCAGATTCAGTTAATTTTCTTGAAGATCTTGGTCTGCTTCACCTAAGGAGTTTGTTCTGGGGGAAAAAAAAAAGAAAAAGAAAAAAATAATAATATTTGAAAGTTTTTTGTTATTTTAGCAAAGGCCTAAGCCTGCCCAGCTGTTGGATGGGGAAGCTGGATCCCAGTGTGTCCTTCAGGGCTTGCCCTTTCCCAGGAGAGGGGAGGTAAAGCTGTCCCTGTGCTCCTGCCCCAGCGGTGAGTACCACTTTGCTGATGCTCTGTGCTCCTCACAGAGCTGCAGCTGTACAACCTGCTGAAGACATCCCCATGCAAAGGGGGCCCCTCCACACAGGTAGGACCAAGCTGGCAGACTTGCTCTCCTCCAGGCTGGGCAGGCAAGGTTGCATGACCATGTCTCTGGTGGGCTGCTCACCATCTTTGTGCTCTCACCCTTAGTTCCAAATTAGTAAACATAATATAGCCTTTGAGCCCTGGCAGTGTGGCCCACAAAGGCCACCCCTCTGTGCCCTAGCCAAGCCTTCCAATGAAAAATGATGGACATCTGGAACTGGTAAACTTAAAGACATTGAAATTTGAAGGGGTGTAGGGGAGGTGTCAGAAATCCATGTACCCTCTCCTCCCTGTAACCTGTTGTTATGTCTGATGGCCTGGAGACACCTCTGCCCCTCTCCTCTGATGGTTCTTCAGCCCAGGCTCCATAACTGGGTTGACTGTGTGGGGGCTGCAGCTGTTTTCCAACCCTGAAAAGCTAAAGAAGCACTGCTACCCTGGCTGGGTTGTTCCTGGGGTCCTACACTGATGAGGCAATATGTCATATCTCCCTGACCCTTGCCAGGCCTGAGGCCACCTCTAAAGGGAAGCTCCTTCTTCACACAAAGACCCAACAGCCTTGGGGTGCATGGGGATGTGATGCCTGGAGCTGGGGGTGGCAATAGGGTGAGTGAGGATATGTGGCCAAGGGGCTCAGGGCTTCTTGCCACCACCATGGAGTTGGAGTGCAGCAAACCACTTGGTCAGGGTATCCTGGAGGTAAGAAAGGTGCCCTCACTCCCATTTTATTTTTACTTTGAACGGCTCTGCAGTGGTGCAAATGGAGGAATGTGCGTGTCCCAGGCCTCAGGTGGAGTGTGTTGGCCCCAGCTGTCAGGCCTGTCCCTATACTCCTGCAAATAAACCACTCAAACTTCTGGGTCAGGACGCAGGGGACTTTCCTCTCCAAAGCACAAGGAGGCCATGGACCCCATGAGGCTTTTGTTTTGCCCCATCATGAGCTGGCAGGAGACCCTCTCTACCCTCTAAATCTATGTATAGTATCATGCCCTCACCATACAGCCCCCCTCATCCTCCAGAAGTTGTCCAGACATTTCACAGTGGTACTGAGACAGCGATGGATGAGAGCAGCTCTGCTTTCCCCACCACAGCCCAGTCACCTTCAGTGGTCCTGCTGGGATATCTCCATCAGGAGATGGTAAACATAGGCAAGTCCTGAGCAACACATATTCCCCAGACAAGAACCATTTAAACAATGTCTCTGTGTCCCCATTGTTTTCCTAACTCAAGGCATTTCCTTTGTTGTAACTGTGACCTATAAAGTGGCGCTTTAGAGGGTTTTATAATAAAATGTTGAGTACATTATGTTACCAGTGTTTTTTTCTTTGTAAATGTGGTTTGTCCTTACTCCATTGCCCAGTAGATTTCAAGCACATCAAACCCCTGTTAGTTACGACAAAAAAAAAATCCCTTAGCTATGCAGGCTACAACTGCAGTGGACTATATTTTAAATAATTTATAGTGACTGCACCATCAACCAAAAAATAATTTTGGACAGCTAACCGACTGAAAAAGTAGCAATAACCCTGACAGTCTGCATAAGTGCATGTAACAGGCTCCAGCCTGTATCTCAGTCCTCTTGCACAAAACAGTCCATCCACTGCCTTCCTCTGGCCACTAGATAGCAACTGTGTGCAACGCTTGGTTGCTGCTGGAGGGAGAACCAGGATGGGGTTTAGCTGGAAAGGAAGGAAACAAATTAGTACAGAAAGTGATTGAGGCCAATCCTTACAGAACAGACACCAAACCAGACACGTTTGTGCAATGCCTTTTGGTGGCTGTACACTACTAGCTCTACTCCTGCAGAAAGCTGGGGAAGGCAGCGTAGGTACGGCACAAAGTCCTGCTGCCTTTCCTTCCCTAGGAAACCTGCCAACAAGCCCATTAGTGTCCTGTCAGCCTCTGAGCCCAGGAATCAACAAGAACACCTCGATTTGGGATTACTTTTCTTGTGAGCTGAAGTGGCAGCAGCCTTTTGTCCTTCCTTGGCAGCACTGCCCATCACCTAGAGCTGCTTTGAACGCCTCGGTATCAGTTCCAGCATCCCTCTGCCTTTCCATCTCCATGGAGCATCCTGGTAGCAAACACAGCTGCTAAGGGTCATGGCTGCACCTGGACAGAAGGGCTTGCTCACCTGAGCACCACAGCCCTCGAGCCTGACCCAGTGCAGTCCCATCCCACAAAACACCACACTGAAGGATTGTGCCCAAAGCCATGGCTCTGTAAGGAGACAGAACTCCCACTGGTGCTGAAAGAAAACTCTTTAATGCTTATTGTTATTGTTTTGTTAATTATTGCCACTGTAATTCTCATCTGTGCACAGTGCAGCCAGGCTGCTACCGGGGGGGCAACGTTGTGTCACAAGCAGAAGCCCATATTCTTTTGGAAGGAAATTTGCTGCTACAAACCATTTTTCTTAGCAGGTTTCTCACCCAAGTACCCCCAGATTTTGCTTTGGATACACAGAGCAACCCTACAATAGCTACTGGGAGATCCCACCAGCTTGCCTAGCACACCAAGTTAGTGGACACTTTGATTTTCAACTATGACAAAATTGCCAGATTTTAAAGGAAAAAATTAAAAATCTGTCTCTTAGTGGTAGAGAAGTTGGCCTGAATGTTTATGTAAGTTGTCTGGGGCTATGAATCAAATTCATTTACTTGTACTGAAGAGAATAAGATTACAGGCTTTTAGCAAGCTGATGAGGCCAGCTGGATTTAAGGAGAGAGCATCAGCAGACCTGGTGCCAGTGCTGCGGTACCTCTCACAAACTGGCCCTGGGTGTCCATGCCCAGGGAGGGTGGCACAGTGGGGTCCAAAGCCCAGCTCCACTGCTGTAGCCCTGACAGTACAGGCACCAAAGATGTTAATCATCACAAACAGGCATGATTTTGCTTGCTGAGGGAAGGTAGGACTAAAAGAGGTGAAATTCATGGCACTTACTCAAATCTCAGTTTCTTAAAGAAGAAACAGGTTCTCCCTGAAGTCAGCACATGGCCCATGACCAGCCAAAGCTCATCCAGCAATCCTACAGAGCGAGAGTAATGCACAGCTCTGTTAGTCACAGCCCAGACATCTAACAACAACCTGGCACAGACAGCGTCCTCTGCACTCCCCTGATGCCAGACAGGATTAGTGCTGGCTTCACAGGGATCCTACCTCCTTGGTGGCTGTGCCAGGCTCAAACATTGACCCTGCCTTAAAGGAATGAGCTCCCATCAGGTAAGTTCTCATTAAGGATTTCTGACTGAATCAAAGCAAGTCTGTGAGAGTGAATTTAATAAGTGATCATGTCAGAGATCCAAGTCACTTACTCTTTTTAAATTAAAATTTGCAGGAGAAAGGATTAGCCAGGATTTTCAACTCAAGTTTTTAAAAAATAAAAGAAAACTGGAACAAAAACAGCTCCAACAACCACTCAGCAATGTCCTGCTTGTCTGTGTGATCAGCAAGTCTCTCCAAGACCTTCCCATATATCCTGATCCTGTGATGAGCTTGGCTTTCCCCATCTCCTCCCACTGCCCCAACACCTCCTTACCCTGCAAAGTGCTTTGTCCTGTACAAAAGGAGATCTGGTGGGTGCTGCTACTGCCAGGGCACCTCTGAGCAACCATCCGAGGCTTTAGTGATCAGCTGCATTTAGGAGGAAGGTCATGGTCACAGCACATGTAGATCCCTGACACACAGGGATCCCTGGGACATTTTGGGCACTAAGATCTCAGCCAGATGCACCCAAAGGCCAAGGGCTGGGTTTAGGAACCAGCTTTCCTGAAACTCCTCCAGGAGTTTCCAATCTTTCATACCATCTCTACTTGATAAACCGATACACAGGGCTAGACATATCCTATCCAGCACTAAAATGTTGTCTCCAGCATGAGATTCTGCAGTCTGTGATTCCTGAATCACACAGAGGTTTGTCTATCTGTGCTTAAAACCACCAGGATGGTACCAACATGGGGTTTCTCCCAGTTCAGGATCCAAGCAAACATCCTTTGTCCCAGTAAAGCCTAAAAATGTACTTACCAGCTACGTAATAAAATAAAAAGAACTTACAAAGATTACAGCCAAACCGCATGTACCACAAGGCAAAGTGCTCAGCAGCACTGTACAAATTATCCTGCAGGCAACAGAGGTACAAGGAAAACGCTTTAAACATCTGTATGAGGCCAGGAAACACGTCCCAGCTCCAGAGCCACGTGCTAGACAAGGTGAATGTGCTTCAGCTTGAGAGGGAACACTGATCCTTCACAGGACAAACACCCGTAAGGAGTGAACTAAAGATGCTGTTGGATAAACTAGAGCAGAGAAACCACCGGGGAGCTTCCAACCCAACAACATACCAGAAGTCAAGGTCTCTCTGACTCTTCACACAGCAGAGGATGCACAGGGAGGCTGGGAAGAGCTTTCAGAGCAGCCTGGCTAGAATCCAGCCACCTCCATGGGTGCTTCTGCACCATAAAATACAAACCATGTCAGCTGTGAGTCTGATCTAGCCCATTCTCCCTACAACAAGACAACTGACAGTTTTACAGCAAGGGCAACGCTTAGCTACAGCCATGACTATGTAACATTAATAAATTAGCTTCTCTTTCTACCCCAAATGTCAGCCCTTCAACTCAGCCTCTATTTTGCTGAGCCTTAGGCACTGAAGGACACAGACAATCTACTCAAGTGGCAGTGAAAAGAAAGAGGAAATTCTCCTTTTTCCTAGCCCGGTTTCTCCCACAAGGTACGTCACTGCTGCTTCTGTCTCAGTGCCAGCCTTCAGCCCTGAGGGTGCTTTAGCCCATTCTTCTTTTGACAACAAACCTGTGGAGTAATTTGTGTCTCTCTTTGTACATCTAACCTTACTATTCAAACATGAGGCCAGGGCATCTGGTTGAAGTGACTTTTCTTCTTCTGTGAACAACAGATCCTATTTTCATGAGCACTGGCAAACACAGTTAATTTCTCTGCCTCAGCCCTGTCCAGAGCTGCTCCTGCTCTCCCAAGGTGATGGACACCATGGGAAAGGCAGCAGAGAACAACACAACAGTGTGAACCACAGGCCCTGGGGGAGCAATTATGTAAATTTTATGGCTTCATGGGCAAATTGATCCAGTGATGCAGTGAGGCTGATGCTCTGAAGGATGTAGGCATGTGGCCAAACTGCCTTTGGAGATGCATGAGCCACCACAGCCCAGAAAAGGCCCAGCTTGTGCTGCAGAGATCAGTGCTGTGCTGAGGACAAGACCACCTCAAAACAATGACGAGAGGCAGAAATGCCATTCATTCAGCTCATCTGAACAGGTTCAGGCCAGCCAGCTCCAAAAGGAGAACAAAGGAACATGGCAAAGCTCAGAGCCATTGAAAGAGCACCAAAAAGAAGACTTGAGACTTGACCTGGAATGGGAAAAGAATAAAAAGGAATAAGAGAAAAACATGCACTGGCAAAGGAGAGACCAAAGGAAAGGGTGGATGAGATCTGGGAGGAGAGGTCCAGGCCTCTTCCTCCTCTGACCTGCTCTCTGCCTGCCATGCTCTGCTCCCAGCACCCATGCAAGCTGCTCAGGAGCTTGTCCTGGTCCCATGCCCTCGAGGTCAGGCCATTGCTGGCAGGTAAGAGGCTGGGAGGGAAGGAATGGAGTTACACCTGAAAGCAGACAGACCAAGGCTCAAGGACCAGCAGGGTGGTACAAACCATGGCTCCATCCAGAGGCTACATGAGCCCAGACATTTGTTTGGAAATGACTGGGGGATTACCCTTACCTGGTGTGTTTGCAGCACAGGTAACTGGATTCAACCTGGGTCAAATCTAGGAGAAAACCAGCCAACACACCTAATAAAAACAGCTACACACGCTGACTGTCACAGCTCGGCCCTGGAGCTGCATAAACTATTGAATGCTCTTGCAGAACCAACCCTTTTCAAACTTCTCCTTATAAAAAAATACACGGCTGAAAAATGCCCATGAAGTGAAACCATATTACACAGAATCACAGAATGTAGGGATTGGAAGGGACCTCGAAAGGTCATCTAGTCCAATCCCCCTGCCAGAGCAGGAACACCCAGATGAGTTCACACAGGAAGGCTTCCAGGCAGGATCTTGAATGTCTCCAGAGAAGGAGACTCCACAACCTCCCTGGGCAGCCTGTTCCAGTGCTCTGTCACCCTCACAGTAAAAAAGTTTCTTCTCAAGTTTAAGCAGAACCTCCTGTGTTCCAGCTTACACCCATTGCCCCTTGTCCATTGGACACCACTGTGAAAAGCCTGGCCCCATCCTCCTCACACTCACCCTTCCTATATTTATAAACATTAATAAGGTCCCCCCTCAGCCTCCTCTTCTCCAAGCTAAAGAGGCCCAGCTTCCTCAGCCTTTCCTCATAAGGGAGATGCTCCACTCCCTTCATCATCTTGGTGGCTCTGCGCTGGACTCAAAATAAATTCAGAGGAGAAAGCAGCATGGACAACTTAAAAAACAGAATGAGGCTCATCATGAGTTCTCCTTCCTCTTCCTCTTATTTGCCTTCCTGCCTGTAACAAGCCATTCACTCCAGTACCTGGTTGCCAGTGCATAATCTACATTATCCTCCTTCAGCAGGAGCTCCAGAATTGCTCAGACTTTTTAACATTAACTCAAAGATCAATCAAGAAGTCTGTAAAAAACAAACAAAAAAACCCCAACAAAATATTACACATCACTAGAATCTGGATAAGGAAATGCAAAATGCCAATAATAAATACTTAAATACAAACATTTACTTCGATTCAAAAGGAAAGAGAGCACTGGGAAGCCCAGTTTGTGCAATGCAGGAACTGGGAATGGCCTCAGCACAGTCCCTGTGCTGGAATGACTCAATCACTGCCAAGGACAGGGGACTTGCTGGATCACGCCTGTGAGTGGCAGTAAGGGTTCCCAGTCAGAGAACTGAAGCATTCAGCACATCTGTGTCAGTGTCTCTGATCCATGTGCCTTTTGGTGTGCCGGGAGGCTCTGGAGAAGTGCTGCAAACCACCAGAACTCTGCTGCGCATGGGAGCGTGGAGGAAGGACCAGAGATCTTGGAGAATCACCTCGGAGAACTCCTGTTGCAGAACAGAAACACAGAGATGGGATAAGGGCTTTAGAACCAAGGGATTAATTCCTGCTCAGTCCATTACAACCCAACAAGCCTGACACACAGCAGAGGCCATGGGATGAAAATCAGAACTCCTGGGCTCAGGTAAAGAGCACAATCCTAGGGGGAAAAAACACTTAATTGAGAACTTCTCACTATGGGCACAGGACCACCTCTAAGGAGCTGGAGGCTCACCACGTCCTGGCCGTTGCTCCCCTGCTGAAGAGGAGGAAGGCAATGGGGAGGTTTTTGCACCATGGAAAGTACTGAAAGCAACAGAGGGTCACACTGCAGCAGAGACAGCTTCCCCCTGTTAAAAGGCAGTCAGAGCTTTCCACCCCGCGCCTCAAAAAGGGTTCGTTTCTTCTAGCTGAAGAAGGGCAGAGGGAAAAAAAGAACAGAAGAGTGTAAGAATATTACCAAAATTATTAGATCTTGGGGGTCCTCTCCCAGTCAACTCACTTAGTAAATGTGCAAAACAGGGCACAGCTTCTTGAGACAAGCCCTTGTTCCTCTCAGCAGCCCAAACCTCTCCACTTTTCATGTGACAGAGGCCACACCAGCACCAAGACCCAGTAACCAAACAGCTGTCTAAGAGTTCCAGCCACATCTCTGCTCAAGGGAGAGGTGGAGATGTGGGATCCGTTCAGAGGGGCTGGGCAGAACAGATGGCATCTGCTGCGGTTGCCATCTGCTGATCCTTACTGGTCTCACAGTGGGGTCCTTCCCAGCCGTGGCAGTCGCACCGGTAGCTCCCAGGCCCAAGGATGCACACGCCCTGGTTCATGCACGGGTTGGGTTTGCACAGGTTCACGGGGCTTTTTGCTTCTGCAACAAACACAAGCAGAACAGAAGGCTCAGGTCCATCAGGAACGTTGCAAAAACAACATCAACTATAAATCCCAGACATCAGAAAGTGTCATCTAGAGATAATGGGATGGGAAAACCACATTACCATGGCAGAGGGTACGAGCTCACAACCCCGGCTTGACACAGAGGATAAGCTCCTCTGCATTTAACCTACAGAAAAGGAAGAACAGTTCTGCTAAATGTTCTGATCTAGAGGCTAATATTCCTAATAAAGCTTAGAAGAGTGATGTCACATTAGTCTGAATGTCAAAGAAAAGCAAAATGGAGCATCTTCAGAGCTGTGCACTGAACACATGAGCACCCCTAACCCCCCCAGATCCAGACACTGCCAGTGCAGAGCAAGACACATGCCCTGCTCCAAGCAGTTAACAACCCTGAGCACCACTGGAGTTCAAACCCTATTTCACCCTGCAGAGAACCTGAGTTTGTGTCGGAGAGGACCAAGGACAAGAAGTCAGCTGAGAAGCGGGGATGGCACAACTGGAAAACAACACAAGAAAAACTTAAGGGCTTTTTTTTAGGAGGTTTGAGAGAAAACCCTGCAACCATGACCCACGTTGTTATTAGTCCTGTTCTTGTGAAGTATGTGACAGCTTTCCCAACCCTCAGAACACAGCAGAGCCCAGCTGGCAGCAGGGCTGGCAGTGTTTCAGGCTGCCTCGCTGTGAATACATTAGGTTAAGTAGCAGCATCCCAGAGGAATTTGCTTCCAGTCTGCTGGCAACTCCATCACAGCATTGGTAAGGGTGGGAAATTCCTCTGCTGAGCAACTATGTGGTGTAGAGTCTGGACCTCCTAGCCTTGCCTTTTGCTCCATGGTAGAAAAAGCACACAACACACACAGAGTAGGAAAAGCAGGAGAAGGAAAGAATATAAATTCTGTCACTACCCATCAGGACAGTTACTACAGCTTGACACACGTCGCACTCATTCTCACACATCAAGTTCGCACGTCAACTCTCAACCTACACCTAAGATAGGCAAAACTATCTTTGAAATTCACTTTCTTGACAGTCAAATCCTAGGACTGAGACATCTCAGTCTTTAATATGAAGCCAAGCTGGACTCAACAACATGAGACATCCCAGATGAGGTCCTGTCTGCCAATGTATCCCCGGGAACAGGAGCTTTCACTTTCATCATAGGGTGGTAGAGCCACTGGCAATAAAAGCTGGAGGGACCTCTTGGACACACTGTAGTCTTCCAGGTGCTTGCTGCTTCCCAGAGAGCTTTTTCATGGTGCTCTGCAACATGTGCCACATGTCCACCACTTATCTCCATAGCTGCCTCACAGCATAACCTCATGGTCCCTGCTTGGGGGAATTGCTGGGACACCATTTCTCTGAACTCAAGGCTACTGTTAGCACAGTATCACCTTAAATAAGCTTCTTGCACTTCAGGGATTATACCCTTTGATGAACCCAAGAGTCTGTGTTTCCATTAATCATGTTCATATATATATATATAATGCTTGGGATCTTTTCTCCTAGAGCCTGGATAATTTTTTTCTGGTCTCTTTTCAGTTGAGCCTCAGAATAAATGTGATATTTCATGTGTCCTGAGGCAGGCTCTGTTTTTCACGTACTTTTATCATGAGTCATAATTTTAAAAAAAAAATGCTTTCACAGACAATGATTCTGTTATTAAGTCTTGGACTTGGAGTAGAAGACTGAATGAAGGGCTTATCTTTACATCGCCCTTGGTCTCAGCCTATCGAGTACAAACGGTGATTACCCGCACGTGAAATGAAAGCACCAATTCAGCCTCAGGAAATGATATGTTATTACCCTGACTCGTTGAACCTTGCTGTCTCTTCCCCTTCATCCTTGGTGTTGTAGTTCATTTCATGGTACAGTAGATGTTTTTATTATAATACAGCTGAAAATACCACTGTAATAGCAGCACATTGAAAAGTTCCAGGTAGAAACCATCTGCAGAGCTTCCAGGAGACTGGCTCCTCACTCCAAAGAGATAGTGCTGTAGTTCTTTCTAACCCTAAAGGAGCAACAGGCATGCCTAGAGATGGAAACGACCTTTGATTGTACTGGAGATCAACATGCTGCTTCTTTTGATCTTACATACAGGTTAAAACATAACAAAAGCAAATAGCTAGATGTTAAATTTGGGCTATTTTGAACCAGAAAAAAGGCATGACATTTTAACTAGAAGCACTTTCGCCACCACTCATGTCTGCAAACCAGGACTGCTACACTTCCCAAGAAGCTGATTTCCATCAAACACAGGCACTCATGTTCAGCACACAAGTGTTTCAAACTTGGTATCAAAGTCAGTGTTTTCCAGCTGGGGACTAGCCCTCAGGACTCAAAGTTTTGAAGAAAGTACACTTTTTTTTTTTTAGCCTTTTTTTTTTTTTGCACAAACATGAACTTTTACATTAATATTTGAAAATGGATTTGGTCCTGCAAATAAAATTAATCACAAGTTGTCTAAAGGCCTCAATTTAACAATTTGCAGGCTTCAAAATGAACAGATTCTGAACTTTGAATTAAATCTTTTGCAACACAAACAAAATCTTGAGAGCCTACAAGATAACTTCAGCAGCGGGACACTATGGAGGAACAGGAGTGATGAGGTTTCAGACCCATCACTTCACAAACATCTGCACACAAATCTGTTGAACAAGACAACAGAGAACTCACTCGGGGACCACCATTGCTGGCTGCAGAAACGCATCCCCTTGAGCCCCCGCTACAACGCTGCAGGGGGTACAATAATGTACAGCAAATGCTACAGGGTGACAGCAACACCAGAAAATGAGCAAAGATCTTTTTCTTTCAGGGAAGGCAGAATCTAGACCTGGCAGGGCTGGAAAGAGCCAGTCACACTAAGCCCAGTCTTACCCAATGAACTGGATCTTAAGAAAGTTGGTTCCTATTCCTAGAAGAATGCTTTGGACAACTGTCACATATCTGTGCCATAGTTTCCCCATCTCTAAAATGCAAACGATAATATCAAGTTCACTCTGTAAAGTATCAGAAAACCTACGGTAACAACAGCTACAGAAGAAAGTCCCTGCTATGACTCTTTCACCAAGTTTATGACCAGTTGGTGGCACCATCATAAAGAGTGAGGTTGGGATGTTCTCACCTTCACAGACTCTTTCGATGATAAGGTCTTGGTAATTCTGCAGGTCTTCATAGGAGGAGATGTGGACCAGGTAGTTGGGAGACCCAACAACCCTCATCAGCACGTGCCTCTGTGCGTCCCCAATGACAACCACAAACACCAAGATGCCATTGTCCCTCAGCTGCTGAGCTGGGGCAGCTGCATCCTCCACACCACCTCCATTTGTGAGCACCACCACTGCCTTGCTGACACCAGGTCTTGCTCCTTTCTGCACTGTCATCACATCACCATAAATATGCAGCAAGGCGCTGCCAGCAGAGGCTGAGTCTCCAAGGAAAGGCACCTGGTCGATGGCTTGGAGGAGAGCTGAATTGCTCGTGTAGGTGTCCAAAGTGAACACAGTGTGAGCTTTGCTGCCATAGACCACAAGGGCAATTTGGGTGACGTCCCGGTTGATGCTGAAGTGCAAAAGGCTGCTCCTGACAAAGTCCTTCAGCCGCAGAAAATTCTCCAGGCCAACTCCAGCTGAGGCATCCACTGCAAATGCCAAATCAAGAGACTGCGCCTGGCAGCCTGGATAAAAGAGCGCAAACACGGTATTTTTCAGAGTGTACACGTACTCCCTTCTTACAAAAAGAAAAGAAACCCAAGAGGGAATGGTGAGCAAAATCCATCCCTGCTGATCACTGACTGTGAAGGGTGATCTATGACCCTTTCACACTGATAGAGACCCATCATAAAAAGCAGAGATGGAAGGTTGGTCTCTGAATCTGTGGCTGACGTGAACAAAACAAGGACATTCATTCTTCTGTCCTTCCCTCCTCCCCAGTGGAGTTCAGAAGAGCTCCTTATGGTTTGACAAACTCCTTCTGCAAAGCCCATATCACAGTCTTACCTTCAGGATGGTCCACACTGCAGATTCTTCTCTGCAGCTCTGGAATCCTGTTGAACAGGTCCTGGGGATCTGAGTAGACAATTGTTTGCTTTGGATTGCCAGTCACCTTGGCCAGCTCTGCTCTCACAAAGCTGCTGCCCACACCGATCAAGACGAGATCTCGGTCCCTTGCATACTTAGCAGCTTCTGCCACTGGATCCTGAGACTTGGAGTCGGTGAGCAAGACAATCACACGTGGGAGGTCATCTCTTACGTCTGCAAAGACTGGGGTGCTTCTAAAACCATGCTGAGCAACGTACTGCAGGGCTCTGCCTGTCAGGGTTCCTCCTCCACTGAAATTCAAAGCGTCAATACTCTTCATGAGACTGAATGCATCCTTGTGTTGGCCCACTTCAATGGGTATCCTGACATCATTATCGTACTGGGCCACCCCTACATTCATTGGCGAGTCCTGGCCCATCACTGCTTGGAGGAACCTCTTGAGGAACGCTTTGTAGCGCAGGAACCCTTCCAGTGTGACCCCCGCTGAGCTATCCACCAGAAAAAGGAGATCCACGCTGCACTCAAGGCTCAGCTTTGGTGCTGAAAAGGAAGACAGTAATTTGTTATATGCAGGGCAAAAAGACAAGCATGCTGGGCACCTGAGCTGCGGCCTGCTGGACGCCCTGTGGTGTGAAGAAGAGACATTGCATCCAGTAACCTAAACAGTTTGCTAGACAGGGCATGAGCTGGAGGACAACTGTGCCAGGAGTGCACTTTATTTTGGTTGGTTGCCCCATAACCCTTTAGAGACAGGAAATATTTATGGGAATCTGTGGGGATTCCTGGACTTTTGGACAGCAAACTTCTAATTAGAAATGACAACTCCACTCTCTTGGTACTCCAAGGAAAATACTCCAAGCTTCAGAATAACATGGAGAAATGAAAGTCCACGCACCAGACCCTCACCTGTAACACCCTGAGACACTTTAAAGTGAGAGCCTTGATGCTGGGAATAATAAGTACAAGCATTTTCTGACGATCAGGACCTTCTCAGGTTTCTCTCATTGAACCCCCAAAATCAGGAGTCCCACCTGGGCCCATGTGTGCAGCAAGGAGACCAATGGACATACTTAAGTGACTCTCCCAGTTTCTCTGTTCTTCTGCTCACATGGCACCTGCTTCTAGAAACAAAGGCAGCCACACCAGGGTGAGATTGTCAGTATCGGTGCTCTCCATGTCCACAAGGTTTCTCAGCAGCAAGACCCAGGCACTGGGCCAGACACAGTCATAACCAACACGACAGAAAACAGTCTGTCTCCCAGAGAAAAGCCCAAAGGCTGCAGCCCAACCCCAGTTGTCCCCATGGCCATGCAACAGGCACCTCAAAGGCAGGACACAGCCAAGAAGGAAGGAGGGAGAGAGCAGGTTCACACCTACCACAGTGGATGTCTCCTCCGTACCCCACCGGGCACAGGCAGTGGTATCTGTCCAGTCCCTCTGGGACACACGTGCCCCCGTTCTGGCATGGCTGGGAGTCACAAGGGTCTAAACAGGACCAGGGAAGGGAAAGACAGGGAGTCAGCAAGAGCCTGCCCCTTCCCATCCTGTGCCAGTGTGAGCATCACCACTAGTGGAAAAGGGATCAAATCTTTGTCCATCTTGCTGCAGAGTTTGAACTAAGGCAGGGCCACATCCACCCTGACCCACCACCACGGCAATTTCATTTTGGGATGGCTCACCACCAGGCAGCGGTGAAGAGAGAAACCAGACTGTGACCCCACTTCATTTGCTCAGGAACAACGCTGATGAAGTCACGTTCGTGTAAATACATAATTGCTAAAGTTCATGCAGCCCTTCCAGACTTACACCAGCAGTGAAGGGATCAGAGTCTGGCCTGCTGCTTGGACAATGGTGTACTGAGAACGAAAATAAAGCCACTGTCATCTGAAGCAGCAAAAGGATGGGGTTAAGGGAGAATCAAGGACCACAGCTATTTACACAGCCATGAAAACAGGCTGGCAACCAACAAGTGTCAGGTCCCCTGCTAAACTCATTATGTTCATGGTACCAAATGAATGAATGGAGGCATCTCACAGCATGCTCCTCTAGCTGGAGAGCAGCCACTCCCCGCAGGCCTGGGGAAGCAGTGCAAGCCTCTGCCCCAAGAACACGAGCAGATGAGGATTAACTGGCTCCTCAAGTGGAAGGAGAAAAGACAGGGAGATATTCTAATCCAAAAGAACTCTGATCACAGACACCCACGAGACAAAAAACTAGGACATAACAACAACTTCTTGCCAAGGATCACAATCTCTCACTTGGAACAAAATTTTTAGAATTGAGAGTAAAACCCATCTTTTTGTTCTTCAGTTATTACCTTTCCTGCTTTGTAAATAACATTTTATAAATGGCTAAGTCTTACCTGGACACACAGTTCGGAAGCATCTGGATGGATGTTTTATCAAGACTCTCTTCCATCTGAAGCAGGAAGAATAAAACCTATCATTAACTTAAAGGTTAACAAAGTATCTTCAAGGTTGACCTTACTGTGTTTTAAGTGAAACAAATTTTTCTTTGAAAATGCAACTTTCAAAACAAGTATTCCAAAAGAAAATGCCCATTCTGAGAGAGGTGGCAAAAGAAAAAACACCATTTCATCAAATCTACCCTTCCGGTTTTGAATTCTACTTTTACGTTTTACATTTAAAGATTATGGATGTATTTTTAAAGCTCAAAATGATTATTTATTTTTTTTAGTTGCTACAGAACAGATGTTAAACTTTTTGCTCTAAATTGGAATGAAAAGAAAAATTTACAGCAGTGAGATTTTTATTCAGTATTAGCTCTAACTTATCCAGCTGCAACAACTAGTGGACAAGCAAGGTTTAAACCAAGAAGAAATCCTCGGTCCTCAGTTGTGCCTCCCAATGAGATTTTTCAACTTCCTCCAGCGTTTCCCTGCCCTAAGGTGATATAAAAAACCAAACAAACAAAAAAACAAACCCCAAAACCACAACACCCTAGAGCAGGAGTGTATATTTGCCACACTTAAGAAGGCAGCTAATGTTGCTTCCTGACAATGAGATGATTTCTGCTTTAAACTTTCATCCCTATTCATCAGTTTTCTATTTCTCCAGTACCTGCAGCTTCCTCATGCCTCTGATCTTTCCACTGCTCTGCGTTGGGGCTGTCCAAACCCGCAGCAACTGTGGCCAAACCCATCGCTTTTGGGATGCTGTAAGCAAGCCACGAGCTGCTCTGCTTTCCCACATTGGCTCTGAGGTACGAATAGCTGGCAATGCTCACAGCCATGAGGACACATGTGAAATTGTCCCTGCAATCACCCCCCTGTGTATCTGTGTGGCGTGCCATCAATGCACAGCCCAGATCTGGGGTGATTTTCAAACATTAATGTGACTGCCTGGTATTAAAACAAACACATGAAGCACCTCTTCAAAGGAAAAACAACCCCCCCTACCAATTTCTGTACAGCACTACTTTCACTCAGCTCTTTTCCTCAGCAGAGAGCACAAAGCTGCCTTTCCCTTCATGTCTCATTTTTAAAGCATTTCTCCCGCTGCACTGACTGCAGTGACAATATTATTTGAAGGACCTGACATGCTTTATTGGTTTTCAGCTCCAGTCTCTTCTCCCTGGGCAAGAGGACATTTCCTTCATGCAGCCCACTGCCATGGACCTGACAATGCAGCTCTTTGTGTGCATCCCAGTTTTGGCACTGCCACACTATGACTGGGGGGTATTTTCTGCCAGTGACTGGAGCTTCCCCATATGAAGGTCCTTCCCAAGCCCCCAGGGCAGCCCAGCAGAGGAAAAGGGGCTTCTCTGAAAGAAGGAAAGCCTGAGTGGATGAAAACAGAACTAGTGCCAAGACAAGGAGATAGACCTAGAAACCCTCTGCAGCAGGGAGTAGGTACAGAGATGTAAACTTCAAAGCATCTCGGTTCAACAGGTAGGAAACTAATCCCAATTCCATTTACAATATTTATGGTGCTCTTGAGCTAATCATCTTCTGCTTCTTTGTCTCAGCTCCTCCTCTTACCCTTTGCTTCTCAATCAGCCAATGGTCAGAGCAGGGAGAGCCTCTTACCAAGTCTAGAGACCATGTTTGCAGCAATCTTCTGAGAGATCTTCATCCCAGCAAAGAGCCATGGTCAGATAAAAGTGTCATTACTGCATCTCTCATTTTCTCTCAGCCCCACTCACTTTTAGATATGCAGGTGTCCAACTGACCTGTAGAAAGGGCACAGCGAGGCACGCACTGCATTGGGCTGCTTTGAGCCTTTCCAGCACACGTGGTTTCCAGCCAGCTCTTTCACAGTCTCCAGGGTCCTGCGCTCACAAGGGTGGGATTCAACTCTGCAGCCTGTAGCAAAGAACAAACACAGACTAGGATCAATTGCCTGAAAACATAAATTCTGTGTGGGAGTGGAGCACCACTTCAAAATGGGTTAGTCTTCCTCACCTACCTGCCAACAGCAGACCAGGCAGTGCCTCAAAGAGCCTCCATGAGACCCCAGAAAATAATTTTTCTGTCAACTAGCTCACCAGCCTACCCAACTTTCTGGAGTACTCACTATTCAATCTCCTTTGCTTTGCTATAAAACTCACACTGCTGAGTTCAGGGTTCAATGACAACTTTTCAGCCCCTCTAGCATCTTCATCATTTGTGTATTTGATTTTCTTCTGCCTCTGGACCACTCTAGCTCTTTCTTTTATATCTCTTGTGAGCCCCTGGTGGCCTCCCCTTAACTCACAGCCAAGTCCACTAGAAGACTTAACACCACTGTGTTTATCCCTCTATCCCCCATGACATGAGCAAGGACCAATATTCCCATTTTCAGAGCTGAATCGAGACACAGAAAGATTTAGGATCCTGCAGCTTGCAGGTATTTGGACAGGTACTTGGCAAACACATCATCCAGTTTGGGCAGGTGATCTCAAAGTGCAACCCCTGCTAATTCCCCTGTAGGCTTTCTGACATTGCCTCATCTTCCTCACTCAGTGACATGGTCCAAGCTCAAAGTGTGGGCACGAAGGAGGAGCCAGGACAGGGGTTACCTGGAGCAGTGGTGCTGCAGACAGAGCCGGTGAGGGTGCTGTACAGCCCGTTGGCAGCATCATCAGCATCTCCAGCAAAGAGCACGTGCTGCTCGGTGGGCTCACTAGCCAGCACGTGCAGCTCCTCCCACCTGCCAAGCAAAGGGGAATATCAGCTGCTTGTGTCTTGAGGACTTTAGTCATCCCCATAGAATTCAGTATCAAAACAAAGCCTGTGCAGCGAGTAGAGAGCTGATGCAAACCCATGACACCCTTCAAACAGCTTTTAAGATTGTGGTGTGCTTAGCTTCAGTTAGTAGCATAGCTTTATTCAGTGGAAGAGCTTCCTTCACCAACTCTGGTCCTCCTTCTATACCAGCCACCAAATTAGTGTTCCCCCCATGCCTGTGTTACCTCACAAATTCCCCTTTTCTCTTTCCAAAGCTTACACTGAGCACAAGAGCATCCCTCACTCACTAGGACCTGCCATTCGGCTAGCTGGGCCTCCATTTCCAACTCCATGGAAAGTTTCCTACCTTGGAAACTTGATTCCCACAGCAAAAACGGTGATGTGTCTCTCCTTCACCTGCATTGCAGGTATTGTGGTGCTGCCCTGGGATTTTCCATCTGAAATGATGATCAGAACTTGAGGGACACTTGAGTTCCTGCCACCAGGGAATCCCTTGCGGAGAATGTACTTCAGAGCCCAACCTGTCTCTGTGCTCCCACCTCTAGAAAAGAGAGAGATAAAATAAAAAAATAACATAAATCAATATTGAATTGATATTGAATTTACCACTTGATTTCCAAATTTCACCCTCTGACAGTGGGGAATTTAGCATATTTCTGCCTGTTGCCATAGAACACACCCACAGAGATATCTAATCTTGCCATTCTTGTCATCTTCCTAACCACAGGTGCCATCTACCCACCCTTACCTCCCTCCTCTCCAACCCAGAGTAGTCTCCAGAAGACTCTTAACACACAGCAGAGTGTTCTTGCAATCAGAGGAGGAACCAGAGCTCTCGGATATTTGAGTTTTACTTCCAACTTTGACAAATGTCTCCACCACTTCTGGAGTTGTTCTCCAGACTGGGTTGTCTGGAAAAACTGTTTTACAACAACCTCTTGTATTCCAGTCACAAACACAGTACAAGTGGGCAAAATTAATGAAGACCAGAGCCTCAAAGTATTTTCCTTTCTCTTGATGCATTAACAGGCTATAAATTCTTGTCACATCATCCCCTTCCCTCCATGGGACCTTCTCCTGTTCTTTGCCCAAGAGCTAAGGCAGGGAGCTATGCATCCCACCTTGTAACTGAGACTCTGCAGTCCAGCAGTGGACTTGCCTTTTTCCCCCTGGATGATCTGCAGGTTAATTTGATTTTCTACAGAAAGTAATTTGTCCATCCTGTAGTAAAGCTCCTGAAAATACAAATGGTGAAAGCTTCTTAGCGTACACCTGGAAACTCAGAAGGACTGAACACAAGGCATGCTTTGGTCAGGGCTTCCCCAGTACCTTTTATGCTAGGAAAGTAAACATTAAGGAAAGCCACCTGATGCTCCAGTTGTCTAAACCCATGCTAAACTCAACTAAAAGCAAAACCCACATCTGCCAGGTTGCTTCCCAGCAGTGCTGGTGTGACAGGTTAGGTGCACCAGCCAGTGACATTCACACAGGCTGTACCCCCCACTTCTCATTTTGGAGATGGGAGTCAGCTACCTCTGTATTTTCACAGCCCTTGAATTCTGCCTTGGAAACATTTATGAGGTAAAAAGCTATCCTGGTTTCTTTTTAGAAGTTAGAATAGCACTGTGTTTTGGTGTCAGCATGGGATTTGTTATGAGAAACACTGATAACACACCAGTGTTTTCATTTTGTCACTGGAAGATGAAGGAGGTCGTGTTTTATTAGTCTAAAATTGCAAGATCTAAGGGGGAGGCTGGGTAAGGAATGTTTAAATTAATAAGCTAAACTGGCATTTCAATATGCCAATAGGACATTCCATATAATATAACATCTTATTCAGCATTTTAATAAGGGTTTCTTGCTCTCTCTGGCTTTTGCTGGTGCTCTCGCTCTTCCAGGATCCTGGTTTTGGGATTGTCGCTCCTCCGGGATCATTTTCCAGGAACAGGCTGGACTTGGCCAGTGGGTGGTGAGCAACTGCACTGTGTATCACTCATCTGCATATTTTATTACTATTATTATTACTTTAATATCATTATTATTTTAAGTTTTATTTTATTTCAATCATTAAATTGTTCTTATCTCAACCTATGAGTTTCCTTACCCTTGCCCCCAAATTCTCTCCCCTATCCCCTGGTTGGGGAGGAGTGAGTGAGCAGCTGTGTTTGGCTGCTAGCCAAGTGAAACCACCACAAAAGCCATTATTTCAATATTCAGCAATCCTCTCAGTAGCAAAGGACTAAACCCACACGAGGACTCGGATGCCAAAGGGGGCACATTGCAGTGGTGACATAAATCAGCAGGTAAAAGGCTGCTGCTCAGCGTTGCGAATGGCAGACCAAGCCTTGCAGCTGGGCAGCAACCTTGAATGTAATTTTAGTAGAAAATAAGGTACAGCTTGTCAGAGAATAGCTTCAGTCAAAGATGCTTTAGAAGTCCTGAGACTCGCTTCTGGTGAGATTATGAAAGGATGAAGAGCTGCTCCCTGCAGGCAGGCAGGGTTACGGCCAGTGTCTGCACAGTCTCTTGGTGATGGCATACTGGATGTGAACTGGGAAGGAGCCCCTCATTGCAGAGGATGCTGAAAATCAAGCAGAAGGGAATAAAAAGAGGAGTGCTATATATACACAGAGGTCTCTGAGGGGAAGGACTAGGTGTGGCTGATTTTATGGGCTGCACATTTACTCTAGTTTTTTTTTCTTGCTAGTGAGCTCTGTGGGGCAGGGACTGTCCTCCTCTGCTTTCAAGACTTAACTTTAAATGACTTTTAGAGACACCTACACACAACTGGGCTCCATGTTCTATGTAACATAAACTGTCATCAAAAATTATATATAAAATGATCATTTTTGTCAGGCTGAGGTAGGAATGATTACATTATAAGCCAAACATCAAAGATTTATTTAAGTAAAAGCCATAGGTAACCTAATACAGACTTTGGAGAGGAGGCAGGAGATGATCTCGCCTCTGTCTTGCACAGTGAGGTCTGGTGGACTGTGCAGCTGGATCATAGCTGCCCCAACTCCCCATCCACCTCCACTTCTCAGAGACTTTGTCTACCCAGGCCCCCCAGCCCCTGCTGCCAGCCACCTGACACAACCAACTGAAGCTTCACATCAACCACCTGCATTGTTCACCCAGTCATCACCAGGCTAAGACCTCGCTGCAACAACATACTGGGCAAAAGCCTTTTGTCTCCTGTAAAAAACAAGGGCAACCTGCACTGCAAGTTCTTCAGCTATTCTGGCCAGTTTTGACCCCTGCCCACAACACCCGATTGCTTTTTTGTTGTTGGAAGGCTAAATATTTGCTTGTCTCAAAGGGATAAATCCTGTATGGACATGAGTGTCCCCTTCTCTTCTTGGTCGTTCCCTACCCACACAACTCAAGAAGCTGGTTGGACTTGATGATCTTGGAAGTCTCTTCCAACCTTAACGATTCTATGATTCTAGGTCTGTAATGTGTCATCCCTGACTGGACATTTGAAACCAGAGAACCTAGTTCACTGAGAAAATGCTCCAGACCTGTTGATAATTAAGCCATGAGATCAGAGAAGACATTTCCAGCTGTCTTCTAATTATGTCCAAGGGGCTGTCTTATAAATCACTTCCTAGGATTGTCTTTAAGAGCTGCTTTTATTGTCATCCAGAGGAAGCAAGGGGAACCAAACCACAAGTGTTCCTCCTTTCTTGAGTACATCACATTCTCCTTCGACTGTGTTGGCACAAACACACCCCACCTGCTTTCTGAACATCCATCATTTGCTTTTTGCTGATTCCCGATTTGCTTGTTCTAGAAAATATTTTGATCTCATCCAAGTTAGTTCTTTTCCATCTACTCTGATTTTCACATAAACTCAATGACCCTGTGTTCATGGCATGTCCAAATCTGCCCTTTCCTGACCACATGTCAGTAGCTGTCAGACACTTCAGTGAAAAGCGCTGTGCAAGAGGGAAAATATATTGTGCATAGTCAGTCTGATGACCAAATCTTGATGAACTCAGTAAGACATGTCCAAAGTCCACGTGAGCCCTGAGGATTAGAAAAAGTTAATTAAAAAAAAACCTCTGCAACAAAGCACATTAAATTTGGTTTCTTATAAATTTGCATTTAGAGGTTCACTGGTTTTTGATACAGCAGATGGGCATTTAAGGCATTACTCCAATAAGGATTTTCTGAAGCTGAAGGAGATGTGGACTTTACCTGCTACCTTTCCCCAGGAACAGCACTAAAAAGGTTCCTCTCCTGTAACCAGCCATTGACTTGTATGGAAGAAACTGGTAGGAAATTTAGCTTTGGAGATCACCACCAAATTTGGTTGAAATTGGCCAACAAATTCAAAAGTTATTTGGATGAGATTCACAGAGAGAGACCAGCAGTCTCCGAATAAATCACAAAAGCTTCACTTCAGTCTGGTGCTGCCTCCTTTCAAGTGCTCTCAGCTCCGTGCCCAGAGCACAGGGCTGAAGTTGGAAAATGCTTCACTGGCCAAAGGCTCATCAGAAGCACATCAAGGAGCCTCTCAACCAAGATGTCAAACACCCTGTTTTTTCAGAAGCCAACTGTAATCCATCCGTAACTATTTTATCTGCTTTGAAATGTCAGCTTTTCATTTAAACTAGATGAAACAGCCAAGCATAAGGTCATTATTTCTGTTTGATCTGTCAGCATCCATGTGTTGTCATCAAGGAATCTCAGTGCCAGACACCAGACACTGCTTCACTTTCTCTGCTTCAGAGACTTTTAAGCCACAGCCAAAGAGGAGGAGTGTATCTTGTTTTCTGTTAAGATTTTCCTGTAACATTACACGACAGGTTTTCTTGATTTGATAAATTTATCAAAAGCAATACAACAAAACCATTGATCTTGCCTGAAGAAGTCAAAAGTGACCACATTTGCTTGCCATATGTACCATCATGCTGAGAGCAGCAGACATCCACGAGAAATGTTGAGCTAACCTTTAGCCCTAATGCAGATCAGCTAAAGAAAGGGTAGACAGCCACAGGGCGTACCAGTGCCCCATCTATCATCAATACAAGTGTTATTTTGGGGTGGTTGTCAGATCCTTCGGAGATCCAAATTTATTTCTTAGACATTAGAAGTTTGGATTTTCAGAGGCTCTAAGGACAGTGCTTCTTTGGGCTTCTGGCTCCATTTCCTGAGGTCACGGGAAGACATCCAAGTCTTAATGTTTGGGAAGAAAAAAGGTTTCTGTCTGAAAACCTGATCCTCTTGAATTCAGCAGACACACATGTGCAGACATCTAGGGACCAGCAATTCGTAACTACTTCATAGGACAACGGAAATTGTAACCACCAAAGAATGAAGATGCACACTGTCCTGCCTCTCCTCAGCCACATGGGAATGCCACACTTGCTTTTCCCTGGAAGGATGTAACCCACCGTCTGGCACAAACGGTCAGAAAATCCTGCCAGAAGAGTCACAGAAAACTCTCCCCTATTTACCACGTTACAGTGGGACACTGGAAACTTTCTCCCCTACCAACTTTCACTGCCAAAGACAGATGAGGTTGCACGTTTTTAGTGGCCTGTGGATTATGGACCACAGACATTCTTCATCCACCCCCCTGCCTTGGGACATCACACACAGCAGAGGTTGGGATGTCTGGATCTCAAAAAAACTCTCAGTCCAGAGATCATTCATAGCCCAGAAGAAGAGAAGAGCTGTAAAACAAGCTGACCTGAACAAAATCCTCTTGATTCTCTCTTTCACTTCTTGTTTGGTTAGATGGGAATCCAGTGGGAATTCAAGGTGGGGAGTTGAGCTAAACTGTATCATTCCCACACGGACCTAAAAGAAAAGGTTAAAGATTATGAAAGGTGCCTGTGAGAGTTTTAGTCTTTTGATCAATTTACAGATTTGGGAGCACTATATTGCACTGAGACAAACACTGTTTTGTGTGTTGAGCCACTGGAAGTCTAAGTGAGCTTTAAAAAAGAGAAAAAGAGCCCAAACCACAGCATTACCTATACAGACTATAAACAAGGCAAAAAAGTTCATCTGCAAACAATGGGAGCCTCTGCTGCAATTACAGGCAGCTCGAGATCTATATTTATGCATTCAGAGCAACCAGTAGCCTCGAGGATGGTAACTTTATAAATAATCCCTTTTATACCAACCCATTTATACACCGTGCCAGCAACCATTCCGTTACTAAAAGCAGCTCCCTCTGGCATTGAGCACAGTAGGTAGCACAAAGCAATTATTTTCCACTACCTCCTCTAAAATAATCTTCTCGTTCAAAATTGCCTGAAAATGCAAACAGACTAAATTCTATTGTGCAATACAGCCAGAATATTTCACTGAAGCCTTACAAGAAGACTTACGGAATGTAACAACTTCAAAGGTGAAAAGGCTACTGATTTCCAGTCCAGTCTATGTGAGGATTAAGAGAAAGACCAGGGGAAGGATGGTATTTGAAAAAAACCCAACCCATCAAACTGGCAAATACTGAATGTTCAAATTCTTTTGCCTAAACCTACACTGCAGTTGGTTCCTAAATGCAAGTGTCTACTTTCAGTCAATTTAGCACGAGCCATGAAAAATGAATGTCCATTAACATGAGCCACCCGGCATCTCTCAACGCCTCGCACACGCACTCTGACTCCATCACTGCCCAGGCTGTGGAAAACCTCCTGGGTTGTGTGGCTGTAAACTGAGATCTGAGGGGTGAAAGATTTCTTAGATGAGAAAAATGTTGGAGGGGAATGGTGATTTCAGCTTCCCAGGGACTCTGCATCAGGGGCAGAGCAGCAGCCTTCGATTTTAGGACCTGGAGCAGTGGTGGAAGTTGGTCTGAAGGAGGTTTTTAGGTGCAAGTCTAAGCATCCCTCTCATGGGAACCAAGAGCAAATAGAAGACCTGCCCCCTGCTCCCAGACCTCTGTGGACAATCAGACAGGGTCCTCAAAACCACAGCAGGCAGAGACACACACTCTGTCCTGACTCAGGTTCCTCTTCTTGCTACAGAGAGACCTCACGGTCCTGCCGCATCCTTCTCAAAGGCTTGACGTTTATTTGGAAAGGCTCTGTCAGGGGATGAAGTACAGCAACCACCCCAGCCTGCTCCAGGGGCCCTGGCTAGGGACAGTGTGATGTGAGACTGGATACACAGCTGGAACTGCTGCTGGGTCTTGCTTGAAATCCCCTCAGACAAACCCCAGGATGTGTCATTCAGGCCCAGAGGTGCCCCGAGATGGCTCCAGGGTGCAGGTCAGACCTGAGTGAGCCCTCACTGTAACAGTGCAGCTACCACCACTCCTTTCACACACACAGCACCCAAAATTAGACTTTGATTTGAGACAAGGTCTAGAACAGGAACAGACAGGAAAGAACTTGGCATAGCCACACCTGTCTGCTTACTTCCATGTGTTTTATACTGGGTATCTGCAAACACCAGCTGCTTGGACTCTCTCTGGCAGTCCCAGCTGGCCAGTCCTCTGCTCTTCTCTCTGGTGAGCACCAGCACTAAAGCACACTGCACCACTAGCAGCTGGGGAGTGCAGTGACATCTTGGAGACCTACAGCAGCATGCAGATCCCCAAAGGCCTCAGCATACAGTTGGTGCCTTGCAAGGAACTCTCTCCCTTTGGCCCTTTTGGGCTCAAAGATGATCAGAGGGCTGGAGCATCTCTCTTATGAAGAAAGGTTGAGGGAGCTGGGCTCAATTAGCTTGGAGAAGAGAAGGCTCCAGGGAGACCTCATTGCAGCCTTCCAGTACTTGAAGAGAGCCTAGAGAGAGTGACTTTTTACAAGGGCAGATAGTGACAGGAGAAGGGGAAATGATTTTAAACTAAGAGAGAGGAGATTTAGATTAGATATTAGGAGGAAATTTTTCACCCAGAGGGAACAGGTTGCCTAAAGAAGTTGTGGATGCCCCATCCCTGGAGGTATTCAAAGCCAGGTTGGATGGAGGCTCTGGGCAGCCTGATGGTTGGCAACCCTGTGCACAGCAGGGGGGCTGTAACTAAATGATCTTTACGGTTTTTTCCCACCCAAACCATTCTATTATTCTACTTTGGAATAGAGACCTCCTAGGAGAAGCAGGACAAACAGACTGTATCATTTACACCTCTACAGAAAGGTGATTAATTTCACAGAGACTAATTCTGCAACTTTGCAGGGAAAACCAATATAAAGATCCAACTGTTTTAATCTATAATCATCCAAACCAAAATAGCAATCAGTAAAAAAAAACCAAAACAAACCCAAATCATAATATTTAACCTGAAAGATGATGTCTTTTCTCAAGTCCAAATGGCACTGCTTAAATCTGTGAAGAATCACAAAGTGTCCTCCAGCCCCACTGCTTCACAAACCTTCACTGCATCTTTCTGAGTAAATACTCTGACCCCACGGTAGCTGCTGGGTTGAATTTTGCAGTTTCACTCAGCATGTCATCACTGACCTTTCCACACATTGCCAAGCTGCTTGAAACTAAAATGCGACATTTCTGACACTCACCCTGTCTGGATGGATGTCCAAGGCATCACAGAGCTTGCCTGCAAAGTGCTTAGACATTTCAAAGCTTGCTTTGCCAATGCTGTAGGAGCCGTCCAAGAGGAACAGGACATCTAATGGAGCAGAGCACTGCATCACTAGAAGAAAAAGATACACACTGTGAAACTGCACTTTATTAGCTTCACTCTCTGGAAGCAGACAGCCTACAGCAGGAAGCCCAGACAAATGGACTTGCCAAGGATGGACTGGAGCAGCCGATGTTCACAACCCAAAGCCAACATGCTCTCCTGCTCCAGCCTGCAGCAGTGCCACTTCAGCTCTCACAGCCTGCAAGACTTTCACCTTGGATTTCAGGTCCCCAGCCTGGCTTTAGCAGTTCAGTGAAAGCACGAGAGCAACAACCCCAACAAGCCGATGCAGCGATACCACCGAACGCAGCGAGAGCTGCTCTCCAGCGAGGACGCGGAGGGGTGAGCAGTGGGGAGAGGTGGCCATGCCCAGCCAGACCCACAGCCTCTCCCAGCCCAAGGCATGGAGGTGAATCTGGGAGGCACAGAGTCCCGTGAGCCAGATGTGTCTCATCTGCAGCAGGTTTTTCAAAGTACATTCTTATTTTTCTAAATACAAACTCTCTGAACAGCTCCAAGGCACTGACAGAAACACGTTTCACAAAAATCTGCCTTTTATCCTGTCTTGATAGATATGTCCTTGCATCACCCCTGCCTGCATGAACACAACAGCAAGTTGTGTACGTACACACAGGACATGCTGCAGTGGAAACCCATACTTTCATTGACAAAAATTTAAAAAAAAAAAAAAGGCAGTATGAATAGATATTTTCAAAGCATCTACACAGAAATTGTAGTCACCTCTGCAGCATTTAGCAGAACCAACTTCAAGGGAAACTGAATCCAGAAGCTCAATTCAAGCAGCAAGCACACCAACTCTTTAAGACCCTTTTCACCTGTGCCCTTTCTCTATCCCCATTATCATTTTATTATCACTACTTTTTTCCATATGCTAGCAAAAATCTATATTTATAATTAGGGTTTTCTAATACCAGATCATGAGGGATTGAAAGCTGTAAAGCATTCCCTTCTGGGTCGCTGGGTTTTTAATAGGGCAAGCAGTCCTGCCCTGGAGCACTGTGCTGGGGATGAGCTGGAAGCGCGGCCGCTCTGCCAGCGCTGTCCCGGCTAGCCAGCCTTGCCCTCACAGCCCATCTCAGTGCAGAGATGTGACAACCTGGGTGCTCACCCACAGACACTGAGCATGGCTGCCTGCCTATGTACACACACAGAAATCTGCTGTGCACCCATCCCAGTATGGGCTCAGCATGGAGAAATGGTCTTCAGGCTGCTCTGGAGTTCAGCGGTGCAAGGAACAGCAATGCAGCTCTCAAAGAGACTGGTAAGCAGGATGGCTGCAGCCCACCAAAGGGTTCCTGGTGATCTGCACCACTGAGAAACATCTAATTACAGCACATCAGGATGGAAAGTCTGAGCTGAACACATGGTGCTATGGGATGGGGCCGGCGAGCATGTCTGGCACAGGAAAAAATGTGATTTATCACTTGACAGACAGACAATAGAAAATAACAGCTAGCAGGAGAACACCTGATACAGTTCATAAGGAACCCATTGCAGATACATCAAGGGAGCTGCAAGGGAACATGGTCTGCTGGCCAGTGGAGCCCAATCATCCCTACTGACCACATCGTGGCTGCTGCTGGTTTTACAGCCGGAACAGATCAGCCACATGAGAGGTCTGACCGTGAATCAAGTCTGTAATTAAACACGGCTCCTTAAATCAGGATTGCTTGAAACAGGCTCTGAAGGAACTGACAGAAACACCAGTCAGCTGGCAAAGAGCCAACTGGGGAAAAACAGAGCAGGTCAGCATCCCAGCAGAGCTAATACCAGCGAGGGCAAAAGCTGGGCTAGGGCAGAAGCAGCCACAACGCTCTGCTAGCCAGAGCATTGCTGGGGACTTCACAGACCATATGGGGTTAAATAAACAATAATAATAATAATAATATAACAAAAACAACAACCAAACCCTGAGAAAAACAAAGGAAGAAGGAATTCAGATAGTAGATGACTTGCTTTAAAAACCAAACTTACACTGGCCTGCAGCTGAGATCTTGCCAATCATCTCCTGGTCAGCATGAATTTCTTGTATACCCAAAGCCACCAAAACTGTGGGATCAAACAGGTAATCATTGATCAGCACTAGAAATAACCTTTTAAAAAAAACCCCAAATTACATGCAGGCTTTAATCTGTTTTGTTGTGTAGATTTCACACTTGCAAAAAACAACAGGGTGACACAGCACAGCAGTGTATGTATGGGAGGAAATCCCTCCTAGCAGGGACACAGAGAGCATGAAAAATGCCAAGGATCTGACTCCCACACGCAGGAGGACAGACTCTCTGCTTACCATGTGCAGGGATGCAGCACAAGAAAAAGAGCTAGGCCAGGCTTAGGCTCCAAAGATGAACAGTCCTAAGCACTGCAGACACCAAACAATTGCACTGGAGATATTTATAAACTTCTTAATGTCACAATAACAACATCAGCTTTTCCCATATCAACTAGACACAGGTCAAATCAGTCACATGTGCTTGGATTCTCAGAAAAGCTGTTTCTCCAGGTATTATTTTCTCTCCCTCTGTGTGAAACTATGTTTCAGAGGTTCATCCATAAACCTCCTTGAGATGGAGGCATGGAAGCATCCAAGACAGAAACCACTGATGCAAAAAGATGCCTTTTAACGTACTTTGAGGAAGCAGGAAAATGCAGATGGACTCCAACAACAAGAGGCTCATGGTGACAAATCTGAAAGGGAAAAAAAAAAGGAGAGGAATATTAATCCAATTCCTAAATCCAGTTTCTTTACCTGCAGCCAGTCATCTCCTTGCTAGTTGTCTCATGTGATGAGTTCAGAAACATTTGGTCTGAGGGACAAAAGCAACTCCTACTTTGGGGAAAAGGGTGGGAAACAGACAGAAGGAAAAAGCATGAAAATGAGGGAATGACAAAATAAAGGCTCCCTACATACTGACCTCCTTTCCTATGAAAACTGGAGAAAGCAGGCTTCGCAGGGGAGGGAGGGACTGCCCAGCCTCTCTTCCTCTCCTTCCCTCCACCTCCTTCCTCTTCACTGCACTTCCCTCTCAAAGCCAAGTCCCACCAGGGCCCCCGCTGCCCTTGGAGAGCTGAACACGGCTCCTCTGGGGGTTCACCAAGCACAGGGCAGAGCCATGTCCCCTCAAGCCCACCATTCCTTGGGGCTCCAGCTGAGATGTCCCTGTCGTGGAGCACAGCAGAGGGAAACCTGTCCCACAGGGTGTGCCTCAGCCAGCGCTGCTGCCCATCCTCTCTATGGGTCTTCAACAACACTCAACCGCAGGCTCCTTCATGCCTTACATTTTTCTGAGGACTGGCTTTCTAGGGAGTTGTTTTTATGTATAAGTGTCCAGCAAAGTCAATTTTCTGCTCATTTTTCCTTTGGAATCAGCAAGGCTGCCATCACATTGTAGGTGGACTTCAGTGACACTTTCAAGCATGCCCAGATTTAGCCCAAGCACGTCTGGCAGAGGCCTTGGCCTTCTATTTAAAACATGTATATTTATTTTTTTCTCCAGATTAAAGGCTCTGAGTGCACTCACTGGAGCAAATGTGACCAGATTCACCCCGTGTCACTGCCTCTCTCATTGCAAAAACAGATTTTCTCCATGTAGTTAAAAAAGTGCATTTCTTGATAACCAGCTCAATTAACCAATTGTTTTTCCAAGAAAATAGAGAGGGATTTTTCTCAGGAAAGACTTGTCTCTGCAGCAAATGATATATTGAACAAGCAGCCAGGAACAACTGCTGCTTCTTAGCGAAATGCCACACTAGGGCCATTCCCATCACTCCAGCTGCCAGTTCTTTGAAAGAGTAATCTGGTGAAAATCATGTGTCGGAGCAGTGGGGGTCAGGAAACAGCTTCCCAGGGTGTCCCAGGGACCCCCACACTGCCTGTCCCAGTCCAACCTTCCACTGCTATCGCCCTTGGACACACCTCTGTGTATTGGCTCCTACAGGAAGGAACATACTTAGTCAGAGGAAGGAGCCAAGCAGTGGTTCCTCTCTCTGGCTTACTGTTTGACCTTGGATTTAATGTTCAGTGCTGGCATCTCACTTCCTCAGTTTCCCCAGTTTTTGAAGTTGTGTGTCAGCATCCCTGTGTTTCCACAGCTGGGAAGACCCTCCTATGGGAATTCCTAGGAGCCTGGGGGCATGTAACATTTTAAACCCCAGGACACAAGCCAAGCTTTAAGCAACAGAAACTTCTCCTCTGGGCAAGCTTTTCTCTTCAGAAGAGTGGGTGAGACAGCAGAAGCAATGGGCATCCCTGTCTTCTACTAGATCATCAGTCTCCAACCCTTCCCTCTGCCAGGGGAACCTCTAGCACCAATCCCAGACATACCTGGTCAGAGCAAGGGCCCATCAAGCCCATACAGCTGCCTGCACCTCACACCCCTCCTTTCAGACAAGGCAAGATGCCTGTAGCAGGCCATGCACAGTTACCTGCATGGATCCAGAATGAACAAGGGATTAAAGAAGTGTCCATAGGGATTAGAGACACAATAAAGCTCTGTGTCTTGTGATTCTTTACCCAGCTCCAGGTGCTTTACAAGCATCACCCTCCAATGAGTCCTCCCACCAGACTGTCACTGCCAAATTAACAGATCCCAAGCTTGCCTAAGCAAAATGAGGCAAACACAAAACATTACTCATCAAGGAAGCCCTTATGTCCTTCAGTAGCTTCAAGCCCTGGCACATGCTGCAGAGGTAAGGTCATCCTTTTGCCAGGCCCCAAGGACATATTTTCTAGGAGCTAATTCCAGAGCACTCAACATCCAAAGCAGGACAAGCTTCTGCTTGCAACCAGATGTGACAGGTGTGGGGGGATTTCAGGTTGTTTTCACATAAAACACTGACAGGACAAGATGTTTCTACAACTTGGTCTTATCTTGGGCTTAAATCAACAAATTTGCAGGATGAATTCATTGTCTTTCAGCTCAGCTAGACTCCCAGAAGCAGGAACTGAAAGAAAGCTTCATCATCACCCACTGCTCATCAGCATTAGCCCAGGATTAGCAGCAGTGGAGCAACTTTAGACAGCAGCTTTGCTGGGGGATGAAGTGGTGAGTAAAGGATCTTTTAATTTTATCTTCCTGGACACTGAGAAAGGGAATTTCAAAAACAGCTGTATTAGTGCCTTTTTTTTTTTTTTTTTTAAACCACACTCAGTCAAAACTCATTTTTTGTACCCGGATTCTCACTTGGCCACAAAAAAATATGATGACAACTTATGCAAAGCTAAGTAAGAGTGTAACCATGTGTACCTTATTTGGAGGAGTGAGACAAGAGACAGGAGAGAGAGGTAGAGAGGGGAAAAGCTCTTCTGGACAAGTATCTTCCCAACATGTCTTTCACCACCTGCAAAATATCTGAGCTTGCTTAGTCTTAATAATGAGACAGAACCAAACTGTGATCTGAAAACACAGTGAACCCAACACCACTGGCCACCGTGGTCACCTGGATGTGAAAACAGATCTGACAGCACAATTGTGTCTACAACAGGACAAGTACCTGGCTGAGCAGAGATCCAAAAAATATCGTGGGCTGGTGTCTCTGGAACAAAGGGAAACAGGTTTGCAGCTGATGCCATGTACCTTGCTAAACATGCCTGGACCAAAACACTACCATGAGATGTCAGTTGTGTGTATCATATAAACATAGACACCCCATGCCTACAGTTATCAGAAGAGTTAACATCATGTGCACTACTATGGGGCAAATGTTCCTCTTGTACTGGGACAAGAAGATACTGAAAAGTAAGTTTTACTTTCTTCTTCTTGCCCAGGTCTGGAGGCAGTGGGCCACCTCCAGTGGGAACTCCAGGTGTCCCCTCTGCCCGATCACAGGCACTGCCTCGGCGTGGGGCAGCTAATGGCCAGAGCCCAAAATGAAGGGGAAAGGAGGAAGATGATAGGGAAACATTCAACTTCTTAAAACAAACTTCACAAATTTCAGTCTAAAACTTTTGACAATTTTTTGCTCCAAGTGATAAACAAGATTAAATTTCCATAAGATGTTGTTGCTTATTCAACCCCCCTGGTTCTGCAGTCAGGAACAGCTTTGACAGGCTCTTTCCCCCCATGCAATAAGGGCTCCTGTACATAAAGAGACCTTGATCTTGCAGCACTGCTCACATGGGGTCCTGTCAAAATCCTGTACGACCCTGACTTATGACATAAAAGACACTTTTCTGACCCAAGAGCTTGTGCTAACCTTACCGTGTAGTTTGTTCTGACAGAAGTGCTCATGCTACTGTCTTTGCCTGTGGCTAAAGCAACAGGAGTGTTTCCATGAATGTCTCATCTTTTTTTTTTTATCTTCTGCTGGATGCCACATGCAAGACCACCCCAGGGAGTCAGAGCTTGTCTCGGCATCACAAGCACTCGGCACTTGCTCGCAGCAGCAGGCAGCCAGTGCGGATGCTGGGATGAAATGCTTGGTGGAACGGCTGAGAAAAGGGGTACAGCGATCTGGGGGAACTTGGTGTCTTAGGACAAACAGCACCACCAGACCATAAATAGGCAGAGAATATAATTATACTGAGGTTATGAAAGAATGCAGATAACTCGGGCACATACCTTGCTGGGAACTACTAATTCAAGGCTGAGGGTTCTGGTGCAATTACTGTAATTGTCTCCTATTGCCCCCCACCCCGAGCTGTGCAAAACTGAGATGGCTACAGCTGGAGGCCTGACCTGCATTGCCCTGTACCAGCCAGAAACATCCACACCTGAGATGGATCAACTACTGATCTACCTACACCAACACACAGGTGTGAATGGTTCCTAAAGAATGAGGTGGGAGAGGATCACCCTGCCCACAACACTTACAGCAGGCAGCTTTCTTGGGCATATCAGCAAGACAACATCTCTCTGCTTTACTCCTTAGATGTACCACCATGCCACACAGATGCCTTTGTCCAGAAGCTTCCCAGAGGGACAAGAAGACATTAGATTTGTCACCTCATCTCACAAGACAAAAGGCCTCTGTTATTTCACTTGGTGGTATCACAGTCCCAAGAGCCCCCCCTGCACATGTTCCCAGCAGTGCTAGAAGGGGTGCTTGCCATCTGCAGCAGAAGACAACTGTTGGCCAAAGAGCATAAAGCTGGTTGCTGACAAAGCCAGGCCTCGAAGCACAGGAAGGCTGGCTGGCTTAGAAGGACAAGCCTTGTAGTACCACAAGCAGGAATCAGGACTTAAAAGATTGCTATGAGAAGCCTCCCTCCTGAGGAAACAATTGTGGTTTGTTCTTCCCCAAACACCCAATTCTGCAGAAGAGAAGGAATCTTACCTTTCCAAGCCAGTCAGTTGCAGTGATTACCTACAGCAGAGGCTGGAAGGAGAAAGGAAAAGTCCTTCTTGACATCTCTGGTGTTCAATTTAGCCCTCAGAATGTGAGACAGTCTGCCCTCATCTCAGCATCCATGACGCCAAGATGTTCCTGATCGTCTCATACCCAGCCTCTTCCACAAGCCAACCCTAACTCACACCCTATCCTCCTGCTGTACCTCTATGAGCCCCAGGGACAAGCCACAGCCTGGAAGTTTTCTTCATGGCACCACTCCCACAAACATACAAGCTGTTGCCTGCATGCATTTTCAGGGCAGAGGTTTGCATGCCCTCTAAAGAAGCTTTAGAAAGTGGGAATCTTCCACAATTTTTTTTCTGCAGAACTGGGGTAGGGTCAAAAGAGATTTTTTTTTTTTAAGTCATTCCATCTATTTATTCCTCTTAGACTCCTCCTAGAGGACCCAGACATCTTCAGGAGCATACACTGAAGACAATGTGCTCAGCTATCCCAGCACAAAGCACATAAGGAGTGGATCAGCACACACACAGCCCTCTCTGAAGAAAGTGGGAAAACATGGTTGTGTGTGGGACAATCCCAAGGATGCCTCATCTTCACTACACAAAATAGATAAACAGAATGGAAGCCAGCTTAGCAGAAGCTCCCATGAAATCATTTTCGCAATTTCCAGGTCACATTTTACTGTCTGTTCACATTTTCACAGATAACTTGGAAGCAGAGTCTTGCCACCTCTCTGTTTCCTTTCCACTCCAGGCCACTAGGGAAGAGATCTTCATCCCTCTTTATCATGCATAGAAACCAAGATACAAAGGTGTGTAAATTTGTAGCACAACTGGGAACCCACCAGAGCGTCCTCCTCCAACCATTACACCACATCAGGAAAACCTGCTGTCGCATGTACTCACAGGCAGGAGCCACTCTTCATTTGTTCAGTGAAGTACAAGCATCTGGACATATTACAGGTATCACAGAATCACAGAATTGTTTTTGATGGAAAAGACCTTTGAGATAATTAGGTCCAACCATAAACCTAATAGCGCTGAGTCCATCTCTAAACCATGTCCCTAAGCACCACATATATTTTAAATACCTCCAGGGATGGTGGTATCTTTCCAGGTTGTTCACTCCTTGCTTGATCAAGTCGTCTTTGTATCTTCTGCAGAAAGGTTTTCATTAAGGACATGAGACACAAGCTGCCTGTAAGCCTGCCCTGGCAAGCTCAGCACCTTTCCCATGCCACTCCCCAGGGCTGCTAGAAACGGGTCAATTAAAGCCTTTCAGCACGGGCCAGGTCTGGTTTTCTGGGTGGTGGGGTTTTTTGTTACTTTAATAACTCGGCCCAGCACTACTTTTGCATTAGAGCGACCAAACCCATCCCTTGTCCCAGGCGAGCCTGACCCGGTCCCGGCACAGGAGCGAAGCTCCCAGTGCACGGTGCAGCCGGGCCCCAGGGAAAAAAACACCGAGACCGGGGCTGGATCTGCGCCGGGGCCGGCTCTCCTCCCGACCGGGGCCGGACCTGCCCCGGGGCCGGCTCTCCTCCCGACCGGGGCCGGACCTGCCCCGGGGCCGGCTCTCCTCCCGACCGGGGCTGAGCAACGGGGCTTCGGGTGCCTTCTGCCACCGTCCCCCTCCGCCCTGCCTGGCACCGGAGCCGTGTCCCGTCGCTCCCCAGCACTATCGCAGCGGAGACCGATCTGGCGCGACCCGAGGGCTGCCGAGACCCCCGGCTCGCCCCGGCCATCACCCTCCCGCTCGTCCCGCTCGCCCCCCATGTGCTTACCCGGGCCCCGCACACCCCGCCGGGCTGGGAGGAGGCAGCCGCTCCCCCGGGAGAGCGGGGGCGGCCGGAGGAGAGGAGAGGCGGGGCGGGGGCTGTGGGGCGGGGGCTCCCCTCCTTGCTCTGCCGTGGGGCGGGAGGGACCCGCAGCCCCCACCGCACACCCGGCCCCTCTTTCCCGCAGCGTCCCTAACCTCCGGGTCCGAAGTTTAAGGCACTATCGGCTAAACAAGAGTTTGAGCGGCACTGCCCCTTCTCCCTGCACGCCCGAAGGGTTCACGAGCAGCCTCCTTCACACTCAGGTTTATATCGTGTACAGCTGCGACAGCCTCGCCTCCTCATCCATCGCATCCTCCCACCTACCATTACGATTTGGGGGAAAAAACCCCAAACCCCAGCACACCCGCTCTGCTCTGGGTTCCATTTGAGTCACGCTGTAGCATCTGCCCATCCGCTGGCAGTGTCAGCACCCTGGAGCACAGCGCAGAAGTGACACCACAGGCTGCAGGTTACTTTGCACCACCAACCACCATAACGTACCCTCATTTATAAGTCAACTGATTTGAGGAATGATACCCCTAATGCTTGTTTTCCACAGAAAACTATTCTCCACCTGTGAAGAAAAGTTCAGTGTCACTTGAATTATCCTGAATTTCTTTTTAGAAGGTAACACTGTTCTCAGAAGGTTACAGTAACTTGGGTGGGGCTACCAGAGTCTGGCAGGGACTGGCAGGTGCCGAATCTCACTGGGAAGTCGTGCCTGACCTGTCCCAGCGGATGGCAGAAGGAGCTGGCCACTGTAACGCACACACTGTGACTGAACAACACTCTTATAAATAAAAAAGCACCTTCAGAAAAAGTATAAATAGTTAAGAGGGGAGAAGGTGTCAGACCCGCCTGTAACAAGTTTAAAAGCAAAGAGCAAGACTTTAGGAGTCCAAGCTTCCAGACAACATTGCCTTCACCTGACAGAGTCAACCAGCATCTACCACACACCAGGACTGTGGCTGCTCCCCCCTGGAAGTGTTCAAGGCCAGGTTGGGTGAGGCTCTGAGCAACCTGGTCGAGTGGAAGGTGTCCCTGCTGATGGCAGGGGGGTTGGAAATGGATGAGCTTTCAGGTCCCTTCTAATCCAAACCATTCTGTTGCACAAGTGTAGTGGCAGAGTATCTCACACATCTCTTCCCACAGAAACCTAAACTCAGATCGGTAATTTTATAATCTGTACAAACAAAACACACCTTTGCCTCTCCCTCACAGTATGAAGAGTTAGGAACAGGACAGCAAGTGCTAAATAATAAATACAAAATTTCAGTTGAACCCACTGAACTAAATGAGACTCTAGATCCTCCAAGTGATTCAGAAATGCAAACGATCTTTTAAGGGTTAAAGAAAGCTGTTGGTTTTCAGTGCTATTAATTTTTATTGAATTTATACTGCTTCCCTTTCATAAGTGCTGTCTTATTCTACAGTTCCAGCTCACTACTTTTTTTTCTTCTGCAGAGAGAACAGAGAAGAATTAAGAAATTTTATTTATCACAAGCATGGATGTTATAGTTTAAGTGTTTCAAATAATAACTTTTGTTCAGACATAGTCACACATGGAAATTTACTTTGAAATTAGATTCTATACTAATATTTAGATAAATATAATTCTTACTTCAAGGACAAATTTCAATTACAGATTAAAAGTAATAGAGAAAAACAAAGCAAGAACCCAAGGCTACATCAGGAAGTCCAGGTTTCCACATTTCTTGTTTGATTTGTCCCTACATCCATGTTCCCAAAGATTTAATCTGAAATTGAGGAGTGAACCAAGTCTCTGAACCATGTGAAATCTCTTCCTTCTCCTTTCTTTCCACTCTCTAGAAGGATTACCACCAAATTCCTTTGTGCTCCACCACACATACATCTCCCCGTGAAACACCAACCACTGCTTTCCAGGGTTTTGCCCAAGTAGAGCAAGCAAAGATTCATTTTTCTCCTGCTCATAAAGTGCAGACAGAGTGACTGCTTTTGACTGGATGGGGCCAGATTTTTTCAGTGGTGCCTATGACAGGACAAGGGGCAATGGGCAAAACCTGGAACAGCAGAAGTTCCAGACAAACCTAAGGAAAAACTTTACTGTGAGGGTGCCAGAGCACTGGGACAGGCTGCCCAGAGAGGGTGTGGAGTCTCCATCTCTGGAGATGTTCAAAACCCACCTGAACACTTTCCTGTGCAACCTGGTGTAGGGAACCTGCTCTGGCAGGGAGGTTGGACAAGATGATCTCCTGAGGTCCCTTCCAACCCCCACCATTCTGTGATTCTGTGACTGCTGCTTTTGTTTCGCATGTGGGCAAATGCTTGTGAAAATCACACTTGTCCCAGGAAATTAGAGGATGCCCGAGACAGCCACAAAATTGGTTCAGACCCAGAGGTTCAGAAACAGAACTCTAGAGACACAAGTACAAGCGTTTATCTAATTATTAGCTACTGCAAGAATATGATGCAACAAAACCTAAGAGGCAGGAAAAAAAATCTGAGGCAGTTTAAGTGTAATAAAACATTAAGTCAAACAAAAATATTTCACATTCACAACAAGTTTAATCTCAAGATCTTTCCAATTTGCACAAAGCCCAAACTTAAAATATATACTTCAAGTGGACAAAAAAAGTTGACCCCGCAGTTTCAATAAGCGAATGCCTACTGTGCTCCATGACCAGGAAGTTGTCATTCCTTAGTAACATTGGCACTGGGATGGTCAGGAATGACAATTAACTATCAACTACATTTTAGAGAAATACTGAAAATCTGTTAATAATTTGGTTCAGCATCTTAGAATGGGATTTTTCCATTATGATGTGAAAAATCTTGATGAAATCCTGACAATGTAGCTACAGAAAAAACAGCTTTAATACAATTTACTTCAAAACAATATTCACAGATGCATCTGACACAGTGTAAGTGCAAATAAAGAACTTGTGCACATTTAAGTGTTTACTGATTTTAGAAAGAACTACCTACATGCAGTCCAAGACAAGATTCAGCCTTTAATGATACTGAAACCAAGTTTATGAAGAGTAATTTTCAGTCTAATCTCAGACCTGAAATTAAGTTGAAAGAAGTCTAATCAAGGTAAGACACAGTTTTTCAAGTAAAATGAATGGTACCAAAGTTGAATAAGCTTTACAATTGCAATCATTTCAATGTAAGTTTGCAGGATAGGCTCACAATGCAATGGCCATTCCCTAAAGTTATGTTCATTCAACAGTAAAATAAAAGCAAAAAAGCTTAGCAGCACACAGTGGTACAAAACAAAAACAGAACAGAAAATTTAGCTTGCAGCTTTGAAATCCTTCAAGTTATACACTTATTTTGCAATAACAATCCAAGCATACAGATAAATACAGGTACTTAAACAGCAGAATTTCTACAGAGTGACTCTCATTTTTAAGCTGATAAATACACTTGCTCTTCCAAAAAAGGAACTGCAGCAACGTGGTACACATACAAATGAAATGGCACATGTCAGAGACTTAGTGCTCCAACAGTTTCTTCATTTCAGTGAATCCATCTGGATTCCCATACTTGTTTAAAAGGAAGAGTAGGATCTGTTCATGCTTTTCAAGCTGTGGAATAAACAAAAAGAATTAGAAATACACAATTCGTTTTTTAAAATTTCTAATTTCAGATTAGGGTAGATCCTAAAACTACAAACTCAGCTAAGTCTCAGATTAGTTCAATGAATATACAGTTCCTTTCTGCTGTAAATTCTTCTGGAGAAGGGAAAAAGCCAGCAGAATTGTAGCTGACTTCCCTCTGCCCTCCTCTCCCATTCCCACCCCCCCCCAAAAAAAAAGAAACTTCCTTGAACTGAATTGATGAAATACTCAAATTAGGAGAGATCAGGATCTTAAATCTGTTTATTCACACATGTCTATTTCATGATGTTTTCAGTTATATTGGAATATTCTGTCTTCTCTTCTTCTGTAAAGAGACTTTGAGACAAACTTCACTAAGTAAGGAAGGATGATGGAAAACAGAAAGCAACCAAACTGAAGTCAGAAAAGACACCAGCTTCATCAAGCTGGAAGATGAAAGAGATACAGAGGGGTAAGGGAAAAGGAGGTTCAACAGCCTACAGCAGAACAGAGTAATTAACTGCATCCAGGAACATTCAGCATTGTTTTATCGTCTTTCTGCCACTAAACTGCTGGTAACTGCACTTACTCTGAAGCAGTAAAGGTCTAAATGACCTTGAACAGAAATGCTCTTTTCCTACCTCCAAAATACCATAGTTCATATTTTTGATTTTGACCTTGCTGCCTCTGGCTGGGAGGAAAGAGGGAAGTTTGAACCATCCTGGGTTCTGTCCTTAAAATTCAATCTTTTCTGGTATACTTTAAGTTACTTTTACTAATCTAAAGTTCTAATTTTTCATAAATAGCCTAAGTTAAAATAAAAAATGAGAAATCTTAAAACCAGAAAGCTTTGAAAAATTAAAGGAATTTGCCACAAGAGACACTTTTTTTGTTTGTTTTTTTTTTTCAAAAAGAAAAAAAAAATTATTGCAACTGGAAAACACTGTTACAAATTCCAGTATCCAAATCAGATTCTCAGCCCTAGCTCCATGACTGAAACTATGGCACATACTCTAATTCTGGCACATATTGCACTCTGCTACCTGAATTACACATTGTAAGAATTTTCCTACATGTGCAGCTGTCTACCAAGTTGTATCCACAGCAAAATACAGCCATACTACTGAAAAAAATCCAGCTGCCCTTTGTCCCAGTGACAGTTTATGCAAAACACTGCAACTACCTTTACACAACAGACACAAGTAACACTCCTGAGCCTTCACAGTCTAGGGAAAATAAATAAATACAAGAGCTGAATACATAGACTAATGAAGTCTGTGGGATCTACACACTACCCTCCCTCATTTTCAGGGTGCTGTAATTATTACCACATATAAAACAGACTGAGAAAAAGTATGGGGATATTCACTTTGCATATCTTCAATGTTTTGGTGCTGTTATCTCCCTACTCCCATTTGCTTTCCACATCGGGTTTCTTTCAAATTCTGGAAATGTAAAATGTAAGTATTGCTTTAATTGAATCTTACTTGCATTTTTAATTCTGTGCAGCAGCATCTGGTCTCACCTCTATTGCCTACAAAAAACAAAGCAACTGAATGAGCAAAATACAAATGGACATTGCTTCCCTAATGTAAGAGGTGATGCGTGTAATTCTCTAACACTATTAGAAGGAAAAGTCACTCAGGGATCCCACGTGCCCACAGTCCTTCAAATTAAGTAACCTGAATTAATTAAGTGAAAGTATGTACCTTGACCTTCAGTATGAAAGTTTTTATCACTGCAGGATTTGACCAAACCGTCCATTACCAGTTTATCAGCTACATTCAGACTACCATTTTCACACAGTTTCTCCACTGTTACTAAATTAACATTTCCATTAATGCCTTTCACTGTAATTGTGACATATTCATCCCATAACATTTCTTTCAACTTGTCAAGTAATAATGGAGAACACTCAGCTTTCTCTATTCCTGCAAAAAAAGAAAAAAAAGCACAATCAAGCTTGTTCTATGACTCCTTTAGGATATGACTTGAATCTGACATGTAAAGCTCTCACTGTTTTTGAAAATATGATGCAAAATTCTCCAAATAGCTTAGATTCTACAGATAATTAACTAAAAACACTTTCTAAAACAGCTTTTGCAGTATTAACCAGTATACTATTTCAGCAGCTCATCATTTTGTTTATCAGTATTAGAGGAATGAACATTATCATCAGAGTATGTACAGACTTTAAAGTTCAAGAAAACCAGTCAGGGTTTTTGTGGGGTGATTTTTTTCATTGGTTTTGGGTTTTTTTACCTGCAAGTGAACATGTAATTGTCTGAAAAGGCAGCTTTAAGTAGGAATCAGTGATTGGCAGCACCTCTGAAAATGGTAAAGTTTCTGTGTTCCCATAGTCTACATATAGAACTTTCACTACAGACTGAAAAACTTCTAGAACAAGAGCTCTGTGCCAACGGCCATCACCTGAAAAGACGAGGACAGTAAGAATCACATATGAAATACCATCCTATAAACACAGCTAATCCTGAGAACAAGAATCTGTAAAGTTTTCCAGAATTTTTTAAAATACTTTGCTATATACAAAAGGACTCTTGACAAAAAGCAAGCCCACAGAACAAGGGAATAGTTCCTGATTGCTGTATTCACAAAGATGTAACTGTTGCTTTCAGAATGCTGCTCAAATTATACAGATAAGATTTTTACCACAATACTGTTTTAAGGATGCCTGCACGCTGTATTTCTAATTCCTTAACTTTGTTTTCCAATGCATATTCCCTCTCAAAACATAACCAAAATTAAAAATAAAAAATTAATATTAAAAAAAGAAAATTGGTGGAAGTTAAAAAAACCCTGTCAAACACTGAAGTACACTCTTGTGGTCTGCCTAGTGTTTTTTTAATTCATCTACCCTGTTTTCCATGAGCTGTTACCTGATCTAGCACCCAAGTTCATTTTCAACACTTAGCCAGATCTCCTGCAACAATCCACATGCAGCCAACATTTAATATTTATGAGTCAACTACTTTTTTGTTTTCAATATTGAGCTAAGATATTAGCAGAATATCCCCTCTTCTAAAAGACTAAGCCAATAAATTAAGTTCCCTCACTGTTAAGAATACTTTTGACTTGGACTAACAGTTTTCTAAGCCTGGACAGCTTGTTAGGCTAATAAGGCTGAACGATCAGTTGTCACAGCCAGTGTCACCACCCCATGCTCACAAAGCAGCAACCAAAAAATCCCCAGGCACCTCCAAACCAGAAGTGGGTCTGTATAGATGCAGGTGCACTATTGCTCTGCCGAGAGTTTCATGCCCCTGTGACTCAAACACAAACAAAATTCCACTTAAACAGTAACTGCCTTTCTTTACTCTTAAAGCTCCATACATTTTGCAGGGCACAACCTAGTCCTTATTTTCTCTCCCAGACTGTGGGAGACTTCTTTGCCCTAAAGATACATCCAGGCTCACCTTTGTAACAGAATTAAGAGATCTGTAAGTACTTTGAAGTTGGCATTTTTCCTTTTTCTAAAGGAAAAATTGAGTTGTATTTTACAGTGGTCATGGAAACATAGGAAGAAAGTATTGCCTCACCTGAAAACCTGGCACAACAGGCTTCACCGAGTTTTGGTTTGAAGGGTTGGTTCTTACAAGATTTACAATAGCTTTCTAGTTCAATCAACTGCCTATGTAGCTTCTCTTGATCTGCAGAAAAACGTATTTGATATCTAACCACATCTGGATATAATGAAGAGCACACTGCCTTATAAGCTCCCCTGCTCCCACCTTTGCCGTTTTTTTCTATTTTTCTACTGTCCAAGCTACATTTACACATGGTTCAGTTTGCTATATGCATTCATTTTATCAGCCAGTTTGCAACAGTGAACACTTTTTCTTACCTTTAGTTTCAACTGGGACAGCATAGAACAAGTTTGGGCTTACAACTTCTCTTACACAGACAGATACGGTGTCATTTATAGCCAGTTCAATCGACTTCCAGTGCCCAACTGAAGTTTCTAATAGAAATAGTAAGAAAATGCAGTGTACCACTTTCCTCCAAGCACATACATAAGTAATGGCTACAGACTATCTTTTTGAATTTTAGAGACAACTGCATGTCTTCACTTCAAGAAGAGAAACCTAAACCAAGATAATAGTTGCTAAACTTGCTGTTCATAAACTATTATCATATAAGAGTAGTTAAAGTCAAAAACACCTCCAAAAACTAAGATATTGGGAAGTAAACATGGGAGAAATTCCATTTGTAGCAAAGTTGTAATTCTCTACTATCAAATATTCAGATAGCATTCACTGAAGACAAACCCAGTGATTTTTATCTTTCTCTTTTTGTCTATAATGCCACCTGCAGGGCAGCTTGTGTTCAACTGCAAAAACTGACAATATAATCAAAACTATGTGTGTTTATTATTGATATTAACTATAGTTAAACAGCAAGATCATGGTTAAAGGCTGGAATATCAAAAATTCTTGTTCAATCTATTTGTTTAAATACCTTTTTTGGCAACAGACTTATTTGGAAATTGATTTTTATCTTGTAGAACGTCCTTTACAGCCAATTTTTCAGAAGCTAGCATCTCATTGATCACTTTTGGATGACCTGTAGAATTGTCAATAAGCTCTACACCTGCCCCATCTCTGGAAAGGGAAGTTACTCTGGCTTGAAGCTTTATCCCTGCAGTGTACATTTGAAATCTTGCTGTAGCTTCTGGAATCCATTTGCTATTACCAGGCTTTATACCTAGGAAGTAGGAGAACTGTTCAAAATATCTCCATTAAGTGACCTTCCTCAACATTAGTATTTCCTTAAAAAAAATTCCTTTAAAAAAAAAAACCCCAACCAAAACCAACAACAACAAAAAACCCCCACCCCTCAAAATACCAAGTCTAGTTTTACTACCTTACAGATACTCATTGTACTTCATCCTGTTAACTAATCTCCTTCATTTTTTCCAAAAGAAAACATTTCCTCAGGACTCCCAAGTTTTTTTTTCTACATTTTATGATATTCTACCAAGTAAATCTTTGTGCCTTAGCACAAACAATACTGTTAAGACTGTTTATGAACCAGTTTAATATAACCTTTTTATCAAAGGAACAGAAAAATAAAATGTTTTAACAGACAAAAAAACCCCACAGTTGAAGACACCTTGACAAAATGTGGTTTTGAGCTTTTCCTCAATCCTTAGTTTTAAGCTAAGTAGACTACGTTAGAAAGAATAATTCCATAGAATTTTAAGTGATCTGGTTTGGAAAATGAAGAGGCAGAGAACTGACAGAAGACAGAGAAACAGCAGTACGGTACAAAACTCTGCAGGAATCAAATGAAACATCCTGCAGAGAACTGAAAGGCCAACTTGCTTCAGAAAAACAGATGAGCTCCTCTGCCTGCAAAAATTTTGAGAAATAATGAAGTTGCACAAAACCACATTTACTCCTAAGCAAGGCAGCGACCAAAATCTGGTGAGCACTAACAAACGAGTTCCCTTGGACTGGGAAGTCAGTAAGTAACCTCCACGCAGACCACTGCACAGCACTGCAGGAGCTCAGGGAGCAGCCCCCATCTTTTTGTTAAATGCCAGTTGCTCTGTAGGCTAAAACAACGGCTCCCACAATTTCCAGAGGCGAGAAGCAACACAGACATTCATTCAAAAACCAAAACAAACCCCCAACACAAGCAAACGAACCAGAATTCTGTGAAGTCTACCCCGTTGGCACCACCTCCTTCCCCCAAAGCAGCAAGTCTCTAAATGCAATAGATTTTATAAGAGAAAGAATCCATAAGAAGATCCACCTGAGAGCCAGCATTTAATTCCTTGAAACGGCAGCTTGAGGAACGAGGATGAGATCTGCCGTATTTTATCCACTGGGACTTCCTCAACGTTTCCATAGTCCACAAAGCACACTTTGACAGCTCCAGCTGACGTAACGCCTTGCACCACAGCACGGTACCAGTTACCATCACCTAGTTTTAAAAATTAAAAAACCAACCAAACAGACTTCACATCTTTAGTCAGTTTACCAGCCTTTATTTTTTAAGAAATAAATCAAATTCTTTGTTATTTTCTACCAATGCAAACTAGTAAGATACCAATTTTTTTTTCTTTGTTTTATGTTCACCCTTTAAAAACAGAAATATTTTAATCTGTTACTCACCAGAATAAAAAGCACAGCAAGGCTCTCCATTCTCTGGCTTAAAAATATTTGGTGGAGTTTTGTGACAGTATTCAGACAATGATTTGTTAAGTAAGTTCAGAGCAAGTAATGCTGAAAATTATAAAGAAAAAAAAAACAAAACAAAGACAAGATCAAAGAAATAAGCTGACCTGAACTTTATCAATACCATTCACTGTATAGCTTACTTATAAAAAAAATTGATATGTGATTTCTATTAATTTTAGAATTTCATTAAAAAAGAACTGTTGACAGAGTTAACTATTTAACTTACTAGACAGACTTATTAGCAGAAGAGGTGAGATAGCTGACATTTACTGACAAATTGGTTCAGCATGATAGCAGAGTGACCAGTAGTTCCTCCTACTAATCCAACAACTCTTTACTCCAAAATCTAAAGTACAGTTATCTACAGTCAGATAACACTACAGGAATTATCTAGTTCAGACAGTGCATATGACAGATTATAGGATCTCATCCTGCTTGCTTATTTATTTTCTATATCAAGGCCTTTAGCCTGCTCTATAACACCACTTTTACGGAGGAATTGTCATGTTTTAAAGATGATAACTCATGAAGAATCTGAACTATCCCCAGATAAGTCAAGGAATAAACTTCCCTCACTTTTTAAGATCAGCCCTGTATTTTTAGTTTGAAATTAGCTTCCACTTCCAGCCACTGAATTTCATCATGTTCTTTTTCTACTGGATTAAAAAAAAAACAGTGGCTATCAGAAGTCTTTACACATGCAAACAGTTAGGAACAAGAATATTTTTTTTTTTTTAGCTTATCTAAGAGCAAGACAAGTGTCAAAAGCTACAGTTTCTCATTTTCATGTTATTTTATCTCTTCTAAATCTTGTAAGTTTTTGTAAATTTTAACAGGACAGAGTACTAGAAGAGAGCTCCAGTAAATATTGTACCGGGGCAGGGAACACATCTCTCATTTGTTATCTTACATTTAGATACCCTTTGCCTAGGTTATGGCAGCTCTTTTCACTTTTCTCTGCATTCTCAGATTATTTTTTTTGAAATTGCTCACCTTCAACATTTTCAGATTTAAATCTCAGAGTCACTACATAACACAATCCAATTTCTTCATCGTTCCACTTGTATTCTTAGATACAAAAACTAAGAGGTAAGCCTTGGTGCTATAAGCTCACTTGAAACAGTAATGCTCTAGAACTGTAATAAATACAAATCAGGAAGCAAAGAAGCTAGCAGAAAGAAAAAAGGTGACTACACTTACCATTGCTATCTGAAACCTGACAGTAGAATTCTCCAGGACTGTACAGCACACATATTACGACGTCTACCGTTTGTTTAAGAGTTAATTTACTCCACTGGCAAATTCTTTTGTTTGTTTTATCCTCTAGAGAGGAAAGAAAAGAGAGACATAGAGGAAGGGAGAGAAATTAAAATAATTTTTACAGGAAAAAAAATTTACATATCCTGAATGCTCATTCATGTCCTCAAATTTCTTGTCATAAATAATCCAACAGACCAAGTACCAGTGAGGGACTCTTTGCAGAATAAAAGCAAGCAAGAAAAACGTGCCAGTTGTTCAATGTATTTGAGAAAGGCAAATAGATGAGCAGGGAAGAGTAATCACACAAAGAAGTACCCACTGGCTGGCAATAACCTGAGCAAGAGGGACTCTGGGGAACCTTGGTTCCTGGGAAACAGGGAAGAGGGCATAAAAGAGGGAAACAGCTGTCACTGAGTACTGGAAATGGTCTAAGGAGGAGAAAGAACAAAAAGATAAATAAAAGGAGTGGATGGGGACATTTGCAATGTATATTACACTCCAGTACCTGAAAGAAGCTTATTATTTAACACAAATTGTAAAACAGATCATGTGAAAACTAGATGATGCACACTGGAGAAGCTGTCGTTTCCTACATGAGCACATTATGAAATCTTCCTGTATTTTTCATAGATGTTAAGTTTGTTACAGCCTGTGGTAGGCAGCAGCATACAGAAATCCTGTCAGCCTTTTTAAGGCTTGAGTCCAAGAGGCTAGTCTCCAGCTCTGGCAGACCTTTCCAGTTTTAAGTGTTTGGGGTTTTTTTCTGAAAATGAAGCTCAAGAAAGTTTTGAGCTTCAAGGATGGCCATGCCGAGATGCTGTTCCATCTGCCCAATATCATGTCTGACAGTCAGTTACTTTAGGAAGTCATACTGCTAACAGACAAAGAATGAAAAAGATAATAATAATCCTGGCAAAACAGAACACCCTCCTCCAAATAAAAAAAAACAAACCCAAAACAAACATCCCCCCCCCAAAAAAAAGGCTCGTAAACCTTCCCTATTTTCAATGGAATACAAGACTGTCCTTCCCATGATAAGCAACTGCCAGATCCCTACTGGAAGCGACAAAGCACAGTCATCATATTTTGATATGTATGCTCAAGGAAGTAGAAGCTGGTTGAATTTTCCACTCCAGAAGGAAGACAGATTGACAAGAACAATAAAAATTAACAAATAGCTCAAAGTTTAGAGAACGCTTTAGGATGATTAACAATTGTGAAATGTAATTGTTTATTCTTTCATGTAACTGGAGAGACTTCTAAGTAGTCCTCAAAACCAAAACATACATTGTTTCTTAATTTCTGGCAAGTTAATTAAAATCTTCTCTTATACCATGCTGGATCCAACAATCACAGATTTAATCACTAAGTTTAAATAAAGCAAACAAGTTAACGAAAAGTTATTTTGCAAGTTGACACAGAAATGTATCTGTTCAAATTTCAATATAAAAAATACAAGTTTCAAAACACTTAAGAGTTGACAACCTGTTTAGAACTTCTCGGTGCGAGAAATTAAACAAAGGTGAGAAGTAACCAGGAAACCTAAGAGGTACAAAACAATCCAGGATGATGGCCACAGATGAAAATGTGTTTGGATATAATAATGGAAGTTATTGCTCATTTTAATTTTATTAAAGATTACTTACTCTTCTGAACAAAGATTATAGAATGGTTTGGGTTGGAAGGGACCTTTAAAGGTCATCTAGTCCAACCCCCCTGCAGTGAGCAGGGACACCTTCAACCAGATCAGGTTGCTCAGAGCCCCGTCCAGCCTGATCCTGAATGTTTCCAGGGATGGGACATCTGCCGCCTCTCAGGGCAACCTGGGCCAGGGTTTCACCACCCCCATTGTAAAAAATTTCTTCCTTGTATCTAGTCTAAATCTACTCGCTTTCAGTTTAAAACCATTACCCCTAGTCCTGTCACTACAAGTCCTGCTAAAAAGTTTGTCCCCATCTTTCTTGCAGGCCCCCTTTAAGTACGGAAAGGCCACAACAAGGTCTCCCCTTCCCTGTTGCAGGCTGAGCAACCCCACGTCCCGGCCACGAGGTATCTAGTGAAGAAGATCAAAATTAAGAGATGTGGACATAAGCTTGACAAAAAGACTTCCCTCTGTTTCTAGTACAGATGTATCAGGAGAGAATATATAGTTTTATCAAGCACAGATGGAAAAGAGGGGCTTAACATGCTTTACATGAGAGAAGCTACAAATCTTCCCATAATACAAAGATATCTGACATAGAACTTGCAACTCTCTCAAATTGAAGCTTTGGTCACTAAAGGCAAAAAAGGCAATTTAGGCATAGCCTTGAATTGGTGTAGGCTATTGCAGTCAAACAAACTTTCAAGGACTAAATATGTGGGTTTAGGTGTAAAATACAGAACAAGGAAGATGAAATACTATTTGAGCTAAATGACAAGGGCATAAGAACAAGCAGGTACTAACTACCATATCCTACTTCCAAACAGAAACAGTAAGACTTCCAACCAGATGAAGTTAAATACCAGTAGGGTCTTCCAAAAGTAAGCAGTTTCAACTTTGTTATGTATGCACACATTTATATATACACACACACACACAAACAAGCAAACACACAGCTTCTGCATGGCAAAGCTGCCATGACTAAACTTCAGAGCTGTGAAGGCTAAACTTCATGAGCCAGACTGGAAAGTCCTCACCAGTTACAAATTTGCATTCTTTGTACCCACTCTAGTAGGAGGTTAAATAACTCCAGTTCAGCAGGATGTGCTCATACTCACCATTTGCTTGCTTAACATCACTCACTCCGATCGCTGGTAAGGCCATCCTTAGTTCCTCAGCTGCACAATTCTTCTCCATGATACAGCTCGATATATTTATGACTGGAGTAACTGACGCATCGACAAGCTCCACCATAGATTTGTAACTCCCTTTATCCAGGACTTTTACTGTGAACATTTTGTCTTTCACCAGTTGTTCCATAAAAGAAATAATTTCTGAGGTCCAGGATACTAATGGTGTCTTTATACCTAAAAAGTCACAGTATGAAAAGGTTCTGAGTACAGTCCAAGCCTCAACAGGATATGGAAAGATACAACAACACTGTTTAAAACAATAGATTAAGCAGCAGATATACCAAGTAATTCACCACCACTCCTCATGCTTGCTACAAGACTCCAAACCCAGTAATTTAGATTATTCTGAACTTTTGTAGTACTTGGCTTTAATAAAAATCTGATAAAGATCACACACATCTAGTCTATTACACAGAGAAGCATAAATTCAGATTTAATACTTCCTTAGTATGAATGTCTAAGAAGTGCCAGTCTTTTGGGTCTCATGAATACAGCCTACAATTTTGAACAACATTAACCATCTCTCAGCCAGTGTGTCTGCTACTATAAGCTTCTTCCTTCTTAAACATTTAATCTTTATGCTCCTAAATTCATTTCTAAAATGCAAGTTATAACCAGAGCTTTATGGTAACAGATTGGCAGAAGTTGCCTTCCAGAAAGACATATTTTAGGCAGCAGCAATCCTTGACTCTAATCAGGAAACATCTTACTAATCACTTTTTTCACACTCATGTTGTGTTTAGGACCTTTCCTTAGTCCTACAACACTCATTAGCAGCTACAGACATGATGATTTGCCCCAGAAGAGAGACCTCTTTAGTTCATATTCCATATGCATCAGTTCCATCCCTACATACAAGGGAAGCATTGTTTTATGTTTTCCTCCTAAGTAAGCAAGCTAGAACGCTGTTATGAACCTTACAAAAAAAACCTGAAAAGGTTAAATAGCAAGTATTATAAAGGAAACACAGACATCAAGTATTCTAAAGGAAGGGTACTGAAGCAAAGGGGTGGACTAACTCGCATAGTGATGGGAACAGAGAAAATAAACAATTTCCAACAGCAGGTTAAACAAGTACATCAAAACCAACAGGTGATGATCCTGGTTGAGACAGGAGGATGAATGTCAAAGCCATTCCAACTTGAGAGACTCCCCAAGCCTACGGAGAGGAGTCTTACCAGTTACCAGTAGTTTCACTAGATTTGCCTCAGGGTAGGGGGCCAGATACAATTCTGAACTTCAATATATAAAATGAAATTCTACCTTCCCCTCCAGTGCTGGAGCCACAACAGACTTAAGAATTCCACAAGTCCAGCAGGTGACTGAATTTTGTTCAGAACAAACACACGTGCAAAACCTAACAGGTATGTTAATGCAACAGTTTTCCAAACATACAACTGCAGGTCACTGGGTACACCAGGAAAGATCTGTCTTGTTTTTTAGATATGCCACAACGATTAAGAATTCTGGGAATGACACTTACTGTTATCTCCACCCTTCCTCATATTTCAATATAATATACTACAGATGCCTAACCCCACTTATTTTGCCTCTACTCAGTTTGAAACAGCTCATCATTTATTTCATACCTGCCAAGGAACATCTTATGGCTTGAGCTGGCAAGTCCACTAGTCTTAGAATTATAGGACGAAGTCTCGTCAGCGGAAGAACTTCAGAATTGCCATAGTCTATATAGGCCACCAAAACAGTATCCTCAGAAACATATGATAGAACAGCAGCACGATACCAAAGATTGTCTTCTAGAAAGGAACACACAGATGTTCATTGTACTTTCTCTTCAGTTCTGAGAAAAGAATGACTTTTTGGGCAGACCAATATAAAAATACATCAATCTTGACATAAACCAGCAGCATTACAGTTCACACCAACCTTCACAAAACCCTTATGGATGCAACATCTACCACCATCACTTCTTGTACAAGCCAAGTGCTGCAAACTCATTCCTTCCATAAAGACCCCCTCCACCTCACAAATATATATTGCAACAAAGAACTGACAATATTCTCTGATGTAGTGCTTAAGTTCGATGCAATTACACAAACAGCATCTCAGCTGACCACAGTGACATGCAATGCAAAGGCCACATAAAAGATACAATTTAAGTATTTTAATTCCATCTAAATATTTGAGAAATAGAAATACAAGTTTACTCAAGTTTATCAAGACATCTGAGGTACCAAACTGATAGCTTTCTCAAGCTAGGCACCTGAAATCAGTGCTCATTCAAATACCCAGACAACTTATTGGCAGTACTTGCTTTTTCTGAGTGTGCAAAAAAGCATTTATTTCAGCCTATCTGTTCAGTCATTTATTCAAAGCATCAAAACTACAGGAAATGGAAAGAAAAATGACCAGGAATATTTACCAATCACATAAAGAAGGTATAGCAGCAACATTTCTGAGCAGAAAAAAAGCATTAAAACAGCAATGTTTGAAGTTTGTTGGGTTTTTTTCTTGTTAAAAACTCGATGAAAAGGAGAATGATCTGTGAAGAACAGAGATTCACTTTCCTCCTACTGCACTCAGGCAAACAGGACTGCAGATACTAATAAATAAAAGGTATTTCTTTCATACAGACTTACCAATTCCTAGCACACAAAACTGCTTTATGCAGAATACCAGCCTATGTTTAGGCAGGATTCAATTCTGTCATGAGACTTGTAGAAACTCGACATCAATGATAACTGTCAGGTGGAAACTAAGTTATGAACTACCAGAATTCAGGACTACCAGGTCTTGGCTAAATAACATTTTGAGAAGTTGTTTATCAAAGCAGTACTGTTTCATATAATCCCACTTCTTCTGTCTATTTACTGAAGTCTAAAATTTCAAGTCTGTATTTATTTCTAGCCACAGGAAAAAGTGCTCACCAACATATAAAAAACCCAAATTTCTTCATGGTCTCTTAGAAAGATCCTTTATACAGAAATGAACCCAGTGTTAAGAGTTTGCTCAGTGAGGGGACCATTTTATGGTCTTTTTTTAAACTAGTATTTTATAGATATCACCATTTGCTATCAATATTTTTTTTAAAATCACTACCAACTGCTATCCACAGCGAAAACAAGAGACAAATAAAATAAACTCTATATGAAAGATTTCTAAACATAATTATAAAATGTGTTTAATTTTTGTAATAAAGTAGCATAAATTATGAGCCATATTTTCACTCCATTGTTACCTGTGAACTGGGCACAGCACACATTTCCAGAAGCAGGACGGAAAGATGGATTACTGGGAAGTTTGTCACAATATTCATTAAGAGATACTTGAAGCTCAGCAAGTTGACCTGATGTTAAAATACATAAGTTTTGGAACATACACTGTTTTGTAATTATTACAAAATCACACAAATTTTAAGTTCAAAGTCTGGAAGAACATCTTGTAGTATAATGGAGATCATTTCACATCATGTTTAACATAATACCAAAATAGTGATGAGATTAAGACTTTCAATCAGTAAGATCGAAGAGAGTCCTCACGCGGGTCTGAGGAATCACAGCAGTAAAGAGAACGGAGAGGGAAAGCCAGACACAGACTTTTTCAACACAGGAACAAAACTGAAGCTGGCAGGAATTGAAACCAAGCTAGTGGAGGCATGCTAGAAAGAAACCAAGGGAGACAGCTCTTCAAACAACAGGCAGATGATGAGTGTCACTTCTAGCCGAAGGACATGCCATGCTGTGAGCCTACCCAGACTTAAAAGGCTGCACAAGTACACAGAAGAGAAATCCACTGCAGGAGATACACCTGACCACATTCAGCTGCAAAAGCCCCTTTAGATGAAAGAAAACCCAAACAAACCAACAAACCACTGCTGGCTCAGCGCTAGGAGAACACATCCCATAAATTTACTCTGCTTTTATTCTCCCCAGGCACTGTGGGAGGCGCAGCACAAAGTCCCTGCAGCCTAGCCCTCTGGCCCACTATAGCATTACTTGAGGTCTTGTGTTTTACTGTATCACAAGACCATAAAGCAGGGTTTGAGCACTATTGTTTGGCCTTCTCATACTCAGATACTCTCCCCATACTATGTAACAAAGTTCAGTCCACACATCCAGCCTGTAAGGAAACACTTCTCTCCAGCAGCGAAGCAACAAAGCATTATAGGAATAAACAAAATAATTAGAAACTCACACATATTTCTGGAACATGTAAGAGCATACATGTAACATTAAATATCTGTGATACAAACTGACTTCAGATTTCTAAAATCCACACCACACCCACTGCCCACAAATTATCACCTTGCAGGTTAGTAATCGATATTAACAGCTAATGCTGCTGAAAACATTCCCCAACACCACCACGGCTCTTAACTGACCGAGGCGTGGCCTAATGCTACAGGGAATCACCATTTCAGGTCAAACTGCAAGACCAGCAACACCTCCCCCCAGTCACTCTCTACTGAAGACAAAACATCCATACCAGGCACCTTACATCCCGTTTTCAACGCTTCACTTACTGGCACCGTGCATCTGCTGACAGAAAAAGTCTTCTGGATTTTGAATGCAGGAAACCACACCAGAAAATTCATCTCCAATGCACACGGAGATACACTTTGCAACTGAATTAGCACAGTGCAACTCTTCATCTTCAGGTATTTTAAGAAGAAAAGAGTAAAAAGAAAAGAGGTTACAGATCAAAAGCTAGATGACTTTGAAATGTGCAACCTCACCAGCCAGGGTTCAGAGAGTTAAGAACTATGCAAAATTAAACTACAACATTTAAATAAGCTGAAGCAGTTTATTCTTTTTGCTGAGTCTTTGGACTTTGAAGGCTCCTGTCATATTATCCATGAAATTAACACATTATCATCACTAAAACCAACTACTTCATACTATTAAAAAGCATATGTGCTACTGTCACTAGTGACCTGAAGGAAGCTCCACTAGCTGATGGTTTTAAGCAGGAGGTGACGCTAGTGAACAGCCAGAATCATGCAACACTGGAGGATCTAAAATTCCCCAAGTTTTTACTCTCTCTTACTAAGAAGTTTGATTTGCTTGCTTACCTCTTTGAGAGTCTGCTCCTTTGGCATTAATTCCTGGAGTTAAATCAGACTTCATTTCTAAAGGTATTTTATCTAGGCAGTCTCCTAAAACACAGATGTAAGAAACAAAGCTATTTACTTTACAAGATAGTAATAATTCAATTTCACTCCAGAACCACCTTCTGAGCCTGACCTATATCCCTATCACAAGGTGAGCATGTTCTACTTACTTGTTGAGCACTTCATATGTTTACAATGCAAAATAAAAGTAGTTTCATAGTAACACAACTACTTGAGTTTTCTCCAGATATTCACAGCTCCAAGACTGTTGGTCTAAATAAAATGAGCAAAGCAGTAACAATCAACATTCATTTAGTGACTCATAGTCACTAAAAACTGTTGGCTGAAAACCTGATTACAGCTTTTCACACAAGGATTCACAACTTACCTCCGTATTTACAATACTGAGTATGGAATGATTTACCAAGACTTACAAAGAAATCTCGAGCTTCTAAGCTACTATAGATTCAATTTCAGATTCATGAAGCAGTAATCCCAGCTTTCAATGCAATTATGTTCAGTTGAGAACCCGAATACAGATGTTTAAGTTGACTGTAAGGTTGTGGAACAGATGCACGTAACGTTTCATGAATGCAGTGAGATTTTTGTGATTCTCTCTCCAAGAGGCTGGCAAGTTACACTGCTCTGCCATTAGAGTGCTGTAAAGCAACCAAATGTGAAACATGCCCAGCACAACCCTGAATTAGTTGAATTTACTCAGGACTAAGGTGAACCATCATTTTATAGATTGCAGAGACTATGACATGGAAATAAGCTTCCTGCACATCAGGGATTTTAGCAAGCCAAGAGGATCAGCCATCATTTCCTTCTGAGTTTCCGTGGGCTCCATATCAATGAAAAGACTATGCTCTTAGCACTATATTGTTCTTGCTCTGCAGCCAGAAAAAAACTCAAACAAAACAGCCCTCCAAATAATGGCAACAGACACATCTTCTCTGTATTGATCAGGTTCCACAACCAAAGCCACCCCCTCAGCTCAACTGAAAATCTGAATTGAGATCCCTCAGAAGTCAAGTGCTCTGCTTGTCTCTATCCACTGAGGCTTGGTAAGTTAGAAATGTAAACCTGCTTAGAGTAGATACAACAATATCAACTGGTTGTACTTTCTTTGGGATACTTTTTTAGTGAATGTGCATGAAATACAACAAGAGCTGGTAAAATCCTTAGTGAACTGGAAACTGACACTATCATTTTTAAAGTGTTAAGAATGCATGAGATAAAAGGAACAACATGGTCCCAAATTTGCACGCATCTATTAAAATGGAAAAACAAACAAGCTAATCCAGAGAACACTGAATTTATTACAATTCTACAGGAAAAGCAACCTTACTAAAATTTAAGGTTATTAAGTATAACAAGATACTTGAGGTACAGACATTTTAAAATGACTTCTATATGGAAAGGTGAAATAAAAGAAGCATTTAAAAAATTAAAAAAAAAATCAAGGGGCAGGCTGGGAGAATGACAAAAACGTAGAGAGCACAAGAAACTCTGTCTTCTTTTAAAGGTATTGGGCAGGGGTAGGGAGAGGGAAAGTAAACACAAAGACATTTATTGGGTTGTTTTTTTCTCCCCACACTACCAAGTACTTACCAAAATCTGTAAGAACAACATCTACAGCAAAACTCAACATCATTTCCTCCTGTAATATGTCAACAACAGTTACTGAACAGTGCTTTCCCATGAGTTGGGAGGACAAGCTGGCGATGCCCTCGTTCCATCCTTTTTCTTTTGGAACATAATTAGCAAAGGAACATTTAATGGCCTGGAAAGAATGACAGTTAGAACAAGAGGGGATAGGGGGTTGTTTGCCCCTTAGAAAAAGCGACTAAGATTAAACCACTCAGAAATATCACCTTTTATATAAAAGTTAAAGCTGCTATTGGAATTTGAAGTGCTATAAATTTAACTAACTACTTTACAAGAAAGTTAAGAATTAGGAAATTCAGTTCAAACTGTAAACTACATCTCCTCTGATTCTCCCACTATTTATGCTGTCTCATGAAAGGCATGGTTGTATCACACATGACATCTGACCACAGGTGCATGTCCTAACTTGCCCTCAGCAGTCACTGATGGCTTTACACCAAGATTCTAACTGCTCTAAAAATCTTTCATGGACCCAGCAGAAATTCACGTGAACAAGCTACAAAAGACTTGTAGCTTCCAACAGCCGCTAGTCACAGTTGTCACTGGTTGAAAGAACGCTTCTCTGTTCTTCTTTGTGCGTAGTTAAACCTGCTAGTTTAACTCACACATTAAAGTTAGACTATCTATTTTGTAATGGAAGACATTCACACAGCATGGCAATGAACTCAGACCAACAGCTGTCGTTACTCCAATCAAAGTTTGCCCAAACTACAACCAATTTTTCACTGCTGCATGAGACAAGATTAGAATACCTGCAGGCAGAATGCTACCCTCTAGCATAGAAGCGACACATGGACCTAACTGCCCTGCAGGGCTTTTTAAGGGCTCAGAACACAAGAATTCTGGGACTAGGAAGAAAAAAAGCCAGGCAGCCTTTCTCACTCCTACAGAATAGCTAGGGAACATTTCAGGTAAACCTTAGTGTAGCATAGCAGCTTTTATGCATCACTTTCACTGAACACAGAACACTGTGATAATGACAGCTACACTGAGACATGAGTTACACTCCTTTCTGAGATATTCATTTAAAGAACCTCAGCTACTGTTATGAAAATAGAACTCACACATGGAGGAAACAACAGTTCAATGTCTTTGTGCAGAGCTTTAATCCAGGAGAGTGGAATATTTTCCTCAGTTCCATAATCTATATAGAATACTTGTGCTTTCTTCTGCAGTATATCCACATCTTTTACCAGTGCTCTATTCCAAGTCTGTGTAGGAATAAGTGATAATGTTAGTAAGAACACAATCTATTTTGCTTTACTTCATCAGGTTTGTTTATCAACAAAGGCACTGGCCAATTCTGAAGCAACCCAAATGAACACAGCTGACTGAACTGTTGACTGCTGTGAAGGTAAAATTCTACTCCTATGGATGGTGGCTATCATACAGCAAATCAAGAATCTGCTAGCAACGGAGGAGCAAAAGGCGAAGAAATATAAAAAAGGGGAGGGAAGGGAAACAGGAACCAGATGTGGCTGTAGAAATGAAACCAGAAAAGTCAGGTAAGAAATGAAGTAAGAATAACTTCCTTAAATAAGCAGAGTCATATTCCAAATTGTTCTAACTACAGTAGTTTCAATTTGCTAACATGCACAACCTTCAAGCTCAAGTATGACAAAGAGCATCTACAGGGCTCGAGCACATAAACACACAGAAGTAAACTTTTTAGAGGGGGACGGGGGGAAATCAGTACCTTAAATTTGAGTTCCAGATGTTATAAAGTTAGTTACTACCACAATTCCACAACAATAAACTGATCTCTAATGAGTATCCTTCACTGGTAGAGACTTAAAAGCAAAACACGCAAAACATTATGAGCTCAAGGCAGAATGGTTATTTTACGGACAATCAGATGTTACCTGATCCAAAGAACACCTTGCAACACAAATTTCCCCTTTGATCGCAATATATTCCTTCTGAATGATTGTGTTAGCATAACAGTCTTGAAGTTTCACAGAAAGTTTAGTGATCTGGTCCAAGACTTCTGGAGAACTCATCTGTATATAAAATTCATTTGGACTCCTGAACTCTGTTACTGTACCCTAAAGAAAAAAAGTCACAGTAGATTGTAATTATGGAAGAACAACCCACAGTATATTATTCAGAACCAGTGTTCACTTCAATAAATGCATTTCACTATATATTTCAATATGTTATTTTGTTTTGAATCTAGCAGTAATTAACTGCAGGGAACAAAACCACTGATGTTTACTTTCACAGAAATAATCTCCCCCACTTTACCCTTTCCAGCTCCACTTGCATTTACTCATCTTTATAAAAACAAAGGAATTTTACACGTGCACAAAATGAGACCAAGAGCTGAGGTGACACACAGCTATATATGCTTAATAAAGTTTCAACTGCGACCTGACAAAGCATCGCAGGATTCTTCCAAAATAAAAGTACCTGTACTTCTGTAGCTTTTTTGATCCCTAGAGGCTGGAGATCTGAAAGCTTCATTTTCTTGATGTGCTCTTCTCTCTCAAGAGAATCCACAGAAGTTGAATTACCCTATTTAAAACAGCTACGAGTTATGTTTAAACTGGAGTTGTTTAGCTGTAGCTCCTTGTAACAAACAAACAAAAAAATAACTTTTTATCATTTCAAGAAGCATGTAAAAAGAGTCCTGTTGCTGACTTTCAATAAGAAGTCTTACAGACTTTATGCTACTCTTGAAAATAACTTAAAACATTATCACAGAGATATACTGAAGAGACAATGAAAAACAAGTGCTGAAGCATTCACCTCTTCCTTTCACACCCGTTTTACAGGACAACTCAGCTACATTTCCTGCATGCGATGCCCTCATAAGTAAGAGGAACTGAATTCCATCTGCTTCCTTGTAGCCTTAACACCACAGAGTAGATTATAGCTACTGCTTTAACTGCAGACATCCATTCTTTAAGAAGTCTAAACATTTAGTGTGACCTTCCTAATGCATACCATCCAAAAAAAACATTCGAAAAACAATCTTGCATGCATTGTTAGGGAAAACTTCTTTTACATTTGGATCAACATACTGCAGGCAATGCACAATGACCAAATTTACTGTTACAACTGACAAATTAATTGTTTAATTACAACAAAGATCCTTCTAGAGGATTTTCCATAAAAACACATCTCACAGTACCATAGCAAAACACATTAAAGATTGTTCAATGTGCAATATAAGTTCTCTTTCTTCTGCAGAACTTGCTCAAGATTCAGATGAACCAGGGAAAAATAAAACCTTCTGTTATTTCAAAATACATTTGAGACAAATTGTTTATTCATACTGTATGGCCTCTTGATATAAAAGTCCCTCACTATCAGCTGATTGGTTTTACTAAAATACCATCACAAGTGCAAACAGCAGAAAGTTTTCAGGATGAACTAACAGAAGTCTCATGACCCAAAATGAAACCCCCTTTTGAATCCCTTCAGAGAGTTAAACAGATGAATGAGCTACTTCAAAGAAGCGTATGACAAAGGAGCTCTCTCGCACAGTGCAAACATGAGGCCAGTTGGAGGCCTGCACATTCACTCGCTTTCATAAATATCATCCCAAGAAACCATGAAAACAGCAGAATGATCTCCTGCAGAAGAGTTCACAGGAAAACTACAGGAACTGTTTAGCTGAAAGTAAGATCAAGAGAGGTTTCAAAACACTACAAAAGAGAACTGTGTCACGTTTAATTCCTGCTACAGCAAAGAAACAAAAGCTTATCTGCATCTGTTGCTATAGGATACTACATTAAATGTATTTCTCAAATAATTTACAAGGCTCCAAGCATCACTTTGTGATCTACACAGGAAACAAGACAACAGCAGAATTTTTCCGAACTGGACAAGCTACATCTGTGTCCTTCCTAAAATGTTTCTTCAGCATCATCATACATGTCTTGATTTTTAGCTTTTTCACAAATGTTTTTTCAAATAAAAACCAAGTTGTCTGATAGTGTTGCTAAGAGCTCTAGAAGTAACATATTTTTGAATGCCCCTCTCAGTAACTTTTCATTTGAAGCACTGATCTTTCTAAAAGGAGTAGATGATAATATTAAGTTAAGCATATTGCAACTACTTCACAGCAAATCCATTCAAGACATACTGAAAATCGTATTCAATACCTTAAGATAAACTCTGTTCTCGGTTTTAGTGGGTAACTTGCCTCCATTGTTATTACTTACACTGTAATTAAAAAAAAAAGTTAATTTTGAAGAACCAAAGACAGACAAGTAGCATTTGTAACACCTATTTGCAAATAAAACAAAAAGGCTGTGTTTACAGTATGTGGTTTTTGTCAACACTTATTCCTCCTCCAAGAAAATGCAAAATGGTAAATTTGTTAGTGCCCTGTCATACAACACTTGGTGTGTTTTTCCTGATGCTGTCAACAAAAATGAAATTAGTTCTGATTAAAATGGAAAATGTTGTGGAGTTCTGCTAACACTGTAATCCCAAGCAAACTATAAAAACTCTAAAATTGCAAAAAAAAAAGCAATGTTGCTATTTCAGTTGAATACAGAAGTAATACCCAGGTAACACATATGCCAGATTGTCTCCATGTCCACCTCACCCAGCCACTGTAGCAGAATTTGTGCAGAATAAAAATATCTCTTGTAAACTTTGATTATGGACACCTGGTTGCAGATCCACCAATCACTCCCCTCAACTGTTCCAAAGCCAGCCAGACAATTTGTACTGTGTCATAACTTAATGGTGCTTCCTTTAATTGAAACAGATTAGGGAGTGATCTCTTGAGCATCTGAACTAGCATGTCAAAAAGCAGTAATGAGCAACTAGAGAATGGCCTGGCTGAGACAACTTCTAATTGCAGCTGTGCTCATCAAAGATAAAATATCCATGAAGCTCACTGAAGTTACAGTTAGGTTCGAAGGGTCTCTCTTCAGAGACTGCCAAATGCAATCCATGCTGCTGCTGAAAAGCACAGCCTTATTTCTTGTCCCCTCCCTGCATCATCAACAGCAGTAACAGAGTCATGCAATAAGCTGGTTTTCTTAGTGTATGCTCACATAGTTCCAACACAAGTAAAAACAACACTTCTGCTTTAAGTCACACTGCAGAACACCTGAAGAACTCCAACAGTATCTTTCAAATCACCCCTCTAAAGCAGCAGAGCAGAGCAGAGCTTTCTGACAAGTATGAGATAACACAGTGCTAGCCTAAGAATAAGTGACATATTTTACTGTAATAGTGCCTTTACATGGTCAGTTGTTTTGGGAGGGATACTGTATTTCTGTGAAGATTATTTGGCAGAACTTTTAAGAAACTTACTTCTGTTTAACTGGCTCACATACAACACTATGAGCTGGCCAATCTTTCTTCTGACAATCTACAGAGCAATAGCAAATTTGCTTACATTGGGAACATCTGAAGGATCCTTAAAAAAAAAGTCAGAGAGAAACATCTCTATCAGAAGAGACAACAGCTGTTAAGATACAGACTTCATGTATCATGTGATAACTGCTTTACGAGATGGTTCCCCTACAGTTCTATGCACATACAAACAGGTATTTGTATTCACAGAGCTACCAGACGTTACTACTCCCAATGTCCCAAATTCTTTCTATATTTAAGAAGGAAAAAAACCCCAATTTTTCATTAAGAAGATGCTCCCTTCTTTCTGTAACTCCAACTATGTTCTGAATAGCCACTATACTTCCATCTGAGAGACACATCCATTTCAAAACATTTCTAAGCAAACCTTCTGATCTGGTTTCACTGATAAACGTATTATGCATCACAGACTACAGGACAACAGGCACTCACCAGTCATACCACAATGATGGCAAGTCTTCATTTGAGGGGATGATATTAATGAACTAAAGAGACTCTTATCATAGCCAATAGAGAAAATATTTGCCGAGGAATATTGCAATTTCTTTGGCTTCTCATGAATCAAATCAGAACGCGACACCTGTGGAAGAAAAAGTTTAGCTAATGCTTACCAGAAAAACACTGCCCATTAGGGTAGAAATATTCTAATATACCAATATGTGATGACAAAAAAAGTCAAAATTTCAAAGTTCTGGAAAGAGTAATACATGCTTATCATTTCTGCTATCTAGAAATGCTCAGAATGGGGCAATTATAAAGTGCAGTAACTCACAGTATTTCTTTTGTCAGCTGCTGCTGTCAACACCAAGTTCCCTCTCTCAGTTATGCCTTCCACAGAACTTCCTAGAAGCAGAAGTATTTGCAAAGGGTCTGATTAACAACGCTAATGCATGCCTATATTATGGAATATTTGCAGGAGTCACAAGGCTCTTATCTACTCCTACTATTCTGCTGGCATGTTTGAGCAAATGCTGATGCTAGGACCATGACACGCTCTGGAAATCACTTCTTGTTATTACTCTGATACTACTTTTATTCAAAACTACCATCAGTATTATCATTAAAGCAACAGTTTCACTGCTTTATGCTTATCACTCAACATAAGTCCTCTATTCATAAACTTGTTTCAAATAAAATTGTTCACCAGGAACAAATATTTACAGAATTTCCAGTACCTACAGGGCAGAAATTCAGAACAGGCAATTTTACAGTAGCTGAAACAGTACAAGTTTCTTTCAGTACTGTTGAACATCTGGTCTATGTTAAGTTCACACTTATGCATAGTTCTATCACATCAGCAAGTATTCAGAAACAAAATACTCTGAAACAAGATATTTTGACTTTCCAATGACCACCTTATAAATCTTGTGGTCCTTCCAGTGAGTTTATTATCAAACAACTCTTACAAGGCAATCATTCAGCTCAGCCTGCATACCAATACACTAGGAACTATGTTTTATAAGTGAGCAACTCATTTACCTACAAAAAAATTATTTAAGTTGTAGAGTACAAATGCTATTCTGAGCTTGTTCCAGTCTGTCAGGCTTATCAGCCCAAGTTCTCCACTGAGCCAGCATAAAGCTTATGTGGCCTTTTTTCCCCACCTCGAAGCAAGTTAATCTTGTAAACTTTCCTTCAACTAGAAGTCTTGCCTAACATGCAATCAAATTTTATGAACAGTCCAGACCCAAGATGGCTGCATATCAAGCTATCTCAGAATAAAGTCTCTTCTTCCTTGCCATATGGAGTAAAAGAGAACAGGGATCAGACAGTACTCAGGCACTGATGAAGACAAAAAACATTGCTGAATGGACTCCAACTCCCGCTGCACGTATCTGTGCCAAATTCCCCAGTACTCCAATTATCCTGTTTTTTTCAATTATATAAGACATTCCAGCCCACACAAGTTTGGATAATTAGTAGTTAGCTATATTTATAAGCTATACTCAAACTGATGATGCTTATCAATAATCAAGCATATACACAATTACAGAACAACAAAGTCAAGATACCTTTGTTAAGCTTCGGACAAAGTCTCCATTTTATTGCACTTGTGCTGCAGTTACAACTTTGTGTACTGTTTCTACACTTGGCAAAAAAGCCTCTCTATCATTTGTTTACAGAATACCGATTTGTGTTAGATATTTCAGAAATTCAGCCTCAAAACTGAGTTTTTCAAGAGGCAGGCTGGCACTTGCAATTCTATTGCTTCAACCTCCACCTACAACTTTATTACCTTTGCCCTCCATGTGAAGCGGTTCTGCCATCATGTAAACGTTCACGTCAGAGTATGACGAGAACTGGCTGTATGATGAAAGCTGGCTGTATGACGAAAGATGGCTGTAGGCCAGGTAACTACAAAAGCACGGATTTGAAAATTAATTCAGGCAGGCACACAAATTAAATATTAGCTACTTTTAAGTCATGTTCTGACGTTATATTTAAGCATCAGTTTTGGAAGGCTAATTGTCTTACTATTTCTTTAATTTGTACAGTAAGAAGCAAAATGCTTCCTGCACTAAAGATCTCAACAATGACCACTCCAGACTAAAAAAAAAAAAAAAAAAAAAAAAAAGGCAAGTCTTTTATGAGATGAGAGCACTGAGGAGAAGAAGAAGCTGTCACAACCTGCACTTTAAGTTCACTGGACTCACGAGGGACCCATCTCTCTTGAGAAGCTTTTGTTCTAGTTCAGGTAAGTCACCCCTCCAGTGATGCACAAGCTCCTCTCATCGGCTCCTGAGGATGAGGAGCCCAGCCAGGGCGAAGGCCCAAAGCCCTGGGACAATAACCTGCTCCTGAGCAGGCAGAGCCATGGCCTGAGGGGAAACCACCATGCCAGGCTCTGCCAAAATGAACTTTTGGCACCTGCTTGCCCAATGTTAACAGACAATATAATTATTTTAAATATAAAAATACTCTCTTGCTATATTATATAGGAGAAACCAAATTAAAATGAACTTGTAAATAAAGCAGAACAGCTTTTGGGCACATGAATTGACACCGCCATCACTCAACCAGAAACGAGCTTTCACAACTGCAACAGAGCAGTATCGGTACATGCTACTGGAATTAACTCCGAATAAAAGGGAATATCCCCACCTCACAGCCTCCAGCCACGGCTCACCCAGCACAGGCCCAGCCCACCAGGCCCGCGCTGCCCCGAGCTCCCTCCCGAGCTCCCTCCCGAGCTTCCTCAGAGCAGCGCTCGCCCCGGGGCGCCCACCCCACAGCTGGGCCGGCCCCTCACTCGAGGGCCGACGGCGGCTGGAGAGAAAGCACCGGCCCTCGGAGGGGAAAGACAGCCCCTGACGGCTCCCGACCGTTCCCTCCGGTTCCCTCCTCACCGTCGCACTCGCGCCTCTCCGCCGGGAGCCCGCTGCGCGCGGCGGCACGTAGATGGGCGGGGCGGGGGCACGGGCACGTGCTGCCCGGCCGGCCGATCGGCGCCGGCGGGATCGGGCGCGAGCCGCCGCCTGCCGCTCCCCGGCTCTGCCGCCATTTTCCCCTGACAGGAGCGGCCGCCGGGCCCCGGGCGTGGCGTGCTTTGGGCGTCACATGGAGCCGGTACCCGTGGGGTTGAACGACACGAGCAGGGACTGAGGAGACCTACCCCGCTGTGCAGAGGGTGTCGGGCCCCCTCAGCGGGTGGGTGGGCACCATGATTGGCACCTCCTCATCAGTGTCACGCTGGCCATGTCACCCATCTGTGCTTGAGAGCTAAGGCTGTGTGGGTTTCACTTCAACTATGGTGTGGTTGTCTGGCCAAAAACGTGTTACTCATAAATTGTATTACAGCTGGCATGTTGCAAGCGATGGCTTTTATTTTATTGCTCAAAAGCAGGACTGATTTTCTCTGTCTTCAGGAAAATTCCGTAAGAGACAGTGAAACATCCATGGTTGCACTAGTAACCCCAAGTGTTCCTTGCTGTGCTGCTCTTAGCGACATGAACAAGATGAAAGAGTTAAGAGTTACAAAATACTTGCTACAGAGAGCAATGGGTAGCACTGTCCTTTGCTCTCATTTTCAGAAAAACCTACGAGTTCCACTCACAGCTCTGCCTGTGTTGCTGCTTTCTGTAATTTCTCCAATAAAATGAAAACTCTCTCAGGACATCAGTTAGACAACCTTGTTTCATACAAACTGAAAAGGTGACTGTAAAATCTGTGCCAGAATTATGACATTTGACACATCAAATTGATAGATTTTCATTTTAAAATATTTGAATTTTGCCCGGGAGCCTAGAAAATGTATCACTTCAACTCACATGTCCAATGTATTCCCTGCTTTTATTTGTCCTTTCTCCTCTTTCTTTTCTATACAAGATGTTTTCCCCTTCTTTTTCTTTTTCTTTTATTTTTTGTTTCCCATCGTCATGTCTCAATCTACAATGGAAAACATACTTCATCCTCAACACTGCTGTGGTTATGCTACTGCTTAGATGTGCTCTCAGGTGTTCCTAGTGCTGTACAGTTAAACTTTCACCAAAAATAAATGAATCTGGTCTCTCTTAGTGCCTACATTGTTGAACTTAAAGTGTATAAAATCAGTGATGGATTTTATTCTTACGCATGCTATGGAGCAGGGAATAATTAACTCTGTTCACAGAGGAGGAGCTGAACCACAGCTATTTTGCCTTTAAAATAATTTGCAGTCTGGCTGTGATGGTATTTCAGTCTAAATCTTCTGTGTTTAACTAGGATCCTGTCAGCCAAACTATTGTTATCAAAAGAAAAAGGAACAACACATCAAAGGTTTGCTGAGTTTTTTCCTAGGTGGTTTAGACAATTGCCTGCCAAAGTCAGAGGAAAAACTCTTCCTGGCCCCAATGAACCTCAGCTGTGATCTGAGTAGAAGATGACTGTATGGGAGGCTGCTCTGAAAGCAGGAGGAGAAATTAGGTAGGATTAGGTGAGATTTCAGGAAATCCATCTGCCAAATTGCCCAGCGTTGCATGTCAGAGGAGGCACAGTTGCACACAGGAGGTTGCAGGGAGACGGGGCAATTACGATCATGCAGCCTCCATTACCTCCCTGCACCTTGTTCCTCTATCTGCAAGATTAGCCCAATAATCCTCGTGCCTACGAAACACTAAAACCAGTGAGACATTAAGAAATGGTTTTTCTGTTGTTCAAACCTCTCAACCCTCCCTCCCACCCAAATGTAGACAATTTTTACATCTTAAAATATCTACATTTCTAGTACATTGAGCTGGCTAGCCATTTTGATCCCCAAGGACTGCTGAATCAAAACAACACTGCCAATCTGAACAGTCTTTTGAAATGACACTAATTAACACTATAGACTGTGTTGGAAGTATATTGACAGGATGCAATGAAAAGGAAAATCAAGTATCCCACTGGAGACAGAATGTTATCAGCATGTGAACTGGCACAAAGTTTTCTTGCAGTTAGAAATTTCTAAGAATGATTGAGCCAGGGCAAATGTTGTTTTCATTGTTTTGGTTTTTTAAGTATCAGACTTTCCATGCCTCAGGATACTGCAACAAGAAAAGGCAGGAAATGACAGCAGTAAAATTAATTCTAAAAAGAAAAAATAACAGGTCTGGCTGCAACGGTGAAAAAAGATAAATGTGAAGGAGTGTCAGAGGTAACTGGGGAGAGTGCTGTTAGCATGGAGGCTGAGCAGGAGCAACATCACAGGAGCAACATCACAGGAGCTGCAGGAGGTTGATGTGGCTTTCCTGCAATTTTTAGTGAGAGCTTTGGGCTTGCCTGCATGTAGGTTCTGTAATAACTGTACCAGCGTGTCATTAGCACTAATTTGTAAGATCTAAGTGCCTAGGATCTAGCTGGGACACCACTGTGCTGCATACTGAACAAAGGATAGTCAAACAACATACAATGAAAACATGTTTTCCCAGGTCTGTCTTACTCCGAGTACTTGTATACTCACAGTCACACTTAGGATTTATACTGTGCATAGATTAGACACGATGGTGGTGGCAAGGCCTTGGCACCAGGACTGCAGCTGCAGCAGTGCTGCTGTCCCTACCTGACCCAGGGAGGGAAGAAGAGGCTCTGAGAGCTGTGTGGATGAGGCTCCCCGAAGACCCCTGGCAAACCATGCTTGCTTAGAATAAAATAGTTAGACAATGAAAGCGATTGCTAATGAAGAAGATAATAACTCTTCATGTAATCTTGCCATGATGTGAAATGCAGGAATCAAATCAGTCCGCACTAATTACATTATAACAGACCAGCCTGCTGACGAATGCAGAGGATGGGAGTCAGGCAACCTGGACTCTGCTCCCAGCTCCTCCCCAGCAACGCCTGCTGTGGCCCTCGGTGCCAGCAGTGCCCGGGGAGCGTGGGTGCTCAGCACATCTGCTGTCTCAGCCATCTCGTTGTTCTCCCTTAAAGTGGAGTTGCTAACACTTTTTCAGTTGAAGGAGGAAGCATAGGATTATTAGCCCTTCCAGTGGGCAAAGCTATAAAAATGCTATGTATAATTAGCAAACATCACCTGGAAATTGAGCAATTACATGAACACTTACTTTTCTTTTTCTTACAGAACAAAATGTGAGCTGAAAGGCAGAACTACAACCTTTTGAAAACGTGGGCCAAATTCTGCCTCTGCAATGCAGAGCTCGTGTCTGCAGCAGAAGAGAAAGCTGTTGTGTATGACTGTCTGTATTTCAGATGATAAGTTCTCTCACTCAGAAATTGTCTTCCTCAGCATTTGTGCATGCCAAATGAGTGATGTGCCTGGCTAATTAAGAGATGCAGTAATTCAGTCATTCTTATTTAATATGAATGCAGACAGTTTGGGGAAGGGGCTCTCTCAATATCCTGTCATTATAATTCCCCAAGTATCTGTGCTGTCTCCTAGGGATAAGATACTGTTTAAAATTTGGCTGAGCATCAGTGCTGGGACTAGAGCTGTGGGAAACCCAGCTGAGTAAAAAAAAAAAAAAATCTTTTTGCCTGCTGCCTTTAAGGAAGAAATCCACTAATCAAGCTCAATTTTCTTAATCTGATTTCACTCCTGCTGAAAAAAATGTGCAGAATAAAAGGTGAAAATCAGCTGAAATTCTGCAAGGTCTGATGGGATGTACTAAGCCACATGTGGTTAATGTCAGTGGGACTGCAGACAAAATGTACAGCAAAGCAGAAATCTTAGAAGGACTGGGGCCGAAGTACACTGGTGTGGTGTCTCTGCAGTTGCCTTGAAATAACTGCAAGAGAAGACCAAAGAAGAAGCGTTTGGGCACTGAAGTGCCTGTGGTACAGAGCAGCCAGGCTGGGTGAACTTTGCTGCTCAGCTGCAGCAGAGGAGTAGGAGTGGCAAGAAGCATTTCTGAAAGCAAAGCTTAGACTTGGGCTGCATGGCAATTAGCAAGTGAGTGTTGCATGGCACTGCTTTCTGAAAATGGACAATTTTTCCTTATCTCTATTCCACACCTATTTTTTAAGTGTATTTTTAGCAAGATGGAATGCACAGCATATTATGACAAAGCAATGGCTAAATTTTTGCCTTCAAAATATTACTTGGAAGTTAAAGCTGAGGCCACGAGTTCTCTCTGCAATTTACTCTAATATATACTTTCACCTAAATATTTTTTTTAAAGATATATGCCTTCATCTGACTCCTTCACTGCTTTAGAGGTGATGCTTAGGATATTAATGTTTAATTATCTGAAGCAGTATTATCTTTCCCAAAATAATCAAAATGCAAAAGTTTATGGTTAAGAGCTCTGAATGGTTTGCAGATTGGTTTTCTCTAAGATGCCAGCATTGTTTTTAACGATGGGTAAAAAAGTTTCAAGGGAGCATTTTCTAGGACCCCAAAATATGCCTTTGTGATTTCTGAAATTCCAATTACCTGGAAAGAATAAGGAAAAAAATAACTTGATCTGAAATAACTCCCAATTAATGCTTGTGAGTAAACTTATGCAGCACGTTCTATTTCCAAAGTCACCTAAGGTATGAACTGAAGAAATCATTGCTGAGTTTTACAGGTATAAAGCATATAGGTATGTGTATATGTATGTAAATTAGCCAAAATAAAGGAGCAACCTCATCTAATGTCAGAGTTAGCTCTGCTGTGAGCAGAGTGTTGGACTAGGTACACTCTTGAGGTCTCTTCCAACCCAAATTATTCCATGATTTTAACTTGCTGTTCAATTGTTATTTTTAAGAAGTTCCTGCAGGAAAGATGCCACTACTTACTTTATCTGTTCTAGTATAGTAAATACAACTATTTTCACTTAAAGCTTGTCTGCTAAGGTAGTTTTTTCAACTTATTTTTTATTAAATAAAATCGCATTTTAGTACTCTGGATTCCAAAAAGCTTTGTGTTCCACAGGGAAATTGCTGCTCCCAGCACTGAAACGTACTCCAGATTTGTAATGCTCAGCAAATTTTTCGCATTTTTTTTTTCTTTACTCCATCAGCACAGGGAATGAAGTACCCGCGGCTTTCACTGAAGCTGGGCTGTGTTTATTGACATCACTGGATTTACTCCCACGTGGCGTGTGGGTGCAGAGGCTTCTGACATCGTGTGTAGGGGTTGGTTCTGGAAAACCGAGATGCCGTTTACTTGGGGACAAAGAGCCTCTATTAGTCATTCCTTGTTAACCAGTCTCGCAAAAAAGAGGTGTCTTTGTGACCATCTCTAAAAGCTGTTGGGGTGGAGAAGTCCTACAGAGAAGTTTCTCAGGGCTGCAGTCTTGGGTAGCACCATGAAATGCTTGACACGAAATCCCTTCTCTAGAAAGGCTGTAATGGATGCCTAAGTAAGATGAGATAAAAATTAAGCCTCTGCTGGTTGAAATAATATTTATACACCTGCTCTGATTTACCTAACGCGTGAAATTCAGCGGCTCCAGCTCCTGCAGCGGTCAGCAGCCTCCGCTCACCTCTGGGTCCGTGCCCTCCCCTGGCTGCTGCCGGCTTTGGGCAGGGAGCGGGTGCGCAGCGGCGGTGCGCGGGGAGAGAGGAGCGGCCGGCCGTCACTGCGGGCTGCCCGGGACCGTGTGTCCGCCTCTGGGCTACCTCTGGCCGCGGCCGTGTCCCAGCCTCTCTGGCCCCCTGCTCCAGTGCCTCACCGCCCACACGGGAAGCTCCCTCTCCGGGGACAGCGAGGCTGAGACCGCCAGGAAAAGCGTTTGTACGGGAGGCTGCCGGGAACGGCCGGCCTGAAGGGCAGGGCGGGCCCGCCAGCCCCGGCCCCGCGGGGGCTGAGCCCGCCCGCCCGGCCGGGCCCGAAGGCGGTGCGGGCCCCACCCACCTCACTCCCGGCCCCGCCCGCCTCCCCCGACCCCGCCCGCCTCCCCCGGCCCCGCCCGCCTCCCCCGCCTCCCCCGCCTCCCCCGGCCCCGCCCACCTCACTCCCGACCCCGCCCACCTCACTTCCGGCCCCTCTCCCGGCCCCGCCCACTGCGGGCAGGCCGCCGGGATGGCCACGCCTCCACCACGCCCCCCGTTCCCGGACCGGAGCACCGCCCGCCGCCGCCATCTTTGTTGATGTGTCAGCTCGCCGGGACGGCGGCGGGGTGAATCGAACCGTCGCCATGGGGGAGCTGCTGCTCTCCCTGCCGGACTCGTAGCGAGCGGGTGAGGGGCCGCGCTGGGCCGGGCCGCGGAGAGGGAGGGGCGGGCGGGAGGGAAGGCGGGCTGGGGAGTGGGTCCTGGCAGCCCGTGCCCCTCGGCCCCGCAGGCGCTCCCGGGCTCCCGGAGGGGCTGGCGCGGGGGCAGCCGCGACCGAGGGGGCCGGACCGGGGCGAGGCGGGACGGCTCGGCGCTTCCCGGCGGGCTCGGGGAGGGGGCGGTGGTGCCGGCGATGCCAGTGAGCCGCTTGGGCCGCCTCCCGCGGCACGCCAGAGTCAGCGGGCGATGCACCCCGGGGGGGGACGGGGCCGCGCCGGCCTCGCGGAGGTGGCGGGGGCGGAGGGCGGCTTCTCCCGGCTGTGCTCGCGCCGCGGCGGCCGCTGCCGGGGATCTGCCTGTGCGGGTGGGGGCACTGGGCTGGCAACGGCCGCGCCAGGTCGGTGGGTGAGGGTCGGGTGAGGGTCAGGTGAGGGTCAGGTTCGGCAGGGAGGAGCAGGGCGAGGTGACATGAGGTCCGGGGGGTGAGTCCGGCCCTCGCAGCGCCTTCTGAGTCGGGACCTCCCGAGCCGGTAGCTCCAGCTCCTGGGCTGCCTCGTAGTCTCTTTGTTTCTTGAAGCTTTCTTCTCTACCTTACTAATTAGGTTGTCCTGTTTCATAGGTTGTGTGTTGATTTGTGGTTAAATAATTGGATAACAAACCCAGCAACTGTTACACCGGTATGAAGGTTGTTTTTTAGGGGCAGCTGCGGTGTTGCGGTAGAGTATGTGTCCTTGTTTTTGCAGATGATATTTGCAAAAGCCGCTTGCCCTTCTAGGTTTGAAAGCAGGAAGCTTTACTGCAAATTCAGCGAGATGATTATGATGTAGGCTCACGGATTTTGGCTCTTGTCCTGGAAAAAAGTCTGCACAGGTGAGTCTGATACGTGTGTACTTCCAGTGAGACTCTGTGCAGACCAGGAGAGGATCTCTTGCAGAATTTAAATCTCTCTGTAAGATTAGACATGCGGTACTCTGGCTTTATTGTTGGTTTGCTTTATCTTGTAAAACTGCTTTTTGGAAGTTAAATGGTTGCAAGCAGAATCCACTAAAACGTGAGCAGTGTCCTGGTGTGTTTTGTTGTATAAGGAACTATTGAAACAGTAGGAGCCACAGCTGCGTTCCTGTATTGAGGAGGAAATGTAGTCACTGACTGCTATGAACGCTTGTGTTGCCATCGGCTTTAGGAGGAGATGGTTAACCTCTAGAATGATGAGAAGCTGAAAGTCTGAAGGTGTTCCAAGAGGCTGTCAATTTGAAATGTCATCCATTTTATAAGGAAAAAAAAATAAACGTTCTGTATTGCCTTTGAGTCCTCTTGTTTTTCTGAAATTCTTATTCATTCTCGACTTGGCTTTAAAACAATCTTTTCTCTTGTTTTATGAAACTTAATTTAGGCATCTTGACAGATGTTTGTTGGTATTGTGAAGTTCACTATTTCAAAGTGTGGAGAAAAAGACTGAAGAACCAAATACCAAGAGTGGTTTCTATGGTCCTAATTAGCAGCTATGTTGCTTATCACTGCCTGAGGCTAATATTGAATTTCCTAAAGCTGGCTTTTTAAAGAGCTATGGAAAAACAAACAAACAAAAACCCAAATGCTTTTCTGGGTTTAATAGTGTTATTAGACAGGAGAGATAAGTTAAATCAGTATTCTGCAATTTTTGTTAACCTGTGGGCTCCAGTAGGCCATATCCTGTATTTAGTTTTGGGTTGGCTCGTTCTGAACGTTTTTTCCTGTTGCCAAAAGTAATACTGGAAAGCCTTATGGATAATTCTTATCTTCAAGTCGTAGACCAAGACCCCACTGCCTCAAACTGAGGGTGAAAAAAAAAATATCATCAGAAACAAATTGATATCAGAATAGAGGAGAAAATCATGACCCTAATTTGAAGTACATGGAACACTGATTTTTTTAATGTCGTAATATTGTATGTAATATTACCTCTTACATTAATTAGCAGAAGTCAGTCTTCTGTAGAGCTTATACTTGACTCATTCAGATCCTTAAAGAATTGAAGTTTTTTGCTTGTTTATTTCCAGGGATACTGGACAAAACCTGTAGGAAAATCAGATTTGAAAACAGTAGAGCCTTACCATCCCCATGAATGGTGTTTCTCAGTATGCAGTGGTCAGGCAGGCAGTGGTGTCATGGTTGGAATTTTACAACCCTGTTATGTGTTCTGGAAACAACATTTGAAAACAGCCATTGATAGCAAATATGCTGGTCTCTTCAATGCCAAATAAGCAAAGACTCTTATCTTACCAGTACCAACACGGGGACACTACAGTGTTGTAAGAAGGTCTGACAGTGCTCTAACTTTTATTGTGTTATGACCCAGTTACAGGTAGAGAAGACCTGGCATAGAATGGATGCTTTGTCCAGATTGTGAACTCAATCATAATTTCTTCCCCTCCCTTAAAACATTCTTCTTTGCACAGATGATGTCAGTGTCAGAACGTGAATGCAGACCAGGCAGTGATGGTGACTGACTGGCTGGTACTGGGTTGTTGTAGGCAGAGTTGAAGGCATGATGCTAAAATCTGAAAGGCTGCAGTAGTGATGTTGCTGGTGTTGCAATGGTTATTGAAGGAGGGACTGGTTTTCTTTACTTGGAAGACTAAGAGTTGTTCTGTGCTGAAGATGGTCTGCTAACAGAAGATTACAAGTCTGTGTGTAAACCCTTAAGTATCCAAGTCTCATCTGAAGTTCACTGTAAAAGGATGCTCTTGCCAGTATATTGTTTTTCTCCGAGACGTGAGCTTCCAACCTTGGCACCGGTATGACAAAAAATAACACTCTGGAGGTGTACCCCATGACTTGTGCTGTGATGGGAACAAATCCAGTCCCATTTGTTAAACCTTAACTGATGAACTTTCTTTTGGAGTTGTACTGTTACTTGACTCAGTATGTGGAGTTAATATGACCATAATATTAACCACTTGCATGACATTGGTAGCAAACCTGGTGATGCCTTGAAGGAGTCAGTATAATATTGCTCAACTACCTAACTTGTGACATAAGCAAAGAAAAGCAGAGATAAAGTTTGAGTAGACCTTGTCTTCTAAAGTACTTGACTCATGTTAAAAGAATGGATGGAAATGCTGAGCTTTGCACCTTGGCACTGCCTTGGGGCTGTGCAATCTCTGTTTATATAAAGTCAGATTAAAAAAAGAAAAAAAATAATTGCAGTTAAGTATTAAACTGATAAAACCAAGGAAATCCCGGGACTACGCACTGAGTGTATGCACTGTTCTGCTCCCCTCCCTTCAAGAATATGCATCAAAGCAAGTCTTTGTGTGAGCTGAATCAGGGAGCTGTGTCAAGTTATGCCTGGCTGGAGGACTCGGTGTCCCAGTACACGGCCAGCTTTGCCACTTGTACCCTAGTCACAGTTGTCCTGTATTGCAGTCCTCCAGCTTTTCTGTGTAGATGGGACCACGTTGTGTTGCTTCTTCCTTCTCAGCAATACTAGGTGATATCCCAGTAATATTTTATCTAAATTAGAGCAATATCTTGTATTCAGTCTTGGGCAAAAGTGAATTAGTATTGGGACAGCTAGTGTAGGTGGGACTCAAGTGTGTTTCTTTTGTTTCCTCTGTGTGTGATCTGTAGATACAGGAAGACCATCAGTGTGAGACCTCATGGCCACCCTCTCTGTTTTGTATGGAACACAGGCAGAGGTGATCAACTTCATCTCTTCCTAAGCTCTTATTTTTCTAACTTTCTTGAGTGTTGTGATGCTTTTCAGTCCAGTTCTTCTCCTTCTGTTGTGTTTCATCATTTCCAAAGTTGGGTGGCTTGCTGCTCTGATGTGGAGATGTAACCAAAGTCATTTCAGACAGTCCTTCTGGCTTCATGTTTATACATCTCATGCTAGGTTATGTAAAGTATCTGGCTTTGTGGACCTTTCTGTTCCAGTCCCTTTTGATTTAGTCATAATCTTTTATTTCTCCTTCTACCAGCTGGTGTACAGCAGAGCTGTTTTTTGTATCTTGTAATGTAGAAAAGGGCTTCCTTAGCTGAATCCTCATTTCTCTATCAACTTTGGTTGAAAACAGAATTATCTCTAGGATTTGAATTTCCCTCTTGCAGTGTTACCTGGTGGTGTGATGCTTAGCCTGGGAAAGCCATTTGTGACTGAGTTCTTATGAAAGATATTATGCAAAATACAGATAAGTTGGGTGTTAATTGGAAACAAGAAGAAGGTTTGTTTTGCTAGTTATTGTGATGAGCAGTAGACAGGAGTTGAGGATATTTTGCTTTAGAAGAAGAAACAACAAAACCTCACCCAACAAGTGAGGTAGAAAGGTATGTTCAGTCTGTTCAGGTTAGTTTAGGTGAAAGTGTTATTAGGCTTACATGACACTGTTATGTTTGCTAACACAAACTGTAGGATTTTTCTTCCATTTCATTTTTAGTCTTATTGTCATGTAGAATTTTTAGCAAGAGTTCTGTTGCAATGACAGCTCAGCACTGGCTTGGAAAAGCATTTTAGTTTGCTCAAATATTGATTATTGTCTAGTAAAGATGTGAAAAGTTCTTGAAGAGATGCATGTTGGGTTCTACAATGAACAACACAACTGTAAGAAGTCATACCCCCAAATCAAGTATTTCTTAGCAGTCGTCTTGGAGTGTATGATGGCATGTAAGCTATCCTGCAGCTTTGTCTTTTACCCAGGTGTAATAGGTTGGGAATTAAACCTGGGTTGAAATGAAGTGTCAGTTCCTGTGATTCTAATGGTTGTCTGGTTGTTAATGGTTACTTTAATGTCTCTGCCTTAGGATAATCTGTTTGAAGACAATAGCAAGTACTTATTATTCTGTTGCACTTCATCTAAGATGATGTTTCTAATAGAATATTTTGTAGCATGATACTTAAAGGAGAAGAATAGTCCTTTGTGGAACAAATTGTTCAGACAAATAAATTGATGGTCTTCCTAATAAGTGCTATGGCATTTGTGAAGCTTTTAAGCATGGAATTTCTTTAAGCGTACTTTGGTTGCTGGTTCATGTATGTGGGACTTGTCACGAAAACTCTAAGAATCATTATCATTCTATTTGGTATTCCTTAGCCAATAAATCCTAATTAATTCTTTGAAATAAAGTCCATCTTTGGTGTTACATGAGTTTATTTACATTTCATGTTAACACTTGAATTTGCAATTGAAGACTGGCTGAATCACTTGGATTCTGTCTTTGTTGTGCAGGAGCCTGCAAGGGGAAAGTGGGTCTGTTCAAATGGTGCTGATGTGCAGTTTTTCATTTGCTGCAGTTTTCTGATGAATATCAGAGCTTCATTGAGAAAAGCCTTTTGACTGTTGAAACTTCAGTCTTATGTCACCTCATTTCATAGATACATGAGTTGAAATGTAAGGCAGTATAAAAAAAACCCCATCATTACCAGAGCCTTTAGTCTATACGGCAGTGATTAGGGAAAGAGCCAACACATTATTGAAGTATAAATGTGGTTTTGTTAAAATCATGTATTTGTCTTTCCTTTATGTTCTTTAGTAGCTGCTTACATGAGGAGAGGTGCTTCCGAGTTGGTATTCTGCTAAGTGTAACGAACCACTTGTAAAAATCAATCTGGACTGGAATTTAATATTACATAACATAAGTGAGTAGGAGGCAGAGTTGTTTAAATGGTGGAGTATATATTGATTATGCATTTGCATGTACACTATAATGTATTACTGCTTTTTAAAATCACAATTACTGTTGAATCACAAATTCCAAGGGATGAGTCTGAACCTATCGCAGGACAGATTGAGGACGTTGCTGGTCTTTGCATTCATTAATTTTTGAAAATCATGTCAGAAAAGGCATGTTTGGAAACATATTGCTCAGTACTACTGAATTAAAACTCTGTCCTCAGTTGTATGCAAAGTCAGTGTTAGATTCCATCCCAACAAAAAGAGCTGAAGTTCCAGCTCATCTCCAGTCACAAGTTGTGTGTTTGCTGAGGGAAGGGGAGGTTCTAAGGCTCAGTGCTTTTCAGGTCAAGGCACGGAACAATGTGAAGACAGGTAATGGAAGCTTCTTGTAGTTGAGTCCAGGAGAGCAGTTTATGTCTGTAGGTGTGGCTGGGCGTTTTGTTGAGAGCTTTAATGGGTCGTTGGAGGGCTGGAGTAATGGGAAAGTGTATTACAATGTGACTTGAGGTGTAAGTGTGACTTAAGAATAGCTGTAAAATGCATAGAATTTCCTCTTGGGAATTTACATGACTGCATTTTAATTTACTATTGGGTGATTCAGGAAAAAAAAAAGTTTCCTTCAGCATCTATAATTCTGTGAAGATAATTTTTTTTTTTTTTAAAGAAGTATGTCTTCACACCCCCCAATCCTAGATCTACCTGTTAGTTTGGATTTTTTTTAGTAGCCTTTTTGTGTGTGTATGTCTTATTATTTTAAATTATTTTTATTACTGAATCAGCTTTGAAAGGTATAAGCTTTGCATATCATTGAACAGACCTCTTCGTGTTTGGGGAGCTATTTGAAAGCTAGAGTAATGAAAACAGAGGAAACATTTTCTGGTATCTGTTTAGACTGGCTACGGTTTCGGGTGCTTCACTGCTCACTCTGCTTTCCAGGGAATTGCAAGTGAACAGACAGCATGGTCATTATGAAAGCATTATATTTCTAACTGGTTTAACTGGGGTAGAGAATTTCTGTTGATCTGGCACAGAGATAAAAACTGTAGCTTTCTAAGTATGTAGGCAAGCTGTACATCCTCTTTCCTAAACTCAGCTTTGCTAAGCCTGGAATGATTCATAAGTGTCTGCATCTGGCAGACAAGAAGCTATTCTTTCCTCACTTGCTCCCTCAACACAGGGATCTGTTAGCAAAAAAATCTGTGTAAACCCATAGATCAAATGAGTGTTTTTTTATTGAATTGGAGAGAAGGACACAGAGAAGCAGAGAAGTTTGTAAAGTTGGAATCTGGTGCAGAGAACAGTAAACCAGCACCAAGGATAGACAACTGGTTATTTGAGTTATGCAGCTCTGCCCAAGTCTTCTGGTCTAGTACTAGGCAGGAGCAGTAGTGATTTGCTTTTGCTGGGCAGGTTGAAGATGTTAAGAGTAAACCCTTTTTCTAGCTATCTTCATAAGAGGCTGGCCAAGGGACATGCTCTATCCCTTCTCCCAGTAACTGTCAAGGCAAGCTGCACACTAAACCTCAACTGCGTAGTAAAGGAGATAAATGAAGTTAAATTTACTTTATTTTGCCATGAGTTCAGAAACCAGAACCACTATGGGGAGGTTAGTGAGTATTACAGAGCATTTGAAGAGACTACTGCCTAAGGGTGTTTGCTTAGATTTTTATGATGAATTTCCAGGAGCTTATCTTGAGAAGGTGCCATCTTGAAAAGCAAAATAAAGAGTAACAGCAGCAATTTTGTGAGTTACTGGTCCAGTGCCGTTTCAGAAAGAACCAGGAAATAAATATCGCAAATTACAACATAAAGGGAATTGCTCTGAAGCAATTCTGAGGGGCTTGTTTTCTAGGTAGGTTTTTTCCTGTAAACATGTGGACTTTGTTTAGAGGTATGCAGTGTTTTCTTAGCGAGTTTGCAGCACAGGCCACAGTGGCACTGCAACTATATGAGTGCTGGGGTGGCATCCGTGTGAGAGTGGTAGGGAACAGCATCCTGGCCTGGATCAGAAACAGCGTGGCCAGCAGGACCAGGGAAGGGATTGTGTCCCTGTACTGGGCACTGGTGAGGCCGCACCTTGAATTCTGTGTCCAGTTTTGGGCCCCTCACTCCAAGAAGGACATCGAGGTGCTGGAGCATGTCCAGAGAAGGGCAGCGAAGCTGGTGAAGGGTCTAGAGAACAAGACTGATGAGGAACAGCTGAGAGAACTGGGGTTGTTTAGCCTGGAGAAGAGGAGGCTGAGGGGAGACCTTCTTGCTCTCTACAACTACCTGGAAGAAGGGTGTAGTGAGACGGGTGTGTGTCTTTTCTCCCAGGTGATAGAACAAGAGGCAATGGCCTCAAGTTGTGCCAAGGGAGGTACAGATTGGATATCAGGAAAAATTTCTTCACTGAAAAGGTTCTCAGGCACTGGAACAGGCTGCCTGGGGAGGTGGTTGAGTCACCATCCCTGGAGGTATTTAAAAGTCGTGTAGATGGGGTGCTCAGAGATATGGTTTAGTAGTGGATAGGTACAGTTTGACTTGATGATCTCAAAGGTCTCTTCCAACTAAATGACTCTGTGATTCTGGGAACTCAGGCTGCTTGTGTTAGTGTCACCAGATTTTTCTGTCACTTAGCTTCTTGCCTGGCCCAGTCATGGTACTTGCTGACTGTTGGGGTCACCTTTCTGTGAGCCATGGAAGCACTTCATCACTCCTTTCCTTGTCCCCCAGTTACTCTCTGAAATTCATCATGTCTGTATTGCAGCTTTGGGGCATTTTGAGAGTTTAATCTATTACTCGAAGGAAATGTGAGTACTCTGCTGTGGTGGATATGAAATGGAAGGGAAAGAGGATGGCTTTTTAAAATTTACATTGTACTTCTATTTAAAAATGAGTTTGTTTCATATCCTGTAAAGCCTGTCTGGATGCATTTTACCTGTCCAGAGGTGAAGAGCATACATGGTCTTAGCTGATGGTGTGAGAACTGTTGTTTCGCTGTTCTGTGGGTTGCATGTATACTTGTTTGGAGAGTAGATGGTTCCCTCTTAATCAGACTCTGCTGCAAGTCTCTCTTAGGAGCACAGCTATGAGTGAAAAACATCTACCCAAAGATGATGCAAAACCCTTTCTTGTTGAAAGGAACTGACATAATTGACTGCTACTGGCCATTATATTATGTTATGCATGGTTGAATATGCCTGGTGTCAGTGAGCTGTATTTACTGCATTAACTTCTTGTTATTACTCCCCTTTCAGAAGGTTTTGAGTCACTTACCTCAATGCTCTTCACTTTCTTTCAAAATCCACCCTGGTTTGAACAAAGTTTTGTCTATGCACAAACCCTTGAAGCATTAAGTCTCTCCTTCCCTTTTTTCCCCCTTTCTCTAAAGTATGTTTGACTTTGTAGCTTAAATATATTTTTTTCTCTTATAGCAGTGATTTTTCTTTCTGAGGACCTTGGCATTCAGTCTGTTTCCTTACAGAACCACCCCGGAACACACTTCTGTGTCCTTTTAATCTGCTTATTGTGAAAGAGCCCCATTGTGATAGTTACTAGGTGACAAGGCACATACTTTCTGTTTTTTCTCTTGTTGTTAGTGAATTCTTTTAGGCAGCCACACCTCAGAAAATTCTTCCTATAGTTGTAATTTAGTGTGTCTCTAGATGCATCTCATGTGTATTTTGAAATTGGCTGAAACAAAGTCATTTGCTCCTCCCCTCTTGACAATGTCAGTGTTGCTAGTGTGGGTCAAGCTATCTATTTTATGAAATTAAATGCTAGCATTAATAGTGCATCTGCCTAGGAAAGTCCTTTGTAGTCAGGGATTTAGAAAAAAAAATCACATTTGTGCTCCATAAGAAGATTGAAAATGCAGGCAGTTTGAAATGGCATAATATTGGATTAAAATATACCAGATTCTCAGTGCACGCCTGTAATAACAGAACAGAGGGCTATATCTGGGAAAGGTTGTGTTCCTAATTAGATCTGTGCAGACAGTAGGAAGCATACAGGGAATTGCTTTCATCATTAATTACCTTCTAATGGCTGGGAATTAGCAGTGTTGGAATATGGGGGAAGATTTGCAACTGGTGTAGTGGATAACCTGATGGACAGCCAAGGGATGAGAATATCAACAGCTTCCTTAGAAAGTAGAGTGTGTGTAGAGGAAAGGGGAGGGGTGACTGTTAGAGAAACTGCTTTTTTCCATGCCAGGGAATGGACTCTGAAGTGAGAATTTATGGTTAAGGCATGTATGGGAAGGATCAACTTTGATACTCCTTTTTTTCCCTTCCTTCTGTCTCCCATCTTTATTGCACATTTTCTTTCACTTTATACTCAGTAATGGGCAGAAAGAGGGGGAAGAAAAGAAGAGAGAGGGAGAGAGAAAGGGCTTAAATTTTGATGTTAAAATGACAGGTCTTAGCTGTCTACTAATACAGAGTTTTAAAATTTTCAGACAAAGTGTTCTTCCAGTGGAGTTGAAGAGAGGAGTTAGTGTGGTGGTTCAGTGTAGAGGTATTGCTTGAAATATTTTTTTACTTGTAATAGTTGTACCTGTGGAAGCTCTCCTTGCTTGTGCTCTGACATCTGTGTTTGATGTCAGGTCTAACGGGATACTTGGAAGAGTGATGCTAAAACAAAAATAATTAAACTGACTTTGTTATCAAATGATAAAATTAATTCTCATAACCTAATTTACCAAAATGTATAATTGTATTAAAATTAGAATCTGTATTGGAGGATGTTTTAAAATTAGTGTCATGTATCTTCTAGCTATTAATTGATTTTTTATTTTTGCAGGTGATCACTATGGTTTTAGTCCAGGAACTAAACATTAATGTCTGATCCCATACTTTCTTACACAGTTTTGTAGCTTGATAAATGGTCAGATTAGTGTTCAAACATTGTATCAGTGACTCTTCTGGAAGTTCAGTTTTGGTTTCACTGTAAAAATGAAATAATGAACAAATATCTAATGACAGTAATTATCATAGCAATGATGTAGTACCATTATTAAGAGGTTTTTTTTATTGCAGAAATCCAGGTAACATGAGGTTGCATAGTATGTAATCAGCTTGCAAGAATGAGACCGAGTCTTACATAAGAAAAAGTTAAATTACTTGTCCACTTAACTTGTTCCACTAAGTCAGTCTCTAAGACATTTCTCTTGCATACTATTAGTTTGCAGAGCAGGTCTATACTGTTAGAATAGCTAAGTATTGAACATTATTTGACTTAATTTTTAAGTAATGATAAACCTTGAGATAGATTACTTGCAGACAGTAGAATGTAAATGGAAGTACTCAGGTAAATTCCAGTAGCTTGTGTATTTTATTCATCTGCAAGTTTTGCCTTTTTATATGCAATGCTTCTGCAAGATTTGGGGGTTGGACTAGATGATCTTTCGAGGTCCCTTCCAATCCCTAATATTCTGTGATTCTGTGATTCTGTGTTCATAGCTTCAGATCTATGAATAGCCCCTGAGGTCAGGGCTGAACAAACACTTAGGATGACTGCTACTGAAGGTAGCAAGAAGAAATATTTTTTTTCTTCTTTTTTTAGCATGTTACAGGACCATATATCAAGGTTTTCAATGTTCTCCTTATCTCCTGAGTCCTTGCTTTCCCTTACATACCTGTGAGACATTTCTGCCTTAAAAAGCTGCTGTGCTGTCCACTCATTGTGGTGGCAGGCTCTCCGCTCCCTGCTTTCCATTCCAGTCAGGTGTGCTATCAGCAACTGAACAGATAAGCACATCTCAGTTACAGTAGTATGAGAAATGGCTGCAACCCTTGCCAGTACTAGCCTTTAATGTTCTGTGTTCTGTGACTGCAGTTTACTTCTCCAAGTACTCATGTAGTATTTAGAATGGACATAATATGTGCTGATGCAGATTTAAACTTAATTTTTGTGAATATCACGGGATAATGAGGAAAAGTATGCATGCTCCTTGTTCCTTTGAAGAACACATCTATGATGAGAAAGTGTCTTTTTTAAAAAAGAAGAAAAAACCCCCAAGTTTTGGTTTTGAAAGGTACAACTTCTCTCTGTTTTGATGTATGTGTACAGAGAGATGTTTTGTTTGCTCGTGCAGACTGGGCCCTGGGCCCGTTATTGCTGTAAAGGAAGGTTGCCTGGGCTGCGTTCGTGTTCCTCATTCTCTGCTTCTCACATCACCAGGGTTTGAATTGATGCCTTTCCACTTGCATTGCTTTGCATTGTGGTGTTGTGGGGAAGCACAGACACTGTCTCCTTGGCTTTAGAACAGGAGCAGGAATGTGGGGAAGGTGTGTTAGAGTGTCAAAGTAATTGTGAGCTGTGAAACAGAGGAGGAGGAGGACAGGTCAAACCAGTTGTGTGAGTGCTGAGTCCTGTCACAGCAGCAGGAAGTGTTAAGAGGCCATTGACAGAAAGCTTTCCGTATGCCACACTAGGTATGTGACAGTTTCACAAGATGGCTTGTTATTCAAGGTATTCAAGGTATGCAGGCTGGCAAGCTTGGGCTGGGCTGATCTTAAAATGGGACTTTGAGAAGTTCCTACCCTGGGCGTTTTAAGTTGACTTGGAAGGGGTTACTTTGTCCTGTGGCATAGGCAGCAGAGGGACATACACCATGAGGGTGAGGCAGACAGCATGTGGAGGGGACTGAGGAGCAAGACACTTGCCATCCTGTTCAGATGATGGTTGCCCCTGGGGAAGGAGCAGAGCAAATGGTTGAAGGTAGAGACTTAGCAAAACAGTGCAAGAAGGTCGGCTGGTGCTCACCTCGTGCTTTGCCATGACTCAAGGCACTGTGCTGACCTACCATGACATACTCGTCTGATGCATTAACAGGATATCAGTACACAAAACAGCTGACCTGCTTGAGTCAGGATTTGCCTTTTATGATTGCTTTTGATGCTTTCTGAAGACACTAAGCTGTTTTGTTTTCTTCGTGTGGTATTTTGTAAGAGGGTGATACATAACCTTATTCCTTCCCTGATTTTGGGAGAGTCACTTTACAAGGATGGGGAGGATAATAGAAGATGGATATTAAACCTGGAGAGACGTGGAGCTGCTATCAAATATGTACCTGGTCTCTAAGTATTACCTGGGACTTTACTGTGTTTGTATGTTTCACGTGAAACAGTCAAATACTAGCATGTTTCATTTCAACTAGCTACTGCTAGGCTGGCAAGGTTTATTTTTTTAAGCTACTTTCACACAAAACCTTTTTCTTACAAAGCAGGAGCCTTTTCTTTAGTTTTCTCTCTCTGGCCTTATAAAGGAGATATCTGCTGTTTTCAGTTGCCTGAGGTAGGCACAACAAACATGAGTATTCAAGAGGTATTTGAATATCAAGATCATAGAATCACAGAATGGTTTGGGCTGGAAGGGACCTTAAAGCTCATCCAGTTCCAACCCCCCTGCCAGCAGCAGGGACACCTTCCACTAGACCAGGTTGCTCAAAGCCTCATCCAACCTGGCCTTGAACACTTCCAGGGAGGAGCAGCCACAGCTTCTCTGGGCAACCTGTTCCAGTGTCTGACCACCCTCACAGGAAAGAATTTCTTCTTAATATCTAAATATTAAATCTAAATCTTAATATCATCTAAACCTCCGCTCTTCCAGTTTAAAGCCATTTCCCCTTGTTCTGTCACTCCCTGCCCTTGTAAAAAGCTCCTCCCCAGCCTTCCTGTAGACCCCCCTCAGGCACTGGAAGGCTGCTAGAAGGTCTCCCTGGAGCCTTCTCTTCTCCAGGCTGAACAGCCCCAACTCTCTCAGCCTGTCCTCACAGCAGAGGTGCTCCAGCCCTGGGATCATCCTTGTGGCCTCCTCTGGACTCGTTCTAACAGGTCCATGTCTCTCTTGTGCTGGGGGCTCCAGAACTGGACGCAGCACTCCAGGTGGGGCCTTATGAGAGCGGAGTAGAGGGGGAGAACCACCTCCCTTGACCTGCTGGCCACACTTCTCTTGATGCAGCCCAGGACACGGTTATTGGCCTCTGGGCTGCAAGTGCACATTGCCGGCTCATGTTGATCTGCTCATCCACCACCACTCCCAAGTCCTTCTCTTCAGAGCTGGTCTCAAGCCACTCATCACCCAGCCTGTATTTATGTTTGGGGTTGCCCCAAGCCAGGTGCAGGACCTTGCATTTGGCCTTGTTGAACTTCATCAGGTTAGCACAGGCCCACCTCTCAAGCCTGTCAAGGCCCCTCTGGATGATGTCCTGTCCCTCTAGGACGTCAACTGCACCACACAGCTTGGTGTCATCGGCAAACTTGCTGAGGGTGCACTCAATGCCCCTGTCCATGTCACTGACAAAGATGCTGAAGGGCACCGGTCCCAATACCAAACCTTGAGGGACACCGCTCATCACCGGTTTCCACTCAGACATGGAGCTGTTGACCACAGTTGTTTGAGTGCGACCATCCAGCCAGTTCCTTATCCACTGAGTGGTCCATCCATCAAACCCACGTGTTTCCAATTTAGAGACAGGGATGCCATGCGGAAGGGTGTCAAACGCCTTGCACAAGTCCAGGTAGATGACATCAGTTGCTTTAGCCTTATCCACCAACGTTGTGACCCCATCATAAAAGGCCATAGGTTTGTCAGGAATTATTTGCCCTTGGTGAAGCCATGCTGGTTGTCACCAATCACTTTCTTGTTCTCCATGGGCCTTAGCATAGTTTCTAGGAGTATCTGCTCCATGGTCTTGCCTGGCACTGAGGTGAGACTGACCAGCCTGTAGTTCCCCAGGTCTTCCTTGTTACCCTTTTTAAAAATGGGGGTTATGTTCCCCTTTTTCCAGTCTGTGGGAACTTCACCAGACTGCCAGGACTTCTCAAATATGATAGATAGTGGCTTTGCAGCTTCATCCACCAGTTCCCTCAGGACCCATGGATGCATCTCATCAGGTCCCATGGACTTGTGCACCTTCAGATTCTTTAGGTAGTCCTGAACTGTTCTTCTCCTACAGTGGGTGGCTTTTCATTCTCCTGGACCCTTCCTTTGCTTTCTAGGACTAGGGCAGCGTGGCACAAGGCCTTGTCAGTGTCCCAGGTGACCGGGTCTCCCGTTGCCTTCTGGAGAGGGCCCACATTTTCCCTGGTTTTCCTTTTCTCCCCAGCATACCTGTAGAAGCTTTTTTTGCAAGATGAACTTGCATTGGCAGTTGCTCCAGGTGATTTCTTTGTGTGGATATTTCTGGTGTGAAGATACATTGTGATCCTATGCCAAATTGTTAAGTTTTCTGTCTGTTTAAAAGTTAGTACTGAGAACATGAAAACTGGAACTGTGCGGTGGCAGCAGGGAAAATAAAATCTGCTCAGGTCATGAACAGATCCCGATAGATTTGGGCAGATAGACCTAAAATACTGTGTATTGGAATCAAAAGGGCTGTGAACATTCTCGGTGTGGTAACTTATATCCTGGGTAGCACAGAAAATTAGAGTAGGTCTGCAGGGAACACTTGAGTCATCATAATTTACTTCTCATGCTTTAACCGATTTGTATAGTTACTATTCAAATTCCCTGTGTGTTTGATACAAAACCTAGGCTTTATTTATGATGGATATTAAGTGCAAGATGTTATGGATGTGGAGTTGGTGGCATTTTATCACTCTGCAACTAATTGAGTTATGCAAATAATTGTATTTCTGCTTCTACCTAGATTAATCTTTCTCTCTAATACTAACTAACAGTATTATTTACAGAAGGAGGTAACACAGTAAGATGAAAACTTAGTATATTTCCCAATGTACTGTCTTTTTCACCTGTTTTCATGTGAAGAGAAATACCATCCAGTTTGCTGACTGGACTGGAGATTTTGGGTAATCAAAATTAATTACCTTCCTGTAACCAACAGGAAGGTTCACATATCTGATTTTACCACTCCTTCTCTTGTGGGAGTGGTGAGCCGCAGCAGCTGGGCAGTGATGAGCAGCTTTGAGGCAGTAATACATCAAACAACTGCACGTTTTTGGGGGGTTTTATAATACTTTAGAGAGTACTTTAGAAAAGGCTTAAAATGAGACAAAATCCCCCTCTGATCATTCCAGAGAAAGTGTCAGCAAGAACTTAGGCTAGAGTAACTGCTGTAGGAAAAAAGATGTACCTCAGCTTTATACTAATAGAGTCTCTTTCCACAGCTGAGTATGTGGATTGTAAGCTACCTGTGACAAGAGGGAACAGATACTAGAAGGTGGATTTCTCTTCCTTCTTAACTACATCATTTGCAAATTGTCTTGTGGTGTGTTAAATGCACCAGTCTCAAAACATTGGGTTTTTTTTAACAGCTTTTTAATTAAGTAGGAACTTGTGTGTTCTGCTACTATCAAACTGAATGCTTTTTTTTGCAGTTGTGTTCATTTTCTTTGCTTGCAGATTGAGATGTCAGAGGGCATTGTTTCTTTTATTTGTTTTATTTTAGAATAACAGCAGTACATTGTGAACTTTCATAACTAGCAGAAGTTATCAAAAAGAAGATAGGTACCAAAAGAGAACTTGTTTTGGCTGCACAGAGTGGATGGATTTGTTGGCTCCAGTGTTGACCTAAGCATAAATCCTTTGATGCAAAGGGGAATCAGAGGTTTTATTAATAACAGGCAAGATCTGTTTGTAAAATGGGGAGTCCTTGTAAAAGTTTCACATTGTGTATAAACTCACATTCACCATCTCTGTTCTCCTTTGTAGCTTTCCTTACCATTTGCTTTCTGGTCCCTATTGACTTGTACAGGTACAGGCTGTAACATTGAGGATTTTGCTTTGAAACCAAAAAGGAAAAGTGGTTTGCTTGTTACTTAAAAATGTGTAATTGTCAGTTGATGATTTGTGACTGTTGTCCACTTCATACTTTCAGCCTTGTAGTCAGTTTTCCTTGTGCCTTTCTCTTGATTAACTGGCAGTTGCAGCCCAACTGTTGGTTTCAGATACTAGCGGTAGGTTTTTTGTTTTATGGTATTTCCTGGTAGAAACAGCTGGGCTGAGGCTGCTGCTTTTTTCCCTTATCTGATTTTTATACCTAATAGTGAAAGGTGATAGTGGTAGCAATTAGTCACAGATCTAATGGGATCCACATATTCCTCTGTAAGCCTCAGTCCTAAGTGTCGGTTAATTAGGAGGAGCCCAGCAGCACGAAGGGTTTCCTTTCAGACTGAGTCAAGGTGCAGAGCACGGAGCTGAACAACTCAAAGTGTGTCAGAGGGAGATAAACAAATGAGAAAACAAGTACGAAAACAAGCTCAGTGAAGCAAGGTGGCAAGGTTACTGCTTCCTTGGAGATAATTGTCAAATAGCTGAGTTGAATTTATAAATGAAAAATTTGCCTTGTTACTAAATAGTCTAATTTAGCCAGTATTGGGGGATAGGGCTACATCTGAAAGTTATGACTGCTGTAATGAATTCCTCCTAATAGAAATCATGTGATAAGGGCTTCTTGTGCTTGCTAAAAATGTCACCAGTCTTTTCAGACACCTGACCATCTGGGATTCCTGAAAAAGAAGATACAGCACTATACTCAGGCTCTTCCATAAGCGTTCTGGCTATTTGGATCTCAGTATGGTGTCATACTAGAAGAACACTTTCTGCATAGCTTTTCAACTCCTCAAATGTTTGCTCTGCAAGCTACTTTTTTTGAGAGAGAGCAAATCTGCCCCAGGCCATCTGTGCTCTTCCAGCAAGGGATTTTGGCTGCTTGAAAGCAGATGGGAAAGAGGATCCCATCCCCATCCTCCCCCAGCCCCTTCCTTCCTGTAGGTTGCTGGGTACAAATACATTGTGCTGTATGAGTGGGGAGTGAGGATGTGACAGTGAGGAAGTTGTATGTTCTGCCTGGATGGAGTCACCATCTGGGGTAAAAATGGGTATTCCTGCATATTACTGCTTTCAAATAGTGTCTAGGAAAATAAAAGCTGTAAGGCTTTAGATACTTTGTTTTTCTAATTGTTCTTTTATGTCGTAGTGCTTTTCAGAGGTGATGACCTTGACTTTTTGTGCATTAAATCATAGAATTATTAATTCTAAAAAGCTCTGCTTTTTTAACTTGTCTTGGCATTTATGTCCCAGTACTTCCTGTTTGTTATCCTTGATTTCTCACCTGCTTTTAGAAAAACTTGTGCTGGAGCATTTACTTAAAAGTTAGGCTAGAAAAAGAACAAACTCTGCATAACATTTATATATCTAGATATTTTTGCCCTTTGAATTTTACTCTCCAGTAGCCTTTCTTTCTCCTTTCTCAATCTTTTTCAAATTTGATTTTGAATATAACATGTTGTGTACTGTGAATTCTAGATTTCCAAAGGAAAATGATGGAGGGATATTTGCCAGAAACACAAAGCACGCTGGAGCCAGTCAGTCTGTTGGATGATGCCCCTTCCAGGTCCCCAGATAAGGAGAAGTCTGATAAAACAGCTGGAACGAAGGACTGCTCAAGCATCAGCTGTACTGGAGACGAGGGTGTCTTGGAAAGGGAGTCGGGGTTGTTGCCCTCGGACCAGGATTCAGCAGTTATTGGCATAAACAACCATGGGACGCTGGCAGAAAGACAGGAGCAGCAGTATGGAGGGGTGGACTGCTGTGCTGATACCTGCTCTGAAAGAAAGGTAGAAAGCTCCAGAAAACCAGAGCATGGACCTAGTGAAGAATTTGAACGACAAGATCCAAAAATTAATCAGACAGAACAATCATTAATGGAAATATTACAGGAGCTAAGGGAGGAGTCTGACTTTGGGAAAAAATCCAGCGATAAAATCTATTCAGAAAGCCCTTATGACACAGACTGCACAAAAAAGCTTATTTCCACAATACATCAGACTTCCTCACAGGAGGATCTGCTGAAGGAAATAGAGTCTGAACTCTTATCCACGGATTTTTCAAAGGAACGGAAATGCCCAAATGGCGTGCGGAAAGGTGAGCACGCCTTGGCCGTGTTTGAGAAATGTGTGCAAGATAAGTACCTGGAGCAAGAACAAACTATAAAACAGTGAGTATTTGAGTGTGCTCATCCCCAGTGGAGGTGTGTACTGAACAACTTTGCTTTTATGTTACATGCAACTGCATACAATGTTCTGGTACAAAACAAGTAGTCTCTTGTGATTTACTGTAAGGACAGTTCACAAGCTTTTAAAATTATGTTATTTAAGGGAGGAATTATTTTTACCAGTGGTATATACTTAGAAATAAAAATGTGTGCTTAGATCTCAGAATTCTTTTGGAATTTGGCAGGAACTGAATAGCCAATGGTTCAGTTGAATAGCCTGCCAATGTCTAGAATTACATAAGTACTGTAATGGTGATATAAAAATAGTCCCAGATTAATTCATTCAGTCCATATATGTCTTTGGAGAAATGAACCTTTGTCATAACTAATTCCCATTATTGTGCATTTCATTTATGAGTTTGAAATTGCTTATTTCTTTTTCAAGTAGCATTCATTCTCCTGTCATAATCCAGCAAAGTTATAATCAGGCAAGAGCTATTCTTTGAGTTGGAAATGTCATATATAGATAAACTACTATCTTACCACATTTTGTAGGAGGGCTTTTGAAATGCATGGCTTGTAAGCATTGCTGTAGTAAACCGGGCTTAGTAGTTCTACCAAGCAGTACACTACATGAAGAATATTACATTCATGAAAAGCTCATTCATTGCTTGATTTCTTGATTTCCCCACTTGGCATTTCATATTCTGTTACCACTTTTGAATGTTTTTTCCTAACAAAATGTAGCCTCTACCTTCAGGTTTATTCCTGCTTGCAGAGCTGGAAATGAGTGTCCTACTTTTCATATAAGACACCATGGTATGGGAGGACATGTAGATGTTCCTGCTCTGGCAGGGGGATTGGACTAGATGATCTTTCAAGGTCCCTTCCAATCTCTAACATTGATTCTGTGACATCAAAGGGAGAGAAAACCAGGTAGAGGGAAAGAAATGCCCAAAAAGCAGAGCAGGGAAAGTATTCTCTTGTACCTCACGGGTTAACCTCTGACAGAAATCATAAACGTGAGGAAAGTCAGTTGATGACAGGAGAGCTTGGGAATGCACAGTTGGACATTCAGTAGCTACAGAGGAGCAGGAGGAGTGGGAATCTGAAGTGGTGGGTGTGTAGATGGTTGTAATTCCAGGAGATGTAAGTGAAGGAGTTATTTGGGTTTTACTTGTTTACAGTAAAGTCAAAGGCAGGTCAGTGTTGGCAGCCATGGACCAATTACTTAGAGACAAATGTTTATATAAATGTGTATATATATTATGTAAACACAAAGAAAGTTTTTTCTATAAACATTTCTTCAGTTTTGTGGGGTTTTTTTTGTTTGTTTGTTTGGGGTTTTTTTTTGCCAGCTGCCATCCCAGCTGCACCCCTGTGACTCTTGGAGTCTCACCTCAAGAGTTTCAAACCACTGTGGAACATTTTATGTTTAGTCCAAAGGGCATTCTGGGGTGGGTTAATTTTGTTAATTAGTTTATGATCAGCAGAATTCCTTGTAACTTTGCTCTGGAAAGAGCCTGGTTGTCTCCTGTGATCAGTTCTCAGATACATTGGTGAGCATCAATTGTGTGAGTTAAGAATTTGTAATCCTGGAATATTCATTACTAGATAAAAAACAGTTCAGAAGTGGTAAACTCTTTCACTGATGGTTTTTAATTCCTTGTAACTTACAAGCCTAGTTTGAGAATTTATTTATTTAGGGTTTTTTTTCAAAGGAGGGAAGCTAAAGATGACAGTATGTATGTAAAGGGTTATTTAAATAGCTTGTTCAGGTAAGCATTCTTACCTGAACAAGCCTGAATTCTACCAAATTATGTATTAGCTCACAAATTCATGGAATTACTGGGCTAAAATGTCCACCATCTAACTATATCTTTAAACATTTAAATACATTTGAGACTGTTTATTCAGCAGTTCTAACAATGTAACTTCTGAGTTTTAGGTATAATTATCTTCTCTTGCAGTGCTAGAAGATCAAACTAAGTATGTGTCAGCTTCAGCTCAGGCTTGAAACAGCTGAGCTGCAAAAGAGAAGACTTGCTAAAAATTTCAACTTTATAAGGAGTATGAGCATGGATGCTGTTGTAGTTACACACCTACTTAGGAAATCAGGGTTCTATTTCTTTCCAGGTTGTGAATTTCAAGGGCTGCTGTGAGCAGTCCTTTAAATGAGTACAGAACCTGTGTTTTCAGACCTTTGACTGAAGTTCCTAGTCTTGCAAATACCTCAGAATTGTTAACATGTGCAGTTCTGTAGTTGCACAGAGGTACCAGATGTCTCACTTCATCATGGACAATAACAACCCCAAAATGCTGGAAACAAGCAATTTGCTCACAAGGAAGATGCTGCTGGCTGGTTTGGAGTTGTTTCACATGCACAATATAGAATCATTGAATATTTTTGGTTGGAAAAGACCTTTAAGATCATTAAGTCCAACTGTAAACCTACCACTGCCAAGTTCACTACTAAACCATGTCCCTAAGCATACTTCTGTTTTGTTTTTGTAAGGCTTTTGTGGATTTTGTCAGTGTTTCTGGCCGTAGCTCCCAATAAAATTTGCAGATCAAAGAGGAAAAACTATGTATCTCAAAATTATAAACAAAAAAAACAGTACTGAAGTATCTTATACTTTTTTTTTTATTTCTTAACAGATTGATTAAAGAAAATAAAAAACATCAGGAATTGATTTTGGAAATCTGCTCAGAAAAGGACAACTTAAAAGATGAATTGAAAAAACGAACGGAAACAGAAAAGCAGCACCTCAACATTATTAAACAGGTACAGATAACAAACCAGAAGTGCTGGTTAGTATCTCACCTGTATATGATGTCACTATTTTCACTGTTTAATGAGATATCCTTGGTAGCATAGAGGAGAAGGAGGGAATGAATGCCTGTGCTTATTATCCTAAGCTTTTTAAGAGGATAAATCTGCTCTTCTGTTCCAAAAAAATACTATTGATTGGCTGAAAGTGTTTAGTGTTTTTAGATAAATGACTTTCTAGATTCAGATCACTTAAGTCTTCTGTATCTGGAAGGCTCTCTTAAAGTCAAGAGAGTTCCCATTTTGTGGGTTGCCTTGCTGGGTAGGTTATGTGTATCTTGGCTGCCTGCTGGAGATGGTGTGTGGTGAAGGCTTGTTAGACTTTTGTACAAAAAATGACAAATTCAGTCTTCATACTGATAGGATGATTTATTTCTTGTGTGTGGACATAAAGGAGATGTTTTATCAAGCCCAATTTCTTCTTAATTTGTCATCTTCTGTTGTTAACTGCTGTATGTGTTAATAGAAGTGGGTGTGTGTGTAGTTAGAGTTGTAAACGTGAACAATATGTGGAACATGTATAATGAGTACAGCACATTACCTGTGGTCTTGTGCATTATTTTGGTGTTATTGGTCACTGGATACAGACATTTCCACAGTGAATTGTTAGAACCATGACAGGACAAAGGGGAGCACAGTGTGCATTGATGGAGGCTGGTTTTAGTGTGGGAAGAAAAGGTGTCACATCAGGTGTCATTGCTTGTCTGTTACAGAGTTATCTGCTAACCTTCCTACAGTTGGCTGGCCTAGCTTTATAAACTGGTTACAGCTTAGAAATCTGGCAGTTGGTAGCATTTAAATTGCTAATTTCTGTTTGTCAGAGTACTGGTGATACTACCCTGGTTGTCAAGTTTCTCTGTTAATGTCTGCGTGACACGGAAATCTGTTCTTAAAGCAGTGTGTCAGGCTTGTGGTGCTCCAGAGGAATGTATTGATGTAGGTAGAAACTTTGTCTTTGGTTAATTTCAAAGAGTCTTTGAAAATCCATGGTGTAATTGAAAATGGAATTGAAAAGTCTTATTTTTAAGCTCCAAATTGGAATTGCATATGCCTGAATAAATCAGTATGAGCAGCTTACTTGTCATCTCCTGCCTGTATTTCCATTATAGCACTGTATGATTTCATGAAGCAGTGTTATACAGCAATTGCTTTATCCCATTCTGAGAAGAACCCAAACAACAACAACAAAAAACCCCACAAAAAAAACAACCAAACAAACAAAAATCACCAAAAGCCAGACTTGGGAGGGAGCTTCTTTTGCTTTCTGGTCAGATAAGAAGGATCTGTGATATTACATGCTTGCAAGTGATTTCAGAAAATACTGGTTTGGAGTTTAATACTTTTCTATTGTAATGGGATAGCACTAAGTAAGATACGTTGCCATGAAACTCTTGAGTCTTTTTCATTAGTGATCTGAGTGTTGTAATGTTACAATTTCTCAGTGTTTTCTGGTAGCTTTCAGGTCAATGAAAGCTTGGCTGCGCTCACAACTGCGAGCAAACTGTACATCCATGCTTGTATGTGTAAAATTGTTACTCCCTATGGGCAGTGATTCATTTGCAAAGCTGAAAAGTGTGTAATCAATTAATTGTGTGGCAACAGAAGCATTTTAGGTTATTATTGGCTTTTATGTAGCAGTTTGAAATTGTACAAAAATTTAAGATACCCTCAGATATTGTACATTTTACACCCCTCACACCCTCCCGCCAAATGAAACCAGCAAAGCTAACCTTGGTGGATTGGTTTTCCCCTGGAACAAGAGGATAGTCCTTAATTTAAACAACCTTTGGGCAGCATGACAACTTATGTAGCCACCACTTGCTCTTGTGCTAGTGCTGCTGCTTCTCCTGCTGAACTTGCGTGACTGTGCAGTGCACGCTCTGGGAAGTGTTCCAGTTGAACACTGGGAATTATTCTTCAGCTGGATCAGGTCTCTGACTTGGTTCACTAGGCAGTGAAAAGAAGTGCCAGCACAATGACTAAGTCCCTTTTTATTTGCTGAGTTATTTTTCAATGAATTTATTCCCAGTCTGGTTCAATATGGATGTGTGACTGCTTTGCTGGCATCGTGAAGGATGCGGCACAGGGATAGCAACAAAAGGGAGGAAGGTGAAACAAGTTCAGAGAGCAGCCAGCTCTGCTCTGGCATCTCAGCATTTGCTGGCAATCTGATTTTTTGTGCAGTGAATTACTGTGCCTTGTGTTTTACTTGATTTGATGCATCTTCAGTCTCACTGAAGATGAGAATCGACATCTGTCATGCTTGTACTGTAATGCAAAGCTAGATGTTGACGTGGATAGTTGCAGCTTGGCAAGTGTAAAATACAGGTACATATCTAATTTTGTGTGAAATGTTCCTGCCTGTACAAAACATGATCAAAGTCTTATTTTTTCCCTATAATTATATCATAATGTTGTCTTGTAGCTGGAAGCAAGGATGGAAGAGCTTAATAAAGAAGTGAAAGCTAGTAAAGACAAACTTTTAACTCAAGATGCAGCAGCCAAAAATGCTATTCAGCAGCTGCATAAAGAGATGGCCCTTCGAATGGAACAGGTAATATGGAAAGCCTTTAATTATTGAATAGCTTATGAACAAACTTGTTTCTTGTAGGAAACAGGCAGCCTAGGTTGCTGGATCACTAGGTAAGTCAAAATTTTCTAAAACTGGAATTGGCAGCGTGTGGCTGTATATGCATTTTGGATAACTGGCGTCAGTGAATTTCTAATAGCTGCTAACATTCTAGAGTGCCTGATAACTCTTTTTAATGTGTATGTTTACATGTGTGGAACTCAGCCATCAAGAAAATCTCATTTTCCTTGCCTGTGAGCTGATCTTGATTCAAAAAGACACAAAAGCTGACAGTGGCTTTTTTCAGACAGGCCATCACAAAATTAGTATTTTTCTCAACTCCAGCACAAAGCTTTTATTTCTTCTCATGTGTTACTGAAAGCTGAGATTATTTTTTTTTTCCTCCTTAATATCATATTATGCCAAGTATTTTCTCTACTGTATAAATTCTAAAGCTCAATGTATGATTCTTTTTTTATTTGAAGCAGAGTTTGTTAGTGCTGGGGCAGGGGGATCTGTAAAAATAAGCCACTGGATACTGATTCTTCAGTTGGCATGTGGATGGGGGAAGACAGAGAACTGGTACTGGGTATTTGCAAAATTATTCTGTGACTAAAACTTACCAAATACACTTCTTTCCTTCTGAAACAACAAATTATATTCCAAATTACTAATGTATTAATAACTCATTTGAGATGTTTAGCTGTAAAGCTGCAGCTGCTTAGGTAAATATTTACTGTCAGAAGTATGGGTAATTCCAGTACTTAAGTGGGATCTTATGTTAGTCTCTGCAAAACTGGGGCTTTTGAGTCCTGCTTTGTTATGCTACTCTACTGCAATACTGAAAATATCCAGTAGTGTCTTACAAAAGCTAATTATGAAATACAAGATGGATTAATTCTAATTTAATATTTGTCCAGGCAAACAAGAAATGTGAAGAAGCACGACATGAAAAGGAAACTATGGTGATGAAATACGTCCGAGGAGAGAAGGAGTCGCTTGACCTCCGAAAGGAAAAGGAGATACTTGAGAGAAGAGTGAGAGATGCAAACAAAGAAATTGAAAAGCATACTAATAAAATCAAACAGCTTACTCAGGAAAAAGGAAGATTGCACCAGCTCTATGAATCTAAGGTGCTCTAAGCATTGCTGTATGACTTGAGTGAATGATTAAAAGCACTATCAGAACAACCTTATCACTTGTTTGCTGTTGGTGAAAGAAACCTATTTTCATTTGGTTTTGCTGTATAACTGTGAAAACCCCTTTCTTCCAAGGGAAGGAGAAGTTAGAGTTCTCAGTCATCTTTTTGAAGTTCCTTTTAATATTTCCATGAATATTAGTTTATGAAACATTAGGGAGTTTTTTGACAAAATTTAAAAGACTGCTTGTTGCAGATGCCTGGATTTTGAATTTCTAGCTTGTTTGGATTTTTTTTTTAAAGGCTGTAATGGCATTAAATTATTGCAGTCTTTTTTGCTATTTTTTCCTGTGTTTTCACTCTATTTTCTTTTTTGTACTACTGAAAATTGGTAATAAAGCAATAGGAATTTTCAGGCCTATTCAAAAAATTTTCCTTTCTTTTTTAGAAGCCAGTAAGACATTCATACCAGTCTCTTAAATTATCCAAGTGTTTTTGTATTGTGCTTCACAATTCTATTTCATGTGAAAGATCCAAAATTCATAAATTAATATTGTTCAGACTTTGACTTGGGCCTCTTCTAAGCAATTATGCTATGCACAATTGGCAAGGACAGAAGGATCAGAAAAATGCATCTTGATAAAAATCCTAAAAATTATCCTTCTGAAACAAAAAAATCACCTGGGTGTCCTCTCTCGCATGAATAGGAAGTGAGAACATGACTTCAGGTTTTCTAAACAAAACTTAACTTCCTAACTCCTGAGGATTACAGTAGAGCCTTACAGGAATTGTACTGCCCTCATATGGTGCTGCTTTAAACTTTTTTGGTAAGAAGAACCTATTACTTCAGAAACACATGTTGGAAATTTGGTTTAATGCAGTGTTTTGTGGATAGTGGTATAGAGGGTTATGGCAGTGATGTGCTTCTGTTAAACATCCTTTCTTGGCACTGGCTCACAGGTCAGTGATTTGACTTGCACACACTTTGCTCTTGGTGCTCACACTCTTCTGCACCTGTGTGGTTGCTAATACCATCCCATCAGTGTCAAGATTTTTGTCTGTAGCCTTTTATAATATATGATCTTGCCACTTTGAACCTGTGTTTCCTCATCCTTTTGTCAAAAAAAAAAGAAAAAGAAGGCTGTGCAACTTACCCTGGAGATATTTACTTTAGATCAGAACTCTAGACTGTGCCTTGCCTTTTAACAGATATGTAAGAGTAATGCAGCTTTATCTTGCTATTCAAACCAGAACACTAATGGTTTTTTTCACTGGATTATGGGCTAAAGCATTATTGAGCACTCTGAATTCTGTGCATGCTTTTGCAAAATTCAGGTGTTAAGAAAAAAATAAAATACTGCATTTGACACTTGAGCAGCTGTCCTGCTGTAGAAGCACTGGATTATTTAAAACCAGAAAATAAAATCTCTAAAATCTTTTTAGGATGGTGAAGCCACTCGACTCAACAGAGAAATAGAAAAATTGAAAGAAGAAATCAATTCTCATATAATCAAAGTAAAATGGGCTCAGAACAAATTGAAAACAGAAATGGATTCGCACAAGGTTAGTGAAGTGATACAGGTACCATGACGTGAAAATGCAGTCAGAGTATGTGGTTATACCATTTACTTTTTATATAGTGCTAAAATCTATCTCTAAAGTGTTTTTTATTTAATTTGAACACCTGCAGCAAAAGTCAGAATGGTGTTCTTAAAGATACTGGTACTGAAATGGAAATGCTGAAAGGATGTATGGGGAGGAGAGATTCTGTTTAATCTGGTGATCAAATTTAAATTGTTTTTTGTATGAATTAACTATCTTCTTGAATTTTTATGTGATAAGATTTAAATCTATCACCTGAAAATGTGTCAGGGCACATAACCAAGAGGTCCTTTTGTTGTGCTTTTGGTGTTGGAACAAAATTGCATAAAGTAATAGTTGAATGGAAGCCAGAGGAAAAGTCATGCTGGACATATTTTTTGTTGTTGTTGATTTTTTCCAGACTGAAATAGAAAACTTTTATTTTGAGAAATGCTTTTATCAGATGAAGTTAGATAACTAGGTTTAACCCATTATTTATTACTGTTTTTGTAGGAAACCAAAGAACGCCTCAAAGATGCAACGACAAAATTAACTGAAGCAAAAGAAGAAGCAGACCAGATAAGGAAAAACTGTCAAGAAATGATTAAAACCTACCAAGTAGGCACATTTTCTCAGGAGGTGAAATTAGTGTTTAGCATCTGGGTCCTCTTTTTCCTCCTTTTCTATCTTAAGCTGTGGAAGGGAAGAATTATCCTGTGTGAGCTGCAAAGCTGAGTTGGCTAGTCACTGATTTTTTTACTTGGAAAGTTGTTAAATAAAAATGAAAATGTTTGTCTTGATTGGCATGCAGTGTGAGGGTCTGTGGTGGCATGTTCAGAATTTAGATAGGTACCTGCAGAAAAGAGGCTCAGTGATGTGAAAAGCTGTCTGTGTGCTCATAAAACCAGAAAGGGGAACATGAAACTCCAGAACTGTACTTACCTATCTTCAATCCTTTTAGGAGTCAGAAGAAATTAAATCAAATGAATTGGATGCAAAACTCCGAGTAACTAAAGGAGAACTAGAGAAACAAATTCAGGAGAAGTCTGATCACCTGGAGGTAAATATGTGGTGCGTGGAGATAACACAGTTGGCAACTTAGTCGTTAAGAATGCCATGCCTTTTTAATGTTGAGAATCTTTTATTTTAAGCTGCTTAACATTTTTGCTAAACATGTTCCTTTTTGGCCTAATACTACAGCTCGGGTGTCTGCATCCAGCCTTGCTTTTTGGAGGATGTTTTAGTTATTTCCTTGGATGCACTTTTTAAAATCAAAATTATAGGAGAAGGATGATAGAATGAGGACGAAATAACTGCTCTTTTATTTATAAACATGAACGTTGTTATAATTTAGAGCACAAATTCAGGTGGTAGGCAGGCTTTTTTCTGACCTGTATTTTGCCAGGATGTATGGCAAGGAGAGACAGGGAACAGCCTCTATCCTGTGTAGAGATTTGCTAGCCCAAAAGCTAAATCCTCTAATGATTTAGTTCCTGCTCACAGCTTGGATGTGCCTATGCTGTCTTCATTTTGCTTAGAACTTCCCCCAGGGGCTGTTGTGGCTTAGACTTTTACACCTAAAATCAGGGTGTGTAATCTCACCTTTTTTGTTCTCAGTTTTTCTGAGAATAAAGAAGCTTTTAGACTCTGCTTTACTTTTTGAATAAATAAAACAAATCTTTAGGGTACCTGTTCTGCCTTAAGCCCTCTCAGCTGTTGTGCAGGCCTGCATTGGCCTAGATTTTTTTTTTTTTTTTTTACATCCCTGGAGATGCCACTGTCTGTTTAGATTTCTCAAAGAGCTTCTCACTCTTTCAAAAGGTGCATCATGCAAAAATAAAAGAACTGGAAGACTTGAAGAGAACATTTAAAGAGGGCATGGATGAGCTTCGAACACTGAGAACAAAGGTAACATACACTGTGTTGGATTGCAGTGGGGCTAAGGGCATAGTGTTGGGTTTTGGAACAAGACTATGTTCGATGGTAATTGTATTTTTACTTCTTTTGGAATAAACAGTGTGATTAGAGACTTGCTGGCATGAGACTAGAAGGCATATGTAACTGTGGCTCTGGGTATCCTTTCTTACAGAGTATCAGCTGATCCATAGTACAACAATGTTTGTTTCATGGTATGCACCCCATTTGACTGAAAAGTTGAGAGAAACGTTTTAGCAAAAACTTGTGAATCTAGTAACTTTGGAAAATTAAAATCACTTGTAAACTTTTCCTACCTGTGAAGCTAGTTTTGCAGAGGTCATACATGTGACCTCTGGTAAGGAGTATATGCTATCCCTAACTTCTGAACAGTTTATAGATTAGCGTGCTAGTGTCTCTGTCCAGAGCAGGTTTTTAGCTCAGTAGGACCTTAGAAAAAGGGAGGAAGACATAATAAGGGGTTGGCTTGGCAACTGGGGAAAGATGATGTCTTTGGATTCTGGTCCACAAAACTCAAGTTAATCACACTTGTTTAGTTTGAATTTTTTTTTTCTTCCTGTTTATTTCTGACTGTATTTGGTCTGAAATATTGGGATATTGTTCAAAGCTACTTGGAATCACCAAAAAATAACACAGGAGCTTTGTACAACCATCTTGACATTTGATCAGATTAATTCAGTTCTGATGTTTGGGAGAATAAATAGTTTCTGATTGCTTTTTTGTTTGTTTGTTTTGTTTTGTTTTTTTTAGGTAAAGTGTCTAGAGGATGAGCGTTTAAGAACAGAAGATGAGTTATCCAAGTATAGAGAAATCATTAATAGACAGAAAACTGAAATTCAGAATTTACTGGACAAAGTCAAAACTGTAGATCGCCTGCAGGATCAACATCAGAGGTAGAGCTATGCACTTTGAGGAATGATTTCAAAGATTATCTGGGATGTGGAAAGCTTTTTTTTGTTGGTTTTAAATTTAAATTATTGATGCTTTAAAATGTATTCCTACTCTGTAGGAAGTTACATCTTCTAGGTGTCTGCCCCAGAGCTTGTTTTATTGAAAAATTGGGGAAAAGCAGCTGAACTGGAAAGATAGATTGCTTCAAAATTATGATGGCTGTATGAAAGTATTTAGGAAAAACAATTTTGTATATTTGACAGATGCTCTGTTCAGACAGTAGGAACCACTTGTATTTCTAATGGGCTGGAGTTCATTCTGCTCCGAATGACCTCTGTTTTTCCTGTTGTGTAGAATAAATGAACTCACGCCTTTCATTTTCTTGGAAGCAAATAGAAGGAATTTCATTTTAATTCACACAAAATCTTAACTCTTTTCTTGATGAGAAAAGAATAGATGAGTCATATTTCTGTAGTCTAGGGAAGAGAAGACAGAAGGGAGATGCCCTTAAATGTATAAAGGGCTATTATAAAGGGAATGTTCAGCTATCCTTATTCACTGGAGGAAGGATAAAGATGAGGAGTTTTGCAGGAAAGATGATTTTAGGTTGAATACTGGGACGAACTCTATGGCTAGGCTGGATACTGATTATCTCCATTGTTGCCTGGTCTCCTTCATTGGAGAACTTTAAGGATAAGCTAGAGATATTTTTTAGGGTGGTCTAAACATTGGCTGGTTCAACTCTGACTGTTAACTAGAGATTTCTCTTGTCATAATGAAACAATGTATTTGGAAGTGTAGAATATAAGCATAGCCTTCTATCACAGGTTTTTAAATGGGAGCTGTAGGTGAGATATTTTGCAGTATAAATGGCTGAAAAAAAATCAGTGCTGTAGCTGTTCAGTGCTAAGTCTTCTGAAAGATGGAATTAACCTAAAAAAGACTGTAAAGGTAGGATAATGTCAAATATATTGCAACCTTTGGTAGTGCAATGCTAGGTAACTTCTGTTGTCACTGACTATGAACTCCTTATTTTTGTAATTGAAAGTATTTACTTTAGTAATGGAGTTCTAGTAGAATTCAGTTACTTAGTTTTACAAAACTATAGTTCATTTTCAAAATGATTAATGATTTGGATTGCCTGAGCCTCACCTCTGCTTGAGGAAACATGTTGATACGGGGTTGTTGATTTAAAGTGAATTGAGCTTCCTGGTAATTACACTGTCTGACAAGGAATTAAATGAGAAGTTTGCTGTTTGCTTTGTATAACTGTAATTTTATTTTTAAATTTGAATATACACACTCCCTGTGAGAAAGGGAGGTGAGGATTTTTCTGCTCATGTTGGAAGGTAAGGTTTTAGAAAGCTGTAGAAAATCCTATGATTGAAGAACTAATGAAATAATATTGCAAGAGTAAATGAGAGGAGGACATTTTTAGTCTTAACTTTTTTGATCATAAGTGAAGATATGGTCTCTCTCACTCAAATGGTTTGCAAGTGGTAGATCAGAAATCCCCTAATGGGGGAGATAGAAACAAGAACTTGTTTTGTAGAGGACTGGGGAAGGGATAGTGGAGTAGGCAAGGTCTTTTGAACTGGAGCTGCACTGCTTGGATAAGGATGTTTCAGAAATCACCATACTGCTGTCCTGGAGAAGCTCAAAACTAGAGTATTTCCCCATCTCTTAAAGAAAAGTCCTTTTACAGAATGACCACCTTTGTTGGATTTGCAGACCTTCCTCTTATCTACAGGATCTGTGTTTGAGGGTTTTGTTTATACCCTATACCGAAGCTCATGAAGTTGAGTACAGAGAGAGGTAGAGTCTTCATGAGGAAGCTAATGGGTTCTGTGGGATAGGGATATCTGTCACTTCAGCACTGCAACAAGTCATGGAATGGAATCTGCAAACTCCCATGGCACTTGAAACTATCCAGTGACTAACAGATGCCCAAGGGTCATTCATTTGTTCCTCTGCCTTATTTGGTCTTGACCCGAATGCTTTTATTTCAATAAAGTTTCCTATCTTTGAGCTCAGTTTATCTGTAATAAGATACAATTGTTTTGACAGAGATGAACAAGAAATCAGTGCTTTAAAGGAAGAAGTAGATGGTTTCAATTCTCTGATTGCTGATCTCCAGAAGGACATTGAAGGTAGTCGGAAAAGAGAGTCTGAGCTATTGATATTCACTGAAAAATTAACCAGTAAGAATGCACAGCTTCAGTCTGAAAACAATTCCTTCCAGAGCCAGTTGGATAAGCTTTCTTACAGTGAGAGAGAGCTGCAGAATCAGCTGGAAAGTGTTCAACAGGCTAAAGATGATCTGGTGAGTACAGTGTGCAGCTTGCTTTTTGTACTAATAAGATGTCTGATACTGGTAAAGATGTGCCACGTGAATTCTGCTTTTTATCATTCCTTACCTAATTGCATTTTCTCATTGAGTTTGCCAGTTTGAAACAATAATAGCACTGGGTTATGAACATGTGTTTTGAAGGGGAAATAAATCCTGAGGCACACTGCACTGCAATGAGAGTGTTTCTGTGCTGCTCTTTCTGGAAGTACGGAGTTATTCTTTGTGCAACTGTCACTGAAACAATCAAAAGGCTGTAATTTGTTTGTGAAAATTTATTGCTGTAATTTGTTTGTGAAAATTTATTACTGTAAACTGTTTCTTAGGTCCTGTTTGTACTATGAGATAAATGTAGTTTTTATTAAACTTAGTGTGTTATGGATGGTAGTGTGCCTGCGGTGTAGAGCTCTGCATGGCTCTCTACTGTGTTGTGTGGGTGTTTCAGAGATCCTTCAGGAGTCTTCCTGCATCTTTGCACTGCGCTGCATATTCATTTGCAGTGGTAGTGTTTAGCTTAAATAATAAATGTGAAATGTGAAGGATTTGCAGGTGAAAAGTGAAGAGTTAGGGCTGTTAAGCATACAGTATGGTTAGGCTGCAATTTTTTTGTGTATGACTGAAAATAAAACTACATTTTCAGGCCAGCAAGTTGCAGAAGGAGGAGGATCAGCGAAAGCTAGAAGTGGAGACGCTACAGGCTCAGCTAGCTTCAGAGCAGAAAAAACTAACAGCGCTGAAGACCCACGTGGATGAGCTGAAAGATGAACTGACTACCCAGAAGCGCAAGCATGCAGCAAACCTGAAAGATCTCACAAAGCAACTTCAGCTAGGTTGAAATTGCTTTCAGATATAATGAGTCACCCCATCTGTAAGCCCCTTCACAGTGTCTGGCAGACACCAGTGTCCTGCCTGCGTGTGAGCACTGTTTGAGCGTAGCCCATCAAGCTCTCCCTGTCCCTAAAGATTGTGAGAGTCAGTGAGCAAATTAGGTCTTGGGGAAACTGCAGTTACAGGGAACACAGACATTAGTGTCAATTTTCAGTCTTAAATATAACTTTTGAAATAGACTTAGATAGAAAATGAAAAATTTATTTCAAAAGAGTGCTTCAGGTTTTTAAAGAAGGATATGGAGAGACTGATGACTAATTTTGTCAACAAATAGAAGTCATTAAATACCCAATGATGCCTATGCTGGATGCAGATAGATTTGAATATAATCAAATCTGTTTGAAATGTATTTGAAAGAAGAGATCTTGTTGGCATTGTGCACAACAAGTTCCATGTCTCTCTTTGTATTTATATCAACAGCTGTGCACTTCAGTTCTTGATCCCTACTGAATAAGTGATGCTTCTGGCACAAGTACCACACTCGGCTCCCAGTAGTGATACAGTTCTGAGATCCCAGAGCAGAGTTACCATTCTGGCATTCACTAGTTACTTACATGGCAGGCCTCATCAAAAGTAAAATGAAATTTAAGTCTTATTGTTCCCAGTTAATCCTATGAATGACATTACCTCCTTTAACTGGCAGCTGCTGCAGGGTGTAGGGATCTTTGTGAATGTTGCATCCAGGTGCTTCCTGGTTGGGGGCAAGGAGAGGAGGGGGTGCTGTTTGGGTTTTTTCCCCACCTAGAATTTTAGTCAAGCTGTGTTAAATTAGTGCAGGTCAGAGAGGATTAGAGTTTTTGTATGTTGTGTGTAACACTGTGATTTTGGGGTTTTAATCTCCTGTTGGTAACCATAATTTTATTACCCTTTTAGCACGGAGGAAATTGGATCAGATAGAAAATGGTAATTATGACAGAGAAGTCAGCAGCATGGGGAGCCGTTCCAGTTCATCAGGTAATATAGCACATAGCAGGGCTGCCAAAACAATCCTTAGATCTTAATAAGGTTGCCATGGTGTGCTGCCATGAGCCTTGCTCTTTCTGTGGTTTGTGCATATGCAGTGTGTGGGCAGCCTCCCATTAAAGCTGACAAAATAGCCTTTAAGCACCAAAATGCACTTGGCTGAATGCAGTTGTAGGTGCTTAATTCTTACTACAAGATTAAAGTTTAATGTTTATAATGGTTCTATATTTTGGTTCTTTTCAAATGCCTACCTTTTTTTGTTTTGTTGCTTTTGTGTTTGGAAGAAGCTCAGGGGACTGGTTTGTAGAGGACTCTTAAATGCTGCCAGAGGCAATGATTAGTGGCTTCCAACATTGTTTAATTGCACTATTGACAGTTGAGAGTGTGTAATTGATTTAGCATTTAGCATGTTTAGAGGCATCAGTGTCTTTGTGGAAAATTCATTACTTTCTCTCCAGTTAGAAGTAAAGTGGTTATCTTTCTCGCTGAAAACATCTGTTTTCTTCCTCAATATCTTTGGGCTTTAAGTTGGGTTAGTTCTGTCAGTGTCCTGTCATCTCACTGTACAAGAGAAAAATACTTAGAAGAACAGAAAGAAAAAAATACTTCAAGCTCTAAGTGATCAGTGCTGCAGAGTGTTTATACACAGGGCTTTTGTCAGCCTACACAGTTTTCATAGTGTTGTAATTTTACTGGACTCCAAAACAGATATGTGGAAAATCTGAGGGATTTAACATATGAGGGAAACTGACATTCTGAAGAAAACATCCTAAGCTCCTGAAATGTAAGGAGTGCATGCACCACACTAATGGAAATGTTTTACCTGTATAAAAGCAAAAAGAGCTTTTACCAATATGGATGTATTGACAGGGTCCCTTAACGCGCGCAGCAGCAACGAGGATCGGTCACCTGAGAATACTGGATCTTCAGTAGCTGTGGATAGCTTCCCAGAGGTGGACAAGTCTGTCTTGGTTGAAAGAATACTAAGGCTACAGAAGGCCCATGCTCGAAAAAATGAAAAGATGGAGTTCATGGAGGATCACATTAAACAACTGGTGGAGGAAATCAGGAAAAAAACTAAGTATGTTCTGAGTTCATACAGGTTTTCAGTGTTGGGCTGGTGCACTAGACAAATAGTCTGGATTTTATGTAACACAAGTAATTGTCTAAATAAAAATATTTAAAACAATAAAAATACTGCAGTGACAGTAGACCTCAAAGGTAGGATTAGTCTTGGGGTTTTTTTTTTCTCCTTATCTTTTCCCAGCAGTTACAGTAATTGCTGAGTTGTTTACTACTAAAGTGTTTCAGGAGGAATAGAATGGCACATGTGTTTTTTGGTGGCAAAATGGTCAGCAGGTGGCTGATTTGAGGTGGATTGCTGCCACTGGTGAACAGAAGAGTCCATTCTCTTCATGTGCTTAAGTGTGCTGATTGTACATGTTTGTTTTGGAAGGAGAATCTGCATAATTCCAGATGGTAGTCTGGCATGCATATCAGACAAACAGTGTATCTGAGCCAAAGGTGCTTGGTGTTTAACGTGTGAGGCGAGATTCCGCTTACATGGAAAACTCATTTTACAGGATGGTGTCTGGCACTTCAGTTAGGAGGAGAAGCAATTGTGGCATATACCTGCCTCTGGAAAGTGCAGTTGTCTGTTAACTTGCTTAACGAGCCTATACACTTATGCCCTCCTGGTGTGATTTCCTAGAACACGATCACAGCTCATGAGGACCCTTGAGCAGAGACTTTTTAATTTTTGTCTCATCTGGAGAAAGTTTAAGATTCCCTCTCTAGAGTCTCTCAGCAAAGAAGAGTAGGAGAGGGGCATTTTTTAAGTACCTCTTTTGCTCCAGTAGCAATATTACTTTCTCAGAATACTTCTAAATTTGTAAACCTTGGGCATTGTAGTGAGTCAGCTTGCCAGCACCTCCTGTAGCATTTGTGGTATCCCAGGTTTTCCTCTGACCTAGAAGTTGCAGGAGTTGATTTTTACTGTCTTTTCAGTAATGCAGTGCTGCTTGAAAATAAAATTTGCCCAAGGAAGGTTGGAAGCTTGGGCTTCCAGGTTGCCCAAGGAAGTTGTGGATGTCCCCTCCCTGGAAGTGTTTAAGGCCAGGTTGGATGAGGCTTTGAGCAATCTGGTCTAGTGGAAGGTGTCCCTGCTCATGGCAGGGGCGTTGGAACTGGGTGAGCTTTAAGGTCCCTTCCAGCCCAAGCCATTCTATGATTCTCTGAAAATCACTCTCATGCTAGGAATCTGAAGTTCCTTCAATGTCTGACTTTCACACTGCCTTGTAATGCTTTAATGTTTTTTTTTAATCTTTTCCCCTCAGAATTATTCAGAGTTACATTTTGCGGGAAGAAGCTGGAACACTTTCATCAGAGGCCTCCGACTTCAACAAAGTACACTTGAGTAGACGGGGTGGGATTATGGCATCTCTGTACACCTCTCATCCTGCAGATAGTGGTCTCACGTTGGAACTCTCCTTAGAGATAAACAGGAAGCTGCAGGCTGTGTTAGAAGACACATTACTGAAAAACATTACATTGAAAGTGAGTAGCTGTGCCAATTCTTCCACGTGTTCTTGTTGTTCTGAGGTACTGACTTCAGGGAGATGCAGGCTGTTAAAAGGAGGAGGCTTTTCAGAAGTCAGGGTCATTGTGGATTGGTGCCACTGCTAGCATTGGGTTAATCAAAGAGTTCTGTAACATGATCCACGCTGAACCTCCGTTTTGGGACCCTTGTAGTATGCTGCACTAATGAGCTGCTTATTGAAATAAAAGTTGCCTGTGCATTCAGCAGGGAAGGGCCTCTCCATGCTCTCCCCGAGTCATGTGGAGCCAGGGGCATGGGCTCTACGTGCCTGGCCCTGTGCCAGCGGCTGGGTACCCTCTTGGGGCAGCATGTCTGCTGCAGGGGAAAGACAGCAGTGCCAGAAAATGTTGTGCAGGTTGGCAGTTGGACTGCAGTGTACTGCAGAAGTTGCAGATCTCTCCCTGCAGTTACAATTCCCCTTGAACACTGTACTTCCTAGACAGCTTATAGATTATTAGTAACTGCAGAAAAAAAAAAAGACTTGCTGAGACCTTTGCATCCTTTATTGAAATGAACTTGGTTTTCTCCAACTGTGTCTTAATTATTTGGACTTTTTCTGGATACTTGAAAGTATCAACCTGCTGACATAAACAGTAATTTTAACTTATTAGTACGTTTTATGCTGATTGACTAATTTTCCCTGTATAATTTACCCTATCCTTTTTTTTTTTTCCCTCCCAAAGGAAAACCTTCAAACTCTAGGAACAGAAATAGAACGCCTTATTAAACACAAGCATGAACTGGAACAGAGAATAAAGCAGACATAACTAAAACTTTTATGGAATACCCAAGATGGAGATGCAAAAAAGGCAGGTGCTACAGACCAGTGTTTTTTTACATTTTTCCTGAAATTTGATTGCCTGCCAGCACAAGCATCTGGTATTTTGCATATGCAGCCTTTACCCATACAGGCTTACTCGTGTGAGAGATCTACAGGGTTTGGCATCACCATGGTTCTGTCTGCCCAAGGTTCTTTCTACCCTGAGGAGTTGCTGAATTTTACTACACACTACGTCTATGTAAAACTTTTATTTGAAGTGACATGCAGATGCTTTGCAGTGCATACTATATTTTGAGTGAGTTGCAGTGAAGTTTTGATTTCTGCACTGTATAATTAATCAGTCTATTAATGATGGAGCTTGAAAAAATAAACCCAATTATGTCTTAGTTGCTGTTGAACATATCCAATGTTACTGAGCTATAAGGGCTTTCAGACATTATTTCATTCCTTGCATATTATTTCTGATACTTCGGTTGATTAAGCATTTTTGACATATGCATGGAAAAATGCTTTGTCACTAAATTTTGGGTTCTAACTGGTGGCCATGATATTGTATATTTTCTGCTTTAGATTAACATTCAGCTGGTCGGTTTCTTTATTCAAAAGAAGTAAAGCAATGGTATAACTAAGGGATTAGCAGCTTTCTGATTCAGTTGTTGAGTATGTGTAACTGAAACAAATGGCAATTCAGCAGATCCTGTAAACCTTTGATCTTTAGATGTATGGATCTAAAGTAGTCTGCTATCAGATAATTGGTTAGTAAAGTTCTCTGACCTTCTGCATAACTAACAGCATTTAAAAAGTTGGAGTTTTAACTGCCCATTGTTACATACACACAGGCAGACATCATGATTGCATCTGTTTTCAGATGATCAGAAAATCTGTTTTCAAAGAGAAATGGAAGCTGAGTACATTTTCTCATTAGCTGTGGCTAGACCAGCTAGTGAAAATAATAGTAAGAAATGGGAAATATATCTAAATGAGATTCTAATCTGTTGTTTGGACTGTGAAAGTAGCACAAAGATCTGTGCAACTCCTTAATTTTACTGTTGTGAAGAATTAGTTGGTGGAAATGGCATGAACTGAGAACTGTTACTTCTTCAGTATTTGAGAGGGTGGTGGAGGAAGAGTATCAAGATTTTCTGGTTAGTCACAACATCATGTTCACAATTTAATTCCAGGATAAGTAATTTACAGGACCTGAAATATCTCTATTCCAGCAGTAAATGCATAGATTTCTGTATTTATTGCCTTTTGACCAGAATTAATTGAACAGTTCACAGTGTAAATACATACTTTGGTTTTTTATATAAATACTTGAGCTTCCTATTGTCATTAAAAGAGATTCCATGTACATTTAAAATAGCAATGCTTTAGCTATTTTAATTAGAAAGGATACTTGGGGGGAGGGGGATCTGTCTTACTGCAGGCACCATTTGCTGTATGATACACAAAACAAGGGGCCTGAATCCAGCAGCACAGGAGAGGATAATTTATCAAAGCATCTAGGTGACTTATGGGTGTGTACTCCACTTCCAGGTGCCACTGAGTCCCTTGAGCTTTGTAATTAACCAAATTGAGTAAAGGGGGATGATTTGGTTTGAGTAGTTTGATTCAAGACAGGGAGACTTCCTGTTTATTTTTAAGATAAGCATCTCTGAAAGTTCTTGTGGGATCAAGAGCTGGTTTGTGGTCCAGAGAGCTTCAGGAATCTTGGATGGCAGGTCCCTTCAGTGTCGAAGGTTTAAGTATTTCTTTAGAAGGGGAGGGTGGAAAAAAATTATTTAAAACCTGACCAAGCATTCTAGAAACTGTGATCCTTTAATCTGGATGGGGTTTTATACATATATTTTTCTAATTCCTGAGAGCAATGGTTATCTGAAGCGTGAGGGAATTTGGACCAGTCCAGCCTCATGGGACTACCTCTGCTTTACTGTTGTTTAAGTGATGTGAAGAGGAAAATACCTGGCTCTGCTAAAACAGACCTGTCACCAGCTTCCAGGAAGTGAACACGCAGTTGTTCATGACCCAACTAGGCCTTCTACTGAAAGAAAGTATTTAGAACAATTTGCATGTCAAAACATAGCTTAGGTCTTGTATGTTTGTGTTTTCATGCTTTAATGTACCAGATCTCTGGATATTTTCAGACCTTCAACTGAATGACTCCAGTATTTTAGATACCATGTGAATATTGTAATCATTTAATGTATGTTCTCCAGATGTACAATGTGAATGAAGGAGAGGTGTGGTGCAGATGGAATAAGTGCAATGACATTGTGGAAATTCTTCTTTCTTTTTGGTGTGGTTATTTCTCTTTTTAAGTTATTTGAGAAACCTAGTTGTTAGCTGCCCTGCCCCGCTGGAAATCTTGCTTCCTCTTTGTAGCACTAGTAACTTCTCAGACTCTTTCTTGGTTATAGAGACACAAAAAGCAGCCAAAATATCACATTGTTTATTGTGCACGGTATTTCCATGGACCAAAGTCATCTTCTACAGGAGTTATTTTAAATATACCTGGGAGAGAGGTATAAGTTTTGTTGTAGCTCACACATTGGCAAATGACTCTCTATCCAGTAAGCCCAGGATGTGACGAATACATGACAAGGGTCAGCCAGCAACTTTGATTAATGATGTTGCCCATTGCTGAGAGGCAGTGGTGTATTAGCCAGAAAAATGTTGGTGGCCAGCCACCTGCCTGTTGTTTCCATAGGGTAATTGTCAGGAGTGTGGTATTGTTGGTGCACGTAGCAAGAACCCTGCTGTGAAAAGGTGTGTTTCTGTGGGGTGGTTCACACAGGTGAGCACCAGCCGGTGCAAGGCTTGGGTGACAGTCACATTTCACTCACTCTTGTTTGGGAAACTCTTTGTGTTATCAGCCTGAGATTGAAAACTGTCCTCAGATAAACTGAATTTTAGGGACAAACTGATAAACTGATTTTGAAGGCAGCCTTGAGCAGTTAGCTACATACCTCTGATTGAAATTCAGTGTCCATTAGAGGTGTAGTTGCCACAGGCTGCTTTTGAAGACTCTGAGCTTGTAGCTAGTTGTGTCCTACAGGCTTAAACATCTGCTTCTTAAATACTCAGGGTGCTCATTTAATTCAAACATCACACATCCAGATGTTGTTAGAGGCCCTACACGAAGCTGCCTGTGCTTTTCCACCCTCTGAAAAATCCAGCATTGTTGTTGTCTAAAGCCAGCCCATCTGAACTGTTGTACACTATAGATTCACCGGCTTTCTGCCACACAGGCTTGTGCAATATTTTTAATTTTAGTCTTCAGAAAACAGTGGAGATCAATTGGTTCCTCAGATAGGTTTTCATCATCTTCACTTGCTGCTGGCAACACCTGCAGTATCTCTAGGTAATAAAACCGAAGTTACTATCTTGAAACATTTTTCATGATGATATTTTGGTGCATAACTAAAAAAAAGTGAAATAAATAAAAAAAAAAATTAGATCTCTGGCTCCCACTGAATGGGGTGTGAAGCTGAGTGCCCACATGCTGCAGGGACCCAAACAGGAAGGGGTTCAGAGGAGAAGGGCTGTCCCAGGGGCCTGTGATGGAAGCAGCTGTGCTGGTAACTGTCAGCAGTAGGTGGCACTAGAAATCAGAGTTACTGTGTCTGCACCACGACCTGAAACCGGGCAGAGGGCTGCCTTGCAGAGGGAGCTGGGTGGCATTTAAAGCTTTTCCAAGGTGGATGGGGCTTTCCTTTCCTTCCCATTTTCGTGTTCTAACTGAAACTCTGTTGAATCTTCTAATGTATGTGTGTATGTTGTCTGGATATACACAGAATGTCTATTGATTTTAATTTTGTAGATACCTGTTCCTGTATAAAGTTTTTGAAGATACCACTATACATTATGTATATATTGTACTTTGAAATAATAAACAGACAAATGTGTGAAAGTCTGGTTTGGGTCTGTGGTTTCTACCATTGAGGATTGGCTCTGGATTGCACTGGTAGCCCTTGGTGAAGGCCTGTGGTGGCAGCAGGTGCTCTGTGTTGGGTGATCATCTGCAGCGAGTGGGAGCCTCCCCTCTCACAGTCGTGGCACGGCTCATAACCCAGTACTCTGGGCTAAAAACAGCTCTTAACTGGCAGGAAACCATTCTTGCCAGCATAGGTGCTGGGAGGGCCCCATAAAAGCCCTCTCTTGTTTCCCCTCGAGTGGATGTAACTCTCTATAACTCTTTATCATTTGATCTGTGGCTGGAGCATCCACAGCTGGGCAGGGTGATGCTTGCTGCCAGCTCCTACTTTTCTATTGTCCTATCTAAACAAGCGGTGGCAGAGCATCTTGCTGCACACCTCTCCTGCTGCCAGTCAGTCTTAACAGCAAAGGCAGAGAGAATAGGGCTGCACACCTTTCCTGCTGTGCTTCATCTCTGGGAAATGGCTGGGACTGGTCCATCCTAAGGAGAGGTGATGGCTGTGCAGCAATTCAGTGCTGCCCATCCCAGTCCTCTTTTCCTGGCAGTGCCAGGTTTATGGTTGGACTGGATGATCATAATGATCTCTTCCAACCAAACTATTCTGTGATTCCCTTGTGTCATGTGAGTTTGACCAACTCATAGTCCCAGTAGCAAGGGCTGGTTCCCTTGGCCACAGCTCCACATTTGGAACACTGTTTTGCTGCTCTGGTTTTTACTACCTCATGTAGTTTGTTTTTTAGCCACGATATTATTGTTTAAGAAAAAAATAAAAAGGGGTGCTGACAGATTGCTGGCTGTTCATTGTGGCTATGCTTGTGTTAAAAATCTGGGAATCAGATCTGTATGGGCTCTCCTGCCCTTGCAACCTGATTGTAGGGAGACAGAGAAAGGGGGAAAAAATGAAGACCTGAGATAATTTATGGAGTTTATTCTGGTGCCTCCCAGAGTACCTTAAGTGAGAGAAGGAGGTGTCCTATTTTTTGTGGAAATTTACTGGCACACTACCACTAGCTCCCCAATATCAGGGTGAGGGCTCCCAGTAAGTTTTCTGGTGCCAATTGTCTGTCTGACCCTTTGCTGCAACTGTTCTGCAGTTCACCATCTTTCTTCCAGCCTTTTCCTCTGATAGCAGATACAGCTCTTGCTGATGGATGACACCAAAAATCAAGATTTACTTGTGCTCCACAAGTACATAGTGATGCTGTTTGGAAACAACAAGCCTGAAGCTAAACTTCCTCAAATACTGACCTTGGTTTTGGTGGTATTTGCAAGTAGCTGTTTGATGAACACCTTCTCCCCCTCATTTTACAGACAGGTCTGTATTTCAGGCTGACACAGCACAACTGCACATGCAGGGGTTCTCGTGGCATGTTAGTGGTAGGCACTCGGTCCTGGAGCAAGCCTCTCAGATGCTGGAGCTGTTGGGTAAGAAATGTCTAACCTGATGCTACCAGTTTGCTTCTCCAGCTGATTGTGAAAGAGGAAATCAGCTCTGCTATTTTTCTCTCCCTCCCTGCTCTATTTTAAGGGGGTTTTTAATAGAGAGGGATGGTTGATGTTCTTTGCTGTTGCGGTTGTTTTTTTAGGCTATTTTGCAGTAAACCACAGTGGGTCTGTGCCAGATTTTGCAAGATTTTTGCATGCATAAATGTAACTGTTGCAGGAGAAGAGTGCTGTTGAACAAGTTGTTCTCATCTAATGTGTGTAAATACGCCCTTAGATGTGTTTGTTGCTGTTCTGCTCCAGTGGATGCCCCCCAGCCAGGAAATCCTCCAGCCTTCAGGTTCTGCAGGGCTCTTTACCACATGCAGCTGCCCACTGCTCTCAGCGGGGCTGCTCCAACGCCTCAAGTGAAGCACCTCGCTGACTAAAAGGCTGAATCCATTCTGATCTGAATGCCTGTGGGCTTCTTAAGAAGCTTCTATTTAAAAAATAATCCCATGTGTGTGTGGGATATGGAAAAGCAGCAGATGAGAGCACGGAGAAGTTTGCGAGCTCTCGAACACCAAAATGCGGGTGTTTTGCAGGAGGTGGGTGAGCACAGCCCAGCAGCCACAGCCATTCCCTTATACACTGCCCTCTGCTTCAGGAACTGCTCCTGCCTTTGAAGATAGAGATGAAGAAAGGTGTGGATGCAGGGCAATATTTTTCAAGCTGTGGTCTGCAGCCTGACAGAAGGGTTTGTGAGGCTGCATTGTGAAAGCAGATGGTTAAAAATACTCTGAAAATTATGAGATCTGGAATTGGTTTAATTCCAGTCGGTGCCTGGCACAGGGGAGAGGAAGAAGGTGAGAATCCCTTACATCAACACTGCAGGTAAAAGCAGCATATGAACAAGTTACAGGCTGAAAAAACAAGCCCAGCGCTGGTCATCCTAAACCTGTTTCGTTGGTCTGCAGATCCCTGGAAACTTTGGCAAGTCAAAGAGGCTGAAAAACACCGACCTTGGGCTCAGAGCTGTAACCTGTTCATGCTGTAGGTGGCTTGTACTAATCAGCTGGTCTGGCTTCACCTTAGTAATTAAATTATCAGAGAAATATTGATCACGTGGACCCTGGAAAATGTTTAAGGTCTTCACCCTTCCAGACAAGAACATGGAAGGTGTGTTCAGCCGTAAGCTGAAGTGAGAAATCTGAACAAGCTGCTGTCAGCTTGTCATGGGCTTAACGTCAGGAGTGGCACAGGCTGCTGGCAGTCAGGCTGGCAATGTGCTTTCCCTGGTCCCTTCCCCTTGCCATGTCTCTGATCTGGCCCTAGGGCTCCATCAACCAGTGGGTACAGCTTGTGTAGGGAACAGGGCTCCACTGCGGTGGGGACAGACACCACTGTCCCAGGGGTAAGGTTATTGCCTGCTGCTGTTCACCTGCTCCCAAGATGTGCAGTTATTCAGCTGTTCGAGCAGGTCCTGACACACTGCAGGTCACTGCTCAGCCTTTTGAGGCAAAGCAAATCTATTTTCCCTGGTAATGCCACGCTGTGACCTGCAGTGCCAGAGGTGGTTGCACAGCTCCCACATCCTCCATGTTGAGGAGACAGAGCTCCTTGAGCGAGGCAGGATGGCTGGCAATGAAACCCCTGCATGGCTCCAGGTAAGCCCTCCCCCAGCATCCACAACCCCTTGTTTCACTTGGCTTTAATCAGACATTTCTGGGCTCTAGAAAGATCCAGCTGGAGCCAGGCAGGCGTTTTCCATCAGCAAGAACTGGTGGAGGAAAGCCTCTGCTTTGTAAACCAATCTAGTGAAGCGAGGAGCCATCAGTCCAGGTACCCACAGCGCTGGACACCATGCTTTGAAGCCCTCGTGGTTTTTCTTGGGCCATGCAACCCTGATACCAAATGCAACAAGAGAGGCTGCAGGCAGGGAATGACCCCCATGCTGGCACTGCAAAACTGTAGGTGCACTTCTAAACCAGGACGTGACAAAACACAGCTTGGATGAAGTTACCTTCGCTCCTAAGGCAGGTGAAGCCCTTGGAAAGGAGATGTGACAGATTTGGCAGTAAGCCTGGAGCACGAGGCTCGCAGATTACATTTTTTTGTTACCTGAATTACGTCAAACCATTTCCCTCTCTCAGACTTTCCTTGCAATCTTCCAAGGCTGCTTGTTGACGGTGAAAGACCAGTCAACTATTTCAAACTGATTTGACCTTGCCTGGGTTGGTGACAGAGCCTAGACCTTGCTGGTAGTGGTCACCTTGTATGCCAAATCCACTGCAGGGTGTCTCTCATTAAAGACAGTGTTTAGGCAACCACAAGCCATGCCAAGGAATGGTGGTGGGCAAGCTGCCTCCCATCTCACTGAACGTGATTTAGCTTTCCTTGGCTTTGGCAGGAGCTGAAACAATAGAAATGTCCCCAAGGGCCAGGGCATGCAAGCCAGCAGGGTTTCTCTAGAGAGCAATAAATGGAGGCATTTATGTTTAATTAATTGTGTATCAGAGGAAACACTGGAAAAAACCCAAACCAGCCAGCCCTCCCAACCCAAAACAGCGAGTTTACCACTGGCTGCTGGAGGAGGCCTCTGCCAAGAAGCAGCCTTGGATCAGAGAGCAAGGAAGCGAGGCCCTTCCAAAGGGTGACTCAGAGCAGTCTCGCAGGCTCCTGCGCTGGCGTCCCATCCCCACCGCGCTGGACCGGGGCAGGGGGGAGCAGCTCCTGGCCAGCACTGTCACTGTGCAAGTGCCTTGTGACCAGCGAGGAGTCTGACACAGCCACTGGGGAGGTCAGCTGGAGTCCTGATCTCTCCTATATATATATTAAGAGTTCATACATTGTTCATACATTTTCCAACATGAGATGGTTCCTTTGATTTTTCAATCTTCTGGCCACCAGGGACCTGATATATGCAACAGCACAGGGATGCTGAAGGACCTGCTGTTCCCGTAACAACCTGCTGGCTCATCAGCTAGGGCAAACCTTTGAGCAGGGGCAAACCTTAGAGCAGGGACAAAGCTGGAGTAGTCAAGGCAGGACTGGAAAAGGAGCCAGTCTTCTTCAGAGAGAGACCAGACTTGGCTTTATTAGCTGAGGCTATGGAGGCAACCAGAAAACCCAGCTTGTGCTGTCAGGAAGGTGGAGCAGACCCTGCAACGAGCCTGTCATTGTGGGACTTTCCTACCTACAATTTGTCTATGAATTGAGGAATTGGGCTGGTCCGTGACACATTCAGGCTAGGTCTGAACAAAGACTTTATTTCTGAAAACATCATGTTTGAAAAAAAAAAAATAAATCCCTGGTTCAGTTTGGTTTTGTGTCCTTGATGGATTTCAGAAGAAGGTAAGCTTGGCCTGGGCACTATCAATTATACTTTTGGAAAACAGGCTGGTCAGGTGAGCAAAACCCGTGGGAAGCAGAGGTGTGAGCAGCCCCTGCCCCTGCCTCCCCCTGCCCGGCGCTGCCTCCAGCACAGCCCAGCTCCTCCGGGCACCTGGGGCTGGGGCACCTGCCTGTGCACAGCACACAGAAATGGCTTAGAAACAGCGAACGGGGGAGAGGACGGGGCTGGGAATGGGCTGGCTGGTGAAAGGATAAGAGATCGGGGGGAAAAAATAAGGTTTTTGGGTTTTTTGAGTTTTTTTGGAAAGGCCATCCTGACACAAGAGCAAACCCCACTTGGTTTTGGAGCCCCATGGCCTCTCCTCTCCTCTGCAGAATGAACTTGGGGAGCTGCAAGCCCAGATCTGGAGTGCAGCTGACAGCATGATCTTACCTTCTCCTTGTTCAACCCCAGGGCATCCAGAACGTGCACTTGGGAGCAGATATATATGAAAAAGAAACAGAAAAGTCTGGCTCTCTTTGCCAACGTGCCACAGAAATGGCTTGCACATTGTATTTACTTCGGAGGTTCCCTTTGGGAAGCATCTGCCTGCCCTGGGCTGTGTGTTGACTCCCAAGCCCATCAGTTTTCCCTTCCCCTCTTTCTTCTCCATGCCAGAGACCCCAGGCCCTGCCAGACCTCACTCAGCATCGTGATTACTCACACAGCATTTCCATGAAGGAGCAGGACATGGCAGCAGCACAGGGACCATCCCCTGAGTTAAACTTTGTGCTTCCAGAACCACTTGCTTGCAGAGTAACAGTCACCTTGATTGGAAAAGACCTTTAAGATCGTCAGGTCCAATCTTTAACCCAACACTGAAAAGTCCCCGACTAACCCATGTCCCTCAGCACTGTGTCTACAAGACTCTTCAATCTCTCCAGGGATGGGGACTCCACTGCTGCCCTGGGCAACCCCTTCCAATGCCTGAGAACCTTCTCAGTAAAGAAATTCTAACTGATATCCAACCTAAACTGCCCTTGGTGCAACTTGAGGCCATTTCCTCTTCTCCTGTCACTTGTTCCTTGGCTGAACAGACCAACCCCCACCTCTCTACACCCTCCTTTCAGGGAGTTGTAGAGAGTGAGAAGGTCTCCCCTCAGCTTCCTTTTCTCCAGATTAAGTGACCACAGTTCCCTCAGCTGCTCCTCACAAGAGTTGTTCTCCAGCCCCTTCCCCAGCTCCATTGCCCTTCTCAGGACACACTCCAGCACCTCTGTGTCCACCTCCACTGGACCAATTTCTTTCCTATTTCTTCCCAGATCTCATGACAAGAAGCCAGGGGGGCAGCATGTTGCTTGCATCTCTAGTTTCCTGGTAGGTTCCTGGAGGTCTGGAGTTTGGAGAATTTGCTCTGTGTGAAGTATGGCACATACCACACCTGCCCCCAGCTATCCTGGGAGCTGGCACTGGGCTGGCTGCAGCCGTGGCAGCGGAGAGCTGGGAGTGCCTGGGCAGAGAGCACAGAAATAGCAATATATGGGCAGGGGGGAAGAAAGGGAAGATGCAGATTGTAGCTCAACACCTTATGGGGTTTCTGGTGGATTTAAAGGAGAAAATGATTGTTGTTGGGGAGCAATTGCTTTGGTTTTGTTTAACAAAAAGCACTGGCAAGAAATATAATTGGCAATATAAGAAAACAGACAACCCTTTACAGGGAAACTGTACATGTGTGATTTGACTGTCAGCTCTTACAAGAAAGGGCAGATTGTGTTATAATAGTATTGGGGATGAAAAAGGTGAGGATTTGAATGAATCCACCAAGAGCTCTGCACTAACGTTGTGGGAAGCTGGAGACACCTTGAAAGCAGAACTGCCAGGGGTAAGGAGCAGGGTTTGCTAAACAGCCCAGGAAAAATACAATCCTAAATTCATTCTGTTGGGAAGATGCATATTCACAGAAGGACAAACAAAATGTGATAGTAGATCTGGGGATGCAGTCATGAAAAACACTCAAAAATATCTAGTTATCCTTCACAGTTCCTTCAAAATCCCTTTGCACAGCTGATGACAGAGGTCTGAAAATGGTTAGTGCCAAGCAGATACATCTGTCATGCTGGGTAATGCTGCATCGCCATTTCCTGATGCTCCCATTTTCCTGTCCATACCCCTCTGTTGTCCCATGTGAAGGTTAGAGGAGAAGCACTTGGGCACCAGGAGCATTGGGTTTTGCCTGTGCTGAACCAGCACAAATTGTTCCTGATCCTTGCCTGGATCTTCTGGATGCTACGATGAAAAAGGAAAACTTGAAAGATTTCATGTAAATAGTATAAGGACAAATTTAATCCAAGATACACAGTGACATACAAGAATTAAAGAGGAAGAGAAATGGTGTTGCCCTTTGTGAGGGCAAAAGCAAGGAAAGAATTGCAAAATAAGTACTTTGCAGTTTGTGTTTGCAGAGGCGAGCGCAAGGTGCACAAAGGAGGAGATGAAGTGTGCAGCTAGCAAGTGTACATGTCTGCAAAGATGCCCCAACTGTGATGCCAAGAAAAATCAAACCTGCAGCCAAGAAAAACACCGTTAAAATGATGCAATGACATAATACAAATGCTGCTAGTGGAATCTAAATGACACGCAGAACAATCAAGAAGGAAAACACCGACAACGTTTGCTTGTGTAACAGGGATGTAGAGCTCAGGCAGGCAAGAGAGGGACACGAAAGCAGGCACGAGTAAAACCAGTGTTAGAAAGAGACTCACAGAATAGTGTGATTGGAAAAGACCATTATGATCACCTAGTCCAACTGTAAACCCAGCATTGCCAAGTTCACCACTAAAGCATGTCACCAAGTACGACATCTACACGTCCTTTAGATACCTCCAGGGATGGTCACTCCATCACTTCCCTGAGCAGCCTGTTCCAACACTTGACAACCCTTTCAGTGGAGAATTTTTTCCTAATATCCAACCTAAACCTCCCCTGATGCAACTTAAGGCTGTTCCCTCTTGTCCCATCACTTGTTATTTGGGAGAAGAGACCAACACCCACCTCTCTCCACCCTCCTTTCAGATAGTTGTAGAGGGTGATAAGGTCTCCCTTCAGCCTCCTTTTTTCTAGGCTAAACAATCCCAGTTCCCTCAGCCATGAACTCATCACACTTGTACTCCAGACCCTTCCCCAGCTTCATTCCCGTTCTCTGGACATGCTCCAGCACCTCCATGTCCTTCTTATAGGGAGGGGCCCAAAACCAAACCCCGCACTTGAGCTGTGGCCAAGTACAAGGGCACAATCACTTCCCTGGTCCTGCTGGCCACATTATTTCTCATACAGGCCAGGATGCCGTTGGCCTTTTTGGCCATCTGGGCACGCTGCTGGCTCATACTCAGCCGGCTATCGACCAACACCCCCAGTCCTTTTCCACCAGGCAGCTCTCCAGCCACTCCTCCCCAAGCCTGTAGTGTTGCATGGGGTTGTTGTGACCCAAGTGCAGGACCCAGCACTGAGCCTTGTTGAACCTCATACAGTTGGTTGCAGCCCATCGATCCAGCCTGTCCAAATCCCTCTGCAGAGCCTTCCTACCCTCAAGCAGATCAACACTCCCACCCAGCTTGGTGTCATCTGTGAATGTACTGAGGGTGCACTCGATCCCCTCATCCAGATCATTGATAAAGATGTTAAACAGGACTGGCCCCAACACTGAGCCCTGGGGAACACCACTTGTGATCGGCCTCCAGCTGGATTTAGTTCCACTCACCACAACTCTCTGGGCTTGGCCATCCAGCCAGTTTTTACCCAGCGAAGAGTACATCTGTCTAAGCCTTGCCAGCTTCTCTAGGAGAACGCTGTGGGAGACAGTGAGGGACCTGATCTTACCAAAAGCATCAACAAGGCCTGTCCCTGAGGGGTCATCCTGAAGCAAGCCTGAAGACTGCAGGCTCAGATTTGTAAATTTTTAACTAATTACTTTAAAATCCACCACACTTACAAATCCCGCCAGAATAGACCCACCTGGTGAGCAGCACAAGCCAAGAAAGCTGCAGCTCAGCACCAGGACACTACATCTTCCTCCAACAAAAAGCTGGGTAAGGATGTGATGAGTATCTTTTAAAAAAAGAAAGAATACACAAAGGACTTTGAGGTCTCTGATCAAGAGATGTCCTACCTGGAGTATAAGCACTGGTGGTTACACTGCGGGTGGGAGAGAGATGCTGGGTATGTTCTCTAGACTTCTGCTCCATGTTTTTTATAAGTTATGAAAATTTTGTGGTTCCAGCACTACTCATACCAGCAATGCAGGCAGGTTATAGAACGAGACACAAGAAAATGCAAATGTAGAGCCACACAAAAATATAAACATCCTGGCTCAGACCTAACCCTATATTTTGCTAAAAAGCAGTGAAAAAGAATGTCTTTATCAGGGTGTAAAAGGCATTTTAGTCACCCAATACAGTTTATTAATGGGATGTGCTTCTGGGGTATCTACTGATGAGCAGTGTTTATTATTCATGCTTCACAGCTTCATCTGTATTTTAGACTTTAATATAAACAACACGATGCAACCCCTGATAAGCAGGAGAGGGGAAATGCATAAACAATACAAGATGTTCCCACCAAAATCTCAGTTCCTCTTAATGCAAAGAGGACCTACAGGACACAGTGTCGCTAGGGCTCAAGTGCAAACATCCCATTCAGCAAGCACTCCCTCAGATTGGGAAGGAGAGTTCGTCTGGTGTTTTTAAACACAGCCCTCAGTTACCACGTCCTCAGAAGCTCCTGGGTGACCGCCGACCTCACCCTTGGACTGGGGAAGTGGGGTGCAGACATGGGTTCATTTGAGGCTGTTTGTGGTGGATGCCAGGCTGGACCCTCAGCGTTGCCCTCGCCCCACGCACGGGCAGCAACTCAACAGGGAGGTTCTCAGCAAAGACCTTTCAGTGTGAATCTCCAGATGGGCTCAAACCCAAAGACAAGTCACTTCACACTCTGTCCTGCCCTCCTCTTCCCTCCACCCCTCTAAAATACCTCTTTGTCTGCAGCTTTGGGACCTACATGTCTGCGGGTGAGAAGGGAGAAGTAGCACCCAGAGTCATCAGGCTACAGAAAGTACCCAAGAACAAAAGATTGATTTTAATGTCCCAGCTTTGAGCAAGCTTGGCCGTTAGCTTCAGGAAGTCTTCGTTATTTATGCAGAGGAGGAAGCAGATGGAAATCACAGAATTAATTTGATCTGAAGAGATTTTGTTCTGGAAAAACACACGTGTCAGGCCCCATTACTCAATGTCACAGGCAAAGGGACAGGATAAGCCACGTGTGGCCTTTGAGCGTGAGCACGCTGGATGCCCATCAGTGGCATCAGCTGATCCTCAAGCCACAGGCCCAGGTCAGGTTTGCAGGGGGTTGTGGTGTGTCCCAGGTGGGTGGGCTGGTGGTGGGCAGGGAGCCATCCCTTCTCCACAGTGGTACCCAGAGAGGATGGGCAGGATCAGAAATAACCAGGGGGAAAAGGGACGAGGGCCTGGAAGGGCAGCTCTGGGCTTCTTCAGGGAAGGAGATCCCATACAGAAGCTGAGTCCTATGGGAGACACAACTCTCCTCTTTCCAAGGCCCACAGGTGTGAGCTCAGCAGCTTGCATTGCATTTAACATCACAGGTAGCGATGCAAGCCCCGCTTCTCTCCATTGCACAAGAGCAAAACCACGAGGTGACAGCTACAGTGACAGCTACCCAATATGGAGCTGGGGCTTTGCAGTGCTCTGGGTTCTGTGCAGAGGGTGGTGGAGGTCACAGCAGGCCCTGCTGCGTTCCTCTCACTTTGAAATTGCTCTTAAAAACATCGAGTTCAAGGATGGTTTATTCTGAGCCCTGTTCCCCATGCTGCAGGCACTGACCCTGGTGGCTTTTAAAGGGGATGTATCCATGCTCTTTGGCTAAATTAGCTTGTGGGTCCTTGCAGCCAGGAAGTCCACATGGTCTCATAGCTCACATTTAGGATGTTTGCAAAGACAAATGCAGTGCAGCAGAGACACTGGAGAGAGCTGCAACCTACTTACCATGCTGTAGCTCCTCATTAGAGGCTGCCACTGAGTTGGCAGCTAAAACTGCTCTTGATATGCACTTACTCCTCCTGCAGGTGATATTGATGGCTTGGTAGGCAAAGAGTTCATTTGAACTTTCCCATCTCAAAAACCAGATACTATGTTTTGTTGTGTGACAAACAGACACAGGACCTCTCCATGATGCCTCGGTGTCATCTCCACACTCTGCCCCAATCATGCTGCAGTGCAAACCAAGGGCGGGGTTTGACTTTTGTTCTTAATGCAGAGGAACTCATGAGCAGCAGCTTTTGGGACATCAGAGCCAACAGACTAGTCTAAATGGGGCTGAGGACATGTGTCCCACCATGGTTTCGATGACACTGAGAAGACAGGCCAGTGACTAAGTACCAGACTAGGTCAGGGAAGGAGGTTTTTATTTCCCCTTGCAAAATGGGAAAACGTTGCAGACCACAAAGCCTTGCCTTGCACACTACAGCAGAGTCGAATGCAGAAACGTTCCTCCTGGCCCTTGGCCTGGCACCATGGTGTGCCCAAGCAGTGCCATGTTTCTCCATGGATTCTCAGCTCAGCTCTGAGGCCAAATACTCCGTTGCACATGCAATGGAGCCACAAACTTCAGAAGAAAGGTGAACACAATGCACATGTTTACTACCCTTGTGCTCTGAGCAAGTGTGAATAGGCTACACATTAATCCACATGATAGTGCTGAGGGACTTGTAACATGGTTTGGGTCATGGCCTGTTGGGCAGTTGTACCTCAGTCTTACTTTCTAGCTCTCCTTTTCCTTGTGCAAGGAGCTGCTGTAGTCCATAGTGGCCAGCCCTCCAACGAGAAGGGGTTTTGCTGCCAGTCTGAGATAAGTCAGACAAATGAAACTGGAAGAAAATTCCTCAGTTTATCCACAGAGCTGGTTTCACTTGGCAAACTCGCGTTGTTTGAAGTGCCACCTCTGTGCTGACGTGGCCAGAGGAGGGAGAAATGGTGCTTTTGGCTGTCAGGTGGAAGGACACCCAGAATAGGGCTGAGGCCACCCCTTCTCCTCTCAGCCCAGGCCGTGGTCCCACAAGTGTTCAGTGTATTACACCCAGCTAACATGGGGTGCTGGGGGCTCAGAGAAGGGTAGGGCTGAGAAGCCTTCCCCCATTTGGTATGGTTCAGGGCATGGTGCAAGGTGTGAAGGGGGTTATCAAATACAAACAGCCCCTCAAGTTGCTCTAACCTGAGCACCTGCCTCTCTCTCAAAGCAGAAGCATTTTGTAAAATGCAGCCACTACTTGAAGTGACCCCATGGTCACTTTCAGAGAGTCATCATCACAGTCTTGAAGTAGTTGCAACAGTTATTGGAACAAGTGCATGATAAAAACCTTTCCACCCCCATCTCCCTCAGCAATCACTTTTGGATCCCATGATTTCTTCCTTGTTTAAAATGATTCAGCAATAGACTCTCAGATAGTCTCTGTCTGGTTAAAAATAGTTGCTTGCCTCATATGGCTTTAGCGTGGTCCTGTCAACTGTAAAATGTTCCACCTTCCAAAAAAGTAGAGTGAAAAATGAAAGTGAGCTTTCACACATCATTACTCTCTGCAGTTGGACCTCCAGAGCTCATTCCAAACCCATCAAAGGAGGAGAGGCGAGCTGGGAGGGTGGGCAAGCAGATGCTTGTGCTACTGCTTGGTGCCCCGTGGATCCTCGTGAAGCTTTGCCCCCTACGCAAAAGCAACGAGGCTGATGCTTTGCCCATTTCCCGAAACAAAACACAATCTCATTTTCAAGAAACATTTATTTATTGGATTTCTGGAATGTAAGAAGAGCTTAGTCATCGCAGCTGGATGTCTCCTGATGTCAGTTAGGCGAACAGGCTCCAGCAGGGAACCAGTATAGCCCAGTTAGCTGAGCCACATTCCACAGCCAACCCATAACACTGGGGCAGGAGAGCATGAGAACCCAAGAGCCCATCAGCCATCTCACAGCTCTTGTGCTTGGTAGGCATGTGAATCAGTGATGGGCTTGCACAGTGTGACTGGCTGCCCTGAACTGCATGTGTTTGGGGGTAAAAAAGGGGTAATTTGATTGCAATAGTGGACAAAAGGTGCAGGTGGGTTATTTCACTTGGCTCTCTGCACTGTTTGAAGCTTGGATGTGTTTGCATCCAAGCCCAGCTGCTGGAGGGTGGGGCTCCTCTGCCACAGAGATGTCACAGGGTGGTGGCAGTGAGGCACAGCAGAGTGATAAATGGAAACTGCTTCAGGTCCAGTCTACAAGGAGTCAGACTGTGCTTCTGCAGTATCCACAGCCACCTCCTGGTGCTCCTGCCTGAGGAGGGAAGCACGACATGGAGGGAAAGGCTGAGCTATAGCTTGCCCCATGGCTCCATGGTCAGAGGGAAGAGCCACTTGCAGTCAGCAGCTGAAGCATTCATTGTGGCTTCTCCCACTTGCTGAGCAGCAAACAGCCTTAGTGGTGTTCAGCTGCTCCCAGTGCCGAAGAACTTCAGGGAAGCCAGAGGAGCTGCAGAAGAACCCATCACTTTTCCCTGCACACTTCACAGCATCAGAAGCTGGCTTTAGAGGCTGGATGAAAAATTCCTGGTTATTACCTGCATTCATTCATTTTTTCCCTGAGTTGCATGTGCTGTGCGTGCTGAGCCATCCTCTGCTCTTCTCTTCAAGGTGATACACTAAATCCTGCTCCCTGGCCCGCAGCAATCGGCTCTTGCTGGAACACAAGCCGCAGATGGCAGCTGTGGGAATCGCAGGGACTCTGCAGTGCTGAGCACCACGGGCAAACCCTGTCCAGCGTCAGTGGGGCTGGATTTGACCAGAGTCAGATCTCCCACAAAGACCTAAGTGAGCCAAGTGCTGCAGCCTGCCCCTGGGTGCTGCCAGCACCTACCTGCTGCTGTATGTATGAGGTCCTGAAGCACGCCCGTCACTCCACCACATTGCCTTATACTGGTAACGCCATCAAAAGCATGGGTTGCTCTGGGTTGCTCTTGACAAGACAAAGGATGAGCCTAGAAATGAGGGGAGATCTTATAGCAGCCTTCCAGTACCTGAAGGGGCTACAGGAACGCTGGGGAAGGACTTTTCATAAGGGCAGTTCATGACAGGACAAGGGGTAAGGGCTTTAAGCTGAAAGAGGGGAGGTTTAGATGAGATATTAGGAAGAAATTCTTCACTGTGAGGGTGGTCAGACACTGGAACAGGTTGCCTAAAGAAGCTGTGGATGCCCCCTCCGTGGAACTGTTCAAGGCCAGGTTGGATGAGGCTTTGAGCAACCTGGTCTAGTGGAAGGTGTCCCTGCTGATGGCAGGGGGGTTGGAACTGGATGATCTTTAAGGTCCCTTCCAACCCAAACCATTCTGTGATTCTGTGAATTACTGCTACAGAAAACGAGTGCTTTGAAGGGGTGCAGAAAGGGTGCAAGTTTTCTAGCTTTGGACACCTACTTGTATGCCAGACCCCAGGAAAGAGCTGTGTTTATGGGAAGGGACATTTTCACATGCCAACAATTTTAATGCGCGCCAGGCCTCGTGCAATTTTTCTTTCCGTTTCCAATATTATGTATTTTATAGGATAAAGTTTGAAATGCGGCTTTTTGTGCATGAATGATACAGTTTCCATAATATTTTTTCATATGCAGAGACATTTTGTTTTGATTTCATGGGGCATGAGTCAACTCCTATTTGAGGCCATTGGAGTCCTTCCAGTGACCTTCCCAGAGCCTGGCTAACTGGGCAGCCAAGCCCTGACACGTTGTAGGTGTGAGTTAGCACAACCTGCCGAGGCTCAGGGCAGCTCAGAAGAGCAGGTTGATCAAAAAAAGCCCAGATCAGGAAATCATGCTGACAGCATTCAGCATGCTCAGTGCAAAACCAGAGAAATGCACATGCTGCAGCATCATGAACCCCCCTGGACGTGCCAGCAGCAGTGGGTGCTCAGCCCTGCAAGATCCCCAAAGTTTGCCAACCAAAGCAGGTACCAAGTCCCTTAATCTCAAGGCTGCAGGAGTCAGGGTGAGCTACAGGATTTATTTGTCTGAGCTCCTCAAGTGGGACAAACATGACCCTGGGTTGTGTGGATGACACAGACCAGCTCCTGCACCCTCACAAAAGCAGCAGCTCTGTGGAGCTGACTTGGCTGCTGGGGAGTGCTGCCTGCACCATGATCCATCATTGCACGGCAGAGCTGGGTTCACGCTCCAGCACCACTTCCCATGAGGACCCCTAAGCATGCAAGGGTGCTTCCCATGAAGACCCTCCAGACCCCACATGGAAGTGAAGGATCCCACACAAATTCAGGCATGTGCCCATCCAGTTTGCATGAATTTTATTCCCCCTTCTTAAGGACTGTTGGAAGAGTCATTTATTTTTTTGGGGGGAGGAGCAAGTTTTGATGAAGAAATGTCAGGTTCTCCAGTTCAGCAAAATTCTGCCTCAGCTCAGAAAGGTGCCCCTGTTTTGCAGGGCCAGCAAAGAAGAGAGCACACCCAGACTCTGGAAAACACCCATCAGACCACAAATGAGCAACAAACTCAGGGAGCATCCTCACCCTTTACACGGCTCACTCACATCACAGTGGCTCTGTTGTTGATGAAGAGCCAGCGAGGGGTGTTTGTGCCGCCGTGCTCAGCACATGGCATTGCTGCTGTTGCCCAGAAAGCCGTGGGTGCTGTCAGTAAATGGCATTGTGGAGAGGTTCAGAGCAGGGAGTCAATGAGAAAGGTCCAGCAGGTGGTAGCCTCTGCTTGGCTCTACTGCCAGCTCTAGCAGGGACCTCGATTGTTCTGCAGGACACAGAGCTGCAGCCCATGTCCACATGGGTGGCTCCTCCACCACCAGCCTGCTAAGGAAATGGCACATGATTTGGAAATCAAATCTTGTGTTTACGAAACAGCTCCTAAGGGTTTTAAAAAAGGACTAGTGGTGTTTACACACAAGCTGGATGGACTCTAACACAGTGCATGCTCTGTTGTGTCAACTCCCACACCTGCATATGATATTTTTAAAAATCCTCATGAAATGAGGGAGCCAAACAACTGAGGCTGATCCGCCTCCTCTTGATGCTCTCCTTAGAGCCACTTTTTGAACATTTTTGCTAACGGAGCTGTAGGATGCTACAGAAAATCTCTCCAAGGAGCCTCTGTTCATGTCTGCAGTTAAGGCTGGCCAAAAGCAGGGAGTGGAATTGTAGGGGAGCTGGTGTTGGAGCAGCCTGCTGCAGAGCCTGCTCCCAGGGGTGATGGAGTGCTCCCTGGGAAGAGGAGAGGACTTGGAGGGATCCCAAGCCTTGCAGTGCTGCAGCCCACTGCCTGCACAGTGCAGGAAGGGGAGACCAGCAGCTCAGCTAACGCCACCTCCATCCCCTCTTAGGCAACAAGGAGACTCAGACAGAGAAGAACGAAGTTGAAGCACATTTTCTTGTGCTTTCCCAAACTACCAGAATTGCCAGATATGCTCTTCACTGTGTGTTTTGGTTTTCTACACCAGGAAGTTTCTTAACCCTTTCTTAGCAACACAAGTTCTTCCATATCACTTGCAGAAGGTCTTGCCTGGACTGTGTTTGTTTGTAGGATGACACCAGGATTCAGTCCATAAAAGGTTATTGACCTGGGAAGAGAGAGTTTCTAGAATTTAAGGGCTGGGCAAGTTCTTGGAAATTGTCTTATCAGCATGGCTACAAGCGGGAGCTCTAACAACCCTTCCTGAGCTGCACGTCTCTAGTTCCGATTCCTGCAGTTTGGTGTTTGTCTCCACACGTATGCTTATTTATGATTTGTTATTTACAACAGCTTTGGGCCAAGATTGACACAAAACTGTGAAGCCAAGCTTGATTGTTTTGCTGTTACTGAATTCAGGTGTTAGCTAAGTCCCAAAGCAGACCAGGAAAGGGGAGCAGATGTCTCTGCAGAGACACTGCATAAAGGCTGGTGCCGTGCACCTCACATGGTGTCCTCCTTCGCTGGTGGAGAAGGGAATTGCTGGGAGAAGGCAGAGGGCAGGGAGGTGTCAGGGCTTGTTAACAGCAGAGGCACAAGGTGATAAAACAGGAACACAGAGGCACTGACTTTGCACAGCAAGGAGTGTCACCAGGATGTATGCTGGTCTCTAAGGGTGGTGGAGGAGAACTGAGGCAATGGATGAGTGCAGCACTCGGGGGATTTAAAGCAAAACCTGAGGGTACATTAAAGACCACTGGAAGCACGAGTCTGCGCTTGCACAGGGACTTGTTCTGAAGTGTCTCATGAAGGGGCTGGTTCACCCTAAGCCCCAGGGGGTCTGCAGTGCCTCAAGCCTTCCCCACTGGCGTGGACCTGGCAGCCCAGCTAGAGCTGCTATCCCTTGTTCTTCCTCCACCACTGCCTTGGCCCAGCCCAGGTTTTGAGGTGATGCCACTAGCTGCTGCATGGCTGGGCAGTCTCCATCCCACTCACAGCTGAGGCCTGGGGGAGGCATCTCTCATCTTTCCAGGAGAGCTGTAGAGAGCATGGGCTTTGCATCTGGGATACAGTCCTCATCCCCAAGGAGCTGGTCAGCAAAGCCCTTAATGCCAACAGCTCACCCGCTCACCCACCCACCTTGCTGGGACAGGCTGCTGAGCAGAGCCAGCGTCTGCCTTGGAAACAAACATCCACAGAGCCACACAGCCACAACTTCACCTCCTGAATCGCTGCTATGATAATCCTGTTTGCTCAGTCTTAGTGGCTGAAGCAAACCATAACCAAGAAAAACAGCAGGATTATCCTCCAGCACCTGTTCCCACTGAAAGGATTATCATAGCTGGCCGTGCTGGATGACAACCTCTAGATATTGCCCTGAAAGCAGCCTGAGCAACATGGCAACCCACCAGAAGAAGACCTCCCTCCCTTTCTGGATGCCCCTTTCCCAGGTATTTTCAGCACAGCAGCTGGAGGCTCCTTGCAGATGGAGGCCAGTCCACATGGATACAAGCATCAGTGCTTACACGTCTCCAGCACACAGACTTGCTCTCCAAACAGCATCATCTCTTGTTTGGCTGTCTAACAGGGAGGCGGTGTGAGAAGTATGGGCTGTAAGCTGCAGGGCTCAGAAGACAGACAGCAGCTTTAAAGCACTTTTAAACAGGTTGTTTTTCCTGCTCGTTGTTCCTTGTACATTTGCTGTTCAAGCACAGGATCTGACCCGCTCTCCTCACAACGTGTAAGGGCTCTGTTGTGCCCCATTTGCATCAGCAATACAATGGTAGCTGATGTGAGAGCTATTTTACTGCAGAATGAAAATGTTTGCTTTCAGAAAAAGAGATCTTCCTCAGAGCTGTTTACAAGGGAAAACAGGAAAACCAGAGAGGGTCAGAGAAATTTTGGAGGGACTCAACTCATCAATGGATGCGTAGCTCAGGCAACGTGAATGCAGCCCTCCCATAGATGGAGAACTTCTGTTTAATCTCACCTTCCAGACATGAAGTCTGTCCCACTGTGCCTTCTAGTTTGTCTTTCTTTTGGGATCACCTTGAATATCAAAGTTAGCTCAATTGCTTAGAAGTTGCCAATGGGCTTTGCAGCAGCATCCCGGAGGCTGGTTCTGTTACTGGACTCCAAGCCTGAGGAAGAGCCTTGGGAAGAGAGGAGGGATGCTCCATGCTCACAGATGTATTTTTTCTATAATTGAACCTAACATTAAACTAAACACTGGAACATGGAGACAAACAAAGCAAAAAATTCAGGGGAATAATCCTTTGCTCGTAACGATTTTTGCAAAACATTGTCAAAATTAGATTTCATTGGAACAAAAATGTATTTATCATATCTGTCAACACTGGAAAATTATGTTTAAATTAAAACTTTATTTTAAACCCTGAAGATGACCCAGAAGTGATGTGATATTTATAAATAGCTTATGATACACCACAGTATAAAAAATACATTTGTCCTCTTGCTATTGAGTCAAATTCATTGTTACATATGAGATAGGAATTAGTTTTACCTTTCTGACTATCAAAACAAAGAAAAAAATGAAAACCACAGGGAGGAGAGCAACAACAGCCCATGAGACCATAGGAAAACAGTCCCCATCGGAAAAGGACACCCAATGCTTGTCTAGATCCACGCCAAGACTAGGCAGTACCAAGCAGCAGAGACCTCTGATCCCCACCGTTGTGTACAAGATTTCAACCTCTCATGTACTTAAAAGCTGTTCTCAAGCCCTGAGCCAGCCAGGTCCCCATTTAAACTCGTTTACGCTGTGGATGGGTGACTCTTTCCAAAGTCTTCACCCTGTTGTTTTTGGCCACGGCTTTGACAGGACAGCAGGACTGCAGACAACTTCCTGTGCCAGCTCAGCTTCAAAGCAAGAAATGTCTTGTGACCCCGATACCGAGCACTGCAAAGGCTCTTCTGACAGGGCTGAATCACATATTATATAAATTGGGCATAACACTAACTATGCAGCTGTTTTACCTGGCCAGGAACCTCCATGGGGGTGCTGATGCTGATGCCCCGCTCTGTGTGCTTGCCATGTTCCCAGTGCATCCCAGTGGCTCACGTGCTGTGCTCAGCACAGGGTAGATAGAGCCCACCTGGAGTGTTAGGGGTGCTAGCTGAGATCTCAAGCAGCCCCACTGCAGTGGTGAGGATGCCTCTGCCAGAGGAGACCAGTGGCTGACAGGCGGTGAGGGCTGACATCCCCTCCTCCCCAACCCAACACCTGGGATTTAGGGGACCTCTTACAAAACCTCCTTTTTACCAGAGAGGAGATCAGAAATATCCTCCTTGAATATTTCAGTCTTTGAACCTCAGATAGAGGAGACTGCATTCCTCTATCCAGGCTTCATTAATATCCCATTAAAAAGGAGAAATATTCTCCTTTTTTGGGGCCAAGCAGAGTCAATGTGCTGTGCTCTGGTCGTGGCTGTGGCCATAGCCCAGATGGCTCCGTATGTGTGGGAGGGAGGGGATGGGCTGTGATACAGCAGCATGAACGCAGCCCGTTGGGATGCTGGCTGGCTGTAGGTCACACAGCAGCTCAGACCTGCTGCTCCAGCATGCAATGCAGAGGCCATCACTGAAGTGGCAGGGAGCTGAGGAGGTGACTGTGGAAAACACTGTGGAGCCACCCGGAAAGGGGAGATGGGAAGCAAGAGTCCAGCCCCGGGTGGCAGGAGGCTCTGAGTGGCTGCGGCCAGGAACCGAACGGTGATGTGGGGAGATAAGGCTCTTGATGGATGGACCTCAGACCATTTGAAAGTTTTTGCTTTGTTTGGATAAGCAGTCAAATATTCACACAGATAAGCTTCAGAAATGCATCTGATCTGAAGCCCTTTGTATCTTAAAAAAAGCAAGCCTGGAAATAGAACAAGAGAATTCCTCTGCGGCTTCAGTGGTTCCTGGGCTTCCCTTCACCAGCACCAGGCTGTCCAGACCCACCCATGCAAACAAACCAGCAGGACAGCTCTAACAGCCAGACCCTCCCTGAACCTCAGGCATTCAACTGTTCCTAGCTACCACCTTTACTCACAGCCTGGGGGACAGGGGAGATGGTCCTTCACTTGGTCACTCCCTGCACTTTGTCACCTTGGTCCACATAGTTGCTCTGGGTGGTTTAAAACATTGTTAAGGAAACGCCCTTGCAAACACTTGTGTATATCTTAACATATCCGTTGGCACAGAGTTTCTATAACATTGCCTGGCACCTCTTCACCAGCAGAGTTGTACCCACACTGAGCATCTCATCGCCTGCAAAGACCTGGAAGAACCTGCTGATGAATGGCTGCTGGTTGCAAGACCAGAAAGCAGCACAAGATGATCTTGGCAAACTCCTGCCCTCCTCCTACTCCTACACCACGCTCAGACCTAGATGAGGGCTGCAGGCAGCACCGAAGATGGACAGCAGTTCTCCTGCAACTTTAAATTGCAGTGCTTGAGTGGAGTGCTTTCGGAGAGTGCATCATTTCCTTGGAAATAAATTATAACGTACTTTACTCCAGCGAGTTTCCTTGTACCATAAGTTGTCTAAACAGTTTCTCGTTATGCATTTCCCATTTGGACAGAAAACAGGCCAGACAAGCCTGCAGCACCAAGGCTGGCAGGAGAACGGAAATCCTGCTCCGACCATCCGAGCGGGCAGAGAGCAGCTCCCCGGCTCTGGGCAGGCGCTGGTGGAGCCAGCAAAGGTTTGGGGCAGGAAGGGGCAGGCAGGAGCAGCAGCAATTTGTGGCTCTGCAGAAAGTCTTCAGGTGTCCCAAGCACCTTTTGGGTTCACCTTTGAACAAATACAATTCCTGATTAGTTACTCGGGGTTTCTGACTCAGCATCCCCCCTCTTGGGATGCCTGAGGGAGCACCCAGGTCCAAACCCCGAGGGCAGAGCAGCAAAGGGCTTTCTGCAAGCCCAGGGAGTCCACCCCATCTAGGGTCAACTCATTGCTTCCCCTTCCCCTGTGTCCCTCTCCAGGCTTCTCAACTTGCTGTTTATATCTTTGCCCTAATGAGTCCCCCCCATCCACCCTCTAGCTTTAACCTCTTCCTTGCCAAGCGGTGTTTGGAATTTACATGGGAAAGTTGTTTACATTATATAGCTTTGTAATAGTTTCCTCCTACACCACCTCCCTTCCTTCCCCAATAAAAGTCCTTACGGCGTGCTCGGCAAAGCCCATAAACAAAGGAGGGGTTTGGAGACTCAACCAGTTTTTGGTGAACCCAGTGGGGAAATAATGTCTCTCTTGAAGGATGTTAAAGCCTGAGCTCATAATAGTAGGAAACTAGTGTCCACCCTAAGTAAGGAATTGCCTACTTGCAGCTACCTAGCATAAAATACAGATGTTCACACAGCAGCATGCCACAAGTCATCGTTGGACGTCAGGAGTTAACCCCGTGTGTTTTCCTCCCTGGTCAGGATGGTGTTGATGGTAGTAAACTGGTGTATTTGCTAAGCTCCAAATACTTGAAGTTGTGACAAGTGAGCAGGGAAAGGAGAGCACAAAAGGCAGTAGTGTTTTGAACTCACCTAGATTGATGAACAGAAGCAGAAAGCAATGAAAATCCATTAGCCTGACTGTTCCCTGCAGAGGAAAAACAGGCACACAAAATCCAATTCATTATTCTCTTTCTTATTTAATGCTAACTAAGTCATTGAACTTTACTACTTGATCTATCCATTTTCTTTAGTAGCAGGGCTGCAGGAAAGCTTTCTCTTCTCAAAGGGGTTTCAAGTTTCCCACTGATATCATGTAAAAAATACTTGGAGTCTATAAGTAAAAAATAACCGCATTTCAAAGGGAGCTTGAGCCATGCAGATAATGATAATTTTTCTCTTTTGAAGCACAGAACCAAAGAGTGGAGGTCCCTGGGAGCTTGGAGCACCATTGTTCTTCTTCCAGGCCGCTATCTGGAGACAGGCCCTGCGATAGACTCCGATGAGGCCACCAAAGGGATTATCTGCTCAGAGTGCTAATGGCATGCATTTGACAACATCAACCATTTAATTTATGAGGTGCCTTGTAACATAAAGGCGAATAAATCCATACCATGCAACATCCAGTGCAATTAAAGCGTATCTGATCAAAGCCCCGCCTGCTCTACAACACCACTTTCTTAATCATGGCTACACAGAAATGTTTCACCTTCCTAAAAGGCACCTGAGCAGATTTTGCACAGTGATGGCACTGTTATAAAATGAGAAATATATTAATGGAAACTATCCAGCACTGAAATCATTCCAGCCTTTTTATCACCACATTCCTTGCTCCCACATGAGCAAAGTACAGAGGAATAAAAGCAGTTTGGGATCATCCACCAGAAGACACGTGTGACGGGAATTACCAAGTCACTAACAGCTCAGTGGTGCCCATCAGCGTTGGGATCCACACAAAGACATTGGGCAAACAGAGCTGCTCTTCCTGGGGAATTATTTTTCCACTGCCCATGGCTCATTGCCATGTCATCCTCTCACACTTGGGGACAGCTTAGTGCTGTCACCCAGTACCTGAGTTGCTCTTTCAGCTGCCCTGGTCCCGATCTCTGCCAAGAGTTGAGGAGTCTGTCCCATGCTTTTCACTGTGGTCTAGCCACACAGCTGATAATCAGACTTGAATCAAGGTTTTCTTCTGCCACACAAATATTAGTACAAAACTAAATTTATTTTCACTTTTCACATGCAATGATGAGCTTAACGGCTTAGTCATTAAGCTTCTAAATACTATATTCAGAGTGGCCCCTGAAGGGAGGGAAGGTCTGGATGGTGAGTCCTGCTTTTCCAATGCAGGTCAGACAAAATGACAGACCCAGGGTCTGGGTCTCAGCTTCCTCAGCATCACCATCAGACATGAGGTTTGTGATCACAGCGATGGATCCAAATCAGGGCTGTGACCAAAACCAATGATCTCAGCCCCATCACTCCACATGTTCCCACTCCCCTCATGCCATCACCTGTGTTTGTGCAACCTGCATGGATCAGCTGGAACAAACCTTTTCTGAAAGAGCCAGTTTTCAGCCAGAGGAGCCCGTTGCCCTGTGGTTGCACAGGCACAGAGCCAGTCCAGGCAGTGGGACACGCTAGGGGGGTGCTGAGGGCTGGGGAGGGTTTGAAGGACCAGCCCCAGCTTGGCCAGGCTCATGCCAAAAACCAGAGACATGCATTCACCCTGTTGCCACCAAGCTGGTAACCACCTGGCAGTGAAACAGGAACAAAACCTCTCCCATGGATGCTCTCAAGGTGGTTTAGAGCCCTGCTACAATACCTGTTGTTACTGGCAATTACTGCAGCAGCTGCTTTGTGCTGAATATTACATAAAAGCTCCAAAAAGCCCAAGTATTTGACACAAGCTGATCCGTGAGCAGATCGGATGCTCCTGTATCAGATCCAGGATTCCAGGCACAGCCTGGGCAAATGGGTGCTGTAGCTGTCCCAGTCGGGTGATGGGAAGCTGCCAGGGTGCCAGTGATGCTTCAGTTGGGGTGGGGGGGTGGTGAGCAACAGGTCCTCCATCATCCCTCCTCACCAGCTCTGAGTCATAAGTGAGCTAATTGAGATTTGACAGCTCCCAAGGAAGTATTTAGGGGAAGAACAGACGAACACCACATCCCTGTCCGCAGGCGGGCTCTGCGAGCGGGCGAGCTGTTAAACAATGGGAGCTTTGTGGGACCTCTACCTGTTTACCTGCTCCAGTCCAAGAGGAAGCGTTCCTCCCTCCACAGCACAATGGGGGTCAGCAAGGCCCGAGGGGGCACACAGGCTGGCATGCACCTTTGTGTCACAGGACACTTCTGGGGTCCCCTCCGATGTGTCCAGTTTTGGGCCCCTCACTACAAGAAGGACATTGAGGCACTGGAGTGTGTCCAGGGAAGGGCAACGAAGCTGGTGAAGGGTCTAGAGCATACATCTGATGAGGAGTGGCTGCCTAGGGAGGAGGTGGTTGAGTCACCATCCCTGGAGGTTAAAAGACAGGTAGATGGGGTGCTCAGAGATATGGTTTAGTAGTGGACAGGTACAGTTGGACTTGATGATCTCAAAGGTCTTTTCCAACCAAACAATTCTATGATTCTATGATGCTCGGGCAGGGGGGAGGAGGTCATGTTTACACCCAAATGGGAGCAGAGGGAGGGTGGCTGGGGGTACTGTGAGCTGTCCCCAAGGGTGGCCAGCACTTGTCCACCACCGTGGCTTGCACAGAGTGCCAGCAGCATCTGTAACACTCCCTGGACTGGTCAATGAAGGGCTCATCATCTGTACATAGAAACGTTAACCCAGGACCTTGTTTGCCCTTCCCTGCTAGGAAATCCTGCCAGGGACTTGTCTCAATTCCTTCTTAACAAGCACACTTTCAATTTTGGCCACAAAGCACTCTAAATTTTACCACATGGCAAATCTTTTGTCATGAGCTGTTGCCTTGTCCCTGCAATTTTCCCATACAGTGGCAGGGTATTCTGCAGTTCCACTTGGAGGGAGGGCAGCTGACAGACTCTGAGGGGGCTGCAGCACTCGCCCGGCCCTGCAAAACGACTTGTTGGTAGCTGAAATATTTATACACCTCGGAGCTGCTGAGATTTGGAGCTCGTTAGTGGCTCTGATTGCCTCTTTGGTGTGTACACTTAAATCTGCCTTTCAAAGCATTGTGCCAATGAGCTTAAGACCAATTATCAAACTAATTTTGGTAGGATGAAGTCTAAATATCATGGCTTTGAGAGAGACACTGGGCCAGGCATGCAAAGGTACATCACTGCCTAGAGACGCACAACAGCAGCTAATGGCTGGAGCACCGAACTAATAGAAAATCCTCATTTAATCTCATTAAGGACAACAGGATTCGGTGCATTGCACAGGATCAGAAGGGAAAGGCACACAATTACATCTGAGATGCGCTGCTAACTATGGCAATGGCAAAAGTCTGGGTAAGCTTCTGTTTTCCCCTTCAGGTTGTGGACCTGGAGGTCAGGACTCATTTCCTATTTGGTACTTTTCCACTTTGGTGCAGCTGGTATTAATCAATCTCAGCATCAATCTTGGAAGGAATGGGTCTGGCCAAACCCAGCCACTGCCCAGCATCTGGTACTGTTCATGTCTGGATGCAGGATGAAGACTGCTGTTGGGGCACAGACAAAAAACTCGTGCTGCTGGGTGCTAAGGCTGAGCAAGGAAACACCACCACGAAAAACGCGTGAGCTGAGCGGGAGGGAAGACGAGATGGCAGTTGGAGAAGAAAACATGTGTACCAAGCAGCCAGTTTTCATGAACCGGGAAGCTGATCACCAGTTTACACAACAAACCCAAACACTCTCCCATCTCCAGCACAGCGGGCCCGATCCTGTCACTGATGTTTGCTGGACGGAGCGGTGACTCAGGGGAGCAGCGTGGCCAGCAGCTTGCACTGGCACGCCCGGCACAGCCATGGCAGTGTGGGTGCACCCTGAACCCTGCAGCACCTGAACATCCCCCCCAGCCCTGCCAGCCCTGGGGTGCCACAGGACACCTTGTCTTTGGCACCAGGCAAGAGGACAACGGCTCCAGGCTGGGGGAAGGCTCCAGGTCCAATGAAACTTGGCATAAGCTGGAGCCCCTCGGAGAGAAGGGGGAGATGCACATGTCCTGGGAGCCATGGATGGCCAGGGACCTGCACGGTTTTACATCAGCTGAGAAGCTGCTCAGGTGTGCTTTAGGCTGTTGATGTTATCCAAAAAGAATAAGAAAAACTTTTAGGGATGCTTGAGGCATGTTTCAGCGGCCAGTCCCTTGGTGGCATGATCCTGAATAGAAAGTGCCACCTCTCACCCTTCTTAACCCGTGCCTCTATAGTGCTTCTGCCTGGTGCATCCCCATCCAAACCAATTAGACTTCATCAGTAAAAGGCAACACCTCCAGTATGGACAAAGATGCCCTAGTTTTTGCTGTTTACAATGTCAATCCTGGGTTTGCTTGCCAGCATCACCTATTTTATTGTTTTCCCATCTCGGTCACTTTTTCAAGCACAGTTTGACAGCCTGGAGTTACTGAATTGCACAAATAAATCACCTGCTGTTACCACGGCTGCTCCTCACGGATGGGCAGGAGGACAAACATCTCAAATAAAAAGCATATAGATTTCTTCTGAGAGACAATTATCACAAATATTGTTGGTCTTACATTATATGCTATTGTTTATACAAAGAGAAAGACTCCTTACTTCCTCCTGGGGCCTTCGGGAACTTGGCAGGCTCTGAAAGGGAGTCAGTGGTGCATGGGGTAAAGCTTCTCGGAGGGAGTGTGCTTCGTGCCATTGCAGTAGATCATATTAGTGCTTTTGACACGATCAAACAGAAAGTTTCAGCTGAACAATGAGTTTTTAGGGCGAAAAGTGAAATGTTAAGAAGGTGTGTACGTCTCCATGAATTTGCTTCGTTTCACTCGTTGATGTGGCGGTAACAGAACTATTTTTAGGTATAATCCTGCAAACAGAACATGACTTCTCCTTTCTGATTAGTACAAAGCTGGCTGCTAGTCAAAGGATAATTATTTCCCAACACATCACCTAACACACACCAGCAAACAAAACACTCATTATTTGAGCTATCCGACATTAACTGTTGTTTAGCAGTTAACATTTTCTTGACAGCTTTGAATAGGACTAATTGCTCCAGCTTCATTAGCAGAGGTCATTTACTGCTGGTACAATACTTTTCTGGAGATAGTCTCTCCGTATAAGATTAGATTATCAGGTCAAATTCTGCTCCCAGTGGCAATGATGCCTGACCACATTTGGCCTCAAGAAAGATTGCTCTTTCGGTTCATAGCTGCACAATCTCCAGCCCTGCCGTTGATATATTACATAAAGGAAGTAAGTGCACTCCACCAGACGGGAAATTACGATAAATTAGGAAAGTGTGCAGCGCAAGAAAGGTTTGTAAAATAGCTACTTGAAAGTTATTAATAAAACCTCAACTTCAGATAGGGTTTAGAGGGGAAAAAAAAAACCAAACAACTGATAAAGAAGTTGTCTTTATACTTGAAAACACATGCATGCCCAAAAGGGAAAGCAGCATTTGCAGAAGAACCAGTGCATGCCGTATCACAAACACCCGGCTGACACTGTCAAATGCTGTGTGTGCCACGGGCACAGTCAGATCACAATTTTAAGCCACATTTTTCACACATTGTTTCATTTGTTCATCAGTTACTGCTTGGAGCTACAGTCAGTCGATGCCGAGGGTCACAGTCTCAAAGCACACTGAGTTTGCAGGAGGGCTTTATGCAGCTCTCGCCTGTGGTTAGGTCCTTCTGCAGGCACTTCCATAGCCTGCTGGGTGTCTGAAACATCCTTAATTTCCCTGAACACACGGAAAACTGAAGCCAGGCTTTCCACCCAACACATTCCTGTTTAAGCACGTGGAGAGATGCAGCCTTCCCTTCAGAAGTGCTGAGCAAACACTGCTTAGAGTGAGGCCGGCGCCTTTGAGAATCAGACGTCTTGCACGTGGAAGTCTCAGGCCAAATAATTTTGGTCCTGGCAGACACAGGACATTTTCTCCGAGTGGATTTCTCTTCTACCTGCGTCTCCCTTTCCCACAGGCCTGCGGCTCTTTGCTGTTACTTTCCTGCCCACGTACGTGTGTAGCCGCATGCCTACCACCTATACTTTCTGACTTGCAGCTCCAATTGCTAATCCATGTCTGGTTTTTGTCAGAAAAAAATATTCATCCTGAGTGTTTGACTCGTTGCCTGCAGAGTATTTCAGCTGCCCCGTAACACTTTTCAGAGTATCTTTCTTCTCTGCAGAGAACAGCCTGTTCTGAGCCTGAACCACGGCAGACCGCTCGCCAGCAGCCTCCCCTTCCTCGCACACGTGCGTGCCACATGTCTTGCTCTGGCTGCACCATTACTGTGCCACTGTCTTTTTTACACCATGTAAGATGAACCAGCATTTGCCATCCACGCTGCCAGGTGGATTATCTTAGCTGTCTACAAAGGGATTCAACGTGACAGCCTTCAGACTCTTCCAGCATCTCCTTGTCTGGCCAAAACTCAACAGCAGACAAACCCTGACCACTTTGCCCATACAGCTGGCCCCACTGAGGCCAATGGGCAAAACTCATCCTACCTTTCACCTTCTCAATGCCATTACACTCGTCCAGGGGAAGCATGACCCAGCACAGCTATTTGCCAGGAGAAGCCAAGCAAGTTCTGGCCGTAAATTTCCCACCTAAATTGGACCCTGTTGTGACAAAACTTCTTAACTTTTTCAAGTCTAAGGACACAAGCATTCGGATAATTTAAATCAAGCATGTGAACACATTTAGGAGGTGAAGAGCCAAGTCCATTTGACTGTCCCACACCAGGCAGTAGACACCACACTTCCCCAGGATCCAGCACCCTGCTGACGACAAGAGCTCAACAGCCGCTTCAGCTCCCAGCCAGGTGCTGGGGCTGGATCCTGCTTTGCTCTGCCTAGCAGTCAGGGACCCGATCCTGCCCCAGCTCATTGCAATCCCAACGTGCAGGAGGGCAACACTACCTGCCCAACGCGTCCCAACCCCGACACACACAGCCAACTTCTTGCCGCAGTCATTGTCATCAGACATCGCCATCCCGTGCACCCTTTTGGTCCTGTTGTCTTTGCTGGAAACACAGACAAAACCAGACTGAAAAAAAAAAAAAGAAAATTTGGTGGCAGAGCCTGCTTCACTCAGCACCTGCTCTGACATCACCCTGGCATTTGAAGGAGCCCATTTCACTATTATAAAAGGAGATATCATTAACTGCAGCTCACATCGAACCCCAGTAACATCAATGGAAAAGTATTATTTACTTCCCCGGTCCCCTTATTTTGTCCTTGCATAAAAACTTTTTTTTTTTTTTCCCCTGAAAATACATCACTAGAAATTACAAATTCCTTAATTTTTAAAGCAAAAAAAATATGAACAAATGGTTTTGAAAACAAAGCATTGGCCACCACCCTAAAGAACTCGCTTTGGGAAGTGCTCTTCCTGGGAGCTGCATTCTAATTTAAATATGCTTCTGAGTTTAATAAAGCTAAAAATGGCTTCACTTTTATTCTGCACTGCCTTTTTGTTGCTCTGTCTGCCATGTATTCATTGCACTGATGAAAAACTTTATGAAACCACAAGGATACAGTGTACCTTCATAAAGCAATAAAGGAAGGCAAACTTTTGGAGCAGGGACACAAATCTGCAGCCCTTCTGTTCACAGAACCTCCGTACTTGGATCAGTCCACAATATAACTTTCAGTTATCACAACCTGGCCCCCAAGGAATATGTGACAGTCGGCAGCAGGCTGAAGCTGCACACAACCATTAGCTTTATAATCTACAAACTAAGTAGTTTTATTTCACCCAGTGACCACAGGAGAGGTGTTTAAGTCTGTCCCAGAGTCCGATCCTGCTCCAGTCACGCCCCAACCATTCTCTCAGAGATTAACTCCTTTTTTACAGTAAGAGCCAAAGCCTGGGCTGCAGGGACCGGCTCCCCCGGTGCCACCTCCCCTTGCAGGGCACGAGCCTCCTCCGGCTGCTTTTCAGGCTGGGCTGTACCCTGACCTCCACGCTCAGCACCAGCACCTGGTCCCACCAAGTGCACCTCGCTCGGGCAGGATCAGGCCCACTGTTGGCTTGAGGTGGACTTACTTGTGGGGTGGTGTTTACTGCATATGGAGATTTCTTTCTATTCATTTTTATCTTTCAAATTAAACATTCTCTGTAATCTTAAATATTCTGGTCTCCTGACTCCCAGCCACGTACTCCTAACAAAAAAAGAAAAAAAGAAAAAGAATATATTCCAGAAAGGAATAGTTACAGAAAATGAGTGTATTCATTATCAGAGTGGAAACACCTTGTCTTTAGCCATTAATTTTAAGGGAAGTCAGCAGACCTTGGTGCAACAGGAACACAACCTTATTGGGTTTCAAACACCGTTTTTACAATACTGTGTCAGGAAAAGCCATTAGATAGAGTTGTATTGGTAATCTGAGCCATCTTTGGAGAAAAACAAATGCTGTTCTTCCCATTACAGGTAGGTATTGTTTCAAAACCTATAGAGACACGCTTGCTTGTGCTGCAATGGTATTTATTGCACATAGACCAATTACTTACACAGTAGTAAATTGCACCAGAGTATAAATATGTTATAAAACACACACAGAGAGGCAAATGGAAATGACACACAAGTGCTAAAATAACAGCAGACTCACGTGGGCACTTGGAAATAAAAATAAAAATAATAAAATTCCCTTAAGATATTTTAATTTATAATTTGGATATATTTACAGTACCTTCATAAAATAATATTAAAAAAGTCACTCTCTTAATAAAACTATAACAGACCAGACAAAAACAGAAATCAGTTTCAGGGTTGGTGTTATTCAAACCTCCGTTTCGTTTTTAATTTGCGCGTGTGTACGTGTGTGCAAGTAACATCTTCAAATAACTTTACAACTCTTAACACTGTGCAAAAAACGGCTTCGTTGCCATCTTTAAAAAAATGTGCAGTAAATTTTTGTTGTTGCCAGGATTTTTTTCTCCCCCTTGTTCATCTGTAATTACAATGAACAAGCTGCAGAAGGCTCCTCACACACCCTCCCCCCTCCTCCCTTTTCATAAAATACTATTAGTGGTATGTAAATACGCTGTTTAATATAAACATGGTCCGTTTATTCCCCTGTACAATATGCACAGTTTGAGGTAGAAGTTTCCCAGCCTGACTGCTATTGTCTGGCCGAAGGAGATAAGCACAGTAACTCACTGCTCGCTGATGCAGAGAGAAAACACACACCAGTGTGGGCTGGGGTTTTTTATACCCCCTTCCAAAACATACCTGCGCTCCCCATTACTCATTCTTTTCCTCCATCGCTACTCCATGGAAGAGGGGAGCACAGCTACTCCGAGCTTAACACTCAGCTTGCCCACAGGTCCGTACTCTGTGCCTGTGGCACCTGCAGCACAGACCCCCACGCTGTCTCCCCAAAAACTGCCTGGTGCTGGGGGTGAGGGAACAAAACCCGGGGTGTCCGACAGCCCTGGGTGAGATGGGGGACAGCTGGCACCCCAGCTGCACCCGGACAAAGGGCAGCAGCTCCACGCTCAGGTTCAACCACAGTCCCGGGACAAGTGAGCCGAGCGAAGGGCGCTGCCGCCACAGCCCCTTCCGAAAGCGCCTCTCCTAAAGAGCAGCGGGCTGTCCTGGGGACGGACGGGTGGTTGTTGTCTTTGTTCTCCGGTCAGTGCGTTTCCTGTTTGCTGTAGTTTCGGATGAGGTATGTCGTACACCAGTTCACCTGCTTTTATTCACAAGTCAACACCCGCTCTCTCCCCGCTGGGGCAGGGAGGGGGTTTGCTCGGCGTTAGCCTTACCACCAAGCAGCTGCCGGGGATTTCTCTGCTCCTGTGTCTCCCTGCCTGCCTTGCCCCCTGCCCCGGGTCCGACGCGCCCCCCCACACCCTCCCCCCTATACCTTGGACTCCGAATCGGACGTTTTGCTATTTCTCTCCTCCAGGCTGGACTCGCTGCCTCCCCGCGTGCCCCCGTTGCAGTCGGACCAGGTCCCTCCCAGGCTGCGCTCGGGGGAGCCCACGGTGCTGATGAAGCCCCCGGGCAGCCGGGCCAGCTCCCCACCGCTGGCGTGCAGCCGCCGGTCAGCTTTCCGGGGACAGCAGAGCAGCCTCTTGAAGGCCTTACGGAAGTCGGGGCTGCGGCAGTAGATGATGGGGTTGAAAGCGGAGTTGGCGTAGCCCAGCCAGTTGAAGAAAACGAAGAGCCAGTCCGGCACCAGGTCCCTGTTGAAGACATTGACAATGTTCACCAGGAAGAAAGGGAGCCAGCAAAGGGTGAACACCCCCATGATGATGCCCAAAGTCTTGAGGGCTTTCTGCTCCTTCATGGCCATGATGCGGGGGGTCTTCCGCTTGCTGGCTCGGCCGTTGCCGAGGATGGGCTGGTGGTGAGGGTGAGGGGGCGACTGCGACTGCTCGTGGCTGCCATAGAACCGGCCCTCGCACCTGTCGATCTTCCTGATCTGCTCCTTGGCCTCTCTGTACACCCTGATGTACACAAAGATCATGATGAGGAGGGGGATGTAGAAAGAAATGATGGACGAGGCGATGGCGTAAGCCCTGTTGGTGACAAAGTCACAGCAGCCCGGATCCTGGTAGCACTCCAACGCCTGGGGGTCCTCATCCCGCCACCAATGCATCATGATGGGCAAGAAGGAGACCAGGGCAGAGATGGCCCAGACGGTGCAGATGATGCCCTTGGCTCGACCCTTGGTCATGAGGCTCTGGTAGCGGAAAGGCGAGGTGATGGCCAGGTAGCGGTCGATGGCGATGACGCACAAGGTCTCGATGCTGGCCGTCACGCAGAGCACATCCAGGGAGGTCCAGCATTCGCAGAGGAAGGATCCCCAGAGCCAAGTGCCCCGCACCACCAGCGTGGCCCCGAAGGGAACCACCAGCAGCCCCATCACCAGGTCAGCGCAGGCCAGTGAGGTGATGAAGAGATTGGTGAGGGTCTGCAGCCGCTGCGTACGCCCGATGGCCGCGATCACCAGCACGTTACCAGCCACGATAAGCAACACCACCAGTGCCATCAGCAAGCTCATCCCCACCACCCACTGCTGCGACAGCAGCTCTCCAGCCAGCTGCCTGCTCCCGGGCGGCGCCGCCGTCACCCCGCTGCCGGCCACGGAGCGGTTGTGGGGGCCGCAGTCGGGCGGCAGCCACCCATCGCCCATGGCTGTGCGGGGCGCACCGCGGGATGGAAGGCGGCGGCGGCGCCGCTACCGCTGCTCCCGCTACCGCCGCATGGCCCCGCGCCGCGCCGCCGAACCGACCCGCCTCCCGCGTCACCACCCTCCACCAATCGGCATCGCGGGGGCGGGGAAGCCACGCCTCGTATTGCGGTTCGCTACCAATCAGTATCGCGGGGGCGGGGAAGCGCCGGCCGGCCCGCGCACTGCCTATGCCCCGCCTATACCGCGGACCGACCCCCGCCTATAGCGCGGCATACGCCCCGTGGCGGCTGCTGCTGCTGCGCTGCAGTTGTAAGCCCTGGCCGTTGCTCAACCCTCTATTCAGCTCCAAGGCTGGTGTGTTTAAGCTGGGGAGGGACTTTTGACAAGGGCAGGGAGTGACAGAACAAGGGGAAATGGCGTTAAACTGCAAGAGGGAACGTTTAGATGAGATCTGAGGAAGAAATTCTTCACTGTGGGGGTGGTCAGACACTGGAACAGGTTGCCCAGAGAAGCTGTGGCTGCTCCTCCCTGGAAGTGTTCAAGGCCAGGTTGGATGAGGCTTTGAGCAACCTGCTCTAGTGGAAGGTGTCCCTGCTCATGGCAGGGGGTTGGATGATCTTGAAGGTCCCTTCCAACCCAAACCATTCTGTGATTAACAATTGTAGTCCAAGGACCCCTCCTTTTTTTTTAGCTGTCAGCATGTCTCGCAGCAGCACCAGACATTTCCCCACAGCAACTTGGGAGCAACTGGAAGGCACAGCTACTTTTTTCCCCTCTCTATATATTTATCCTACTAAGATTACTCCGCTGTTCCAGCTGGATCATAAAAATCCCTTCCAGGCTTAGACTTGATTTACAAGGTCACAACCTAGGAGCCATTTATTTATTTGTTTACACGCTGTTTGTTTAACCCTGACTAAAGGCCACACACCAGCATGGACCTGCTGCTTGGCACACCATTCGCTCCTGTTCCCATGGACTTTGCTGATCGTCATCTGCTGGACCAAAACATAACCCTCTTTGGTGGGAAGGGCAGGAGGCATGGCATCTTCAAGAACAGAAGGAGACCTTATACTGAATGAAAATCAGAAGAAATGTGACTAGGAATACTTGTCCAGGAGTGGTATCTGTAATAGTGATTTAAAAAAATAATAATCTGAAACCAGGTTAGGACAGTAGAACTTTGGGGTTATGTTGGGTTTGTGTGTGTGTGGAGGGGTGGCTGTTTTTTTTCTGGTAGTGGAGGAAGGATCACCTTGTGAGAGTAAAAAGATCCCCTAGCTCCAAGGCAAACCCCCCCAGCCCAGGCTGGGCCAGTGAGCACTAGAGAAACGTCTCTGTGAATCCATATTTGTGAGGGGAAGGACTGTCTTGAAAAGAAGAAGGTGGAGAGACCCTGGAGGAAAGGCCATTGACCTGAACAAAAGATGACCATCAGTCTAAACAGAGAGCTTCGTTACCAGGAGGAAGGAGGAGGAGGGGAGGGCAGAGAACCTCAGACACCCAATTCAACTGAATGGAGCAGGAGAAGGTAAAGGAGGTCCCTGCAGGCCATGGAGGTTCAATGGTGGAGCAGAAACCCACGTGTAGGCTGTGGATGACTCCACGCTGGAGCAGAGAAGCTGAGCCTGAGAGCAAGTGTGACTGGAATTGAGACCCTGATAGCTGCTCGCTGCCATAGTGGGAGTGGACCCCCTGAGTGGGGGGTGAGTCTGCAGCCCGTGGATGTCCCCATGCCAGAACCAGGACCTGAGCCCAAAGAGGTCTGTGACTCCGTGGGAAGCTTGCTTTGGAACATCTTGTTCCCGAACTTCCATGCTGGGAAGAGCAGCAGAGATGAGCTGACTGAACCCCCATTCCCTGTCCTCTGTGCCTGGGGTGGGAAGGTAGAGACTTCGGGAGCAAAATGATTTGAGCCCAGGAAGAAGGGAGGGGTGGGGGATGGTTTTGTATGATGTGGTTGTTTTGTCTACTCAGATGAATGGCAACGAATTAAATTGATTTTTCTTCCCCAATTTGAGTCTGTTTTGCCTGTGACCATAACTGGTGAGTGAGCCATCCCTGTCCTTCATTCCTAATCCTGTATCCTCTTTGTTGTGACTCCCAACTCATCTCACCAGGTTGGGGGGGGGTGAGTGCAGAACTGCATGGTCCTTCTGTGGGTCAAACCACCACAGGGGTAGAAACAAGTTTTTGTTTTCTACATCTAGATGGAACACTTAAAGTAGGTACAAGCCCCGCAGTGTATCACCACACCAAAATCTTCACAGCTGAGACTCTCAGATGGATATTGTGAATGTGCATAGTCCATTTTAGTGCAAAATCATCCAGATTAAAATCTGATGCTGAAGAAGACGCTGACAGTGGGGAGCAGTGTTGGGGGTACCATGTAGCTGTTTTGCTTGCTGTTCCTGGAGCATCATCCGTCTATCATCTGTTCAGCTCCATTATTGCTATAGTATCCTTGTACAGTTAATAAAAAGTGTAACCTAATCAAATGCCAGCTCTTTGCCTATCAAGCTGCCCTATCAGATCTCCAATTGGAGATCCTTATCCCATTGTAAGCTTGAAGGTTGAATAAGTAAAGGAAATTACTAGCGACTATGCAATAAACCAGGAGATGCATAACCATGCTTTGCTTCCCAGTATCTTTGTTGGTTCAACAAGCATCAATCTGGAATGCCAGATCAGAGCTGGAGCCAGAATGTCTTTGGGAAACAATGTATCTCCAAAGGAAAAAATAAGCAAATTTACAATTTCTGTACAGAACATCCCTCTGGCCCTTGCATCACAGAGCAGCCAAATAATCACTGTAGGCTTAACCCCTTTCAGAGCGTTACCTTCTGAAAATCTCCTTTAGCTCAAAGTTTCCTTGGTTTTTTTTTCAATTTCAGACAGCTCCTTAACACAATTTTAACATAGCTCTTTGGTTGTATATTATTTAAGGATCTGAGGTCAAGAGAAGACCTTCCAGAAAAGGAATGGATTGTTTCTACTTGCTCTCCTGATCACAGTTTTTAATGAGCAGCTAATTTATTTTTTTCCCTTGGAAGTGATTAAAAAAAAGCCAAACAAACCAAACACCCAAACTCTCAGTAGTTATTAGGACAGATCAGTCTTAGGTTGCACAGAGGATGCTGGATAGATCCAACGAAAATCAAACTGTATTGCATTTGAGGAACCCTGTTGGCATGAGCTGTGAAGCTTCAACATTTCAGGAACTGAAGTGGGTTATCTAGGTACATTTTTAAACCCTGTCCTTTGAAATGCTTTGCACAACTTCCTGCTTGTCTTCTTGCCTCTCTCTCTGTGCAAAACATTGCGAGAGGAGGGTCCTGTTGCATGGGTGTGCATCTACATACAGAGTGCTGCCCTGGGGAATGTCAGCAGCACCAGCAGTGGGGCAGGAGACTGGGATGGGGCTGGGCACTGGGCACTAACCCCTTCCTTCACTGTTGCAGTGGCTGGGGCAGCAGTGGGGACAGTGGATTTCCTGTTGACAGCTCTGTGTCCTGGGGACAGGCAGGTGACTTGCTGCTGGAGTCCATCCCTTGCTCTCCAGTGATGCTCTGAGCTCTGTGTACCATGTCTGGGCACTCTTACATGGCCTGTGAGGTGGGTTGGAGAGGGAGGATGCTGGTGGAGAGGTGATGAATGTTTAAAGAAGGATGGTGGGGTTATCAGATGTGGGGACAATTTTAGCTTGTTAAAGACATAATCTCTTTATGTAGTTGGAGGAAGAAAAAATTGCCAGGGAAGGAGAGGAATAATTTAGATGAATACAAGGAGATTTAATGAGTGGTAATGTGATGAAAGGCAAAATTTGTTATGAATATCTGAAAGAGCTTTTAGAACGTCAAACCCATTAGGTTGCCAGGAGTAGCAGTGGATGTCTCATCACTCGGGCCTTTATTGTTAGGTTTGACAAAACTCTAATCCTCGGCTTTGAATCAGTTTGCTTGATGTCTGATATGGATTTTTCCAGCTCTTACTTTTAGCTTTAACAGGGTTTCTTACCACATCTCAGCAACTTGGGTCTCGACAAGAATCCTTCAGTTTTCCCCATGCAAAGAAATACAAATTCTGTCATCTTTGTTATGGGTAATCAGCTGGAAATGAAGGGAAGGAGCAGTTCCTCTGTGGCTGTGAGGCTGGTGTGGACAGAGCAGAAATCTCCTGTGGGCCAGCAGACGGCATGAGCAGTTGCCTGCCAGGAGCAAGGGGTGACCATGCTACTGCTTATGACCCAGAAGGGTCTTGTCTTCCTTGTCCAGCCTTGGTCCAGTCATGTCCTCATTGCTATCAAATTCTGGCATCACCACTATTAACATAATATCCTTTAAAAAATATTAACTATTTGTTCTCTTAAAGCTTTAGCCAAAGCTTGCTGAAATGCCTGGAAGGCCTCCCGTTGACTTCAGTGAACTTCATGTTATTGTCATTCTTTCCCTGGAGAAAATTATCTATATAAAAACAAATTAAAAATGCATTTGCTGTCCCCTTTCCTTCCTGCTGTCCTCCTAAATCCCTCTGTAAACTTAGCATACATCTGAGAAACCATTTTTTGTTGGTCACCTGGACAGTTTGACTAAAACCTGAATTGAAGGAAAGGAGATGAGAAATAACTCTACAAGTCTTCATGTGAAGTGATCAGGCTTCACCCTCTCTGTGTTGTCCCAGTAAGAAGCTGTCACTTGGCTCTACTCACATTGGACATTTGTTATTGGAGAAATAGAGACACGATGGAACCTTGCCACAAGATCCGTGTCTCTTGTTTTTAAAACAAACATCTTGGCTTTGACTTGAAGTTTATTTTCCATAAATGCCTCAGCTTCAATTTAGCATTTCAGCAACAGCGGGAGGCTGTTATCCTGTGACAACATGCAATTCCATTGACATTATCTCTTGATTACATGTGACAGTGCGCCAGATACTGTATGTAGTTGCTTTTAGTTAAACAATGCCATGAAAATATAAAACAAATGTATTAAATAGCAGAAGTGGACATACTTTCCAGCCCTATAATGTGCATGTGACACCATAATTACACAAATTATGCTGTGTAGTAGTGGGTGCTACATTAGTAGGCACACTCTTGAGTTTGACTTGAGGGGAGCCCAAAGTAGTGAATGACTTAATTCCCCTTGACTTGAGGGCTATGGTTAATGTCTTGGTCAGCACATACAGGATTGAGCATATCAACATTTTAAAAAACACTAAACCAATCTGAACACACACAAATAAGTCCTGATGGTCTGGAAAACCCCGCCATAGTAACCCAGCCCTTGTTCAGAGCATTTTTTTTTGGTCAGGACACCCTCTTACAAGCATACTGATTCATTAATTCCCTCTGGGTGATAAAAGAGATGCAATGCCTCTCTGTCTTTCTGTTTCTGTCTCTCATACACTGAGTAAAAAGATGCTGAGAAACAGACAAGCCAAAGGCCTCCTTGTCTCCTGAAATCTGTGTTGAGTTGTTGCTAAAAAGTAAAACTTCAGGAAAACACCAAGTTTGACCAGTGAGTTCAACTCCATTCAATCCTCCCAGAATGCATTGAGGACTCTTTTTCCTTTTTTTTTCCTCTCGTGCCCTTTAGAAGTGTCCTAATTTTGAAGAACCTCCGATTTTCTCTGTAGGATTGAGGCCAGGACTCTATTTTTCCTGTATTTCATGAGAATTGTGATGCGTTTTATAACCCTACCCACAATTTTGAAGAAGTGTAGGGCCCTGGACTGAGGTGGGTGAAGGAAGGGACTCTGGAAATGCCTCCCTTTCAGCAGGTGGGCTTGGTCTTGTACATGCCAAAGAGCTTTGCACTTCTGTCTCAAGCCAAGTATCTTTATTTGTCATACAGAAGCCTAATTCAAAAGCAGTTACACCAAGCTATGCTAGTTGGAGATCTGGCCCTTTGTCTATCTAGGTGATAGTTTTCAACATTCCCTCCCCAGCCTCACGCCGTACCTCTCAGAGGAGATCTGCAGTTCAACTTTTTAGTACCTCACTCAGGAGAAATTCTTATTTCCCCTTTCTCAGTGATGCTTTGGCGTCTGCATGGTCTAGGCTTGCTGTTGTTGACTGAGCCTTTGACTGATGTCTCAGTTCACAAAGTGCTTTTACCATTATGTTACCATTCACCCTGCAGGAAGCAGTGTTCAGACTTTGCTGAGAACAAGGCAGGTTTGGTGTTTCTGGAGGCAGAGTGTTCTTTTTGTTATTGATGCGATTTTTGTAAAGTAAATCCCCATAATTACTTGACAGAAGTGTTTTATTTACAATCTGAACTAATATTAATTTGGAGCAATAATAATAATACGCTCATTAATCCAGATTATATCAAAGAGTTGCCTTTAATTGTTCAATTTGCTAATTCTCACTGTTTGCATCTCCCCGTGCTTTCTTGACATCTAGACTCCACAGAGACACTGGCACTGTGAGAAAAGCCTGACCAAGACTGCCTCTTTTTTTGAGCATCAGTGCTTCCTTTGAGAAGGGTGGCAAAACATTTTACAGCAGGCCAGGAATCACTGTGGGGGCCAAAGCCTTTGTTTATACAGAGAGATTGTGGCTGGAGACCGGAGCAGGGGAGTGGTGACTAGGAGTCCTCTGAGACTTTACCCTATTCCTGCTTCAACGCGTACTGGCTGCAGGAATTTGCTTTATTTCCCTATCCAGAAACTTACCCATCTGTAGGATGAAAGTTGAATGCTTTGGGAAATATAATCTCACATTTTAATTGGGAGAAAAAGCTAATCCTTTACAAGGACCTCCTGAGGAGTGGACCTGAGGTGCAGTGAAAAGACACAGTGACAGTGTTTTGGTGTCCAGCAATGTGCTGGGTAGTGAAGTGTGTAAGTCAAGAAACCATTTCTTCTTTGCATTGTGGAGGACTATAGCACATGAGCTAGTGGCTGGAATGTGCAAAAAGACTAATTCAGATAGCTTGGGGTGGAACCAGGGTTTTCAGATGTTTGGGAAATCTGTTTATGTGTTCTGGATGGCAAAACACTGACGAGCAGCATGGCTGGAGGTCCAGCTCTGGCTGGCTGTGATGGTTAAGACTGATTCTGACATCTGGGCAGCTCAGTGTTGTTGGCTGAGTGTCTCCAGATGTAGGACTGAGGCTTGGGATTTTGCAGGGAAATGGGCTAGGGCTCCTACTGCGAGAAAATGTATTCTGGATTTTTTTAAGCAAGAAAAGTCAATTGCAGTTCATGCTAATTTCGGGTAGTACCCTGGGAAAAAGCTCTGAAGAGCTGAGAATATGTCACAACATGCAAAAAAGCTGAATGATAATTCCTTTTTGTTGGCATTAAGAGTGCCTTTTGAAGCTTTTGGAGGGTGCTGAGTTGCAAATTTGATTTTTCAAATCTGTCTTTCAGGCAGTTCATAATGTTCAGTGACAGGCTTTTTCTAAGTAATGATCCTCATAAGTCACCCTAGTATCTTTTAAAACAACTTAAGACAATTTTTTGGGTTGTTTTTTTTTGTTAAGTTGAAGAACAAGCCTTGCCTTAGCATTCATAAGCAGTAATTGCTGCCTGTTAGCATCCAGGCAGAGCCCTGTGTGTCCTCTCAGCTAGCTATCATCAAATACACACCACTAGCTTGCCGTGTCACATACTCAGGTAGATACTATCTTTATTAAACACTGAACAGAGCAAAGCTACTTTAAAGTAATGAGACATGTACCCCTCCAAAAAGTGTGGGGATCCCCACTGGTTTTATTTGGTGCAAATAATCACAGGATTAGCTAAAAGAAGAAATAGTAGGATGCATTGGTGTTAGATGGGGCTCTTGCAGAGCCATGTGAGGCTGCTTTTATGTAACATGAGAAAACCCAAAGCTAACAGTTACCTTAAAAAAATCCCTCAATGGAAATATATTGCAACAGCTTTGGTCTAATTATGTGGAGTTTTTTTTTCTGAGCTGTTGCTTTGGACCTCTCTGATAAATGTATTTGATATCTGGTTCTGAAGATTGCTGAAAATGTTTAAACATCTTTAACATCAACCTTAGACATAGTCAGTGTGTGTCTTCAAGTGAAAACTGCTGTGGTTCAATTGTCACAGAATAAATGGTTGACTTGTACCTACCTCAGGTCTGGGTGAACTAGCCTGCTCCCAATTAATGCCCTGGTCTGGCTGACTTGCAGACCTCCAGAGTCCTCTAGCAGGTGGGAAGGGTGAAGTGCTGAAATCCTATTATACCTACAACTTCTAAACACATTCACTGTGTTTAAGCCAGTGCTTAAAGTAACATATCTACTTCTACTAACCTCTTCTCACTGACTGTGAGACACCTCTGCTCACTGCTTCTTGGTGGCCTTGGTACTGCTGCTTTGGATTAAGCTATTTGTTACCTATGCACGTTTTGCTCTTCAATAGTTGTGGATCAGGGCATGTACTTTTTAAATTATCTATCATAAAATCATGCTGACATAGTAATAAATTGCTTCACTGTTCACAAGTTTGCTTATCTATTTGTAATAACGAATCAAATTATGATATTCTGGCTCTGCAGGTAACAGCATATTTCTGATGGCAAATTCTCTGTTTAGGTACCACCCATTGGGAAGTATCTCTTCAGTCTGCACTTAGCACCAGACACTTGGTATGATAAGGTGAAGTGCTCAGCATTCTTGAGCTTCCTGGAGGTAAACAGGATAAACATATGCTCTGTACTCCTGAAAATCTGTCCAGAATTTAAAGCTAGATAATAACATCTTCCAATGAAAGGATAGTGGTCTTAAAGCACAGATGTAGCTAGAAATAGAGCTGAAGTGACCCTGGGTCTGGCTTTGGTATCAGTGTCTTTCTTTTCATCATAACTTGTCCCAAAGTCTTTTTTGAGCTAAATTACTCTCCTTGTAAAACCCTGTGTTGTGTTGAGTCTGACAATAATCCTATCTGACTATAGTCTTTGCTCAGACATTTATATCTGATTTTGTCTCTCTCTGTTATGGTCTCCATAAACTCTCAAGCATGAGTATGATCTGCATGTCAGCCCATCCTTGGCAGTTCCAATCCATCCCCACAACTTTCCTGACAAGCTGTGCTGGTGGTGCAATCACCAAACACTCAGGGCTCCTTCATGGATGGTGAAGCTTGTTCCCAGAGCCCCACATGCCAATCCAGACCTGGTCTTCCTGCAGTGGTACCCCACCACAAAACTAATGAAGTAATAAGGTTAATTTTATGTCTTAAAACTAAAGAAGTAGCAGATGGGAGGTTCTAATCAAGCCTAGTAGTGCTGGATCAGATTCCCAGGGATTAGGGGAAGGTGGGAGGGTACTCAGCCCCTTGCAGGGGGGCTAAGCCATCTCTGGACATCCCCCCTGAAAATTACAAAGTCTTCTCGTCAGACTCCTCAAACTGCAATTAGTTTAAATTATTTTATGAAAGAGGAGGGAAGCAAAATGCAGCATTACTGTTAGTAATCTCCTCAACATGATGCCTCTTCATGGGGATGTCCCAAGTAGAACAAAATGTATTTCTCTTGAAATGACATTGCCTTTGACAACAGATCGCTCAATTTGCCACCTTAACCATTCTACCCATTTTTATGCTTAGAAAAATTGCCCAAGTTCTAGAAATTATACCTTTTTGATTAAAAAAGATATAGGGAGGCAGAGGAGCAATCAGTCACTGGGGGTAAATCACCAAAGTTGTAGTGACTTCACTGGAGCTTTACTGGAGAAATTTAGCACAGCTCTGCCAGTCCTATGCTTCTCTAGTTCTGTTCAGAGCCTGATGAAACAAAGTCATTCTTGAGTTCTATCTCAATTTTCATTGTAAGAGCCTAATTTTGAATTCAGCTTAACTGGACCTCCCTTTTGCCCCCCCTCTTCAATCAGCAAGGCATTCAGTAATGTACAAATACCTCACTGTGGCTTCAAGCTAAATTAATTTATGACCAAGTGACATAAATGACACCTACAATAAATTCTTGATATACCTGCTGCTTATACACAATGCCTTTGGACAAAAGGCAAGATTAACCTTTTCTTTAAAAAGTTTTCTTTGTTAGCTGTTATACTTAATGCATCTAACTCCCTCATATCAGGGTAGCAAAAACTTACATCTGCCAATAAATTTGTAATGCATTAGTAACAATGCCATAATTGCATCTAATAAATACTCTCTCTGCCCTCACCGAGCTTTTGTGAAGTTGAATAGCTGTGAACCACTTTGCCATCCTCATCTGAAAGGGCCCCTATAGACAGAATAATATTACTATTTTAAACAGCAGAACTGTTATTGAGACACCTCTGTGTTCAAGCTGTTCTTGACAGTAACCACAGGCTACTCACTGCAGCCTCGAAATCTGAAACTGCTAAGCTTGTAGTTAGCTTAGCTACTCTCACTCAGCAAACCCCTTGTTCCTTATGATTTATTTATCCCTTTATTCTACAGGCTATCCAGGAATGAGATTGGGGTTTTTTTTTAACATATTAATTATTCATAATGATTCAAGGAGTTTGTTTATGCAAACGTGTTTCAGGCCACAGGCTCTCTATGAACTCTTTGCCTTCCTAATTGCTTTGTGTATTTGTGTTCATCATGTGTTGTCTACATAAGTCATGGATCACTGCAAACCATATAATGTGGCATTGCTTTTATTCTCTGATGAGTCTCAAACCCAGGGAAGGCATTTCTGAAAGGCATAGGAGGGCTTCTGACATGGACTTTAGGGCATCTTGCTGTTTCCCAGTTCTCTGCAACTCTCACTGAACTGTTTGTGAAATGGCAGATTCACTCTGAGGTAGTGTTGGAGACTGGGTTGAGCAGCTGGCTTTGCTCTCAACCTTTTACTTCAGTTGCTACTAGCAGTTGTACTACAGGGGAGGTCGGTGGTTTGAGTGAGATAGGAGAATGACTGAATCTGGCACGTGGTAACACAGGTGTCCTCCCACAGATCTAAACCAAGATAGGTAGGTCAAAGCTAGCTAGGAGGGGAATCAAAGGGACATACAGGTTAAATGACTTTCCCAGTGGCACCCAGAAGGACTGTTGCAAGGTCAGACTGCAACCCACAACTTCAGCATCTCCATCAGTGTTTGATCTGTGGGATTACTGCCTACTGGTTCCACCGAACTTGCCTTTTTCTCTTTATACTCATTTCCTGCTCTTATTACTCTTGGCACCAGTTGCTGTACCATGAAAATACATTCTTGTGGGAATAGGACTAAGAGGGTAGGGCCCTTGTTCCTCTCTCAGTGCAAAGGTCTGGTAGTCCTGACATGCTGTAAGGTCTCTGGGGAGTGGTGACTGCTCTTACACAAGCATCACAAGCAGGAGTTACATGCAAGACATAAAATAATCCCTCTACTCTATTGAAAATAGAGTAGCAAATCAATGCCTGGCATTAATCTATTGGCAATGCCTGTCTCCAAATTCGGGTGCCAACTTTTAGAAATATGTGAGGCTAGTGGCATGATCCCAAAAGCAAGCAGTGAGAACAACCACAGGCCTTGACACTGTGGCTGGAGTGGAAAGACTGGAAGAACTGGGTTTGTTTACTCCAAAGGCATCACTAAGGGGACACAATAACAGTGTAAAATGTTCCTGCAAAGAGGAGAGGAGTAAACTATTCTCTACTGGATACAAGACAAGAAGGAAGAGACATACATTGCAACAAGAGCCATTTAAGCTGCACTGGAGACAGCTGGACTCCAGTCTGGGTTGCCTGGACAAGGAGCAACTTTGTGCAATTAAAGGAGGTCTCCAGGTTTGGAGCATCATTGAACTTTAGACTTTAGACTTCTTCTATATGTAGTAAAGAGAGATGTTAATTCTGGCCATGCTTCAACTCTCTTTGAAGAAGCTTTTATCTCTACATTGACGTGTGAAGGAGCCCAGTTTCCTACATTAGCCAATTCATTTAAGTGCCTGAAGTTAAATGGGATGGATCTGGGCCTTGGTGACTTGCCTTTACCTTGTGACTCATCATCAGGCCCTGTGGATCCTATGTCATGGTCTCCAGCTTCTGCTTTCATCATTGCTTTTCAGTTTCCTTGCTGCATTCAGCAGCAAAACTTTGCTTTACAGAAGTTTGCACAACCTTAGCATAATACGTATGTCCTGTTCTTCGGGAAGGTTAAAGATTTGTTTACTGCACCAAACTGTTTAATGAATTGCCCTTTGAATATGTAAACTTGATTCTGAAGGCTCCATCAGCTAAACTATTTATCTTCTAAGGTAATTGATAATGAATTACATTTTACCTAGTGGGTCATATTCTAATCTAAGTGCTAAAAAGCCAGATAAAAGGAAACTAGATTTTAGTCTCAGTTTTCAAAGATTCTTTATAAATATTATCAAGTAGAGAAAAAAACTAGAGAAAATACCATGACAACGTCCTAATAATCTGACTGTCTTATCAGGTCAGAAGATGTAGCATTTTAAAAGTCTAACTATAAGGCCATTACTGTGGACTAAGGCAGTACTGGGGAATTGTCTTAAGTTAATCAACACCAAACACTCTTTTGTAGCAGTGCAAAGATCCCCTCCCCAGAATAATCATACTGGCCTCAAACTCTTGTGGTTGTACATCTAGAAAGACTGAGATCTGTCTTAAATGCTCTCGGGTTTTCAGGTTGGTTTTTTTTTCTGAGCCTTTTGGGTGTGCTTGCTTTGTTTTTCACATTGTATGCTTATAAGGAAATAAAAGATGGGTCTCCAATGAGCTTTCTGGAGCTGAAACTGGAAAAACATGGACTTGAGATTTAAAAATGGCAACAAAACACTTGCATTGGAGGAAAAGCTGCTGCAGCATGACAGGTCTGCAACATGGCATATGCTATACCAATGTTCCATGGTCCCTGTTAGCGGCAGGAATGAACACTGGTGGGATGACTCCAAAGCCTGGTGATGATTCTAGCCTGTCTTCTCAAGGAAACAAGACTTAAAAACTCACACTCTGTGATGTGTGCACATCCAAGTCTTTCCTCCTGTTGGATAATTTCAACCAAGGTTGACAGAGGACACAAGATCTCCAGTAGAATAAGCTCCTAGAAATGTCAATGGACACCGTAGTTGTGGAGAGTGAAGAGAGCCTACTCGTGTGTCACTTAGGGAAAGGCAGCTGTAGAGCTCCTTTCACAGCAAATATGACAGAACCCACACAGGGGAGACCTGTCTGAAACAAAGCTTCCCACAGTTTTAATTTTCACAGGAGGAATTGCGTAAAAGATGTTTGGTTGGCATTATGGCACCTAGAGGCTCTGCTGCCACCCACTCCTAGTCTCCCCAGCCCAAGTACTTTGAACCCTTTTGCTCTTCCTATTGACACATTAAAAAAAAAAAAAGACAAGTTAAAACATCTCCTGGGAATTACATTTCCCTGTCCTGTATTTGTTCCCTGTAGTTAATCTTTATTTCATAGTCACTGCAGTTATTGTTACAAATCAGGATTTACTTTTTGTTGTTGTTTTTTAAATTGACAGCTCAACCAGGTCTACTTGATACCTTATAATCAAGCAATATTTTCCTTCCAGCTCTATAAACAACGAAGCTCCTGGACTCATCTAGACCATAGCTACTGCTCTTACACTGCTGTAAAGGCATGAACTGTATCAGAGCACAGCTTGCTCCTGCAGCTGCTTTGGCTCCAGTGGGGTGTTTGTGTCAGTAAACTAATCACACATGACTTGGACAAGAGGCAGGCAGGAGCAGATAAGGGGCTGTTTTTGCAGAGTCCGTTCTTTGTCCATGACCATGTTTTGGTGAATGAAATCATCGCAGTGCAGACAGCAGTGGGACTGAACAGGAAAGGAGCCTGGTTGCCCCTTAGTTACAATCCTCACTTGGTTATGTGCTCCCAGCCTTGGGAATCATTTAACCCTTGTGTGACTTCTTTGAGCAGCAAAATTTTCTGGATGAGCAGTTGCCTGTTGTCTGGCAGTGGTGAGCTTTAATACCTTCAAAAATAATATATATACTAAACAGCCAGACAAATGGGAAACATGCTTTAGTTTCCACCTAGGCAAGAGAAGTAAAAACCTTCCCAGCAATTTCCTTTTATGTGTGACAGAATAGGAAGAAATAGCATTTTTTGGTAGTGTAAGATTTGTCCCTCCAGTATGAGTGGTAAGCTGATAACTGGAACATTGTTAGTCCTCGTGCCATGAGCTACTTATGCACAATGTAGTTCCATTACAAAAAATATCTGTGGTCTCTCTTCCCTAGATGCAACACAAATAAATCAGTAGTTTCCTAGCTGAGAATTTCCTACATTTATTATTTTGGTGAGTGAAACGGAGGCCGTTTGTCTGTAGGTTCTGCCCACAACATATCAGCCTGGCTTTCTCCCTTCACAACACAGCCCAAACCCTCCTTTGAAATGAGGGAGTCCCTTCTTGTTTCCTTTGGTAAACACCATGACCATTTGTAGATTGATGTGCCAGCTAAGTAACAATCATTTATCCTTGCTGTTTTTATGGGGTGTTCACAGTGGCCACTTGTCTGGCATATGACTGATTTTGAACCACTGTGAGAAGAAAGATGGCCAGGGAGGAAAATTCTTCCAGCCAGGTTGGGCCTCCAAGTCCTTGAGATCCTGCACAATCAGCAGAACAGTAAATTTTTTAATGGGAACTGGGAAACAAAAGGGAATTTCAGAGAGGAATCAAAACACCTGGAGGGCATTTGCAGACAAATTGAGAGGTCAGACCCCAATGTTCACTTGTGTGAGACACATTCTCAGTATGGAAATTCTGGTTTCATCAGAGATGAAAGCTTACCTCTAATTGAGATCAGCAGATCTGGGACTCCCTCTCCGGTGCCTGGATGCCCAGCAGAAGCCATTCTCAAGAGCCACAGCAGGTGAGATATCATGTGCCCTGCTGGGCTTGAAGGCAGGTGTGCCTTCAAAACAGGACCTACTTTTGAAAACTTGGCTGACTGCATGTCTTCTTAATTTCACAGGAAGGTGACTGCAGGAAGGAAATGGGCTCAGGTGACCTGTGAAGGGAAAGAAAATAAACCCTATGTGACAGATATCAGCCCTGTCGTGCTGCTGAAGAGGACTGCTGTGAACACACATGGAGAACTTGTGTGAAAGGCAGTGGGGCTAGCAACACAATGGGAGGTGTCCTGAAGAATGGCTTTGTACAAGACACTTGAACATATCTAGGCCAGCTTAAGAAGAAGGAGGAATATCAAGCAAAACTTCCTGCTAGTGTGATCTAGTAGGCTCTGGAGTAGTCTTAGAGAAGCAGTGGAGAACCCCCAACATTACAAGCAGAACACAAATGTGGTCAGTCAGGCTCAAGCAGAAAGTTATGGACTACTCCAGCTTTTGGAATTCAGCATAGCAAGGGCTATCTGCTTTGAGAGAGGGAGACAACACTGGAGGAGAGGGAGGCTGGAGGACACTAACTAGAGATTTATTTTTGTAAAAAGAGAAGACAAACGGACAGGCTGGTCCACACAGTTTATTAAATATGTCAGGCTGGCATCCATCATTCCTCATTATTTGGTATGTCTTCCCTGCAAAGCTTGAAAAATATGAATATTCATCAATTAAATAATGCTAGATGTAGTTTAAAACCTTGCTCAAGAGCCACATCCAGAAACTCAAGACAGCTGGCTGGATCTGAGCCAGTGGGTTTTGACTTGAAAACAAAGAAAACCCTCCTATGAACTGAAAGGTCTATTACTATCAGTTTGTCTTTGTTTGAAAAGAGCCATTATCTGCTTCCGTAGGATCAAAGGTAAATAGTTCATGAACACAGGAGAAAAGGAAAAAGGCACCTTCTAGCCAGAGAACTGTGCATTTTGAGGCAGCCTGTTGTCGGGTCAGAATCACAGAATTGCCTAGATTGGAAAAGACCTTTAAGATCATTGAGTCCAGTCATTAACCCCACACTGACAAGTCCCCAATTAAACTGTGGTCCTGTGGTCCCTCTGACCACAGATCATACCGTGGTGTCCCCATTGTCACTGGTCTCATTAAATAGGGAAATAGGTTTAAAAAAAAAAGAATAAGCTGAGTATTTTTCATAGGCACTGACTTCTTGTAGTGATCAGCATCCAGGGTCTGCAGGTTGTGACTGTTGTACACTGTACCTCAATTTCGACTCACCCAGCCTGAGTGGGTGGAGAGTACTGTGCCATGACTCACACCTGGTGTGTGTGTTTATTAGCACTTTTGTTGAGTTCTCTTCTCCTACTTCTCTCCAATTCCCACTTTTTTTACAGTCTCAAGGTATTAGACTGTACGGTATGTTTGATCCAGAGGTTCTTCTTGCACCTTTCCTGGCTGGATGGGTTGAGTGTGGCATTGCAGCTATGCAGAAGAGTCAGTTTGCAGATGTTAGGACCAGTTGGAATAGCTCCCCCTGTACAAGGTGGATGTATGAAGACAGAGGGCAGGATGTGTCTGTAGGTCCTCGGCTTCCATGCTTGCCCTTCCTAATTCATCTCTGTTTACCCATAGCCTGCTGAGTTAGGGCAGGGAGTTGGGATCTTGACCAGGCAGGCGTTGCTGACTCACTGTGTGGCTGACCATCCCTTGTTCTGGGTTCTGGGGAGTCTTGTACATCAGGGAGTCTGTTATCACTGTGAGGACACATAACTGCTCGGTGTTGAATAAAGTGCCTCAGACCGAAAGTGCTGTAAGGGCATGAGGGAGGTATCATGGAGTTTTCTGTAGTTGACGGTGTTACAAAAGGTGGTTATTGCCTGTAAGCAGGTGGAAGAGTAAACAGAAAGTCCAGCTGCTGTCACTACCACAATTCCCCTCTTAAGTTCACGTGTAACCAGCCAGCCTGAGGTTTACCATGTGATACCACTGTCTTTTCAGCCTGGAAAAGAGAAGGCTCTGGGGAGATCTTACAGCAGCCTTCCAGTACCTGAAGGGGACCTACAAGAAAGCTGGGGAGGGACTTTGTAAAAAGACAGGTAGTGATGGAACAAGGGGAAATGGCTTTAAGCTGAAAGAGGGTAGGTTTAGATTAGATATTAAGAATAAATTATTCACTGTGAGGGTGGTGAGACACTGGAACAAGTCGCCCAGAGAAGCTGTGGATGCCCCCTCCCTGGAAGTGTTCAAGGCCAAGTTGGATGAGGCTTTGAGCAACCTGGTCTAGTGGAAGGTGTCCCTGCTGATGGCAGGAGGGGTTGGAACTGGATGATCTTTAAGGTCCCTTCCAACCCAAACCATTCTATGATTCTATGATTCTATACTTTCCACCCAAGTAATCATTTTCATCAAGGAATCTGTCCTGATGCTTCTTCCCTACAATCTCAATAATGCAGTCCACCTTCTGGGTGGAAAACTGCATAGTGACACTGTAACCCTCATATTTTATTCTACAGACTTGTATTTAGTATGTAGACTAGATTTTGATTTTCTGGAGAAGCTCTTGCTAATTTAGGAGGACTTTGGATTAGTCCTGGACAGTAGGAACAGCCTACACAGACCCTTTTCTGTGCCTCGTGGCTTCTGTCTCATGCCCACTAGAGCACTAGTGTCCAGCAATATAGATAGGAAAGTTTGGATCATTTCATCAATAACAGGTAATTTGTCTCTACTGTAATTACGTTTCAGACTCTGTGCTGCTTTTCTCCTCAACACAGTGAAATCTATCAAGTGTTTATTGCTGTCCTAGTTACCTTTCTCTCAACACATTAACCACACAGAGAACCCCCCATTTTTTATCACGCTCATTGTCATGACAACACAAATGTGTTGTGCTGCTTGCCATTTCATATCCTCTAAAGCTGAGGAAACAACACTGCTTTACTTCAACTCTTTGAGCCACAGTACTTCACACTCTTGTTCTGCCCTGAGCTCTTTCCTAAACTCATGTCAACCCCCTTCTCTGGGGAAAACAGGAGGAAGAGGCAAAGCAGTTGAAGTATGGAGAGATATCAGGATGAGCCAAAGAGGGAATGAAGAGTAAACAAGAAGTGACATTAACCTCTACTGTCATAGCACTGATACATGGGACAAATCCACCCATCTTCTCTCTGTGGATGCATAAGCATGACAATATATTTAGGTTATCCATTGTCTCTCAGACTTCCCTTTGCTGCAAGATGTTACAGCTTGATGGAAGAAGGGAATCCTACTTTCTGAGTAATTTTTTTCTTTCTTATCCTCAGTTTCTCCGTCTGTAACTGAGGAAGCAATTTTAGCCTACTTTAATATGCTATATGAGCCATGGATTATGTTTCCATGGACAGGGGATATCTTCTGATAATGGGATCATGGCTAGCACTCTACTCTGGCTGCTGCACTTCTAAGCACTAAAGACCCCATCTAAATTATAGAAAAATGCCAGTGATTATGTTAATAAATATGACAATACCAGTGGGCTTTAAATAGCACTTCACAGCTTTGACAAGCCTGCTCCAAATTTCCTTGCAAATGAGAAAGTTAACACCTGGCTGGGAAATTTATTAAAATTGCAAATGTTAATTTGCTTCTAGCTTGACTTGGTTCACTTGTCTTCTGCAAGAAAATTGCACAGAGAGTTTTGACCCAAAACACTGAATTATTTGAAGAATACTTCCATTTCAAGAATATCTGAATTGATGAAAATGTTAATGGAAATAATTATGTTCTTTCAGATACATTGATCAGAGCCTACCTTGATGCTACAGAGTTTTCCAAAGTGACCTGGTAGATGCCTCCAGGGACTTTGCTTATGATCACTACATGGAAAGATCCTGTTACACTTTTTTTTTCCCCTCTAAAAGAACAAGTGCCTCTCCTGGTGCTTGCAGGCATTTGAAAGTACCAGCTGTGGTGAAGCAAAGTTGTGTTCAACACATAATAATATGTCATTGGAAGTGGAGCTGTCTCTGGGAAAAGAATCTTGAGCATCCTCCCAAACCACTCATGATCATAGGACTGTTCTCTGCATCACTAGCACGTAACACAGAGATTTGTGTTACCAAATGGCCAGTGAAAGTGGACTGAACAGCCTTTCAGCCCTTGGCAAATGAAAGATGCTGCATACTAAGATCTGGATATTAAGTTGGGTGAAGTGCCCTTTATTTTGCCCAATCCAGTAAGCATTTAAATCAGCCACATCTCTGAGTTTCTTAATCTAACTTGGTACCTCAAGGTATGGCTGCTGGGTTTGGGGAGGATCCTGGAGTACAATATCTGCAGCTGCCCTCACTTCAACTTTTGTAACTTCAAGTCACTGTGGCTCATCAGGGTGACAGACTGGAGTAAGACAGGTGGACTGCATCTCCTGGTGAGGTTCTTGCCATCCTTATTTTCTGTCATTCCGTGTAAATGACAACAGAGTTTGGCCCAATACAACTATCTGTATTGAACTTCCCCAGCACATAGCAAGTTCTGCCCTTCCTGGTACACATCCTAATTTGTTCCTGTACCCCAGGGACACAGATATCATCCCAGAGGATCTGTCCGGATCTCTCTGGCTCTGTCCCTCTGCTGGGTGAGGCCATTTGGGTGCCAAAACTCGCAGATCCTCCCTCTCAGCAGCTGATGTTACTTCAGCATGAAGAGAAAACAAAGTAGGTTAAGCTTGATTTTAATTAAACATTTCCTGCTTTCACAATGAAAGTGGAAAACACATGTGGGTGTCTCCTCACTAAGTATGAAGGACAAAACAATGCTTTATAGGAATGGCGCAGATGTTAAACCCTTTGGCACATCTTGTCCAGCTCACTTTCCTTTGAAGTCAGGCTGGGGTGATTTACTTAAAATACTTCCCTCCTGTGCGTGTCTTAGAGTCATATAGATGATGAGGAAAAATGAAGACATCCTTAGTGAGCATACTCTTTCAAACAGAAAGGATTCTTCAGAGGAATAGTCTGTTTTCCCTGGTTCCTAGCTCTGTGAGAATGATGGGATGTAAAATATCATTTAGATTCAGTCTCAGAAAGGGGGATGGTATTTAGATTTCAGGATGGCTGGAGGGAATGGATGGTTTCCTGTAACTCTTTTTGTACAAGATATAATGCTTCTACCTGGGCAAAATAATTCATGGCTGTAAGATGCCACTATTGCCCTGCTGCATTCCTGCCACTTGCCAGTATCTGGAACTACATCCAAAGGTGCCTTTCTGGTGAAAAGATTTGATTTACAGTCAAATAGCAATCACAGCCTGATTGACTAGGTGGGCTACTGGTCTGGCTCAATATGACACTTTATAGGCTTGTGTATTTCTTGGATGTGATAAGGGACACTTACATTTAAGTCTACATTTCCTAGAAGACATGGAGTCATTGGTTCTATGTATTGCTGTTTTGGTTTAAGTTCTGTAACTGAACCCAAACTCGTTAGTCATGTGAACTGATCAAGACTGGCACTAGGTTGGAGCGAGTTGGCCTCTTGAGCAGAGAGATTAACTGGGGGCACTGAGGTCAGTCAGGGATGTTTTCCTTGGAGTGCTGCCTTCCTCTTCACATTGTGCAGCCCTGTGGGCAATGAATTAAAATGAAGACACTCTGAGGACGCACATGGAATACACACTGTTCTCCTGCACAACCCATGATCCTGCACAGGTTGGTGGATGCAACTGGCTCTAACCCCAGTTGGCTCTGAGAACTCAAGTCCAAACTCCAGCACAGCAACCAAAGATGTGGCCATGGAAAGTAGGAAAGGGGGGCTCCCCTGGCCCCTGCCCCTCCTCCAGGGCAGAACCAGCTTTGCCCTTGTCATTCTCACCCATTCCCCACTTGCTTTTCAAAATCTCTTGTAATGCAGATTCTGTGTCATCCTCAAGCAATCTACTGCACTTTCAACTAAAAGATTTTTCCTACTGTATGGAGCTCCCATGTTGTGATGTAGAGATTCAGCTCCAGTGTTCCCAGCCCCATGTGCAGCAGGGTTATTCCACCTGCCCGAGCAGCCCAGCATGCTGCTCACCTCTTTTGCAAAGGGACAACATCTAGCTCAGCTTGTGATTCAGTTTGCTCCCTTTTCTGCAGGTATGTTTGATAATTTCTGCCCTGCTCTAATCCCTACAGAATTATCTTTTTTTCCAGACTTTTTTTTTCCCTATTTGCCAAGATATTTTGATATGTTAACTGTGATTGACTTGAAGCCCCTCTCAGTTTAGTGGCCTCTGCAAATTTAGCAGGTGTAGTCGCTCTTGGTGGAATCTCAGGGTTTGAAATTCTCTACATAGCAAAGCTTTGAAACTGGAAGTGACCCTGATGTCCAAATTGTCCATGACCCAAGGGGCACTGGCTTTTAATAGTCTGCATTAGCATCAAGGAATAAAATTGTGGCCTGACACAAAGCTATGGTTAGAGATGTTTGCACTTTCCTAATAGAATATAGATGTCCTCAGAAAACAAAGCTTCAGTGCAGCTTTATGAGAGCAGGCTAGTGAAGCTCAGGGGATGGAAAGGCTAGCTAAAGGCTTTCAGGTGTGTGTGCCCTTTCTCTTGTCTGTTTGCAGGTTTATTCCAGTGTTCATATTGTGATCTTGGCACAGATAAAAACCCCATTTGTGTATGATCAAGAAGCAATACTTACTACTTCATTTTTGGACACCGCTGCAGGGGACAAAAGCATATTTCTTTCTTATGCACACAGACAGATGTTTCTGGATAAGGTAGATTATTCCCAAATATTAAGGAAATAACTTCCAAGAATAATTTTTATCCTTCCTGGTACTAATCTTGATTTTACTCTTTTTTTTTTTCAATTCAGAAAGGCTGTTTACTATTACTTTGACAAGGTTTTGTGAGATGTGCAGCCCTGCACTATCAGGCATGAAGAGTTATTGTGACAGCACAAACCATAACGCTCTCCATCTAGCCCATCCATCACATTTCCCAAAACACCCAAAGAAAGAGGTATTCTGTCCACTTCCTGACGTTCTTACTCAAAATAAGCAGAAACTAGATGAGAATTTCTTGAGGTCATGCAAACTGAGTCAATGCAATCCTGACTCCAAACTTGTTGCCATTAGATCAATTGCAGATGATGATGGCATTATGATGGCATTTATTTCTGTTAAACAATGCGCTGCCCTTTCTCTCTCGTTCCCTAGGCTCTACTTTCTCTCTTAGTAAGGCAGGTCCAAAGGCAGGGACAAAGACCTGAATTCTCCTATCAGGTTACCCTAATGTCCTGTGGGTCTCCTTGCCAAGTAGCAGAAGAACCTGACTTGGAATAAAAATTGTTAGAGCTCTGTTGATTTCTGTAAAGTCAGGATAATTTGTGCCAGCAGAAGTTTTCTCAGGACTCTTAAGAGGAAAGAAACTAGAGGATTACAGGGAAAACTGTACTGGTATTCATGGAAAAGGCTAATCTTGTGTGTGAATATGGTCATGCTTTGGCTAAAGTAATTGCTGGCACTAGAGAGTAGCAGAAGTTAGAGTCTGTCATTGAGAACAATCTGTCCTGGCTCATCTTGCACTGGTTATCATGAGAGTTGTGGATGGGGGCAGACTATGCTGACCCAGTCCCATCTGGCAGGGCTGGCTTGTCCGTGATCACGGTGCTCCAGGGGCAGCACTGGAGGGATCAGCACAGGGAGCCTGTTTGCCCTTTTAGAGCAACTGATCTGTGCTCTCTCATGCAGTCTTCTGCAGAAGGCAGCAGCAAGAACAAGGGAGAAGGCAGAAGATAGGTGGTGTCCAAAGACAGACAGGCTTTTATCCATGGCTCATCAATGGTTTTAGTGAGGCTGAGCAGCTGAGACTGTTTGGAGGTCTTGGGAGGACAAGAGGAGGGGAACTGTTGCAGTATTCATAAGAGCAGAGCCCATCCAAGGTCAGAAACCCACCGGTGTAACACAAACACAGGCAGGGATATCTATAGCTCCAAATTAAGCTGGCAAAACAAAGGGTTAGTAAATGTCCTGAGATACCGCAAATCCCATCAGAAGTCAGAGGCAGAGCCAAGAAGGAAACTTTTCCAATGATTGATGGTTTTATTTATTTTTAAAAATTATTTAAATCTCTCCAAGTCCCCACCCCACAAGTTTCTGGAATTTGATGTAAAGAAAGCATTTTGTTTCAGATTCAAGCATTGTAGGATGTTCTAATGTCTATTTTCTTGAATAAAGGGGAATGAAATTTTTAAGTGAAGAGTCATTTCCAACTGGAAACCAATGTTCTGGCTGAGTTGCCAACATAAAAAATTTCAGCTTTCACCATTTATTGTGGTTTGTTTTTCATGGACAGTTGATCACAATTGAGAGAAATTCACAGAACATTTACTTTGCTGGCAGGTGTCCTGATGCTCTGCTGAGTCCCATCATGAGGAGCTCCTCTTGCATGTGGCCTGCCAGGATAATTTGCTTCAGGTACCATTTTCCAGTTGGTACCTGCCTTACCAATATGATTACCTGTGGCCTGTATCACTTCACATAGTAGCAGCAGAAGATGGGAGCCCCTGGATAGCACCTTTCTGGACCTGGGGACTCCAGAAACCTAAAGGGATGTCAGTCCTCTGTGTATATTTAGTAGGTACAGTCACAGTGTGAGCTTGAGCTGTGGTGTATAGCCCATGACAGCCACCTACTCCAGCTGTACTACAAGTGCTGAGTGCTATTGCATAAAAATGTGCACCACTAGAACATCTCAGTCAGAAGCTGCTGTCGTAGCTGAAGCTGATTTGTGGCCAGTTGGAACCTGCAACTCAAGAAAATCCCCAGTTTGCTTGTCTGAATCATTCCAGGGCGTCTGCAAGTTGGACTACCCTCAGGCTGCTTTAGCTATGCCAATAATTATTCAGTAGCCAGTGAATGTCTCCTAGGTGTTCAAGAAGCCTTCAGGTTCCCAATCCCAGGAAAGGAGAGATGAGATTCTCAGTAGCCTGTATCTTTATTAGCAAGTTCACACTCACCTGATTTTTAAAATCCTTTTCATAGATTGGTTAGTCTAAGAGAACCTGATTCTTTCTGTCATAGAAATATCACCATAGTGCTAAAAGAAGCTTAATAAACTGGATATCTGAGTGGAAAAAAAAAAATGTTTAGCAGCTGTTTGCAGATGCATGTGGCTTGACAGATATTAAAATGACATAAAACTGTCTCCTCCTTCAGACAAATCTTAAAGCTATTTATAGCTCTTAGCTATTTATCTGTGTTAGCTCTTCATAGCTGTTTATAGCATCATGTAGTGCACTACAGGGACACAGGACTTCAGCACTGCTGGGAGTTACCATGGTGTTTGCAGGGAACAGAACATGAGGACGTGAATTTTGGTACAGTTTTCATTTTGCAACACATACCTGTGCATATGCACACACACAAACACACACACACACTCCTGGTGCCAGTGACTTGCTCGTACAAAGGAACGAGGCTCCCTGGCATTCCTAGAACAGCAGCTATTTACATTAGCAGGCAATTTGTCCTGTCAGATTTATGCCATGCTGCCACAAGCAAGTACTAGTAAGATATCTGCTGAAGATGGGAATGAGAAGAGCTTACATGATTCGCAGCAGCTGCAAGAGGGTATAACTAGAGTGCTTCAAAGTTTGTATGAAGGTTTCATCTGCTTCGCTGTTGAACAGTGTGCTATACCTGCTCCTTGGCTGCTGAGGTTTGTGTCATAAAGAACACCTGAAAATTATGAAACAGAAACCTCCATCTCTGCATAGAGAACACAAAATCTTGAGAAGGGGGAAAATGAGTTAACTTGTATATCCAAAGTTCAAACTCTGAAACACAGAATTATGCTTTTAAACATGGACATTTCCTTTGCTAATGCACTTCCCCCCTCAACACAGAAGGAACTCAAAAAACAGAGAGATTTAACCTGCAGTGGTGTCCACTGTTGTTTTCCGTCTCTGACCATTTTGGGTAATGGCACAGATAAGGAGAATTCACTGGAGTGTGGGTTTAAGCTTCTGGCTCATGTTCCCAGGACTGTTGCCAGATTAATGAACTTTGCCCCAAGTTCTGTTTGGAGTTTTCACCCATGGTTTGACAAAAAGTGAAAGGTATTAATGACCTGATGATTTACTGCTTTTCATCTAAAATGCCAATGTTATATCATCAAACTTCATAAACAAAGGGCCAGATTCTTATTCATAGTCCAGATGCTTTGTGCACCAGTCAGCATGTCATGCGCAGAAACTGCATGAAGATTACTGCCATATTCCTCTGATTTTGTTCCTGCTTAGCCCAGGCTGGTTCACCCATGCTGTCTTTGAACTATCAGAGCTGGTCCATCCTGCATGACTGTTCAATGGCAATAAGATGCCAGAAACAATTCAGTCAATAGCCATACAGCTCCCATAGCCTCCCATAGAATAGAAGCTCTTGTTTTACTCCTACAGAGCTGGGAGATCATCCTTGCCCTGAAGTGACCTACACCAGCCTGGAGTGCTGTTGCAGAGAGACCGTGCCTAGCAGTGAGAAACCATGGCTTTGCACAGGCAGGTCCAACCCTTGTTCACTGGGCTACTGAAAAAGTATATTAATATTTCTATTAAATTTCATAGGGTTTGCTTAAGAGGTCAGGCTCTTTATTTCTCAGCTTTAAGGAAAAGATTGTAGCATTGGTTAACTCAAGGATTAAGCAATCTTGAGTTTATATCTTCTCTGAAATGTGCTATATGTGAGCACTCTCAGAGGTTTGTTTTCATGTGGAGTATCATGGTCACTTGCCACTTGCTAGAAAAAACTCTCTGTTAACATATTACCAAGAGGGCAAAAATCAGGTTCATTTCTCTTATGAGGGGCACAGTCACATTAACTTATTTTCATTGCCCAGTCAGGTAGAGTTGGCTTTATCCTGAATGCTGGTCAGAGCTACTCGGGAAACAGTTTTTATTCCCAGACACACTCCTTGTACAATATTGCTATAATTCTTAATAATGAAATACTCTTAAAACATCTCCTGGGATGTGCAACACAGGTAAATCCTGCTGTCTTCAATTGTAGATAAAACTAGGACAAGTAGAGTTAAAGCTTCTTAAGTATCTGGAAATTACCACCATAAAACCTTGTCCTACCTTTGAGTCTAAGGAAATAAGACCAGTAATAGTTAGCACTCAGGCCATCAAATCAAAGAGCCTTGCAGGAATGGCACTGCTCTTTCTAGGCAGCAATGACATAACAATGACCCAGGCATTTATTTTTTTCCTCTCATTTAGGATAGAAATGATTCAAAGATATCCTGGCATGTGAGATATAGCTGAGAGAAGTAATGGGCCTTCTGTGACATATTGAATGGATGTGAGGAAACTGAAATATCTAAAATCAGCAAAAGTTGCTGTGAGACAAAGCCCATGCTCCCAGCAAGACTTCCAGCAGCCCCAGTGAGCTCTGGGATGGCAAGGTCTCCGCAGAGCCCATGGGACTGATGCTGTCTGCTGCTGCAGGACACAGCCAGAAAGGGAACTGCTGTAAGCGCTCGATGACAGATCATTGATTTCCTGTTTTTTTTCCCTAGCTTATCTGAACCTCTAGACTCGTTTGTGTGGAGAAGAAGGGGGGAAAAAAATAGAGCTGGCACTTTCTATTGTGTTTTCCTAGCTTTTTTTCAGCTGACCTGTGATTAAAAAAAAAAATCCATTTCAGCTTAGAATAGCAGAAACGGTATCAGGGAGTTCACAGACAAAAGGAACTATCTGTTTTAGGCGCCGTTATACTTAAATGGATGTTTTCCCTAAAGCAATTCATCCTCTAAATTTCCTTCAAGCGATCTCACAGCAGTAAATGGAGGTGTTTCTCCTGTGGAACACATGGAGTGGAGGATGCTGAGACTGGGTTAGCCCCAGGTGCCAGGTAGTTACCCATCCATCAGTCTGCCAGGTGCTTTTAGTAGAACACAACTGCACTGTTGAGTTAGGAAAAGGAGTTCTCAATGGAAACTAGCAAATCTTTAGGAAGGTGAAAAGTTAAGGTGTTAAATTGGGAACTGGAATAGGACACAAATGCTGTCAGATAAAAAGAGGTACAACAGAGATTGTATAGTGTTGGTGAGGACTTTGGTATAGGATCTCTTTTCAGTGTGAAGTGGTGCTGTGGTACCCACAGCACGATGTGTTGTACGGCAAGGAGGGATGCCTGGATGTGCCTGCTGCCTTACTACAGACACGGTAAAGCCTTTGCTTCACCTCCCACCTGTGGTCTTGGTAAGCACTTTGAGAAGGGTTTGGAAGCTTCTTCCTATTACAAGTCTTCAGAGAATCCAGAAACAGAGGACCACAAGCCCCAGCTCAAGACTGTCATTACTAACATAACTCCTCCACCAACTAAAATACAGGGTTTCAAGGTTGTTTGTCAGTGACTTATCTCACCTCCAGTCACACTGTATTTATCAAGCACTTTATGTAAGTAGAAAAGTGTGGTTTTATTAATGATTATGTGGGTAGTAAAATTTTCACTAGCAACAAACATCCAAGTCACAAATTCCTCTTTCACAGTTAGTTGCTGCTGCTGGTATCTTAAACTGTTTTTTCATATAATGTTAAGTCTCATTTCTTTCAAGAACAAAAATTATCCAAATCAATTATTAAGTAACACCAGCAATCACTGGTCTTAAAAACAAAATTTTTAAAAAGTTTAGAAGTTTAAAAAACAGGACTTGGTGGAGATAGGGATACATGAGATAACCTCCACCTATATTGAGGTCCTATGTATGCACATATGTATTTTCCATTCATATAGCACTTCCCATCTAATGCTAATCTTTGTGTGACTCCATTCTGTTAATGAGGAGTTAATTCATGGCACGTATTTTGATTTATATAAGGAAATTAAGAATAATGAATAACAGTCAAACATAGAAGCATTAAGCCACATGAGCAAAGGAATAAGACTTTGAGGTCTGTGTTTCTATGCAGAATGAGTACAATCCCCAACTCTTCTCCTGTAGCTCTTAGTTCCAAGCACTTATAAATTACTATGGCTATTCTTTTGGTCGCTATTTTCCATGGAGAGGAATCAGGTATCACACTTGCTGGGGGGCTAATGGGTGACAAGTAGCAGCCTTAGTCTGCATTTTTATTATTAACTGTGCAGTGGCGATCATCCAAGATGCTTTTAGCATGCAGAAATTCAGAAAAAGAATGTCCCAAAGAATTTTCTGCCCTAAATCCACTTATAAACAGGAGGAGGAGAATGAATTGAATTCAGATGTCACTCTTAGCAAAGTGTAGCTAGCACATGCGATCTGGGAACCTTTGCTATTAAGGATGACAACACTCATTAAAAACAAGCAGCCAGCCTCCTTTACCAAAAGACCATTTATCTAACATTTGTGATTGCAGAGAAAATGGAAAACATAATCTATGAAGACAAAATACATAGATTTTAAAAATATTTTTTGATTTTAGGTAAAAATTTTGTCCTGGAGAAAGAGTGAGGGGGCATGCATCACATTTTGTCTACGTGATGTCTGTATACTTACTGTGAAATTATGGGGTTTTTGTCAGAGGAGCATACGAGTCTGCTTTGGAACATTTTTGTGATTTCTGTTGATTTTTTTCCAGCAGGACTGTGAATTGCACAATAGAAACTGAGTCCTGTCAACCGGTAAGATCTTTGAAAAGAAGCGAGTGTGTTTCTCCTATCCAGTTCTATTTATAAAAATACCCAGCAGCTGGTGAAAAGTGAAGTCTGTGTGTCTCACGCTGCCCCAGAAGTTGCAAACAGCAGCTAAATGCAATCCTGACAGGCCATGGAGATGCTGTGAGCCAGAAGCTGCATCTGTTTGCTCCCACCCTGGGGAACAGATGAGGATGAAGGCAGAGAGCAGCAAACCTCTTCTGGCTCTTTCTTCACTGTTTGTTCCAAAGAAGTGATGGAAGAAAACAAATTTCCTGAAACTTAAGAGGACAGTTTGAAGGTAGGAGAGTGACAGGACTGATTCCCTACCTTCTAGCTGAGGCTTCTGAGTCTTTGGAACAGTGCTGCAGCTAGTCCAGGAAGCTAAATTATTTCCAGCACTGAAACAAAATTAGAACATAATTCAGAAGCCTTAATTAGGACCCCAGCTGTCTGTCGCCAGCACAGTTTCTTTGAATCGGCAAAATTCTTAGAAGAGAAGAGAAACAGAAAGCAAAGCAGGAAAGCCTGTGAGGTGTCAGGAAGATGCCTCTGGTCTTTGCCTCACCTACTCCTGCTGCAAAAAAAAGCAAGTTAATTTGCAGTTTTATTTTTCATTAGCTAGTCATTATTTACTACACCTAATCTGTAACTGATGGCATAGATTTTACATACTGCAAAGTTAAAATATCACTTATTTCCCTAACAACTCATTTTGTAAAGCTTTACAATGTCACCGTGTGTCATTTTAAATATATACAGGATTCCCTAACGCTCCTTCAAACAGAAATCAGAACGCCTGTGTAAGGTAACGTGCAATTACACCCACGCTACACAGTGATATTGCAGTCATGGTGTTTAAACTGCAGGTCACAAGCATTAAGTTAGAACCGAAAAAATATATCCTGCATCAATTTTAAAAAGTTTTAATATGAGTATGTAAAATTCTCACATGCCTCGCTGGAGTACAGGGCAACAGTTATATCCTGCAGACAGAAATTAACAGAATCACAGAACCGCAGAATTGCCTGTGTTGGAAAAGACCTTTAAGATCATCGAGTCCAATCATTAACCTCACACTGACAAGTCCTTGACTAGCCCATGTCTCTCAGCACTGTGTCTACAGGACTCTTCAATCCCTCCAGGCGTGTGGACTCCACCACTGCCCTGGGCAACCCCTTCCAGTGCCTGAGAACCCTTTCAGGAAAGAAATTCTCCCTCAGATCCAATCTCAACTGTCCTTGGCACAACTTGAGGCCATGTCCTCTTGTTCTGTCACTTGTTCCTTGGTTGAAGAGACCCACCCCCACCTCTCTGTACCCTCCTTTCAGGCAGTTGCAGAGAACAAGAAGGTCTCCCCTCAGCCTCCTCTTCCCCAGACCAAACAACCCTGCTTCACCCAGACGCTCCTCATAAGACTTGTTCTCCAGATCCTTCACCATCTTCATTGCCCTTAACAGAGCTCATAATATTGCAGGAAGCTATTTCCATCACCTTGATTCTTCTTGCAACCTGGGATCCTCTCTGCTGACTTCTGTGTGCAAACAGAAGCTTGTGAGCTTGGCACGCTGTCGGTCCGTAGCTCCCTGGGTCACAGCCCGGCACACGGACAGAGCACCTGCTGTGTAACTGCTCTTCTGCCACAATGGAGCGAAGCTGAGGATCCAAGGGCTGGATTCAACGTGGTCTGGAAGGCAGAGCACCACCCAGGAGTCATAATTTTCTCTTTCTAACTTTGAACATATCTCTTCAGGTGGGACTTTAGCCAGGTCTAGTGCCTCAGGAGGTGCAGTTACAAGACTAATACAAGAAAACTGACACCATGGCCTCGCTGTATTGTATGGCCCTCGTGCCAAATCCCTAGACCATTGTTTTCTTCTCACTCACTTACCACCACTCAGATAAGCTTTTTATTAACTCACCTCAGCTGTAGATCTAACAGCTGACAACTGCTGTGCGAGCTGCAAAGGTTACGATGGCATTTTTAATATCCAGAGCTGGCTAATGCACACATCACTCACTGTGCCGCCGTAAAACTTCACAGGAGGGTGATATGAAGCCACTTCTCTCCATTATGGTTCAAAGCTGCACCAGGGGAGGTTTAGACTGGACCCTAGCAAGCATTTATTTACTAAGAGGGTGGTCAACACTGGAATAGGCTTCCTAGAGAGGCTCTCAATGCCCCAAGCCTGTCAGTGTTTAAGAGGCATTTGGACAATGCCCTTAACAACTTATTTTACCTTTTGGCCATCCCTGAATTGGTCAGATAGTTGGTCTAGATGATGGTTGTAGGTCTCTTCCAACTGAAATATCCTATCCTATCCTATCCTATCCTATCCTATCCTATCCTATCCTATCCTATCCTATCCTATCCTATCCTATCCTATCCTATCCTATCCTATCCCATCCTATTCTAATGCCAAATAAAGGTTAAAAAAAGGCTCGAATGCATGATTAAATATATGTAGAAAATGTGTGTGTACTCATCCACTTACATCATGTGTGTTGAACAAAGAAATCTGCTCTTACCTCTGGTTACCTGACATCCAAAGTATTCATTTTCCATTTTTCATTGACAACATGGAGACTCTTTTTTTTTTAATTGTAGTTGGCTTCATGGTGTCTTTTAGTTACGATTATTCACAATTAAAACCATATGAAGGAACACAGTGCAATCCTTGCAGTCAGCTTAAGTTTTTGACAGCTTGTCCCCCCAAAACATTTATTACTGACTGAGTTGTGCTCTCATGTCAGATGACTTCTGCTCTCCAAAGGCACAGACCTGAAGCAACTTCAACATAGATTTTCACACGCGTTTCTGACACATTTAACAGGTGAGAATTTGTCACCACAAGCTGTAATTTCAGCCAAGGGTGGGATACTGGACCTGTGTATGGATAAACACCACCACCTCAGGATATACCAATCCTGTACAACCCCAAGATGCTAGAGGAAATATCAAGTCTCATGTTGAGGCAGTGTCACCTCAGATTGTGCCTCTCTGAGACCTCACCAAGAGGCAGAAGTAACTTCCTTGTAACTTCTGTACTCCCGAAAGATTAGTACCGAGTCAGGCTGGCACGGTGTTAAGCTTTGTGATTTAAGGCTCCAGTTTAAGAAACCATGCAAATACACTTGTATTGTTTTGCACACACAAATCCCTAGGAACGAAAAGCCAAATCCTCCTCTTCTCCAATGTAAACCTTGCGCCGTCGGCTTGCCAGAAGTCCAGTGTCTTTGGATTTGTACTAGACAAAGCAGGATTTGCTGGGTGTTTTTTGACTGAGATTTATTTCTTTCTCTTATTTGGTCCATCTCTGATGAGAGTTTAATACAGTAAACTGAATAACAAAAGAAAAATAGCTGCTGCCCAAACTACTCTAAAAACACCAACTTTCCCAATTCCTTCACTATCCCACTTACTGTTCCTCATATGATAATATTAATATGGGCAAACTTCTGCAGCCAAGGTTTCAAAAGACAATCACCTTTAATTGATTAAAAGAAAATTAATTTGTCAAGTAGGCTGACAGACTAATCAACCCAAGCAGCTGTGTAATCCTACCAGGGCAAGTTCCCAGCCCTGGGTCGGCACTAGTAATGTTGTATCTGCTGAGTTGATTACATCTTCTGGTATGTCAGACTTAACTAAAGAAGGAAAAGAGAATAGAAATTTATGTTGGCATCTGACTACTGTGAAGATCAGCAGTAGTGCTTAGGCGTTAAGGAGTAGAAAGCAACAGAAAATAACCCCAAATTGATATCACCTGGATTGCTCATTAGAATATAAGAAGCTCCCTCTGATCTCCTTAATCCTCTCCATAAAAACCCCTACACTGACACACAAAAAGTAGCACAACCTGATGGCTGTAGATGTCATTCTTTCAGTATTGCATTTTACTCCAGACAGAAAGGAACCAGAGACTGAACCTTTCTTTGGTATTTAAGCAGGTATCTGAATCGTAGTGGGATTCTCTGTAGATGGTCTTTCTGAGGGCTGCAGCTGAACTTGCTTCTTTAAGGTTCTCTGGACACTTCTTTTGGGTGTGGGTGTCCACAGACAGTCCTCTTGTTGTAAACATCTGAACACCTCCTCAGTTATTGTCTGATCCCTCTCAGACAGGGAGTTGTTCTCTTTCTCCTTCAAGAGGTAAGGCATAGAGGAATGAAGTTACTGGTCTGGATGACCCATGGAATCCAGGTAGGGGTGGGAACGGACCCCACAATTCAGCATTCAGTCCTCTGGTCTTTATATTATTGATTTTTCTGGGACAGCATTTTTTGTCATGGTGCAACGATGAAATCCTAAGGCAGTCCATCACAAATCAGCTACATGTCTTGGAAGGGGAAGATGGGATTCTTATCTTTGATGACTCTGCCATGCATCTAGGTTATAGATGGATATAAACCTATATCTTTTCAACATATGTGCCTTGGCCTGTGATACTATTTTCAGCCATGGGAATTCTCTTACCTGAAAGAAAAATTGCTTTGAAGCTGTACAAAAGTAAACCAGCTAAAACCAGAAGATAGATGACAGAAATCACTTTACTAATGAGAAAACCAGATAGTTTCAACAAAGTTTCTGGTATTTCAGCTCTGCACACAATATATCTTGCCTTTAAGAGATAATTTTACATGTTGCTTTTAAGAGAGAATTTACAGCAAATTAGAGATTTAGTCCTCCCACAGTCTATAACCAGCTGCACACGGGAAAATTCTCCAGAGGGTGACAAATCTTTTTCTGCAGTGCCTGGGAAACCTTTAGCTTCTTAGCCTTAGAAACATGGAGAAAGATCACACAGCAATTAGCTTACTGCTGAAAATTCAACATTTCCTTGATATTTGTTGCAATTTTTTGCCTGTTGCTGGGATGTTTTGGATGTGAGACAAAAATCACTACAGAAGCACTACCTACTGTAAATGGGCACATAAAAAGTATTTCAAATGCTTGTTAAATTTGTGTAGCACTGTATTTCCTGGATGAAGACAATACGTGCAATGCTGAAGGTGATCTATGAGAAGAAACAGAACCTAAAGAGATCTGAAGATAGCAGGCAGAAAGCTTTGGAGGAGCAGAAAAGCAGGTATCAAAGCAACCGGCCTTGGAACAGAGAGTCCCATGCAGAACAACGCTTTTATCTGCGCTGGGGATGTAATCACGCCGTCGTTATACTGACACTGGCAGTGAACAGAGACAGGTTTGATATTCCTTTTCCTTTATTGGGAATAGATACTGTGTAAAAATATGGTAAAAAAAAAAAAAAAAAAAAAGTCTGTAGGCAGAAAAGAACAAGCCAATTCCTGGAATATTAAAAATAGTTTCCTACTGAAATTTAAAAAAAATAGTGTTCCATAACTGGAAAAAGAAGAAAACAACCCTCAATTGATATAATGAATTATTGAAAGAGGTAAAGAATAGCAGAGATACCATTCATTTTCCTTCTATGTTTTTTTTAATATAATTTAAAAATTCATCTATATCTTGAGAATTTGTTGATGAAAGAGAACATAACTATATCTGATACACCAGTCTTGCTACTTTTAATTATATTAGAATAAGCACAAGGCTTTGATTCTTTGGGAAAGATGAACTTCACAGAATCACAGAATGGTTGAGGTTGGATGGGATCTCTGGAGGTCATCTTGTCCCATCCCCCTACTCAAGCAGAGTTACCTGGAGTAGGTTGTCCAGGACCACGTCCAGTGGATAATGGCCACTTCAAATACCATGTGAATTGCTACTATGGGGATCAACACTGGCATAAGGGTTTTAATCCTGTTTCTTGCTGGAGCCTTGTGGTCCATTTGTGTATAAACTCTGCTGAGATAACCAGATGTTCAAGATCAGCAGAAGGACAAGAATGACAACACGAGTGAATGAAGTTCTAGGGCACAAAAGAAAACAGAAATCAGCTTTTAAAGTCATCACCTCTGAACTTTCCGCATGTAAAGCAGAGCACGCTAACCCTCAGATAATTTGTTAATTTGTTCTTGTAAAAGCACGTGGTGCATTTTATACTGCGTCAGCCAGGCCGGTATGCTCCATTTACAGCATCAAAGGGATGTGAACTTGAACCTCTGCTGAAACAGAGACCATTCTAGATAGTGCCCCAAGATTAAGCAATGTTTTGAAGTCAAGTTCAGCATAAGTCTTTGGTCCTCTGTGGGGTAAGTTATCACTAATTCTGCAAAGAGAAAATAATATCTTACATTTCCCAGAGTAAAAGGGACCCCACAGACTGAGAATCCAGCCAAAATCAGAACAACCTCACTGTATATCTTGTTTATTTTAGCTGTATATCTTGAGCTAATGAAGTAATCATTTTTGCAGTGGGCAAAAGGACAATATTTATAAAGGTTCAGGCAACAAAGCATTTATGATTTTACTGCAGATGGACACATCTTTCTGAGGCAAAAAACATACAGCAGACTGAATATTTTTTCCCACTTGAAATAGGGGGAAAGCTGGAGAGGCTGAAGAGCCATTGTGCTTTAAATACTGTGAAATGGATGGGTGCTTTTCATATCTATATTTAGCAATGATAAACATGGCACACAGATTCTTAAACCTAAAGAAGGTACAGTAACTCTCTTGTGCTGTTGTAAGAAATATAGCAATGTCTGTTCTCTTAGTGAGGCAAAATGCAGCATCTGTTTAATGTAAAGGAGACATAACAGTTCCCACAGGCATTAAAAGACACAATTAATAAATCCTGTTGGAATCATACATCATTCTTCTTCCTTTGTATTCTAAAAAGTGATGATGGGAGTCAAAGTCACTTCACTTTCTCACTCAATCTGAAGACCCCAGTTGTCTGAAAATTGTAAGTCATAAGCCCAAAAAAGACAGACCACAAAGTTGCCTACCTCTGACACCTGGCCCCAACCAGATCATTCAAAGTCTTGTGACAACGTGCATGTTATCTAGGAGGCTACACCTCCCACAAACCTCAAAAGGCTGATGTCCAAAACATCTTTGTTCTATATGAGTGCAGATGAGGCATTTCCTTGCATGTCTGAACCAATTAAAGAAGAATATAAAGTCATACAGGCAAATCAGCACAAGCAGGTGTGGTCACTTGTTTTGCACCTGCACGTATCCAAGCATGCCACAAAAGACTGGACGTGTCTTCCAACATTGCTGTCAAAGTAAAGGCGTTGATCTGAGCAACAGCCTGAAGTAAAATCTTGTACTAATTTTAACCATGCATGATATTCAGTATTCTATCATCTCCTCCTTTGTCCATGTACAGAGGTATGACCCATGTGCCTGGTGACTCATACCAAGGGACAAGAATAGCATCAATGAGTTACTTGAGTACCTGTTGCAGGACTTGCCAGAAAGGTGCCTCTTTCACAGTTTTAGACAAGGCTCTAGCTGCAATTTGTCGTACGGAGTCGAATTGCTCTGAAACCTGAAAAACTGTGACTTTATTAAGCTTGTCTCAGCTGAAAGTTGCTATTTCCCTATCTGACATTAGCTGAACTTCCACATGGGTCTTATGCTATTGCAAGAGTGACAGAAATCTCTCAGAGGGAGCAGTAAATGCCGGTGAACTGTAAAAGCGAACCATCCGTTTCTAATAGCGTACTGAAGCAGAGTGATAACTTGTTGAGTAGATTATCAGGAAACTTTCTTACGAGATAAATCTCTTCAGTCATTCAAAAATATGGAGAAACTGAAAAAGGTCTGGAGAAAACAATTTATGTAATGCAGATCTTCTCAAAACCATCAGACATTTCAGTGGGGTTTTTCCTCTATCCTAGCTTTATTAACGAAACGTTGCTACAAGTCTCCAGAGAAGATGGTGCACACTGTACCTATGAATAGTGTGACTGTGCAACAAGGGTACCAGTTCAGATGTTTAGTGTTGTTCCTGGTACTTGAACAGCAAGATTTCTGCAGAGCATATTCTGGTCAGATGCATAAATTTTGATTTGAAAAATGTTTTAAATCAAGTTAAGTTTGGTGTTAACGATTCTCTGAAAAGACAATGGGTTGCAAATTATTTCACTTGTGATTGTAAGACTATGGACAGAGCTTTATTTTTAGGTTGTTTCTTAAGGAGGCAGCACCTGGATACCCCTGAGGAGAACTACATCTACAGATGAAAAAGAACTATTGAATTCCTCCAGAAACCTTCAGGAAAAGAGTAAAATGTCTATCTGATATTTTTAGTGGTTTTAAAATATACGATGTGCCCTTCTTTTTTTTCTGCCTAAGTAGTATTATGAAAATAATTAACTTTGAATCAACATTTATATGACAGAAAACTCAGAGAACTGCAGAAAAGCTGCTCTGGGACTCTGTGTTTACAGGTAACTTCATTCAAAAATCTCTAATGTCTCCATGCTCCCACTATCTGAATTGCTCTATGCAAATATATCTACAGATAGAAAAACTGTTGAGGCATAACTATACTGGCTTGTCTAGGTCTGCAGTGTGTAGCTGATCTCTTCTTTTTCCTTTACCTTTTCTGGTAAGGCCACTGTGGAGTCACTGTTCCTCGTGATCATGGCATGACTCTGCTGAGGTGGTAGCAAAGCCTACTCATCTCTAAGTCTGCTGTGGAACTTGTGGTTTCATGACTTAGCAACTTCAAACAGAAAAAGGTATGATACTGCTTTTCTACCTCTAACAAGGTAAATATCAAGTGCCTGAATGTGCTGTGACCAGGTTGACACAATCACGTCTTGTGGAAAAAAATAGCCTTCTCTTTGCAGCCTTTCATTTCATTCTTTTATTTCCCAATCCCCATCCACTCTTCTATGCTTGTCCAACATCTGATCAGTTCATTAAACAAAATATTTTCGTTCCTGTGGGTAAACATCTCGGAGAACATGTTTTCTGGTGCTGTGCAGAATAAGGTCATGGAACAATAGCCTCACCATTCCTGACCTGCATGCAGTCCCTAGCTACTACTTGTCTTTCTAATGTTCCTGCCTGAATACTGTTTTTTTAAGCACTATAACAAAGCTAAAACCCAAGTCCCCATATATTTGCCAGTACTTCAACCATTCTTAAATGCAGTCTCTTTTTGCTCACTTTTTCTCCTTCACTCCTCAGTCACTCCAGGATTACTGCCAGACCAATGAAGACCAGAACCCACTCTGCTGGTACCACACTTCCAGCTGTTCAGCTACCCCTTTGCCTTGGAGTTCTTATCATCTACGTACACCAGCCAGATAAAGGAAGAGAAGTGGACATATTATGGGCTCTGCAGTGATGGTAATATGAGGTATAAATCCAGGTCCCCAGTAGATCCTACTTCTTCCTCTAAAATCCCTTTTCTTTTCCTTTTGTGCATCATGTATCTGGAAAGTCTTTATTTAGCTCTGAAGTTTTTCAGGTGACAGTAGCTCACTTTGAGTGTCTTTGCAGTAAACTCATCGCAGTTGAGAAAGTGGGAAGACCTAGGCTGAGCTGGGAGAAAACTGTCACCAATGTCTCTGAATCACACAAACATAATTTGCATTTCAAGCTGACCTGGTGCATCTAGCTGTTTCTTAATGAGAAATTTACTGAAATGATGCTGGGTCTGCCTACACAGCCCCCCATAGCAAGGCACTGATTGCATTGGGGATCAGAGCGAGCAGCTTTCAGCTGCTGATCTCATTTTGAGATACTTGCCAGTTAAAAAAAGAAAAAGAAAATAAGTTTGGGATTTTTTTAACTGAAAAAAGTGTTCCTGGGAGGAAAAGAAAGTGTTGCTGGTCCTCAGAGTACATTTTACCATGATGCTTACTTATCCTTATCCTGCCCCTCCAGCAACAGTGAAGCAGCAGGTTCCTTTCGTTGTGTTAAGAAGGATGGCATTTGGTGGCCATAAAGTCATCATATATGGGAAACAAGACCCACATTTCCCAAAGACTGTGCTGTCAGGGCAGCAGTTTGAATGCCATCCCGCTTCCTTATGGCCAACAGTTATCTTCATCTCGGGCTGCAAACAAGTCATTGAGACTTTGTTGAATTTACACTAATTCTTAATGGCCATCTGTCTGTATTACAGAACATTTTATCAAACATGGTGTACTTTAGCAGAGCAGCTGAAGGAAGAATGGGGAGGAAAACTAAACTGCCCTGTCACCTCCTGTGAGCACTCCCCTGGGTAGACAGAGCTACAAGCAGATGAGTGAAGCTTGCACTGACAAGTGGTCCTAGGCAGGTCTAATAGCAACAGACTTGTGCCTCCATGACTGTTAATACAACACTCTTCCACTAACTGCAGCCAACCAATTTCCTTCTTCGTGCTACAACCCACCAGGGGTGTGAGACGCTGAATTTGCACGTCTGAGCCCCGGTGGCAAAGAGACATGCTAAGTGATGGCAGATGCTTGCTCTGAGTGTACACGTGCAGTCCTCACCAAGGTTTATGAGGGGAAAAAAAAAGAAGAATTAGCATGGGGTGTAGTGATAGAGTCTGCCCTTACTTTTGGTTTAAGGTTGGGAAAGATATAAAACAAGCTAGCTGGAAAACTTCAGGAGGATTGTGATTGAGTTATCAGATAATCATCACCTATTTCTGGATTAGATGACTTTTTTTGAGGGACTGCGACTTGAGCTGAATTAGATTATCCCTTGTGGCTGAAAAAGCTGATTGAGTATTTTTTCTTAAATGTAAACACATTTTCCTTTGACAGTTTTTTAAATGAAATGTTTCCTCTTGGAAACAGTGAAACATTTTTTATTTTGGTGTTTTCCAAATGAAACTTTCCCTTTTGAAAGGGCATATTTTGTAAAATTTTATTCAAAACTAAATATCTCAAAAAAGAGAGCATTAAGTGAACGGAATTGTTCAAAAAATAGAGCTTAAAGGGCAATGAAACATAAAATGTTTGTGTCACTGAAACATTCCTGCTTCATTTTGTCCAGAATTAAACCACTTTCCTCTGACTTTAGAGTTAGGGTATACTGGGTGAAAACCCCCTATATTTTCCTACAGAGTAAAATACATCAATGTTACAGAGCGTGAGTGGAGGTTAAGCTCTGCAAAGGCTGAGCAGAGACAGATGGCAGCAATAAGCCTTTCCAGAAACTACTGCAAAACCACGCCCTTGCCACTCTTGGGTCATTTTGTTTGACAAAACCAAAGTAAAATGGCTCGGGAAGGTGATATGCTGTGTGCCACTGGCAGGAAGAGCATGCAGAAGGAGATCAGCAATGGAAAATCTTCCTACAGAAGAGGCTAGGGCTCTTTTCTCCTCACAAACTAAGTGTTAATCCACAGAGTCAGTGGTAAAGGTTTGACTTTTTGGGGTCTCACATAGCTGAAAAACTTGTTGTAGTTGGGAAGCTGACTGTGCATACATTCTTGTATAGTATTTGAGAGGGGCTGCAAAGAGCTGCATGTTTGTAGACTTGCTGACTAAACAGAAGCTTTCTCCCAGATTTAACTGTATATTCAGACAGTTGGACCTAAGTAGATTTTTTCTTTTAATTAACTCTCAGTGGCAATAAAGAATATGAACAGAAAACTGGTGTTGCTATTAAGTTATAGTATGCTGCTTGCAAACTCACTGTACTGAGCACACACTAACTTCCTACATTCAATACGAATACCTGCTCTGCAGAAAAATAAAGCAAGGACAGGACATAGTGGCTCCCTCAAAATCATTCAATAAAGTAAAGGGACAGTTTTGGGCTCCCACACTGACACTTTTGGCTTTTTAGCATTTATAGGCAATGAGTGGCATGAGGCCAGCTCTGAAGAGAAGGACTTGGGAGTGGTGGTGGATGAGAAGTTCAACATGAGCCAGCAATGTGCTCTTGCAGCCCAGAAGGCCAATAACCATGTCCTGGGCTGAATCAAGAGAAGTGTGGCCAGCAGGTCAAGGGAGGTGATTCTCCCTCTCTACTCTGCTCTCATAAGGCCCCACCTGGAGTGCTGTGTCCAGTTCTGGAGCCCCCAACACAAGAGAGACATCGACCAGTTGGAACGAGTCCAGAGAAGGGCCACGAGGCTGATCCAAGGGCTGGAGCAGCTCTGCTGTGAGGACAGGCTGAGAGAGTTGAGGCTGTTCAGCCTGGAGAAGAGAAGGCTCCAGGGAGATCTTGTAGTGACCTTCCAGTACCTGAAGGGGCTACAGGAAAGCTGGGGAAGGACTTTTCACAAGGGCAGTTAATGACAGGACAAGGGGAAATGGCTTTAAACTGCAAGAGGGAAGGTTTAGATTGGATATTAGAAAGAAATTCTTCACTGTGAGGGTGGTCAGACACTGGAACAGGTTGCCCAAGGAAGTTGTGGATGCTCCTCCCTGGAAGTGTTCAAGGTCAGGTTGGATGAGGCTTTGAGCAACCTGGTCTAGTGGAAGGTGTCCCTGCTGATGGCAGGGGGGTTGGAACTGGATGATCTTTAAGGTCCCTTCCAACCCAAACCATTCTATGATTCTATAAACGAGTACACCACACTGGTGTATCTCCTACATCTGCCTACATTTTTAGCACAGTTCAATCTCTAAGCCGTGTTCCCGCTAAACGAACCAGACATCTGATCTACATTCCAGCACCAGAAGTATTTTGCGGTGTCACTGAATCTGTCCTTCGCTGTGTGTCATGGAACCCTGTGACAAAGCGTGTCAGTGTCCAGCTGTAAGCTAGACAAGCTCTTACACCTCTTGGAAGTCTGTCCCAGTCTCACAGAGGTTTCTCGTGACACCACCTTTGGTTGTGCCATGTGAAGTGGTACGATTATCCCAAGACCTTCATGGACAAAGCGATCAACTCAATAATTTTTACCAATCTTATCTGGGGATTAGGAGAGCCTATTGATTGATGTTAAATGGAAAGCAGAAGGTCCTTTTCCTTCTTTATGGTTTTGACATCATTTTTGAAAAGCCAGCATTGTCTTGGCCTGTATTATATAACACAGAGTGGTTTCTTTACATCTCATTTACTCAGTAGTTAAAAGACCACAACATGATAGTATCTATAAAATCAATATAATTCTACCTGTTATGAAGAAACAAAGGTACTCAGATCTATCAGCCCTCCCTATACGAACTGGATAGCTATAGTTTGCCTTAGTGACTTTTTATGCACCTGAGAAACAAAATGCATGAAGAAGTCACAACAACTTACTCAGCAGATTAGTCAGTGTGATATTATTTAATATAAATATAGAGGAATCAGCCCGTGTGTAGAATGCATTGCATTTAATTTTTATTCAGCACTGTGAAAATAATTCTTAAACAACATGGAAGCATTTCTTGTTGGATATCTAAAGGAGTACTGAAAAATATCAGGAGAGTGGTGGTTTTATTAGCAACCTCAGGTAGTATTTCATAAGTTTATAATGGAGGAGGCTGCATATATTGTGTGTGTGTGTGTATGTGAACTCTTCTTCCCCATATGTCTAGTAGACAAGCAGTGTAGCAGGATTCTGGAAAACAGTGGCTTTCATTTTTAGCATCACCATTGGCCTGGCAGGTTAATTTTGACAAAATCAATTTTCTTTCAGCTCACATCCCCCAAGTACTTCAATTAAATTTCAACCTGATTAGGATTTAGATGACTGACACTGTAATTGAGTTATTATGAATAACTGATCCAACTAGTTTGGCATAAAATCTGGGGAATGTTTATCTCTGTTTTCTGGGTCCAGTGGAGATAAGGTAGGGTCAGCTTTTCATTTGACCCTGGACCAATTTGATGTCCCAGGCTTGGTGTGCTCTGCAGCACAGCCTTGAGCTGGAGCACACACCAGATCAAGGCAGTGGAGTGGACCCGAGCATGGCCAGGGAAATCTTCAGATGTCAGTTGGCTTGCTATGCATGTCACTTTTTGGTGAGAAAAGTGGCAGACCAGGAAATCTGTGTAGGTCCTATAATCAATAACTTGTGTTTAAAATGAAAAATTAAATGTGGCCAGTGTCCATTATTGTGGGAATATAGACGGTTCAAATTTTTTTCCTAAGCAAAGGAATTAAATCACAGTGAGTGAAACAGTTTGTGGTTACTTGGCAGTGTGGCTTCCTCCAGCAGAAACCAAAGTAGTCTCTTTTAACTGATGTCTTCTTTCCAGAGAAGAGTGTGCTCTCTCCTAATGCTTGGATCACAGACAGGCCTGAACTGGACCACCAAGCAGCACAAACTTTGGCTGGTGACTGATGTAAAAGCAGACTCAAATCCAGATCTGTAAATACAGGAATAGGTCCCACCTCTGTCATTTGTCAAACACAAGCAATGAGGGAGTGCACAGCTCCAAAGCTTGTGAAATCCCATGATTTTCTCTAAAAGGCTTAACAGGAACCTGGAATTTAAACACTGCTCCATGTATGCAGACTAATGCAGGAGCAAACATGGATTTCAGGAAGGTATTCCAGACTGATCCTGATTTCTCAGTCCTTAGACTTTCTTCTCAACTTCCTTTCTGTAGTGGAGGAGAAAATCAGGCAAAATCTGCCTCTTCTGATCTGAGAACCATTTTGAAACATCAATGGGTATATAAACTGGCAGATGAGCACCAGTACATTCTACCCTGGTTTCTGACATAAACAGTCTGTTCTGCAGATGCCCATCAACATGCTAAATCTTCTGAAATACACTGCTTTCTTTACGCCCCAAATGTCTTTTTAGCAGCAGAAATGCAAGGCATTGTGTTAAACCAACAGTGGTATCTCGTGGTCACAGGATGTTATAGACAGCCCTTTCCAGCTCTCTCTGAAGATGTGGAAAACAGCAAGCAGGTTGTGTGGCCACTATTTCTTACAGATCTCAAGCTGCTTCATAAAATAGTCTATAAAAACATTATAAAAAAGGAGACATCCCTCTCTGGTTCCTAAGTAACTGCTGGAGACCAACCTTTCCTCGTCTTTCTTTATATCCTGCATCCAGCTTGAACATGAAAAGAACCCTCTTGTTTTTTTCACATACCTATTCCTAGGTTATTGCTTGGTTTAAAACAACATGATTACGTTAGATGTTTAATATTAGCATAGCATTAAATCACAGATACAGAGGTGAACCCACATAAAATCTTTTCCAGCCCAGGCAGTCAGGCCAGCAGCTCTGCTGAGCCTGCAGCTTGCTCAGCGGCTCTCGGCAGGTCCCTGGTGTGGAGGGAGCTGCGGGAGGTGGATGGGACTGGTGAGGAGCACCACGAATTCCAGCAGCGGAGAGCAAAGGGCAGGAGAAAGGCAGCAGCAGAGGCAGCACAGAAACAGACCTTCAGAAATCAGGTTAATTCCTTATGTGAGGTTGAGTTTGAGTATTACTTGCTCTGAGCCTCATGCTTTAGAAATGTTATTGCTGGTTATAGAAAGGGTGCCAGAAAAATGGTGAAGAAACATGTGGCAGTCAGAGTTTGTCCCATGCAATGTACCAAACCCCAGACATTTCAGGTAACACTTGGCAGTAAAAGAGTGAGCAGAGTGGCTGTGTGGTTGTTACACAAAAAGGTCTATTTGTGGACATATAGCTGTGAGGGACCAGAAGCATGATCTCTTCAGCTTTGATAGCAGACACCCTCACCCCAAAGAGAACACATGGGAGCAGAAGTTCACATGCATCTGTGGCCATCACAGACCCATTCACAAAGATGAGTTTCAGCTAGGCTTCTGAATCCATGCCTGAGTGAGGTGGAGTGGGACAGTTCATGCTTCTCAAGCTCTGTTTCTTCCTGGCAGAGCTGGAAAAATGCCGTATCAAGCACTCACACACTTCAGTGTTTCTACCTACCTAAGGGCTTGGGGGGAAGGAACCCTCTCCATTATGTTCAGGTTTTCTTTGCAACACAAAAGGATGTGAAAAATTACTTCAAGTAGTCTCTTTAGAAACCGATTGAGTCACTGCAGAAACATTGGTAGGGAACTATCACTTTGATCCAACATGTGCATATTGTGGGTACAAATTGCCAAACAGAAGTTTAAGCTTTGTTTTAAGAGAAAGTTCAGAGAAAACATCAGAGGTGTCAACTTCCACAGCAGCTTGAACAAAACCTTCAGGCTGCATTGAACCCTCATGCAATAAAGTTCTTGCTAATGCACTTCATTGTCCACAGCCCAGATGCTGCATGTGCTTCCTATTCCACTGCCACTTGGTCTCTTTCTCTTGACTAAAAAATACAGATATCTTCAGAGCCCATTACTTTTTTTTTGCAGTCTCTTTTGTTCAGGCTTGGGGCTCAGGTAATTGGCCATGGTGATGTTCATTACAAAGGAGGTGTGAAGGAGGTTGGTCTCCTGGGATACTCTTTCTTGACTGGGCTTTTTTCCTTAAAGCAAAAAAGAAACAAAAAGATTGCTGAACACTTGCCTAATTAACACAAATATGCATGGCTTATCAGGGTGTTTAGATGTAAGGAGCAGTAAAGGGGAATAAGACCTGGCTTTTCAAAAGGATTTAATTCAGCCTGTAATAGTTTGCAGACATACCCAGCAAATCTCCAGAAAATTAGACCTGTTTCTGACATATTAAAGCAAGTTGTTTAGATCTTTTTCCCTTAAAATTACATTATCAGAAATGCCTTCATTGATAGCAGAAGGATGAAGCTGAGAGGCCTAAAATATTTTGTGCAAGAAGACAACATGGCTGTAATGGTCTTTTCCATGAATTTCCATGACCTTATTCTTGGACAGACTGCCACAAGACAACCAGGCAGCTTTCAGAGCATCTGCATTACCTGCCACTCACTGCTGTACCTGTAACCTGGATTAAGAAGGGGCAGCACCATCTCAGATGGACACACAAAAAAGCATCTGACAGACCTCTGCTCTCTCCCTCTGCCTTCTCAAAGCCCTCCAATGTATTATCACTTCCATTCCCACTGAAATGAAAACACACAGGGCTTTCCTGCTTATGGAAAATGAATATATTCTCATCTATGTGAAGCCAAGACAAAATTATTAAGAACTTCATTTTATTACCATGCTGAGAAGGTTTTATTCACTGAGTCTCCTTGCCTCAAGACATGCTGCTGCCTTAGAGCAGAACTCCCACACACGCTGGTTTATTACCAAAGCTCACATTTTACAGGCAATTCTTAATCCTCATGTTATTTTGTTACTCAGACAAATTTATCTAAATCTATCTGTAAATTTTTGCAAATACAGACTGTGCTGTGTGAGGATGAAGAAGCCTGGGAGTAGCTGCATAAGAGAATATAAATATCATGGTTTTCATTTGCTTGCATGTTGCAAGCCAGGAAGCTCATCACGGCGTTTGAAAACTCCCCTTTGCTGCACTCCTGGAGGCAAAGGCTGGTAAAACCAGGCTTACAAACCCCACCCCAGTCTAACCTATGACATGAAATGCTCTAAGCTTATAAAAAGGCACTCTTGGTCTCCCTTCCCAACCACCAGTTTTCAATTCTGGGGGCAAAACCCTGCAAATTCTTTATAACTCAGTTTTATTGTATGAAGGAACAACATGCATGTTTCCCCTGTACATCCACCTCCCCAGATGTGACAGTACTCTATGACTTAGATCTCCCTTTGATGTGGGTATTCACTTCTGGCTGATCTTCTCAGTTTACTACAGCTGAGGATCTGTCCAAATAAGTGTAAAATTTTTTTCATAATAGCTCTTCCTTCACCAGCAATGCATTATTTAAGTGTGTCCTTCTGTTGTGCCTTAGAAAGGTCAAAATTCCTATGCTTCATTGATTCAGAAGGATGCAGGAAAGAAGGTTTTAAGAGCAGATTTGATTTGTTAGCATGCATTCAAAAACTACCTAGAGTTTCTCTGGGGTCTATCAGAAAGTTTGAAAACTCTGTTGAAGCTTACACAAATATTTTAATTAGAAGGCTCTCCAACCTAAAGATAAATAAAATAAAATATACTGTGTAGGAAAAGATAACTAAATAATTTTTTAACATATTTTTTTCTATTTGTGTATTTGTAAAATGTTTTCCAGTGGATGTACAGATCCATTTATTGCAAATTGAAGCAGACCCACATTAGGCTTAACATTTTCAAAGAGCCTACATGATGTTCCACTAAACCACAGGGACTTGTGGATCATTAGGTGGAAATAATTGAACTAGATTTCCAAATATTTCATTATGCTGCTCACAGATATATTTATCAATGCCCCACACATCATAAAGAAATGGACCTATAGTATCCCATAGTTTATACAGTATATGTGCAATAATTCAGTGTGGTAGAGAAGAGGGCGATCAGGAGGACAACTCAAGGCATGGGGTACTTACTACTTGCCATGAGCAATGGGAAAGAACCAGCTCCCCAGTCAAATTCTGATCTCAATCAATTCAATGTCAACCTGAAGCAGCTGCTCTGAAATTAATGGATTTGCACCTGCATGGTTGAGAGCAGAATCTAATTCTCAATCTATAATTCAGAGGGGGACTGCCCTGGTGCCTTGCTATTTTCCACTTTCTGGATGGCTTTAGAGTGTGTTCTGCATCTTTAATGTGCATCATTGATTTGTGGAAAGGCATAAGCATTAAACTGATTTGCTTTAGATAATTCTGATCACCTGAGGGTTTCTATTCTTTTCATTCCATGAAAAGAATAAAAAAGAAAGGAAAAAGAAATCAGAGATTTGACTTTAGCCCTCACCTAATTATAGTGTTCAACTAAATCATCAGCTTTCCCTTTCAGGCTTGTTCAACATTAAAGTTGTAAAACAGTTGTAGGTAGCAGTTATGGTGAGAATTTGGGTCTGTATTGCAGATACTGTCTTGTAAAGATGTTAAAAAACATGGATTTGTGTATAAACTATTAAAAACTACATAGGAGAATCTCAACACTAAGTGAATGACAGTGCTCTGGGCTCCCAAATGCTTTAAGAAGTACTGTGAGGGTTACATGAAAGTAAAATTAATTATAGTTAATTTTGACATGTGAGGCATAGAGGTTGATCAAATGATGCAGCTTTTAATTTTCCCTTTCAAAATCTCTGTAAGCCAATTTATAATGGGAGGTTGCTTTCTCATTTTCAGACTTTGGAATAGCCAAACACATACACAGCTTAAAAGCTGGAAAAGGAGAAGAAGGTCCATTTGGTGCTGCTGAAGGCTTCCCATTGAAAACTCTACAGCGATGCAGCAAGAATAAAAATAGCAGGAAATAACTAGTCTGAACTTTTTAGTGGAAAGAAGGGAGAAAGGCTGTCTGAGTATTTGCACTTCTAAAGCTGAACTGTGATAAACTAGTAACACACTATGCAACCAACTTTAGCTGGAGTGTGATGGAGAGAGAGGATGCTCTCCCTCCTTCTTCAAGCTCTACTTGCTCGCTCATCCATTTTACTGTTGTTCTTAGAGATGCACCTTAGCAATAAAATCTGATTTTGAGCAATCACTACCTATGAATGCCACAAGGTAGTGTTTTCCTCATGTGGATTCATACGTTTCTGTTAGGAAAACTGACATGGCAAAAACGTGGGATCAGGTTGTTCCTAATTACTAGATCATCCTTAACTCTTTTATTTTGTTCAATGATGGCAACGGAGAGATTGTCCTTTGGGTGAAATCTCCCATTCACTTACCCACACGGATGAAGAGCCAAGGAGCCCTGGATTGGGGATGTGCTGGGTGGTCTTCCAGGAAAACATCAGCTAACTTTGGAAAGTTGCAGATGGCTTTAAGATTGAAAACCCATGGAGTGGGTCTGTCCCACTTCCAAAAAGAATGTCAGTGTTAGCTCTTATAACTGCTGATGTTCTCAAATGCCACTCTAACATCCCACCTACATGAACCTTCTGCCTGTTCTTATTGGAGCCTTGATGAGTGCTGGACCACCACTAGTGGCTGGGTACAACCTCACAGCTGGGGGTATCAGCTCCAGGCAGTGAAGAACTAGGGGGAAAAAGGCTTTTTACTGACAGAAAATAATAAACATAGGGAAGGAGTCCTGTGTAAACAAGCAGGGTTCTGGATGCAGCTCTGTAAGTGAGCAGATCGGAAGAGCAAACAACCTTTAGCACTGCCAGTGAGTCACTCCCACTCTGTAAAGGACAGGGATTTTGTGGAACTGTGATTTCACAGCTCCTCTACAGAAGACAAAATCTAAATTAGGCTAAATTTATTTTGTTCCAAACTTCAGGAAATAAGTGTGCTATGATAAAAGCTCAGTCTGGAAAGGAGATCAGGGTTCCAATCTGAATTCTGTTAAATTCTTTTTTTCTTTTTTTTTTTGTGAGCCATTTATTTTCTCTCTCTGTATCTCAGTACCTGAGGTACAGCCTTCTGAGACAGCTATACCCTCGATACAGCTGAAGTTTGATACATTAATGTTTGAAGAAATATTTAAATAGAAGAGAAAGATAGACCTGCATTTAAACTAAGATATATACACATCGTTACTGCACTGATTACTATTTGTATATACACACATTAATAACACCATTGTGTTTAGAGGGGCTATTCTGGATTCTCAGTCGTAAGTAAGATTGAAATTCCATCTTGATTAAGAAATGACTGTAAATATGAAAGGGTTGGGCAATCTAATTCTGGTTTACTTAGTATAGGGGTATAAAGCTATGCCTAGAGATTAATATCACTTTCAAAGGAAACCTTTCAAATGCATGATGCTGGGAGATTCAAACTTCCTTTTGTGGTCATAGGAAAGTTTATGAAGTCATTCTCTTTGAGGTTTATTAGGAACAAAGGACAGCAACAGGGAATGTACATAAGATGCCTACAAAAATGTTGCTGCTCTTCATGTGACCTGTAGAACTTAGGTCAAGTCTTACAGCAGAAACTAACAAATCCAACTTTCTTCAACTCAACTTTCTACTACTTCAGAAAGCTACCTTAGCTTATTTTTCCTCACAAGAAAAGTTTTAAAGTTTAGATTTTTTTGTTTGTTTCTGCTTCCCTTGCTGATGTTGAAGGAGATCTGAGAAGAAATCTTGGCAAGTTCAAGAGAGTGAGTATTGCTCTCTGGGCTGGAGAACCATGCCTTCTTTAGAATTGCTAGCAACAAGCCAGCAAATCCAGAAGCCAGGGAAAGGGCAATAATTTTAAAATTTCTAGGCAGTTCTGACTATTCCTGGTAATCAGCATTGCTCTCAATCAACTGAGGATAAAGAAGAGAGTCACAGACCAAGCTACCTTTTTCCATAGGATTTCAGGCTCCTCTCAGGATGGTAATGACCTGCAAGTAAAGTAAGGATGTAATATTTCAAATGTTTGAGCAAGCAGCAAGAAGGGCTTTTTAAAGTGCTGATATGATCACCAGGAGGTCCAGATGAGAAAGGAAAGGGAACAAATTGACTGTACAAAAATTTCCTTGGTAATGCTAAAAAATTAATAATTAACTTTGATGTGAAGAGACTCCTAAAATGTGCACAGATAAAAACTAAATCTTTGAAATGCACTGTGTTATTCAGTGTTTGCACTAAGATCTACCTGGAGAAAAATTAATTTCATAGGTGCTAGAATTACAGAAATCAGCAATGGAAATGGAGTAGAAGATGTCCCTGCATTGATCAGGATCATGTGCTCTTGTACCTTTTTAAATGCTGTTTAGCCTCATTTGAGCAAAGTGAATTTCCACATTGCATTCATTTCCATACACCTCAGAAACAAAATAACTTATATTTAAAATCATGTTGCGATGACAGAAAGAAAAAAACAAACCTGAAATTTTAATAGAAAATGGCTCCAGGGTTGAGCATATTTAAGTAAAATGGCTACGTTAGAGAAGTTAGTAAGGTGGTGCTTTCCTCTGCTCAGCTTTTGTAGTGGAAAGTACATTTTAAGGCAGAAAAGAAGGAAGAGATTAAAAAAAAAAAGGCACAGAGAGAAATAAAAAGCCAAATAGTCATTAAAAAAAGAATCTATAACTGAGCTGGCAAAGCTACATGCCAAGTTTCAGCTAAGGACATTGAATTTCAGCTGACAGGTTCATCTAATTTACTGCTTTGTTTTGGACATCAGGTTAAAACTCTTTAAAGGAAAGCTGGACCAACACAACTATGTCCTGAGTTTTCCAAGCATCGTGAGCTCAGCTTGGAGAAGGAACTGAGTATTTGACCTTATTGTGCAGAACTTGGGTTCTCAATTTTCTTTCTTTCTTATTATTTTTAAAAAGGGTTATTAAATCATGTATCTTATCATGAGAATGTGTTTTCAGGGCAAGGATTTAAAAGCTCAAGAAGGACTTCAGACAACACTGAAATAAGGACTTGTGCTTAAGGGTGAAATTCAGACTGCTTACTCAGGTGGTGTGTAAGTCTAGTCTTGGAAAGCAATCACATTGCTTGCACTCCACCAGTGCCCAACCCCAGAAGAACCTAATCACCATCTCCATATTTGACTCCTGAAATCTCTGCACATAAGTTTAGGCACCTATATGTGTTTGGAAGGGCCATGGTGCCGAGGTGTTACTGCTTCCCTTCACCCAATACAAGGCTCTGTCTTCTGTAGTCATTAAAAACCCCTAACAACAGAGGTACTATCTCCAGATTCCAGCTTTCACTTTACCTATATTTTCCACGTGACCCTATGGCAGGGAGCAGTACATTTTAAGTTGTTATATATGTCACATTCCTGTATGGTGTGCCATATGTATGTGCAATGTATGTGTTATATGCTACTCTGGATTTGTACAGCCCTTAAGTGACCTCTCAGGGGAAGGGTCCTATGTAAACTTGAATGCATGTTAAGAGTGGCAAGCTCAGTTTCATAAAGCCTTGTCTCAGTTAGCTGTGATGAAAGTTGAGCGTGAAAGTTTAGTTCACATTTGCAGTGATTAGTGTCACACGTCACTTCCCAGACCCTAACAGTAGAAAAGAGGCTTGACATACTGACAAAAATTTTCTATCTCACTTTGCAGTAGATTAGAAAAGATCAGTAAATTTTTCCTCTTTGTGTAGTGTGACTCAATGAAAATAAGAAGCCCAGGTTGTTTCCTCTCTACCGCTCATTCCCTGTCATAGTAGCACAGATTTTCAGCTTCAGATGGCGTGCCCAACCCATAATGAGCTGCAGAACCTTGCAGCTCCCAATGACTTAGTCTTTGCAACTGGTGTGCATCTAGCACTGATTTGTCATTGCATCATAGGTCCAACTTCAAGAGCAGACCACAAAGGCAAATGAAGTTCCTCATCCAATTATATTTTTTGTGGGCATGTGTCCTTTTTTTTAAATGACAAACAAACCAAAAAAAAACCCCAGATGAAATGTTTTGGAATGCTGCAGCATGACTGAAGTGCTCAGCCCCAAGGATGTCTAGTAAGCAAATAGAAAGTGATGCTGCAGATGATGACTTAGATGAGCTGGCAGAACAGCCTAAGGTCTGTACACTCTGTTGCCTAGCCACATTTTTAAATCATTCTAATTACCACTGTAGTCTAGAAAGACTGCTCTGTCTTTCACCTTCCCAACATAAATAAAGTCATGAACGTGTTGGCTGGATTTAATTTGCGCATCTTTGCTTTCTGCACATTCTTTCTGGTTTGGGATAGAGAGGTATATTCCTCTCACCCACAGAACAGGCCCAGTCCTGGCAGCAGCTATTCAAGATTAACCACATCTGGGGATGAAATGTTCTGCATAAAAATGGATGGTTTTCTCTCTTCAGCACTGTGGTTCAGCTCAGTTCTGGAAGGACCTGCTTAAAGGCACTTCTCTTCCCAACTTTTCCCATTATCCCACTTTTCTGCAATCACTCTGATGCCAGTTAGCTGTGACAATATATTTTTGGAGGGTGGCTGCATGACCACTGAGAGTAGACTGACATCTCCAGTAATAGATATTAAATAGGCATGAGGTGGGCAATGCTTGTTGGCTTCCTATATGGAAATCTTCTGGACAACAAAACTTCTGATTTCTCACATGAATGAGCAGAGTTTTGGTAGATGTAACTGAACTGAAAATGTTATCTATATGAACAAAATTTGCAATATTACAGGTCCCTTCCATCTTGAGATGTTTTATGATTCTAATATTCTCTGAGAGCTTCTGTCCTCCTTAACACCACACAAACTATCAGAAGTCTTAGTTTTACTGTTCATGGATATTGTTGCATATCTGCTGCATGGTCTTCTGTAAACTTTGCTCATGGTCTTTCTCTCAGAATTTTAAAACAACTTTACAGGGAGCTAAGGTCTAAGGATTTGCAAATGTGGTGATTTAATCAACTCCAGAACCACATGCCCAGGTATGTATTTTCTGAGAGTTTCAAAGTAAGTCGCTCATGGCTAGATGATTCATTCACTTTCTTGGCTGATGTATAATTTTAGCAGTGTTGCTTGTTGAAGAGGAAAAAGCAGCAAAGGTCAAGCTTTAGCTGGAAAGCAATAGGCAGTTTTGAGACATTTGTCATTGTTAGAGGAAGCAATGTCAAAAGAGACAGGGAAGTGAAAACCATTTTTGGATTCCAAGGCTGTGGAAGTGTGTGTTACGTATTTGCACTGTGCAAGGTTGTTAAAAGTGGTGTGCTTCTAGCACTCCTTTTTTTTTCTGTGAAAAACAGTCAAGTTGCTTAAAATTTCTCAGTGAGTTTGTCTAGAATTTTCAATTCACCAAAGTCACCATTCAGGTGTCTTTGCTTCTGTTATTGCTGCCACCTTGAAGCTGTGGTCTTCTAGTCCGCAGCAATTGCAAAGCAACCTAAGCTACTGCGGCCTTCGCAGTGTGGGCTCACTCAAAAAACCCTGCTGGTGACACAGGCCATAAAGGTCCAACTGATCTTCTTAAGTTGCTGTAACTTGACTTAGAATGTAAGATTATTTATTTTTTTCAAAATATCCTGATGCTCCAAGGGCTCCCAGCTAAAGCCTGATCCATGTGGCACTGAGTCAGTGATGCTCCCACCAGGCATGGAAGCTCCCACTGTCACCTCCACCACTTCAGTGAGGTACAGGTGTGACACCAAGACCCTCATTTGAGGTGGTGATTTCCAGCAGTCCCTGGCAGTTTGGTGCTCACTGGAAGATATTTCATTACTGTCTATGCACTTTAGTTCAAGTCAGAGCTCTCCAAGAATGCTCCACAAACTGCTGACCTATGGATGTGAAAAACTGCAGCCATATCCATTCTGGAAAATGTAGTCCTGGCAGATTTAAGAAAATCACTGATAATAAATCTCCCAATATTTCTTTTGCATATAAGCTGGTATCTCCATTTCCCATTTTTCCTGATACATTTTATTCTGTGATGTATATCCCACACAGAAGCAAAGCTTTTTAAATATAGGAGAAGACCTAATGATGCAGAGCTGTTACAAATGGTTGGTTGTTAAATTAAACTTATTAAAAATGTGTTCTACACTTAACAAAGAGATGAGTGACCTTTGTTGCCTCAGTTTACAGATACCAGAAGGAAACCAGCCTGCTGTTCAGAAAGCATTGAACAGTCATCCTTTGAAAATTAGATCCATTTGAGGGAACATTAAGTTGGGAGTCCCAGAATAGAGTACTTAAGTGCTTTAGCCACTAAAAATATTTAGAACAGAGAGCTCACCTGAGAATCTGGGAACACTAGAGTGCTCCCAGGATTTGCAAAGATGAAAGACTTTATGGTAGACTGCACTGCATTGCCAGATTCCTCCCTGATACATAATTTAATTTTGAACTTAAAGCTGCTTAGGTTATTTGATTTTTTTTATTGTGTTTATTATAGCATGTGCTTTGTGAATGTGTTCATAGATTTTAAAATCAAAGGAAAAGAAGGATTCCAGGACATTAAAGATGAGATTGTGTTAACCCCTCAGATTTAGGATGACAGAGCATTGTACAGTGGGCAATATCTTGCTTACAGGATGGAGAATGTATACTGCCAAATTGGCATGCACAAAAAATTTGACAATAGATATTAACCACCTGGCCATACCACTGAAAAAATTCTGTTTTAAGAAGTTGTGTAAATAAACTTTGATAGTTTGCATAATAACATGTTCTTATCATCTCTGAAGCTGATGAGTTCAAACAGCAGGACACAGGAGATTAGCAACATGAGCCTTTCTTTGGAAGTGAGATTCAAATCCATTTGTGCTTTGAACAGACTGGAACATTTTTTGCCATCATGAGAAACTCTCATAGACACAATATAGATTTTTTTTTTTCTTTGCATTTTTACATATTTATTTTGTATGGTAAATGGTACCTACAGGCTTAATTCAAGGCTTTTAACTCCCTTTTCATACTGCAGAAGGTTTTCATTAAGAACATAGAAAATGCAATGCAACCTTTCAAATACCAGGCTAAGAAAAAAACAATCTAGGAAATGCTTTTTATGACAGGGCTATTTAAATATAATCACATATCTGTCATCACACAGGCCTGCTTATAACAGGTTGCTGGTTCTCCTGGAGAGGGAGGGGGATCTGCAGTCAATGCTTTTAAACAAGCTAGAGCGTAGGATTTTTTAAAAGTCTATAATGGGCATCTAAGAAAGAATCTGTAATTTTAATAATCTATTTATATTAAAGTGACACTTGGCAATGCGAAGTCAGGGCTAGAGCCTCACTGTACTAGGCACATGAAAAAAATTAGTGTGTGCTTATGCAGCTGTGTGTTTATTTATGGGCAGACCCCTGTGGCAGTGCCTAAGCTCTTTGCCATCAGCAGCGATGCACCTGGACAATGAAACATGTACATAATTCTGAAAAACTGAGGGCCAACAAGTAGACTCTACAAAGATCACAGTCTTCCACAACAACTCTTTTGTAGAATTTGTCTTCTAGGGTATTTGGTCACAGAGACCATGTCTATACTAGCAAATCAAAGCTGTGTAGGAACTGTCCTTGGCACTGAGAGGACCTGGTATGGAAGAGCACAGATGCTACTAGACTCTGCTTGTAAGCTGCCTGGCCCTGCCTACAGCTCAATCATACCTTGGAAATTTTGAGAGTGGTGGGACTTGTAGGCATCAGGCAGGCCAAAGACTACTGTAACAACTTGCTCTTGCCTACTGTGCTGATCTGCAATGGCTCACTATAGCACTCCCTCTGCGTGCACTGTCCAGCTCCTGCTTCTTAGCTTATTCTCCTCCTGTTTCTTAGTTTATTCTCAGATTGTTGGTTCTTCTGGGCAGGCAGCTCCTGCTGTGCACAGTCCTTCACTTGCCACAGCTGGGCACCTGGGCACTGGTACAGCACCTCCACGTCTGCCACATACAGTTCATCAGGACATGCAACTGTGTCACTGGGGAAATGATGACACTTAAAAATGAGTTTTCTTTCTGAGTAGGAAAAATAATGTGAAAACTATTTCATCCTGATTTAGAAGTGATTTTACAAGTCAAAACTGAGAACATTCCCCCCAAAAAACAAAATATATTTTCAACTGAAGTTAAACACCTAGATGCATGGGGAGCAGGGGAAAGACAAGGGATTCTAGAAAGCTGGCTCGAATACCTTGTTTACATTCTTCTAATTGAAAAAAAGTTGAAATGCCATTAAAATTGTCAGTTTAGCACAGAAATTTGTAATTTGATGAAACAATAAGCAGAAAAGCTTGCCAAAAATATTAGTAAGCCAGTGCCAACAAGAACAGTACTTAATTATGGTTTAGGTGATTAGGAAACTGATACAAAATCCCAGAGAACTGGGTACTCTCAGCTCCCACTGCCGTAACAGACAAGACCCAACTTGGGCTCTGTTGTGTTTTATGACAGTTTTAGTTATGCAGTCTTACATTCTGGACTAAAATTTTAATTGCATTAGCTATAGTTTTTTTTAATCTTAAAAGACATGTGTGTGACCCTCTTAGGACAGTAAAATAAATAAACCAAAGTTAGGGAATCTGAAAAAAAAAATTAAGTTCCTAAGAGAATATCTTAAAATTTTTGCTGAATTTTATGGGTCTTGGATGCTTATTTCCCAATGTTAATGTCATGTACTAAGTGCTTTACACTTCAGGTCCCTCCATTTCACAGTAAAAGGGAAAACAGCATGTTGTTCTTTCCAATATTTTCCTTAGATATTTTATTATCTTAAAAAGAAAATCAACTAGGGGAAGGTGTGAAAGAGTTAAAAAGGCAGTTTTTAGTGAAAAGCTAAGCTCAGGATCCCACGCATACTGGAATGAGGCTTTGCAAGTTTGTTCTAATAAAACATGAGAAAATAAGGTTAGAATATCAGACAAGAATTCTTCAGGATTAAAGGTAAAAATAAACCAGGCCAGGCCAGAAGATTTATGTATGATTCCAAAGTTCCCCAAGAAAAGCTTTCCTGACCATCTATCTGCCTGGGTATTTACACTGCACCTGGAGGACTCCGGGACTCCTCGCTGACACCGAGATCTCGCACAACTCCATCTCAGGGTAAGGATTTCCACCTTCTCTTGTTGACTGGGAGGCGCTGATCCTGGCAGACTGCTGGCCTCAGTTATAAAAGCCTTGAATCACCTCTTGCCTGGACTGTAGCTGTGCAATATGGAAGATGAAATCATCACTGTTTCATGAACTCATGGCAGGGGGGTTGGAACTGGATGATCTTTGAGGTCCCTTCCAACCCAAACCATTCTGTGATTCTATGATTCTAACTACAGCAAAGTCATGGCACAGCAGTATGTCCCAGTGAATAAGAGATCATTGCGGATCTTCCTTCTCTACTGAGACAGGCTTCCCATGGAAGAATGCCATCCCACCAGCATTAAGAGGACTTAGACCACTGCCTTTCCTCAGAAGAAATGACTTATTGTCCAAACAGCCAAAGCCTCCCCCTGGCAGAGGGAGCTGACAGCTTCTTAGAAGGCTCCGCTCCAACTTTTGCCACTGCAGAAGCAATGACAGTATATGATGTTCCCCAAGGGATATGGGAACGATGGGAAGCAGCTTCTGATGCTGAGTGTGGAGAGTAAGAAGATAACAGCTTATAAAGACTAGACCTGTGGCTGAGGAGGTTGAATCCTTCTACTCAAAATATCAAGTAAAATCCATAAAATCATTCGTGATCATCCAGATGCTCAGTGGCAAACATAAAAAAAGACCGGTAGGTGCTAAGAAAGAACATTGATCAGTCACTCGGGTGTCCACATAAGGCTAACAACCAGCAGTTCAAGAGACATCCTTGTGGCTTATCCAAAGCCATGGAGTGGACTTCTATGGGAATTAAACACAGCCACAAACCTCACAAACCTTCCTACAGACACTCCAAATGTGTCCTTTGCAACAGCCCACAATGGGAAGACCCATCCCTTCACTCACGTGTGTAGGATCTGTTGTGTTTTGGTGGAAGACAGAGGTACCACAGAGCAGGATCAAACCCTATGTTCAATGCTCTTTGGTTTTTAATCTGTTCCAATCAATGGTCTCTTTATCCACTAGAACAAACTAAAAAAGCCAATAAATATTGTGAAGAGAGATGCATCTCTAGCCAACTTCAACAGTTTTTCAGCATGTGATCAAACATCCCTATAAAAAGCATGATAAAATCTTCGGAGTCTTTGGGACTTGAACCTGGAGAGACATCCAGCTCAGCTGAACTCCACGTGGCCTTCTGGAATTCCCAGACTAAGGACATAATCCCCCTGGTTCAGGAAGGTTTTTAACTTATTTGCTTGTACATTGCTGAAACTTCAGTGGGACAAGCAATAGGAGAGTCATCTACAAACAGATAGGCAAGAGCAAGACACTGGAATGATGAAAGCAGAACTTCAAATTTTGTAGATTTTATTTTATTTTTCTGGCTTCTGAATCTATTTTAAAAGCTGTTTTGCTAAGATTAAGCACTGCTAGGGAAATAAACCTGTCATAACAACTGTTAGCATCATTTAAATTACCACAGTGTCTAGGAGTTCTACTCAGGAAATAACTCCATGGCATTAGGTACTGTGTAAACGCACAGGGAGAAGAAAGTCCCCTGTCCACTGAGAGCTTACAACTGATGTACACCACCAGGCAACAAACAATACAGCGCAGCCAACAGACGGAGTCTGACAGCCAACAATGAGATATTGTTGGTTTAAAAGTGAGTGATCTTAGTCCAGGAGAGCCTAAATGTTGACGACATTTCAGTGTTGTAAGAAAAGCTTTGCCAGCGTTGATGAGGAAATCCTTTTGAAAATTAAGGGAAGCCTCAGAGGTACTTTTTGCAATGTTTGCAAGATTAATAGTGGATAATGGTGCAGAAAGATGAAAAAAATCAGAGGCAGGAGATTGTATCTTGCAAATTAATCAAACTTCACAGATAGGATGTGACTAGGCTGTGACTGGCATATTGCAATATGCAGAGGTGCAGCATGTGCTTGATACTAGCAAGTAGGGAGGGATGGCAGCTGGATTTAAGGAAGTAAAGTGTGTCATCACTTTAGGAAGTAAGTGTCAGTCATCACCCTTCGGGCTACAAAGCCAGCACTTGACAGTCTTAGTTTGGCCAGGTAAGAGCAGGACCTGATTCTGTTAATTAACATGGCATGTTGTAGCAATTGAGACATGAGGCAGAAAAATTAGAACAAATGATCAGACTAGAGAGTAAGAAGACAAAAGACGGAAAAAAGACCTGCAAAAATTCAGATACTGTCCAAATGCAAGGACCCGGTGAGATGCTGAAATCTGAACAAATGCTGGAGTTCTAAGGTTTGCCTGTAATCATCAGGACTGCCTGATAAAGGAAAGGAGTAACATGAATCACAGAATGGTTTGGGTTGGAAGGGACCTTAAAGATCATCCAGTTCCAATCCCCCTTTCATGAGCAGGGACACCTTCCACTAGACCAGGTTGCTCAAAGCCTCATCCAGTCTGGCCTTGGACACTTCCAGGGAGGAGCAGCCACAACTTCTCTGGGCAACCTGGGACAGTGTCTCACCACCCTCACAGGAAAAAATTTCTTCCTAATATCTAATCTAAACTTACCCTCTCTCAATTTAAAGCCATTACCCCTTGTTCTATCACTACCTGCCCTTATAAAAAGTCCCTCCCCAGCTTTCTTGTAGGCCCCTTCAGGTACTGGAAGGCCAGTTCCAGTGTCTCACCACCCTCACAGTGAAGAATTTCCTCCTAATATCTCATCTAAACCCACCCTCTTGCAGGTTCCAGTGTCTGAAGGAATAGTGAAGAGATTAGGAGTTTTCAGCTATATTAAATTTTTTGAAGTCAAAGGGAGATAAAGGGTAGACTTAAGTTTGATAGAAAAGAGACCATTCTGGAGGAGAGAGGTAGGAATCTGACTCCTCAGCAGAGGTAGCTGCTGAACTTTATACCATCCAGAGACAAAGCATGCAACGGGCAGAGAGAAGGAAGAGTGGCAGTCCAAGGGAATTTCCATCCAAAGCTGGAGATGGGGAAGACAATTCAGCCAAGGACATGATGAAGGAGCAGTGTCCAAAGTATGCAGAGAACTGGAATAATGGGAAGTACAGAAGCAAAGAAAGTTAAAATTTCAAAACTAAAAGAGTGGCTGTAGATGTTGAAGGCAATTGGCAGGGCAAGAAGATTGAAGAGATTTGGCTAGCAATAGATCATCAGAAACCTTGCTGAGAGCAATTTCAGTGGTCAGCATGGGGACAGCCAAATTAGTGGGATGTAATACAGAAGTGATTTAGAGGAGGCAGGAGCTCTTGCTAGTAGCACATTTCATGAGTGTAAAAAGAAAAGGGAAAGGCGTGTACAGGCTGGGAATATTTTTTTCTAATATCAGAGAAACTAAATTTCTTGTGTGAGTGAAAAGAGCTACAAGTGGATAGTCGATGGACAGCAAGTTTTGGGAGAACTAATTAGAGAGGTGAAGGTAGATTGAGAAGGATCAAGTGATAGTCATTAAGAAGAAACTCAGCAGAGATTAATGAGAGAAGTGCAGCAATGTAGGGATAAATGCATCTATTTGCTGCCTGGGAGAAATGTATAAATCCCTCTCTCCAGTTAGAAGCAGGAAAATTTATTCCACCTTAGGGTTCAGCCTTCACATGGTTTATATCATAGAGTCAAACTTACTACTGAAACCAAATTCTTCCCAAACTGAGGGGAATTCAGTAGACCTTAATGCTGAGATGTCCTATTGAAGTGCCGTGCTGGAACATAATCCTAGTGGATTTTCCTCCCTAATTTCCTTGTCTGACAAAAGAAATGGATAGGTTGTACAATTACTTACAATAGTCCTCAGAACTGTTAATCTGACAGGTCACAATTCCTTCAGAATAACTTGATGACTTTTTCTGAACATTTCTTTCACTGTCTGTAAGCATTTCCCAATTTAAAATACACAAGTTTTCTAGGCTAACAACAGAAACTCATTGGGATTTTTTGCAAATAGCAAATTAGCTCTTTCCTGGGATGACTTTAATAATGAATATAAAGTTCCTTCAAGATGGCAAGAAGCTTCAACACAGACTAAATCCAAAAGAATCCTGATAATTTTTTTTGGTTGCTGCTGTACAAGGTACTCCACCAGCTTTCTGCATGTTAGGAGAAGGTGGAAAACAATCACTGTGACAGGTTCAGCTGAGCTAGACTGTTCTTGGAAAACAGATGCATGCCTGCTGTCAGATATCTTGAACAGTGTAGTCTCTCCTACTGCCAAGACCAAAACTGTGATATGAAGGGTCCCAGAGGGCAACACAGTGATGAGGCTACCACAAGATGTGAAAGCAGGAGAGACTCTGAACCAAGAGTGTAAGAAAAATACATAACCATGTGAAAGGAGATATACTTACATAGACCAGAAGCAGGTCACAAAGTCGCTAAGGATCTCCATCCACTAACATTTAAAAATATGTAATTTTAAAAATCAGCAAGCTCACTGTAAATTAGAAAAAAGATGCTTACACTTCTGTATAAAATACAGCATCCATCCTACTTCACTTCTCTTGGTAAAGTCCTATATTTTTCTATATTTTTATGTATTTCCATGTAGCTTAAGCCTACTGGAAAGAGAATTGTTCTGTTCAGCATTCTCAAGTAAATAAAAAATTTTAATCTCCTGCTAGTTTAAATTCATAACTAATCCTGTTACGATTCAGTAAATATTTCATTTTACAGTTGCCAGAGAATTTGTGAGGCAAATTTTGTCCCTCTTTATGAGGGACTCGATTTCCGAGCATCTCAGTACATCCTCTGCACTTTCCTCACCCAGCCTAAGTTCTGCCACACGCACCTCCTTCGATTCGAGTCTGCGATAACAACAGCACTCACAGCACTTCCACTGCTGAGAGCACGGCAAAAAAGCTAATTAAATCCATCTCCTTCACTCCACTGCATAAAGGAGAGAAAAATTTAAATTACGGGTTTCTCGGTACCCCCCAGCAAATTTCCCTGGGATTTAGCTGCCATTTAGGCATCGATGCTCCTATGCACTGCTCGGTGCATTTCAATTTTACATTCTCTCCTCTGACTCCATTTGCTGAGTGTATTAAGATTCTGAAAAAACAGTTACTTCTCTCATTCTTAGCCATCTCTGCATGTTAGTGCCAACCTCAGATAAGGTGGAAAACATCACAGCTTTAGTTGAGTCACGAGCGTGTCAGTGCGCATCAGGAGAGGGAGGGAAGGTGTAGAGGCCTCGATGTGCCGACTGCTTACGCTGGCTGCTGACCATGGAACTGCTGACTCTGCTTTGCTTTGCCTAAAACACATCACACTGACGTGCCACCACCTCAGATGCAGGGTTCAGACCTCTGCCAGGGATGTGCTGTGCTTTCCCAAGCCTTGCTGTATCGAGAAGGTATTAAACCTGATGTGCTGCCGTCTTCTTGGCAAAGAAAAACGTGTGTTAGAACAACTTTTCAGTTCCCAAGGACAATAACTGCAATGATAGCTTGAAAGATAAAAAATAACATTACAGTTCTACAGAGGATGGAATTCACAGGTCAATGTACAGCACAGGGGTAAATTTGACAAAATATTTGGTTTTACTGAAGCAACCTCTTCATTAATATCTAACTACACCCTAATATTTTAGCTTGGCTCGGTGTTTGGAAAATATACCCACTATTTACAGCCTGTTGTTAGGAGCTGGGAGCACTGGTAAGCCCACGTACTCCTGAGAGAGGGAAATATGGAGAGATTTAACTAAGGGTTACAACTGGCAAATACTTTTCCAAAAAATGAAAAACAGCATGTGCAGCTGTTGTGATACTTCAGAAAGCTACTATTTTACCCTGGAAGGCTTAAATCCTCACCTCTGCTTTGATTTCTGTGCTTAAGGAAGAGAGCAAAGGAGAGCAAACTGGCTCTAGAAATCCCAGTTACCACAAGGGTACAATTTTCTATACCCAGCAGCACATAAAATAGCCACCAAGTATTGATTTCAGTGTCTGGTGGGACTGTGTGCATGAAATACCAGAGTGACAGGCAGAAAAGATAAAATTCAGATGAGGCAGCAGGGTCATGATTTTGAACAGCCACAGGAAGCTACTTCAGATGGGAAGGACAGGGCAGGGAGAGAAGCCGTTTAAAGCTCCATCTACCCAATCTCCGGATAAGTTCCTCTTGGCAGGAGATTGCAGAATCCCTTGCAATAACAAGAAAATACCTTGGCCCCATTAGTGAATTTCAAACGAAAGGCTCCTTTCCTTTGCTTTTAGAAACAACCTAATTAATTGTTTCCTAGAGCAGCGACTTTGCAACCACCGAAGTCTCTACCAGGCAGATCCTTCCTGGCTCCTGGCAAAATGCACGAGTCCAGCTCAGGCACACAAATGCCCTCATAGACATCTATAGGTACAGACATCTAGAAAATTGTACACAGAATGTACAAGTCTGTGTCCATAACAGACTTAATGTTTTAAAAACACTTGATAAAAATTGGAAGTGAAGGTGTCATTTCAGGTGAAGGTAAGTAAAATTTGAGCTTTATGATTTGAGGCAAATGCTCACAAAGATGCTGAGATGACACGACCTTGCCTAAGCTCGCTGAGTGAGGCTTGGCAGAAGCTTTAGTTGCACTTTATAACAAAACAGAAATTGGAAATAAATGTTTATATGTTTGTCAAATTCAGACTTATTGCACCAGGCTAAATTGAATATATTTAATCTGGATGGAAACCAAAGAAAGTTAGCTGAGTTTTATAAGTAGCACATATAAATGTTTAAATATTCAAGTGGATGAATAGTCATGAGGAATAATCTTTAGCAAGAGGGAAAAGAAAAATCAGCATAGCTACACTACTATTGCTGGGTCTCACCGATAGTAAATATGCCAGAATTTCTGGCATACAATGCTTTCATTAATGATAAATCATTGTGTCAACAAAAAGATGATGAGCAGCATAAATAAGGGATTATCTTTGTAGTTATGTTAGTATCAGTACTCGGTTGTATTGAACATGAGAAGCCTGTATTAGTACTCTGTATCCATATGTTCTTAGCCAAAGCTGCAAAACTGTTAGCCAAGTAAAGCAATTATAAGAAAATAATTCTATTTTTTTTTAGACACTGCTGTTAAAATCTAGTTCAACCATAATTATTAAATGGCCACCCACACGCTGCAAACTGTGGCACAGGTAACATGGCTAACAAGCCCTGCTTCAAATTGGAGCTCAATGCAGTGAGATCTGTTCCAGTAGCTAAACCTGCTCTGGGATCTCTGCAGTAAACTCAAGGCTACAAAACAGTCAGTCTGTGACTCATGCAGTACACCATTTCCCATCCCTCTTATGTGCAGAAATGGAATAAAACCAGCTCTCGTGTTTCCAGACGACTGCATAACACTGACACTGGGGAGTCCCCATGACCACACGCTGTTTCACCAACCCTTGGGTCACTGAGTGGCTGCTGACACCCACAACTGCAGACCCAGTGGGAAAGAGCATGAAACTAATAGTACTTGTTAATTAAAGGATTTAAATCAAGCTGTAACTCCTTACAGCAGATGCATTTCATAACTTCCACAGCTACGTAGGTGTAAAGACTGACAGACACACCCAGGCATGAAGGAAAAGATAAAATTTTTAATGTTTATTTTTCCATGAAAAAGCTTTACAAGGAGAAAGAGGTTTCACAGGAGGAAGAGGACATTCTTTAATCACTGTTTATTTGTTGAATTGCTATCCAAGGCTGATATTTCTTCTACAGTGTATTTACTTGTTCTCATAATATTACAGGACATTTACCTTTTATTTAGAAAGGATCATAATCCATTAATATTTTTAAGAACATTATTAGGCAATGCTGTATGTGAAGAATTCACACAATCTGCATCAGCTGTAGATGAAGCGCCTTCAGTTTTAATTCTTTGCATATTTTGTAGCAACAAATATAAAATGATCAGATATTTGCAAGGCTTTGCATCATGTGTAATGGAAAAACAGAGGTTTAGTATCTCAAAAAGCAGACAAAAATATTCCAATGTCCACAAAGCCACACTTACATCCCCAAGGAAGAGAAAACATTCACGCCTTTCCCCTTACACCATAAGGAGACATTTATTCAGGTGTTAAGTGCTCAGATGTGACTTTCTTCGCTAGTATTACATTGCTGGGATTTTCAGACATCCCAGCATCAGAACCCAAATGAAGTTATATGGTTTCACAGTGAGAGAACCTGACCCTCCATAGCTGCCTCTGCACACAACCCTCTGCCATTTAAAGAATCTTTGCAGATCTGTAGAACAGGGGGAAAAAAAAAACTCAAACAAAAAACAAAGACCAACACTTTACCCCTCAAATACCAGGAAGGATCATCCTCACCCTTGTGGATCGCTGAATGTTTTGCCCTCCATCTCACTCACATCACAACTTCAGCAAGATGTTTGAAATCTTTTTGCCAGTTTCTTTGAAGTGTACAAAAGAGGCAACAAGAGTTTCAGAAGTAGCTTCATAAGATTGAAAATAAGAAACATTTTAAAGTACTTTGTAAGAAGAGCAGCTTGAATAAAAAGCACCTTAATTTCAACTTGATTAAACAACCATGAAGAGGAAGGAAAACTCTTTGCAGTTTCAGAATTAGTACTGAAGTTAAAAATGCTGAAACTTGCAAAGGGTCAAATACCTTATTTCAATCAGTACTCCAACATTTCTGTAAAGATACACTTTTAAGTATTTTTATGCAAGGCACTGATTTTTTCCTTCAGGCATCATGATGTAATGAAAATTTCTGTCACACTGGGCTTGAACTACTGGCCCTAAAGATATTTGCCGCTAACCTTGGAGCACCTAGATTTCACCCAGCAGCAGTTTTACAACTACATTATTTTTCTTTGTTAATAACTTTATAAAATCACATAGATCCATCACAGGTTTTACTGTTAAAATGATTAATGGTACACTAACGGTGATGATTTACAGAAGAGAAAGTTTTAATTGCACTAATTTGCCTTTAAAAGTGAAACTAGATAGTTTTGAAGTTAAATATTCAGAATATAAAACATTCAGCAATTCTGTTCCTCTCTTATAAATTCTTAATTTTTAAATTCTGGAAGCCAGTTAATTGATACAGGCAACTCTCAGGACAGATTCCTTGAATGTATGGTTCAAAACAAAGTATTCAAGTTTAAGCAAAAGTCTGAAAAACAAGCTCTTATTTAAAAAAAAAAAGAATATAAAATCAAATTGGAATTTGTTATCCTGCTTTCTATGAAGTCTGACACGGGACAGATGGGTTGAGTGTCTAAATACTTAGTCAAAAGGGGAAATATGCAGTGTGGAATATTGCTCTTCTGAGGCACGTTGGGCATGAAGCATTAAATTAAGGTAGACTTACAAACAGAATTTTCCAAGTGGGATTTCTTCAGCTCAAAACTGTCAATGTTTCAAAGGAACCAGGCAAGACTTGAAAAATACTTGTCATTCTTTTGCTTAGCCCTAGGGCCTGCAAATGGACAAAAAGTTCTCTAGTGTATTTGAAAGCAATGGACCAACAAAGAGGTACACCGAGCAGTTAGTAATTATAGCTGCACAAACACTCCTCAATTTATATCCAAGGTTTCCAGTCTTCCAGCTGTGAAAAAATGTCTTGCCCTCCGAGAATAATTAAGCACAATCTGCAACAAGATAACAAACTGGGGTATCTTTCAAATCACATAATAGCCAAAGTATTTAATTTATAGTATCAAAGTTTCCTGAAACTAAGAGTCATCAAAATCCCTGCATAGGCTACTCAAGTTTGACAAGATGTTCTGGGAGATCTAGAAACAACTTCAGGACCTCACTGGGCAGGGCCAGAGGCAACGGCAAAAATTCTGACAGTAGTTGTATCAGTGTAAAGCTTGAAGACATAAATCTTATTCTAATCCTATCCAGAATCATGGGGGAGGGTCCAGGTAGGTCCTAGAATCTGGTAATTATTACCAGGTTATCTTAAGAGCAGTAATGAATCAATTGATTGAAGATTTTTGCAGGAATAAGGGCAAAATCCTTCCCTTCTTCATGGAGCAAGATTTTATAGGCTGTAAATAGAAGCAGACCTAGGAAGCAGGTGGCCCCAGAAAGTCAGTGTGCATCAGGTCTATCCATTTTGAGGATCAGTGTCGTGGTGTAACTCATCCTGGAATCCTTCCCCCGATCTGCACCCCTTTGGAGTGAGCTGCCAGGTAACATCACCTTTGTATGGGACAGCCCTCCTGTACTTGCACCTCACATCCCCATCCCTAAAGCAGGGGAGGGGCAAGGCGCTGCCGGAGAGACTCAACCTACTTGGATCCCTCCAAGGTAACGAGATACTGGCTGCATTTTATCCTTGGGGAAACTACAGGAGGAAAAGATAGACCCAAAAACCTAACTAAAACCCCCCATGATATTGTGACAAAGAAACTAAGATAAACTCAGTCATAGGTGTGCTGAATCCTTAACAAGAATGAACCCTAATCCTTAAAGAGAGTAAGAGATTTTACATAAGATAGTACAAAAACTGTAGAAAGTAAGAACAGCTGCTTCTGCTGGAAGATAGTAGGCAAATTTGGTTATAAGGAAATAATGGAATGTAAAATAATAGAAATACAGATTCTAAATTCATGATCTGTTGTAGAACACAAAGACAGATGTGGTGGTTTAATTAAAAAATAGCCAGTTCTTACATTTTCAACTGTCTCCAACTAATTGTCATCAGTCTTATACTTGCTCTGCTTGGGACAGAGAGCAGTATCCCCTCTAATCCTGGACAAACTTATTTCAATGAAAATTATAATGATTAATTCTAAATACTAAATCTTTGCTAACATAAAGAATTAATTTCAACTGATTATGCAACCAACTAGCTTGCAGATATGAGTGGAGTGTTACTGTGGGTGGCTGATAAGCTGCTGTGCATGGTTAAATTCTCCTCAGGCAGCACAACTGCAGCCTGGAGGACACCTATACACAATGTGTCACCGCACCTCTTGCACGTTATACAAAGAAGAAAACTTAATTTTGAGTTGCAATACACACTGCTGTGGGAGTTTAGCTGCAACCTGTCATTGAGGCAAGTCTTCATGAATAACAGTGATTTAAAGAATGACGATTATAAGAATGTACATAAATCTCTGCTAAACCATAAGCCATATTCAACTAGATATATCACTCATAACTCTACAAAAGGCAGACATTTAAAGCTTTCATGTATGTAGAAGATCTAGTTAGGAATAAAAAATTAAAGAGAATTTGTGGTCACTAGTACAACTCTCTCTGCTAAAATAAATAGTCACTAATTAAAGGAACAGAAGGAAATGCCCCTGCATGAGAAGGAAAGTCACTTCGTTCTGATCATCCTCCTCCTCTAAGCACGAAATAAGAAATATATTTTTCTGGATGTTCTCACAAAAAATAGTTTTACCTATGGTTTGAGCTACAAGATTTGCTCACTGGAATAAAAGAAGTGCTTGAAAAATATATGCAATGTACTGGGAACCATATGCACCTTTTCTGAGGCTAAGCAGATAAGGCTTTTACATGATGCTCTAAAACTACGTTCTCAGGTATTACTCATCTGGTCTGCACTTGCTTTGTATCGTGACATTACCACAGCATTATACAAACATAATGCTCTACAAGTGGAAGACATTAGAGGCAAAATACAAACTATGAACAAGTGCATCCAGTAGGAAAGCCCAAAATGACATGTGAGAATCTAAGACAAAAAGGAATCAACTGCTAATGCAGGAATAAAACGCATGCCCATCAGTAGGTTTACACAGCCAGCATCCCCACCCTTCCTTCAACAGAAAGGCACAAACCAGAGATACTACTGAACTCAAACAACATGAAAAGCTATTAAAACACATTACACTCCCTCTTCAAAACCACACTACTTTTTCCTAGCCTAATGAAAAATATTGTACTGTAATTAAATAAAATTTCTAAAAACATTTAATGGAACTATTAATATATTCATTCAAAACCAAAATCTGTTGCAGAAAAACAAACACTGCAACTAAGAACTGCAAATGCCAGTGAACCTGTTTCCATTATACAATACAACCATGACCAATATTCTTTACAGATTTGCTAGAGTAATTTATTATTTTATTGAGGTCTGATGCAAAACCTACTAAAGTCAGCAGGAAGACAGGTTTTGAAAAGGCCTTGAATTACATACCTTTACTGCGAGATACAAATTGGGAAGTGCTGAGCCACACCAACCTGCTTAGAATTTTTATATCAGGAAACACTAATAAACTAAATTACCATACAAAGATAGCAGTATTTAGACAGAGTAGTAACACTTCCTATTTTTCTCAATCATATTTTGAAGATGCTTTCTGGTACTTAAGTGAAATAAATTTCTGTAGCTTGTACATGCTATTCTGTTTGCCTGTCTGGTTCCATTTATGACACTCGTTGCTTTAGTGCAAGAGCATCTTGTAAACCTGGAGGAAGCCAGGGCAATAGCATCCCTAAACATCATCAGCTTTTAAAAAAGATGTTTTTTCTAATTATAGAACATTCAAATGTCTGTACACCAGAAGTGAAACACAAGTTGAGACTCTAGGAATGTGTATTGCTACTCCTTGGACAAACAAAACACCGTGTCAGGCTATATGATTAAAGGCCAATGGCAGTGAACACAGACTGAGCGAGGAGCAGAACCCCAGTAACCTCATCAGCGAGAACTGGAGCACACTGAAAATGAGCTGCCCCTAAGATGATGAAGGAGAATGATTAGAGCAGTGTTCCTGTGTAAAAACCCACTAAAATGAGTCAGGAAAAGCAGCTCTCCCTTGCAAATTAAAGGAGCTATTGCCTAGAAGTGTTTGGGACTTACTAGATGCAAGGGAAAAGCATTTTGGGATATACAGCTCTTCTTTGTAAATAGGGGGTTGTGTGTCTTTCTGAGATGGCACCACACCTTCTGCCTCTCCTTCAGCATAAAGCCATTACAGTGCAGTAGCAAGGAAAGCTCTCAGACTTTGGAGACAGTGTACCACCCCAAACTCCCTTAGTTCATATCAGAATCACTCATCTGCTGCAAGACATGGACTTAAAAGATAAAGAAAAAACAGATTCAAACAGATATATTGCCGATCTCCACTATTAAAGCTGAAACTGTTTTACTTGAAATACAATTGTTTAAAATTTGTCTGTAACTAAATATTTAAAGGTCCCTTAGAGTCTGATCCTAGACTTCAGCTTGATGCTTACGCAACGATTTTCCTACTACCTACTACCGCCCTTCCCCAAGAAGCTTATCCTGGTTCCGAGTGTGTCCACAGACAGTGACTAACAGTCAAAACTTGAAAACAAAAAGGATACAACACTTAAACACACATTTATATATGTACATTTAGATAGAAAACGTATCTACAATGCTATATATAACATTACACAGTATAGTTAAATAAAATACACAATCTTTCCCCTACAGCCAAACTTTAATTAAAAAGTGTCAATAAGAAAACAGATTTCTTGACTTTTTTTTTAAAAAAAATACTGGAATATAGTCAGAATTTTAAGATCTCATCCAATTGAAATAGAGAACTATAATGTCATTCTGGTTGAAAATGAAAGAAAAAAAATTCCATCTGCTGAACTGTATGTTCAAGATAACTGTAACAGTTTGGTTCATTATTCAGAACTTCTGAAACTAACGCTTGGCTTTTTTTCAGAAAGCAACAGAAAATTTGTGGGCTAGCTGGAAGCTGATCTAAGGTTTCCTGGCTACTATCCAAAGTTAAACAAAACCAAAAAATTCTGAAAGAGTGAGTTATACTAATGTGTAAAAAATTATAAATGCCCAAATCAGTTGTTTTTTTTTTTTAACTTTTATCCTTCCAATAGCATTTGCAATCTGGGAACAAAGTTCTTCAAAATGGCATGTGAGAATTGAGAGCCTTACCCAAAGGAGCTGAAAACACTGAATTTAAAAAGTCACTTAAAAAATAAACACAAGAAAAATAACATTAGTTCAGCCCTTGCCTTGCTGACAGGTGTGATAATAGCCATTTCTGGTACTACAGTGAACTCAGAGATAGACTGGCATTTCAATGGAAGGAAAAACCACACCAGTCCATATGGTTCCCTTAAAACAAAAGCTTCTTGGGTTCATGACCAAGGCAGAGTTTTGTAATACAGTTTTAAAGCATTTTACTGAAAGATTAGGTTACCAATTTTCTAGCAAAAGCTTGGAGCCTCTAAACATGAATGCAAATAATCCCTTATTAAATATACAGTTCTAGTTCACTGGCCACTATTACAAATCAGAGAACTAACAGTGACTTCAAAAGACTCTGAATCAGGCTTTCAGATTCTAATATTCTTCTTAATATTCTGTGTTTGCAAGACAGAACTGTTCAGACAAGTCTTTACAGAGAAATCATAAAAGTAGGAAAGTGATTCACCCTGCTTGAAATAGTTGACATTTAATTTTTGCATTTTAGATATTCAACCATTATTTACCACTTACTATAAAATGTAAATTGGTATGTATCAGAAAAACTCCAGCATGGTTTTAGTTTTTTTTTCTTTATATATATATATATATATACACACATTAGAGAGGCACATTCTTTGTTAGAAATCAGCATGAAATTCTGCAGTAGGAACTTGAACACTTCCTTTCACAGAAATTTTTCCATGAAACTATGCTCTTCATATAAGGCGGTCATATCTAGTTAGGCAAAACACTCAGTTTGCATAACATTAGAGCTGCATCTAGTTTAAGATGTATTTTCAAAATACATGTGTCATAAATGCCACTGCATAAAAATAAGCAAGATACTTCTTTTACAGCCTGGGGAGACATTCTATTAAAATTTAATAAGTGCACAAAAGGAGTTTGTAACTGTTAGTCCAAAAGGATCTAGTTATTCTAACAGTACGTACAGTGCAAAGAACTTCTTACAGCAACATCACAAAGTAACACCAGCTCTTCCAAAAAGACTCCAAAAATGGTTGCTCATTGCTTAGAATGGAATACATCCAATATATTCACAACTGGCAACAGAGTCTAGAGTATTACAATATTATTGCTGCTACTGTAATGAAAAGAAATGAGGTTGTGATGATGAATTTTCACGTTAAGCTGTAGGGAACTCAACTTCATTTTACCAAGTATATTATTTCTTAGCTTTGTCATAAGCTCCGGGAAAATGAAAAACAGAGAAAAGTTATTTATTCATATTTCCTCCTACAGAAATGGTGGCTAGTAAAATAAAGCACAAAATTAGCTGGCTTTGGGTTAGTTGGTTAAAAATGCGTGTATCAGTTCAACTTGAGTCAAGCTGCCTTGGTTTGTAGCAGCTATCTGTAAAGGCTGACTGAATGAGACTCCTTTCATCATACAGGCACTGCTACCTTTACTGCAATAATAGAGGCACGCTTTGATAGCCAGGATAGCTTCAGCTGACAGACAGCTCCTGGGTAACTGAAAGGGAATGATAATTTGACAGGAAACATCCTTTATTTCTCCAGACAGACACTGTCCTTGAAGCAACCAGGTATTATCTGTAAAAGAAGAACAAGCTTTATCATTAGGATACTTAAGACCATGTCTGTAACCTCCAGAAATCACTATTTTTACCTATAGGACAAGATGGACTTTCTTTCCATATGCAACATTAGGGGAAATTTCCTTCTTGATTTTTCCAGTTGTGGACACAAAAAAAAAAAAAAAGGAAAAGTAATTTACCAGTGTTTATTTAGCAGTCACTTAAAAATTGAGAGATCCAGAGCTTCGCTTCAGAACTGTAGGTACATATACAGTACATCTTATTTAAATGCAATGGATCTGCAATTTGTCCTATATGCTCTTGAGAGGATATTAAAAATTATTCTGAGATATGCAAGCAAAACTCATTAAATTCATAGACTATATACATTTGTATCAGAGGTCTAACACTCCAGGTAAGATATCTGCCATAAATGCATAAAACTGCAGGTAAATTATGGTATTTCCAAAGAGAAGTTCTAGTTTTACAGGTGGGTTGCTGCAATTTAGCAATGTTGGGGCTGACTGTTAACAGAACTGCACAATAAATGTACCAGCTCACTGCACTGTACTCTGGATTTTACCATAAGTGAGATGGATGAAGTGCTCTTTTTGGCATTTTTCAGAAAATACCTAAAAGTTGGCTCTAGAATTTATAAGCTTGAAATTACTTGTTGAGTTTAGGTTTCTTATATTCTCCAATTTTACTAACCCTTGAAGCTATCACATGTATCTTTACTTCAAGAATATTTGAAGATTCAGTAGGTCAAAAAGTGTGCCACTCTCCTGGAAATAATCTATTTGTACTCCAAAAGCACAAACAGGGATGAGAGACTACTTTAAATCATGAAGCATATAAGCAAACTGCAGTGCCTCTACAAGTATTTACTGTCTGCTTTTAAAAGCAAAAATATGCAAATATGAATTATAACAAAATAGGTTCAAAGTAGTTAGGTATAAATGTACCTCAAATACTTTTTGGGAGACAAAAGCAAAAAGAAGGAATCCCTATCAGGAATATGCTTCTGCTTCATGGTATGCTTTCTCCCAGAAACATGATAGGGCTGGGATAAGCTGTTCATAGCGACGAGCGGAGAGGGCAAGCGTCTAAGGGCGATCAGTATCTCTGCAAACCCCCACTGGCAGCTTGTTCCAAGGAAGTTCACAAAAACAATAATGCAGCATGTATTCCTTCAAGGTGGTCTTTTTTTTTTAATCTTCACACACCAGCTGTTAAATCCATTGACTCTGAATATTTAAACATGCATTGCATCACAAGGTCAAATGGGAACACGGGACCGGGAGGGGCATTTTGATTCATCATACTGAGATTACTGGTATTGCAGGCATGTCATGTTATAAACCATTTTGTGTGTTCCCTATTCCTGTTCAACTGCTAAAACAATACAGGCACTTTACCTTCTGCTGTGATAAACCAGGAATTGGGTGCTTCTTCATTCAGTTCTGAATCTGGAGGCAGAGTCAATTTTAATAAAAATTGAATTGGCTGGCCAGGAGCTACAGTTAGTGCAGGAAGTTGGACATTTGCTGCAGATTTAGGCAGTTTTGGAAGGTTTGTTATTTTGTCCTTTTGCACAGGCAGGTTATCTGGAACATCACATGCTTCTGGATTCAGGATAGGCAACTATCAGTAGAAATCAAACAAAATATTTATTTGTATTGGTACTGAATGTAAATGGGCTTTCAGAATATAATCACAGTTTCACAGCTGACATGGACTAGGAAAACTAACACATGATAACATGGCTATTGGACTAAAAGTTTCTGATGGGATGCAACACAACAGTGACAAGGAAAAAAGGAAGGACAAAATTATTTTTTAAAATGAGACAGATAAAGCTGATTAGTCCAAATAAAAATAATATTTACTATTAAAATAATAAAATCCATAACTATTTCAGAGTATCCACTACTTAAAGTGCCCTTTGATTTAAAATTTTAACAGCTGCATTATACATATGGAAATATTAAGACACAGTGCCATTATAAGACAGACAGGAACACAAATTTGTTTTGCCTTTATGTTTATAAGCAAATACAACAGAGCTCAGTTATGATAGTGGTTTTGATTTGACAACCTGGAAGCCCGCTGTGTATCCTGCTTTAAGTCACTGACCTCCCAAAATAATCTCATACAGCTTAATTACAAGACTTGGTAATAGATTTCAACTTCCACTTGTTAGAAAGTACTCATGAAATGCTTTTCATACTGAAAAACTGGGCTGTATTTTTTTAATAACTCATGTTTCTGTGTTATTCTTTTCTAGAGGATCATCACTTCCTGGTTTAATGCAGAAGGTGCCTTTCCAAAGGCTAAGGCTTTCAACAACTGTGCTAACAGGCAGTGATTATTTGCCAGATCATCACAAAACACTCTCTGCATATAGCTACCGTAACCAATTTATTAGCTATATGATTTTTATACCACTTGCCAAAGTCTGTGATAGTAATTTATATCAAGAAACAGCACTATCAGCCTGTTTAATAAGTATTACTTGCCATGGAAAGAATTTTTGTTTCCAAATCCAGCACTTTAATCTGATGATTATTTGTGTCTGCAACATACATCAAGCGGCCATTGTCTTCAACACACAAACCTCCCGGTTCGTTAAAAGCTGACTGTGTAAAGCTGGAACCAATAACATTGTTTGCTTCTCCTGTGCCTGCCAGGGTAGCACAATTCTTCATCTTGGGATCTACAACCTTAATCTAAGATAAACAGACACAAAAAAATTTCTCTGAAAAAAATCCACCAAGATTTAGAAGTTCTACATTACCTTATGTTGCACATTTTCAGAAGCCAGCACTAACTCTCAGTACCTTAGCCACCAAGAGTGTGTCCTGGAAGCTAAGTTATCATACTTTATGAAATGACATGTCCCATCTTCCCCCACCTCTCCATTCCCTGCTGGACTTTACTTCTTCCTTTGGTCTTCACTGAGTGTTCCCTTTCCTAACTTTGAAGTACCTACCCCTCTGGTATAGCAGTATGCTGAATGGCTTGTCTTTCTACTGTTTGCTGCCTTTCTGGAAACATTTTCAGAACAGTAAGAGCATAACAAAACTGGCAGGCTAACTTCTACATATATATTTTTTTTTCTAAAAATAGCTGAGTTTTTTTTTTTCTTAAACTAATAACAAAAAAGTTTATAATGTTTTATACAATACCCAAAATAAGATTCCACTTGCCACATATATTTAAATAAGCATTTAGTATTATATACTTTATTCTTCAAATTAAAACAAATTTCTTTTAATGCATTTAATCAATGTAAAGTTAACAACCTTCTAGAAATGAAAGCTCATACAACATCACATAAGAACAATCACACAAAACAATCTCTCTTATCTCAGAGTTCTATTCTCAAAACCTGGGTCATTTTTTAAGGGAAAAGCAAGTCCTCTTGTTCTCTCAGTTTTATAAAACCTGCAGTATTCCTGACTAAGCACTCCTAGTTCTTTTGCTCTAATTCAGCATCTTTGGGAAAATATATGGAAAGGGTCTTTAGTCTGAACTGTAACTTGGCACTTTAAATTCACCTTCCCCAAGGGACCAGCATATCAACACAGCAGCATGTGACAGCAAAACAATGGTAAAGAGAAGGACCTATAAGGGAAGGAAGGAAACAAAACCCACATAGGAACTCATATCATTTGTTTCCTCAGCTTAACTGAATCAAGCACAGTTTTTGTATGTTCCCAAAATAATCCTTTGTAGCAGTAAAAACTGCAAAGCCTGTATGTAACAAGTGACTATATGCTTACCTTATGATTATAGGAATCTGCCACATAGAGCAGCTTTCTTTTCTTGTCCCACGTTACTCCTAAGGGATGCTGCAGCTTTGCATTTATGCCTGCTCCATCCACATCACCAAAGGCAAACAAATTCTGAAAAAGTATTTTATTAAATTAATAGAGTTTATTATTCAATGTTGACATGAATTTAAATTATTGTAATTAAATGGAAATTCACTGACTTAAAGAAAAAAAGGCAACTTCAAAACAAGGATACTGAAAACTGGAAAGTGTGGATGCTAACCATGGAAATAGAAACTCTCACATTCAGGTTATCAATATGAATCCAGCTGGCTTTAATGATCACACAATGCTGAATCAAGTTTGCTATTCTAAAAATAAGTGAAGTAATTTGTTATCTGAGGAGCAACGATCTGCACTACAAGTTGAGCATCACAACTGGCATACATTTGCATTCCAAGCAGTGAAGTTAAGAAATTGATGGCCATGGAAACTGATTTACCCTCTCACCCCAAAAGTGGTTCCTCCAGGTCAGGCTTGAGGAATATTAGTAGGGCAGTGTGGGGAAGTTTGAAGTGATTACCAATGGATCTCTCTCTCCTCCTACAAGGTGCTTCACTGCTCCGTCTTTCAGCGAGATGGTTCGCACAGTGCTGCTCTCGCTATCCGCTACAAAGAGGCAGTTCCATGGTTCCTCGGAAGCCAGAGCAAGGCCTGAAGGCTGTGCAAATCCTGCTTTATGTGGGTAAGCATTGTTTCTGTTCTCTTCATTTCCACTCCCAGCAAACCGAAGGCAGACTCCTTTCTTTAACTCACTAAAGGAAAACAGTACCCAAGTTCAAAAATGAATTTGAAACACTCCAGACGTTAGGCATAAACAGAAGCTACAGAACAAGCACTTCTGAGTTATAAAACCAACTGTACTGCAGCACAAGGAATTATTCACTGCCTTTGTGCTAACTTTTATTTCACCTGAGTATATCATTCATCACTAGATACTTCAGCAAATGCAATGAAAAGTAACATTCAATTATACAAATGTACCTTACTAAGTCATAGTTTTATAGCAAAAGTAGCATCTTTCATTTCATCTAACAGATGTGGGAAGAAGCAGGCAGACTTTAAAGGACGTGTCTTTTAAGTTTGAACAGAAGCAGCAAGCTTCAACCTAAGTACAATTGAGAATAATTGTTCTTAGTTTAATTTGATTATCTCTCTCTTTGGGGTTTGAAAGCTGTTTATCAAGACAATCAGAAATTTCATGTATCTCTTATAACAGTTGCTTACCTTCCCTTTGGTAGTTTTCCACCTTCCAACATCAGTGCCCATACCTGATGAGTACCTGCCATTGCTATCCATAAAACATCATCTTCCTGGGTCCCTGAAACTTTAAAAAAATAGATTAAAAAAAAACCAGATTAAAAAAACCCCACTTTGGGAATGTTTTATGAAACAAATCAACAAATCAACCCTGCTGTCCCCACTCACCTTTTTCCATGGAGAAGAAAAAAACCCTAAAACAACCAAAAAAAACAGAGCAAGAGAAAGGGGCAGGGCGGGGGGGGGGGGGGTGAGAGAGAGGGAGAAAGAGGGAGAGAATGTATTTCATCTATCAAAACCTCTGATATTTTAACTCTGTTCTCTTCCCAGGGATATAAAAATTGTGTTTTAATATCCCTACCTGATAAAGGCAATCCTTCAAATGGGATTTGCTCTTTGCAGCATTCTGCTATTTGGTCCATGGTTCACCTGTTATTTTTAGATTCATATCAGCCAACAAATATGTACGTACCTTGGCTCAGTATGGCTCTGGGGGGGTGGGGGACATGGTTTTGTGGTTGTTTTTGTTTGTTTGTTTACTATGTTAGTGACAAAATTAAATATTCCAGAAACCTACTAGCAGTTGTTTACAGGTTTTGAGAGATACAACCATGGCAGTACCATTCTCCATTATATACAGAGTACATAATGTTTTTAAGGTAAGGGCAACTGATGCTTGTGTGATGTTTTACGCTCTGGAGAGCAACTGCTGTTTATTCAAACATTAGATGTGATGTGGGCAATTATTTATTTCCCTCTGCACTAACAATCTGGTTTCCAAATTGTACTCCCCATGTACATGTGGTATCCCAAATGCAAGATGCAGATCTGCAGAACACTGACCTTCTGATCAAGAAGTGTTCAGGTATGTGTCAAGCAGCTAGTTTTTTCAACTCAAAGCCTAAAACTACTATTCACCAATCCAAATCTATAAATTACACACAGCTTGTCCAGATAATACTTCACAAATAAAATGATACAAATGGAAAGAGAAGAACACGAGTGCTCTATAGCTTTAAACATATCACATTACAGTATAAGAAAGAATGCATGAAGACAAGTTGTGAAAGACCATTAAGAATAAAACCAACCATTCAAAACAAAACAAAATTTACTTAGCCTTTTCTGAAAGTCTTAAGGAGCAGCAAGTTGACATTTAAACACTTCATTAAAATGGGAACACTGTTACCTTTCTACCACCACACTGGTCTGGCCCATCTAGTCAGAGAGAACATTAAAATGTTTTTCTAAATAAATGTATCACATATTGGAATAACTGTTAGTCAGTCAACAGAAAAATACTTCCAAATTGCTCACAGAAACTTTTTATTCACTTATGAACTTATAAATGAACTTATAAAACACTATGTATCTCATAGCTGTTCCTGCAAACAATCTAATGGATATCTTTCCCCCACTCCCATATTTTGGGGTTCCAAAATAAAAGCAATTACATGCACAATGCTTGTCAGCAATTAAACCTGAGAAGTTAGTTAAATTACCACCATTTCCCAAACTCAGACCTTTCTGTTGTGGTTCTAATCCTAAATCTTTCCTACATTACACATTGCAAGAGGGGGGAAAAAAGCATCTTTTTGTCTCCAGAATCAGTTTCCTTATACTGTGAGCCTTCTTCAAAGTAGTACTGGTATGATTTTAACACAGTTTATCTTCAGCCTTTTCTGTTTCTTGGATCAATAAACAAGTTTCCAAGACTGTGATCAAAGGAACTCTGCTGACTCTCTCCTGCACCTCCACATGGGTTCCACGTTTTGATGCAAACTAGAGCTTCAAGAATAAAAGTCAAACTTCCAAAGCACCTAAAAGCTGAGTCACCAGAGATGTTCCCAAAGTAATGGCAATGTCAAAATCACCTCAATATATTAAAAAAAAAAAAAAAGGTACAGAATAACCTTTTATTAGAGCTTGTTTCTAAGAGATTTAAATTGAGAAAATGGCATATGAACTAATTTCACTGCTTCCTATTTAGCACATGTCCAGCTTCAGGACTTTATGTTTCCATGATGCATGTCTTGCACTTTTCAGATGCTACCATTCTGAGTACACCAGAATGAACAATGCTAAAATCACTGGTCAATTCATAAAGTGAGCTTTTTATCTTGCCTATGCCACACAGTTCATTCTGAGGGATCTCAAAAAGTGCTTTGTTAATTATTTAATATTCACTTCATCCACCAATGAAACGAAGGAGTGAGACTGGAACTGAGCACTTCAAAAAAATCTATCCCACTCTTCCCCTATCCAGTGCTCTCATTCCACCCACTGAAAACTCCCTTGTGACAGCCAGACATTGAAAATGTTTCTTACTCTAACTCTGCACACTGAAAGGTTTATAAAATATGAGACACAGGAGAAAAGTATCAATATTAATTTCAAATGATACTGAATACGTAAGATCAATAGAGAGAAGATCCTTTCTTCAGCTAGAGAACAAGACAGGAATAAGAGCTCCCTAACTGTCATAAATTTTAATGCAACATATATTTTCTACTAGTTGGCAATTAGAACAAAGAGAATGGATGCAAGCAAGGAAACAAAGCATCAGCTTACTGAATAGTGGAAAATATGTCAGAACTTTAATAAAAAAATTTATACAAAACCAGAAAAGTAAAAACAATGCCTATAGTTGTGCAGCTGAGGTATTTTATCACACAATGATCCAGACACTATGGAGTTTAATGCTTTATGTTCTGAAACAAAAACCAGAAACACCTTTTCTTTGAGGACAGAGCAGTTTAAGGACATGTCACCATTGTCATCCTTGCACTGTTTTCACAGGAGGAGGGGACCAGGGAAAACCACCATGCTAAAATGATAGTAATGCCATCATTATCATAACTCATTATCATCCTTGAATGGAAAGAATTTATTTTTAAATAATCCTAAAACAACATAAAAGAACAAAGCAATTCTTTTACATTTATTCAATTAAGCACCACATTCCAACCTATCTTGAGCTGTTTTAAAAATCCAGTGTAGTTTCTCCTTATTAGGGTATGTGCTTTCTTATCTTTAGTGTTGCCTGCATCAAAGCGAATTATGGCTTGCAAATGTCATATACTTATGTTAAAAGATTCATTAGTAATGAACTAGAGCTCTGAAAGCACTGGAATTCCATATTATGTGATGCTTCAGAGCTTTTCAAGTTCCTGAATCTGCCTCTGCTACATATCTGTGTTTTAAGAATTCACAGTCCTGTTTGTACACATACCCAACCTTAAGCAGTTCAGTAACACTGCTGACCGTCAACTGGGAGTCAATCTGAACACACAGAAAATACTTCATTTTGTACCAGTCAACAGCAAAATCTGTTTGAAGAGATCCCATTCCCAGGACTACCCACAATTCCAGCTTCCCTGTCTGGGGACTGCATCCTTACTTCCAGTCTGAGAATTAAACGCCTAGGAATCAAAGTTACATTTTGTGGCTGCCACTCCTGACATTTTCTAAACAGACTGAAGTTTGAAAATATTATTCTTGTCTATGAATTTTATCTTTAAAACAAGAAATAACAAGGAAGAAGTCTGTTGGTACACTCATACCAAAAAGGGGTATACAACACGTCCTCTGGTTTACAGACAGGCACTCTGCCTATGTGCACATGTCAACCCAAGTCTCAGCTTCACTTAAGTCAGTGAAAGTTTAGCAAATTCAATACAAATCTGACCAACAGAACAACTAGAGAGCATTGTTGTTCTTCAGTGAGACAGTGGTAGCAAAGCCCTGAAGGGATGGATGCTTTAGCACCGTAAGTCTGGACTGTTAAAAGTACACATCAGTCTTTTTGGATGAGTAAAAATTCATCTTCTCTCCCCACCCCGTACTACCTGGCACTCTTTCACATGGTGTTGCATCATGCAAACAGCATCACACTTAAAGAAACAAAAAGCTTTTGGAATTTTCCTCCTTAGTTCACATACCTGCCCCCTCATCCTTGAACACAGATAACAAGAGGATTTCATACAACGGGAGATAAAAGAGAGCTAAAAATGATGACTATAATTAAAGATTTTTTCTTTCCCAAGTTTTCTAACTCAGGCCTTCTGATTGTAGAGGCAGTAAATACTTAAAAAAAAATAAATCCAAAGTTTAAATGCCAGCATTTGTTAACATTTAGATTATTTAGTGTTGGGATACATCACTATAACCATAGAAAAAGCTAAGTCTGCTTATGTGATTTATTCATTCCTATTGAAGCAGAGCAAACACATTCACTTGAGGGTACTTCGGCACCACAGTGTCCCTTGACCCCCAACACCCACATTCCATATTTGAGAGCACTTTCAGCATCTCATTCTGACCCCACCATGCCTGACAAAGTCTCTGTAAGATTTGTCAAGGATGCTTATTCCCAGCAGCTCTGCACCTGGAATTTTGCATTAAAAACAGTATTTGATACCTGAAGTAGTGTTTAGAAATCTGATTTGTAGTTTTAACTTCTTTATCATAAGCAGACATTTAATTCACAAAACAAGACCACAGACTGTGGAACAAAGAGAATCAGGAATCATTCCAGGTACAAGTATATATATATTTTTTTTTTTTACAGAGGGCATTTCCAAGTCATGGACTTTAAAATGCTGCTAAGTTCGACATCTGTTAAGATGTTAACTCTGCTAATACAAATGCTTCTTCTTATTGCAGAAAGTAATCATCATCATCATCCATTCTGTCAAAATGTAGAGAAGTCTAATTTACTAGAAAAGTAGTCTGTCAAAGCAGATTGTGTGGGATTACTGTTGGGTATTCAATCACAACTCCCATTACATCCTTATGTCAAGACTTTAGTCTTTGCATGTTTTTGTCAAAGGCACATTTATACTAATATACTAACACATAAATACCTAATTCTTGACCTGCTTCTACAGTGATCATGTGAAATATTAATAGCTGTTGTTGCTATTACTATACAGCAATACCATAAACTCCTTAACCTCTTAGTTGTGGCTTGGAATACAGAATCAGAGCATTCAGTCAACAGTTTAACTGGGTTCCCGTAGAGAAAGTCTATCGGGTTGATTGCACAAAAAGATAATAGTTCTGAAAATTTATCCTGAAAATTTATCCCTCCTCAGTTTTCTCTCAAGTGCTTAAATGAAAAAAAAAAAGCCAGTTTAGGAGCAGGAATGAAAGCTGATCAGGGATGACAGAACCCACACATGAAGTATGTCAGGACATGTGAAAGCTTCAGTTAAATCTATTTGTCCCTCTCTGTGATTCTGCCAACAGTGTGAAGCTGGCTGACCCACTCAGACAATATGTAGATGAAAACAGTGTGCTTCAGAAGTCCTCCCAAAGCAAGCCTGGGTAACCTCCTGCTTCACTGCAGCCTTTCACTGCAGCTTCTTCATGTCATATTTCCCAAAAGACTTTTTCTCCTTAAACAGTTCTTACACAAGAATGAAACCCTATAATAAGTCTTCTACTTTACACTAGCCCTATCTTTAATTAAGAAGTTGCTTTTTCTTTAAAATTCCAAATATTTTAAATAAAAAATAATTACCATCTACAGGTAAATTTAGAATCTAGTTCAAGGAGAAGACAGACAATGATGTCTCTAACATGATCTTCTGTGGAACTGAACTTGTATGAGGTCAGATGCAGCCCAAAGCCAAATGGGGTATCTGTGAGTTTGTTCTTTGCACAGGACACTGCTAGAGATGAGAATGCCTTTTGCATTCCAAGTAAATCTACACTGATACATTATGCACTCATATCACATGTGCAGCATATGTTTAGAGAAATTCAAATTTTGAATTGTCCAGAAAAACTATTCCTATTTAAACTCTGATGATCACAACAGCAGCTCTTTTATTTCCAGCTATAACCAAGGAAAATTCCTCTCACAGGGCCGTGAAGGCTGAAGCCTCAATGCCAGAATGAGACTAGACTCGAAGGAAAAAGAAAAGTGACACGTAGAAAGCATACTTCCAAGATACAGACAGGTCAGACATGAACAGTTCATACAGGGTCTGAGCTTACCCAGGAAGTGCTAATTGCTTATTCCTGAAGCCATTATTGCTTTATTTTTTGTAAAACGAGCAATTCAGAAAAAAAAAAGTATTTCTGCTGGAATGCAGTGGTACTAAATAATCTTCTAGCAGAAACATGAAGAGAAAAAAAAATAATCTTACATACTTTTGCCTTTTAAGGGCTATAAAAATTGTACCAGTATGGTAAGGTACTGTACTTTCATTTAAATAACATCTATGTAAAACCTAAAATGATGTAAAAATTTCCAGCTAGTTTACTGAATGCATGGTCAATACTGTACTTGGGAGTTTCTAGAAATAGATTACAATCATGAAATTTAAGACCAGATTTTGGAATGTGAAACACAGAGTTATGTCACCAAGCACAGGTCATTGTCCTGTCCCTTCCAGCAAGAATGCAGCTATCAAGAACATTTCATGCTCAGATCAACTGTGCATTTAAGTATCACTTGCTTTCAACACCCACTGAATAAAAATAGAAGGGGACAACAGAGAAAGCTAAAAAAGCACACAGCAATTTAATAATGCATTTTCAAGCTGCTGGCCCTCCCCTTGTGTTTCCTGCATAATCTATGTCAATGCAAATTTCAGCACCAACTTGAACGAAGCCAGAATTGAATCCGTGGAGTTCATTCAAGAATTTTAAAGGGGGAGGATAAAACACAAGCTCAGTGGACACAACTAAAGAAATAAAAAAGATGACAAGGAAGAATAATGTCTGCCTGAATCCTAGCATGTGCTTTGACTCCATTAACTCCCCTATCTTAAAGAGAGACATTTGTGCCAACTTTTAAAATAGTATTTCACTTCACCTCTTTGCCTCAGACTTCAGCATCTGTATAAAGTCGGGAAATAAAAGCCGATTATCTCATGGAAATACTCTGGAGATGCTCAAAAGCATGCTACTTAGTAGTATATGTTCTGAATATTAACTTATCTGCGCCCTCATACACTTTTTTTCTCAGTTCTTTTTAATTTCACAACATACTATGAACTAAAATTTTAAAATGCAAACAATGAAGTCTTTTAGTTGATCAATACATACTCTAAGCTGTATGTAGGAGTATTATCAAGAAATAGAAATGATACAGAAGAGAAATTTTCTCTTAAGAAGTAACCTTTCCCTCCAAGACTTTGAAAAAGGTCAGTATAAGCTGTTCAATGCTATCTAGTGTAGTACATAAGCAGCTTAAACATTTAAACTTCTTTTTTTCTCCTTTTCATGTTCTGGATAACATGGCTTTGGACATTAGAAGGAAACTCACAGAAGCATCACTTATTTAAAAACTATAAAATCTGTAAATCTATCTTTTAAAAAGAAAAAAAGCCTCTTGTACACATTTCAAGCTACATTGATCTGAGGAAAATGTGAAAGTATGATGCTATTTCCAATATGCAATGCAAGTCAAACTTATGAATTTTGTAATAACGAGCCACAGTTGCTGAGGCACACATTACCTCCTGTAATTTTCACAGTGAGACATACAAGCATACGTAAAGAACAGGCACTGCTGTGTTGATGTGAACAAAAGAGTAACTTTTGAAACTCTCATCAATTACTTCATCCACCCAAACACATAAACAGACATTGTCACACCAGTTTTAACACACTGACCATGGGGTAGGTACTTGTAGGCCAGTACACTGAGAATTGCTGACAGAAGGCTGGGGCTCTGCCCAGGCCAGTGAAGATTTCCTACAGAACCGTGCTTTGCACGCATTTACTGAATAACAAATGCATCCTACACACACTGGATAGGAACACGAGATCCTACCAGGCTCGAGCAGTTTGCAGTAACAGTACAACTTTGACAAACTCTGCTGCAGTGCTGACAAAACTATTTTGATGTCTGGCAAGAAACTTAAAGAAGTCACTGCAGCTTGTGACTGTATCCATGTTGTAAGACAAAAACATCGCAGACTACAAGACACAGTCCTGGTTCCTCCTGCTCTGTGACAGACTCCTGTCAGCATTCCAAAACTCAATATAACCCTTTGCTTTGACAGCTCTCTCTGGTTATAGTTTTCTAAAGAGTTTTATATAGCTATTACAGTACTTTACTCACATAAAACCATATTAAAAAAAAAAAATCTTAAAAAGAAACTGAAAGCAAACCCCCCAACCATTTTATCTATTTGGTCTATTACCCGCTCAAAGAAGGAATTTAAACTGATTTAATCACTTCTTAACTGACAGGTTACATTATATTTTGTAGAGATTTAAATAGGTAACTGACTGGTAGGTTCTAAGTGAATATGAAAAAGTCTGTACTGGTCTGAACAGAGTGCATTCAGGAGATCTACTTTTTATGTAAACGCTTATAAAAATTCAGCAGTCACTGTTGGAACACTGCAGATGACTAATCCGCTACAGGTGACTAATTCAGTGATTACTATGTTCATGTTGATAACAATCCTATCAATTAACATTTAATAAGAAGAGCTGTGAAAAATAAGAAGTATCAACAGATATTCAACTACTGGCAGCAGCAGCAGAAGGCATCATTAAAAAATGAAAACTAAAATTATAGGATATTTTGAATAGTTCTGTTAACCAGCTTGTTTCTGAAGCACTGATGAGTTATTAGTCCCCCCCTTTGCTGATCTGTGAAATAGCTCTGCAATAACACCCCACAGGGATCAGCTTGCTGGTTCAAGGTACCTTGAACCCCATACCATCTAGCCACACAACAGCCTACTGGTTCACAAAAGGAAACTCAAATTGGGTAAAATTCAGAAAAATTCATGCCTTAATTAATGGCAATTCACATCTGGTGAGATTCTCTTCCAGGCACTCCTCCCTTCTCTTGCAAGTAGGATTCCACGTGCTTAACTCAGATTGTAACGGTCACCGCCAAAAAGAGACGCGGTAGTGCTAAATCTAAAAACTGATGCCAGTCATTTATTTAAGTAGTCAAGGCTGCTGGTGATACACTGTCTATACTGACAATGTATTTGTAGCTGTACTGACAATTTGTATTTGTATTTTTACCAGAATACTTCTATACAATCAGCATTTATGAACTAGCTTCATGTTCCCTTAAACTTGAGTATGCTTTCCTCCCTCATAACTGATCCAAGATTATAACAAATGCTTCCAAGCCAGTAAAATGTTCTAATTTACTAATCCTGCAAAGCATCTTCAATTCAAAGATACCAGACTTAAATTATGCTACTTCCTCACCCCATTCATCTGCAGATTCAAGAAATCCCAATATTGGAAGTTAATTTTTATGCCTGAAATACTGACCTAATGGTTTTACACCACATCAAGGCATTGTTCTGCCACTGTTAAGAAACTGGCATCTACAACTTCTAAATTATATTGAAATGGAAATATGAGAAAATTGAGTATCAACTCATAGTTAATAACAATTGAAACATGGCAGTTACGTGATGTCAAACTGAGGTGTGTAACTGAATCCGGAAAGTAAGCTACATAAATTCTCAGAAGCTGATTCTTGCATCCTATTATGCAAAGACTTAATTTTTACTTCCTGATGCTTGCAAGGTTTTTTCTGAGGTATTTCTCTCCTATCTGACTGACTCTATCATGATCTTGAGTCTAATGATTTTATGTGACCTAAACAGGAATAAACAGAGGTCCCCAAGTAAAAGTATTTTTATTCCCTAATCTCAAATATTTACAAGTAGTCAAACATGTCTGTATAGTCAAGGAAAGGAACTCCCAGACAATGCTCACTTCCTGTAAAATGTGATCCTGGCATAAAGCACTGGCCTAACAAAAGCAATCACAATTTCCTCCTTTATTTGGACACAGTAACGATGTAAGGAGCTACAAAAGAATGTTTCTTCACATCAAGAAACAGTTCACTTTTTCTCAGGATGCAAGGCAGAACCACAGTCATCAGTTGCAAACGGAACCACTGGTTTTTAGACTCAGTTGTAAACTAAACCTTTACTTTTTTGTATCTCAGACTACTACCAAAACAGGAAAACATTTAGCAAACAGTCATGCATGTGTAAGCATGAGATGTTAAAAGCTCAACTGATACAATACCTGAACTTCCAAAGACCACATCCCATGGAGAGCTGATAGGCTGTTCTTCTCCTTTTGCTCCACCTTCCTTATCAACACCTTGTATCCCAATGCCTGCCACAGTGGTCACCATCTCTGACTCCAGGTCAATCTACAAGAAGCAAAATTATTCACACTGGATGTATAACGTTAACTTGACTGAAGTTACAGATAAATGGAGCTAGATGTCAAAACCAGAGAATTTTTGCTGACAAATAAAAACCAAATCCGAACAAATTTCAGGTATTTGTTTATGTAGGAAAATAATTAATTTTACCACAATGCTTGCTGATGTTGGGGGGAAAGGGGAAAGCAGTGGGTAGTGGGCAAACCGCATGCCTGGAGTTCCTTCCACTCGCTAAAAAAATCTACACTGTTCTGTCAAGGTTTGCTCAGCAATTGTAGAAGCAAGCACTGGAATTTACTAGAGAAATACTCGGACAACGGAGGTGGATGTTTTATTTTAAACTTCTATAGGACTATGACATAAAAATTAAAATACTGTATCTCCCATCTCTATATCAAATAATCTGTACAAAGCAGATTATTTTTTTAGTTTATTTCACGCCCTGGAGCAACCTAAATCCCTTTATTTTTCCATCACCTTTTACTTATTTTCTAAGTGACTTCCAATACCTCTCATGAATTTATTGTGATGATCATGTAAAAAAAAGGAGACTTTCAGGCACAGCATCTTTTAGCTTTTGTAGCAGTAAATGCATTCTTTTAGCAAGGCCTGCACAAACATTTGAAAGCATGTCCTGTAGCTGTTGTATTACTTTAATTCTTGGATACCCTCATGGCACATTTAGATGAAAGGGAATAGCTAATTATCATGAAAAATCCCGAAGCAGTATGATCCAGATCTTCAGATGTTTCTGTGCTATCTTTGTACCTGCAACACTTAATTTCCTGCAGTCACCAGGCTACAGTGATGAATATTATTAAGACAAGGAACCTGGAGCAATCTGCTCAATTTTAATGTTTCCAGAATAAAACCTGGTAGCCAGCTACAATGAATACAGTGCAGGGAGTTTGTGCTTTGAAATGAAACACAAAATGGACCTACTTAACAAAACAAAGGCACCCCAAAAATCAGGAAGGATGTACCTCCTCTGATCATGAATCAGACATATTGGTGAGGACCTGAGTACAGGATCTTCTGAGATTCATTAAATAATTTTAATAATAAGGTAGTATTATATTGTTTCAACAAACTTAAACTTCTGATTATTCTAAATTTGACCTAACCAAATGTAAGATCCAACAATAATATATACAGAGAGTAACATTCCTACGTGCTAAAACCTTGCAAGCACTTAATAATAAAAAAATCCACATGCAGATAATTCTAAAATCAAAGTAGTTACCTGTACTTTAGAGACCCAAACACCCAACAGAAGTTTAGATTTTCAATGAGCCACAGTAATACAATAACTTTAGATAAGAATCTGATCCTACTGGAAGTGAAACAAAAACAATTTGCTTCCAGTACTAAGAATAGATGTTTCTCATAACAGGAAAGTAAGAGCCACTAGAAAAAAAATAAAAATCAGTTATCCTAGAATGAGTAGCGTGTATCATCTTTATTTGAAAGGAAGCATAAAAGTATATGTAGCCCTTTAAAAATAAACTGCATAAAGTATTTATGCAAATTTCCTTCCTGATGTTGAGGGTATTTGGAGAGTAATTAATCTGGTGTAAATTTTCATCTGTGTAAGTAGAATACGGTATAAGAGATTAAATTTCAATTTCCTTATGGAAAATTTACCTTTCTGATTAGGTGATTTTCTGTATCAGCTACATAAATAACATTATCTTTTATAGCGATCCCTTGTGGTGAGTTAAAAGCTGCCTCTGAAAATCTTCCATCTCTCCTTCCACTGTTTGGACCTATAAATGAAACAAAGCAACTCAAAAATAATTTTAGAAAAAAAACCCAACAACAAAACCCAAAACTTAAAAATAAAGTACATATATTTAAACCTGCAAGAGAATCACATGTTCTGAGATGCTTTCACTGCACCTTGTACAGTTTACATGATTAATATTTTGTGTAGTCTCATTTTAGTCACTGTGCTATGTAATTACAGTAGCCTGGTGCTATTAAGTTTTGAACTCATTCTCCACAAGTTCTCTGCTTCTTTAAGCTCATCTTCCAAAGAGAAGTCTTAATAGGGGTCTAAATTGCTCCTGTTTTCTTGGACAACAGCAACAATATGTCTTTTTTTATTCCAGACTACATCAAAGCAAGCCAGCAGGAAAAAACTTTAAATTCCAAAACTCAATTCCATTCCAGTGGTTTCAATTTTGGTGTAATCACAAATAAAACTGGTATTTGATTAGCAGCATTTTCTCATTAATAATAATAATTGGGAAAAAGACATGGAACTGATTACACAAAATAACAGTGAGAATGATGGAGTGACAGACTTCTGCACAGAACAACCAAGAAATAGAAAGGAACATGACCTGAATATAACAATATGAAGGTAAGCATCGTATTTCAGAGGGAGTAACATTTAAAGTGCATTAGCAGTATGTGTCAGCAGAAGACATTTAGACACATGAGTTATGTGTACATCATGATTTATGATGCAAATATAGTCATTTCAACCTTTGTGCATGCCCACATTTCTTACAGTATTATCAACTTCATTACATTAGTTTCAGCCCACGGAATAATTTAAGTGAGTCACTGAAATACACAAACTTTTACAACCTACTGTCAGAAGACAATTTAGAGCTTAACAGATGCGAAGCACTGAGGTGCTGGTGTGTGATCCCAGTAGTTTCCCTTTGTAATCGTCAGGGTGCACATCCCCAGGGACGGGAACAGCACAAAGTGGCACAGGAAGGAGGGTACCAGTTCAGAGGTGAGCACCCTTCCCTCTGAATTGCTGTGACTATCCCAGAATACTAAAGGGGACCTTGTTGGCAGAGGCTTTATCTCATGTATCAAACAGAAACCAAATTCTCTCTGCTTTGTTGTAAGACATCCTGTTTGTACTTTCCATAAGAGAAGGGTATTAAGAGGAATGCCTTTATCAGGTTAACTTGGATAATTTGTCTGTCTATCCAATGCACTGTCACTTCAAACAGCAAGATACTTTCTTCCTGTCTTTAAACAGGAGTGCCACTGCTATTTTTATAAGGTCTGCAGGATCCTGCCACGGAACAGGCATTAGTCAATACCAGACTAAGTAATACAGGACATATTAGCACACAGGTCCTGATTCTGAGACGTTAATGAATCATTGTTTTCAACAATTTGAGGATTCAACCCCTTCCTAAAGCTGTGTATTGCGGCTGCTCATTGATGGATTGTCCTAACAGCTATGTACCTGGTGCAGTGAAATGTCACTCTGACCACTGAAACAGATGAAAAAAAGAACGAGTCTGAATGGTTCATTTATGAAAAAGTAAAGTGTACAGAGTGTGCCAGCTTAACTGCATTTTCTTCATTTGCATTGGAAAGCAAACAGCAATTTTACAAAAGCAGTAAGAGATTTGTTTTTTAAAGCAGAAATGTTACTAATATGAACTTTGTAACAAATGTAACTGAATTATTTAACTTTCACCTTTTTCAAAACTTGATTATCTGTTACACCTCAATTTGGGCCTTTTCATATATACTAAAGTTACTTCACTTTCAGGTGCCTACGCCACTAGTACAATGCCACTGTTCTTAGTAATCCTCCTCTCCTGTAAAAAACAGAAGGGGATCCTATAGAGGAATGCACTTGATTTAAAAACCAACCATCACCATCACCAAACAACAAACACACCCCAAAAATCTCCCCACACACCACCACCACCACAATTCAGCATTCATTACTTCTATTGGAAACAGAGGCATTATTGTCTCTTTTCTACTCCTTACCTTGCTGCTGGATGTGGATGTACATCATTTAAACCTAAACCAATGTGCAACTCTTTCAGAAAAATTCAAAATATACTTTCTGAATTTCACATTAGACCACAAAAACACAAAACTTAAGTCAATGGAAAAAAGAAAAAATAAAATTAGACATTTCAAGCAGTTACATTAACAGTTTCCCATTGATGGTACCATGCCATATCCAGTAAAAGTTATTCTAGTAGGAAAAAAAATTCTGGCAGTGCTTATAAACTGATAGGTCCTCTAAGGAAAGAATCAGCCCAGTAGGCCCAGTGAATATTCTCCACCCCTAAACTGAAATTACTGTAATAAATGTATATACCCTTACCTCCAATAGTGTGTAGAATTTGTCCATTTTTTTGAGTAACCAAAATCCTATGATGTCCAGTGTCTGCTATTACCAGTCTTTCTCCTGAATTATCTACGGTCACTTTGCCAGGGAACAGCAGGGGAGAAGGTGGGAGGGAGTCTCTGTATAGCTTTATTCCAATTCTGTTATCTTTGAGTTGTTCTCTCTCCTTGTAGAATTTCAGTGTTATAGAAGTAAACAGAAACAACTTCTCTCTGTGTCCCTCTCCAACAAGTGAAAACAGCATATTTCCACGAGGCCCAAGAATGACCAGAGTGGGCCAGCAGGACACTTCTAGTTCATGCCACAGTGTTGCATCTGCATCATTTACTACAGGGTGGACAATATTGTACCTCAGAACAGCACTTCTAATGTTATCCAGAACTTTTTCATTTGGGAATTTCGCTGAATGGACACCAACAACAATCAGACCATCTGAAAGGAAAAATAAAGTCATGCATTGAAATGCATTTGTATTTGTATTTTAAAAAAGGCAAAAATCAAGCACAGTTCTCTCGCAATGTGACTGACTGCGTTCCAGGGTGAAAGAGGATTTGAACAAACAAAAAGCAATCACATCTCAGCAGGAATATAGGGAGCTACATATACAAAATATTGAAACTCAGAAATAACATTTCAGTAAAATTACTGAACTTTAGGACCATTATTTCCCTAGATGGTTGACATTTAATATGTCATAAATGGTTCTTAGTTCCTGAACCTCTACATAGTAAGGCAGAAAAATACTTTCAAAATAATTATGGGTAAGCTGTAGCAGTTCAGCTGATACTTTGGGTTTTTCAGATGCTTATGACACCTCTTTGTCTTTTGATTCCTATACACAACTACGGTATTTTAGAAAACAAATTTTTTTCCACTGTTAACTGGGAATCACAAAGGAACAACACTGAACTCTGGAAGTCCAGAATTACCTTGGTAAACCTAACTCTAGATAAACAGTAAAAAAATAAGTTACAGGTTTCCGAAATCAGTATTCTATATTTCAAATAAAAATGGCAGCACTGACAACTATGGCAAAATGACAAATAGCACTTGTTACAAACCAGGCTTGAACCCTTTTCCTTAAAAAAAGAAACAAAAAAAGGAACAGGGGATTAAATAATTGATTTTTGCCTCTACCCTTAAAATGTTTAACTTAATTTCTGTACTTGGTTAATAAAGACAATGAAGAGTTTATGTTTTCCCATAGCAGGGATAACTGCACTTGAAATCCTAGTATGAAGGTGTTGCAGAAGCATAAAGCAATGTAATTCTGCTTTGATATACTGCATACATAATACTAACCCTAAAAATCAATCAAAAGCACACAATTACGGGTTTCCTTGAATTGCTTGCTTATTTTCTTAGTTTTACGAAATTCTAACACAGAAATAAAAATCTATGGCTCAGAGTTCAGCTGCTTTTCCCTTGAGAGAAGAAATAAATCTGTTTCCACTCCATGTAGACAGTTATATAAGCAGGGCCAAATATTCTACTCCCTCTTCCTATCCAACAGACGAAAAATGAAGAGCCTTCCTTCAGTCAAGCCATGTTTCAGTACTTTCTAGGAGAAATAAAAGAGAGTAAAAATACAAAAATCACTCTGATACAGTCTTTATCAATCCTATAGGTGCAGCATGTTGCAATATCAGACAGCTGAAGTTGCAGTATCATTAATAGCTGAACTCCAAACAGCAGGTCAAATATTTTAACTGTAATATGATCAGCAGCAGCACTTATATTTGTCCTTCAAAAATATCATTAAAGCTAGAAAGACAATTCTACACTGAACATCTGAACAGCACAAATAAGTTCTAACATCCTCCCATGAAGAAAACTCTTGTTGAAATTGACAGATGATATGCTGACATATAAGAATATGCATATAATTTACAACACTTTATTTGAAGGATTATAACGGAGCACAAGGCTGGACTTATGCCAAGCTATTTCTGAATATTAAAAAGTACTCCCTCTTATAGAAATAATTTCTGGACTGCTGATAACATGAACTGAATATGCACTGGGGTTTAAAATAGCTTTCTGAATGCCACTTGAAAAACAGAAATAGCACCACTGAAGATAGCAGTGAGAACATATCAGATAAAGATGCTAGGCGACATTTAATCCTATGGAAAGCAGTTTTCATTTTGAAACAGATCTCCTGAATTTCCAGACAATAGAAGTATCTGCATACATATAATGATACATGTAATGGCTTAGGATCACCCTAAACCATACATATAATGATACTTGTAATGGTTTAGGATCACCCTAAACCTGCAGTTTCTTGTTTTCAGACTTCTCATGTCTGATGATCACGCTGATCATGAGTTTCAACATAGTGCACATAAGAGGGCATTTGAATCATGCTAAAAAATGTATGTACACAACATACAATCAAAAAAAGACATTTCTGCAAATTATACAAATATCAAGGTTTGCAGAAAAATATAGGCAATCTTCCTTCAAATATTCAAACAGATCCAAATGCATTATGAGGTAGATGCTTTGTCAGAGTAAGATGCTTGTTTTTATTCTGACTAATCTTGTCTGCTACATCGGCACTGTCTGCCAGGTCTATAGCACAGTAAATAAACCCATGAAATGTGTAAATAAATGCTATGTTTACAAATCTAAAGTCTTGTAAAGCTGCAGTTTCACTAAGTCCTTAATCTGACTTGCTGCTGCCAAAACAAATCGTGTCAATTCATCTTTTGCACCAAATTCAGGTTTTTTACGATCATGTGGTGATAGATTTGGGAACTAACCCAACCCAAGTGAACCTGTCCCCCAGCCCCTGGGTGGAGAAAGGAATTGCATTAACGAAAGAAAAAAGCAGATGAAAATAGAATGAAACCCCAGCATAAGGCCAAACACCAAGACACCTGCATTAATATATCCAGACATTCTTAAAGCCCCTTTTTATATGTTTGACATCCTTTCTACATCATTCTTCCAACTTCGATCTTCCTCAAGTTTTTCAGGCAAAACCTCTCCCCTCTTCTTTCTCCTAGTGATTACTAAATCGTGTTTGCTATTGGTGAAGGTGATGCACATTGATACAAAACCACCTACTGAAGTGTTTTTCTATGGCGTAAAAAACCACAACCCTTACTGCCTTGATATTTTTATACATACTACTGCAATGCTAAAATTTACACAGTTAGCACAGCAAAGAGAGACTAAATAATTCTGAAAAGGCTGACAATCAAAACATGAAAACAACAGAAAACAACCAAAAGGAAGATCTATAGTGAAAAAAAGTATATTTCTTTTTGTTTGAACCATCAAGCATCTTAATCCCTTCCTGAACCCAACTGCTATCCTCTGTTTCCTAAGGGATTAAATTTTAAGATTAATGCTCCACACACCTGCTCTTCTTTCCTTTTACCACCACTTGTTTTTCCACTTTCACCCCAAGTATCTTTATTCTCACTGCAGTTCCTTTAGGAACAGGATAGCTCAAATGCAAGAAGAACATATCAGGATAACTCAAATGCAAAAAGAATTTATCACCTATCAGCAAAGTACTCTCCTCAAGTAATAACTCCTATGGAAGGGAGTTTAATGCAAGTCAAACAAAAATATGTGTCTCCAAGTGGACCTCCAGTTCAGTTCAGACTGCTGCAGCCACTCCTACACCAGTAGAGAGATGTTTGAATACTTCAAAGAGAAAGCTTGTGGGGAAGAGATTGTTAAAGTGAGTGTTTTGTTATCAACTGATTTAACAGCTTAATCTTAAAAAACAGATTAAGGATATGACAGCTATATTAATACAATAACACTATACTACAAAATGTTTATCATTTAAAGATATTATTCATTATACAATCGATGTAATATTCTGAAATCTCGATCTAGACCTTCTCCCAAGCGTGCCTGATATCCACAGCAGTCCATTTACCATTTGCTAATCACCTTCCACTTAAAACTGCCTCCCTCTCAAAAGAATTCCATGACAGTTTTTCCTTATTAATGTTTCTCATATCCAAAAGCATTATATCAATTCTAAAATTTCTCCAAAGCAAATATATAAGCTTTTCAAAGTAGAAAAATTAGTCTTCTGTAAAGTGCTAAGTAGACCTACAATATTTGAGCTACTTAAAGAACTTGACATTTCAAAGACTGTCATTTTTTTCAAATGAAAGAAGGTAACATATGAAAAGAAATGGTGCCAAAATTAAAAACAATCAGAAATGCCAATGGAGAATCAGAGACTTAAACATTACAATGTTATTTATTTCATATGTATTATATTTGATACAATATTTTTAGGGCTGAAAATAACACTGTTCTTCATCTCACTGTGAAGTCTATTAAAATATCCAAGATAAGTGAGTAGCTGGTACATTCTGTGTAAAGACCACAGCTTATCTCTGACAAGTCACCATGATGACAAGAGACCGCATTCTGAATAGTAATTACCCCGTATTTTTATTCACTCAAAGCGCAAGATTTCATCTCAGATATTAATTTAAAGAGCTTAATTCCCTTTCCAAAATACAGAACTACTAATGGTGCATAAAGTGATGCCAACACACACACACAAAAAATCTAAACCAAGCTTACATATTTTGTTATTTCATTTAAAATGGAAAAAACAAGTAATCTTAAACATTTTCACTCTACCACCTTAACTCTATTCTGCTCAGAGCTGGCTCCTAAGCCAAGTGTAGAGGGTTACATACTTATATTAACTTCAAGCCCATATCTCACATCCTTGTGTAGCTTTTTGCATCTAGCCTTATTCACAAGCATATCAGATTTGGGCTTTGAGCACGTATACTGTTTCTTTAATTACACAGACACAACAGACACCTTAGGTAACCCCATTTAAAAATGTGATGGGAATATACATAGTCACCTTTTTTAGACTACTTAAAAGATTAGAAGACATTTTTAGGCACCCCTGAAATTTTGCCAGCTGTTTAGTAACCAGCAACAAAGTGACTCAGCTACTCCTCCTGCAACACTGCCAGGAAATTCTATTCCAAGCAAGCCAAAGCACTGTTACCTTTATCAGAGTGCTGGTGCTCTAAGGCGTGGAGATCAGGCAGCAGGTGCAAACAATTGATGCAGCAGTAAGTGAAGAAATCCAACACCACAACTTTTCCACAAAGGTCTTTGTGAAGAGAAATAGGACCTTCTGTGTTCAACCACTGTAGATCTGGAGTTCAGAGAACAGTGATACCCAGTTAGCAGAAGAGTAGGGGAAGGCAGACACTCATACCTAACGTGCCCAACAACACACAACATTCCTGGTACATTTCACTTAAAAAAAAAAATTAAAATTAAAAAAATTCAACATCCCTTTCTATGCAGGTAGAAAAGCAAACCAGAAGTGTTTCATTTATCCATTTATTTATATTATTATTGTTTATATTATTCTAATATTCCACAATTCTTCATAGCTACTAAATGAAAAGAAATACTATTAACAAGATTTAATGTAATATCAAAAGTACAGTTTATATACTTAAATAGGCACCTTTTAAGTGAAAGAACATGCAAACCTCAGAACAATTTTCATACATTTTAAAACACGGTCTACATTATTCAACCCTTAACAATATCAAATGGGCAACAATTAATTATTTATAACTCACATAAATGCTAGTAAACTAAAACAGTGTTAAACTCTTAATGATTTTTCCAAGTTTTGTAATGAACTAATTTCAGAGATGATTGAAATATTTTTGTGTTTATATTTTTGATCTTGTTTTTCAAAGTCTGAAATGACAGGTTTAAATTAATCCTGTTACATGTGAAGAAATATGACCCTTTCAGATATACCCAGTAGAACTCCTGGTCATTTATTTTAACTGCTTGATATGAGCCATGGAAGCATTATTTTCTCACTGGTAACTGATATTCCTCTGATCCCATGAGAAACTGGTATCAAGTTAAGAAATAAATATCCTAGAGTGTGGTCTGCCATTGCTATCACTTATCATTCCTGAAAATAATGGCAGGAGGATGATAGAAGTGATACAAAGCAAAGATGAACCAAGTTTCTGAAGGTCTATTTTCAAAAAATGTATATGCTGACTCACCTAAAAATCCTGAAAACTGCCCCTCCCTGACAGTTTCAGCAAACAAAGTTCTTATTGCCCCAGGAAAAGTTATTGCTGCTGAAGTCAGCAGGAGGCTTGCTTTCTGTTTCACTAACAGGAGGATTGACCTCTACCTCCATATAGTTATAAACATAAATAGATGCACACACATGTAGATCGGGTGACAATAACAATTTATCAAGTATATGTATTATTTCCACAATATAAGGGCTTTACTTTTTACTTTTTAAAATAAAAGAGTAGGTTATTTATTTTATGGCATTGCTCTGCTTTTCACTAGAATTAAAATACCTTTCATAAAAAATACTGGAAATGAAAAATGTTGGCTACCTATTTGAGCTCTTTTTAGAGGAGAAAATAAGCTTTGACAGAACACAAAGTAAAACAATATTAATGACAGAAGTGAAAACTCAATTTAGGGTCCCAATCTAGACAGAAAGAGCATTCACTTTGCTCCACTGGTTAAGTCAGAATTCATTTTAACAGACTGATTTTAACCCTGAAGTTTACCTCCTGAGGTGTCTGTCTTGCAGTCAGATGTGAGCTCACACAGTTGCAGGGAGCCTCACTAAGGCTGAAAGGACCCTGAGCAGGACTTGCAACATCTCACTTAACCTTTGATTTTCACACTTGGCACCAGAAGAGAGACAGAAATGTGTGAAAGGGAAATAGGCACACCACTGACAGAGGATGCCATCTCCAGCACAGTTTATATTATCAGGGTCATGAAAATTGATAACAGGTAAGTCATGGGGAGAGAAAGCTGGGAGGCATCCTAAGCGTCTGCAGTGAAGCCAAGGGAGCTCAGGAGAGAGCTGTTAGAGTTGCTAAGGTTCTCACTATGACCAGGGGAGAGAGATAGCAATATATTGCACAGAAAGGAAAAGCTTTATTAAAAAAAAAAAAAAAAAAAAAAAAAAAAAGAATTAAGCTACTAGAGATTTAGAAGTGAAGTTTTAAAGTAAGGGTTTCTGCAACCAGAAGCAGGGGGAGCATGGATAAAGGGGTTCTTTTTTCTTGTCCTCTGCTCCCGGTGCTTTCAGGAATGACATTTCCTGTTTAAAAAAGCCGCTAACGGGGCCGGAATTATACGGCCTCTCAGGCAGCGGGACTCCAAGGAAAAGGCCACACGGTGAGCGTCGGGGCTCACCCGCTCCACTGGGGAGACCCCGCAGCCCCCTCCCGCCGGGCCCAGGCCGCCGAACCGCCCTCCGCTGCGGGGCCTGACCGGCTCGGACCCCGCCACCCACCTCCGCCGAGCTCGGGCACCGTTAGGTCCCGCTCCCGGCTATCCATCTTCTTCAGGTACTGGTAGACCAAGTTCTCCTTCTCCTGGGGAGTCTCGGCGTCGAGCAGGGCGTACTCCAGCTGGGTCTGGGCGGGCAGCAGCCCCGCCAGGCCGCCCGCCGCCATGACGCCTCCCGGGCCCGCCCGCGGCCGGGCGCGCCGCTGTTGACCGGCCTGACGCTTCACCGCCGCACATTCGACATCGCCCCCAACGCCGGGGAGGAAACCTGAAATAAAAAAAAATAGCAATAATAAAAAAACATAAGAAAGCCTAAGCACAAACAGGGAGTAGCCCCTCTGCCTCGAAGGGGACCTCCTCTTCCATTCCCGTTTTTACAGAGAGTTGATATTCACAGACGCATATTCGTAAAGAGAAGCCCCAGGGGTGATTCCAGCTCAGCAGATTCCACACAGACAGCTTTTCCCGCCCAAATAATTTTTTAATTTGTAAGTGGAACAGATGTCAAAATCGAGCAGTTCTGGAACAAAGTCCAAACGAAACATCGATAATTTAAACAGTGGGAACAGTGGTTTGTTTTTTTTTTTGTGGGGGGGGGGATGCTGTGAGAGAAGCGGAAAGTTGATCGACAGCCGCGGTGACGAAACTGCGGCAGCGAACGGCTGTGGAGAGGCGCGCGCTCGAGGAGGTGCCCGCCCGCGACCCTTGGTACCGGCAGGACGCTCCGGTGAGGCAGCTGCCCGCGGCGGGAGGCAGCGGGGAGGCAGCGGTGAGGCAGCCGCCCTCAGTGGTGCCCGCGGCGGGACCTATGCGCGGAACTCCTCCCGGCAGCGCCGTGCCGGTGTCGGCCTTCGCCGTGTGGTGACTCCCGGCAGCGATCCCGTAACTGCACTCCTCGTCGTTTTCCTTTAAAATCTTCCTGTTTCGGGGCCGCTCGGTGACAGTCGGGGAGCGGGGGCTGGCTGGGCTTCACCCTCCGAGGCCGGGTTGGTGCTTACGGGCGGGGTCCCTGAAGGAAATGGCTCACCCCGCAAGTCTGTCTGCGTCCTACAGACTCGGGTTCTGTGTAGCAGGAGTGATTGCAAATATTCAGAGAGACGCTCATTAAATTATCTTTAGGATAGGATCCACCATGCTTCTGTCCCATCACGGACTGCTGGTTGGTTTGCTGTGGCCTGGTGTTGCTTTGTTAAAATGGAGTTCAGGTGCTTTTCTTCAAATAATAAAGGAGAGAGGGAACAGAGAACATATTAGTGAGAGGAAAGGTAGATTTGTGAACTGTTGCTTGAAAGAAATAATATTTCGTGCATTGCCATGTCTGAAGATGCTGTGTTGGAAGAGGACATTTGGGAGTACAAATCCATTAGGAAGCAAAAGCATCAGAGTAATTCAGAGAGCACCTCGACACCTGTGCAGAAAGTGAAGGATGGCAAGAGCAGGCCAAAAAGAAAGAGAACTAGAAATAAAAAAAAATGCGTAGAAAAAAATGATACACCTCAGAAACCCGAGCAGAGATCAAGGCCAGATCAGGATGAAGATCAGTGTCACGGTGACAGTAGCTTGCACTCCCAGGAAAGCGTGCGTAGCCTGGCGGAACAGGGCTCACCAAATGCAAAGCCTGTTCATGATGGGTACTGCCCCAGCTGCCAGATGCCTTTCTCTTTGCTACTGGTCCAGACACCTCGATGGCACGTTGCTGAATGTTTGGATACTCCAGGATCCACTGAAAAAGGTATGAATAGAGTAAGAAAAAAGCCTTCAGAAAACAGTTAAAGGATTCTCACATAATTTTTCTGTAAACGTTGGTTTGCATATTTAGTTCAAAATCTGAGGTGGTAGTTGGTACGATTTTTAGAATTTTATTACTGGTCATTTAGAAATATTATTTTTGTATGAGACTTTTGGTTCTTTGTGAAGAACATGGAAATCTGACATGAAAATCTCGTATCAGAATCTGATCTCAGAACTTTATAGAGTAGTGGTAAAGATTAATGGTTGTTTATCAAGCTCCAGTGTTAGTAGTTTATTGAAGAAATTGAAGGTGCATATTTACCATTTTAAAATAATGGAACCTGTTTGAATTACTAAGTCAGTGTCAGTAAAAAAGACCTCCTTCAGTTAAGAGGCTGCTACTTTTGATGTGGAATTTCTTTCTCCATAGGTATAAATTTTATTATCCTGTATTATCCCCCTGTGTCATTTTTCCAGTTGCCTGTGGACAGTTGGAAGCTGAAATCTGTTATCCTAACTTACTTGAAATTTTAGGCCCTGATCCAGTATGCCTCAGAAGTTTTGTACAGAATTATACATGAACATTGCTATGTCATCAGGCAACACAGTTTTCTTTACAAGAGGAATAAAGCTGACTTGGAATTCCAATTGCTGGTTTCATATGGAGAAATATCACGTCTGAACAGATCTGGGTATCCAACTTATGCTCTTAATACACCTCATAACTTTTGAAAAACAGAAAGCATACAGTCAGGAAACTTGAGAAAAGGCAGTTTTAGGTAACACAGTCACTTTCCTTTATATATCTTTGTAACTTTCACTGAAGTTTCTTCTTTAGAAAAATGAAACATGAGTCCTTTAATACTGATTTTGGCAGTGGTTTTAACTTGAGGCAGATGTGTTAACCCCTCATTTGCATCTCTTACTCCCATAATTAAAAGATGAAAAATCCTTCTGATTGATTTAGGCATTCATCTTAAAGTCCTCAAAAGTTAGCCAAAAAAGACTTGGGGAACAGCCACATATTTTTTGCTGGCATCTCAATCCTGAATATTTTTTAACATAAATAAATACATGACTGGGTTTTTGTTTTGTTTTGTTTTAATTTACTGAGTAACCCAGCAGACAATCTGAGTGGAGTTTCAGGTTGATTCAGAACCAAGATTTGGTTTATTTTGAAACATGTTTATTGGTCTTTTCTGGTGCTACTGCTCTGAGCTCAGTGCTTGCATGTGAGACAGTTCAAAACTAGAAACCATATGATTACATCAGCACATCACTGGAACAGAGTTAAGTTCTCTTGTTGTTAGAGGGCTGTATTAATTCAGGCTTAGTGCTGTATTAGCAGCAGCTGTTTGGTTTTGGGTTGGGAGTGTTCTCATTTCTAGCCAGCTCAGGGCAGGAGGTCTTGGTGGCTTGGAAATTACTTTTTACTTGTGCCTTCTGTCCTCCAATAGTTGCATTTATCAGAAAAAGCTGTTAAAATGTGTGTCACATGTGATTTTTATTTTAATAATTATGCCAACTATATTTGCAAAGGTATTAACATTACTTCTCTGTTTAACTCTTTTCACAGAGTGTCCTGACGGTTTATTGTGCACTTCCACCATTCCATCCCACTACAAGCGTTACAGCCATTTTCTACTTGCAGCAAGCAGAGCAGGAGATTATCTTGTAAACTCAGCAAACACTTTGGAGGAGAAGGTGACATGTTCTACTGCAGCAAAGCCCAGCTGTTCCCCAAGTCATGTAGAGGAAACATCACAGAATGAGAAACCACCTAATAATGTACAAAGTGTCCGGAATGACGACTGTACATTGGTGGTGCGGAGTTCACCGCAAATTAAGTCTCCAAATATTATCAGTGAAAGTACTTCCTCTTTTGCAGATGTTCACAAGCCTCAACAGACATTTCAGCTTACAAAGACCACGGATAATAGTTGTAAATTTGAATTTTATGACTTTGCATCCTCTCAAGGAAGTGGAACAGGAGAAGATCTGTGTAGTCAGAAAGATACAAATCAGCCACGTCTACTGCAATCAAAAGCAGACTTCAGTGACTGTGAAATTTCTTACTCTCCGCTGAGCACTTTTGAGGAAACTGATGAGGAAAATGAGGAAGAGGAAAGGAAAGGAAAAATATCACAAAATAAACCACTCAAGGTCTGGAACCTTGAAGTTGAAGAATCTAATCCTGTGGTGTTTAAAACATTTGATGGACTTCTCTTACAGCAGAAGCCTCAGTGTGAGCCTACCAAAATGGGAAAATTCATAATTAAAAAAAACCACAGTGAGGAAGTGAACACATTGAACCATCTAGATCATAGTGTAAAAACTGTTTCTCAGAGTCACATGAATAGCAAGTTCTGTAATTCAACATGTGTAGATAATCAGCATCTGCAAGAGGTGCTGGCCAGTGGATCCTCATTTCCTTTTAATTGTGAGGAGGTTGAACAGCCAGAATTTATTTCCTCTGCTGCTAAAGCAGGTGACACAGAGTCAGAAGACACTGGTGCTTGTGCTTTGGATTCTGCATACATGAGTTTTACTGAGACATCATCGCTGCTAGTCAGAGAAGATGCTAGGTCTCTTCTGACACAGAAAAGTAGTTTTTTGCAGGACCCAAGTACCATTTTAAATAATGCAGATAAAATGACTGCCAATGCAATTGAAAAAACGGCTTGCCAGGAGAGTTTGCAAGCAGTAGTGGAGAAAGAAGGAAATCTTAATGCAGCTGCTGTGTGCTTTCCCAGCCCCATCTCTAAAACAGTACCATCTCTTTCTTTAGCAAGTATGAATGCCAAATCCAGTTCTGCCAAAGAACTCAAACAAATGGACATTGGTGTTTTCTTTGGGTTAAAACCCAAAGTAAAAGAGGAAAGCAAAGGAGAGATGTGTTTGAGTGAGGGAAAGCAGATACCAAGTTCAGTAACTCCCAATGGAAAGAAGCCCAGACAGCAAAAAAGGAAAGCTGAAGGGTCTGTGGAAGATGTAGAAGAGGTTGCAGAAAGTTCAAGTACAAATGGAGCCTTTGCAGATGTAAGTTCTGGTGGCCAACAAAGGTGGAGAAAAAAATATAAAGAATTACCTACTACAGGTGAAGGAACAAGGAAAAAACACTGCCCTTTCTACAAGAAAATACCAGGTGAGAGGTAGCTGTTGCTTTTTGTAGAGGTTAACTGATTTTGGCTTGAGTGGCGTATTTTTTTTTTTCTTAATTTTAAGCTTCAGTATTCTTCACTTTTCATAACCATTTAGACTGTAGCTCATAGTGAATTTTCTTTCCTCCCTCTAAACTGATAAAATCTTGTGTAGCTACAGATCTCCAAAAGAAGGTGATTGCAGAACTAGAGTCAGCAACAGCTGAAAATAGTGAAATAGTTATCTCAGGAAAATTACTTAAAGGACTGACTTCTGAATGGTTTTCACAGGGCAGAAAACATGAGCAGTATTGAAAGATGGATCTACGTTCTTAAATGTTTTTTTATTATATCCTTTGTTAATATTCACTCTTAATTGGTGAATTTAATCTTTCACACTGCTCCAGTTGTGCCTGAAGATAGGGCTGTCAATAGCAATTATTTCCTTACACGAAGTTAAAAGAATTTTTAATTTTGCATTTGAAGTTCAGTTGTATTAGAAAAACGATTTACTACAGCTGTAAAAACAAAGAAATGAAAACCAGAGGAGTTCAGTTAAGGAAACAGACAAGAATTTCTCAGAATCTCCTCAAGCAATTGCATAAATTACAGGATGATGGATCAGTGGCTTTAAAAGCTTCAGATCCTCACAGTTCTGTTTACCACTAAAGGACTGTCTTGGTCTTAGACAGATATTTGAGGAAGCCAAACAGAAGTATATTAGTGATCCTAAGTGCCAATCTGCTGCTTGAAGACTGACCTGTAAGTCTCTGTGGGACTACACCACTATCATGGGTTCCATGGGCTTAGAGAATTTTCCATATATAATAAATTTGAAGAGCAGACTCCTGTGCCCACAGAGCAATTTTAAAGTTGCTTCGTTATTATCCATATTATCTTTGTTCTGAATTTTGTTGCTACATTTGAAACATATTTGACTGTCTCGCTGCTGATACTTATTTATCCCCATGGCCTAGTATAGTTCAGCCTCTCAAAGTTTTGAGTCTGTTTTCTCTCAAACACTTGGGGATTTTTTGGTTTGTGATTTTTAATTATCAGACTGCTGTGGGGTTTTTTTGGAATTACAAATATTTGAAGTTCTAGCCTCAGGTAAGTAGAACTATTTCTAGTTCTCCTGGAAGATCTGGGAAATATGTGTAGCATAAAAAAAAACCATTTGAGTGCCACCAGATGAATTAGTTCTATGCATTATTTGGTGGTTTTAAGAAAATATAACCCAATGTGAAAGGACCATTTGTAAGTATGTTTGCATTTAAAAAAGATTACATTTGCAGAGAAAAGGGCAACCTTCTGTACAGCTCTCTTTATGCAATATCTTTACACAAACAGCACCTCACTGAAAGCAGACAATGGCAAATCAGACACGTTTCATCTCAGCAGATATATTTGAAGACCCCAGAATACTTCCTTAATAATTATATGGTAGCATGTTTTAACATTAAATGCAGAAAAATTGAAAAATTGCAGTTTAATCGCAAAATGCATTTTGTTAAGCTGAGGTTACATGTTTTATTTTGTGTTAAGACATTGGTATTAGATTTTAATCTGTGTGAACTTTTAAAAATATCAGCTGAATGCAGATAAATGTGTTTTATTTGCTTAACCAGTTGCTGTCTGTGTAGGATGGCAGCTGAACAACAGATAATTTGGGAGGCCTGTGAAAGTATTTGTGTGTGGACACTTGGTTAAATCTTTATTTTAATATGTGAAAATCTTTTTTATTACTGTTGACTCATATACAATCCATGCTCATCTTTAAATGGCCCCTTCAAGTGTATGCAGTGCAGCTGTATTATTACCTTTTAGTTTGGAAGAAAGAAAAAAGAAGAAAAGGAACATCTAATCAGAAACTAGTTCTGAACTATGCATGTTTACTGACTGGCTTCTCTACCCTTTTTGCTGTAGGAACTGGTTTTACAGTTGATGCCTTCCAGTATGGAGAAATTGAAGGCTGCACAGCTTATTTCCTTACTCATTTTCACTCTGATCACTATTGTGGACTAACAAAAAACTTCATGTTTCCAATCTACTGTAATAAGGTAAGGTTTTCCAAGATTGGTAGGTATTATCAAGTCCATATGCAACTATAATCACTTTTATACTGATTAAAGTAAGTAGAAGATCAGAGGTTCCCCTTGTTGGGTCAGTTAGGCACAGTGGATATATATAGGAGATATATATATGTATATATATATATAGGGGAATCTGGTTTTTCCTCATAGGAAATTCCTACCCTGATTTAACTGATGAAGATGATTAGTGAAATGTCCCTGTTTGAATACCATGAGAAAATTCAAGTTTCAGAGGATCTCTAGAGGTCATATAGTCTGATCTCCTGCACGATGCAGGTGTAACTTGAGAGTTAGATTAAATTTTGGAAATAAGACAGATTCCACTACATCTTCTCACAACCTGTTGCAGTGAATGATAATTGAAATGTCCGGTTTTACAACTGGAGGCTTTAGCTTGTTCTTTTTGTGTGCATCATGGAGAAGAATCTGGCTCCATCTTGTCTATAACTCTATTCAAGTGATGAAAGTCTGAAACCAGATTCCACTTAAGCCATCTCTTCTTCCCATTCAGTAAATGGAGTTGTTCTAGGCTGGTCCTGTGTGTTCTGTGTTTCAGGCTGCTGAATGGCCAGGACTGCCATTGGCTATCATATGTCCAACCAACTCGTTACTCATAGCATGGTAGGACAGCTTGCCTAATCAACCTATCCAGAACCTGCATCAAAAATCTATTTCTGATTTACCCTGGAAGTCTCCCAGAATGCTTGTGTCCCGTGTTGCCCTCCCAGTAGGTGTTGGGGTGACTGGAGATTTCTTCAGTTGTTTAAAGAAGGTTTCCCCACCTCTTCTTCTTGACTTGGCAGTCGGTAACAGACGTTATTCCCCCTGTTTGCCTGCTCTCTGATTCCAGTCCATAACCTGATGACAGGATTTTAAAAGTTTGCTTTTTTAAGACAGCTTTTTTTTCAGTTTTCTTTTTGGGAAACGAAATGGTACTGAAAGGCTTGATTATATGCAGGATCTCATAGTTTCTCTGTAAACCAGACAGTCTGGCTTGGAGAGCCTTTGTTTCTAAAATAAACAAAGCCTTTTTTTAGATGTTGTTTCTATTCCATATTAAATCCTTTCCCTGTTACAGATAACTGGCAACCTGGTGAAGAGCAAACTTCGAGTCAGGGAGCAGTACATCCACGTGCTGCCAATGGACACAGAATGCATCGTGAATGGGATCAAAGTCTTGTTGCTCGATGCCAATCAGTAGGTATCATTGCATTTCTTCTGGAAGATTTGTATGTGTAGAATATTAAATATAAATAGTTGTGCAGATACAGTTCATGTTTTCATTATTTTTATATAATAATTCACATTTCTGAGTTGGCTTAGTAACATGCATTTTCACTTCAGAAGTGAATTAGGCATGTAGGAGCCTACATTTCTTTGAAGTAGGTAGCTTTTGAAATAGGTTAATTATTTTTGAAAGTGAAACTTAGGCTTGTGATAATTTTAGCTTAACTTTATTTTTTTGTTGTTGTAATGGGTCCCTAATGTTAACTGCACAGAGCTCTATAATTTTTAAGCTTGTTGAGAGGTTGAATGACTTTTCTAGTAGTCTGGACACTTTAGTGTTTGGTGTCTAGTTGGGAACATCCCAGATTTGATTATCAGATATGTTAGGTTTCTGTAGCTTCAACTCAAGATAGTGAAATCTTCAGCTAAAGAAAAATGTGGTCCTTTGGATCCCAGGAGAGACAAAGCCTAGCCAACATTTTGAAAACTGAACTTTAAAGAAAAGCATGTTGAAAAGTGCAACAAGACTTCTATTGGATTTGGTGATAAAGGGTGAGGTTTTTGTCCAACATAGCACTGGCACTGTGTGGTAATGCTGCATCTGAAGTTCAGTAGCACCTGATTTCTAGCCCTGTGCTCTTGCCATTCTGCCTCTTGGTACCTTATTTGGCTATGGGCTAGAGGAAAAGTCCTTTCTTTCCCTGAAGTGTATATTGAAATGCAACACTGTGTCACAGCTGGTTTGAATATTACTTATCTTAGGATTTGTTTATAGTTGGAGAGATAAGATTCCATGAAGTCCTTTGAGAACCCTTTCTGGGAATGAAAGAAGACTTGTTGCTTATGTAATTTGGACACGTCTCGTTTTTCCTGTTTGTCTCTGATCCTCTGCTTCAATTTAAAAGGCATATAAACCTTAGGTAGAAAGTTCAACTTTCTGGAGAGTTCACCAATCCTGTCATTTTAGCTCTGATTCATGCCAGTTTTTCCTTTTTTGAGATTTCATTTACCCTTTACAGATGATTCATGTCCGAAATAGTCCCACTCTGGTTTTCCAGTCTGAGCACTTGCCCTTCAGACAGCTCTGTCGAGAAACTGCAGAAGGTGCAATGGATTTGCTGTGCCAAATAAAGAGAATTGTATTTATAACCAGGGAATTCTGGATGGAGAATAGTGTTTAAAATCTGCAAATAGAACTTAAAAGGAAAGGCTTCAGTAAGTTGTGTAGGAATTAAGATGGATTTGCAATAATACAATTCTGTTTCTCCCGAGTAAGAATGCTGCTTCTCTTGGGTGAGCTGTTTTTCCTTTAAATCAAGTAATAGAACCTCAGAGATTGCAACTGAGGCAGCATCTTTGTCATACCTAGAATACAAAGCATCTCAAAAAGGCAGTTAATGCTTGATTGCTTTGCTGTTGGTGTGGGTTTTTTCCTCCCTACGTCTCAACTGAGAACTCGGGTCTAGATTGGCTATGGCCATAAGCTTAGCTTTAGAATTCCTTTAGAAATTGGGACTTTCTAGCTAAATTATGCTGCATACTAGCTGTGATTTAAAAAGCTGTTCTGCACACCTTCCTGCTGCTGAAGGGTGGTTTATATTGTGAGGCAGTTTATCAGTGTAGAGAACTCACTCAATTTGTATGGATTTTTTGTTTGTTTCAGTTGTCCAGGTGCAACAATGATCCTTTTCTGTCTACCGAGTGGAACTGTGATTCTGCACACGGGAGATTTCAGAGCAGATCCTTCTATGGAGCGCTACCCTGCTCTGTCTGGCCGACAAGTCCACACCCTTTACCTTGATACCACGTATGTTGTGTTTAATTTTTTTTTAAATATAACCCTCTTTTCAGTTTAGTAAGACTTTATATGAACAAATAAATGTAAGTGTAAATGATATTGCTGTTTTAACACTTGTTAGCTCTATTTAGTGTTAGATAAAATCAGGTATTTCTTGAATGTCTATGTATGTGTAACTTGTTCATCTGTTATGCTGTTACATGAGAGAGAGTGAAAGTGGGTGGTGGAGAAGATGCTGAAGTATTTGCTGAGATGGCCTTGTTATTTATAAGTGGCATTAAATTCCGGGTGTCAAAATCCATATATTGTGTTCAGCTCTAAAACAAGAGGTTCATTGGTCTTAGATGTATTCAGCTCTGTTCTGAAAAGGGATGTGGGGGAATTTGGAGTGGAAGAATGCCAAATGATTAAGTCAGTTGTCCAGGTTTTCATTAGACCTTTCTCTGACTCATGTCTATAAAATTGTTTTTCTATGTACGATGACTAATGCCCAGCTGCAGGCTTTTATTTCTGTTCCATATGTTTCTGTGAATGAATAATGCCTCATGTTATGGTTTGCATGCATGACAAAAAATAGACATGAGGATGTAATTAGTACGTGATACAAATATCTCGCTGGAAAGAGCACTTGGTATTTATAGAGAAAAAACCTGCAGAATGGAGCGTCGGTGTCAGGCAAGTGAAGTTGTAGAGAAAAGACTGATCTATTCAATGTAAATTTTATTGGAACAATTTCATCTGGGCACCTCGGTGGTTTCTAATAAATAAATTTCAAGTAGACTGAAATTATATAGAAGGATAGCTTCTTTTTCATTACTTTGTTATTTTATGCACGCAGTTTCGAGGGCCTTCTTGGGAAATTCAGGTGTCTTCTATTTTGCGTAACAAAGTGTTGTATCTTGTTTCCATGTCCCAGGTACTGTAGTCCTGAATACACTTTTCCTTCTCAACAAGAGGTTATCCAGTTTGCTGTCAATACTGCCTTTGAGACAGTGACTTTAAACCCACGTACTCTAGTTGTCTGCGGCACCTACTCCATTGGAAAAGAAAAGGTTTTTTTAGGTACGTAAAAGAAGCATACTGGATCAAATAACACTGGCTTAGATAATTAGTTAGTTAAAAGATAATTAATTCTTTTCTTGAAGATGTAAAGGGTCAGTTAATCTTGATGGTCAGATATTGTGTAAAGAAATTAAATATATTTAATAACCTACTGCTAGCTTCTTAGTTTTCTGATCAATAAATTTTAACTTTCTAAATGAAATATTTTTCTGACATGTTTACAAACCCCCCGAATATACAGAAGACCAATTTGGATACTAAATTAATGTACCTGTTTGTTTAGTTGTGGTGAGCAAATTGCTAATGACAATTAAAAAAACCCATAAATTAAGTCTTTACAACATTTTTAGTGTTAATAGTCTCATGTTGTCAAGAAACAGTAGAGGGATATAATAATCCTTAAACTTTTCTTTTGCTAACAGTTTTTCCTTCCATGTTTATATTATGTATTTCCTAAGTTTTTATAGTAATCTGTTTTAATGAAATCAATTTTAACAAAGCATTTCCCAAACTGAAACACATCTTTTCTGACTTAAGGAAAATTTTGTGTGCTGTGCTTCACTTGGTTACAGCATTGGGAACCAAGGTGGTTGCTCAAATGTATACCCTAGAGCAGGCAGCTGTGTGCTGTTTGTGCTTTTGAGTATATTTAAGGTCATCAATACAAGATTTACTTCCACTGAAAATTAGTCTGTCTTTAACTTGGGCTGTTTGTTGCATATTCCAAAAACTACATGTTTCTGGCTTTTTTGAAATATATACCAGCTCACCTTGGTAAGTTTCTGCCAAAGAAATATGACTTAGAACTTATTAATGAACTTCTATTCTCCTTATCTTTCCAATTGTCATACATAATTCTGGTGCTAAAACGTAGGAACTAGAGTTTTTTAACAGCCATTATAGGTTTCTCTTCTTAATTTTAGAACATGAACCACTGTATCCTGTTGAATATAGATTTTTTTCAATAGTAAAAATGATCCAGTGCAATAATTAGGAATATCTCCAAAACAAGCAGAAAATGAACTCTGACTCTATCTGAATTCTTCCCAATTAATCCTAAAGCAATTGCTGAAGTTCTGGGCTCAAAAGCAAGTATGTCCTGTGATAAGTACAAAACACTGCAGTGCTTGGAGTCAGCAGCTGTTAATTCCCTCATCAGTGCGGACTGGGATGGTACTTTGCTTCACGTTCTTCCCATGATGCAAATTAATTTTAAGGTAAGTTCAGAAAACATGCTGTGTTGATTAACCTGCTGGCTAATATTACTGTTGGCTCCTCCCAACCAGTGTTGTGTCTGGTGCTTTTTAACCTCTTGTCACATCATATTTACTTAGTAAAGTTTTGACATGTAGCAATACCTTGAAAATGAAATGTAATTAAACATTAATATCTGTCTCCAAACGTGAGGCACAGAAAGTGCAATTTCACTTCAGTGTGGTGCTTGTACAAGATAAGATGAGGTGTGTTCAAAGCCTTGCTCTTCGTGGGCCTTTTTGAAGTGGGTTTATGTAATGACTGCAGGATCTGTCCTGTTAGCAGTTAATATATTGTGACATGGAGTCCCTACTTTCAGGCTTTTACCTGGTCTGAGGTAGGAAAAGAAAGGATTTTTATGCCCATGAGTCTCTTTTTTTTGAGGCAGCCTGTGAACATGGCCAACTTCCAGTCTGGTGGTTGATAAAAAGGCAGTAGGGTTCTCCATGTTCCTCTCAGCTCCATTTCCATGTGTTTATAGGCATATTTTCATCTTTTGAAAGGATATTTTCTCTCCTTTGGTGCTGAAGATTGACACAGAGATAAGGATACTTGAAAATAAATGAAAACTCCCACATAAACAAATGCACACGCTGAATGAAGGACACCTCATATATACACAGCCTTTAGTTTTTCTACCCAGTCTTCTCTAATATCTATAGCAAAAGCAGGTAAAACAGTTTATTTTAAGACATCATTTCATTTAAGTTGACTTCACATGCACATTTCAGTCCAGATTTGAGACATTAGGTTTTTGTTGTTGAGAGTTTTTGTGGGAATTTCTTAGTTAGGAAAGGAGACCAATTCCTTGGGGGGAAAGAAAGTTTTTCTGAATAGACTCCAAAACGCAGAGTGGCGTTAAGGGAAGGCAGCAGGCTCTGGAGTGAAGGTAACCTGGAATGAAACCAGTGGTCGCTTACGCCGTACGATCCTGGATTGATTTTCCTGCTTTGCTGCAGGCCTGCTGTGCCATCTCAAGCAAATCCTTCAGAGCAAGATGGTATTTAGCTGCAGGACCAGTCAAGGTCAGAGTTGACCTAAAAAGGAGAAAAAGAGGTTATACAATTTGGATGGGAGCTGCAGGAGAAAGAACTTAATATCTTAATGTTTTAATATTGTTCTATAACATTTTCCACTGTGGGGCAGAAGATGAGTAATGGAAATCTGTATGGATTTATTTTTAATGCATTGTGTTGTCTTAAGCAGTAATGTATTTGGGTTTCTTCTGCAGATTTTTGGGTTGTTATGTGATTCTGCTGTCACGTGTCCCAGCGTGTATGGCATACTCACATAGCTGGACTTTCAGGGGGAGGGTGTGATTGTACCACAAGGATGTCTAGACAGCCTTACTTCTCAGAGAGAAGCAGTTGTATCATGTGCAGGGTCTCATCTCTGGGAACAGGAGTTTGTAGACAAATGTACAGTGTGGCAGGACCCTGGAAAGGGCCAGGAAAGATTAAAGGCACAGTGATCTAGTGGGCAAGAGTCCTGGTGTAACAGCCATGGCCTGTTCTGGGGTTTGCCTTCATGCGTGAGGTTGTTGGAAGGTGGTCTCATGCTTGTTTTGTGTCCATGTCAGTTAGGCATGCCAGGTGGACTTCCAGAGTGCTCAACATCTGATGAGGCCAGTAGCTAGATGAATGCCTAGGTGGAATGTAGCATCAGTGAAATGTGGAGAATGTTAAATGCTTAAAGATTAGTTCATATGTTATTTCTCCTCCAGCAGAATCAGTAAACATGATCTCAGAAAAGACAATATTTTTAAGAATAAATCATCTGATCACTTATAATCTTGTTCTAGTTAAAGAATGATGAATGATATCATCCTGTTTTTACAGACCATGTAAATGTTGATGTCATCATCTCCAGTTGTATGTTTTTGTCTTCTACTGGATTATACAGATTTTGTCCTGAATTACTGGCTCATTACTGGGAAAGCTAGAATTTTTTAGTGATCCTCGTCAGTAAATGCCAATGTCTTTGTTATCTGCTGGGTCTCTCCTACTTCTTCTGTTTTATTTGATCCCTAGCCCTTCTCAAAAACACTATCCTACTTCTTAATTTGGGCTATTTTCCTGGTCATGTAGTTCTAGCTGCAAACCTACAAGTCCATGGAATCCTTATGGGAGTATTGTCAGTCAAAAGCTCAGGTTCAGTCCTTATTAAGTAAATTGAGCACATCTGTGATCTTGTCTATCAGTTGCCTTTTTAGTAGAATGCAAATAGCCAAACCCTGATGGTATATTATAGTATCTCTTAGAAGCCCCAGTTTTATACCCTTTTTTTTTTTCCCCCTGTTATGTTCTTTACTAATAGGAAGAAAACAAACCTGTCTGTGCTCCAAGCTTGATAGTTTTAAGAACTGTAGCCTGATTCTTCTGCCTTTCATTATTGAAAAACTTCTCTGGTCTGTTTCTAGATAAAGAACAAAAAAAAGCTGCATAAGCCATGTGTGCTTAGAACAACTGAAGCCTGGTTTGCAGTAACTGTTGATAAAACTGTACTTGCCCAAAGAAAACTTTCTTGTTTCCATAGGTGACTGCTCCCAAGACTAAAATCTGGATGCCCACAGCCTTCCTTTTTACCCTGAGTAGAGAGGAAATGAGTTCATCGTTTTGAGATGCTCCTGCATATGCTTCTCTGTTCACAGGCTTTCTGCTGTGATCAGGGGCTTTGTTTTTGTTTTTCCCCTGATCATTGAGTCTCCAGATTGCTAGAAAATGTTACAGTTTTAAAAATAATTTTGGGGTTTTTTTTCATGCATATTCAGGAATTTTAGAAGTATTTTTGCAGTCCCTGTGTTGTGAGTATTTTTCACCTTTTGGTGGCATTGTCCAGCTGTTTAATTCCAGTTTTGGAGCTATCTGAAATCTGGTTTTCTCCATGTTGATTTTCAGGAGTAATATCAAGCATGGTTTTTTTTCATTTTGGAGTCAGCTGTTTTATTATTTGTGAACAACTAGCTTAGCTGTTCAGGTATGATTTATAAACACTGTATTGATTCAGCAGAGAGAGTCATTCACCTAAAAGCCACAGGCGCTTAGAAAAGTACAGAAACCTCTCTCTGTCTTGCCCCCAGTTACCAGAGTTTAAAGACTGGTGTTGGTACCTTCTGCCTAGCACTGAAGCAAACCAATATGAATAGTGACCATAATTGTGTTAAATCCACCATGAAAAACAGGTGGGATGGTGAATGGTTTTCTGACAGGTTGAAAGATGATTTTTGTAAACCCACAGCATCCTCAGAAGATGGGCTGCACCGAGATTTTCACTTGGCCAAAGACTTGGTGGCAGTGACAGATGGTGCCTTTCCCTTTTCTGCTTGAACTCTGCGTCAAGATGTGCACATTTCTATACAGATGCAGCCATAGTGAAGGAAACCCTGCTACCTGGCTTGAATGTTTCCACCCCTTTTTATCTTCAAATATATATTGTATATTGAATTCTGGGGGATTTTCTGTTGCCACATTAGGAGTTGTATCACTATCCCCAAAAATCTATTGAAGAAACAAGTTCAAATGTGAGAAGAAAGCATCTTTTCTGCTTTACAAATTCCTGTGGATAGTCTTGATCTGTAGTTAGGATGAAGGCAGTGCCATGCATAATATCGAACACCTGCCCAGGTGTCACCAGAGTTGATGTATTTTATCCAGGCATTAATGACTGCTCCCTTGAAAAGAACCAGGACTTGAAATGAGTGTTTGGCTAGGATGTGTAAAAAGTGAAACTAGAAAAAACAAGGCATAGGGGGTCAGAGGCAGCAAAAATACAGTGGCAGAGGAGTAAGGTTTTTGTGGTGGTGTGTTACTGTTGGATTGGGTGGGGCTCTTTTTGTTCATTTGTTCTTTTTTTTTTTTTTCTATGTATAGCTCTGTCTTTCTTGAGGAGTTTATTTATTAGGAGTTGATATCAAACTCTCTTCAGGTGTTGCCTGGGTCAAAAGTGAGATGACAAGTTCTAGATTAATGTTCTGGATATTTTTAATGGATAACATCTACATAAATTAAAAAGATTTTTTTAATATGTGATTTTGAATTAAATATTTATAAACATAAAACATGAATTGTTGCAGTATTGCAAGTGTACTTGATACAGATGTGGTACTTCACTGCAGTACTTGGGTTTACTCAGTACAATACAGGGATTGCTGCGTGTACTGATTAATAGCTGTCTGTGAATAAGCCATTTGAGTTCCAGTGCTGTTAGGGGTGACTGTAAATTAACTATTTAATCATGTTTGAGTCTTCTCATAACTTATTGAATCCGTTTGGTGTACTGCTGACTTCAGCAACACCGTAGATAACAGGCTGTCATGGTGATTGAAGGAGGTTGATTTAGCAATGAAATGTATTTTCCTTTTTAAAAGGATGAAGGTTTAGAACAGTGTTGGCTAAAGCAATAAAAGAAGAAACTGGAATGTGTATTTAAAGTGGACTTGTTAGAAATAAACACTGTAGTAATTTGTTTTGTGGAAAGAGGCTGTCTTTTCTAAAATGCATGCATGGTTCTTTTGCAACAAACAAATTTTTTGTAACAGTCAAAAATTGAGACTTCTGCCACTTGAATATGCAGTGGGAGATTTCCAGAGAACTGGGATCTTCAGGTCTGTGCACCTGATAGCTAAGCTATCTTGCTTAGCTCAGTAATGTCTTGTACTAGCACTGAGGTAAGATTTTGAAAAGTACCTGTGGTTAAAATGTAAAAATAATTTATCAGAATTTAAAAGCAGGTTAGCATTGGTTAATACAATAATCATTGTATTTGAAGTACTGTATTTAGATTTTGTTAGAGCAAGGGGAGCAAATACATGAATTACTACCTTAAGCAATGTTAATCTTCCTAAAATGAAGTGTGAAGGAGAATTAGACTGCTACAGTTCTATCTTTAATCTAGTGAAGATGGAACATTTGTGGTGTATGAACAGTCCTGGCAGCTAGCCATAGTTCCTGTTGCTGAATGAAACACGTGCTGTGGTAGGGCAGTTTTGTTATTCCTCCATGTGCCCAGTTTGATGGATTTGGCATGTTGCTACTGGATATTGCACTGAAGGTGCTGTTCAGTGTGGCAGTGTTGCAGGCAGCTTGCAGCTTCTCTGCTTAATAGTTTTCAAGTATCTGACAGGTTAGTCAGTGTTCTCTCCCAGCCTGGCTAGCCCCTTCTCCCCACCTTTTTTTAATCAGCCTTTATATCAGCAGCAGGAAATGTAAAATAAAGTTGATCATTTTGAGTCCTATAATCTTGTAGGGCTTTTAAGTGGAGAATGTGCCTTTAAGATTTTATACAGGACACATGAAATTGATTTTCTATTTTTGGTTTGAAATAATACTGACTCACTTTATCCAGGAATAGACTTGTACATTCCTTACACTTCCCTCTCATCCTTTTCCTGATCCTAGCTTAAATCACGTGGAAGGCGAACTCAGCCAGCTTAGAAACTTTTTCACAGAGTCACAGAATGTTAGGGTTGGAAGGAACCTCTGAAGATCATCTAGTCCAACCCCCCTGCTAGAGCAGGATCACCTAGAGTAGATCACACAGGAACATGTCCAGGTGTGTTTTGAATGTCTCCAGAGAAGGAGACTACACAGCCTCTCAGGCAGCCTGTTCCAGTGCTCTGGCACCCTCACAGTAAACAAGTATTTCCTTGCGTCTAGGTTGAACCTCCTGTTTTCTAGTATGTGACCATTGCCCCTTGTCCTGTCACTGGACACCACTGGGAAGTTAATTTCCTTTTTAGAGTGAAGAGATGAGAGGTGGTTTCCTTCTAATCATGGATGGAGATGTGGTAAAGCATGGTTTAGTGCTCAGAGCAATACTCAACTCATGCACTGGCTTGCTGCATGGGTAGCTCACTTAATCTCTGAGCACTTCTGGGCATGAGGATGTCAGTGGCACTTATTAACTGGATGATTTTGCACTGAAGCAGGCTTTTGCCATCTTTTGTCACCATTCAGCTGCAAGAGTGCTGAGAGGAGGAAATGAATGACTTGGGGGGCAAGATCTGTAAGAAGATGTGATCATGCCTTATGTGTTCTGATCTGTAATGCGTAGCTGTTCATATGTGTTTATTCAGATGAAGCCATAGAGATCCTCATGTACAAGGTGCTCTGCAAATCTAAATATTTATCATTAATAATTTCAAGAAAGTATTTAAAATAAAAAAGTTCTTATTAAAACATGAAAATAAAAATTATTCTGAAGTTTCACCATCATTAAATCCCCAACCTTTAGGCTAATGAGCTCTTTAATAGGATTCAGTATGTGCTATATTCTTTTCACAGTGCTTGCAAGATCACTTGAATAAGTTTTCTGAGAATTTTGATCAAGTTCTGGCTTTCAAACCTACTGGGTGGACCTACTCTGATTCATGCCTTTCTCTGGTGGATGTGAAGCCTCAGACAAGAGGAAAGATCACCATATATGGTATGAGAGTGGTAGTGATTCAGTGCATTTAGTTTTGTGTGGATGGTTTTCGTGTTTTTATTCAGGGAGGTCCTACTGTTCATTTTAATCAATGCTTTTCCTGCTAGCTCGTTGAGAAACTGAACAGATGGATCTCTCCAGGAGAGATCTGTGAATGAGTAATAGAGAACACTGTAAATACAGATTTTTACCTACATTTTGCTCCTTTCCTCCTCTTGCAAATGAAGACTTCCATCTGATATATCTGAAGACTTTAGGGGTGAAATCTTGGCCCGACTGATGCTGGTGGCAGTGTGGTTCTGGAGCCAAGATTTCATTCCATACCTCACTCATTTGAGAGACTCTGGGTTGTCTTCTCAGTTCTTATCAGTGGGTGGAGTTGAATCCTCTTGAAGTTGTAATATTCATTTAACCAAATGCTTGATGTTGCTCAGTTTACACTGGTGAATGATTTAGTAACTTAATGCAAAGTAATTTTTCCAGAAGGAGTATCTGGGTTTTCATTTTACCTTAGCTATAAACATTCAATCTCCAGTATGAATTTTAAAAATTATATTTTTTAAAGTATTTTTTTTTAGCTGGAAAGCTTGAAAAAGTATTTTGGCAAGAAGCTAAGCAGACTGACAGATCACTGTGATTTGTTTCATTTCAGGGATTCCTTACAGTGAACACAGCAGTTACCTGGAAATTAAGCGTTTTGTGCAATGGTTGAAGCCACAGAAAATCATCCCCACTGTAAATGTTGGTGACTGGAGAGCCAGAAGCTTGATGGAGAAGCATTTTAGAGACTGGATGATTGAGGGCAGTAGGCATAAATAAATATAAGGAAGAATGTATATTTCAAAGGAGGTAGGCTGCAGTGGGAATTGGGAGTTGCTGTGAGTTTTATTTAACTCCTTTTTCCACGGAGCTTTCTTTAGGAAGGACTAAGCTGCCATTCTCCTGAGACAGCTGAATTTTGGAGGGAAAAAAAAAAAAAAAAAGCACCTTGCTTTCTCATGTACCTACTACTTATTTTTTCCATAACTAAGTAACTTTTTTGCAAATGCATATTTCAGGTTATTTTTATCATACTTCTTTTTCCCCTTCTTAATTTTCTTCACATTATGGACATGCCCAGATATATAATGCTGGGGGAGAAACTGCCTCCAGGTTAATCATTTCTGAAAAGAAGTTTTTGTAATAAGTGAGATGATGTTAAGCTTATGACACGTGCTGTCGATTCAGGCTTCAGAGAAGCTCATTTCATGAGGCAGAACTGGCTATTGCAATTTACATCTTATAAACAAAATTTGCCTTGTGAGAGAGGATTGGCTTGGGCTCTCACAGCATAGGTACTTTGGAAAATAATTTTTATAAAAGACATTGCTACCTACATTCTGCTCAAGTTACTCTGATTTTTAAAGTATTTTTTTAAAATAAAGAACCTACATGAAGCCTGTGTGTTCTTTCTGAGCAAAATGCATTTACTTTCAGTACCATAGCTGCTAATCTGAGAAACCTGTACCTAATATCTTTGATGAATGTTCTCTGTGTGTTGCTTGTGTAAGGTTGCTCTTGCATCCTGGTAGTGCAAAGTCACAGCACAGAAGTGGTTCCTCTCCCTATGGTCTTCTACAGTGCAGTGGGCTTTGCAGGGTTGTATATACAGGTTTGTTACTTGTGTTTTGCAAAAGCAAGAAAGGCAAATATTAGTACTGGCAGCAGAAAGGTAAGTTTCATTGTGCATTTTTTCCCCTGAATCCTACCAGATTATCAGTGCTGCTTTTTCTATATCTGCTTGGTATTTATGATACCAAAGTATGTGGTTGCATGCAGGTACACTAGTGTAATTATAAACACTAAAATAAAAAACATTCCACATTTCTAGGACTTAAAAAGTTAAATCATGCATAAAGAATCACCCCCTAAGCTTCCAGAATAGCCTATCTGAAAACTTAAATGCCATTTTTTGTCAGGAAAATGTTTCTTTAACCATCACTGTAAGTAGAAACTGATCCTTGTCTTTGAGCGACAAGCTCTGTAATGTGAGGTCACTTTGTTTTGTTTCTGTCTTCTGAGAGAAATAACTGTGTTAAACTCTGATGGAAAAAAGTTCTTGCACTAATTCACAGTTCTTTCACTGAAATATGGCATTGGTTTTGTTTTACATAATGCATCATGATAGCTCTGCTTATCCCAAGAACTGCTAATTGTCTTGGGTTGGCATGCTCACTCCTAAGATTCCTCTCCTTTTTGGAGCAGGTGTGTGAAAAAGTATCTTTTACAGCCCTTGGAAATACTGAACCTGAGTTAATGTCTTGTACAAGTCAGAGCAAATGGGAGGATTCTGTTTGGCAGGCAGATGCTTCTACAGTTGAATCGTTAAGGACTTATACATGGGGATTTTGCCCTTCCAAGTCTTTTTCCTGACTAATTTTGCACCAAGTATGATGCAAGAGGGGCTGGAGTAAGCACCCCAGAGTCAAAAATCTTGATCACATTTCTGACACCCTCTTGCTTCCGTAGTTGGATTTTCAAGAATGAGTATTCCTGCTGATAAGGGATAGGTGTGGGCTCTCAGCGTGCCGATGCTGTTATGCTGCAGCTGGTTGGTGTGAGACACCTCTCGTCTCTGTGGCTCTTCCTGGTGTCAGTTTCTACCCAGTTCCCCAGGGTAAAGGGTTGGGGTTATTTTTTTTGTTTTAAAAGCAAACTTATTTCTGAAACTAACCACAAGAATGATATTTCTTGGAAGACACTGGCAGTGGCATCTGCTGGACTGACCCGTTAACGCTGTCCTGATTTGGAAGAGGTGCTGGGAGGCTCATGTCTGTCAGCAAAGCAGAATGGCCTTGTGCTGGGTTCCTTTTTTGTCTCCTTGTGCCGGGGTCTGTTTCCAGTTGCCTGCTCTGCGGTAGGTACTCCTGCATCAGCCTGCTGCTTGCTTTCATTCCTCCCTCTTTCTGGTCTCTATTTGCACTTCTACCAGCTGTTTTTTGTGGGTAGACTCTAATTCAGTGGCATTTCATCCACCTTCATGTTAGGAGATCTCCATGTTACCCATGGAGTTACTCGGCCTCCTTCATAGGGAAAAAAGTCTTTTCAGAATCCAAACTTGGGAAGAAATTATTTTTGTTCTCATTATTGTAACAGGAGAGAATTAATAACAGGATTAGATTTCTTAGTTTGCCAAGAAGGACATATAAGCAGATGTGGAAAACCATTTAATTAAACAAGGATTTTGTGGGAAGAATGACAGCAGGATGTCTTTTCTTCCCTTGTCTAGGTTGCCCCAAGGGATGTCTCTCTAATCACAGCAAGTGAAGTCCTTTGGGGAGCACAGACCTGTGATAAAGTGGGTTTCAGCATTATTGTGCAGGTGTAATTAATTAGAGAGTGTCTCTGCTTTTCGTAATGAAGGAGTGACTGTGTTTGAGTCTCTTGGCAGCGTTGGCACTGTGGATGCCTGAGTGAAAGCACTGATCAGTTTAGTTTAGGGTGCTGTCTCTTAACTACAGTGAATCTACTGCTTTTTCAGAGTCCATAGATGGGGATTTTTGGTCTCTGTGCTTAAGAAAGACTAGAGCAGAGTCCTTGGGACAGTGGGGTGGATGAGTCAGTCTGTGCCCTTACCCTCACATCACACGAGTGTCACGTGCTGACATAAATAATATCAGATTTTACTGAAGCAGGATGGGCCTGTGAGCATCCCAGAGGCTCTTCCCGTGTGTCTCGTGCTGCCAGAGCCAGGGCAGAAGGTGAAGCAAACGAAAGGGGCAGCTGTGCCACTCGCTTGATCAGCGCCCAGAATGGTTTTCAAAGCCAAGCACTCCAAAGAATCACTTTGTATTTCCCATCGGGACTCCTGCTCCGATTACATATCGCCCCAATAGGCAGATAAATGAGCTAAAAGCAACAGTGTTTGAAAAGGGTGGAGGGGGGGAAAGCAGCTGGCTGTGCTGGCTCAGGCGGTGGGTTTCAGGCTGGCTCTGAGAGATGGAAGCAGCTGCCTGCACCCATGGCCCACGGTCACCACTGAGGAGGCTTCTGGGATGGCAAGTCCAAAGACACTGCAAAATAAAAGCATACTGACAACTGAAGGGAGCTTTGAGATGGTGGGAATCTTTTCAAACCTTGATGTGAAACACCCATTGATAGTAAGAGAAAGGCACTGAGATGTCATTGGGATGGTTAAAGCATTTCTCTTATGTGATCAAACCTGCCTATTCATATGTGCTTAGTAAAGGCTGTTAAGATAAATTGCCTTTTAAGCTTGTTTGGTTTTTAAGATAGCAGTGACTCCAGATACATCCTCAAGCAATTTGAGATTGATTTTTACTGAGACAGTGTTTTGAGTTTGAAGACTACTTTGGGGAATTACGCAGGAGACTTGTTACCTTATCAGACTAAAGATGCAGTTATTGCCTGATGCGTGTTCTGTGTCTAGTGACTATTTTGTGGTGAGTTTTCTTTGGTCAGGGATAAAAAGCAGGTGAGTTTTGAGAACGAGAGAATGCAGCTCAAACTCCCCCATCCTCCCTTAGCTACAGAAAACCAGCTGCTTCTCATTTCAGAAGCAAAACATAAGAGCATCTTTTGAGGGTGTGGCACAGGCTGCTTTATGTCTTTAGGATCTGCCATTCCAACTCAACTGTGTTTGCAAAACACTGCGTGTTAGTATTTGCAAAACACTGGGCATTAGTATCTAGGGGGAAATAGGGCAGGGATGGATGAAATTCACAGGAATCCTTGAAAAATTGTCAATACAAATATTGGAAATTGGAGCTCTTGTACTTGAGTTTCAGGTGTTGGTTGAGTGAGTGCTGAATTTAACGCTCTCCCCAGAAGTGCACTGAAAAGCTGGAAGGATCTTCCAGCTCTCTAACAGCAAGGAAGGGACAAGACAGGCTGTCTGAGTTTGTGGGTGAGGAAACAGGACAGAAGAGCTGGCTGCCTTCCCACGGAATCTAACCCAGCTCTGCGGGCAGGAGTTTCAGCGGGGGAGCTGTATCCTGCAGAGGCAGAGCCCTGCACAGCCTGGGTGCCTCCTGGTTCCCCTTCCCACTCTGAACCTTTACCCGCTGTTGTACAGTGGCACCTTGTTATCACATCTCCAGCAAATACTTTGGCAGGAAAGAGGCTTTTCCACTCTGTCACATCTGCTCTGGTATCATGGAGCAGATAGGGACTTGTTTGTGCAGGCTTCCAATAAGTACTTACATAAAACAAACAGTTTTAAAAATCTCTAAGCTTTGCCATTTGGCATTGGAAATTAACTTTATTCACCTTTACTTGTGTATGTTGTTTTGGTTGTTAAGAATGGAAGAAGAAAATGAAAAATCACCGTCTCAGGGGGGATAAAGATACCAGCAGTGCACCCGAGGAGAGGAAAAGGTGACACGAGGACACAAGTGCCAATAGGGTGACTTTGGAGCTGAGTTCAGCAAGAGCAGGGCTGGCCATGAGGTTCTGCATGTGCTGACTCCCATGGCCTCCCACCCCTCCCAGCTGCCCACCACCATCCTCCATGCAGGGAGACAGTGATTTCTGGGAACTTTGCTGTAGAAGCAACATTTCTTTTTTCTGATGACTCCAGTCGTTTGTCAGCTCCTGGCAGAGACCTGCCCAAAGGCAGCATTGCCAGCAGCAGCATCTAACCCACTTTTCAGCTCCTGTTTTAGAGAAGAGATGGATAGGGGCATTTATCCCAGTGGGGCTTCCTCAGGCAGAGACAGACAGGTTGGATTTCACGTTGCTGAAGCTGTGTCATGTGCTTGGCTCTCTGCCCTGCTCTTGGTCGCATCTATTGCCTGAACAAGGGAGGTAAAGCTGAAATTCAGTTCTGTGTCCTGTGACCCAGTGATTGTCTGAGGAACTGAGCTCTGCAGCACAGCAGGAGCCTGGTTTCTCTCTAACACCTTCATGGTCACCCACAGCACAGCTCATTCCTCCCAGCTCTTCTGCAAGTAGGGGAGAGCAGCGTCCCATGGCATCGCTGGGGCAGGGACCGACAGTGCTGGGGGGCACAGGACAGAAATGGGGTCCTGGGCCATGGGGGACACTTTGGAGGTGGCTGGACAGGGCTGTTATGGACTATTGGTGCCCTCAGGGCCCTGACAAACATTTCCAGCAGTGTGTGAAGGTTCCTGGTTTTATGCCATACAAAAACATAGCATTTTGATTTTGACAAAGAAGTAGCAGTGACAAAGGGAGGGGGACAAGCGTGGTGGGACAGTGGTACACTCAGTGACAGCTTGTTGGGTAAGGACTAACTACCAAAATGCCCTGACAGATTAATGGGTTGGAGGAGCAGGGATGCTGTCCCCTGTGCTCATTTGGCAAGGGATGACTTATAATGCTGGAAAAACTCAGGGAGGCAAGCAGAGCATGGTTCCTTGGAGCTGCTGTCAGCAGAAGCTGGGGGTCTGATGCCCCCCTGTAGTGGCATCCACACCAGCACCACCTGCAGAGCCCCCTGGCCACTTCAGCTGTTGTTGATTAGAGGATGTTTGTCCTCCCTCACTTTCCCTGATGGCATTTCTAAACCTACTTGCCAAGCATCATGTACTGATGGTGTCCTGGCTATGTTCTACCTGGAGGACCAGGTCAGGAACCTGCTGTGAGCTTCCCCTGCTCCGGAGAGGCTGGCAGTTGGAGATCTTGCAGCTCTGTCTCAGGTCCATGAGCTCTGGAAGGGCCCTGGATGGGGCAGCGCAGGAAATCCAATGGCCCACATTAACCTGGTTTCCACACCAAACACAACCCAGGGGACAGCTGCCATCCACTCAACAGTTTTCCCTGCCTGATTCATGCCACTTTGGTCAAATACAACCTGCGAGGAGCTGCCAGTGATCCACTCTCATCTGTGAATGAAACCAAAAGCTCTGAGGAAGGTCAGGGGGATGCCATCAGGCTCACAAAACACCTCGTCCACCAAGCGATCCAAATCAGGTCCTTTCCTTCTCTCCATAACTCACTTTCTTCCTTTTTTCTCTCTCCTTGCTAATCCTTTGAGGAGGACTAATTTCAGCTGGAGATGCTCAAGTGCACATCAGAGTCCTCCAAGCCAAAGGCAGGCAGAAAAGGCAGTGAAGGACTCCACGTGCATCTGTAACAAATAAGGTAGTGGCAAAGCGTGCTGGAGCAGATGAAGATTTGAGAGGGTCGTATGCTGCACCAGCCATGAAATCAATCAATTAATCAATTAGGGAATTACACAGTGACAGGGGTGACTGACCAGTGGCTGCTGTCCAGCCCAGCAGGTGTTTGGGTTCCCATGTCCCACTTTGGTGCCTTCCAGTTTGCTCCTGAGATGTTCATTCGAACAAGCAGCCTGATTCCTATGCCTGTGGTGGACAGCAAACATCTTACCTTTGTCTGCTACATATCTGGCTCAGCCCTGGGCTGTTCATCAGGAAGCACTGGGAGCAAACACAATGGGACAAAGGTGAACAGGAGTCTATCAGCCAGGATGCTGAGATGCTCAGATCATGGCTTAGATCATGCCTCCAGGTACACCTTGAAGTTTCTCTTCTCTTCTCTTCTCTTCTCTTCTCTTCTCTTCTCTTCTCTTCTCTTCTCTTCTCTTCTCTTCTCTTCTCTTCTCTTCTCTTCTCTTCTCTTCTCTTCTCTTCTCTTCTCCTCTCCTCTCCTCTCCTCTCCTCTCCTCTCCTCTCCTCTCCTCTCCTCTCCTCTCCTCTCCTCTCCTCTCCTCTCCTCTCCTCTCCCTTTACCCTTCTTCGCCTTTACAACACAGTGCCACAGCACCTGAGGACACAGCAGCATGTGGGTCCCGTGGGGAGAAGAGCGGTGACCATGACCTCCCGCAGGCACAGTGGTCCTCCTGTCTCCTTACACTGCAGTGACAAAACACCCTGCACTATTCCCAGCCTTGAGATCATCAGCATCAGCAGCAAGTGCCATTTCCAGGACTCCAACAAGACAAATACAAATGGATGGGAACTCCTGGGTGCCAGGAACATGGAGCGGTGGATGTTTCATTCATGATGCCAGGGAGACCGGACACATATTGCTCTGAGTTATTTCAGTGTGTTAGCTGACCTTGAAGAGCAGCTACTCCTGCCACTTGTCTGATGATAGGAAACAACCTCAAGCTGATTTTAGGTTTTTTTTTTTAAATCACCAAGTATAACAAAAATGTATTTCCAGCACAGAGCTCCAGTTTTACTGTCTTTGACTTGATTTTTTTCCTACCCCTTCTTGCTGTTCATAGTTACTCCCCATGAATCAGTTTTCCTTCCTCTCTGTTCTCCTCCTCAGCTGCCTTTCCACTACTGGGGATTTCTTAGAAATTACGTTACGCTGTCAGAATTCACCTTTATTCTCAGAACCAGGAGCACAAGGACATTGGCTTGGAAACAAAATGACAACTGTGAAAAATGACATGGGCATTGGACGTGGAATAAAATAGAAGAGGGGCAAATCAGAGGGCCAGAATTCCTGAGGGAGCATTTAATTAGTTCAGTGGCATTTAGCACATAAATGAGGTTATTTTGGCACAATGTGTCCTGGTGGGGAATATGCAACTGATTAGTACAGGCTGGGGAGGAGCAGGTTCTTGAAAACATGAGCTCCTCCTGGGTGAAAATATTGGCTGGTGGTAATATCCTTCCAACAGTCCTTGGAAGGGTGTAAATTGTGCTTTTAAGCTGTGTTTTCTAGGCACAAACAGAAACAGATTTCATGGGGAAACTCACAGAGACACTAAAAATGGCTGTAGGTCTCTTGAAGGGCTTGGCAATGGCCGCTGTGGCTGCTGGGTTTCGGGTGCTCTGCAGCTGTTTGGTACCCGTTCTGCTCTGCAAACCCCACAGCTCCACTCTCCTGTCCTGCAGCACCAGTGTGAGCAGGGCAGCACCGGGCATTCGCCCTCAGCCCGCCTGGCTGCGTGTCATCTGCTCTCCTCTCCACCCCTGCCATGCTCCTCCTGCATCGCTGCTGCCGAGATGCCCCTGCCTGGGCTGGGCTGTCAAAGGATCGCCTCACCAAACTTACTGCTCGTGTCAGTAACTCAGGAGCTGGGAGTTTTGGGTGGGGGTTCACCAGGCAGGACCATTTGCATGGGAACTGGTTAGTGGAGGTGCCCCTGTGCTCACGCCCCGTGGCTGCTGTGCTTGCTGGTGTTCACGTCTCTGCACAGACCCTCTCTGCAGCACGGGCACGCCAGGACTGATGCTTCCTAGAACACTGGAGCTGGTCAGTGCACAGGTTTGGGATGTTCAAGTGCTCAGAAATCCTGGGGAAATGCACAAGATCCTTTTGGTGTGCCCAAAAAACATTTCCAGGTGGGAAAGGACATGTCTGAGAAATGCAAACATGCTGGGGGCCTTTCCAAAGGGGTTTCAAATCATACAACTCATAATTCAGCACTTTTCACAGCAAAGTACAACAGACAAGGCACATAGAATCACAGAATCATTTAGGTTGGAAAGGACCTTTAAGATCATCAAGTCTAACCATTAACCTAACAATGCCAAGTCCACCTCCATGTCCCTAAGTGCCACATCTTTTATTTAAATCCCTCTAGGGATGGTAACTCCACCACTTCCCTGAGCAGCCTGTTCCAATGCTTGACAATGCTTTTGGTGAAGAAATTTTTTCTAATATTCCATCTAAACATTCCCTGGAGCAACATGAGGCATTTCCTCTTGTCCTATTGCTTGTTACTTGGGAGAAGAGACCAACCCTCACCTCGCTGCAACTTTCTTTCAGGCAGTTGCAGAGAGCAATTAGGTCTCCTCTCAGCCTCCTTTCCTCCAGACTAAACAACCCCTGTTCTCTCAGCTGTTCCTCATCAGTCTTGTTCTCCAGCCCCTTCCCCAGCTCTGTTCCCCTTTTCTGGACACGCTCCAGCCTCTCAATGTCCTTCTTGTAGTGAGGGGCCCAAAACTGGACACAGTATTCAAGGTGCAGCCTCACCAGAGCTGAGTACAAGGGCACAATCACTTCCCTGCTCCTGCTGGCCACACTATTTCTGATACAGACCAGGATGCCATTGGCCTTCTTGGCCACCTGGACACACTGCTGGCTCATGCTCAGCTGCTGTCAACCAACACCCCAGGTCCTTTTCTGCCAGGCAGCTTTCCAGCCACTCCTCCCCAAGCCTGTAGTGTTGCATGGGGTTGTTATAACCCAAGTGCGGGACCCAGCACTGAGCCTCGTTGAACCTCATACAAGTGGCCTTGGCCCATCAACCCAGCCTGTCCAGATCACTCTTCAGAGCCTTCCTACCCTCAAGCAGATCAACACTCCTGCCCAGCTTGGTGTCATCTGCAACTTACTGAGGGTGCACTCGATCCCCTCATCCAGATCATTGATAAAGATGTTAAACAGGACTGGCCCCAACACTGAGCCCTGGGGAACACCACTTGTGACTGGCCTCCAACTGGACTTAGCTCCCTTCACCACCACTCTTTGGGCCTGGCCATCCAGCCAGTTTCCAGTTTTCCACCCAGCAAAGAGCATCCAAGCCATGAGCATCCAGTTTCCGCAGGAGAATGCTGTGGGGAACAGTGTCAAAGGCTTTACTCAAGTCCAGGCAGACAATAGCCACAACTTTTCCCTCATCCACTAAGTGGGTCACCTTGTCATAGAAGGAGATCAGGTTAGTCAGGCAGGACTTGCCTTTCATAAACCCATGCTGACTGAGCTTGATTGTCTGGTTGTCCTGCACATGCCATGTGATAGCACTCAAGATGATCTGCTCCATAACCTTCCCTGGCACCAAGGTCAGACTGAAAGGCCTGTAGTTCTCTGGATCCTCCTTCCAGCCATCACATTTCTAGCCTCTGGTCCACTGGGACCTCCCCAGTCAGCCAGGACTCCTGATAGGTGATGGAAAAGGGTTTGGTGAGCACCTCTGCCAGCTCCCTCAGTACCCTTGGGTGGACCCCATCTGGCCCCATAGACTTGTGTGTGTCTAAGTGGTGGAGCAGGTCACTAACCATTTCCCCTTGGATTATGGGGGCTTCGTTCTGCTCGCTGTCCCTGTCTTCTGGCTCAGGGGGCTGGGTACTTGGAGAACAACTATTAAAGACTGAGGCAAAGGTGGCACTAAGTACCCCAGCTTTTTTCTCATCCTTTGTCACTATGCTTTGCCCTGCATCCAATAAATATGCTTGAACTTTTCCAAGCTTTTTCCCCCTTGTCTCATTTTTCTCCCAGTATTACAAGAGATGGAGGTTTTTGAGTTGTTTTTCTCTTCTGGAGCAAGGACTTGGGGATTTCACTTTTACAAGGAACTTCTGCCATGTGAAGAAAGGTCAGTATCCCTTTTGCTTTGTTGGTTTTTTGGTGTGTGTCTTGTTTTTCCAGTTCCCAGGGTCATTGGAGACAGGCCTGCACAACACTGTGGTGGTTCCAGATAGATGGTGGCTAAAGTAAAGCTACAACAGAAGTGAGCTCCTGGGAAAGACGTTCTCCATCTCCAGCTACTTGGCCAGTCCATACTCACAGTAACACTGCTGAAAGAGGCAGCAGCATCCCCAGCTATTGTGGCAGCAGCTGTTCCAGATTTTCAGCTAGGCTTGATTACAAACTGTGTAATTATTCTACAGCACTGCCCAGGATTATTTATGCTTAAAGCGGCGTTATGCAGCAGCAGTTTGTCTGGCACTGTCAGCACTCATGGCCTCTGTCACTAGAAGTGTCAGGGCCAAAGGTGGAGCAGACATGTGGTGGCTCATCTGCTGTCTGGCCACTTGGAAGCCACTTGCTGGACTTTACTCTTGGCTCTTATCTCCTTTAATTAGCCTTGTCAACCCTGTTTCCTCACCAGGATGGAAGAACTGAACCAAACTGGGAAGGGGAGTCTAAGAAGACCCCGCAGACTGAAGTTCTGGTCCCATGCAGAGGGTTTGCTGGCTTTGGTGGAAGAGGTGTTGAGTTCTTCAGAGACCCCTGGACCAGCAGCCTGTGACTAGAGCTCTGGAGCAACTCTTGAACGATTATAATAGCAAACATTCAGCATTTTAAAACACAAGATTAGCACCACTGATTGACAGCCATGTCTTAATGTCCCCATCAACTGCTGAACTTCATCACCCTCCAGTGCTGGGTTACAAAAGAAACCAGTTCTCAGGCACAGATTGACCCAGGCACACCAGGATGGAAATTCAGCACAGCCAGGCACTTGCTGCTGCAAGTCCAGTCCTGTGGCCACCATTGTGGCTTGGTACCTCCTGAAGAGCTGGTCCTGCTGTAAGATGGAAGTGGGGTGGCTGAGTTGCTGAGGAGCTGGTAGCAGCAAGCAAAGGGCTCCTGGCTGCTGAGTATCCTCACTGCTGCAGTGCAGAGACACGGATTCTCATAAGGTGTTTTTGCTGAAAGGAAGATCTGTATCAACCTTGGCTGCCCTCTCCTTCTCTTTAAATGATGCAATAAATTAGAAAGTGGTAAGGGGCCAAAGGGACCATTTTAAATTCCAGTGGCATTTCTAGGAACTACCCAGCACGCTCCAAGTTCCTCGCAGCGACCTGCTGGCTGGTCTGCAGGAGGGAAGCGGCTGGCTGTGGCGAGGCACATACATGGGATGGCTGTTCATCCCTGGGAAACAAACCAGAAAAGCCCTCAGAGCCTCTCAGATTACACTCAGCTCCCAAACCTGAAGGTAGACAGTCCTGTGGTTAAGGCTTTCTGCTGAGGGTTCAGCACACTCTCTTTCCGGCCCCTGCACTGACAAAGGGAGCACCAGCAAGGAAGCGCCCTTGTAAATAGAATTATGTCCCCTAATGGGGCCTGAAGCACTGGCTGGATCCTAATCTCAGTTAAATACTGAGAAGATTTCTGTAGATTCTGCTCTGCAGCTCTCTGTAAGTAGCACACAGACAGGGAGAGTCCATTCCCTGCAGGAAAGCGGGAGCATCACTTAATGTTCACTCATGACAATGCTGTCTGAAGGATGGCTGAGGGTAAACCATGTTTCTGGAGGACATCCCTTAGCATTGAGTGGGCACATCAGCATCTCCCCACAGCATGGAGCACTGATGAAGCAGCTCCCATGTCTGTAGTGTACAGATGTGATGGAGGTGTTTTCATCAGACCTTCTGGGAGGGAAAGCAATTCATAGAATGGAATGTGATGCTGGAGATCATGTTCGTTGCAGGAGACAGCATGATGGAAATGTGTCTGAAATCACCTCTTTAATTTTGCAGAGTGTACAAGGAAAAGGCTCTCCTGAGGTCACCAGAAAATCTGGGGCAAAACATGGATTAAGCACCTGGTGTCCCCAGCTCAGCCCTGATCCGCTCTCTCCCCAGTGTGCAAGGTGACATCGCTCTCCTTTATTGCAGCCGCTCCTCTGTTGGCTCCATGTGCTGAAAGCCCAGCCCCACTGAAGCATGTCTGGTTGGGTACCCCAGGTTGGAGGGACTCTACATAACACACTGCAGCTTGTCTCTGGCTGGGTGCAGGATGGACACAGACAGCACAAATACCCTTTCCTGGCTGGGCTCGCTCTGCAGGACTTGAGCTCTCTCAGATCAGTACATGACTCCAATCCCAGTTCTTGGTAGTGTTGCCCTTGAGAGGACGTGTGGGGGCTGTGTGGTCTGGTTTGTGCTTGCTGTACAATGGGCTTTTTATTTTTCTTAACTTCAATGACCTCACACCAATTTAGAGACTTCTCTTCCCATCACTTTCTCTCTATTCTGGAACTTGCTTTTCTCCTGGCCAATTGCCATTTTCCTGCTGGAGAAGGGTACTAGAGAGGTAGAAAGAGCATGATTCATGTTTGGGAATTCAGGGGGGAAAATTAGCAGCCACTAATGAGTGATTGCAGTGTGGGAATGTGCCATGAATTAGCAGCCAGGGAAACAACCTAAAGGCACTGGCTGTATTCAGTGACAGGAAATAAAACAGTTAGTGAGGAGCATGTTAATCATTAGCTAATCACGTAATCTGTGTTGCAGGCGGTGGGGTTTTGTCTCTCTTCTACACCCAGTTTGCAGATGCTCAGCGATTCAAAGTGGCTGTGTTGCAGCTGCCAATGGCCTCTGCTTCCATGCAGGTTGCTTCAAAGGGTCAGTACTGCAAGGTTTCAGGATCTGCAGCCTTCTTCCAGCTCTGTTTTACACAGATTCACTAGTCTGTGGAGTCACATACACACAGAATGGTGGGGGTTGGAAGGGACCTCAGGAGATCATCTAGTCCAACCCCTCTGCCAAAGCAGGTTCCCTACACCAGGTTGCACAGGAAAGTGTCCAGGTCACTGAATTTCAGCTCATGTCAATTTAAACATCTGTGTCAGGAACCCTCCATAACCCAAAACTTACCTCCAGCTAAGGAAGATTTTGAGGCCAGAGAGCATGCTGCAACAAGAACCTACAATGTCACCTATTTCTTTAAGAGTGTGTGCTTACACAGTACATTAAAATGCCTACAGGTGATCTAAAAAATTACCATTACCACAGAATCACAGAATCACAGAATCACAGAATGTTAGGGATTGGAAGGGACCTCAAAAGATCATCTAGTCCAATCCCCCAGACATTGACTACCCCTCAGACAGCAGGGGTTTAAAGACATTCCCTTCAGGTCTGCCAGGACTAAAAGTGCACACTGGGTAACACCACATGTGTAGGCATTTCCCTTTGCTGTTGCTTCTAGAGATGTAGCAGAATTTGCTTATTTGAAGAAAGGTAAAATTTTCACATTGTGAAAAATGTTACAGAATGAGGTTGATCTTATTTTTTAAGGGTAGCTTTTTTTAAAAGGGCTGTTTGGTGACTCAGCTGCAGGTTATAGGGAAGTTACAGGTAGACTTTGGAGGATGAGGAGGGGCTGTACCAGAAGAAAGTGAGGTATTTGCAGAATACAATGTGTTGTAAAGTGTTAACACATTTATTTACTGTATGTGGGAAGACAACTTCACATACCCTACCAGAATTTACTGTACTGACAGAATTTCCATATTGTGTCTGTGTAAGTGTTATGAATCAGCCCATATGTGACATTAAGTACCTGCATTTATCATTGTGCAAACTGACATTATGATCAATTATGGGGTAACACATCAGGAACTGTGTATAGAGGTAATCCCCCAGTTTTCTGAAATATTCTGGAGTTGTCCTGTGCGTGCTCTATCTACCCAAATCCTATTTTTATCCAAAAGTAACATTCTTCCATGGCCAAGAGGTGCAGCATGCATTGCTCAACATCTGCCTGAGCAGCAATGCCACGTGCAGGTTCCACGGCGTGGCTCTCCTCCCACCACCACACAGCTCCACAGCTTCTTTGTTAGTTCACCTCTTTTTGGAAACGTTTCTCTGTGAAGTTCCAGGAAACTACTTCATGGCTGCCTCACCTCCTTTGTTCACCCATAACTGGAAACACAAGGTATTTGCCTCGTGGTTCAGTGACACATGACCACTTTCAGGAAATGTTTGAAAAAATGTTGAAAGAATGCAGGATGTTTGGTCTAAAAAAAGAGAAGGGAGAACAGGCAGAAAACACACCTTCCAGAATGAAGGTTTCTCTGGAAGCAGAGGAAAACAAGCATTCCTGATGCCCACTTAAAACAGGGCAAGAAAAAAAAAATCACATTCATTTTCTAGAAAGACCATCTAGGATGAATATTAGAAAAAAACCTTCCTATTTATACAGAGAGATGAATCTTGGAACAACACAGGAAGGTTTGGACTTTCCTTTTCTAAAGTTCAGAAGAAGAGCTCAGGCAAACCTTGGGCAGGAAAGGTCTGAGGGTGACATCCTCAGTGGATGCTCTTGAACTAGATGATCTGTGATTCTAGGATTCAGGCCCAGAGGACTGTCCTAGCAGACTGACACTGTTACAGAGCTGGAAGAAGCCCTGTGTGGTGATGGCCAGACATCCCATCCTTCAGAGACTCCTGAGGCAGAAAAGGATTTGTTGTGCTCAAAGAGGCAGCAAAGAACAAAGGAGTCTCACAGCAGCTTTGGAGAAGAGCTCCCAAGGAATGTCTTTTCTTCCATTTTCAGCCTCTGTAGTTCCAGAACTGGGGTTTCCCTCTGTCTTTCTGCAGAATTCAGCACAAATAGGCCTTTGAACACCACTGAAACAGAAATATTGAAAAGTGATCCTTTGCCACCTTGAGAAATAAGCATGTCCCAAACACTCTTATCTCAAAAGCAGAAGAGACAGGCTGTGGAAACATTCAGTCTGGAAATTAATCTTTTGAATAGAAGCCGAGTCTGAATAGATTCTATAAATATTTGTGTGTGTTTGTTTTGAGTTACTGATGCTGTTTTCATCTTTGGCTAAATAAAATTTTATAATGATTTTTTTAAAAGTCCAGACGGGATTTTAAAGGAAGTATACAAAGCACATCTGTCAAATTTACTACTGGAGTAAGTGGCACTAACGCTGATTTTAGTGAGTGTAGTTTCTTACTGTAGTAACTGACTTGGCCTAATTCAATTGGAAGCTGGACAAATACCTGCTTTGGGCCAAATCCACCTTAATCAGAGCTTAAATAAATCTCTTAATATCAATAATCCTATGTCTGCTAAACCTAGTTGTTATTTTGGTTGTATCTGGCAAGATAAAATTAAAAATAAATTGAAAACCCCAGTGATTTGGTGTGATGCCACATCATTGTATATTAATACAATCTATCTTCCAGCAATACATATGTATGCAAATACATCCACACACAAACACGTACATACAGGTGTGTACATATCCCTAGGGAGAACAGGTATGTGTTCTGCACACCTGCCACATCACACCATGTCTGTGAGCAACAGAGGTCACTGTAGTACAGGACATAGCTCCCTTCTGGCATCCACTCAAGGCACCCCTGCAGGCAGTTCCATATCAAGCACCAACACCTTTTGGTGTGATATTCGCTGAAAATCAGTCATGTTTCTGTGCTAGCAATGGAAGCAAGACATATTCACATATAAATATTTACAGGAAATGTCCTTGTTTGGGAGAAAAACGAGCACTTGCTCTGGAAATGCTGTGGTACCAGTGACACGCCTATGATAGTACCTGGCAGCATCAAATCTCTTCCAGTGCCTTCTGTTTGCATTGGGCAGAGTGCACACGCCACTGTGTACATCATTTCTCTCTCTGGTTTTCCCAGCTGTCTTTACCAGTAACACTTCCACAGAGCAGTCCTTTGCTCTCACAAATCCATTCACTCATTCTTCACTTAGGGCTTATTTAAGCTGCCACTGAACCCAAAGGTGCTCCAGACACATTCCTTTTCTCTAACCAGCTCTTTTTCCTGTCATCCCTTGAATGCATTTTTGTGGCTGTAACATAAGAAGTGCATAACACAAAAGGAGGCCCCACAGAATCACTACACAACATTTTATTTACCAGCCTTCCTTCCAGCATTACATCTCTCAGCTTGCTCTTGCCTTTCTGTAGCTAAGGGGAATCAAGGGAAAACACGCCTGTGTTCCAAGTGTAGGTTGTTTCCACACCTCTAACTGATTAGGAGTTGAGTATAAATCAATGTAACTCAGTGTAAAGAGGCAAGCAGAGGTGTGAACCAGTACTTTCTGCTAAAGTACAAAGTATACGCAGTGTAAAGGTTTCCTAAATGGTTTGGCCCTCAGTTTTTTACATATAACTGAAGTACATGCCAACATGAAATACAAGCCAAACACATGCCATTCACGTCAACAAAACAAGTTATTAGGACATTAAAGGAAAATGAAATCCACATTCTCTGTTCTTTGTACTTCAGCAACAAAAGAGGTCTGGCAGTTCTAAAGGAGAAAGATTACCTCTATACAATATATATCACATTCTTCTCCCTAATCTTTCCCCCTGAACTTTGGTACTTACTTAATCATTGAGGTCTTTTTTTTTTCAGGAACACGAGCAGCCTTTAACATGGAAGATATGTGAGTGTGGAATCCTACATACTGTAAGCTTCACCTTAAAAAAAAAAGTGACATTTTTATAGCTTGTTATATCTGATCAACATTTGTGCTACTATCAGACTTGTATTTTAACTAGCTAAATAAAAATGCCCTATTAAAACAGATGAGTATTTTTTTCCTTGCTGAGACTGGCTTTCTTTTCTTTAGATGGCAACAGCACTTGATGATCTCAACTTTCTCAGCAAAATTCAAATATAAATGTGTTTAAGTATGGTCAGAGAACCTAGATACTGAAGTATGAGTCTGTCTGAAAGCAACATAGGTATCTACTCGTAGTAGATCACAGTGGTGTTAAGGCACCACTTAGAAATCTCCCACATTCTTCAAAAAAAGTGGTATGACACAAGGAGATGGGTAGTGCTTGATAACCAATAGCATGTAGGAGCCTAGGGCTCTGCCCTCAGTACCCAAAACCACTACAAGCAACTACACATCCACTGGAGACAACTGTTTATATCCCAAAGTTTGAAACTCACAGGCCTTAGTCAAAAAAATACCAAGTAACTCTAATTTACAGTTGCCCAGTAGTATCTCCTGGGGTTGCTCAGATGCTTTGAGACCAAGTTCTCAAACACAGCAGTGCTGACCTTGCATTCCTAAATAGCCCAGGACAAAGAGATGCTATATCAGAATGATGGTGAGGAGCTATTTGGTACCAAAGTTATTCAAGCCAAACTTAAAAGAGAGTAAGCTGGTTTGAATGAAGCCACCTGAAATGCAAAAAGCAACTTGCTTTCTCATTTGGCTTGACTCATTTAACTATCACCTTCAGGTTAGTCCAACTTACCTCCTTTCTTGTGGACCTGCTGATGAAGAAGTAAGCCTCCTCCACATCCTGGGGTTGCAGATCATTCACAGCCATGATATGGTCTCCGTGGTTAAAGAGACATCCCAGGCGGGAGGGACCAGCCCACTGCGAGACGCTAGGGTATTTGGAGGAGAGGCAAAAAGGAAACACACAGGGTATGCAGTTACTGTTCACAGAATAGCAATGGGTGAACAGGGTTGCATTTAGGGTACTGCCCTCTGGAAATAGCACAAAGCTTGAATGACTTTGCAAATTTTCGATCTGGTTCTAGCTGAAACCAAGCTGCTTCATCCCTCCCAATGGGACCTCCTAGAAGAGCACATGACACTGATACTGCAGCATGTTAACAAGTGAGACTGGTGCTAGCAAGGTCACCAGTGAAAGTTGGAGATTCCAGTCCAAAAGCAACAGGTCAGACTCCCTGTAGATGTTTTAGCTTGATGTTTGACTGAGGCTAGTTTCTGAGACTGATTTCTTAAGTCATCCCAAAAGAATGAAATGAGAACTTATGAAGTGCTTTATCTATGATACAACTGCAAGGATCAGAGATCCATTGCTGAACTGATGGGACCATTATGGAAATTCCAGTATCTCTGTCCTGCTGGCCTCTGATAGACTCTTCTTGATTAAAATCTCTTTAGGATTAGCTGACCTGACAGTCAGACATAGTGCTCTGTTCTCTTCCAGAACAAGCCCCAAATTCATTCAGCATGAATTTTCACTGAGAAAGCTCTGTAAATTTAGATGCAGATCCAATTACTGAGGTGGGGTCCCAATTTCAGCCCCTTTTGCAATGATATTTTTTCTTCTTGCTGACAGTGGCTGAAACAAAGTGACTTGCTGTGCACACAGTGCACTTGATTGGTGTGAATATGAGAGCAGCAGCAAAAAGCAGTCTCAGTGCTGTGTGGCAGTGAAAGATCAGCAGGAAGCACAGGAGTATGCATTGAGCATTTTTTATGCTCCATCCTCTTTATCCTAGTCATTGATACTGAAGGTCTAGGGAGACTACTAATTTCCAATAGGACTACTAAGAGGATGTATGTGCTCTAGCCCATAATACCTGCTTCTGGAAATCTCTGCCTAGCACTCTCCTAGCACTGAACTACTGCTGGGATTAATTTTGAGATAATTTTGTGCTCACATTCAACTCAAGTCAGCTTGAGACCCTGTTTACCCTATCCCAAGACACATCCCCTCACTATTATCTCTGAGACATGCCATCATTGTGGTGTACCAAATCACAAGTAAAACTGACTAGAAGCAATTAGGTGATTCACACCAACATTAGAAGAATGGCTTTTGGGGTGGGACTTCATTATTAATTATTACACAGTATGCTGAGGGATCCTGATTCTATATAGTCCTTTTCAACAGCAGTTGAAATAGAAACTCAAGTACAAGAAGAGTCAGAAAGAGAAGAAAGGAATCACTGAAGTACCAGCACACACTGACCCTGCCTTGTTCTGCACTGACAGAACTGCACATGGATGTGCATGACTGTCCACTTCTGTACCTCTGTTCATTCACATCTGACAGGCACCGTCACAAGACATCCAGAACTTACCATATTTGTCCTGCTGCTTCAGTAAGTTTTAGGTAACTGTTAATATCAGCCAGGGGGACGAAAATATCCAACTTCTGCAGTTGGGACTCATCTGTAACTTGACTGTGAGAGAAAACATCAAAGAATATAAAATCATACAATATCTCAAGTTGGAATGGATGCAAAAGGACCAATGAGTTCAACTCCTTGCTCCTTGCAGGACCACATAAAACTAAATCATATAACTAAGAGTGTTGTCCAGATGCTCCTTGAACTCTGGCAGGCTTGGCACGCTCTACCAGTACCTCAACTGAAACCCATGAAGACATCTGCTTTCTCTGCAACAAAAACGGAGAAGGCACTTACCTGAGCAGTATAGACAACTGAACCACCGAAAGTGGTAATGAATTTTGCCTTCTCTGGAGGGTTGGCTGCTGGCTGGTGCTGCTTTCTGGGAAGTTTAGGTCTCTGTTTGCTTCCAGGTCTTCTGGACATGCACTGTTGTCCCGGCGTTTGGGAGGAGATGGGAGTCCATCACTTCTGCACATGAGCTGGCAATTCTCATCCAGCAACCTACTGAAGAAGAATGGCAGATAAAAACCAAACTGGTTTGATCATTCCAGGCGCTCTTACTGTGTTTGAAGCTGGATCAAATAGCCATCAGTGAAGCAAGGAATAACAAGTTCTTGTAGAATATCCAGTGGACAAACTTGCAGCTATGTAAAATAAACAGTCTTTCTAAAAATGGACCATAAATCCCAAAATAAACCTTTTCAGTATTTAAAGATTATTTATTAAGCCTGAAAACATTCCAGCTAACAACATGCCTTGACAAAGAAACTGAGTACAGATTGTTGGCCTTGCCTGTACTGGCTTCTGCAGCAATGTAATGCTGTCCCCTGGGAGATACAAGAACTGAGATGTGCTTGAATGCATTTTAGGTTTATTTGATGAGCCTTATAATGCCTGCAGCCAACTCCCCTCCATGCCCCAAACAAGTCTGGCATTAGTAGCAAAAGCTGCTCTTAGTACATTTTAACTGAGACAGCATAGACTTGTAAGGTTTTTATAGTAATTCCCTCCAGGGGAATTACTTGAATAAATCTATTGGAATAAACTGGTTTGTGGGTCTGCATTTCCAATTGCCTCCCACTATGTGGCATAAAGCATGACTGTCTGTAGGTGGCAGGCCATAGCTAACAGCTAATGACCGCTCCTCTGGCTCAGGAGGTATGGTTTTACCGTGTAGGCACACTTCTCTTCAGCATTCTGTGCTATATTGTGGAGGTTGTAAAGTTTCCTTGTGGCACTACAGATGTGACACAAAGTTCAGGTCTGTCTTTGTGACATGCCAAACACTGTGCCTTCAAAGTACACAGCATCAGAGCCATTCTTTGGATGGGAAAATGGAAGGACGGAGATGGCCTACTCAGGACCACGTAACTTCTTACTGGAAAGGCTGGGAGCTGATGCCCATATCTACCTTTCTCTTTTAACCACTAGATAATGCTGCCTGCTTTGGAAAGTACCTGTCTGAAAAGTTGCTGGAGCTTGGCTGTGGTATCTGAGTAAAGTGATGGGCTGTTATGTCATGAAAACCTAGAAAAAATACCAGTTAACAAAAAGTGCTGCACCCTATAGTCAGAGCTTGTCTAAATGCATGAGTTTGCAATGTGAGTTTAAATTTCATGTTGATGAGTTTGAATTTCACTCTGATATTCCCAGGAGTTCTGAACTTTCCGAACTAAGACCAAAGAAGTACTCATTCAAACAAGATGCAGCTTCTAGCTATTGTGATGTAAATACCACAGATGACAGCTCTATCTGTACCACCATGTCACTTTCAATTTGCAAAACCTTAATGAAGTTGTTACTTACAGTGATTTCATTGACATATAAATGTTCTCCTTTACTGGGTTCTTCTGCACTGGCTTCTCTTCCACAGGGACATCAGTCCCAGCTGTAGGGTCAGGTTCTGATATTTCAGCAGTGCACTGTTGCAAACAATTAACAACATAAGAAGTTAATATCGCTCTGCCTACAGGAAAAAATCTTAATTTCCTTATTTTGTTCAGTGCTTATGCTGTTTAAACACATTGGCTAATGTAGCTTGGCTGCCCCCAAATAAGTCAATTCCCAGAAACCATGAGCTAGAAAGGTGTTTGAAAATTATAAATTAATGCTATCTGGTATTATTGACACTTCTAGACCGGGATGTAACCAGCTATATTCTAAAGTACTACCACAAAAACTTTGTTACGTTTTAAGTGGGTTGAAAAAAGAGTCTTGTACTTTGGGTGTGCTTAACTTAAAGCACTTAGATTATATGACAAAATTATATTGTTAACATCCTTCAGTTAGCTGTAGAGTCTTGGAAGAGAGGCTGTGACTTCCACAGAAGAAAGACCACTTAGCTTCTCCTGGTCACTAACTACATGGGAAGCCTAGGGAATTAGCCTCCCAAATTAGATGTCAAAATTTGTTTAAAATTACCAGTATGCTCTCTCCTGCTCCCTTGTTTCACAGTGAAATGTAGATACCAAAATGTTTCACAGTGTTTTTAAAGGACTTGTTTTATGTAGCTTATTGATGTTTCAAGTGAATTACATTTTAAAATAGATGAAAACAGTGTCCTGTTACATTTTCTAAATGAAGTTGTCACTTTCAAAAAAAAAAAAACCCAAGCCCCCCTGTTATATAATAGGCAAAACCCATTTACAATGAAAACAGTCAATTTGGGGAATTTCAACAAAATCAGCAATGTTTTTGTCAAAATGCCATTTTCTACCAGAAAGATCCTTTGAATTAGTCTAGTGTATTTTTTTCTTGTACAAATGAAAGCTCTATTACCTACTGCTTTATCTATGTATTTCTTTTGCAAGGTACAGGTGTTTCCTCATATCAGCTCCTCTTTGGCTCATTAAATGTCTACTGTCTCCTTGGAGCTGTTAAACAACCAACAGAACTCACAAGTGACAAACTACCTTTGCTAAAATATTGCTGGGAGTTTGGTAATAATCTTCTTCATCCTTTTTGATGTCTTCATCTGTATCTGACGACAGCAGATTTTCCTCACTCTGTCCTAGATTTTTATCCTGTTAAAAGAATGGTTTTGCATTTAACAGGTTCAGTTATACAGATTGCTTAACATGTATTTTTCCATTGACATGGACAAATAATAGAATCAGCAAATATCCAAAGAAAACATGGGAAGATCCATTTCTCCTTGAAGTGAGATATGCCCAGAGCCAGTCTGCTTCAGAAACAAAGTTTCTGCATTTGTGCTCCTTGTATTTTTGAGATCCATTGCACACGAACAAAAGGGACCGCTGGTATTAGTACTTCTCATAGATGGATTTGTGGTAGCCAGGCAGTTGCAACTGACTGCATGTTCACAGTCTGTTATTTTGTTTAAAAATCAAGTGGGTTAAACACTTCATGTATGTACCTGCATGCATTTAGGATCACTTGTGTGGAAAATATTTTTTATTTGCTTTCAGTTCTTACACTAGGAAAAAAAATCTGTATGAAATCTGAAGTGGATCAGGATATATTTGTCTTCTTTAAGCACCTTTAAGTGTTATCAAGTAAAGAACAAATTTGGGACTTCCCTGATTGATGAGAAGTCTCTTATTTAATACTTCTCCATGAACAAGAACATACCCTGGAGGGCTGGAGATCTGAAAATGAATCCTTTGTGTCCTGAGTGATATTCTGCTTTCATAAATAACTGAAATACTAAATTTGTGGCAATTTAATAAGTCAAGGAGAAATTAATCCCTCCACCAAGTTTACCTTTCTAAGTCACAAAGATAAATTATTTACTTTTATGTCTCCTTGTTGACTTCAGTATAACGAAGAGTATGGTAATTAGTATTTAGCTGCCTCCCAATGCAACTCTCCGTGCCATGTTTGTGATGCAACCGTTTTTCATCTCTTCACTTACATCCTTGGTTTCCATGGTGATCATTTTAATAATTGCTAAATATGCCACAGAATATATTACTGTTTTCAAGGTAAAGTAAATTAAACTAATTACTCTCTTGCATGTTAAGAGAAGAAATTGGCATTGAAGAGAAATTAAAGCTGATGAATGTATCTTTGTTCCTTGTTGGTATAAATGACATAAAAACCAACTCGTGCAGTAGGAGTCAGAACAAACCTGCAAATGGTCCTTCAAGAAGTGCATAACAAAACCACAGCAGGAACAAGACTGGCTCTGTGGTGATGACCTAAAATCATGTGCAAGTTTCCTAGTGACTTTTCAGGGGCTTTGGATCAATCCACTAAGTAAACACCTGTGAAGAAGGGGGAAGAGGAGGTGACTTTATGAAGTCTTGAGATCCTCCAACTCCTAGGAAATCTCAGAGAGCAGACAGCACTCCTCAGCTTCCCAAACTGAGCCTTCAGTCACTGACAGTGGCTGACTTTTGCCAAATGTGTAGTGTTTCTCCTTGGCACCATCACGATTACAGGGACAATGGAAAGGAGAAGGTTAAGCTGCAGCAGCATTGCGTTTCCCTAAAGCAGTTTGCCAACACCTCCGTTCCTTCAGGTGCTTTGCCACCAGAGAAGAGCAGTTAACCTCAGTGTACAGTTATTCTCAACTGTACAGCTAAACAAGTTCTTTAAGCCTCTGTTGAACCATGATGTGGATTTACATTAGAGAGAAAGTAGATTATGGAGAAAACTGGCTGTAGCACAAGATTGAAACGATACCCGGAGAACAACTGAGTAATGGTTAGTTATAGATTCCTTAGGGAAAGTTATATGTTGCCCTTGGACAGAGGAACTTCTTTCAAAAAATCAGATCCCAACAAGGATGCTGAGGTGCCTTCAGTACACTAATGTGCAGTTACAGGCTGATACAAGTAAGGGCTCCTTATTTTGATGTATTTTAGATATTGAAAGCTGTGTACCAAAATAGCTCATACTGAATTGCTGAGTCAGATGTGGTTTGGTAGCTCCAAAAGGTGGACTGAAAGGAAGCCAAGTCCCCAGACCTCTCCAGGGTCCCTGCTGCTAGACTCAGCTGACATTGAGAGGCCTGTTTGCATGAGTAACGGCTACTGACCAAAGACTTTTCAAGATCTGAGTCTGGATGAGGGAGCCATCGATAAAAAGCAAAACAAATCACATGCTAGAAATGTGGAGTCATACTTCTAAAAGGGAGCAAATACAAGGGATTATTCTGGAAGTCAGCTGTCTAGACATCACTGAGCAGTGAATAGATGCGGAGATATTAGCAGATGCTCAACTTATGAGGCAAGTGAAATATTTTTACTGAATGAACAAACATTTTTGTTTCTTGTTAGCTCTATGGCAAGGTTATTTATTTTCACACATGTTAAAATAGAAATATGAGCTTCCTACTGTTCCCTTGGCTTCAGGCTAAAAAGGTAAAACCCGAATTCCTTATCTTTTAACCCTCATGGTCAGTCTGTCCCAATCCAAACAGCTGCATGTAATACATGCTCTCTCAGGCATCTTAAGTATGAGAAGAATTAATGAATGAGACAACAAAGGCGTAAGAAAGAGACAGAAAGAGAGCCTTGGTATGCATCCAGAGCAGCACTAGTTAAAATCAGACTAAGGGTTAACTCAATGCATTTCAGAGCTCAGACTCACAATTGAATTATTGCAGCTTCATAAAGTAGCGTGCCTCAGCTGAGCTGTGCTAACTGCCCATGGCATTGCAATGTAGTTTCAGCTATTTTCACTTCTTTCCACTAAATTTAGCTGTATTATCTCATACTCACTGCCAGCCTCTATACATGGATGGTGACAGCAGGACATGATTTACCACCCTGTTAGCTATGATAGCAGAATAGATTCTTTTCCCTGTATCTCAGCCACTGCGGATCATAGTCCAATGCATAAAATGCCAGTAAAGATGGGTTTAAACTCAGCTGCCAAACTGGTGTGGTGGAGCTTTGGTTGTGCCTTCTGCTCTGTTGACTCTGCTGCAAAGGCAGTAATGCAGGGCAGAGGATGGGTGAAAACCATCCGAAACTGCTGCAGGTGTTTGTTCAGAGAACACAGTTCAGAACATTTACCCAATAATACAGGATAACATTCATCACTGTATCTTTTTAAATCATTCCTGCCAGATATGGCAACTAAATTACTTGAAGTCATATTTATGCTGACAGAAGGTCAGTCCTGAGGTGTGCCTCCATTTAACAAGCCTTTGTTCTGTAGGTCAGTTCCATTGATTTAATTGCTACTAGCAGAGGCTGCAGAAAGAAACCATTTAGGAAGAGTATGGCACAACTGAGAAATGTCAAGGGAGCAGCAAATCCCCAAGCAGTGCAACTTCTTGATTTTGAGTTTTTCTGATTAAGTTTGTGAGAGCTGCCACAAGTTGCAATTGCTGCACAGAAACTCTGAGGATCTGCCTCCAAGAAGCAAATTAAACAAAGGGTATTTCAAGCAAGCTCTTTGAAGGATATTTTCAGTGCTAAACAAGACAACAGACTAAATATTTAGGAAACTTCCATAGTGAAAAATAACTCAGTGTGTTGGGAAAGTAGGTGGATAATCTATACAGATACTCAGGTGAGACAAGAGCCAATAGTCACTTATGCAAATTGAACAAGTCAAGAGCTGTTTGATTTGTTCTGCTCACCAGGCTTGGAAAAACTCCTCTTGGTGAGTCACACTGAGTTTGATGAGGGCCAGGATCTGAATTAGGCCTGTTCTTGTCTTCTGAGGAATCATTCTCCTGTGTACAAAAGAAAAAAATTCACTCTAAAGATAAACTGGAGGTGCTTCACCTGCTTTCTCTAGCTGGGCCATTTGCACACAGCTTTGTGACTAGAGAAAACCAACAATTCCTTGGCTGCTATTCAGCCTGTCACCAGAACAGGGGGACTGCAATTGCTTTGGTACAGCAGAGATGCTTTCCTTCCTTTCTATTTAAATATTGAGGAGGAAGATCTGGAAGGCACCAACAAACTGGACCTGAACTCCCCTCTAAGCTTTACAGACTGAAGAGAAAGACAAAGAAAAGCACAATCACAAAAAAGGAATGTGGCTAGCAGCTGCCAAAACAATCACATGGCTTTGCCAAGGCATGTCAAAGCAAATCTTCAGGGGTTTACTTCATGCCCACTAATTTTTGTCAGTCAGTTGAGACAGCCAATGAACAACCATTTCTCATTTCTATCAACACCTGCTTTACTTACATGCAGAATTTCTGCAAAAATCTTTCCTTTGTGGGGACTCTCTGATGTTACCAGCCAGCTCCTACTCAGGAACCCCATCAGAAAGCAGAGCAGACCATGCAAGCACCCATCGCACAAGCTTTGAAGAACTTTTGATGGAAAAAAGCAACTACACCAATCAAATTTCACAGTCATCCCTAGGAGCAAACTCCTTAAGGATAGCTAATCTGTTTACCTTTTGGTAGCTTCGCCTTTCTGGGCAACTGGTTGCATCTATGGAATTCAAGAACAGTGGCAAAGAGGAAGGCCGGCTTCTGAGTTCTGGATTTGGAAGATCATGGTTCTAGAAATGAGATGACAGCAGTGTAAGAAGACAAGTACCTGATGGGTGTGGGCTATAATGTACCAACACATTCTACTAGCCCAAATTTTACTTTTAATGGCTCAGGGAGGTTGTCTGCATGGTATTTTCAGGCAGACATAAATTTGCCCTGCTTGCGCTTTGAGCTGACTGGAAGCTGCAGGGATGTCAGTAGCTTAGTGCTGAGTCTGAACTAGTAGCCCTGGCTGGCTGACAAGGAGCAGAAACTTGGGCCTGAGCTTGAACTAAAAGGGCTTCCAGCTGGTTCATAACATTGACAGACTAGATGTGGATTGGTTTGTAAAACAGCATGTAAACATAACCAAAAAACACACGGTAAGAATTACACACAAGCGTTCATTCTGATGCATCAAAGGTGCAATTCATGGCAGCACAATGTCAATCATGTCCTAATTTCCTCGTAGCCTACTCTTCAAAGAGATTCCTTCAATGTTAAATCAACCCTAGGCAGACAGACTGTGCAATGCCTGCTTAATGCATAAAGCCAGGGTACAGAATTTAAACGGGAAATGGATTTCTGATTAACCCAGGCAAGAGCCAACTTGTAAGACCAAAATCAAGAAAACTCCTTTGCACAGGTTTCTCATGAAATTACAAACTTCTTTCTTTCTAACATCAAGTGCAGTAACAAATCACCTGAGGGCAGCATCCACCTCTACTGGCCTCCCTGCAGACTGAAGATATCACAGCAACCCAGTCCTCTGTTTCCTGTCTGTAGGTTGGAACAACAGAAATGAAAACCTACTCACAGGTAAAACACAAGGAAAATCCATTTGCCTACCCACTTCTTCCTATGGGCCCCAAAATACTGCTCCCTGAAATCAAGAGGGAAAATCTGTACCTTCCTTTCAAGAGAGTGCTCAGGTGGCCATAGCCAGATGGCCAAGTTTGACCTCAGAGAGGTGCAGCCCAGGACTGGGAGCTAAAAGGTATGCATGTGTACGAGAAAGAGAGAGGTGCTTCTGCTTCATCTTCTGTGTGCAATGCTGCTCTGCTGAGTCCTGCCATAAAGAGGGCTAACAAGGCTTAGGAATGTGTTTGGGTAAGGATGAGAAACATGCCAAGAAAGGACCCCTGAAACCTGCTTTCATACTTGTGGTGGATTTAGTTGGATTAATTCTAGAACATTTCCCAGAGAACATTTCTCACAGGTTGTGAGAGCAGTGCCCTGGGGGAAGGCATGCGTGGTATGCTCAAGTACCACACAGGTATGTGTTTCTCTTCTGTGCTTATCAGCATTTCACACATCAGCTGCTCTTCTGCATAATGGTAGAAAAACACCTGACACACTTGTGGCTGGGAAACTGAAGAGGAGGAGCTGGGAAGCAGCAGCAGAGGAGCACTGTGCCAAGTGTCCTCCCTAACCTAACCCAGCTTTGGCTGATTACCTTGGCAGCAGCAGTTTCTGCCCTTGCTGAGGACTGGATTGCAGCCTGGCAGAGTAGGGACCTCACCACCCTGCTGCAGTAAAGGCCCCACTCATTTATTTTGGGATCTACTTTTCCTCAGGGGAATTTCCCCCTTCAGTCTGCTTCCCTTGATTAACAACCTGCTTTCCAGGGCAAGATTATTACCCGTGATTTATCCATAAGGAGCATAAGCTTTCCTAACTCCCAGAAGCTGCTGGGTGAGAAGACAAAGCTCTCTGTTCTTCCTTGACTCTTAGCTGGTATAGTCTGACATGGCACTGCCACACTGATGTACTGCTACCGCCATCCCCACCCCTAGCCTCGTGCTCTCACTGCTTTCATGTGTTGGATGCTGGAACAGCGAGGCTGCAGGGAAGGTTTGCTCACCTGTCTGAACCAGCAAAAAATTAATCTGGCCATGGTGGGGGAAGAAAATGACTTAGAAAAGAGCAGTTTTCCATTGGATCAACCAGCTGAATCTTTTCATCCTGGAGCTGCACAACCAGCAGCTGAGACACAGGAAGGGATGGGAGTGGCTGTGAAGGAGTAGGACCTTGCCTTGGGGCAGCAGCTTAGTGTTACATTAACTTAACTGTAATGTCACATTGCATTTGCACATCTTGCTGTGCCTACCTGCTGCTCCCAATGAGGTAGTAACATCTGTTTCCAGTACTGAGGGACATCACCTGCTCAGGAAGGCATTTAAACATCTTCCTCACTGTTTCCATAATCTCAGAATTGCTTATGCCAACTTCGATATTTATGATTCTGTTGAGATAATGATATGAAATATCCTATACAGCTATACATACATATATACAAACATACACACACACACATATATATGTGTGTGCATGTGCATATTTCACTCTAAGCACAGCATAGTATGATGAGATCTGCATGGGAAAAGGTAAACGTTTTCCACAGAAAAAATTCTCAAGAAAATAAGCGCACACATTCAAAAGAGATGGCCTTTCAATACAGAAAACTTCCAAGCAAAAAAATAAAATAAACTTTTGCAAAGACTCACATCCAGATTTTAGATCCTCATTTCTGAATGAGGATCTGAAGGGCTGTTGGTCTAACACAGAATCTTGAAAAGAAATTGTAGTAAAAAAAATTCCTGGTCTATGTTTTTGAACCACTACAGAACAATACATTTGATTTGAAATAAATTGTATATTAACAGTGTTTTAATGCAGGGAAAAGGAACAGACAAATATTCTTAATGGATACTTAAATAGAAGCACTACTTCTATTAACTTCCAAGAAGTTAAATTAGTAAAAACAATAACACCAATAATGATGGTAATAATGGAGAGACATGCCACTGAGCAAGCTGGAATTTTTTCGTCAGATCCACAATGTAAATCATTTTAATGGAAGAAGCACAACAGCACAGTGAGTCCAGTGACTTCTATGCCCAACAATTCCAGGAACCTGGAGTATGAAGCTATTTACCAGGTCTAGTTGGTAAAATCTTTACACATCCCTTTACACTTACTGTTTCCCTTCTACGTATGTCGTACTACGTGTGGCATGGTAAAGGGTGCCAGCACAAAGCCAATGACACGCAGCCTTGCTGCAGAGGGCACTGGGCTGGGAGAAATGAAATGACCAACCCAAACAAGCCAAGCAGAGCAATTTCTTGGTGGAGTAAGAGGCATTGGGGCAGCCAGCATCAGCTCAAAGAGCCAGGAGACCACTGCACAACTTGCAAAGCATTTTGTAAAGCCATAAGGTGTGAGAGATGGTGTGCCACAGTTAAGAGGAGTGGCACAGCTCATCTATGCTTCCATGTGAGTGAATGCATAGTAATGTCCTCACAGGAGATAAAGCATCTTCTACTACAGGAATACAGTCTTTGGGATCATGGAGCGAAGATGTCTCGTTTGCAGATGCCACATCACCACAATCATTCACATAAATGTCTCAAATTTCATCAAAGCAATTTAGGATTTTTACTTCTGCACATATAATACACTGTAAATTCCACCCAAAGCCTACAAAAGCCCAAGGAACTTTTTTTTGGACTTCAGCAGGATTTGGATCAAGAACCTCAATCAGGAATAAGTGTCTGTACAATCCGGCCTTTTAAGAGTGTTGATACATGACTGAAAATAAAAAGGTGATGTATTAGAGTTACATACTGATCAACAGCTATGGAGCCTTTTGTGTTCTGGCCTTTTAGATACTTCAAGATGTAATTGCCCTTGCTGGATTTAGACAGGATGAAAAAACGCCTTTTCCAGGAATTCTGCCAAAGAGAAAGTAATTTTTCTCTCATTAAAATTCATGATAGCAAAAATAACAGATGCTTCTTGAGGGATTGCTGAAATATGACTAATATGTGCTAGTATACCTGGGAGCCAAAAAGCTGAAGAGGTGGTGATTTGATGAGGAATCCATGCTTGCAGACTCCATCTTCAAAGCAAAACATATCTTGAGTTCTCACTAATCAAAGAGAAATGAATGGCACCATTACTTAATTTGTTGCCAACTAATCTCTTACAAAGACCTGCTTGAACTGTTGCAACTGTTGAATTGTTGCTGAGCTCTGGGTTTCTGTGCTTAAATGACCATAAAGCATATTACAACTAGAGAAGACAAACACACAACAAGGACCTAAAATATAGGTCCCAGGCCATGCTTCCCTGATGTCAACGTTACTGCTGACACTTGGCCCAAACTGTAAATAAATGATAGTGACAATGCAGGGAGCTCAGAAGATATCATAAGCCTCTGTCTTATTTAGCTGGCCTTATTTGACATCTGGAGTCTGGTCTTATTTAACTTCATAATTAGTGATTGGAAAGACAGTAAACAGCTCCCCAATCAAATTTGTAGATGGCACTCAGTTTGGTTAAGTTGCAAACACAGCTAAGGATCAACCATGTTACAGTGTCAAACAACATGTGAGAACAGGAAAAAGTCTTACAAGTAAAATATGAACTAAAACCTCGGGGTTGGGGCGAAATGCCTGAACACATTTGTTCACAGCCCTGTGTACTCTGTGGCCAGCTGTAGCTTAAGATTCTCATTCTCTCATTGCTGGTGGATTTCTTATCAAAATCTCCGTTTCATTAATGCACTTTAACACCCAGTGAAAAGAGTGGCAACCTCATTCCATTTTTAAGCTATGAACCATATATGTGAAGCAGACTTTTTAAGAAAAAAAAGTGACTGAAAGGAGCACAGCCAACCTAATTTTGGATCTTCTAGTAAGAGACAGTAGAGAATACACATAAATTCTGGGAAATGTAACATGACCAAACTTTGTGGTGATGCAAGAAATGCTTGGTTCTGAAATCCTGTTTACTACTGACTACAGTGGAGGGAAGGCTTCATTATCAGTGTCTTGGAGATACTAGCTGTCTCTTCCTGTTCCCAGTTTATTTTTGAGGATTTTAGTGTTTTTTAAAAATGTCAATTCAACCTTTGTGTTGGGGACAAGAAAAATTCTGCTATGAAGGGAAATGCTGCATTTAGGTAGATTCTTTAAGGAAGAAAGCAAAGGGGCAGAATTAACACACAGTGTAAGTCTGAATGAGTTCTCAATATTTTTCAGTATGCTATTCCCCCTTGTTTTTTACCTATTGTTTACCACAAAATCCTTGGCAGGTGGAGGGCAAAGAGAATGGTATCATATATTAATAAGAATGGATTGAAAACTGATTCAACCTTACTACTGACAAATCTTAGTAAATGAAATTTTGTACCTGCAGAATTTCTTTTACTTGTAGAAGCCATCCTGATTGTTTCTTCCACCCAGAATGTAAACAGAGCAAAAACCTTGAAGCTAATTCCTTTCACTTTGCTTGCTAAGCAGCATTTCACCGCATGCACAGTTGCCTGAGAAAATAACAAATATCTCACAAGTGGTTTTTTTCATAGTGATGATTAAAGCTATATAAAATAAACATGGAAAAATCTATAATAAACTATATAATTATAATATTATTCATTTAAGTATACTATTATACATAATATTTTATATTATAAAGTAAATTATATATTATATGCTGTAACATTGTAATATTTTTATTCTATTATATTATTATAAAAGTATGAATAATAAAAATTATAAATTATATATAGGCCAAAGAGGTGATTTGCCTAGGAAGTGGTAAGACCTGCCAACAGAACTTCATTTTGCCTCTTCCTTTGTGCTAGTCACAACACCTGTAACTAGGAATATAGCATCCCACATATGTTTCTGACACTGCCTGAGCAGTGTGATCAGCCCTGTGTAAAATAGGCACAGCTTGGCCTAAGATTTTAAAATCTATTTAGAAAATCTAATCATAATACTATGGTAATTATAATAATTTGCAAGTCTGTAGCATCCTTAATACAATGCCCTCAGAGCAATTTATAAACAGCAATTAAATAAACTTCACAGCTTTCTAAGAAGTGGATTAGTATTATGATTTTTCAGAGGGGTAACAGAAAGCATCTGTTTTTATTTAAGTCATCTTATTTTTGCAATATCTCCATCAATGTTACCAGGCAAATGGGAATCTCACTGTTCACCTGAGAAGTTGAATAACGTGCTCATTGGCACAGCCAGGCTGTGGCACAGACAGGAATAGAGGCTGGCAGGGAGGCAGAATACAGCAACACATTTTCATGGACTTCCCTGAAGTTTTACTAAATAACTCTTTAACAAAACACACAGGCAGTGGTCTGTGGGATTTGATAAGTGCAGGAACACAGAGATGGAGCATTTAGAAGGCAAAAGGTGGGTTTGGTTAGTGGGCTTCCGCTGGGGTTTTTTGAGCTAATTTGCCTTTTGGTGCTTTCCCTCAAAAACACTGTTTGGGTGTCAGGATAACAGAGCCAGACCTCCAAAGTACTGCTATTTCTTTGCAATTTGTATGTGAGTGCTACACTCCTGACAAACTATTGCCTGCACAGCACTACATTTTGCACACTGGACACATTTTTATTATCTCACAATTGCTTTCTTGTTTATTTAAAATCTAATCTAGTTTCTCTCATACACTTACATTTCCAGTTTGTAATACCATGTCTGTTTGTAACATCATTTAGGAAACTTCTCAAAAGTTTCCCTTTGTCTTACTCCAAAGCTCTCATTTCTTGCAAAACCAAATCCTTTCCTTTTACTAACTTGGCTTGAAGTTGTCTGTTAGCTGCAAGGAGATTACAAGGTCTCCAACACGTGTGCTGCCTGAAGCTGCAAAGCCTCTTCTGGGAAAATCTGAAGGATTGCAAGTGCTGCTCTCTAGTTCTTTGCTGAGCTCCCTGGCTGGACTGAGAGGTTTAAGGGGTTTCCTTTGCTCTGTTTCTTCAGTGGTTTACTCCACAGTGCCAGAAATAAACATGGTATGGGCAGGAGTGGTGGTCAGAAATGATTGGTTATTTTCTGGCCTCACTTACCTGACACGGGGTGGGTTATACACAAAATTTTACCTCTAACACAGGACTAAAGCTATAAATTTCCACACCTCCCTTTCCAGGCAGTACCATGCTGAAAATAAGTATGGTCCACTGCAAACTTATGTCCAGTGGAGATCTCTGCAGAGCATTTCTACCTGTATTTTTTTTTTAACCTTTGCAATTTTGCCTTTTTTGAAGAAAGATTTGTTGCACAAATGCTGTGACACTGTTATAAAATTTACTGCGAGGGTTTTCATCTATTGCCTACCAAAACAAACAAAAAAAAGTAATTTCCAAAATCAAAAATGAGTGCACACAAAGACAAATTGTTAGTGTCAATAGTAAAGGCACACGCCTGGGGTTGCAAAGAAAGGTAATGTAATGCTCTTTTCAACATGACTGACAGAGTCATCGCGACTGGCAAACGATACAATTCTTGCAAAACAATGTTCCCAGAGCCTCTGACAGGATAAAAGTCTCTTCTAGTTTCAATAAAAGTCAAGATTTGCAGGTGGGAAGACAAAAACCCATCAGATTACAGTTGTGCTACCTCACTCTGCATTCTGGGAAAAAGTTTTTAATTGCTGCCTTTAATTGTATTTTCTCCTCAATGGAAAGCAACATTTTGAACAAGTTATGTCTAATTCAGAATAGACAGTGCCAATTCTATGATTATACCCCCTCAGATTTTTGTATGCCTGGCATTAAGAGATTTGATTGCTTTCAACCTTTTGAAATGTAATGAAGCACTACAGTTAAAATGAAAATAAAATGCTTCAAATTACTAAGATGTAGGCTATTATAGAACTTCAAAAAATATAATACCAAGATAAGGAAAAGAAACTGCATTAATACTTACAGGCAAAATGTCTTTATGGTGTAGAAGGTTTTAGAGGTACACCTTTCAGTATTTCCAGATTCCCAGAATTGCTTCTTGCAGGAAAACACGATGTGTCCTTGCCCTGCATTGTGACTGCCTTCTTATCATCCGTGTATAAATAAATACAAGCACCCTGAAATATGACCCACAAGGAAATTCCTGTTTCTGCCATGGAGAGCAAATTAAAGACTCTTCTGAAAGGGGAAATCCAGAAGATTAATATTCACTTACAAGCAATGAAAAAATACAGACATTTGAGGCAGCCAGAAACGCCTCCCATGCAGAAAAAAGCCTGCAGACAGTTTATTGATTCAGCTTTCTAAACAGTCCCTTCATTTCCCCTGAGCTGTGTCCAAAATATAATATCCACCCATGACTGGAAGATAAAGCAACATTATGAACCCTAAAAGATCATAAAGTACCATAAAATGTAAGTTCAGATTTAAAGAACAGCAGTTACTAAAACATACAATGGTGAAGCAGGACTTCTCAGGCTACCTGTGTAACGACAATGCACTTTCACTGCAGGGTCTGTCTTGTTTACAGGTGATTTTTTTGGATTGTCCACAGAAAAATCCAGCATATCATTAATGATCATGATTTTACAAACAACCACTTGGCTAATCCTGCAGACGTCAAGGAAACTGCTTTTAGACAGAAAATAGTTACAAATTTGATTAGGAAATCAGCTAAAATGCCCTAGAGCTTATACGTCACTATCCAGCTACCTGGCCTTGCTCAAGGAAAAGGGTCAGGCCTCCTTATTCTGAATGGGTGCTTGCAAGCTCTTGGGCTGCATGTACACATCACCAGTCAGATGTGATGACTGTTGGTGGGACATTTTCTTCTTAAACAATATTAATGTTTTTTGGACATGATCTAAAGTAATTCTCCACCTAGCAGAGACACTGGTCCCAACACAAGGGAATGTTTTTCCCTCTTTTTCACTACTACTCTCAGTTATCTTTCCAGGTTGCTTTCCTCTCTAGCAGTGTCTTCAGGTATTTTATGCTGATCTTTGTGTATTTTATACACTAGAACCAGCCTGAAGGTTGTTTAGGATTCAGCCCCAACTTCTTCCTTTCATTGTAAGTCAGCAGGTACCATTGCTGTGCTCCTTTGTGCCATACTATAATATTTTTCCAGGAAACCTTTGGTCTACCAGGAGACCTCTTTGTAAATATTGAGAGTGCCTTGTTGGCTCACCACATTACAGCACTGAAGAGCTTCAAATAACATTACTGCTTTGTGTTTTCTCTTAGACAGACAGCTACCATTTCACCTATTAGTTAGAAAGTCCAAAGATGTCCTTATTTACAGAATCACAGGGGTTGGAAGGGACCTCAGGAGATCACCTAGTCCAACTCCCCTGCCAAAGCAGGTTCCCTACACCAGGTTGGACAGGAAAGTGTCCAGGCGGGTTTTGGTCATCTCCAGAGACGGAGACTCCACACCCTCTCTGGGCAGCCTGTCCCAGTGCTCTGTTACCCTCACCGTAAAGTTTTTCCTTAAGTTTGTCTGGATCTTTCGCTGTACCAGTTTTTGCCCATTGCCCCTTGTCCTGTCACTGGGTACTACTGGAAAGAGCCCGGCCCCATCCATTTGGCCCCTACACTTCAGGTATTTATAGACGTTAACAAGATCCCCTCTTGGTCTTCTCTTCTCCAGGCTGAAGAGTCCGAGCTCTCTCAGCCTTTTCTCATATGGGAGATGCTCCAGGCCCCTCATCATCTTTGTGGCCCTAGCGTCTGTCACAGTAAATGTACAGAAAAATCTGATAAAGACCTGCTCTGGCCACCTTTTTTCTTTTTTTTTCATTTAGACATTATGTCCGATAGGAAGAGTAGCTTTTCCTACTCATAAAGGAAGCTCACTAACATTAACTCCTCTGATTCTTTCTCAGCAGTCCTTTGTAGGCAGGATCAGGACTATTTCTAGTAATTTTTATATTTTCCCAATGCTTCTAAGGTAAGATAAATTTGCTATAGCTTTTTAAAAATAAAATATCCTTCTCAAAGAACCTTTAAGAAGAAAGCACTACACATGAGGAAGTGTGCTGCTTACCTGTTATGCTGTTACATTCCTTGTCATTATTTTAAAAACTTAAATGACCTGTTTCAGGGCCCCTACTTGTTCCTTCATTGTTCCCAAGGCTCTCTGGCTTCAGAGCTATATGTATCTGAATAAAAGGATAATTTAGGAGACAGGGGAACATTGTTAACAGAAATTTAAAAACAGGCTCAACCTTCAGAAAATAAACACTAATGAACTACAAACATACAAAAGAGCTTCCAGAGAAGTAACCAACTCTGAAATGTGGACACATTTCTCATGGCAAACCAGGAATATCTCTAATGCCAGAAAATAGCTTAAGACGGAGTTATTTGCCAGAAGTAATAGGAAGAACATTTTCATATGAACTGCTAGACCACTGCAGAGTTTACTGTGTAAAGACATTTTATACATAGGGCAAGATTAAGCACTGGTAGATCAGGATATTTCCACTAAACTATTTTCAGTAAGTTTGATTTACTCAAAGAGAGGATGTGGCCTGCCTAACCCAAGTCACCCAGTGTCAGCTTACTTTTCTAAACTACTTTTCAACTGACACTGTAAATAGCATCTTAAAAAGATGCTGAAGACCACCTGCATTCTTGTCTGGGAAAGATTTTGGGATGTATTTTGGTTGGTTTTAACTTTACCAGATAGATTGACAAACATGCAGATATTCATAGGAAATTTAAAAAAGGTCTTTATTGATTTCATGCTCAAGACATCCATAAAACAATAATTTATGTAATTCACAACAGCTGTAAATCTGACTTATGAAAAAAATATATGCCTCACTATGCCCCAGTATTTGTAAGAAAATAAAATATAATAATTTGGCAACTTGGCTTTAAAAGTCTGCACTTACTGGAAGATTTCAAAAGAGTATAGAATATATTAACTGGGAAAAGGGTGAACAACTAATCATTATTCAGTTTGACTAAATCATTAAACTTACTTTTTTGAGCTAGCTACCAACTTTAAAGAGAATATAAAAAGTAGGAATATAAACATCACCAACATAACTCCAAAATACAAAAGACCATACAGTAACTAAAAAGGCACTTCTGGTTTCTGATTCAAGTAAGTATTTCCAGCCTTGGCAAAATCCCTCACAAATAGAAGCTGTATCTAAACATACATTTGTTACTGGAACATATAAGTCCATCATTTCAACATTAAATTTTAATGTTTTATTACAAAGCCTTGGCATTAACTTTCTGTTGGTTCAAAACAGCAGACATTCTTATTTCTGCAAGCAGAAAAACTGCAGTACTACTGTTTAGGGCTGTTATATCAGTTAATTGTCATTTGCAAGGCAAAAATCTTTACAATGGCACTTTAATAAGGCATCATCCAATTACAGTTTGCTAATCTTTTACGAATAATTTAATTTTGATTTTTCTATTTGTTCATTTCCATACTATTCAGGTAAATAATCTACAAATACTGATTTTTTTATTTATCCATCTCATATTTGAGTGAGTGATTAACTGACTTCCAGAATAAGGACAGAGCAACCATCAGTCTTCATTAATAATGTTCATAAAAAGGAAATGAATATTTTAGACTAAGAAACACTCTTTTAAATAGCTACAAACTGTTTCATCACTGGACATACCCATGATACGATGGTCTTTGGAAATTTCCGAGGAAGTTATGGTTCCATGAGCTAGCAGTGAAAGAAAAGATGGATTTATTTTTTTTGTTCTTAATTTACTATCTGTTTTCTGGAATAAACCTTTATGGGTCACGTAGCTGACTCTCAGAACATCGTTGGTAGCCATAAATCATGACAGCCACACTAAGGGAAATCTAGATACAGTAATTAGTATTAGCTGTCAGGTTGGCCCACAGCATTTATTTCTTCTTTAAAATCTTCCTTACTGTCCATTCATCAGATACCCCAGCTTATACAATATAAAAAAATCTATAAAAATCTAGTGTAATTACATTTCTGTTATTAAAAATGTGTTACTCCATTTTATAATCAAATCTCCACCCAAAACCATATCCTGATCTTTCATCACTGGCTGCATTAAAATACACTTTCAGAAGTAAAGTTCTTTAGTGAGCATGGAGACCACACAGGGAATCTGCTTCTTCTCACTGAAGCGTGGATCATCAGACTGGGATTCAAAATTTGTCGCAACCACATAGTTGACCCGCGTGAGGATCTGCATGATCTCAAGTTGTTTTCCATGCTCATTTAGCACAGAGCACAGAGACTGCACAAACCAGGAGCCTCTTCCAGGATTCCTCCAGGAGTAATAACCTTACAGGAAAGACAGATAAGAAAGTACAAGGGGTTATTTTTCCTCTTTTTTTCTATTATCTTGTGCTGAAGAATGGAATGGCAGAGAGATATGTTCTCATTTGAGTGAAAGATTCTGGGCAAAGAGTAGCAATGCACACACATAAGTTTAAGACTTATCACTTGTGTCACATATCCTACTTCAATAAAGTGGAGATTAATGAGTATTAACTCTCCAAACCTCACACTACAAAAGCATCATTCTATATTTTTGCATTTGGGAAACTGCAAGAAGTAAGATTTCATGTTTTTCCTCTCTAAGAGTAAGTTGTCCTGTAACTGTTGCTCTTCCTGCCTTCATCACATATTCAACACACTCACTAAAGTGGGACATGGAAAGGCAGGATTCCCACAAAACAGTACTGCCTTCACCATCTGTAATGTCTGTTTCTTCTCATCTGCTCAGTCTGGGCTTTCTCCTGTTTCCACCAGAGCCAGTGTAAAAGGGGTGGATACAACACACTGGCCCAATGTGCACTGGGCCCTGGTGTCTTGTCCGTCAGTGTGCAAATGCCTCGGTCTAATCGAAAGGTCAGCTGCTCTCCAGGTACCCAGCCCCCTGAGCCAGAAGACAGGGATGGGAAGCAGAACAGAGCTCCCATGATCCAGGAGGAAATGGTTAGAGACCTGCTCAGCCAATTAGACATTCACAAGTCTATGGGGATGGATGGGGTCCACCCAAGGTTACTGAGGGACCTGGCAGAGGTGCTCACCAAACCCCTTTCCATCATCTATCAGCAGTCCTTGGCTGACTGGGGAGGTTCCACTTGACTGGAGGTTGACAAATGTTATGCCTATTTACAAGAAGGGCCGGAGGGAGGATCCAGAGAACTACAGCCCTGTTGGTCTGACCTTGGTGCTGGGGAAGTTCATAGAGCAGATCATTTTGAGCGCTATCACACAGCACACACAGTCCAACCTGGTGATCAGGCCCAGTAAACAGGGGTTTATGAAAGACAGGTCCTGCCTGACTAACCTGATCTCCTTCTATGACAAGGTGATGTGCTCAGTGGATGAGGGAAAGCTGTGGATGTGGTGTACCTGGACGGCAGCAAAGCCTATGACACCATCTCCCATAGCATTCTGCTTGAGAAACTGGCTGCCAACGGCCTGGACAGGCACAGTCTCTGCTGGGTTAGAAACTGGCTGGATGGCTGGACCCAAAGAGTGGTGGTAAATAGGAATTAAATCCAGCTGGAGGCCAGTCACAAGTGATGTTCCCCAGGGCTCAGTGTTGGGGCCAGTCCTGTTTAACATCTTTATCAATGATCTGGATGAGGGGACCGAGTGCACCCTCAGTAAATTCACAGATGACACTAAGTTGGGTGGGAGTGTTGAGCTGCTTGAGGGTAGGAAGGCTCTGAAGAAGGACCTGGACAGGTTGGATCAATGGGCTGAGTCCAACTGTATGAGGTTCAACAAGGCTCAGTGCTGGGTCCTGCACTTGGGTCACAACAACCCTATGTGACGCTACAGGCTTGGGGAGGAGTGACTGGAAAGCTGCCTGGCAGAAAAGGACCTGGGGGTGTCAGTCGATAGCCGGCTGAATATGAGCCAGCAGCGTGCTCAGATGGCCAAAAAGGCCAATGGCATCCTGGCTTGTGTCAGAAACAGCGTGGCCAGCAGGACCAGGGAAGTCATCCCTCCCCTGTACTCAGCTCTGGTGAGGCCACATCTTGAATACTGTGTGCAGTTTTGGGCCCCTCATTACAAGAAGGACATGGAGGTGCTGGAGTGTGTCCAGAGAAGGGCAACAAAGCTGGTGAAGGGGCTGAAGAACAAGCCTTATAAGGAGCAACCAGTGGAACTGGGTTTGTTTAGCCTAGAAAAGAAGAGGCTGAGGGGAGACCTTATCGCTCTCTACAACTCCCTGAAAGGAGGGTGTAGCGAGGTGGGTGTTTGTCTCTTCTCCCAAGTAACAAGTGAGAGGACAAGAGGAAATGGGCTCAAGTTGTGCCAGCGAAGGTTCAGATTGGATATCACGAAAAAATTCTTCAATAAAGGGGTTCTCAGCCACTGGAATGGCTACCTAGGGAAGTGGTTGAGTCACCATCCCTGGAGGTACTTAAAAGACAGGTAGATGGGGTGCTCAGAGATACGGTTTAGTAGTGGACTGGTATGGTTGGACTTTATGATCTCAAAGGTCTCTTCCAACCAAACAATTCCATGATTCTGTGATTCTATGTATCATCAATGAGTGTCAGTCTACAATCAAGCCAATATGGGTAATAAGTTTTTAGGCTTCTATTCCCACCCTAACCCCCGTTTCTTTACCTGGCACAGTGGAATATGCAAACAGAAAATCTGCTTCTACTGGGATTTTGTATCTTGGATTGGCATCTGTTTCCAGAGTGTCATTTGCAGGTCCAGAGTCAGTTTGTATACCTTCATCAAATTCAGAGCCTCTGCATGCCTGAAAGCAGTGAAGACAAAGAGAACTTGTCCAATAAGGAGAAACAAGGTGTTCTAAAAATAAGTATTCATTAACATTTTTTAATCAACACAGTTTTAAGCAATACTTTGCATGTATTAGAAGCAGAAATGCAATTCTGGGAGACATCTATTTGTTCAGTGATAAAGTTACTATCATACTCATTTTAAAATATACATCCCATACAGTAAAGGGAGGTAATGGTGTTGCAGGCTGTGGATCTCAGTGGATTGTCGAAGTGCCAAGTCAGCATTAGCTTGTTCTAACCATGATTAATTTTACTAGTTTAGAGTAATCCTCAACACTCAATTATCACGTATTCTCTTGTGCAGTGTGACTTTGGGGCACTTACTTTACAGTGGACTACACACTGTATTTCATTCCTGATGTGCACTGCTGTAACTGTACATTTCACAGAATAACAAAATCACATCCAAGATCATCTTGACCAACCCCCTTCTCAAGCAGGGACAGCTACAGCAGATGTCCAGGACCGTGTCCAGTTGGGTTTGGAATATCTCCACAGATAGAAACTCTATCTGGGCAACCTGTTCCAGTGTTTGACCACCCATTTCAAGCATATTGCATTTTTAACATTTTTCCACTTCTCTCTTTTATTCTTAATTTCCTCTTAATCATGTGGTTTAGCTAAAGGGCACACTGGGACCACAGTCCAGATTGGTAAGTTTCAGCTCTTGATCACTAGTTTTAACTGAGAGCTCTTGCAAAAAAATAGCAGTCTGATGGGCTTATATAACACAAGTAGGTTGCCTTTATTAAGATCATTTTAAAGGCAACAAAGTACCCATTCCAAACTTAGAATTAAAAGAAATATCACTTCAGTAGTATGAAGAGTTTTCACTCTGAGGTTGAGGGTCAATTGATGGCACAGCCTAGGGAGAGCCACATCAGCTGCAACTCCCATATATACCTGATACTATGATAAAAGAGAATTCAGACTCACAGTATGTCAGTTAATACTGTTTGAAACCACTGCCTTTAAAAGCTTAAGCAATATACTATTAATTATATGCTAATATAATAATGTGATATAAAGTTTTAGGCTACTGAGGGCGAGTAAAAAATATTTATTTTAGCAGAATGCAGTAACTTGTAGACAGCCTTTACTCAAAGAGACCTGGACAATATTATTTCTATTGGTAATCACGTACTGTCCTCAGCTCTGTCTGCACAAGAGGGAATTTATTGTTCTGCTTTGAAGTTCATATATTACCAAGCACAAAGAGACACCATGTACAAAATGACAATGACAGTATGTTCTTTACATCCATGAATCTTGTATATAAATTATTTTTTAAAAACAAACAATATAAAGTCACCTATTATAGCCACCTTCTCTCAAAACATTCAGCAAAATTCAGTAAGTTAACCTACAGGGCTCTTGGAGAGCAGATAACCAACACAGCATGTTTTCCTCACTGCAGCAGTAGGATATTTTATTTACCTTAGGGGTATTACCTGAATGAAAAATAATTTGGGTTTGCCTATAAGGCTTTTACACTTGTCTCCTCTGAACAGCGCAGTCAAGCTCTTGATAGCCATGGGTCCATCAGTGCCATAGATGAGGCCTTCCTCCCCGTGGCTTAGAAGGATACAGGCAAAACAAGCGGCATCACTGTGATTCTCCTCGGCAGCTACAAATCAAATACTTATTAGATAAAAGGCAGCAACATTTTAAATAACAATTATATTTAGCAAACACATTCTTCCAAGACTAAATATACATGGGCCTCTATTGGAAGGCAAAAAAAGGTAAAAAGGAGTGGATATAGATGACACAACCCACTTTTTAGTAATGTGATGAGTACCTTGAATACATGAATGCATCCTTCACTTGACTCAGAGTCTAGCCCACTGGAGTCAACAGGCTGGACTCTATCTAATATGATAAGGCTCTTCACTGAATACACAGGACGGGTACTTCACCTAATATGACAAGAAAACTGTATTTCTGAATTGACATTGGTGGAAAAGGTGGTGAATTAAGCCTAATCCATTCAGAAACTGAATCCTTCTGTACTGGAAATTGCATGCAGTGGGGTCTAAGCAATCTGTTCTAATTTGACCTGCTTTGAGCAGGGAGTAAATTTCGGTTACTTCCAGAGGTCTTTTCCACTCTAAATTACTTCAGACTTCTAAATTCTCACCTTGCTTCAGTAATTTTTCCATATCACCACGGCTTCGGTCATTGTATGTGTAAACATCAAAACCTAAGCTTCTAAAGCTTTTAGCTAGATCTCCAGCATCTTTGTCAGTGCCATTGCGTGTACCCATTCCTGCCAGAAAGCAAAGAATGCAGTTGATTGCACATTACACAATTCAAAATAATTCACATGTTCAAAGGTAAATTTTTATGTTTATAATTCATAAACCTAAACAATGCCACGGTAACATGATTTTAAAACAATCCTCTAACAGCATTCTCAGCACTGAGAACAAATTGTGAGATTAGTTTTAATGCAAAATAACGCAAGGTTCAATGTGAACACCTATCTCACCCTGAAAAATGCTGGCATGCCTCCAGCACCTTGCAACATAGGGCCTCTGTGGATGATTCCATCTCCTTTTGGTTTTGCAGTGTAACATATGCATAAAGCACCCCAACGAAAAACTGCTGAATAGAGTCCCTATTACACTCACATAAAAGAAAGATGTAAATTCTTTGGAGTAAACGCTTCATTTAGTGTTTGCCAAGTGTATAGGAAAAGACCTATAAAGTTGACTGTAACACAAGTATCTGTCTGCTCTGAAACCACACTGGGTCTGAAAAGTTAAATGCAGGAGTATGAACAGAGCACAGCCACAGCTACGAGCTTTTCCAGCTCACTGCTGTAGCTCAGGGACAGAGAAGTTACAACATGGGCTGCAGATGCCAGAGTTCAAATTTTAACAACACAGCCTTAAACTCTGGGACAATGGTTTAGTTTGAAGTTGGTAGAGCGAGGTGACATGCTTTTTGAAACCTATACTGCAAAGAAGTTGCAAAGGGCTGCTCTAATGTAAGTGTTAAAGAACAGAAATATATTGTAGGAACAACTATACCTCAAAAAAGACAAATATATTCATTAAAATTCCATGTCCTAAAAATGCTTATTGATTAATGAAAGTATAAAATTCTGAAGTCTGTAATGGGTATCATCAAAGGAAGAACATTACCTGTTTTGTCTTCAAAATTTTTGTTGTTTATAATAATGCATTTGCCAACTTTCTTGTAGTCCATATTATACTGGAATGTGGGTGTAACAATTCGGTACTGATTACTGAGAGAGGGCTTTGGCTGTTCTTCTCCATTCTTCTTTTTCCTAGGAGAACCAAATGAAATTATTGTTAGTGCTCAGTCACAGGCAGCGTGCCTATTTATTTTAATTCAAACCATTCAGACAGCCCTACCCAATGTTTTTTCTTCTCTAATGTTTGTTTTCTTCTTTCCTATTTCAGATTGAGGTATGAAGGTCTTGTGACTTCCATGAAGTGACTGTGTATGTGATTGAATTCTGGAGCTGGTAAAATAACTCTAGGGTGAAGTGCAGCCAACAGTAGCGTATGCAGATCCTGACCCACAGATAAAACAAAAGGCCTAAACACGAAGTCAGGCTGGCAGTAACCTTTCACAAACTATGGTTCTAGACACATTTTACTTTTACTATAAATAATTAATGGAAGTACAGACAGATCTCCCTTAATAACTATTCCAAGCACAAGAAGATATGCAGTTTACCCAATGGCGTGATAGGATTTATTTATTGAATCATCATCATCATCCCTAAATTCTCTGAAGATTAAGATCGAGCAGTAGGTACTTTCTACCGATAAACGTTATAGATGTGAACAGGTCATGTGTTAATTTGGTCTGCCAAACAGCAGCCTGAACCTATGCAAATCACTAAGCACATTTTAGTGTCATCATCAATACCTGAACCTCACTTAAAAAAACCAAAAACAAAACCAAGCAAAACCAACAAACCAAACCAAAATGAGCTATAAATGTTCTCTGTTAATATGACTGTGTACTGACCTTTCTGCTATGAGCAGGAGTCTTAGACTGGATTAGAAAGAGATGCAAAGGGATAGCACAGACATTACTCACCAATTTGTTCTAAACTATGTATTAAGAACAAATCAATTACAGCCAGCATGCACACCTGAAGTGTAAGCATGAGGAACTCGGCAGTAATTGCTATTAGAGCTGGACTTTTTGGTCCAAGCAGATTGTTTCAGATGTTGGGAAGATCTTCTCCAGCAGAACTGAAGCCAGTTAGAGCCTATAAAGAGACTGATTCAACCTCAGAACCATAAACAAGCTTTGGAGCAAACCCAGTTAGAAACAATGCTCGGGAAAGTTCAGAAGAAGTTATCAGCACCTCTCTTACTTACTTGGTCCAGCATCCTGCTTCCAATAGTATTTATTGCTGATCTCTGAGAAGAAAACTTAACCTACTTTTGCAGCACAAATAACTGTGTAATACAGTTTGTTTTTAGCAGAATTAGATTTTTCCCGTAATCTCAATTAATTTAAGTACTTTCACTATTCTCACCCTGACATCTTTCTAAAGAATTACTAAGCTACTTGCTTTGGTAATAGCCTGTAGACATGAGATTGCTGCGAGTTGATTAAATGTTGTTTAGGTAATCTACTTTCTTACCTTCCTGATTTAACAATTGCTGTCTTTTAGCTTCAAGTGTTCTCTTTTCATTACTAAAGGACAAGATTAATTGGAAACTATAACAAACCTTCACTAGATGATTCATCGTGTTTAAATGCTACTGCAATTCAATTTTAAAACAGCTTCTTCTTATCTTTGAGTGTCCTCATGTTCTGTTACAAAGGGCCAAACGAAATAGCTGCACCTGGCAGGCTTTCTCTGTACTCTTTTTACATGTGACCACCCCAACATCATCTCCTCTACAAAACAAGATACTGAGTTGTATCTATTTGAGGATTTTGTCTGATACTCTGCAAGTACAGTTTTTTTTCTGGCAAATCACAAGTGTTGGTATTCTCCCTGCATACTGCTTCTTGAGGCTCTGGGTGCAATAATTAAATATGCTTTGCCTCAAGAAAAGATTTTAACCATTTTAAAGAATTATCCACAGCTGTATGATGTTAATATTACATTTGACTTTCAAAGAGATCTTGGATTCTTATTTTAGCCTAAAATTCCCCCTGGTCCTACATCACTAGACAGCTCTCTGGCAAAGAGAGAAAAATAAATTTCAAACCAACAAATAACCACTCAGGTCAATGAAGAGGCTAATTTCCTCAGTCCACACTGCATTCAAGTTTCTATAGCTTTATCTGGCTTCACTGACTTCCTGAAAAAGCCTTATGGCTAACAGTGGCTGTTACACACAAGAGGAGATTTTCAAGGGGGTTGTACATAAATTTCTGTTTCTGTCCAACCCATGAACAGTTGTGAACACTCGGGACAGATCCACATGAGCCATGATCCACAGTATCATGTTTACACTGTTTGCTTTCTTAAAATGCTGGAAGTGATCTACTTCTAGCCCAGAAGTCATGCAGCCACGTTACCCCACAAAAATGTCATTGCAAATAGCAGCTGGAGTTAAGTGGCATAATAATGTAGCCACACAACTTCTCTGAAACCACCTTACTTCTGAGGTCAAGAGTTTGCACTCATTCATGCAGAAATACTTGGGAGTGTAAGGGTTATAGCTACTACTGCTGGTATTCCCAAAAGTACACCAGAAGCTCTATGCTGGTCAATGTCAAGCGTCACAGACGAGCCTTGTCAGCACGGTGGCACACACAGATCTGTAATTTCCCCATTCCCTTACAGAGGATGGTATGGTTTTGTTCCAACGATTCCTTCCAAGCTGAACAGGCTAACGAGATACTAAGCAACCACAACATGCTTTGTAGGGTTACACCTATAATTCCTTTACTGGCAGACAACAAAAAGTTCCAGAAATCTTTTGGTATCTGTCCAAACTGAACAAATAAAGAGGCAAAGGTTGTGGAGTATGCATATCCTGGGCCTGCAGTCCAGAGAGAAATTGTTTTTTTGAAGATTCTGTTTTCTGTGCCAACATGGTGCAATGTGGGAATTGCCTAACCCGACTAAACTGACAGCATGAAGTCCAACTCTTCAGTTTCAACAAGCCAAATCAGAGCCTGTAATAATGACTAATAAAGTAATAACTATTGTAATTATCAGTCCTTAAAGGAAATGTCCTGTCAGGGACAGGTGGCTCATGACTGAAAACCTAAAGCTTTCCAGCTAAATTTTTATTTTCTAAGCTTTGAACTGGACATGTTAATATAAACATTTACTGTTGTTGTTTTTACTAAGTTTCTAATCACTGTATTTTCCAAAAGGGTTTCCACAGGTTAGTGATCTGCTGTCATAAAATGTTTTAAACCATTTGCCCTCAGTTTTATTTCATTCTGCTTCTCTGACATCCAATGTCTTTAATTTCCCCCTTTTGGCATTCAAACTTGCCCAGACTAAATAGAAACTTGAATTTTATGACTGTTTACTCTTTCTTCCGCTTTTAATTACAACTATGTCATAACTCCTTACTCCACTAGTGGTCACTGATCTTTCCCTTAGACAGAAATATTCTTCCTATCAGTGCTCTCACATATTTCATGTTCTCTCCCTTCGGTCAAGAGTTCAGTAAAACTGAAACTGCACTCTGGCATCCTCATATAGTTTGCACATTTTCACCCTTACTTTGTCTTTAAACCCAGGCCTTAGGCTTGGCAAGAGTATGTCTGGGAATGTGATTTCAAGTCTAGACTCAATTGGTGTCAACTCTGGGAAAATCATTATTACCAATGTCTCACTTTTCAAATATAAAATTAAAGTCACCCATACCATTTATCATTTCTTAATGAACTTTTAAATAGGAAAGGACAAATTTATCATCATGAGTGGCTAAAATTCTGTCAAAGTCAATGGAGATGCATCGCTTGTACCAGTAGTGAACTTGATTGTTTAAAAGGACTGCAACTTCACAGAATCATAGAATCACAGAATCATACAATGGTTTGGGCTGGAAGGGATCTTAAAGATCATCCAGTTCCAACCACCTTGCCATGAGCAGGGACACCTTCCACTAGACCAGGTTGCTCAAAGCCTCATCCAGCCTGGCCTTGAACACTTCCAGGGAGGGGACATCCACAACTTTCTTGGGCAACCTGTTTCAGTGTCTGACCACCCTCACAGTGAAGAATTTCTTCCTAATATCTAATCTAAACCTACCCTCTTCCAGCTTAAAGCCCTTACCCCTTGTCCTGTCATTAACTGCCCTTATGAAAAGTCCCTCCCCAGCTTTCTTGTAGCCCCTTTGGGTACTGGAAGGTCGCTATAAGATCTCCCTGGAGCCTTCTCTTCTCCAGGCTGAACAGCCCCAACTCTCTCAGCCTGTCCTCACAGCAGAAGTGCTCCAGCCCTCGGATCATCCTTGTGGCCTCCTCTGGACTCGTTCTAACAGGTCCACGTCTCTCTTGTGTTGGGGGCTCCAGAACTGGACACAGCACTCCAGGCGGGACCTAATGAGAGTGGAGTAGAGGGGGAGAATCTCCCCCTCGACCTGCTGGCCACGCTGCTCTTGATGCAGCCCAGGACATGGTTATTGGCCTTCTGGGCTGCAAGCGCACATTGCTGGCTCATGTTGATCTTCTCGTCCACCACCACTCCCAAGTCCTTCTCTTCACATCTGGTCTCAAACCACTCATCACCCAGCCTGTATTTATGCTTGGGGTTGCCCCGACCCAGATGCAGGACCTTGCATTTGGCCTTGTTGAACTTCATGAGGTTGGGCACAGGCCCACCTCTCAAGCCTGTCAAGGTCCCTCTGGATGGCATCCCGTCCCTCCAGCGTGTCAACCGCACCACTCAGCTTGGTAATTATCACAACAAGCTTTATTAAGAATCCATGTGCAAGGGAATGGCTTCCTTGAGTGTTGCAGTCTCTTATGATCTCTCCCACCTGCTACAGCCAAGCTCTTGGGCTCAGGTCTGCCAGCCCTCCAGAGTAACAACTGTTTCAGGGAGAACCAGCTGCTCAGCTTCAAATGTAGTGATATATTTCCATGGGGAGGATCTCCACTTTCCACCACATTACATAGTTATGGCAGCTGGGTAGTCTGGTATTGCCTACCTTCGTGCAAGGTGTAAAGGCCACTGACTGTAAAAAACCCTTCTGCTCCAAGAAAGCTGCTCTGCTGTAACCACATGGACTCCCCCTGGAACAGTACCAACACAATGCAGGGAAAGTTCTCAAGAGAAGAGTGGATGAAAGGGAAACATTAAAAAGAAAGTGGGGCAAAACCAGTTACGCTTAATTTACTAAACCTCAATATTAACAGTGATTAAAAGGAGGATGATGGTAATCAATGGACAAGAGAGCTCTCTGAAAACATGAGCTGCTTGGCCTTAACAGCAATGTGACACTTAGCACACAGAAGAAAGAGCTCCTCTTTGAAAAGAACAGTCACTTAAATAGCCTTATGGACAGAGGATTAGATGAATAAAGACAAATTTCACAATCAGCACTTCCCAGCCACAGGATGGGAAGTTTTTTTTCCTATTTGTTTTTTTCCTATTTGCTTGCTTTTCTAAGAGGGAATTAATGTGTTATGCAAAACGAAATCTAAGAATGCTATTACAGAGCGATATCCGGGCTTTGAAAACAGCTACAGTCCCCTTCTCTCCCAGGAAAGTTAGGGACTTTTGCTGCTGTACTGCAAAATGTAAGCAGATAAAAAAATTCTACAATTACAATATTGTTCAATTTAAGGAAGTTGGCATTCAGAGGTGGGTGGAAAAGGCTAAACTGATTACATTCATTTCTATTCAAAGGACACACACAAAAGAGGAGAACTTTGTCTTACTCTTGCTCTATGAAGTTGAGTAAATTTCGGCTTTACTTGATAAGGAATATCATAAAACATTGTGCTAGCTTTTACTCTGGCATGCTTCTTTAATACAACATGCAATCATATATGATTTTTGAATGACTGATAACATGTGTCTGTTAAAAAAAAAATTGCCTTGAAAACATGCTATGTTTACAGAACACATCATCTCAGGATCCCTTCTGGAGCCCCCATGCTTTATGGCACTGGAGAACAGTTTTATGCCAGTTTCTGTCACACTCTCAGCCTTTCTGTTGAGTGCAGGCAAGAGGGTTATAGCAGTGGTACAGGGACAAAGCCTGTGGCATAAATCTTCTCATGTAATCCATCAGCATGCACCAGAACTTTCATATATTTAATGTTGTGGGATGCAAAGTATCTTAAAACTGCAATGCTCTTCATTCTATTATAAATAATTGAGATGTTTCCTTCATGACTTTTACATTTGGGGACCTGTTTAAAGGCTTAATTTGAATAAATTACCCATTGAGTTCCAATACTGTGGAGTAAGAGTATGGGACAATAGAGTAGTTTTAAGACTTCCAAAGAAACTTATGTAGCCTATATTGCTGATTTAATTTTATGCTCTTTGTGTGGCTCTATGCTGCTCCTTCTGTCCAAAATCCTCACTCCTTCCATTATGCATGCGCAGTATAAATGACTGTGATTTCTGCTCATCACAAGAGCTACATTTGCTCTCCTGGGGGAAAAACCTGGATTGGGTTTATTTAAAAAAAAAAAAAAAGTAGTTAAAGGATAGACAGGAAACTATGAAAATACAGAGAGGATTGTGTCTGAATTCACAAAGCATCACCAAGCTATGTGTAGCAAAACTGAGTGTGCTGGAGACCAGTTCAGAGTTATTCTTCCAAATAAAGTGAAGAGGAAACAGAATTCACGAATTAGACAAATCAAGGTTCAATATTTTGTTCTTTTTCTAACTTAGTCTCAATAATTAGTGGTCTATTCACACATATGATGCTTTCTAATGATCTGATGCATTAATATGTCTTATTCCTACATAACCTTCTCTCCAAACTGCCAGCTTTAATAGTTTTATCCAGCTTTAATACTTTTATCCAGTCTAATTTCACCATATTTAGTATACTTCTAATTACTGTACACTCTCCCCTCTTTGTATTTTTTTGTCTTGAAATGTATTGGCAATAACAAGCAAAAGACACTTGTTAAACCTGACTGGAGCTTTTTAGATCTTAAGCTCTGTAAGGCAGACTCTTTGTTCTTTGTCAGACCTGTTTTGGTAAAGTGTCATGCAGATTTAGAGCTGCAAGCAAATAACAGATTACCCTGTTGCCTTTTCCCATTAATATTGCATCAGGCTGGCAGAGCAGCAACATTTCTGGACAAGAAGAAGGTGTCACTACATGCTGGTTGAACCTGCCTGGACACCAGGTGCCTACCAAAACCTCCCTATCACTCCCCTCCTTGGCTGGACAGGGGAGAGAATATACAATGAAAGGCTCGTGGGTTGAGATAAGGACGGAGAGAGATCACTAATTACCATCATGGGCAAAAGAGACTCAACTTGCGGAAATTAATGTATTATCAATCAAATCAGAGTAGGTTAATAAGAAATAAAAACAAATCTTCAAACACCTTCCCCCCATCCCTCCCTTCTTCCCAGGCTCAACTTCACTCCCAATTTCTCTACCTCCTCCCCTCCAGCGGTGCAGGGGGACAGGGAATGGGAGTTGGGGTCAGTTCATCACACATTGTTTCTGTCGCTCCCTCCTCAGGTGGAGGACTCCTCACACTCTTCCCCTGCTCCAGTGTAGGGTCCCTCCCACAGGAGACAGTTCTCCACAAACTTCTCCAACATTCGTCCTTCTCACAAGCAGTTTTTCATGAACTGCTCTACCATGGGACCCTTCCATGGGAATCAGTTCTCCAGGAACAGACTGCTACAGTGTGGGTCCCCCATGGGGCCACAGGTCCTGTCAGGAGTCTGCTCCAGCACAGGCTTCCCACAGGCTCACAGCCTGCTTCAGGCATCCACCTGCTCCAGCGTGGGGTCTTCCACGGGCTGCAGGTGGACATCTGCTCTACCACGGACCCTCATGGGCTGCAGGGGGACAGCCTGCCTCACCCTGGTCCTCACCACAGGCTGCAGGGGAATCTCTGCTCTGGTGCCTGGAGCACCTCCTCTCCCTCTCTCTTCATTGACCTTGGTGCCTGCAAGGGTTGTTTCTCTCACATGTTCTCGCTCCTCTCTCCAGCTGCAGGTTGTGCATAAGTTATCTCAGAGGCACTGACACCATCACTGATGGCCTTGGCCAGCAGTGGGTCCATCTTGTAGCCGCCTGGCATTGGCTCTGTCAGATGAAGGGGAAGCTTCTAGCAGCTTCTCAAAGAAGCCACCCCTATATCCCCCCTTGCTACTAAAACCTTGCCATGTAAACCCGATACATTCCACCCCTCGCCTCTGCGAATCACATATTTAAGAATTATCATTAAAATCCACGTTCATCACAAAACCTTCACAAACTTCACTCACATCTACAGAAAACAATTCCCCGCACCAAAATCAAAATAACATCAAACCACCACCAAACAAAAGTGGACACTTTACAAACACAATCCACCTGTCATCCCCTTCATCATGATGACAACGCATTCCCCACGATCACTCCACTCTCTAACATTGTTCAGTCCATGTTTTGCCCATTACCTCTCCCAATTACTATCCTTATCTTGAATTCCTTGAGCCCCACATTAGGTGTCAAAAAGGACTGTGGTGGGCTGACCTTGGATGGATGCCAGGTGCCCACCGAGCTACTCTATCACTTCTTTCCTCAGCAAGACATGGGGGAAGAAAATTTAAGACTGAAAAAAACCTCATGGCTTAAGATAAAGGCAGTTTAATAAAGCAAAAGCAAAGGCCACACACAGAAGCAAAGGAAAACAGATTTATTCTCTACTTCCCCTCAGCGGGTGATATCCAGCCGCTACTGGGAAGCAGGGATTCAGTATGCATAGTGGTTGCTCCAGAAAACAAACATAAATAATGAATGCCCCCACTTCCTCCTCCTTTCTCTTAGCTTTTATTCCTGAGCAGATGTTATATGGTATGGAATATCCCTTCGGTCATTTTGGGTCACCTGTTCTGGCTATGTCCCCCTCCAGGATCTTGTCCACCCCTAGCCTACTGGTGTGAGGGGGAAATACTAGGGAGACAGGCTGGGTGCTGTGCGAGCACTGCTCAGCAGTAGCCAAAGCACTGGTGTGTTACCCCCCTTACACCTTGCTAGCTACCAGTGCAAAGCACAGCACCATGAGGGCTGCTGGGGTGGAAATTAACTCCACCTCAGCCAGACCCACTACATGAGTTGTCTTTTATAAAAATGAATATTCCTTTACTGTTAAAAATCACAAAGCATAAATTATATGGGATAAGGACAAAGCATTAACCATAAGAGACAGACCAAATCCTACAAGTGTATTACACTGCACTTGATGGTGTGATCCTGGGTCACACACTAAGAAGGCAGCATGCTAGAATACTAAGTGAAGGCTACGATAAACACCAACAGGAGCCACTGCAGAAGATATTGGCATCTGGGAGATCTCAATTCCATTTCCCACCTGACTGTCACACACTATGGGCTCACAAACCTTCTACCCTGAATACACCCCAATGGCAGGTGCAATTTCCATGTCTCTCTTTTCAGACAGATAACACCTTACCAAGGAAAGATGTTAAATATAATCTTAAGCCCAGAGAATAAATACTATCCCTCACAGTCTTTTTTTAAACAAAGCTTACTCAGTCTTTCAAATTATGTGCCAGTAGACAAACTGAAAAATAGCTTAATAGTTGAAGTAAAAATCTCCTGATGAAAAGGGGGCAATACTAACTATACAGGAGGAAGTTCAAGTAAATATTGCATACCTTCAATTTGCCTACTGAAAGTTATTAGCAAATGACTGCTGACTTCGAAGGACAGGCACTAACAAAGTAACCAGTTCATACAAGGCTATTTTAAAATATGTTCCAGATAAATGTTAAAAGAAAATTAAAAAAAATTCTAATATTAAAGTCAGAATCTTTTCAACATAAGAGAAAGTCTTCACTTAGAAGAGATAAGAAAAGTGGTCCTACAAAAGAGAACATAAAAGTTCCCCAAGAAACAGCTAAACATGATTTCACCTACATTGCTTACTGTGGCAAGGAGATGTCTTATACAAAACGTATGAAAACTGGCAACTGCAATTTAGAATAGCAAACAGAAAAAACACAATTAAAAAAACCTCATAACAATAAATCACAACAATCAGTGAAATAGTCCTAGATTTCTGGTCCCTCTAATGGTCTTGTTTTGTCTCTTAGAGAAATTTTAAATTATGGTGAAACCTGCCAAACTGATAATACTAGAGTCTAAAGTTCATATCTAGCAATGACATAAGATAAAGTCTGTGCAATCCTTGCATCTTCATATACCACTCTGCCCAAGTGTCTAAATCTTGAAAGTTATTTTTGGGAAGGGGTGGAATAAAGGGAAATGGCACAAATGCTTACTTGAACACCAAAGCCCCTAATGAACACACCCCACTTTCCTCCTGAGAGCAGGCCTACTAAAAGCAACAGGCAGTAAAAAATGCCTGTTTGTAACCGTTCTCAAGAGACCAGAGCCACAGTAATTGTTCAGCCTCCATCTTCCTTTTGAACTGCCCATTAGTTCATGACTTCTTAAGGACATCTTTGGAATTAGATTGTTAGCTGACTAAACAAAGCCAGTTTAAAAGTCACCAGAAGCAAAACCTTTTGCTTGAATGAACCTGAAACAAGGAAGCTAATGGAGACAGTACCTCTTTATTTCTTTGAAAACTCATGCCCCAAACCCTCTTTATAACTGCAAACACACTAATACTGAAAGAAAAAATATTGCTGTAACAGCCTTGAAAGAAAGGATTTAGGTAAATACCAGGATTATTTCCTTGAACTTATACAGATAATAATAGTTATCTGGGAGGGACCTAAGATATCATTAACAAATTCTTTGCCTAAGACAGGACTGAGTTAATTAATCCAATAAAAATGTTTCATACTAAAAATCTACTTTTGTTCTTACTATCACACACATAGCAGTACTACTACACATTTTGTAGAAAATTTGCACAATAAAATGCTTTTTTTTAAAGAAATCCTGGCATTTCCCCCAGTTTCCTGTGTCATGCTGTATCACCCCCAACAGTATAACACAGGCCATAAAAATATTTATTTAGATTAAATGCTAGCTATGCTTTGCTCAGTTAACTTGATGAAAAGTATTAAAAAAAGCAAAATGCTGATTTCTAGGGTATGTTCTATTATCCACTAAGAGCCACTTAGTTGTGCTCTGGATGGAGAACTTAGTGTGAATCCTGCTTCTGCTATTAAATAACTTCAGGAAAGTAACTTTATATCTCTTGATCTTAGTTTTGCCATTACGAAATGAAGCCTAAACAAACTTATTTCATAAAACCATTGCAGAGCTCATGGATTCTTTCCAGGGGGGTAGCAGCGTACAGTAAACTAGAGAATGAACTTTAAATCCACTGTTTGGTACATCTGCACAATGCTTAGGTCCAGAGCATGTGAGGCAGCTTACTGCCACATGCCTCCTGGAAAAAAAATGCTTGAAACAAAGGTATTCTTACTGTCCACCAAGGAGGTTTACAGTGGATCTCAGTCCAGAAACAAATTCCTATCTTTGGTTACCGCACACCAGCTTCCCTGAAGAGATAAAACCACAAGTGCCTGCACACAATTACTCAACATCAACTGCAAAAATGACAGGGTTGCACTCCACAGAATATGGCATTTCCCCAAAGTGTATTATAGCCCTAAAGGCCGCTGGGCCTTGGCTTAACAGTCGAGATATCACAGCTTATCACATCACAGCTACTCAGCTGAACTACAGCAATGGCTATTGGGATGTTCCTTTGACACCACAACCTCAAGTGTATGAGCTTGAATCACAATAATGCCTCACCAACCACAAAGCTTCACAACTGCAACAGTCTCAGAGATAAACTAAACCAACTAGTGAGCTGCAACATGCTAACTGCAGTAACTGGTTCACCTAAGTGTGAGCACACTTTTCATGTGATCTCCTGCAAAGCAAGACACAAACTCTTATTCAGTAGTTTCTACAAACCAGCAGCTTCTGTTTAATCTGCAGAACATTTTTTAGATTTATACCCAACCTTTTTTAAAAAGATCCATTTATGGATCCATTTATAAATTCTTTGCTTACTAAAAGTGCCTCCTATCTTCTACCTTTCATCACTTACATATTTGTATAGTACACTACCTTGTATAGTACAAGCAAATTATCTTTCAACTTTAGTTAGAGAAACTAAACACATTTTTAATCCCTCATTATTAATAAGATATTTCTGAGACCCTGAGCTACTCTTGTAGCTTTTTTGTCCCATTTTAGTTTCAGACCCTTCTCCAATTTGGAGGGATAATCTTCTCTAAGAACTTGGAAAACTGAGAAACCCAGTCCAGGACAACTGGAAACTCACTGTGTAATGAAAGGATTGGAGCTGTTTGAAAGAGCAACCCTCATACTACAACTGCTGGCATTATATATGTCTTTGGAGTTCTGATTGTTACATCTAAATATGTCCTCCTCTCCTTTTAACTATGTGTTAGTGATAGCCTTAACGTAATTAAAATCAAAACCATGGCTGCAATTTTATTTATTACATACAAATGAAGCAAAGTGCACCGGAGCTATGTCAGCTACACTTTGTAAAAAAAGTTCCAACACAGACTATTATGTCTAATATTGTCCACATTTCACAACAGCTAAAAAAAGACAAGAGAAAAAAAAAAAGAAGCAGGTGGCAGTATCCTAGTCTTTGTGCACTTAATATTTAAAGTATTGTTTACAGACTGCATGATAATTTTGTGGTGTAATGCCTGCAGCAGAGAGGACCAAACCAGAGTAAGTTCTAAACTCTCAACCATCAATTTGTAATCCATCTTCAGCCTCCTAATTAGCTGCATATTATCTGCTGTGCAGGCCTCACAAGACTCTATGCAACATAATACTCAAATAACATTCAAAAGGTAAAATTTTACAAATAAAGATTACTACTTGCTGAAAGGCTTTCTGCCCATTTCTAGAAAACCTGCAGGTACACACCTTCCATGAGTGTTCTGGAAATTGAAATCCAGCACCATCATATCCTAGGGAGCATAAGGTACACAGGCAACTGCCAATTATATGTAAAAAACAACGAAGCCTCTCTTACCTATCCTGGGTACTAAAAGCAATTAACAGGTATATACTGCTATATGGACTGCTTGGAAATGACTCAAAATAAAGCAACCCCCCCAGATACTATTTCCCAGAGAACACTCTGGCTAGGATTAGCAATTGCAAAACACCAACAGAGCTATAATTAGCTTGATATAAAGCACTGAAACAAAACTCTTTTAGGGTATTCATTCATGAGATTTCCAAACAGGTGGCAGAGAAGGAAGGCCATAAATAACATTGTACAGTACCTTGGCTCATCATCAAATGGTACTCCACACTGCATCTGCAAACAGCTTCAGCTTGTCCTCAAGAGCAAGCCTAATCTTCTTTGGTAATGCTAGGAGCCCACCATGCTCAGGGCTACATTGGAGAGTGAAACAGGATGTTCTGTGTGTTCAGGCCCAAAGATTCGCATGTGTCAGCAGTGGGTCACGCTGGACTGTTCTATGGGGCTATTCAAACTCTCATAGCTATCACCCTGCAAGCTGAGGTCATGCAGGCCCGACCTACCTCTGCTGACAAGCGGAAAACATGCTCCCATCGCTCTGATTTTATCACTGTTCCTATGTAAGAGCACAGGAAAAACCAGCAGATCTTGAGATGGACGTGGGACAGCAGACTTCACTTTGTCATACATCTTTCTTCCCTCTCTCAAAACCTGATCCACCACTACTACAATATTTACACAATTAATATTTCTAATAAAATAATGCACATTAACATGCACAGTTTACAAAACCTCTTTGCATTCTAATTCACAGAACTATTTCCTATATATTTACTCTTAAACAGTTTTGGTTTATTATAAATTTGGTTTAATTTCCTTTTGACTCCTTTGAAAGCTTAAAAATGACTGTACATAATAGCTTTACTTCAAATTTTCTATGATGACAGCCCAGAGTTCATTGTAATGAAGGAAATAAATTACTACACTAAAAAAGGATTAGGATGCTTGACTCACTGTTGTGATTGCTACAGACAGAGTTCATGGATAACTCAGTGTTTGCTGTGCTTCACAAGGCAAAATGAAGGAGGCTGGAAACAAACACTGACTGTGAACTGATGAGTTCTTACACTTTAAACTAGACACTACTTCCAGATACTTGGGCATTTCCTATATGGTATCCAGTAAGTGTCCAGGGGAAAATACAAGCACTAACCACAATTTTCACTAATTGTTAAACAGTCCTGCAGTGTCCTCCAGGAGCTGAGTTCCAGATCTAACAAAAACTGCAATAACAAAAAATAAACACCCTCTTGCTAAAAACAAGTAATGCAAATGAAACATCCCTGTTGCTATATGCTAAAATCTTTTTGTTTTTGTAGCAATTAACTGTTAGAGACTATAGAGGGCAGAGCCTATTGCTTCTGAAATTTTATATTCAGCGTTTTGGGGGAAAATACACTGAAGTTTAGCTTGTGCAAAGCAGAACCCACAAATTCCAAGTAAAATTAAAATTACATTGTGCTAGACTTTGGAGTTAGGATAGTAAAAAGAAAGATCACCACCCATTTACAGGACAGACTAAGGTACACAGTGATTTCCTCAGAGACATAAAGGAAACGTGAGGCTGAACCAAGAGTTCAGTTCAGATCTCTGAGTTGCAGCCGAGAGCGTAACTCCAGATAATGACTCATCAGCTGTTATTTGTTTTAAATTAACTTGCTATTTTTATTCTATCTAAGGATAAAAGAGATATTTTTCTTAGCAGTATTTATTTTTGAAAGGTCTGTAATATTCTGTCACTGAAAAACCTGTAACAGCTGCATTTTTAATTTTAAAACTGTAAAAGTTATGATAAAAAAGATGAGGTAGCATTCAAGGCATCATCTGGATTCGAATACATTAATTCCAAGGCAGGAACAGCTGACATTCATGCAGTGGAAGCCAATACAGCTTCTTCACAAGCATATGACGCTAGCAGCAGTACTTCTTCTGCAAAGCAAGAAATCAATCTCCCTTCCAGAGCTCCCCAATAAAAAGACAAAAGATGCCAAACGAAGATATTAAATCATTCTGTGGAGAAGTGAGAATATTTTTAAAGCCTAGAAAGTGTTTCAGGAGCACATAGAGCATAGAAAATAAAAATTTCTATGGGAAAAATTCTATGAGTTTCTAACTATTACATAAAGAATTCAAATACCTGGTTGAAATCCTCAGCTCAGTCTTGTTTAACCATGTTTTAAAATTTTGTTGTGCACAGGCTTGCCAGAGTGTATTGCTGCTTTCTGAAACAACTTTTTGCTCAACTGCAACTCCCCCTACTTTTTGCCCACATTTTTGCGGTAACAAAATTGATATCCTCCTGCCATCTAGTGGCTAAAAATCCCCCAAACCAAACACCACCTGCAGATGTTAACGCAGCAAACCTTACTTCTTCCAACTCTTTTCTCCACCAGTTTTTCCCTGCCAGCATTAACTAAGTACTAGCACTTTTTCAAAGGGAAGGAAATACGTTGAAGATAATTCCCCTAAACTGTGGTGCATCCAGAAGAACCTGCCCACTCCATGGCTTGTTCTGAGCCTCCTGGCCTCCATGGTAAGGCAGGCACACAGACTTCTCGGAGAGAAATACGCTGTAGTGAATAAAGATTTTCACTTACTTCTACTTACTGCCCTTGCTAGATAAATCTCCAGTCACAGCCAGAGAATGGTGAATTGGAGCTGTGAAGCTACTGGAAACAGCTGGTCTTTCTGCATAGCTTTGAATTCAGTTTCTCACTGCTCTGTTCTCTTAAATTAAAATTAATGTGCTTATTTAACAATACAAGTTTCTTGTTTTCCTATTGAGCTTATATATTTTAAGCAATAATAAATGAAATACAATGTAAAACTTCATTGAAAGTACTGCACAGCTGGCAAAAAATGAGTTGTTAAAACAAGAGATCATAAAACTGTGGTTAATCTAAAGCTTTCTAGACATCTTATTTTGCAAAGCCAAATTATTTGAAACATGTCTTACAGAAACGAGTGATAGAAATGCCAATTATTGCCTTTCCTTCAGGAATGATTAATGTTGAATTGCATAACTTAATAATAGTACTAGCATATCACCTCTTTAAAAGAAGACCAATTTAGATAGTAAAATATAAATTTTATAAAGTTTAAAACAAACATTTGAAAAATGTTTGGCAAGATTTAGAAACAAATGTTACATTGTCTATTTTGCATTATGTGATTCTGTTAGAATTAATAATACACACACACATCACAAAATATATTTGGGGAATAATAAAATGAGATGGAGAAAGTAAAGTGATTTGCTTAACAGCATATCAAGTCTTCTAAAACTAAAGCATCTTCACTTCTCTCACAGATCTGTTATCCCCATCAGACTCATATAATAAGCAGCAAAAATAAAAGTATATTCTCCATGTTATTTCTCTGAATTATACTGTTCACTTGAATGTGAATGTCCAATAGTAAAAATAAAAAAATCAAAACCTCTATGTAAATGCAGTAGTCTTTATAACAAACAACTCTAATAAAATCTCTCTAAATCCATGAAGTTCACAATGTGAAGTAGCCATTTGCTGGCATTCAATAGTATTGGTAAATTTTATATGTTCATGTCTCATCTTCTGCATTTTCAATCACATTTATCTAGAGTTTTGGGGAGTACAGACAAGCAGTACATAGTTCTTGCTTCCTATAGATTTAATGAAAGCAAGCTTCTGCTTCAGTGAGACTACTATGTTTTAAAATGAAAGGCTTTTAATTTATTCTGTAATGGGTTACATCTCTAGACTCAGTGAGGCTTCTTTGTGCTACAACCTAGATGGCACATCCAGGCTTTAAACTAACTTAAATAGTCAGCAGGGGATTCCAATGATGCGGGAGATTAGCTGAGCTGAATGCAGTAAAATAGATAATTAATGGCATATGTAATTCCCAGCTCCACCAAAGGGCAATGTTTAAGATGAGAGACTGTAATTGATGCTAAATGAACTTAGTGGTTTCTTGACTACCAAATAAATGGGAGATACTATAGGTCTCCCTATAGGGAGGTACTATAGAGAGATGCTTTAAGGTACAGCTCAGATACATCAAACCTATACTGGACATGGCAAACTGAACACCAGAATCCCCTTAGAAGGGTAGTATGACAGCTGATACAATAATAACAGGAATAAAAGTAGTAACTTACTTGCCAATAAGTGAGAATCTGCTACTTCTGTCTGGCTTCGCATCAACTACGTCATCGCCATCTTCATCACTGCTCTCTCGAGTGGAGCGATCAACATGCTGATCTCCTGACATCTGCAAACAAAAGTACAAGAATGTAAGTGTCCCTCAATAAACACTGTCACCTTACAAATCCTTCTATAAACCAAACTGTTATACCAGACATGAGGTTGCTAGTCAGTTATACTATATAATTCCTCTTCAAATAGGAGTGGCCATACATTTCTGGCCCTGAATTAAGACAAAATTGCACACGTTCAGCTGTCTGCATTATCTTGTGGCAGTTACCAAAAGCGACTTGTCTAACACCACTCTCAAAAATGCAAGTAAGAACAAGTAAAAATAGTTTTATGGTGAAAGATCTTACAACTAATTCTCAGAAATTCTTTTCATGATCTGGAAAGAAGTATGTTGGGAAGAAAGCAAGGACAACTAACACAAAAGTATTTGTAAATGCAATCCTGTCCACTACTAAGGCATCCAGAGAGCTCCTGTGTTTTTATTTGCATGTACATGGTCAAATGTGCATAAGAGAAAAAACGCTGTATTATCTTCCATAGATGGGATCTTAGGTTTTAATTTCTCTGTTTTGTCTATAGCAATACTTAATATGAATTTTATATTCTTCACATGATTAAATAATACTTGTACACAGCTGTTAGGGGAAAAAAAAAAACAACCAAAAACCAGTTGTAAAATATTTCTTGGAAATTAAGATAGTTTCATTACATAAAGCAGCCTTTTACACAAACTGCTGTATTTCAGCCAATTTTTTTTTTTTTGTTACTCCAGTGGAAGCTTGGAGCACCTTCACTCATCCCAGAAGCGACACAGGGCACTGCTGAACAGCAAGGCTGAGCTGATCTAATGACTTTTTCCTGATGAAAACATGGTCTCTCTCTCCTTTTCTTACATGTACTGAGTTGCCTGCTCAGGAAGTTTATTTAGATCAGTAAGCTGGCAGAAAACTACAAGAAGAAAGGAGTAATTTTTATGATAGCCCAAGGATCTGCGCCAGACCAGGGCCAGGCAAGAGCTGTCGAGAAGCCAGTGTGATAGGATGTGCTGAGCCACCTTGTCCAACTCTGGCCCCAGGTTTTCATGAGGAAAAGCAGCAGCAATTCCTGTCCCTTCTTCATATTTAAGCAAATTAAACTTGCTTTTATGACACATTTCCTCAGAAGAGTACACGTTCACACCTAGCTTGAAAAGCACCCCAGCCAGGGCCCGTGACACTGACTGAGGGTTTTGAGCTCCCTGAGAGTAAAAGCATTTCCCAAAAGCTGGGGTCTAGGTTTGGCTTTGACAAACAAATATATTTTTCGGTCAGCTTTAAAAAAAATAAGACTCGAGGAGTGTGCAGGCCGCAGTGGGCAGCGAGGCGGCCGAGGAGCAGCGCGGGGCCTGACCAGGGAGGGAGTCCCCAGCAGAGGAAACCAGCACCGCCACCGCTCCTCACTACACCCACCGCGAACCCCGCTGCGAGAACCCCCGTCCGCCCTCAGGAGACGGCTGTGTAGCCAGCGCAGCCACCTGAAGGGCCCAAGTGTCCTGTGCTGAGGGAGAGCCGACTCCGTCCGCCTCTCTGCTCAGGGGCGTCGGATAAGAGCAGCGAGCAGCGGGCCGGACCCCAGGGCTGCCGGCCAGAGGGGACGGGAGAGGGAGGAGAAGGCGCGGGGGAGTGGGAAGGCGGTGGTCAGCTGAGGGGAGGGCGGTCGGCGGGAAGGCGGCGGTCTGCTGAGGGCAGGGCGGGAGGCGGGAAGCAGGAAGGAGGCGAGCCGCGCCGGGGGCTCCGGGCAGCGGAGCGTGCTCCCTGAGGGGAGTGGGGAGAGCGGCCGGCGCGACACGGAAGGGCAGGGGTCTGGGAAGGGGTCGGGGCCGGGGCTTGCCTTGACGCTGGGCTCCGGCGAGGCAGAAGCGAAAGCGAAAGGCGGCCGCGTAGGGCCCCGCGGCCGGCAGTGGGGCGAGGCGGGCTCTGCCGGCCCGGGCCTGTCCCGGCGGGGCCGCGCCTTCCGCCCGCTGCGGCGGGACTGCGGGCCTGTCCCCCGGGGAGCCGTGGGAAGCGAGGGCTCCTCCCGCCCCGCTCCCTCGCCGCCTCCCCTGGCAGTGGGGCTCGGGCCTTGCCCCGGGACCCCCTCGCTTTTCTGGTACCTACATTTTCCACGCAGCAGTAAAAGAGATTGCCGCTTTTTAGTGGCTGTGCTCCGTCACATCACTGTGATAGAGGAGCCTTAAGTTTCACTGTGACACAAGATTGTGTAGATCTAAGGAAATTTTTTTCCTCTTATAAACTTCAGTGGCATTTCCTTATCTGTCCAGTTATTCAGTGTGTTGCATGTCTGCTAATTACGATATCCTACTGTGTAGCCGTTGCATCAGGCCCAGCAGTCCAGTACATGGACTGAAGATTGGCACAGACTTGCTAATTACTCCTGGGTGCGGGCTCCAATCCTGCAAAATCATACACCTACCCAGCAGTGCGTGGTGTTTAACATTCGCTACCTGAAGAGATTTACATCAAAGAGACATTTTTCAGTGTAACTGCCTCATAATTGGCACAAAACACAGGCATGGTAATAAACAGCCTTTTGCTTCACGATAGGTCAGTGCTGCGATGTGACGGAGGAGCATCTGAACGGTGTGGTGGCTCTTGCCGTGTGTCTGCATGCTGCTGCTGGGACTGGTCTCTGCTTCGTGGGATTATGCCTGTAGCTCCTGGTTGGATACGTAGCCAAAGTTTTCTGCAAATCAAACTAACAGAATCTCATGTTTATTCTCATGCCACCTGTTAGCTGCTTCTTTTCAAGAAGCCAACACCATTTCCAAATCCATACTTGTTGCAGCACTAGAGATGGTGTACAATCAGAGGTTTAGCAGAAGCAGCGAGGGTAAGCCAGCTTAGTCCCTTGACATAAATCAGGGTAAATTAACAGAAGTCTCTAGGATACTTACTTGTCCTTGAGACTTCAAACAACTTTAGCAAAATAAGCTGGGAAAAAGAAGGGAGTAGCTTTAAGCTGGTAACCGCAAAGTAAGGAGTATCTTGTTGATGTCCTTGGGACGTGAACAGAGCAAAACCACCTGTTATAACAAAGAGAAAGTTCCCAGGAAAATTAATAAACCAATCAGTATGGGTCTTTAAGAATATGCATGAGCTTAATTAACCACTGTATATAAGGAGCACATATGTAATCAATAAACAGAGCTTGCTCATATTGAGCGTCCGGGTTTTCCCTCTGTCGCGACACCTACTGGATCATTATGGCCAACAGAGATACTGGAAATGTATAGATCTTCAAGGAAATGCATGGAGTGGAGATTAGGGAGACTGTGCTGTCACCAGCAATGACTGGCAGTGACACCTGAACTTCAGGACATCCAGATGTGTTCTCCTGATGGTGTGTTTGGGGGTACCTAGGAAATCCAGAAGCTATTTGACAGCTGTCACTTTCTGTATCTTGATGAAAATGTTTCTCCGTTGCCATCTGGTCCCCACAGCCAAATTAGCAGACCTAGAAATGGCTTTTTTCTGAAAGTCATTGTATTGCTATTGAAAAAGTGGTATGGTATTTGATAATGCTTGCCAATTTTCAAGAGATTACTAAGAGATTTGTGTGTGGGGAATCTCTGACTCAAACTGTCGATGAAACCCCTGTTTCTATTTTCTTTTCATGTTGATTGCTGGCATTCAAAAAGACATTGATTCCTCAGTGTGCTGCAATACCTTTCTTAACTGCATGTTAGATTAACACATTTTAATGCGGTATAAGCTGCTAGATTTTTCAGAAAATATTGCTTGTTTTCAGTAATGAGTAAGGGAGAAATTAAAGATAGTAGAAGGAATTTATTTTGCTTCAGGGCATGGACTGATTGCTACCTGGGGAAGGGTCAGGAAGGAAAAAATTTCTCATGTATAATATTGCACAGCTGGTTGTGTGCATTGCTGGGCAGGGGGAAGAGCCAGCAGTGTGATACCTATAGCATCAGCATTCTTTTCTAATCCCTGGAGGCTCGCTCTACTCCCTAAAAATATTAACAATGAAGCCTTTGACCACATATTTGCATTGCAGAAAATAAGTGTTTAACTACCACGTAAGCAGCTGCAGGACGACAATGGAACGTGCCTTTGGGAAATTGAAAGGTAGATGTCAGGTACAAACTAGAAGGCTTGAGGCAACTAAATAGTACCTGTCTGGAATAATAACTGTGTGCTGTGTTCTGCCCAACATCTGTGAACACAAGGATGGGGCTTTGCTGAGACCGGGAGGCTGGTGTGGGGATACTTTCAGGATGGAGGATTTGAGTGGCTTGCAAGATGTTCCCTCCTGAATGACGGTCGTTAGAATTTTATGTATTTTGCAAGAAAGGGCGGGTGGTTTTGATATGCTGCGGGGAATATGGGAGCTGTGTGGTGTGATTTGGCACACCAATGCTTTATGAAATTTGGTAGAATAATGCATCTCAGTCAGCTTGGTGTATGTGTTTGGGTGGGATTTCTCTGTAATCAGGCAGGGATAAGCTGTTGCACATGCCTTGTTTTATGAGTTTTAAGCTTGGGTCACTTTCAGGTTATGATACATGATTAATGGGAATATTTGGACACTGGAGATCTCATTGTATGCACATGGGCTGCGCTGTGCATGCTTTGCACACATTTCTTCAAACTTTCAGCTTAAATTGTAGCACATCCTTGCTAGTTCTTTCTCTGCTCTGTAATAGTGTTGCCTTCTTGGCTTGTTGATTCTTTTTTCCATTTCTCTCCACTCCCTCTCTTGCTTTCTGTTGCTCTATTAGAAGCATTTGCAAAGTCCCCACACTCTCAAGTTTTCCCAGCACTAGCAACAAAGGGAAAGTGTAAACACAAATCCTTTTAGTCATGAAGTGTAAACAGTTGTTGGTTGGTTTCCAAACCAGCAAAAATGTAAAAAGCCACAGCAAAATTTGGAAGGCAGTCCCTTAGAGGTTTTTCTTCAGGTCTTGGGAGATCCTGGTGTTGGTAAATCTTTTCCAGCTTTCTTTCGATGTTTTTGCAAACTGGATTTGCTGCTATGCTAAATTTGATTAGCATGGAGAAGCTGTGTGAGACAAAAGGCCATGAGCCCAGGTAACTAACCCTGTGGTTCAGAGAAGGTTGTGATGAGGCCAGACTAGTGTTTGAACTTTTACAGGCAGCTTTGAACAGTGAATAACACCCTCACTTTGTGGGGTGAAACAGCACCTACTTTTGCAAACAGAGGGGAGATACAGTTACTGTAATTTGTGGTGTCTGGCTCCTGCTATTCATGTGGCTGGAAGGTCACAGCCACTGTTCAGGAGTGACAGAGAAGGTGGCCCCAAGTTGAATCTCTGTTAGGAGGTTGCTTTGTATAACTAATGTGTGCTTTTTAGATTCAAAATCAGGATGCAGACATGCTCCAAGTTTTCTATGCAGTTAATTCAATGAATTTAAGGAGATTGGAGAGGTAACAATGTTTCTTCCTACTAATTTGCACCTTCAAGTTACTGACTCCTTGTACTTTACAGGTAACTGCAGTACTTTTAAACCACATTGATTAAGGTTCTACTGTTAAGTAAAGCCTTTCAAGATTTTCATGGATATCAAAGAGCCTCTATGGGGTCTTACTAAAGGAGGAAAAAAGCCACAATGAGCTTTTAACTGAAGAGAAAATGTCTTGCTAAGATTTGTCAAGATAACAAATTTGCACTGTTTTTGTGATTTAATTCCTTGCAAGATCAAAATGCAGTGTGTACTTTGTAATGAGACCATACAATGCTTGTTTTTCAATAAACTCTCTTTTCTATTAGCAGCTCAATTTTAATCCAGGGTTGTGAAGAACAGACCATGCAACAGGACAGTTTTGAGGTGCTTGGAAATGAGGAAATCTTCAATAGACTCCAGCAGAACTGGCATACAATGGATGTAAGGGAAGTAGTGTGGCTGGGAAAGACAGTAGCTATATAGGGCATTGTGGCCTACTGTTCTCTTCTTGAACATGCTGTAACTTGGGATAAGCAGGAGAACTTGGAAAATGTGTTTGATGACTTCCTGCCAAGTCGATAATATGCTGTGGAAAGAAACAAACAGGCTTTGTATATCTTGAAATCAAGTATTAACTGTGAAGTGAAGGGCTTCTAGCTGTCTGACAGGCCTCTTGAAAAGAACATGTGGTCTCGTTCTTCTCAGGGACCTCTGGTAGGCAGGCTGTATACACTGGTGTTCCAGACTGCAGTCCTGTCCAGACCATCAGTGTTCAGGTGACTCCTGGGTGCATGATTTGTTCTGTAGTTGCCAAGACTTTATGTTTTTGTGTGGTTCAGCAATGTCTGCTTTCAGCACCTCTGTGAGAGACTGAACTGTAAGCCATTTGCCTCCAGCTGTTTGTTTCAAAGATTGCCTGTTCATGGAGATGGCTGTGGAACCAGGAGGACATTTGGCTTGCAGAAAAGGGAAGCATCCTACGAACCCATGCAGCAGCTGCAAGCATGTGCCACTGTCATAGAAATCACAGCCCCGAATGGGTGTAAGAGGAGCAGTCAAGGCAAAAAAGCACGTGATCGGCAACCACCGATGCACCTCTGAGGGACTTGGACTCCTGAGACATCATAGACTGTTCTGGCAACTCTATCCTGACTGCTTGCTTGATTTCTGCCTTTCTTTTCCACTCTGTCCTATTGTTACCTTTCTATTCACTTCTGTTAATAAAAATTGTTCTGGTCATATGGCATTTGACCTCATTTGAGTCTTAATCTTATCCTTGGGATCATATCAAAACCTCCCCAGCATCGTATCAGGACAACCTCCCAGAACTCATTTCAGGAGGGTCTTAAGCAATGTATTGTCTCTGCTGGGACAGGAACAGGTCGTGCATCTTTTTTCTTGCCAAAGTGTGAGACAAGGGCTCTAGCATGGATTCTGAGAGCATGAAGACAACAAGGACTATCTAGAAAATATACAATATGGTGACTCTTGGAGTAGGTGAACACAGAGTCAGCAGCTGGTAGTGTGCCCAGTGCTAAATAAGGAGGGCACAGCCTGGCCACTGTGACCCTAATATAGGTCAATTGCATAAACAGAATGGCAATCTGGGGTGAGATGAAAAGCTGTTTAAGAAGGGAACTGGAAGACTTCCAAATTATTTTGTTTCACAGGTGTGAGCATGGTAAATATTATTGTGATGTAACTTGGTCACCATAAAATTGCTCCTGATCCCAAAAGGAATAACGGGATAACTCGACAGTTATTTTAATACAAGAAGTTACGTCCTGTGAGCATTTTTTAAAATGAAAACACGTCTGTTTATGTACCGATATAAATTACTTACTTTGAAAGGCCTCAGATGTTTGTAGGACTTTGTGCCATACCCGTTGGTCTTCAGATTAGAGACTCTATTTTCAGCACACCAGTTGCTGACAGTACATTGTGCCAGTACATTGTCAGCATTCAGTAAAAGTAGTAATAATAAGTTAAGCAGAACTGCATATCTACATGGAGAGATGAATAGGAGGCTCCCTAAACATACTCAGAAAGTTTAGCCAGAAATTATTTTAATTCAGTTGATTGTAATGTACAGACAAGGAAAGTGCTTAGCAATATCCCAGTACTGCTGCAGGCATGGGAAGTGGTGCAGATGCATGAACAACTAAGTAGACTTTTACATGGATTGAGATAACTCTTAGGCATGTCCTAGGGCTATAGAGCCCTGCAGCTGGAGATATTATGATTAGGTGAGATGTACATCTCAAATCCTGACCATTTGTAGCTGGTAGGATTTTAGAGCTTCTTTTGATCAGAGCAGACTTCACAACCCTAGTAACTTGCTTGGATCCCAGTATCAGGCGTAGTCATTCTTTATTGTTATTTGGCTAAAGAATTTTTATGTTCTGTTCTATGCCGGCCTGCTCTTTGTGAATCCTGTTAAATAGTTGCTTTGTTCATATTATTCAAAAGTAAATGGTTCCTTTCTGAAGTTTTTCCTGTAGGAGGTAGATGTTTGGATTTGTACCTATCATGTTTAGAAGTCTTTGCGATAAAAGCTTTGTCCATTTCACTGTGCCTCCTCCTACATCTGGAGATGGAGTGATAGGTTGATGAAACAGACTTGAGAAATGAGCGTGCTCTGCTCTGCTGCCCACAACACACAAGGTGAAACTGAGCTGGCACCAAGGGAAGAAAATAATGGCTGGGACAGTGGTGGTGTACCCCTTCTAGATCCAACAAAAGGCTGGGAAGCTCCAAACACATCTCTGACCTGTGTCTCTGGAGGTACCTCCTTCTAGTATGAGGCTGTTCCTAAGCACAGAGTGGTCTTCCATGAGGTCAGTTGCTGTATATCAGGGAGAGGAGACACTATGATAAATTGCTGCTGCTGCTGTATGTACTTTTCATCCTGGGCTTATGACAACTGACTTTGCAGCAAAACTGAAATACGAAGTGATCAGACGCTAACATGCCCATGGACATGATTCGTTTCTGTGAGTTCATTCTTCTATTTAGAGAAAGGTATCGCTGCCCTCCCTTACGCACTGACACAGTTGCCAAAATAACCGCTCTTACTAACTGGCAGCTTTAAAAGCCAGCCTGCAGCTGACTTTGAAACAGAAGGTCAGCAAACGGAGCAACAGACTTCAGTTCAGAGCTTTAATGGGAGCCATTGACCACAGCAAAAGGCCCTGACTGGAGTGTCTAGAGTGTGCTTTGCACAGGCCAAAAAGTCACTTTCATACTCTTTGAACCTTTTGTATAAACCTATATATTTTTCGCTCTGTGGATTTCAAGATGAATGTGCAGCCCTGTGCTAGATGTGGCTATGGGGTTTACCCTGCTGAGAAGATTAACTGTATAGATCAGGTCAGTTCTCTTTCTTTATTATTTTGTACTATAATAAATGTATAGATTAGCACTTTTAACACAGTGCAAATCTCTTGGTTCCAAAAATTCTATACTCATAATGGAGTTCAGAACTGAAATGAGTTAATATATTTAAAGAAGAATTCTTCAAATTAATGAAATTAAAGTTAAGTATCCATACCAGTATTTAAAACTCAAGTGAATAATAATGAAATACAAATCATATGTGTTTGTTTTCTGTTTTGTGGTATTTCCAGACATGGCATAAAGCCTGTTTTCACTGCGAAGTGTGCAAGATGATGTTAACAGTAAACAACTTTATTAGCCATGAGAAAAAGCCTTACTGTCAAGCGTAAGTGTGTTTCGTTTTTTTTTTTTAAAGTAAAGGTTTAAAATGACAAGTAATTTTAATGTAATAAAATATCACCATTTGGACTCAGCCTGGCCCCACATGTGATATGAAATAATGCATTATTAGTGCTTTTGTGCGTATTTTTGGATTTATATAAATCACAAATACTGGGAAACTCTTGTTACTGTGTACAAAGCTTCCTCGTTTGTCCAGTGTGTTAAAAGACACCAAATTAAGTTCCATTTCAGTACTGTGGGAAGAAAATAAACCCAATGATAAATTCCAGTTCTTTCCAAATCAGTGGTTAAGGGTTAACAAGGTTGAGCTAATCATCAGGAAAATGTATAAAATGCAGATTTTTGAGTTGGTTTGTTCTAGGAAGTTTTTATTTTATAATGATCAATTCCTGTCACATTTGTCAGCAGAAAAAGGAGAGATGACAGTTGTTTTTTATTCTATTATTCTCTTTTGTTATTAGAAACACAGCATTGATACAGCGATCATTAAAATTAATTTTGCTCTAGGCACCTACTCCATACAATAGCAACTTGAATCTAATCTGAAATCTGTGTGTGAGTGGGGGAAAAGTTATGTATAGAGGGGTGGAGGCTGGTATTGTCTTTTGGAGTACTCAAAGAGTCTGGTACATTCCTAATATCCTTTCATATTTTCCTTTTTTAGGCATAATCCAAAGCACAATGCATTCACAAGCGTGTTTGAGACACCAATAAATATAAATGCAAAAAAAACTGTCAGAAGTGGTAAGTGAGGTAAGAAGCTTGAGGGTCAGATGTATTTAGCTTTGTTTTACATTTTGATATCATATTTGTGTCTTGTTTTAGAAAAGTTTTCTTTACATAATGTAGAAATGTATTCTTTACTTACCCTCCTGTGTTCTTTTAGAGCAGTAAGATCGCAGCCTGGGTTTGAATAATCATTTTTAAAATACATTCACTCATAAGAAAGGAAGGCTAAATCTGGATTTACTTCTATTTTCAGGGAAAAAAAATGGATGGCAGTTTCGCACTTGCCATTTCCGATAATCTACATGGAAGTATTGTTCATATAAACTGCAGGAGATGCTGCCCAGAACTATGTAAAGTTAATAACTAAATCATGGGGGCTTACACAGCCGTGTGAAACAAGAATGACCTACTTGCTTTGTGATCTTTTCTAAAACTAATGCTAAAGCATACAAAACAAAAAACAAATTCTATCTCAGTAGGATTTAAGTAAAAGTCCTCATAAATACTTTGTCAAGTATTTCTGACAAACTTGAGATGATATTTCCCTTCTGTGAGAAAACAAGAAGTCCAGGGAACTTTGCGTGGTTTTGCTGAAAATGTTTTGTTAAAACATTCAGGATGGACTGGCTTTCCGTGCCCTTTAACTGCTTCTGTCCTCTGAAAGGCTGCTGTGCCCCGGCAACCTCTAGGGGTGCTCAAAGTCTTCTTTCTTTTCTAATTCCATTCTTTTCTGTCTTGCATTGTTTTCCTCCAGATACATTTGTTCCAAACTTGCATTTCTAGGAACTTAATGAAATGAGAAACACAGAAACAGCCAATAATTGATAGCTATCTCACTTCTGTGTGTAATACTATTTTCTTCAATCTCATGTCTTTTGCTACTCTAAAATAGTAGTATTTGTTTTATGAGTATAGTAAATAAACCAATGTGTTTCAATGTGATTTGCCATCATTAAAATAAAAGAAGGAAGTTGTATTTCTTATATTTTAGTGTATTAAATTAATTCTGATGATCTGTATTAGCTGTACAAAGCAGATGTACATTAATAGCCTTTTATCAGACGCTGTATCTTCTATCATTCTTCTACAGTATTCTTATGCATCAGTTTTTGCAATATCATAGGCAGTGACTATTTCAGCAGTGACTATTACACTTTAAACTGTGTGTGACAGATCTGGTCAGGAATGAGTTTGGGATTACTGCAGGTTCTATTTCTGTTTTTAGGCTGTGGTATGAGACTTTGATACTTCCAGTGCATGTGAATATACAAGCCAAACAAATTATAGCTCAAAGATCACTTTGCCTTGTTTTTTACACCTAAAGCACCTTCTGTCCTTTTCAATCACATAATGAGGTTCTGCTCCAGAGAGAATATTGCTAAGGGTAGTAAAGAAGATGATTCTGCAGTACTTACTTAAAGGGAGTACATCTGTAGGAATTCTGAGTGCAGGAAAACTTTTTCATTGATAAATGTATAAAAAAGTTAGACTTAGGAAAAGATTTCAATTGCTACTGTAGTTTGTTGGGGTTTTTAAGGTAAGATTATTTCTTATGCAGAAAATGTAACAAGTTTCTTCAATCCTAAAATGATGTTTTCACATAAGACTTATGTTGAGGCACCAACTCGAATGCACAGATAAAAATTCAGCTCTCCCTCTACATAGAATTTCTGTGAGAGCAGATAAATCTTTCATCTCTCTGTACCTCTGTACTTAATTTATAAAATGGGAACAATGGTACACATGCTCAGTGATTTTTCTTACACATGCTGAGTGATTTTTCTGTCCAGTCAGTTTAGATTTTGCACTCTTCAGGACAGGGACTGTTATTTTTTGCAGCTGTAGAGTGAGTTGTATAACAGAACTGTGATTTCAGTTGGATTTCTGTATGCTGTCATGATAGAAGTAACAGTAGGAAAATGATAACCCAGCACTAAATATAGTAGTCATTTACATTTACACAGTCATGGTACTTCATGGACATTGTGCAGGGAAAAAGGAGAGTAGACTACTGCCCACCAGGTAATAGTTCTTTCATCTAATGCTGCATTGATATGGTCTGCTTAAAATTTCTTAGGGATTTCAATCCTCAATAGATTATTTCCCTCAAAATTATTATCTAAAGACCAAATTATTCTGGCGTGTATATTCACATTCCTGACCAGAACTTCATGCCAGATTTCAGCTCTAATATGCAGCTCCTTTACAGATGTGCAGCTCCAATAATAGCAAAATGGGAGAGTAGAGGTCTGACCTTAGGGCTAAACTAAATCTTCTTTTCTGTGAAAACTCCTTTGCCAAGAATGACTGGCATGGAGGAAGTACTTATAGACTCTTTGCATGGCATAGAGCTATAGGCTATGTGGCCTTTTGGTATGTAAACAGGGTGTAAGTGGTGTTGGTCTAAAGAGGGAGAAGGAGGAAAAGATGAAGGGTTTTACAAGCTCTCAGAAGGTGGTTGGTATTTTCTTGTGGACTGTGGAGATTTGGTGGATCAGGTGTGCTTGTCATAGTGCCTTGGTTTCTGCTTTCATATTTCACGCAACACATATATAAATGTGTCTTCAGGGCGAAATTAGTAGTTGTCACTGAAAGCTAGGCTGGTCTGTAGCAACTGGAGATCCAATGCACAGACACAGGTGAACGTTATGACTAGAGTAAATTGTCTTAAACCGAGTCATGTTGATGCTGGCACACAGAGAATTGGTTCTGTGCAGTCACATTGTTCTTCTGCTTCTCTTGTGTTGGTATGGAGGATTTTTGCAGTGACAAAAATGACACTGTGACACTGACATAGCTGAATGCTAACACACCAAAAGCCTACATACTAATTCCCTGATCCAATTTCCCCAACAGCCACCTGCCTGATGCTGTCAGTGTGTGAGAGACAAGAAGAAGGGTCACCTAGTAGGGCTAGAGGTGTTTTTGGAAGTAGCCTTCCTTTAGACTGGTGTAAGGTACAGCTAAAACTGGCAGACACTGAAATGGATTTGTTATACTAGGAACTGCACTGTTTTTGTTGTGTTGTCTTACATTCAACTCCTTTTGTTGCTGCAGTTCATGCAGACTCAATATCACTGTGAACTAAGAGATTGTGTTCACCTTTTTCTCCCTTCCTCTTTTCCTAAGGGGAATGTGTAAGTCTGTACTAACAACCTACTGATACCAAGTAAATTTTTTTGATTTATTTTTTTTTTAGATAAAATGCCGAGAAGAGGGTGAACAATTTAAATCAGTCTTTCAGTGGGATGTAAGGTCCAGAGAAATTGAAGCTGCCTATAAAGCCCAACAATTGACCACCCAGGTAAGAAATATGCCTCAAGTCTCTAAGCCACTAACCTGCAGAAGACCAAGGAAGGGCCTTGGTATTCCTGATTGTTAGGATTTTACTCACAGCGTACACAGGAGGTTCTGCTTAAACATGAGGAAAAATTTCTTTACTGTGAAGGTGATGGAGCCCTGGGACAGGCTACCCAGAGAGGTTGTGTAATCTCCTTCTCTGGAGATGTTCAAAACCCACCTGGACACTTTCCTGTGCAACCTGCTCTAGATGAACCTGCTTTAGCACAGGGTTTGGACTAGGTGATCTCCAGAGGTCCCTTCCAACCCCTATGATTCTGTGATTCTGTGATTCTCATTTGGCTAAGCTTTTCAAGGCGAGTTTGATTATAGCTTAGAGCGCAAGAATCAGAAGGTGAAAAGTGTATCTGTACAGTTGGCTGTTTGGACTGCTGCATGTACAGCCATATTCAATGTGTCTTCTTTCCACTGACACTGACGCTTCCCAACAAGTGGTCTGATTCCCAGGGGGAATTATTTGAATCTCACTCCAGGAGCCTAGATCTTGATATCTTTATGTCAGTTCTTGTTACACAAGCTCTGCTCTGGCATTCTGAAGGTATGTGCCTTGTGCCGTACATATGCAGAGAGTAAATTTTATGTTCACAGCTTCCTTTTTTTTCTGCTAGATCAGCTGTTTGTGTATTAAAACTGGGTGAAGATGGGTAGTTATTTAATTTTTGTTTTGTAGAATGCTTACTATAGTGCCTATGAGGAGGGAAAATCATGGTACTCGGGAACCTTCCCAGATCCTGAGATGGTCAGGATAACACAGGCACAGAAGACTCTGAGTGATGTAAGTGGGCTGATGCTTGGAATAGCTTTATTTTCATGGGCTATTCTGAAGTGCATCAAAGCCAACCTTTGGTTAGATGTTACCAAAGGAGAGACGTGTTTATTTCTGTCAATAACAATATTTAACCATGTAAGTGATTAAAGTCACATAATAAAGCTATTGCCCATCCTGGAAATAATACATTTATACACTACTGACCAATAGTATCTGAGGTGACCTTGATTATTCTCGTGATGGAAAACATGTCTTATTTGCCATAGGGTTGTCTTTTCATTGACTGTGTTTCCATGACTGAGGAAAATAACTTCTGAATTATGACTAATTGTCTATGCCTATACATTGGGCTGGTGACTCAGTCAGCACAGACAATGAACAGTGGATAATCAATATGAATGAGGAATGTTTTCTCTTGTATGTAGAAAATATTTCTACCTAACAAACTTATAAGGTACAAGTTCTTCAAATAGTTTATTTTTAAATAAAGTGAAACATACCTTTAGGAAGCAGGCAATGAAGAGGAATCACATTAAACTACAGGGGGTTCTTCTGTAACAACAAAAATACCTGTTTATTTTCTAGTTTCAATATACAGAAGAATATGAGCCACGGAGAGGCAAAGGCAGCTTTCCTGCTATGATCACTCCAGGTTATCAGGTTGCTAAGAGAGCCACCCAACTAAGCAGTGATGTAAGTCACAAGTTTTTTAATTGTATATTAGACTTCTGAATTTGGAGAATTCTTGATTTAGGCCATTCATACTAGACAGTAGGATCTATGATGAATATTTGTTGTACTGTTAATTCTGAAAAGTGAGAAAACTTTGACATGATGCAGGAAATAGGGTTAACAAGCTATTTGGCTTGGGAAGACAATCATATAGGATAAATGGCAATACAGATATTTCCTGAAAGATGTACCTGTAATTTATCACAACCTGAAAGAAATTGTGAATCACTCTAAAATGTTTATTTAATTCATTAACTTTATTTTCACTTTGGCTTTATTAATATGTTTATTTACATCTTTTTCACTTTATCATTTGAAGATAAATACTGTAATATTGAATAAAAGTACCGTGGTACTTAATTTAATTAATATACAAGCTACTTGAAATATATGCACAGAAAATTGCTTATTTATAAAAATTATTGCATTGTTTTGTGCAAACACTGTCTGCATTGTCATTGCAGAATAATCTTAGTGTTTTGGGCCATTAATGACTATTCTCATAATATTTTGATCAAATGTATTGCTCACATACATCTAATATCATTTGAAAATTTGAATATCTGGGACCATTTCTGTCTGGAAAGGAAACTGGGCCTTAAACATACTGACTGTATGGTGGGGAGTGTCTTGACTGCTGTTGCTCATTTTCTCTTGAAGCTTTCTGATAGAAAATGCATATTTGCTGCTTATTGTTTGTAACATATATTATTTATACCTTCTCCATTAGGTAGAATATAAGCGGGGACATGAAGAGAGAGTTTCAAAGTTCACCTCTGTTGTAGACACTCCAGATATACTTCATGCAAAGGTTGGAGGACAGCTTTCAAGTGATGTAAGTGAAACAACATAGGTTGACCTGTTTTTGACTCTGTAAGAGGCTCTTAGGACATTTACAAATCACCTAAAAATATGAACAAAAGAAAAGTAAAAAATTAATATTTGAAAGGCAGACTCTTGTAATGTGTATTACTTTAAAATATTCTTGATACATTTTACCATTAAGTATTTAAAACTTCCAGCTACAAAGACCATATTCAATAAGGCCTTTTTAGGGACTAGCTGTCTGTCAGAACTGAAGGCAGAGAACTTGTCTGTTCTATACCAAGGAACGGGCTGCTGTGCAAAGTAAAGAAGGAAGCTGCCAGACTCTAATATTAGTAGGGCAGGGATTGTAGAGAACACTTTAGTATTTTCTTTAAACAACTATGATCCATCCTATACCCTGAATGAGACACAGAGGTCCTGCAGAAGATACACATGGTTAATGACCACGTGGTAAAGCATACACACAAATGAGGTAGATTCAGACTTCATGCCTTGTCTTCCTTTTGGCAAATGACAGCAATCGAACACCTGACTTTGCAATGTTAAGAAATGATTATGTGTGTAATTAAGATACATTTGATCTAATTACTCCTGAATTGTCTTGTATTTTTGCAGTTGAAATACACAGAAGACTTTGAAGAACGGAAAGGGAAAGGCAGCTTTCCTGCTATGATTACTCCAGCTTATCAAATAGCCAAGAGAGCAAATGAATTAGCCAGTGATGTAAGTATCCAAAGCAAAGTCTTTTTTTGGGAAAAGAAGAATTATTCCACTCATTTTGCTCTCCTTACTGTTGTTTTTATTTTTCTAAACTCCTTGGTGTACTGATCTTTATTGACTTTATTTTCCTCTCCAAACATAACAAAATCCCAACAGTCTTGTGTTCTTTAAAAAAGCATTCTAACAGAACATCAGTAGTGCTTCAAAATATATGGTTAATTGTGTTTTGTCATTGGAGACTGAAAGGAAAGCTCTTTTTGTTGGAGAAGATAACATATTGTGCTAACTCAATGGAAGTGAATTTAAACCACTATTAAGAGTCATTGAGGAAAATAAGAAGAGATCTGTAATTTTGAACGCAAAAGCAACTGATTCAAAAACAGTTAAATGTTTTTGTTTGCCTTTGATCTGTGGAAACCCCTTAATTTGTGTCAGCAAACACACATGGTGATTAAAGGGCAGCATCAGGTTATAGGCATTATTTTGACTTCTGCAAAGGTAGTGTAAATCTTGGTCTAAACTTGAAGGCTGATTGCCTCAAATTCCCTTGATCACTGGGGAGATCAGCATCTTTCAGAAACAAGCCCGTTTATTAATGACATTCAGATGACTTTGTGGTAAAAAAAAGTGCTTTGTGATAACCATGAACTTACTTTACAATCATTTCTATTTTTTTAACCTGCTGGAGCATCAGGGATTAGCCACTGACGAGCACGGGGTACTGAATCCACTGAACTAATGGTCTGGGTTGAAATGGCAAGTCCCATGTTCCTAATGCATTATTAAAAAGTACACCACTATTTTGTTTTTATATTTTCAAGTGACATATTTGACTTCTGTAGATTGGGAATTTTGACAATCTTTTATTGTCAACATGTGCGTGTCATCAATTATTATTTATTATGCAGCATCTGTGTACCAGACCGAACTCATCCGGATGATCCTTTTCCTTTTCTTTTTTCCTGTTAGGTGAAGTATCATCAAAGATATGAAAAAGAGATCAAGGGAAAAGCCAGCCATACAGCTGGAACAGATGTTACTTTTACAAGAGAAAATGTAGATCAATATGGCCAGGTATGCAGCATTTGAGAGATACTCATGCTGATGTTGATCATTACTATGGCTGATTGCTCAAGACTTTAGAAACTGCAGAGACCTCTTTTCACTTTGCTTTCTTGTATGAGAAAGCAAGGTCTCAAAGTAAAAGATGGTGTGCAACAGTGCTATGCTTGGAATATGTAATATATTTGGCACTGGCACTTACAAGATGAGACTACAAGGTGCATGCACTGTCGTTGTATGATCCTTATGGTAGGTCATTCCAAAAGGTAAGCCTTATCTTGCCAAATTTTATCTGTGTACATGTATGCATTATACATTTCTATTGTGGTGGTGTAATGTATCACACTGAAATGTGTTTGCTTGTGGAAACTTTCCCATTCAGTGAGAAGGAAAATATAAATTCAGTTATAATTTATACTTTCAGAGAAAAAGTAAAAGGGCTGCGAAATGGTAGAAAGTTTGTAGATAGTAAAGCATCTTTTCCCTGCCAGTGTTTTTAGAAATCTTAGAAGCTTTGCAGCCCTCTATATGTGTGAGTGGCACTGAAGATCGTACACAATCTCTTAAATTTCAGCTCTTCTACAAAAATGGTATTGTAAGCTTGACAAGTTCTACATTTGTGGGACAAAATAGACTTCGTTTCTGTTTTGGTTTGTGGCATTTGTTTTGCTTTGGTTTCATTTCTAAGGGAATGCAGTTATTTTTGTGATCTTCCAAAATGTGTCCAAAGTTCTATGCCAGTTAAGTTAGGGAAATACTACAGCTAAATAGAACAGAATACAGCTAAAAGGAATTTGAAAGGAATTGAATGGGTTTTTTATATAAACAAAACTATATGGTTAGTCTTCAGGTTTTCATCCTAGCTCCTCATGAGACCCATATGCTTTGGAGAAAAGAAGGAACTAGGAATATATTGTCCTAAGACATTTGGGAATTTTACTTTTCTTCACTTCTCTTGTCCAAACCTACATCTTGTAATATATAAAAAGTAAACCATCCTTGAAGAAAATGAGTTTAGAATATGTAGCAATGAAGCCTTCAATTAGTTTTTGTCTTTTGAACTGCTGCAAGTTTTAGTAAGAATAAACAAATAAAATGAATTTGAAAAAACCCTAATAGCATTTTCAAGCATTGGAATGCTGTTCTTTAGAATTAATTAGTGGTTTGGTTTTTTTTTTCTTTGAAAGTATCTTTGAAACTTCAGTCACAGACTTAAAATTTAATCTTCATAGTTTGGATTCTGATATTTTTATTCAAATAAAATAGAGCCACTGTAATTAATGTATCTTTCTGACTGAAGCGCGACTTAACATGGGTAAAGGGGTTAGATTTCTAACTGTTGAGATCATGAGGGCACATCATACAGATATATACATATAATGATACAATTTAAGGAATCTTACTGTAAAATTCCTGTGTGCTGAACACCTGTTTTGTTCATGTTTAAAAATCTTAGGAGTGGCTAAAGTTAATTATCTGGAACTTTGAAAATATCGTTTTATAATATAAGCCATACTAGAAATAATGTAAAAATGTATTTGAGAAAGAAAAAAAAATATAATTTTTGTTATATAATGTGAACATTATATTGTTCACAAATCTGTGATATGAACTATCTTGTCATGTGACATTGATGGTGCACAAAATGACCTACAATGGATTGTTTTGCATTGAGAAGTCACAAGAGAGAGACTCTGAATATTTATAGTCCTTTCTATCTACGCTCTCCATGACATTCTTGGCAAGCCACACATTCTTTTTTCACTTAAAATGGCTCTTTACTACAAAGGATTTACAAAATACCACAGAGAAGACACATTACACTATATCTTGCTTGTTTGTAAGCTTACCATATTCTCCACAGATCTTGACATAGGAAGCTTTGGGATGGACATTGTGTATTATCATTTTTAAAGAAGCTCCAGCATTTTTTATTAAATTATCGAAAGGCTTTTCAGATTGTCAACATTTACACAAAAACTTATCTATAGATAGATTTAAGAGTATTAATTCTGGAACAGTTTGTTTTTTAAATCAAGCAGATGGAATTTTCTGACTTTGATCCCTAAGGCATTTACTACTTTAATATCAGGGTATTTTTGCTTCATTAAGGAATCCCACTTCAAAATATATCACTGTGTTAGAGAAATATTATTTTTGGTCAGTTATGATGTGAGAAATGGCAATGGTCAAGAGACTCTGTCATGTCACAGGGGGAGGCTGACCCTACACTAAACTTAGAAAGTTTAAGCAAATCTCCTGGCTGCCCAAACCATTAGGGACCATATGTTTTCCAGGGAAACATAAACTGACAAAGTGAGGGGCTAGCAGATACCATCTCTGTAAGAACTGAGGTGAGATTACAAGGATGAGTATAATTTTATACTTGAATGCTATTGTGACAACAGCTAATTGCTACCTAAATTTCTCTTACAACGCAACACAAGTGATTTTACAGGCACAGTTAATTTAGTGTGTGATTTTATTCTTACTGTTAGTCATTTTATTATCTTTTTCATAAAAAAAATAAAAATGAAGCAATGAACTTTCCTACTAACAAGGACTATGAGGCTTTGTGAAATTACCCAAGGCCCCACCTGCTCATGTATGATGAGTAAACACTCTTGAATTTTCTTCAGGATTACATGGATGAGTATGAAGAACGCAGAGGGAAAGGCAGCTTTCCTGCTATGATCACTCCAGCTTATCAAAATGCCAAGAAAGCAAATGAATTGGCAAGTGATGTAAGTATGAAACCTGAATCAATACAATTCACAAACAATTAAAACCAGCAGTTTGTCAGAGCAATGCCTGGGAGGAGAATGCTAAAATTACACTTGAGAAGTAAACAACAATGACATTTCACTGTATTGCTGGGAACTGTATGGCTCAGGGGATTAATAATATCCATTAATAGAAAGGGACACAGCTCCAGTTTGCATGAAGGAGGGGATGGATGTAGCAACTAATGGGGATCCCTACTGTTAGGTTAACCCTCCTGGCAAATCTGCACCTGTATTATTAATGAAACCTTCAACTGCCTTAATCATCCTGTGGACTACTGTGGTATTCCCAGTAGTGAATAAATGGAGGATGAATGAGCTGAACTGGTTTTGATATTTTGATGGATCATGCCTCTAGCACAAAGCAGGTCATGTGGAGAAAAAGAAACCATAGAGTACGACATTGTCGCTTCACAAGACTGAGCTTATTTCTAGACTGGGGATTTTTAGTTTTGGGTGGTAAACTAAAGAATTGGCAAAAAAAGGTGGTGATGTGTGATTCTTGCATGCAGCCCATTGATTAAGGAGCCTCAGTCCTATTTGAGGAGATGGTTTCTAGCAGTGACAAAAAATGGGTCAGTCCATAGGTCACTACCCTGTGGCTGCTGTGAAGGGTTCCTGTAGGTGACAAAATTTGTAGTGTGGACATCTGTCCCCCATGGGGCTGTCTAAGCTGATGGGCTCAGTCTGTTTTTTGGGGAATTAAGAGATGGTTGAGTCTTTCAGCTTGTACTGACCTGGACTAGACACAAGCAATAAACTAGAGTGAAAGAATCATTCTTATCCTGTTACCTGGGCTTATGACTTAGATAATGTAAAAAACCTGACATTTTCTGTGACCAATCCCTATTTTGATGACAAACTCAGTGATCCTCCATTTAAATATGAAATATTTAACATTTCCAGATAAAGATGGCAGTTTAATAAGTTTTCAAAACGCCCATGGTCAGCAATTTCCTTATTAATTTGTAATACCTGGAGCGAGGAGAAGCATTGGTTCATGTCAGTAACCTTAACACACTAGAGTACTTATCAAGCTGCTTCATATCTTTAAAGCCTAAGAAACTTTGTGCAGACTTGGAAAATAAAATAAAATCACTTTGCACTTCTGCACATTTAAAATAATTTGTTATTTTTTTATTATGAATCCGATTTTTAAAGAAGTAATATATGGCAAACAATATAAGCATCATTTGTACGCAAGAAATACTGAAATATATTCCCAACAGGTTTTTTTTCTGGACAAAGTTTGGCAAAAGGCAAATATAAGTACTATCTCTCTTCACCCATCCTAGCTCAATTTAAGTCAATAACCTGATGTCTAAATTAAATTAACAGATCCCTTATTTCAATATTGATTTGGTGGAGAAATATGATTGTTTTAAAACGTAAGTGCAAAAAGATAAAGCTTTCTCAAAAAGCTGGTTTCTACAAAAGGAAAAGTTTGCAGAGCACTTGATGATTATCTTTAATTCCTTGACTAGAAGCCTAAAATTAAAGTGCTGTGAATTAACTTCAGTAATAGAAGAGCACATAAGCTCCAACCAGTCACCAGCCAAGAATCTGCTAGGTATCTGTTCAAGCTATGAGCAACAACCAGTGCTGCTCAATCTATGTTCAAAATTGATTCAAAAAATGCTGTCTAGTGAAGTGGATTGACAGAAATGGTTAAGGCTGTGATTTATGTGCTTTATTTCAGGAAGTAACAACTTGCAATGTTTCAATTTAGCAAGTTCTATTTGCCTATCAAAGCAAGAATAGGAAAAATCTTACCCAAATCATGAAACCAGTCTAAATAGGAATGATGAAAAAGTAGACATCTATTTTATAATTTTTCCTACTTCTTTTCAGATAAAGTACAAGAAAGATCTTTCCAAGATGAAAGGTGCAGCTCACTTTCACTCCCTAACAGCTGAAGACAACTTAGTCCTTAAACAAGCCCAAAGTGTTAACAAGCTTGTCAGTGAGGTAAGGGGCTGAATCAATCTGTAACAAGTTTGAGAGCAGCTCTTACAAACATTTGTGTCTAATGGGTAAGGACTACAAATATAAGAAGCTGTTGTTCTTATTGCCCTGTATATAACAAAAATGATCTCTGGGTAGCACAGTAACTGGAGAGAAAGGTGCAAGAACAGATCTTCAGGTGCAGAAGTTCTGGCACTTCCAGTGATCTGTATGAAAGTATGGGAAATTAACCCCAGAAGTGTATTTTTAATCCTAGCCTTGTGAAGAACAGAAATAAAAAAAAAAAACCCTTGAATTTTGCTCTTAATGTGCTATGAAGTTATAATCATAAATGCTTTAGGATGACTTGGGTGTATACCTTAGAGAGTTTCAAAGAAGGTTCTACTGATAATTAAAAAATAACACCAACAGAGCCAAAATTTGTACCATTCTGTTAATGCAGGTTTCTGTTTTCTTCTGTCATGTGAAAGACTGTGAGTTACTGATAATGCATTCTTCTGCTGCTTGGCAGGGGAAGATTGCTGGGGAATTCTCAGTGGATTCTGAATTATTAATTTATTTATAGTGTCATATCAGCTATAAAGCTATTAATAAATGTGAGTTTCTAGAGCTTCCCCATGGCAGTTTAAAAACTTATACTCTTGAGATGTCAAAGTATAAAACCTTCAATAATGAAAAACCCCTGGAAGTAGGACTGGAAGGGTCCTCCTGGGCCAATGATTCCTGACTGCTGCTGTTTCTCCACAGTATCATATAATCCCCCTCTTCTAATTTCTATCCTGTATTTATTCCTGTCCACTTTGTTACTCTTGTGTTTTGTGCCAACGTTGCCCTTTAGTTTAAAAAGCTCTTCTTCCTGCATGATTACCTTTCTGAGATGTTTGCAAACAGATATAATTTTCTTCTCTCTGCCTTTGTTTTCTTAGACTAAGCAAGCCAACTTCTTCTCATCTCTCACAATCTTTCACTGCAGCTGTTACAGGCTGAGTGAATGTTCCTTAAACAGGAATGACTGTGAGAGTACATAAGTTCTTGATGAGGTCTTGCTGGAACCTGGTACATAGCACATGCACTTCCCAGTGTCTGCTCAAAAGTCTCCTCCTGCTCCTGCCTTGGACTGCATTTCCTTTTTTCATGGCTGCATTACTTTGGCATCTTGCCATCTTTCTGTGGTCAGCCTACATATGAACAGTTTTCTCTTTCTTAGCCTTTCCAGGTGATGAGCTCTTATAACTGAAATTTTTGTGACTACTCCCTACATATATTAACCTCTACATCACTGAATTTAGTCTTATTTGTATTACTCCTTTTAATACCACCCTCAACCTTCCTACTTCAGAGCATAGGTACTTAATTAAAATATTAAACCAATTCTGTGTTTAAACTTACTCTGAAGAATTCTGCTGGTAAACTCCCCCCTGTTCAATCCTTTCTGTTGAAAAACACCCATTGCTTTTTCTGATTTCATTTGCTTCACAAGCACCTTAAAATTATTCTCTAGATCCTTGTTTTTGTCAACAATTTTCCCCATTACACTATATACACTTTACTGAGGTCCAAATGGATGAAAACGATTGCATTTCTTTTGCCTATAAAATGAGAACTAAGCGTATGAAAATAATCTTCATATTAATTTTCATCACATGCCATCTGAACAAAAATCAAAATCTCTGAACTGTGGGTCTGGCCAATAAAAAGTGTGTGAAGGAACTTGACAGAGCAGGTTTTACCATATCTTTCCCTTGTGCATTTTGTCACTAAGGTGGAATATAAGAAGGATCTTGAAAACAACAGAGGCTACAGCATGAACTACTGTGATACTCCACAATTCAAGAATGCGAGCAAGATCTCAAAATTCACCAGTGATGTAAGTTTTCAGTACCTCATGTGTGGCTTGCTTAACCTGGTAGCTGCTGGAATCACAAATCATCTGTGTGTGTTTCAGATAAGCATGTTCTGGGAGTTTGATTATAACTGATTTTAGCCCATGTCTGTACAGCACCTATCCTAGTCTGTCCTTACGGATCAGTGGGGCTCATTTTAGATAGGGTTGTGAAAAGAACTGTTATGATACATGGAAGAGAGGTTACTTACAATGAACTGTTAATCTATACAAATAGCTGTCAGTTGTTACTGTTACCTATCATAATTATTACCTATTTCATTGTGTATGTCCATTTCCTGACTGGAAAGGTAGGCAGAAGATACTTTACCAGAGTTAATGTCAGAGAGGAATGTTTATTCCATGAAAGTAATCAATAATATTAATAATGACACTACTTATATCTCGTGATACTGAAGTATTATTTTGCTTTATACTGCTTGCTGTCATTCTCTCAAATCCAGGAGGAGCAAATCTTTTGCCATACAGATGAGATTGTAGAATGGTTAATTTATCTTGTTGTAGAATTTCCTACTCTGGGCTTGATGAATGCTGCACCAAAACAGCCCACTTTTGGCAGATAATTATATGTTCATTTGTTAATGTACAAATAATGCTTCCCTGCAACTTCATTTAATATTTATTTCTGATTAAATAATATGCAGCAATAGAAGGCAGAGGTATCTCCTTTATGTGGCATCCGGGTGATCTGAAGAATATATAAATCAAACCTTTTAAAATAGAAAACTCACAGAGCATTTTATTTTTTATTTTTTATTTTTAAAGTACCAAGATTGTTGTGGACTCATGAGTTTCTGTAGTGGTGTAACACAAGTAGACCACAGCTGTAATAACTTGTCTTACTGCTGTAACTTGTATAGAAACTTGTAGAAAAATTAAATACATTTTCTCAGAGTATTTTTGGTTTTTTATGCAGCTTAAATACAAAGAAACCTACCAGAACCAGATGAAAGGTCGTTATGTAGGTATTGGCATGGACAAACGAATGCTACATGCCATGAAAGTTGGCAGCTTGGCAAGCAATGTGAGTCTCTTTTAATCACACTTGTATGCCTTCAAGTTTTTCTAAAATTAAGTTGATAGAAAACTTTAGAACATGTTGTACTGGGGATCTGAAGTATAGATAAGTTGAAAAAAGGGGAAATTCTGGAAACCCTTTTGTACTTATTTATACCTCACTGTGTGGAAGAAGTTAAAATAAGCAAGTTCAGTGATCTGGCAACATACTGAGCTCCTTCAGTTTTCTTTGACATCAGTGGGATGCTGAAGGTTGCTTGCCACCACCCCCAGGGTCAGACCTTTGCTGAAAAAACAGTCTTTAATTAAGATTTCTGGATTCCAATTTAATTTACTGGGTTAGTCAAGAAGCTATTTTGTTACATACCATTCCTTCAAGTACATTATTTACAAATCTGTAAGAAGCTTGAGAACTAAGCAGAAAGATAAAAGAGATGTGTCATAGGTGGAAGTTAAGTTAATGCTCCCACTGTTGGCATTGGATTAATTGAGGAGCTGAAAAAGAATCAATTAGTGGCTAAACTATGCAAATAATTTCATTTTCTTTGTCACTCATGACACTGAACTTACTTTGTTTCCTGCATTTAATATTAATATTATTGTTTCTCCTTTCCTCTTGACTGATAATTATTCAAATAAATGACAGCTTAAAAAAAAAGGGTTTTTTTGTTGTTCTCCCTGTGTTTCAGATAGCCTATAAATCTGATTACAAACATGATGGTGTTGACTACAATTACCCAGCTACTCTCACTCCTTCATATCAGACAACAAGGAAGTTGGTCCCTTTGAAAGATGTAAATAATTTTATGATTTATTTTTCTCTGACTTGCGTGGCTCATCATTTCTCTGTAGGAGAGATTGTGATAGATTGCTTGTGTCAAATGATGATTTAATCATGGGAGCAAACAGCAAACAGACATTATCTCTTTCTGTGCAAGTAAAATTTCCTCTTTCTCTGTAAAGAAGTAAATGAACTGTTTTAAGTACCTTGATCACTTTGGACCTGTGAGATAATTCAGGCCTTTTTTTCTAGTTTTTGTCATTATGGCAGAAAGAAGGAAGTTTACATGAGGATACCTGAGATAAGGAGGTTCACTTTAAAAGTTTGTAGAAATATCCTCCACTTTGCTGGAAATGTGTTCTTAAGAAACTAGTTTTAAGCAACGTGATTTGCAACATTTACAAAGTGGTGATTATCTACAATGAATATTAATTAAGACCTACAAGAACAATAATTTTGTCCTGCCATGTAGCACTGAGTCCTTTGGCAGCAACAGGTTTGAAAGAAAGCTTCTCCATGATTTTTTATCCTAAATCATTTGGAGATTTAAGATCGTTTTTTATAGCTTATTATTCCTGCTACTCTGTTAACGTGTTAGGAATTTAGTGGGCTCCAATCTTATCAATTGCTGTTATTAAAATGACATTTTTGTACATAAATATATTTTTTTCTTCTCTCATCATTCACATAAAACTCTTAGCACACAGGGGAATTCTGTGATTAATTATTACATTAAAACTCGGTAAAGACAAAGTGTAATAGAGTTCATTTGCTCTGCACAGCATTGCAGTGGACAGAACTCTTAATAGACAGTTACAATCTTCCTTTATAGAGATAGTCTGATAAAGATAAAAATAGTCTGAGTGATGGTTAAGGATATCAATTTGATAGATCCCCCCCTGCTTTGGGGACCAGTTGAAACTGCATCTTTTTAGGAATTTGTGGTTTTGAGGGCAAGAAGTGAAGTTCAGTTTCAAAGTGGAATAAAAACTGTGACCTCAGACTAGGACATTTTCAGAGCATTCCTCACCTCAATTAATTATAGTCTAATTAATGATTTATTCAGAGCATTAGCTAACAAAACTCTGTCTACTCAATCTCTCATATTCCAGTCTGAACATTTCTTCCTTTATTAAATCTTTTTTAAATTTTATTTTAAATCAGGTAAACTACAGACAAAGCATAGACAAGCTGAAGTATAGCTCTGTTGCCAGCACGCCACAAATTGCTCAAGCCAAAATAAATGCACAGCAGCTCAGTGATGTAAGTTTTGTCATCATCAGCCATCATTGTTTATTAGAATTATGAGATAATTTTATTTCATAGCATTTTTGGCACTTAACTGTTTTTATTGTTGATAGTTCATCATCAGATTTACAACCAAAACAAGAATACAGACTGATGAGATAGCTTCCAAAAATGTGACAAGCCTACCAGTAGATTTAATATTTTCCTCTATTTTAGTGTTGTATTAGAGTTCTTTTTTAAGGATTTATCTTGTGTGTATTTATTAATGCATATTTTTTTAATCAGCTATTTTATACTTTTAGACAATTAGTAGCTATTCAATTTATAAGATAATTATTCTACTTCTTAATACCTAGGTAAAAATTATAATTGCGTTATTGCTCTCATATTTATGTCAGCTATAAAAATATGTGTATCTATAACATATGGCACTAATAGCCTGAAATTCAGCAGCAGTCAATCAATGTAACAGTCATATTTTTAGTGAGTTTAAAAATAACTAAGTTTCTTGTTGACTTTTTCAATACCTGGCAGTTGAACTACCGAGCCCAGTACGAGAAGACAAAAACAAATTACACTCTACCTCAGGACGTACCTCAGTTAGTCAAGGCAAAAGCCAATGCTGAATTGTACAGTGAGGTAAGCCAAGCAATGTGGAAATATTGATATTCATGATGGCATCAATAGACAGAAATGAATGTAAAGATGATTACACTTTTTCTGGAAGCATTTAGCGTTTATCATCAGTCTTTATGAAACAGCATGAGGTGTGGTAACCAGAACAGATAAGGGTGCAATCTCAAGTACAGTGGAACTGCTGGACTTTTTTTTCAAGGCTGTTTCAGATTATTTCAATTTGTTTAGTGAATCAATGTTCACTTCATAAAATTAACTGCTTCTGAGGTCATATTTGTATGAATACCCAATATTTGCACAGTTCTAATAACTCAAAACCCACTGAAGTCAATGGAAAGAAACACAGTGACTTCAGTGAACTTGGATCAAGCCCACTGTTGCTGCCATTCATGACAATATGTAGTGATTTACTTAGAGACCTGCTTGTTAAAATCATGCACTTGCAGAAAAGTTTAACTTTTATTTAATTTTTAAAGCATTTTTCAGGCTTTCATTTTTGTAGATTTGGAGGAAAAGAAGTCCAACAGGACACATAAATGCAAAACCAGAAAAAACCTCCAGACGTATTACTGGTGTTACTGTTATTTTTGAGTCAGTTTCATAATTTTTCATGGGTTTGAGGTGGCATTACTGCAAGTTTTCCTGGCATATTCATACCTTATGTTCTTTCCCCAAAGTTTTATTTGATTTGCAGTGGTAAAGTGTTGTGGAGCAACACTCTTTGTGGCTCTAGTGTGTTCAGTTGCATGCTCATGGCTAGATACTAGTAAAATATAACCGTATGAAAAGTCAAATCCAGAAATCAGGGCTTCCTGGATACTTCATTAGGTGCATGCATAGTATGCATGAAGGCATACTTGTTCCTGCTTTAATGGAATTTCAAGTGGAACCTTGAAAATGAGCTTAAACAACCAGTACTTTAACTTCCATTGACTTTCAGAAGTTAAGCATGTGATTCTCATGCATTTCATCTGCGTTTGTGATATAGTGTGGCTCATGAGTGTGCTTTTGAAGCAAATCTCCTGATCATAAGGGTTGCTTCACTCAGCTTTGCTTCACATTGTAGGGTGGTCTGAGAGCACATGAGCTGGATTCCTTTTGAATGAAGCCAAACTGAAAGGTGCTCTCCAGCAGCTCACATAAAGAGCTGCTGCTACAAATAGGCAATCAGTGCATGGGACCTGACTAGCTCTGGTTTGGTGGGGAGGGAAGAAAAATCCTGAAATGAGTAGTGTGATGTCTGATTCTGAGCACCAGCTGTTCCGCCCTATAGATCAGCTCCTATTGATCTGCAGTATTTGCGTACATAGACATAACCGCAGGCACTGCTGAAGAACCTTCCCTCTCCCAAACCTATTGGTGCATGTTCTGGGATTTAAAATGCCTGTGAACTCCAAGAATAAAATTCTTGACTCAATCCTGGCCAATTAATTAGCTCAAAATTATAATGAACTGTAACTTCATAAGGCTCTAGTTTGTGGACTGAGCATGTTTATACTTCTGTTTTGCTCTTATTCATTTTTTTGTTAATTTGAAGATCTTGTGTTTTTCTGTGTTAGTGACATGTTGCTGTCTTTTCTTTCTCAGATTAAGTACAAAGAAGGCTGGGAGAAGAGTAAGGGCCAGGGCTTTGAAATGAAACTTGATTCTCTGCCTTTACTTGCTGCCAAAGCTTCAAGGGATCTTGCCAGTGATGTATGTTATATTTAATTACCTAGGAATTATTCTTTATGTAAGTTGTTATAGCACAGGGAAATAAAGCTTAGCTCACTTCATCTGGATATTTAAGTCCTGCGTTTGGCTGTTCATCTTTCTCAATGGCTGATGAATAGTTGGAAACTTTCTCAGACTCTGCCATGAAATTTCACTCTCTAAAAATTATTTTTTAAAATACAGTGTATAGAAGGAAGCAAAATTTGCAAAATAACCACGGCTCAATCCTCTCATAGTAAAATTCAGTGTTTTGAATTTTTTATAGCCTTGAAAATGCTTTTATCATCCACTGCAAAGAGAATGCATATTTCTTTAGTCTGCTTCTTTAACATAAACACATGTATATAAAAAAATTTCCAAATGAACTCTTTTTCAACATCTTATCTCACAATTCTTAACCTATAGAGAGGCAGAAAAAGAAGAAACTTTTCCTGCAGCTGGAAAGTGTTCAGCAATGATGGTGATTCTGAAATTTGACCTCATTAAAAAAATCAAATCTTGGAATTCCTTGCTTGGTTTTTGCATGATTAATTTCTTATCTTTTGCTTTAAGAACAAGATAACTTAACTAATAAGAAGACTTTAAGTTTATAAGCATATCCACCTCAGAGGAGTGAGCCTTAAAGAAAGAATGAGGTTAAAGGCAATATAAATGAAACCAACCAAATATGGGAAATCTGAAGTGACAAAGTGAGATTCAGATTAAGCCCTTGTGAATATTGGCTATCCAAATTGCCAGTGAAAAACATATTTCTTATCTCTTTTGTAATCAGAAATTTTCTTTCACTTAAACTATTTTTTTCACAGATTAAATATAAGGAAGAATATGAAAAAACAAAGGGAAAAGCAATTGGAACCAAAGATTCAAGACTTTTGCACTCTCTGCAGGTGGCCAAGATGAGTAGTGAGGTAAATTATTTATTTCTCTTACTCCAAAGGTGTTTTTCATAATTATTAATCTTTCAGCAACAATATGTGATCTAACACTGCTACTGCTTTCATTAGAAGAAATTCTTAGAAGCATTTAACGAAAACTGATGTCCCTCCTCAGACTGTGATGGTTGCACAGTATTTTTGTTCTCATAGGGAATTTTGGGTTGATGTTGTCCGTATTTTGGGGCAGGAAAATAGCATCTTATTAAAACCCCAATACAAACACTTCTACATAAAACTTTCAAGGGGATAAAAGTATGTTTAAATGTAAGATGTACTGCAATAGAGAAGATGTCTCTAGAGTCTGCAAAATTCATCCTTCCTTCTGTTTTGTTCATCCCTCATAGGAACTGATTTCTGAATGTGTTTTTTGCCTAATCTGTGTAAGAACCCAAAGAAGAGTGGAGATTTAATGTAGTTTTGTCTTTGCAATACACTGATACAGACAACTTATTGTCATTCCTTCTATTTCTAGATTGCCTACAAAAAAGATTTTGAGGAAAGTAAGACCCATTTCCATCTGCCTATGGATATGGTAAACCTGAGGCATGCTAAAAAGGCCCAGGCACTTGCTAGTGACCTAGATTATAGAAAGAGACTCCATGAATACACAGTGGTTCCAGAAGATATGAAGACCAAATGGGCAAAGAAGGCCTATGATCTTCAGAGTGATGTAAGATGATATATACTCTGTCTAACTGTTACAAGCAGTGCAATTTTTTATAGACTTTTTTATTTTGTCATTATTTCTAATTTCATATGGACACTAACTGATTTGCACTATGACTTTTTAAAATGTCCTAAAAATGTCTTTGAAGGTGGAAAGTGTGCTTATGTTCACATGTAAACATTGTACCTGTGTTCCCCATGCCAATAAATGTAATTTTCCTCTACAGCTTCGATACAGGGCAGATCTGATGTGGATGAAAGGAGCTGGGTGTATCACAGAAGGAAGTCTTAATATACAACAAGCCAAAAAGGCAGGAGATTTGGTCAGTGAGGTAAGCAAAGTGCTTAGTCTTCAGTTGTTTATTCGAAGGCTTATGCACACTTATTGCACTACATTATGTGGAATAGGTAAGGAATTCCTAATACAGAAAATCTGAGAAATAGAGGAACTGAGGGGCATTGCTTAGGTATTATACAGTTTAGGAAATCCTGTGTTAGAGATTAAAAATATGTGTTCCCATTATACGATTATTGATTTCTGTCAAGTCTGTGAAGCAGAAGTCCCTGGAATTGTGCTTCCGCCTCTTTTCATTCACCTGCTCATTTTGCAGAGTAGCATTGAAAGGAATCAGAAATACTTATGGTACATGCTACATGAAGGGCAGAGAGTTTTAAGAAACAGTGCTGAAAAAATAGGTATTTGTTAGCCATGTTTGGAAGTTTCCTTGCTGTTTGGTAAATAAGGGCTGTGACTTTAATGGCAGCTTCGGCTTGTGCTGTGTTTCATTGCTTTCCCTTGATTAATTCGTAGTTTCACACTGCCATTAACCTTATGGAAGTACACTTGCAATCAGCTGCTTAGCTCTGGTTGAGTTGTCTCACAAGTGCTAGGAAAACTAGAGGACAGAAGAATAAATTAGGTGAAGTTTGACAAGAAGGCTAAAATTGCACTGAGTCCTGGAGGAAGGAACAGAAGCCAGCTAGTTATTGGAGATCACACTCTCTGGTACCTTGGGTCTCTGACATCCTTTCACTGCTCCTGCAAGGGGAAAAATTACATCTTAGAAACAAAAGAAGAGCATCTACTCTCAGATCCAGTGTCTTGCTAGAGATAGACTGACATCTGCTGCTGTGGTGTGCTGCAGTAATAATCACTTCCACAAATATTTAATCCATAATGATCTGCCTTTTCATTCCAGTGCTGTGTAAGGCCAAGAGATGGCTGACAGTCACTTAACTGGAGACTGGTGGATATTATTTGAGAGAGCTCTATTGCCATACAGAGCCTGGCATTTTGTCATTTCTTTGCAGAATGTCACTACATTGTGTTCCATGCAATGTGACAAAACATGCTGTTTTTAATCTGCCTCCTTCCCTTCCAGGTTTCTAAAATAAAGCGATGAGACCTCTTTGAAGTGCTGCATGCTTGTTTAACTTCTATTTTGCGTTCCCCTAGCAGAGACACAGTGTAAACTGATTTGTTCACCCATCAGTTCAAACAGAAGTTTTTCTTTCCTGAAATGCTAGATAATGAAAAAATACATTTACACCCTTCCTAGGTGGAATGCCCCACTTCATGGCTGAACTGTTAGAATAAGAATTCAACTGTATAGGGAATACAAGAAGTATATTCTTGGTCTCCCCTATCTTACTGTGGTCTTGAAATAGGGTGCTGCATTTCATTGTACTGTCTCAGAGAGACATAGAAAGAGATGCTTAGTTTGCTCTTAAATAAGTGATACAAAAAGCTCAGAGACATTGATTCAAAACAGGCCTGATCCAAAGCCTGATGAATTAAATGGAAGTTTTTTGTTCACTTCAGTGTGTTTCAGATGTAAATCAAAAAATAAGATGGAATAAAAGGAAGGCCAGTCTTATTTACCGAACTAGAAATGTTAGATTTTATGCAATTTTTTCAGTTCAGATAGATTTTATATAAGTACTGGCACCAGAGGATGAATTGAGGAGGGTGGTTTTTCTGACATTCAAAACCTGATCCTTGCAGAGGGCTCTCATAGCTGTTGCTCCTTGGAAGGCTTGACTGCAGTGTCTGTGCTGAGCTCTGCTTTGAGAAGAACTGGGAGGTGGTGGGGAAGATTTTGAATTTAATTTTGATTACTTTCAGCACACTGAAATTGCCCATCCTAACTTAATTGATAATTAAGAAATATCTTAATAATTTAAAATTATCTCAATAACATATGTTCAGTGATTTGAACACCATGTGCATATGCTTGACAGGTCTCATAAGAAAATGAGATAGTAATTTTGACTGTGTAGCTCATGAGCTCCCTTGAGTCCTGACTTAACTCATACCCACTTACTGATGGACACTCATTGCTTGGTGTGCAACCTAGATCTTGTAAGATATGTGGCTGGTGCATCTGGCACCAAAGAGTACCCATGCTTGCAGTGTCAGCAACAATGCATGTGGCATACTCTTGCACTGCCCTCTTCATCACTGGGGTCCTCCCAGCAGAAAATGGGTAGGATTTGGTAGCTTATTCTTTTGATACCTGTGCTAAAACTGTCTTGGGAATTTACAGGGTACTTTTGGCTCTATTAGTCATGTACTTTTTGAAAGCTCTACATTTTTTGGGGAAGATAAATATTGTAGAAACTTTTGTGTAACCTGCTTTAATTTGATGTAGAAAAAGTACAGACAGAAGGCTGATGCTCTGAAGTTCACCAGTGTGGCTGACAGTTCTCAGATCAAGCATGCCAAGAAAAGCCAGGAACTACAAAGTGATGTGAGTCCTTGACAATTTGTCTCTTTGCAAGTAGCTTACTCATAATTTGGTCATTCCTGAGATGTGTACATTGAGGTGGTGGTGGAAGAGAATGTAGTCATGAAACCTTTCAATATATGACAGTATTGGTTTGTTTGATGAATTCTCTGATTGAATTATATGAACCAGGACAACAACAAAAATCAAACTCCAATGGGAATGGAAATATGCAAGTGAGGGTTCTCATAAATTATATCAAAGGCTTTGGGGGGAGTGTCTTCAAGACAGTCTTGTGGGTGGTGCAGGCTGGATTCAAGAATGACTGAAATGCTCTCACTAGAGCATACCTGAGTATTCCCGAGACATTGATGTAATCTGCAAAAAAATTGATTATCCATGAGGCAGGAAAAGTGAGGAAGCAAGCTGGAGGGAAAACACACTATTTCCAACTGATCCTCAGGCAGTGCTTCAAAGCAAAGCAAGGTAGACAGTAGCACAGAGATGGATATATATCCACCCCAGGCTCTGTGTTTCTCTGCACTGAGGGCCCTGTCAGACTACTTAAAGCTATATTAGCCTTGTTAGACCACATGCTCTTCAGCTGTTGCTGTTAAGGTACTTCTAGCAAAATGATAAAATAGGCATATTTTCCCAAACTGGGTGCCTTCGGAATGCTCCCTGTTTTTCACTGGGGCTAGGTGACTCTGGCAGGTGGTATTTCAGAACTCCTTGGCAGGACTTAGCTGACAGAAACTCACTTTTAAGTTTCCAAAAGAAAGGGAACCTGTTGTTAAAATTGCTGACCAACTGATTTTGGAACAGTAGTGTCTTGCCAAGCTTTTTTTTAAATTATTATTTATAATATGTTGTGTCTTGAACTGAGGATACTGTCAACTTCAGCTTCTCAGTTGTTATGTAATGAAGCATTTTTGCTTCGTGATTGGTCTTTTTCAGGCAGCTACCATGTTTCCTTTTTTTGCTCCTCTGTGCCAATAAAAATCTGGCACTTATTTGGGTGGGTGTTGTGTGTCTCAAACATGACACCAGATTGAATCAGAGGAGAACACTGGTCTCCTGACTCTTGTTACTTGTCTGATATGTACTGGACAATGACTTTCTGTATGTGTGTTGAAGTCAGAATAGTACCCATAGATTTAGAGCTTTATAGTAGGCAATTTGGTCTTTTTACTTTTTTTGTGGGATGTAAGAAATGTAATACTTTGTGAAATGGGACATCTTTTCATAGCTTCTTAACAGCTCCTCCAACAGCTTTATGGGCTTCTGAAAGAGAGCAGTTCATTTCTCTGTTGACGTTGCCCTGGGATATAAAATGGAGATGTTTACTACTTGGATCATAAAAGGTCCTTGGTATTTTAATTTAAAGTTGGAATGTTAGCCCTCACTGGAGTATTATGTCAGCAATTACATTTAGGTCACAAATTTTCTCTGCAGATTCAATTGCATACTTTTCTTCACTTCATGCCTAAAATTCACTATTTCTCTGTCTTATTAAAGACTTTCATCCCACCTAAGAAGTAGCTGCAGTTTAACATTGGATGAAATATATTCTTGCATACATTTTGTACTGAGTATGAATTAATGTCAGCTTTATAGCCAGTTAAGTAGCTAACTTTAGGAAGGAGAATTAAAGTATCCCAATATGTATGTTGTTTCACAGCCTTCCTGAAATTTAACTATGAGTAATTTGGTCAACCGGACTCTGTGGGTCACTTTTAAAATTCAGATTTTTCAATAAAAGTCATGATGCTAAGTACTAACTCACCAAATAAATTAACCCTGACAAATCCTTGAATATATGGTATGTTTTAATCAGTATTCCTTAAACATTAAACATGGGACTACTGCTTATTGACCATACTTTGCTTTTTGTGGACAGGTTGCCTACAGGTCAGGAAAAGAGCAGTTTCTGCATCAGTACACCATCAGCAAAGATGATCCTGTCTTCATACTGGCCAAAGAAAATGCTGCCAATATCAGTGAGGTACTGTGTGGCACAGAGGCTTGGAGTCCCTCACTCCTGGGAATAGTTACAGCTCCTATTGAAATGTTTGTTCTGTAGGTAAAATTTTAGTTCCTTTTCTGAGAAGGTCCAAATGTTTTAGATGTAAAAACTTTATATCTAAACTTAATTATTTGCTCTTAATTAAATACTAGTCATATCTGCTGTTCTGAAGACTTGTCGCTTTTAGAGTTTGAAGAGTGTATTTTCACATGCTTCCAGATGAGTGGCACATTGACAGTTTCACTGGAACCAGTGAGATAATGGGGTTACAGTGTCCACAGTGTCCACAGTTACAGTATGTAAGCAAAGACACCAGGATCTGATCCTTAGACATATGGTTGCTGGGCATGGAGTGTACACTGGTCTGGTGTTACTCGAGAGCTTTCACTGTGACTATAAAACAAATAGAATATCTTGATAGTGATAAAAAGACTGTGTTATTGTCATCTCTTTAGAAACTCTACAAGAGTAGCTGGGAGAAGCAGAAGGAAAAAGGATTTGTGCTTCGTCTGGATGCTTTGACATTCTTGACAGCTAAAGCAAAGAGGGATCTGGCAAGTGATGTGAGTATGGACTCCATCAGCCTTCTTTGTTCTTAGAACAGCTGACATTCTGGGTTGCTACCAGAGTGTTGGGGATCTGTCATGTATGTCTTCGTGCCCTGAGCCACCTTCACTCCGTTCGTGCTAAGGAGCAATGAAGGAGTTGTCTAGGTGATTGGCATTCTGTAATTAGTCAGGTTTGCTCTGAGCAATGCAAAGTTTTTCCCCATATGCTGACTGTGTTTTCCTATTCTCATTTTGACCTGAGGGTAAATTTTAGAACTCAAAATGAAGTGGAAATCTGTGAAACATTGTAACTTAGTACATCTATGCCTGGCCAGAAAAATCCTGAAAGAACCTTCTGACCCGTGTTCTTTAAGAACATTGTTTTTCCTAGAGACAACTAAAAAGAAAAGTTTTCTAACAGCTTTTTGTGAACATATTGTTATCGAGAAAGGGATTATTCTTTATAAACACTTAGCAATTTCTAAAGCATTCCAGTTCTCTTTTGCAAATGGACATCTTGCTTCTATCGAGGACACTAAGTATGTCACAACACTGACAGACCATTGCTTTACTACTAGCAGAGCTGTCAGTTTGGCAGCTTAGATCATTTACTCATGGTCTATTTTTTTCTTCACAGATTAAATATAAGGAAGGTTATGAGAAGATGAAGGGTAAGCTGATTGGAGTAAAAGCTGTGGAGGAAGATTCGCAGATGGCTCATTCCCTTCAAATGTCAAAGTTGCAGAGTGATCTGGAGTACAAGAAGGCATTTGAGGACACAAAGAATCAGTTCCAGGTCTCCATGGATATGATTAACCTTGTCCATGCCAAAAAGGCTCAGAATTTGGCCACAGACAGAGGATACAAGACAGCTCTCCATCACTACACAGCCCTGCCTACTGACATGAAAGTGGCATGGGCCAAGTGGGCCTACGGATTGCAAAGTGATGTAAGTCCAGAGCTTAATGTATTTCAACACTCTTTCATTCAACCTCTTCTGACACTTAGGGCTGACTTTCTTCAGGTGTTTATGCTTTTAATGCCATGACATATTTATACACCTAATTTTTCAACTATTAAACAGTTAATATTAAAACAGTAAATATTAACCACTTGTTTGCTCAAGAGGTATATTTAAGGTGTGTAATGTTTTTGAGGAGGAGTTATAGTCCTGTTTATGAGCATGGCTTCTTCAAATATTAATAAAACACTAGGATTCATGTATGATGTCCTTTTTTTTTTACCTAATATACAAGGAGATTAAATAATTTATGGTGATAAAGTTGGTGCTAAAATTCCATATGGAAACCACATGCTCAGCTGTAAGCATCAGATGAACTGTCTGATACTGTGAGTGGTTACTGTATGTCAGACTTTCCATTCTGAGGTTTTAAGTCAGAACTTTTAAAGGAGACTAACATAGACATGTGTACAGGTCTTGTTGAGGCTTAGGTGCTGAAACCTTTCTGGCTTCTTTGAGAAACCCAGCTGTAGTGTTTGTATAAGCTTTTGGAAATCAATAAACTCTTGCTAGGAGAGATTTTGTGAAGAAAGTGAGAAGTACACCTGTACTCTTCCTCCTGAAAGACACATGGAAAAAAACCAAAACAAAATGCTTTCCCTTCTGTACAACAAAAGGACAGGGATTGGGAAATGCTAAGTATAATTTTCTTATCATTGCAAATAATTAATAATCTTTTCAAACAGTGCACTATATATGATAAAACTGAAATTTTTCCACATTAGAGTAAAAATAACAAATGACAGTGAAGTGTTGACTACTTCTAAAAATTACCTTTCAAAGCATATTACACAAGTGCTGGTGAGTCCTGATACTTCTATTTCATTCTGTAATTTTTTTGCTTTCCTTGCAACTGTGCAATAGTGAATAAAACAAAAGCAGGCACTAATTTGACTTGGGTGTTGTTCCTGAGATGTCTGAATCCTTTAATGGCATTTTAAGTGTATGAACACCAACAATAGGACTTTTTTTCTCTTTGTCAGAACCGATACAGAGCAGATTTGAACTGGATGAAAGGAGTTGGATGGATAGCCACTGGGTCATTAAATGTGGAGCAGGCTAAGAAGGCAGGAGAACTCATTAGTGAGGTGAGATTTCATGACAGCATGTTACAGAATTTGCTGCATAATGTGTGCAAAATGTCTGTATAAAATTAAAATAATTTCCACTCAAAGGGGAAAGAAAAAGGCATACCACATGAAAGCCCTCAAAACCAGGGATAGGACTGGTAATTAGAGGGAAACCAGATACCAAACACACACCAGTAGGAGTCCATATAGCCTTTGCAAAAACAAAGTAGGTGACAAATGATATTATGAATAATAATGGCAATCAAACAGTGCTCAATTGCTACCCACTAGCCTACCTTTTTAATGAAGCAAAACAGGAGAGATGATGAAAAGATGCAGTCATTGGACCCAGAACCTCCTTTGTAACAGATACACTTTCCAATTCCTCCTTTTTCATATATATTCATATTAGCTATTGAAATTAGTATTGATATCTCTGTCTGTAGCTATCTATTGACCCAAGTAGTTTTAATCCTTACTTATCCCTATAACCAATATCACTTACAGGAAAAGGTGTACTCTAGAATCCTTTGTGCCAATCCTTCGAAGGAGGTTCTGGTGGAAATGGTTACAAGGTTCATAGTATTCTGTTTCTGTTATTTTGGAGGAAATCTCACCGGCCAAATCTGCTGCAGTAGGAGACTGAATATTGTGATTTTTTTAGGTAACCACTGATGAAATAGGAATCATCTGTCCATTCACTCTGAGAATAACAGCATAAACAGTGGTGTAGTGTCTCTAGAAAAATATGGTCATCCTTTCACATGTGCCTGATTGCTAACACTAATTTTTTCCCATGCAATCATCTACAATGAAGAAGGATGATTTTTTAACGCAATAAACTAGATCCTCAGGCAGTGTAAAGCAAAGTAGCTTTATAAAAGCTAGTAGAGCAATGTTGGCTGGAATAGTAACTGTGAATCTGTATAGACACACCTTTTTTGATATGATCGGAGTAAAAACTGCCGAGTAGAAATTTGACCTGTTAGGTTGTTCATCAGAACCTTTTTCTGAGTACTAAATAATTTTAGGTGGTTATGAGCCTCCTCCATTCTTACATACACACAGGGGCTTGCCCTTGTAATATTGCTGAAAAGCAACTACCAGAATATAATTTCTAGGAATTTTATGTTGAGATGTTCTAGTCAACTCTTATTTGTCTCTACAGAGTGAACCACTTTTGTCCCCAGTTAAACTCAGTAACGTTGCTCATTTTTAAAAGATTTATTTCTGAAACCAAAACATGGCTTGTAAGCTTGTAGCACCTTAGAAGAATTAACATGTTTTACATTGGTGATTTGAGTCGCTAAAGCATCAAGATGTTGCCTCAAATAAACTTCTGTGAATCACGGCTCATTTTAAAGGAGAAAGACATGCCTTTATACTGAAACACTGAGATATAAACAATTTCCATGAACATGCTTATTGACTTGGGACTTCATCATAAGCATCAGGAAAATTTAGTAAGCATGATTTGGAGAAGAGATGAGAGTATTGATGGGTATAGGGCAACTCATGCAGGAAGGGAAAATTTTAGTGACCTGGCCATATGGAAAAAGTGTCATCTTGCCATCAAACAGCCTTCATCTTAAATTATGTATATATAACAAAGTCCCTCAGAAGCTACTATGAGTCCTTTCAAGCAAGCAGAATTAAAATCATTATCTAGAAGATATAACATAACAATTAGGCACAGCATTAATCGCTGCACAGATTTGCTATAGATGTTAGGAGGAAACCTAAACCCTGAAATAATAACTTTAACGGTTGCCATTATTAACACACTACAATTGTGTATCATTTCTTGCTTAAAGAAACTATAAATAAAAAATAAAGTCAGTCATACTGTATTTGAAGTAGTCTGAAAAAGATTTTCAAATCCTGAGTCCTGGAGTATTTAGGTAGGCAGAATCTGATTTTGAAATGTTTTCCTTATATTTAGGGAGAAATACTTTAATATTAATCGGCAAATGGTTATTGTTAAATTGAAACAAATATTAATCTGAAAGTACCTAGGACATAAAGATGAGGAAAGAGGAATAATAATTATGTTCACAAATTCACTCTAATCTCCAGCAACCTATGATTTTTCTCTTTCAAATAGCATGAAAGAGCAGCACAAAATTCACAGCTTTGATCTTTTTCTGCTCAACAGAAGAAGTACCGTCAGCATCCATATGCTTTGAAGTTTACCAGTATTAAAGACACTCCTGAGATGATCCAGGCTAGAATTAGTTATAACCAGGCTGTGGATGTAAGTTATAATGTATATACATTATGATTATAAGAGTGGTATCCTCTTTGAACGACCTGATTGAAGCACTGGCTTTCTCTCTCTTTCTCTGAGATTATCCTTGGGAACCATGAAACTTCTGTGTTCTGGTGTGGTGCATCTCACAAAGAGCATGTTTCTAACTTGGAATGAGAAGTCATAGAGATCCCACTGAAATTAATGGGAGTTTCATGTAAAAAGGGCTTTCTGTCCATTTTTTTTTCAGAAATTAAATTTAGGAGTAAGACTGACCTTTGACCTTTAGAGACTTTTGGCCTTTTGAGATTCATTGAAGAAAGGGCACATTTGGGGTTTTTTTCCCCTTTTCAAACATATCTTTCAAATTTCACTTTCTGCATATTCTTTGGAAACAAAATGTAAGGCAGAATGACAAGGAAGAAAAAATAAATTATTTCAAGCTGTCATCCTGCTGAGAGAGAAATCCAGGAGGGGAAACCTTAAAGGGAAGAATTGAGGCTGTTTGGTGTTTAAACATGTTTATTTTTAATAGAAGAGCGATTTAAAAATATTGTAGACTTAACTGGGATAATACAGAAGTGAATAATAAGCAAAAGTCACTCAAAAAAGACAAGTTTCAAACATGAGAGGATGTTTTATTGTGAAAATAGATATTTTTAAAGTGAAGAAGAAGATGAAAGACTTTGTGTAAAACATATGCTACTGTAATACTTATAGTGTCTATGCCTTTGGTTTAATTAATAAGATCCAAAAGGCTTACATCTCAGGCAGGATAAATATAAATCATTTTGTTCCACTAAGCCAAGTCAAAATCAGTTTGCTGCTCTACTTCTTCACACATGGAGTTCTCATTAATTTTCCTCTTAGGGAGCTGCAATACAAGTGGGCCTACTTGCTAAAGAAAGTGGCAGCAGGGTGAAATGGAGAGGTTCATTCTAATCTAGAGGGTCTGAAACTGTCACACAGAAATAATAGCCTGGGAAAGGCAAGTTGGGTGGTCAAGACATGGGTCATATCTGAGGACAAAAAAAAATGGTGGCTATCAGTACTTATCTGAAAATTATTGTGTCAATGTAAGAAGAAACTAAACTAGGAAAGAAAAATAATGTAAAAGAAGTGAACTCTGCATAGCCATTGTAGGAGAAGTTCTGTTTAACTGCACAGAACTCTTCTTACCTGTCTGGAGACATGTGCAAGTTACCTAATCCTGGGCCAACCCTATATTCTTTCTCCAAGAATTGATATGAGTAGCCCACGTAGACACCTGTTTTATGATGAGATCAGTCACCTGAGTTTTTTTTAGTCTCTTGCCATTGACTGTTCAGCACCCCCTTGCAACTAGCTCTGAAAATAATTTTTGAATAATTGCACAAATAATTACCATCACATTTATTTGCTAAAAATGAACAACTTTGGAAAGAGGTGTTTGGGGAACTTCAACTCCCCAGATTTCTGAGGAATTTCAAAGTGTTGGTGGACCAATCATGGCTGCACATCCTTAATAAATGCTGTTTATTCTCCCTGTCCCTATTCACGTACATTAGAAGTCTTATCAAATTAATATTAAAATATCTGAATTTTCATATACATTGATTTATACACTCAAAACTTCAAGGGGTTCCTCTCTAGCATACTCTAGCTGATAGGTGTATCAGCCTCCCAAAGCTTTGTGAATACTTTCTGACTGATACAATTGCCTGTATTTATTGATATTGCTGTCACTTTTCTATAGTGTTTGCTTTCCATAAGCTGATTTGTTAATGTTTTTATCTGAACTAGTGATTGAATGTGTAGTGAGTACTTGCTACTGAAATTCATCTCTATTTGCAGAGGCTGTATAAGGAGCATGGAGAGAGTGTAAAACATCAGTATACACCAACAACAGATCTTCCTGAAATCCTTCAGGCCAAATTAAATGCTATGAATATCAGTGAGGTATAAATCTGATCCTTAATATTTTAAAGCAAAGATAAAAAATTGATAGTACTTTGTTATTTGTCCTACTCAGGAAATCATACTAAGTTTTTTCCCTTTCCCCAGTATATGATCATTCTGTGGTCTAAATTTTTCTGAAGTAGTATAAGAATTCAAACTTCTTATCAAACTTCTCCTACATTAGAAAGATTAAGAATGAACAAATACATCTTTATAATGGACATTTGTCATGTGATTATTCCCTTTGTGTTAGAATAGAATGAAACTAATGTGGTGACATTGCTAGGATAGCAATAATGCTGCAGTGTCAACCCTCTCAACAGCAACCCTGCTTTATTCCTGTTCCATATTTCCTAGATTCGCTATAAGGAGTCCTGGGGAAAGATGAAAGACGGTGGCTATCAACTGAAACTAGATGCCATTCCCTTCCAAGCAGCAAAGGCTTCGGGTGAAATCATAAGTGATGTACGTGAACTTACTGCTGATATTGTCCAGCAGGATATGTCAGTCACTCCAGGCTGTTTCTGCTCTGCTGAGTGACTCTTGATGGAAACAGCATGTCCAGCCAACTCTACATCTGGGAGACATCTGGCCTTGGTCTAGCTAATTGTACTTTTGGAGGTGCAGACATAATGAAGTAATACTGGTAACTAAGCAAAGGAAGGTTTGCAAAAGCAAACACTCATTAGTAAAATTGATCAACTTACCTACTGTAGTGACTGGGCAATCATAGGGATTATTCAGGAGCTCTCAGCCACTGTTAGCTGGAAAAGCTTTGGAAGAGAGAGCTTATTCAGGAAGTTCTACCCTACCTTGGGTGTCCTTTACAGGTTGTAGAGATACACAGATAATTTTGAGTACAGGAGACTAGTTCTGACTTTGCTAGAGAGCTGATGGAGAGAGGCTCCTTAGAGGTTGATTCTGAGCACCTGCACCAAGTTCTTGTCTTCCATCACCTGTGTAATAGCAGATAAATAACCCAAGCTATTTGTAAGTATTCATTGGTTTGGGGTTTTATTTGTGTTTTTTTTTTTCTCTAAATAGGAGAAAATATTAAAATGTTTCCACAGGTGAAGTCTTCCTAACATACACTAAAGGTTTTTTCAGATTTATCATCATATTTAGTATAGCCAAAATTTATTGTCCTTAGCTCTCTTTCTGTAATATGAAAACTTTTTTATTCAGGTTTTAACAATCTAACTAATACTTACTTCACTTCTAATCATGTTTCTATTCTTATTTCCCTTTAAGCACAAGTATAAGGAGGCATTTCAGAAAATGAAAGGACAGATGGTTGGCTCATGTGGCCTGGATGGTGATATTCACATTGCTCATTCAGTCCGTGCAGCATCACTACAGAGTGATGTAAGTAAAAGAAAGAAGATGTTGGCATTTTGGAATTGGTTTCCTAACAGTGAGTAGTTCCTCATGGAAGATGCAGTTAGCTGTGGACTAGCTTACTATTTAAAACTTAGGGCTTTCTCTCCCACTTGCCAGATATTTTGATACAATCATTATATTTTGAATATATTTTACATTATTTAAAGTAACATTAATTTGGCAATGAAAGAAGACTGTGCATTCCTGCACAATCCCCTGCTGCATACCATTGTTGCCTAGCATAGAATATTTTACTCTGTAAAAGTATCACTCAGAGGCAGATCTAACTGAGAATTAGTAGTGGTCTTTGTTGAGAATTAAATTAAATTTGATAGAGATACAGAGTTATTCAGTGATTATTTTTGATTTACTGTTTTCCTGAATTAAGGATGAATGAGTTTATGGAATTTCAAGTTGGACTTTTCTGATTGGGGAATGGTTCCCACCTGGTCTTGGGATATACTAAGAATCACATCATTTTTTCATTGTCTATAAGAATTGTAACTGTTCAGTGCATATTGAACACTCTGGCAAGATCCAGAAAGCAGTGAAATATTTGTCTGACTATAAGCACATGAATAATCTAAGAGCTATTTATCTTCTCACCAAAAAGAGTGAGCCCAATTGTGGATATAAATGGGAGAGTGTTCATGGATTTCAGTGAGTGCTGGACTTGTACTGGGATTCTTGTGGGATATGCTTGGACATACAGGTGACAATAAATGTCTGAAGAATTAATCCATCTGTCAGGTTACTGTAGGTCAGCTTGATGATAATCAATAACTCTGGATGTTCATTATCTGGATGAACAGCCTGAACATCTCAAATTTGCACAGTCTGATAGGGAAATGTTATGTGAAAAAAATTCTTTGAGGATTTCTATGGCTTTCTTTTCCTGGACAGAGACAAGAAGTGGAAAAAAACCACCTAACACTAAAAATAACATTTAAAATTATTAAATTAAACTGGCCAAATCAGTAGAGAACAACAAATATTTTGCACAAGGATTTGTACTAATGCTAACATAAATATAACAGTTTGCATTTTATCCTCAGACAGTAGTTTCACGTTTTGCTGTGCTTTCTAGAAATGCAGTGAATTAAGAATTCATTTATCAGCCTGGTCATTTTATAGATTCAATGTATCCAATTTTAACAAAAATTAAAATTATAAATAATATCTCACCTTAATTGAGTATAATGTAGATGACTGCTACTTTGATGGAGAATAGGCTGCCAGATATTCTAATTATAAATATTGATCATTCACAGTATAGTTAAAGAATTTAGGGAATGTACTTTTAAAAAGAATAATTTATACTGGAAATTGGAAGAAATACGGAGAATGTCAAAACCTGAATTCTTCTTACCATGTTGTGACATCTGTGTCATCTGTTTTTAATTTGATAGGTGAAATATAAGCAAGGTTTTGAGAATACAAAGACTCACTTCCACCTGCCACTGGATATGATAAACTTGGTACATGCCAGGAAAGCCCAGTCTTTGGTCAGTGAGCAGGAATACAGACAGCTGCTCCACCAGTACACTTCTTTGACTGATGATGTGAGATTGCGGTGTGCCAAGAATGCATACAAACTACAGAGTGAGGTAACTGCAGAACATCCCAGCAATATTTCCCTGTTGGGTCTAATACGAGATAGTTTTGTTCCAAATGATGACAGCTGACTGCATGAATTTGAGCAGCAGCTGAGGGATAAACAATGGCTGTTCCCCCTTGATAACATTCAGAAATGAGACTTTTATCTTGTTGGGCAGTTGTACAACATGTGTGATCACACTATACTGAGAGATAAAGTATAGTAGTCTTTGATGATTGAGCAGAGAAGTGTTTGCAAGTGGGTATGGTTGCAGTGTTGGTAAAATACTCGTTTTAAGGTCTTGCCAACCATGCAAACTGTTTACCAACTGGTGTCTGAGTTGGTTTGCATCCTGGTGAAATTCATGTGTACTTCCACAAGAAAGATGCCTAGTGTTAAAAATCTGATTTGTAAACTTGACTTTGTCAAATTTGTATTTGACTTGTAAACTCTGGCCCAAGACATAATAATTTAAATTCTGAGAAGGATGAGTTAACTCCCTATGTAATCTTGAGTAAAATTAACTGGATAATGCCTTACAAATTCAAAGTAAGGCTGTGTCTGTAGGCACAGCCTTAAGCAAAGGACTTTTAATAGATTATGTTGCCTCTGGAGACCTCAGGAGGGGCTGTATCTTGAAAACAAGTCTGGCCCCTAAATGCTACTCTATACCAGTTTAATACTTTAGGCCAATAGTCTTAAAGATGGCAGACTGTGCTCAAGCAAGTGTAAACATTAGATGCTAGTTGTGCTGCCCTAACTCAAGTGAAAATACATGTAATCAGAGATTCTGAAGCACGTTTCATCCATGCCTCTCTTCTAAATTGGAAGTGAAATGCTGGTTGCCAGCAACGTGTCTCAGAGTGCATAATTCAATTCTCTTACCAGCTGGTGCTAATAGCTGGCAAGGGGTGAGGACCAAGCTCTAGCATTGTCCTCTCCAACCTTCTGACTCAAAAAGGGTATTTCCTGTACACAGTACTGTGATGCCTTTGAGTCCTTGAGATTAGCACTGGGCAAACATGGACAGAAGAGGAGCTGGTTCTGTTCCATTTCCACTTTAAGTGGTTGGCTGAACCAGAACACCCTTTAACTAAAGCTTGTTCTTCCCTCAGTAAGCAGGAGCAGTCTCCACATACCCATCAAGCAGGCAAATCTGTGCTTTACTAGTTGTTTGGTCTTTATAACTCTTTTGAAGCAGAAAATAAGATGATCCTTCTCCTCCTTTTCACTCTTCTTATCATCAAATAAGATAATACTTGTAATGTACCTCCCAGTAACTTATTGGTAACTTTTGGAAGAATAATATTTACAATGAGTCATTGCTGCATGTGGTGATCCAGAAAATATTTTAACAAAGTCTGTATAGTGGCTTAGTGCTATTTTTCCTTAGTGTTCCCTGGTTATATTATGACCTTTCAGAATTGTTTAAAAGCAAGGCTATTTTGTCTGCAGTTCCACTTATTAAAAAGTTACCAGTTTTTATTTAAAAATATTTTCATGCCCTTTTCTAAACTGGTCTTATTTTTTATATAATATGTAACTGTGATTTATGTATTGTATATGAAGAAAATCAATGTATCTAGTAAAAGTTTTTTCGAGGTTACAAATGGAAGTTAGGAGCCTGGGTATCATCTGGTGTTCATGAGGCTTAGTACTCCTGGGAATCTTGCCTCTGTCCTGTAGATCTGTCAGTGCTGTATGCACAAGGACACATACATAAACACAAGAATGTAGGGTAAATGTATATGAACTCTCTGTGGTAGATAATAATTTTAATAGATTTATTTGAATACCATTATTGTGTATTTTTGGATGAATAAATATAGGGCATCTCAAATGCAAACTTGTAACTACTTCTGCTTGGTTTTCCTTAGAATTTATACCGGTCTGACATGAACTTTATGCGAGGAGTTGGATGTATTACTCCAGGGGCCCTCGAGATTGAAGGAAAGAAGAAAGCTTCTGAACTCATCAGCGAGGTAACAAAAGAGGGTTTTGATTTCTCCACTACAAACAAGAATTTGCCAGATGTCCTTCTATTAAACTGGGCTGGCAAAGTGACTCACTGGATAATGCTAGGCTCCCTCCCCTTGCGTTTGATCATTCCATTCGTGTCCTAACTGCAGATGGGTGAACCTGATGGAGTTGAAGGTTTTGCAGACTTTGCTGACTGTTTTTGCAAATGTTTTCTCCTGTGTTTCAGACTTAGGAGATTGTTATTTTATGTTATTTTTTAAGATTTAAAATGGGATTTTTCAACTAAAAGTAAGTCTGTGCCTCTCTCTAATAAGTACCTTGAACAGTTTCTCCAAAATTAAACTCACCTGTATAGTGCCCAGTACATTACACTGTCCTCAGCTCTGCTCCTGCTTTACAGTCTTAGTCTGTTTTTCACTTGCTGCTTTTGTGTCCTATTATTTTCCCCATTCTGTAACTGGATTTTTGTTTCCTCTGTTGTGTTTTATTCTTACAGTCTCTCTCAGTTTCAAATCTTGGATCTATTGCCCATATTCATATAGATGTGCTCTTCCTAGTTGTGTTCTAGTGAATGGATCCCTGTCTGCAGTGATCTTGCAGTTATTTTTTTCACAATTCTGACACAGGACCACAGGCCAGGTGGAACCTCATTTTTCTCTCAAAAAAGATCAGTAGTCTTGTGCAGACCTTCTCTCTGGATTTTATTGCCTTTATTGTAATTTCAATAGCCAGGGTTAATGGCACCAAGGAGTAAAATAACCTCATTACTGTATTCAGCATACCAGCATTTTTTAAACTTTTTTTTTTGTTTTTTACACCTTATTCCTTATTTACTTTTCATTGCCCCTGTGAGACTTGGATGCATCAAACTCAGAGTAGAAAAAGGTAAATTAGTCTAGTGGTTAATAGACACATACCCTTTGCAAAGTAGAGTTTTAAGCACAAGAAGCAATACTAGACCACTGGTATTGGAAAAAGTCCCTTATCTGACAAGACAATTTACTTCTTCTGTTCATTTTTCCTTTGTGTGTGAACTCAGAGTAAGTACCGTCAGCAGCCACATTCCTTCAAGTACACATCGGTGACAGACTCTCCTGGCCTCCTTCATGCAAAATTCAGCAATATGATTGCTAATGAGGTAGGCTCTCCTAACGTGAATCAGAAAATACGCTTTTCAAAATGCAGCAAGCTAGGGGTGGAGGAGTGGGAAAGAGAAAACTCTGTTCTGAAAGCAAAAAGGAAAGCAAAGTGCATCAAAAAGAAAGCAAGCATCACTGATTTGTGCTTTTTCACTATGGGATCACATTTTATTATGTCCAAACATTTAATACCATTTTCAATTCAATCTCTTCTAAAAAGATTCAATAGTACCCATGCAATAGAGTCCAGTTATCAGGGTTTTTTTTTACATGAAACAAAGCCTCAAAAGATCAGTTCTGTGGGGTGCTCTTGAGGGAGCTCATTTGCATAGTATGGTGCATTTAGAGGGCTCCTAAAAAAAGAATCACTTTTCTAATTTTTGGAAACCAAGACAAAATCCATAGGCAAATTATCAAAATCATCTGTAATAACATGAGGAAAAATCCAAGCTGTAAAATATGGCCAGTTTACCAGACATACCTGCCCTTTTATTTAACACACATTCATTGCACCCTCAATATTCTGAGGTCCACTTCTGGCTTGCTGGGAGTGTATCAGTGCAAGACTAAGAATGTAGTGGGTTGGCATCATGATATATGCATAAAAATTTATGTAAAGGATTTTTATGCCCAGAAAAGAAACCCCATGAAGTTGCAATTGCAATGATATATTCTTAGCTGTTTTTTGTGCTGGCTGACTATAGTTGCCATAATCATAAACAACTTAAGTACTGCTGTTACGTTATTGAAACAATAGAGAAAATTAATTGCAATTGTCTTTTTTGTTCCCTTTCCCAGCGCCTGTATAAAGCAGCAGGAGAGGACAGTCAGCATCACTATACACCAACACTGGGTCTGCCTGAGTTTACACGGGCAAGAATAAATGCAGCCAACCTCAGTGATGTAAGAACTTGTTCTGTATTTCTTATACTTGTTGGAGATGGAGGATGAGTTGTGCACTGGCAAGGAAGATGGATAAGTAGAAGACTTTTTAGATCTCTTCTATTTATGCTTTCCCTGAATTTATTATAATGATATTTATCTTAATTAGCATATATACAGTTGTGAGTAAATTAAATCAACATAAAGAATGAGACATTTTGTCTGAGTTAGTAGGATTTCCCAAAGATAGTTTGAAAAAATCCTTTGATTACAAAGAATGAGACTGTAACGCAGAATAACAAATGAAAGAAGGTTCCTTTGTTTGTTCCTTTGTGCATTTAAAAGTGAAACAGCAATCTACATGTGCCTTTCCTACTTTAGGCAAAATACAAGGAATCTTGGCATAATCTACGTGCTCAAGGCTACAAGCTGACAACGGAAGCACTCCCATTCCAGACTGCCAGGGCCTCCAGAGAAATTGCCAGTGATGTGAGTTGAATGATTCAACCTTCCTTCTTGCCTAATTTCTGTTAACTTCATGTAAAACAATGTCTAAAGCAGATTTTACTGAATTAAAGCAACTCCATAACCATGTGAGACAAGTGTGAGACAGAATATATTACTTATGAATGAGATTCTTTGCGTGAATTAGATAAAAAAAAAAAGAAGATGAAGGATCACTGCTAATCGGGAACCAAACTTGGTTAAACATCTTCCAGTGGGAAATAGGTAGTGAATTAAAGTATTTGCAGACAGACAAGTCAGAGGGATTCTGCTACTTTCCAGGCTTTTAGCTCCTCATATTAGTAGCCCACTAATTCCATCCACCCTCCTTTGAGATTACTTTTGGAAGTACTTAGTGCTCCTGAATTGAAACGCAGTCAGAAGAAGCTGAGCGTTCTTTAAATCTCTGAAAATCAGGAGATGCTTGTTTGGCTATGAAGTGAAAATTAGTGGATGTTCCTGTAAATACATGTCCCCTTAATTTCTGAAATAGAGGAAACAAATCTACTTACCCTTAAAAATATCCTCTCATTTGGATTGTCATTTGCAAACACTCTAGGCTTTTCTCAGAAAGCCTCAGTTCATCCCTTCCTCACAAGAAATTTGATAAATTCTAAAAAAACCTGAAAATTAAGCTAAATTTAGTAAAAAGAAGTCTTAATTTTGTGTAATATTTAATTGCATATTTTATATCTAATGTGATAAAATATTAATATATTTCATGTGTATTTGTTTCATGAAGCAACTATTTCTAGCTGTAATTTATAATGTATACTTAACCATATTTTGCAGAGTGCTTTTGCTTACTGCTTCAGATCTGCTCTAAAGGGTACAAGTCCATAATAGAATTACATCCACTTACAACAGATCTGAATTTGGCCCTTCATCTTGGAAGCACTTTATAAACATTAGCTACTGTAATTTAATCCCCACAACTCTCTTGTGTGGTAGATAAGTGTTATTATCCCATTTCAACTACATTATGAACTCTTCAGGGCCCAGGCCTTCCCTTTAAAGTTCCAAGCACACTGTTGATGCTGTATAAATAATCATTATCATCATCATCACTATTTCACAGAGAGGATAAATGCAAGATCATAGGGAGAGTCATAGTCCCAGCGAAGATGAGAATGAAGGGTTGCTGGTGCTTATTCTTGTGCTCAGACCACCATCTTCGGCTTCTCAACATAGTTATTGATCCAGGAAAACTGAATTTACTCTTTAAAATAGCTGGGTGGCATTTGCAAATCTGAAGGCTATAGAGTGCACGGTGTTCCTCTTTTGCATATATTTTTTTCTTCTGTCTTTTGTTTGTTTCTCTTATGTTCTTATTGCTTGTGATGGGAATACTGTGAGAGATAATAAAAGTAGATGATCTGGGGTTAAACAGGATGAATGCTTTGGGCATATTCAAAGAATGTATTGAGATGTGCTTAACTTTAATGTTGCAACTACTGTGGTATTTAAATCTGAGAGCAATGAGAGATTCAATCAGTTACTCCCTAGTGCTGCATACCTTGGCTGTTTTTACAGACATCATAGATGTTTCAGTGACTTATCCTAAGTTATTCAGCTAGAGTAGCCAGTCTAAGTTTGGCACTTTTTCACTTTTATCCTTTTTTTATTTTTAGTACCAATATAAACACAACTTTGTGATGGAGAGAGGAAAGCACATTGGTGCCAGAAGTGTCCTGGATGACACCAGGTTGCTGCATTGCTTACATGCTGCCAAATTACAGAGTGAACAGGAGTATAAGAAGGGTTCTCAAGAAGTGTGGTCTCAGTACCATCTGCCCATGGACATGGTGAATCTTGTCCATGCCAGGAAAGCCCAGGCATTAGCGAGTGATCAAGATTACAGAAAGAGGCTCCATGAATTTACAGCACTCCCAGAAGACATGAAGATGAAGTGGGCCAAAAGAGCCCACATGCTACAGAGTGAGGTAAAGACTTTCCCTCTGTTAAGAGCAAATTGAATGTAGCAATAACAAAGCTTTCTTTGAGTGACTGGCACAAATTGTGTGTTGACATTGGGCAGTGTTTTTAGAAAGACCATTTGGAAACTTACGTGTAGCAGCAAGATAGCTGATAGCTCCTCACGTATGGAATATATGCAATTCAGAGATTCTTGTGTTATGAACCTGATGGAAAATCATTGTGATCCATGTCACTTATTCTAGAGCTGAGGGATATACACAATCACTTCTCAGCTGTTTGGGCCACAGCCAGTCAGTGGTTTGACAGCCACTTCTCTACATGAAGAATTCTCTGAGCAGAGGGTTAAATGCTCAGAGATTTGGGATATGTTAGAAGGTCATTGTGCAAACACAAATGGTCATATCAAATAATCAGTTCCCCAGATGTGATGTCAGAAATTGCTTAAGCAAATGTAAGTTCAGACAAACTTTGATGATGGAAATGATGGAATCTCAGCATGGGCCACATCCATGCTCACTTTGCCTTAGCACGTACCTTTGTTCAGGGACAAGCCATTGTCTGTGTGTGCTTTCAGACAGATGTAGATATTGAGTGTGTACATAAAGCTGCATGGGTGCAGGTAGCTGTATTTTGAGAATTTAGGGTCCATTGCTTTAGCAGGAAGCTCTGTTTGGGTGTTTTTCTGTTTTGTAGGAAAAGAGACTGAATGATTCAGTAAGGAAGTGAAATAAATTGTTCAGAAATTTATGCTTTTAGAGAGCTTTAGGCAGTGACAGGATATTTGTTGGATTTAGTCAGGTTTGATGAGCAGGTATTAACAGATATTCCAGCTATGGAAGTCAGAGTGGCAATCAAAGCACCAGAGAGTTTGTATCCTTCTTTCTTACTCAGTGTACTCGCTGTCTGGTGTCACAAATGTACTCTTCATTGCCAGAAATTTTTTGGGATATTCTTGGGATGGTATAGAAGCTGTTGCTGGATGCAGTTCTTTGCCTTTCCAACTCCCATTCCTGCCTTTTCCTGTAAGGGCTTACATCCAGGTAGATAGGATTTTTTACTCTATTGATGTGTGATGGTGGCTCACATGATAGGAAAGTGGCATTTCCAGGGACTTAGTCCTTAGACCCCAACAGCATGTACTTCAGAGCTTGCCTACAACAGGACAGGATAGGAGGTGAGTAAGAACCTCAGCACTTGCTCTTTGCCTTTAGACCCCACAGGTTAGGAATCCAGAGAAATGATGAAGGTGCTTTTGTCTGATACCCTCAGTGTCTAGTAGGAGTAAGGTACAGCATGCTTGGGCTAGCTATCTGTTAGGTCCTTTTGCACATAGGGAAAAAAAAAAAAAAACCAACCTGAAAAAATGGGTGATTGGATTAAAGTCACACAGTGAGCCACTGTCACTGTGAAGGAGGAGTCTGAATTGTTGGGATTGGGGGTCCTTTACTGATTTTCACTTTTTATTGGGTCTACCTTGTTTTCTTTACTAGATTAGGAGGCAGAGGAAGCCTTTAATGTGAGTAAAGAAAGAGTAATGTGTCCTCCTAGAAATGAGGTTAATGAGGAAACATGCACCAGATAAAATAATTAGTATTCCTGACTTGAACTCACCTCAGAAAATCATTTCAAAAGGGGTTCTTTTACACCCAGTACAAACAGGTTATTACTTATTGCTTTGAGTCATACTAATTCACTCGTGGGGCCTTCTCTTGTAACTTGCATATGATACATTATTTAATTCCTAGTGGAATGAACAAATGCAAACAGTTTGGCTTTGCAATGTGATATGTGCATGGCAAATGAAAAACCTCAAAATGTTAATATGAATCAGAGAGTCTTTTTAAAAAACCTTAATAGCTGTGGATGCAAAACTGATAGCTAATGATTTTCATTTTTAACAGCATCGCTATAAATCAGACCTGAACTTCATGAAAGGAGTTGGTTGGATGGCTCTGAGATCTCCGCAGATAGAAAGTGTAAAGAAGGCTGGAGAGCTCATCAGTGAGGTAACTGATAAATCTTTCATGGGATAGCACGTCTGTAGGAATTGTTTACCATCAAGGCTCCTAGTTACATGACACTTACGAATGTAGCTTATCATTTCCTTTTGATGTGGGAGCCTGTTTATACAAGGTGTAAGTTACCAAGAAGCAGGATGGGAGATGCAAGTCCACTGTGTGACACCTGCTGAATATTTTCCATTCCGAATGAAACACAAGAGTATAAACAAAACGTGTAGCAATAAATAAATGCAGTAAAATCCATTATGAAATTCTAAGCAGGTGGTTATGGAAGTGATATAGAAAGATACAGCATTGACAACCACACTGAAGGGGCATTTGCCTCCTCAGTATCATGCATTAATGGAGAAAAATTATGAGCTGTCAAAAGTGTAGCATTCGAAAGCTTTTTGCATGTGAATTTTCAGTGGGAAGTCCTTCTTGCACACATAAAAAAAAGAAGTTTGGTGTCTGGGCACCAGAGCAATGATACAGCAGCATCCCCATTCCGTAGCTGAAAAAGCAACTGAGACTTAAGCAGAACAGTATGTTTTTAATACTGTGGCTTCAGGAAGTTGGCTTTTATGTTTTACTCCAGTTATCACACCCTTGGAATTGTGATAGATCACTAACAGAAACATCCTGTGTTTTTTTCCTTTGTTTGTTTTTGTTGCCTCCTCCCCCTTCTCAGATAAGGTACCGTCAGAAGCCAGAAAGCTTGAAGTTCACTGCTGTGGTTGACTCTCCAGATTTGATCCATGCTAAAAACAGCTACCTCCAGTGCAGTGATGTAGGTTTAATTTTACTATGAGTGATCTTAACTTTTGTTGTACTATGATGCATAAAATAATTATCTTGACATTGCTTCCAGTATCATTTGCATTCAATGACTTTTGACTCCCCAGAGACTGTACAAGGCTGGAGATTCCGAAGCCAGGCACAGGTACACCCTGCCTCCTGATCATCCGGATTTTATCCGAGCCCGCCGGAATGCTCTTCACATCAGTGATGTAAATAAGCCTTTTACTTTGGGGAGTTGACTTGATAACTGTCATCAAGGAAAACAGACTTGCTTGGGAATTAAAAACTTTCTTCTATATATAGAAGCCAGGTTCTTTGAGCCTGACCAAAACTGAAAAAGCCAGAGGCTATGGACAGCCAACATGTTGCTAGGTTTGGGCTGGAGGGATCAGGAAAACTCTGTTGATTTTTCTTTTGAGAATTGGTTCTGCTTTCTAGGGCAAGGAGCTATTATTAAGGATTTCAGTCTGTCCTATAGTTACAAATGTAAATCTTTTTACTTATGTTTGAGTGAGGGAGGAGAGAGAATCCTCTTTCCCTGACTGTGAAATCTACCTTCATGAAGCTGCAATAGTGTGTTGAACTGATCCCTTAGGCACAGTCGTCATCAACCTGGATGCAACTGTATTAGTGACTGGAATTGGTTTAAAGGGATTTTGTTTCCACATTATCCCAGACAGAGGCACTCAGTCTATTCCTAATCTACTGTTCCCTGATTAAATAGCTGTTGTCCTTAACAGTAGGGTCAGAGTGACCTTAGTTTGTAAGAAGCTTTGAGTTCCTTGTTTAGTGATAAGTGCTTTATATGTGAAAGATTTATATTAAATAGAATTTACATTCTTTGAAGTGATAGAGGAAAAGGTAAAAAGGCAAAGGGGTGATTGCACATGAACGAAGCGTCAGCCCTAGACCTGTTAGCAGGGTGTACAGTAATGCTTGCATTGCTTTTACCCAGGATGTCTTGCAGGGTTTCTGGCATCTCAGTTTACCTTCAAATTAAGCACCACCTAGCACTAAATTGACCAGTAAAACAGAAGAATATCTTTTGAAAAGTGAAGTGGATTTTGTGCTTGTTTTCATATGGTCACAAACCCAAGAAAGGATGAATCAAAGACAGATAGAAAAAAAGTGAATAAAATCAGAAAGGGACAGACAAAAGTGTCAGCTAAGATACCATGGCTGTGTAGCAGAACTTGGAGACTGGAAGCTATTTTAGGAAAGCTACTAATGGGTGAAAAGCCAAATCTAGAGCATTTTCTTTTCAAGATGTAAATGTATTTCACATCCTCAAAGTCACATTAAATATGTTAGAACTGGTTGTTATTCCATATGAGTTAATGAAGCCACATGTGGCTGGGGATAGAGACAGGAATCATCTGAAAAGCTTGAAATAACTGGTGTTGAAATTATGATGCCATGAAACCCAAGACACTGCAAATGGATGCATCAAAAGAGAGAATAAGGGCAATATCAATGCAATATTGATGTGACTGATGCGTCACAGTTTCTAATAGAAATTAAATCACATCAAAACCAACCACATTCAAGTACAAAAGGAAACCCTGGTGGCACTTTTCAGATGAGGCATTTTATCATTATGGTGAATAGAAAAGAAGTTGAAGTGCTATGGAACTGGATCAAAACCTTGGAGATGGTACTGATGACTCTTGATACAAATAAGCCCAGTAGGATAAAACATTTATTATTTCAGTTATGGGACTGCCTTTAAGAAACTGTAGGGGGAAATGACTGTTTTGTTCTTTTCTTTTCAACACAGAAATTGTATAAAACATCTTGGGAACAGACAAGGGCATCTGGCTATGATTTTAGGATTGACGCCATCCCATTCCAGACAGCAAAGGCTTCAAGAGAGATTGCTAGTGATGTAAGAATTGTTCTGTTTCAAACACTTTCCAACCCTCTTCCCATGCCACACCCACCCTGTAAAAATCAGTGAATTCTGATGTAAGTGAACCTTGTTCTGGTTTGGGAAAACTGGTGACCCAGTGAAACCAAATGCCTGTTAAGTGGAAGGATTTCCAACTAAAGGCTCCCATGTTCTGTTTCACTTCAAAGAGTTATTCTTGGGAAGGAAGCATATTAAAATGTAGTTAAATAAAATAGGTACTAGGCTATGAGCAGTTAAAGCATAGTCTAGAATAAAATGGGTCATCTTTGAATGCTGAAGACCTCAGTTGGCCAGAAAGCTGAAGATGGAGGAGCTTCATTGTTTGAGCTGTGTATTAGGTGCACCCAAGAGTGTAACAATAAGAGAACCTCTGACTGCTTTTGAGAGATGAGTATTTTGGGCTCCCTAAGTCTTCCTACTCTTTTAAAAATTAGCACAAAGGGCACTCTTCTAACGTGCCTTGTTAGATTATGAGATACAGTTTGATATCAAACAAACCCTTGGTCTTTGTGCACTACAGGAAGCATGATTGATAACTAGGGGAGGGTAAGTTATTCCATAACAGAATTTGAAGGTAGTTTGCATGTGAAAATGAGATTTTCCTCTGCACTTCCTGCAGTACAAATACAGAGAAGCCTTCCTGAGAGACAGAGGCCAGCACATTGGATTCCTCAGTGCACATGATGATCCCAAAATCAGGCATGTCCTCAGAGTGGGGAAACTCCAGAGTGACAACGAATACAGGAGTGGGTATGCCCAAAACAGGGCACAGTTCCAGAGTCACCTCAACCAGCCAGGATTCCTCCATGCCAAGAGAAGTCAGCAGCTTGCAAGCAATGTTAACTACAGGCAGCCTTTGCACCAATACACTTGTGATCCTGAGCAGCTCAATGTGAAGCATGCAAAGCAGGCCTACAAGCTGCAGAGTGATGTAAGTGTGGCTGAGTGACATTGTCTTTCCAAGTGCTGGGAGCTGTCTGTGGCAATGGCTTTGCAGACCTTACCTATCAACAAAATCATGTTCTTGAAAGGACTACAGTCTGTTTGCTGAAAATGAACAGTTTATTATTGACCCTGTTGCTCTTTATATACCCTCTCTTTGAATAGCCAGGTCATGTGGTTTGGTTAGAGCCAAACAAGATAATAAACACTGGTATATGTTTCATTCTTTTAGGTAAAATACAAGTCTGACTTGAACTGGCTCAAAGGCATGGGCTGGACTCCTCCAGGTTCTTACAAAGTCGAAATGGCAAGAAGAGCTGCTGAGCTGGCGTACATTCGGGAAAGGGGATTGCAAGGTGCTTCTGCTCAGCATGGACCTGGAGTTGTAAGTAGAGTAAATCATTCTTCTCACAAATCCCAATAGTGCTGTTCTCTAGAAGGCAAGCAGGCAGGCATGTATTCTGTTTAATACTTTTGAATGCTTCCAGACTACAGTTCTCACTATTAGTTGAACAGAATATATATATATATATATATATATATGCTTCCCTCATGAAGCTTTGTGGCTTTGTGCACACCTTAATTTGAAGGAACCTCTCAAGAGAATTCAATACTGTCATGGCTGAGGAATTCCTATAGGGAACTAGGAAGTGCCACAGGATAGGATTTACTTATACTATGGGATGTTTCCCTTAATTTGTGGATGTTGTTAGATCTCAAAGCATCACGGTATCTCCATGGAGAGCAGAAGTGGAGATGGAAGGCACTCCTGTCTCTTTTCCTAATTTCAGCAAGACATCATGTGTTGCCATGTAATTATGTGTTGCCATGTAATTTCCACCAGCAACTGTATTGACAGGCTCAGTGTAGACTCCTAACAGCGTAATGTGTGCGGTGGAAGGCTCCCCAGTACTGTGGGAGGCTTTTTGCAAAGGAGGAATGCTCCAGCCTCCCCCATCTCTGTCCATCTCGATGCAAGAAATTACAACCTGGGATGTTCCAGGTTTTCCTTCTCCCTACCTCCACAGGAATGACTCCCACTCCACAGCGTGAGAGCAAAAGCCATACAGGAACCTTGTAGCCCCCATAGTTAGGATGTATTAAGTTATGATAAAAGAGAAGCTCTGCACATTAAATACTTGTTTATTTAAGTTTTAACTTTGGCAACAAGTCAAATGACAAACCAGCCCAAGAGAAATAGGACATATCCATGATTTACATTCCCATCTGAAAAGTTACTCAAGAAATAAATTATAACTGTGGTTGAAGAATGCAGGCAGTGGGGACTGCAGGCAATATCTTCTTAAACCCTATGTATGATAGCGATCTGATGCTCCCAGGGAAATCTACAGGTGTGGAATCCACCTGGAACTCAGGTGTTTGCTGGTTTGCTCTTCATTTAGGGCTCAAATTAGAAATTAGGACTTGAGCACGTTCAGTCCTTTGATATGTGTAGTATCTAACTTACATGAACAACTCCATTTTTTATACCTTTCCACTGCAGACATTTGCTCAGTGCACAGCTGGGATTTAGATTTTGCCCATTTCTTTGCCAGTTGTGGTAATTTTTAATGTGTAAATATTTTTATAGAATAATAGTTAAAATCTTCTCCTGTCCACTGGCTGTCCTCACAGTTTACTTGGGATTGATTTTACAGGACCAATTGGAGACAGAAGGATCTCAGCAGGTCACAGTCAACCCTGATGCTTCAGAAATTCTGCAAGTCAAGAGAAGGAAAATGCAGCTGTATCAGAAGTAAACAGAAAAATGACATAACACAAATAGATTTTCATCTTGTCCTGCAAATCCCGTAGCTTTTCCAGTTTTCTGGGAAGTACTATAGATGGCATCTAAGAACTTTTTGTTTTAAAAAGCAACTTAAACATTGCAATTTATAACTGATAATTTTATTTTTGTGTGGGTACTTTGTGATTTATAACTGTATGCATTACAGAATCTGATTTTTATTTAAAGCTGTAAATGAAATTAATACTAGGTGACTGGCAGGCTCAGCTTTGTACTACAGATGAATGAACTTGATTGGTAGAATATAAAATAATTTGTACTAAATAAATCAGATTAATCTTATTCCATACTTGTAATCTCTGGAGATTTTTATGTTCCTGGATTATTGTCACCATTGACCTAAGAGAATACAAAAGCATGACTCAGGGGGCTTAACAGATGAACAACACAAAGGCCAGCAGAAGCAAAGTTATCACTGACTAACCAAGGCCACGTCTTTTAGCGAACACCAGGGAATTTGTTCTTGATTAACAGGATGTATTCAGATCACATTTAGTCTTCAATTTTTTTCAACTCTTCCAAAGCAAAAAATCAGAACTAGTTTGTTAGAAATTTTTCCAATAGGGATAGCTATTGATAAATTAGGTAGAACCTTAAAGAAGGTTGTAAACTCTGGAATTCAGATGAAAGACACAATACTATTTTAACATATTGACTCTTCACAAATGTCTATTCTTTATATCCTGGTTTAATACCAATCCTCTCATTTTCAAATTTCTGTATAGGGTTGTAGAATCATTGGACAAAAAAATACACATTCACCTTGCAAAACTTGTGAAAACCCAATAATTATCCAATAGCTTTAGACCCATTTTTTAAATGGGATTTGATACCCTTTTGGTTTCAGTGGTATGAATTGAAGTTAGGCACATAGATACCATTCTAGATCTGGAGCATAGTAAGTAATTATCCTCTTGTCAGGAATAAAGTAGATCATTCTAACAGTGATTTCTTTTTCTACCTGGAATGCATCAGTGATGGAACTTAAGGTTATTTGCTCTGCAGAAGTGCTTTTAAAAACAGCTCTTCTGCCTGATCCTCCAGTCTGAGATGATTCCATTGGCTCCAGGCTTGCAAACACAGGCACATGCTGAATTTTATATATGTGAAAGAGGGCAGTGGCTTTAGGAGCACACACCAATTGCTTTGAGGTGTCAGGGTCCAGTGAGTGCAGAAAAAACACACCTTAGCCAGGGGCATAAGGGGAAAAGGGAAAGGGTGGCACCAGCTGAGCCTGCAGAATTTTCAGGGCTTGAAAAGCAAAACTGGAAACATTGATAACTGCAGCTCTGATTGATTTGGGGAAGAACTGGAGTTGCTTTACTTTCTGATCTGTTTTGCCTACAAAATGTGGGCTTATTTCAAAGTCCCCTATCCACAAAGACAGGAAAACTGTCACTGACATTCCAGCAAACACTCTAAGTCTATTTTCAAGGTGGTGATCAAGGCTGCACCATGTAGGCCATGAGAAAATATCAGTAATGTTTTTGGTCAAAGAGGAGGCATTTAGGGAAATAATAAAAACAAGTAAATATCTCAAGCTTACCATTTCTCATTCCAAAGATGTCTCCTAATGAAGTGACCTTGACTCAGACCGAATTTTGGATTTAATCCAAGTGAGAAATGTTGTCACCTGGGTATAAACTCCTGGCTTGTTTTTTAACCCGCACCCGTCACCCCAGCTCACAAGGCCATAGACATAGTAGGAGCCATTTTCTACACAAGTTAGAGGGCCTCCAGAGTCTCCCTGATGAGAAAAAACAAACATGTTAAGCAAAACATTAACCAAAATAAGAAAGCTCTTCTCCCATCATAAGACTTTGAAGTAGCAATGATGTTTTCCTGTCGGATGTCCCATCAGATGCTGCTCAGTCCAGAACTGCAAGCATGAGAAGGCTTGCAGTTCTGGAACCAGGTCAAATGATACCAAACTTCTTGGCTGTAAGTTTTTGTTTGTTCAAGTCTGTGACATATATCTGACAAGGTCATATGCAATTTCCCAGGCATGAAAGTACCAGGTATTCAGAGCCTGAGCTCAGAAAGATAAAGATGTGATCCTTGGCATAAGTGAAAACACTTGATCTCTCCTACACCCTTAAAATAACTTCAGTCTGAGCTGGTTGGTCTCTTTTTTTTTGGTTTTGATTTGTTTTATGGTGATTTCTATTGTGAAATATGCTTGCAGCAGTAGTTTGCACCTCAGGAGGCATTGTTCAAACTCTTCCCTGTCTTACAACAGTGTAAATATAAATTTGCTTCACATTTGCACTAGCTGTAATGAAAAGAAATATCAGTCTTGACTTTCCCTGCAGGTCTTAGCTCTGACAGTGAAAATCAGATCAGAATTGGTGCTCATGGCAGAGGCCATAATAAGATGGAGAGAAAAAAAAGGAAAGTTTTCAGGTTATTATGACAAACTGCCTCAGAAGCCAAACTTTCCAGGCTAGTCTGTAGCTTCCATAGATCTGCCTGTGGCTGACAGTGACAACATTAGCTCTAGGGATGTACATCTCAAACTGCACTGAAGAAAGACGATGGCTGTTGAAATACTCTGATGGGAGAAACAGATACATATGCAGCACCCTGCCAAAGCGATTGCTCTGCACAGCCTGACTATTTGCACAAAAAATTAGTGTTCAAATACAGAAAAAGCAACAGACCTGACAAGAATCAGCTCGGGGTCTCTGATGATTTCCTGCACAAAACATGCTTTCATCCAGTTTGTGATCATATGCTCTGGGTGCGTTGCATTTCCTCTGCGAAATCAGCTTGACACTGGCATCTAACAGCTGATGGGATACTTCATCTATGGGATGTGCACCAAAAAAATTGAGTCATCTTCCTCCCAATCCTATTACATGTTGTCTTTGTTCAAAATACAAGCTTGCCATTTGGGTGGGAAGCGGGAAGAGTAGGGGGGAAGCATGGGCTAGCCTGGGAAGAAAAGAAGTATCTGTCTGAAATTGTAAGGGTTAGAGTTGAAGCCTGGAAGCTTCACTCAGGACAACAAGTTGTTGCCTGAATAAAAGCAAAGCTGGGTATTCAGAATTTGGCTCTGATCAGCTCTACCCATGTAATCCTGCTTTCCAGAGGTGCTGGTTGTCTGCAGCTCCCAGTGGGACTTTGAGCTGCTCAGCACTTTTCAGACTGGTGCCATTAGATGTTTTAACATGCAAGCTAATGAAACAGATGAAAACTGAAAATCATACAATATTTAAGGGCAATGATTAATTACGGTGAATCTAAAGACATAACTTGACATCTAAAGGCAATAGCCAGAGTTTCAAAGCACTACATCTGTAGATAATTAAAGGCGGTTTATAAGTTTGGTTCTGCTTGAGTTTCAGGAAATATTCCATTTCTGCAGTGATTTCCTGAAATGCTAATAATAGCTCTGCTCAAAGAAGGAGCCATCTAGTTTGAACACGTACAGGGTACTTGATATTCTTTGTTGGGGGAAAAAAAAATTCCCCATACCCTTTCTAAGAGAGACTTTTTATTTGGAACTTTTAAAAAAATGTCCATTAAATTCTGTTGGTGCATTCTGATCAAATGAACACGCTTGTCTCTTGTGGACTTCAATGAGAGTTACATCAGAAGGGAGAATTTGGTCCTATGTATCGTATGAGGCTGTATCAGTCACAGAGCACTAGGACACCTACTGCAGCCTCAGTGACACATTTTCCTTCTGCTGCTTTACAGCAACACATCAATCAGAACATGAGAAAATGCATTTTTCAGAAAATTGCCATTATCTCTTTTTAAGCATAGTAATTTCTCCCCTTAGGATTTACTGTGGTCAGAAAAGGTTTTGGATAGAGCTGGTTGAACTTGAAAAGCTTTGGATTTTTTTATTTTTTTATTTTTCTGTGCATCTGAAGATCCAGATGCTGCTTCTGAAAACCTTGATCTGACCCAATGGGCTGGAAGACCATGTGAAAGTTTCTGTCATTCTTGGTCCTGTCTTGAAACATACAAACTGTACAATAGCCTCTCTCTTGATACCTTCTTGCTTCTGTTGCTGGCTGCAGATGAAACCATGACATGGTGTGTCAGATGGCAAGTGAAAAAAAGCTTGTTGGGGATTTTTTCAGAACTCTGAAAGGTTTGGCTGGTCTAGCAATTGGAGATTTCTGCTGATGAGTAAGTTCCATGGTAGAGTCTAGGCATCCTTAGTTTTAAATTCCATGTCTTGGTTTCACTAAGTGCCTAGGTCCACATTTGGGTCTGGCAATTGCTACTGAAAGTACCAGCCCACCTGGCCACAGAAATACCCACCAAAATCCAGCTAGCCCATAAATACCTGTCTCTGTCATGCCCCATCCCGAAATGAAGCAGTCAGTCCCAGCAGGAAAGACATCAGTAGGCAGACACGCTGTTTTCACATACTTTGTTTCCACTGCACAGTGACCATCAACTGGCTTCAGTTTAAGTAGTGCTAGAGAGAATAGAAACAACAAGGAGAACTGGTAGCTAATTTTAATTGCTAGCCATCATTTTCAGCCTGTGACCCATCTCTCTGCAAACCTGCACAGACCTGACGTGCTATTTGCACCACATGCTGGATCTGCCCCTATTTTTTTACCTCCCCCCACCGGTGGCTTCTGCCTGCCCATCACAATTCACATCCCAAAGATTCAAAGAGGTCAAAACCACATTTTGGCCTAATTATTTCCAGCATCTATTCTAAATGGGAATTTTACATTGACTTTAGTTAGAGAGAGGTGCTTCAAACCACTCAGGGCAGAGGTGAGCCACATGAATGTTCAATAAAAGGGATTTACCAATATCATTGTGTGGGACACCATCCTTCTCTCTGTATTGGTAATGAACGATGATCTTCTCCACATCAAATATTTGCTCTTGATGCTCTCTCTTCTTGAGGTCTTGCTTTCCAAGGGCTACTCGGAGATCTTCTGCTTCTCCTCTGCAAAAAAAAAAAAAGTAAATGACATGCAGACACTGTCTATCAGTGGTAACAAAAACCTGCATCTTTAGTATCTGGGAGTCAAGATATTGTTTTCTCTTGTAGATCAGGGCCAGAAGATTTCCACAGGTTGTTATAGGAGAGCTTAGTCAGGGAAGTGGTGGTGTTGGACAATGTGTGCTCTTAACTTGTTGCAGTCTTTAAGTAAAATGATTTAAGGCTGCATAAATACTCCTTTCTTTGCATTTTGGCAGTGTAACATTGAGCACACAGTCTGCTACTGTGGCTGTGGTGATGAGTGGAGCCATGGGAGTAGAATTGCTTGCCATTGTCTGGGCATGCTTAAAATCATCTGTGCTGGAATGATCTCCAGTGTGTAATTTACTAATTTCCAAGCATAGTGGTTTCCAACCTGTTCAACAAAAATGTTGAAGGAAATGCCATATACTAAGCTAGCTGGCACATAAACTATTGAAAGCAAAAAGCATATTTTGGCTGTTCTGGAGATCTTAATTTTGATGCAACATGTGATGTTTCTTATAGTATCCCAATGTCTCCTGAGATTTTCATGGTGTGTTTCTTTCATACATTGCAAAACTTTGTTACATTTCTCCTCTTCTCCTCTCACATGACTATTTTAACTCATTTTAGGTGAGTGGGAGGTAAGTTTAATTTGCTATTCCAGCAAGCACAAATTTTAAGTATATTTGTGTTTTCGTGTATGTGTTCATTTTTTCACCTATATGTTCTCCTTTCAGTTTCATTCCCATCAATCGTTTGGATTGCAAATAATTTGAATTCCAAACTGTCTTTAATAATTATCCTGATTTTTATACCTTTATCTACCCCAGGCATAGGACATGCACCTACTCAATGCAGTGCCCAGCAGTAAGAACCCAGCAGGCTTTGATTAGCACTCCACCACAGAAATGTCTGCTCCTTTTTGAAGTCTTTCTCTGCAGAGATGCCATCCAGGGATGTTTGCCAGCTGTAGTCTTCGCTCCACCATAGATCCTCTTGAGTGGCCTTTGAATTTCTGGTTGTCCACATGTTTGGAATATTTCATTTGATCCAGGTGAGTCTGTTTGGCTGTCTGTTGGCCATGGGCTGCTTTCAGCTGCATTGGGAGACACAGCAGATGTACAGAGCAGAGATAATATCAGACTATGGGAGTTAAGTAACAGGGGGTCATCTGCTACTCTGGACCACCTACATGCTTCCAAATAGCTCACTAATTCTTTACCTGTTCCTGAGCAGGGTGAAACATCACAGAAGTCCCATTCTACTTTGTGATTTCTTCTGATGTAGCACCAAGGCTTTTCATCCTCATCAGGATTCCTGAAGGGAACAGTTGAGAGTATCAGAGCCAATGGGAATAGGAAAATCTCCACAAAACAGTGAAGGAGCTGAGAATGCTTAGAGGAGCAGCCTCATGCTGCCTTATGAGAGCCAAACTTCAGAGATCCTCTTCCGTAAGGTTTGACAAAGAAAGTGCCTGAGATAAGGGAGTGGGGCTTCTGCCATTTTCCTATCCCCACACCTATCTTAGCCCTAAGAAAAATGAGGGGCTGATTTCAGGGAAATGAGGACTGCTTCTGGAAGCCTCACATCAGTTCAGTGACTTAGGGAATGGACCTCTAACATCCTGGTATTTTACAGGCAGGCAGCATCTAGAAAGATGCGAGATCTTGACACCATCAGTTTGCCAAATTCATGAGCAGTTTATCCTCAGTGCTCTCTTTGATGTAGACATCCACAGTAGCTTCTTCAGGGTATTACCTGCAGAAGTTATGTTCACCAATGCCGTAAGAGTCAGCATCCTCCATAAAGGCGTTAATAGGGTAGTCCAGGAGGAGGTGGGAATTCCAGTGCAGGCAGGTCTTGCCATTCACTGCTTGATTCACACTTCCTCTGTAGCTAGAGGAGTCCTCTTCATAACAATCATCCAGTCCTGTAGGAAGACAATGCTGATATGAAAATGACTTTGTGTTGTTCCTTGCTCAAAGTGGTTCCTTTTCCTTCCCTTCCTTGCCCTATGTTCATTTTATGGAGGATCAGAAGGACCCACTGGGTCTTGCAGTGATATCCCTTATCCTAGATAGGCCAGAAATAACAGTAATGTCCCAACATCTGTCCAGTTTGAAGCCTGACTGACTTCAAATCTTTGAAACCTCTTTGCATTGTAATGACCTAGAAGCTAAGAAGCGTCTTAATGCCAAAGCAGAATCTCTCTGTCAGTGGCCTGGACAAGAAATGGTATTGGCAGGGTTAGACAGAAGTGGGCACAGAGCTGCTATCATGCTAGGGCAATGGATGTGTCAAAAGGAAGACTGTGGAGTTGTGAACCTAACCTGTATGTAAGGTGGAGGAAAAGTCACCTACAATGTGGAGCAGGTAGTGGTACATGGAGTTTGAAGTGCAATCAACTTTTAAAAGAGAAATAAACAATTTATTCTCCTTGGAAAAGTGTGGGGTGTGGTGTCCATGGTCGTGCTGCAGAGGCAGAAGGCTCTCCGCGCAGGCTGGGGCAATCCCATGTCCTTGGCCATCCATCCATGTGTCAGTGGCTGTCCTTCCAGCCTGGGGAGTCACAGGCTGAATCACATGAATCTTCACTACATCAGCTTTTGGGTGTTTAAGGAAAGCCTGACATTCCTTCTCCATGGGACACCTGTAACCTCTGGAAAAGGTGTGCTCGCTCATTATGTAGTGGTGGGACCTTGCTGAAGTACACTTGGTAAACATCAGTATGGGAACTGTTTTGAGCCCCTGTGCTGACAGTGGCTGCAGAAGTCAGCCTCTTCCTCCAACACTCTCCCCAGGGAGGCTGATGCCCTGGTGCAGTCAGGTATTTGGTGCAACAGTGGCATCAATCAGCTTGACTGCAGGGTGAAGCCAGCCCTTGGCTCTCTGAAGGCTTCACCCATACCGAGCTGTGACTTACCAATCTCACAGAATCTCCCTCTGAAAGGTTCAGGGCACTTGCAGGTGAATTTCGATCTGACTCTGTGCCGTATGCAGATACCCCCATTCTTGCACGGGTTCGGTCTACACGGTGAAGATGCTGTCCACATGGAAAACAGAGAACAGCCTTGTCACTGCTGAATGCTGTACAGCCACTCACGTGCCTGATGGAAACTGGGGAGAGCTCCCACTTAGCCTGTTGGCTTCAAGTTCTTATGAACTCTTGAAAAACACTTGTCACCAGGGGTCTTACCAGCGAGTGAACCACCACCCTGTAAATCAAACATGACCCACCACTGGCCAGCCCCATGGTTGGGAGCCATAGCAGACTTGGGCTGGATGACCAGGGCAGGACTATCCTCTGCAGTGGGCTGCCTGTGATGTCCCACTGCTGACTATTTGTGGTGAGGTGACCTTGCCATGCTGTCCCCACCGCGATTCACTCAGCACCCCACTAAGTGGGAGCCTTTTCTGATGGAGCTGTGCTCACCTTGTTGGCAGCTGGGCATCTTATAGGGGTGATGGCAGCTGCACTGAAAATGAGGAGGGGTTAATGTAATCAGGCAGTCTCCTCTGTGACAGTTCTTCTTCGAACACATGTCCTTCACTGTGGAAAACAGAGACATGAGGTACTTCATCAGTGTTTGTGTGTACACAAGAGCTGTGTCCCCACAGGGATCATGTGAAGACGTGTTTTCTCCTGACACTCCAAGGAGGCTTTCATCTGTCTAGTGTGGACTTTCCATTTCCTTTCTAGTTCACATTATCTATGGAAAAAAATCTGCAGGACCAATGAGCAGCTCACCACTGCCCACCTGGCAGGGGATATAGGAGCGCTTGCTGCACACCTGAAGTCTGTTTTACTGGATACCACTTTAGACAGACTTTAGTCTGGACAAGGAGCTGTGAAAGCTGTGAACACATCTGTGGTGGGCTGTCAAAACCCTCACCCCAGCAGACAGTGGGTTTATAAAGCCCTGTGTTTGCTCCCATGGAGAGAGCTATAACAGTTACATTGGTTGCCAAAATAAGGAGTGAAAATTCATAGAAGAGCAATTACCTTTCCCACACATAGTCCCAGCATATGGCTTGGGGCAGAGACAGCTGAAGCTGCTTCCTCTGTTTTCACACCTACCATTGTTCTTGCAGGGGTTGGAGGAGCATGGATCTGCTAGGGTAAGGATGGAGATCTTTTAGTTTAAATTTCAGCTTCTCCACCTCCATCACCTGGTTTTTCTTCTCACATTTTCTGACTGCAGAAGGCTCTCTTCCTGGCCACAGCACCCCGTGTCACAGGCACTGCATTTACACAGCAGCTCATCAGCTGCAGCAGCAGCTGTGAATTTTTGCAGAGCCTATGGCAAGCTGTAACAGCTCTCAGCTTTGGGTCTGCAGCTCCTCAACTCCCTTTGCCATATCTACCATGGAGCTGTAATGGGGCACGTCCCTTCCTTTGTCAGGGCCAGATTTATTTCTAAGGCAGTGACAGCAGGAGGTGCTTTAAGAGGCAGAGCTGGCCCTGGGCACCTGCCTTCCTGCACTTTGTGTGGAGAGAACTGGATCTGACATTGCCTTGGTTGTAACATGGCACTAAATCTCCCCTGGAAAAGCCATCCACCACCACTGTACTGTACAATACCCCTGGGTGGCTATGGCTGCAAGGGAGCAGGCACCTGCTGGGGGTCACTTGGGTGCTGATCCTTACACCACGCTCAACCTCTCCACTCCAGGCTGCCAGGAGCAATTGGTGTTGGGGACAGCCACATAGCAGCTCTGCTTTCTTTGTACCAGGGAATAACCCAGGGGATGTTACAGGCAACTTCTCTCTCCTTTTGTGTTCCCTAAGCAATCTCAGGGATCCTTTCCTGCTTTACAGAAGTTTGGGAGGAAAGGAAAGGAAAGGAAAGGAAAGGAAAGGAAAGGAAAGGAAAGGAAAGGAAAGGAAAGGAAAGGAAAGGAAAGGAAAGGAAAGGAAAGGAAAGGAAAGGAAAGGAAAGGAAAGGAAAGGAAAGGAAAGGAAAGGAAAGGAAAGGAAAGGAAAGGAAAGGCACTGTAAGTGAAAAAAAGGGGGAAAAAAAAAGGAAACCTACTCTACATTTGGTTCCCAGCATAAATACAAAATATATAACCCATGAAAACAGCAATTACATCTTACAGTGTCTATAGATAAATAAGCCTGTGCTTTTTTTTGTAGTAGCAATCAGAAATGTTCTGCATGATCAGAATCCATCCTGTGAAACCTGGAGATAAAACACAGGCTCCTTACAAGAGAAATGCAAAGGAGAACACTGCAAACAATTCTCCTAACTCATCCCTTTGATGCAGGCATTTCGAGAGCAGGCTGGCAGCCGAGGCCTGCTACACTCTGTGCAAGCACAGGGTTGGGGTTGGGATTTCACCCCTTCCTCACCTCCCTGCCCACCCCTCAGAAGTACCTTTTCCAGTATCGCTATAGCCAAAAAATGCTTCAAACCAGTCAAGGTCCTCTGAGGACTGCTGCTGGAGAAAGGGGTCCTCCTCCGGTGGCGTGTACTCATCGTAGTACTCATAGGCATCCGCCTCATCTGCGGGGAGAGGTGAGAAGAGGATGGAAGAACAGAGGAATTAAAATTACTGGAAAGAGAAAAGGTATGAAAAAAGCCTTTCAATACTTAAAGGGGGACTATAAGAAAGATGGGGATGGGCTTTTTAGCAGGGCCTGTAGTAATAGGACAAGGGGAAATGGTTTTAAACTGAGAGAGAATAGATTTAGACCAGATATAAGGAAGAAATTTTTTACAATGAGGGTGGTGAAACCCTGGCACAGGTTGCCCAGGGAGGTGATAGATGTCCTATGCCTGGAAGCATTCAGGGTCAGGCTGGATGGGGCTCTGAGCAACCTGATCTAGTTGATGTCCCTGCTCACTGCAGGGGGGTTGGACTAGATGACCTTTAAAGGTCCCTTCCAACCCAAACCATTCTGTGATTCTCAGGCTTTCCCTGGGATGGACAGTCCTTTTCTCCTTCAGCTCATTTGGGATGTCAGTAGGTCTAGAGTTTGCATCATCTCGAGGACTAAAGGTGTTGTTCAGCTCTTGCTCGGCATGGGCAGAGCTCACCCAGCGTCCAGCACAGCCATCCCTGAGCTCCACTGGCCCAGCTCTGCCCTCGCTGCTGCTCCTGGAGGGGCCCTGGATACTCAGCCAGGTCCCGCAGTGCCAGCCGGGACACCCCAGAGGCAGGAGCTCCCTGCGCTGTACCACAGCCAGGGGGGATGCTGATGGCTGTTGTCAGCACAGTGAGAAAAGGAGATCTGGATTCCTACAAGAAGGGGTTTTCTTTGTCCAGCTGCTTTGATCACCAGCATCATCTCTGCTGCAGCTTGAGGCAAGACCTTCCCTGGCATGTGAGTGCCTGTTGCGTGTCGGGACACAGAAACCCATTTTGAGGGAAATTGGAGGGGAGTGAAGGCCCAAGGCACCTACACACCTATAGAACCAGAATCATAGAGACATTGAGGTTGGAAAAGACCTCTAAGATCATCAAGTCCAGTTGTCAACCAAACACTATCATGCCCAATAAACCGTTTCCTGAAGTGCCATGTCTATATGTTTTTTGAATGCCTCCATGGATAGTGACCCCACTGCTTCCCTGGGCACCCTGTTCCAACGCTTAACCTCTCTTTCAGTAAAGAAATTTTTCCTAATATCCAATCTTAACCTCCCCTGGTGCAACTTGAGACCATAGCCTCTTGTTCTATCACTTGTTACTTGAGAGAAGTGACCAGCACCCACCTCACTACACCCTCCTTCCAGGTAGTTGTAGAGAACGAGAAGGTCTCCCCTCAGCCTCCTCTTCTCCAGACTCAACAACCCCAGTTCCCTCAGGTGCTCCTCATAAGACTTGTTCTCCAGACCCTTCATCAGCTTTGTTGCCTTTCTTTGGACACACTTCCATGTCATTCCCCATCCACAAAACCCCTTTGGAGGAGCAAGGGCCTGGCACCTCAGACATGTGCTGAAAAGCCTGTCCTGGCCTCAGTGGAGACTGTGGCATCCCAGCAGCCATCATCCTCCCCGGGGCACAGTGCCAGCAGGACCCACAGCTTTACCAGCCCATGTCTGGGGGGCCGGTTGACTACAGTGGGCTGGCAGCTCCTTGTACAGGTACGGCTGCTGCTGGTGGAAACCACGTCTGTGTTTCAAAGACAAGCTATGGTAATGAGCAAAGCTGAGCTACGTACAGAGACATTTTAAAGAGCTCTCCCCTAGGGCTGGACCGATGGCCCCCTGGATAATGCTCTGCCTTGAACTGATTATCGACTGCATTATCTTAGTTTTCTCTCCTCATTCATTCGCTTGCAGCCTTTATCTTTATTCTTTCTTTGCTTCTGAAAAAAAAAAAATCCACTTTTGTACAGTGAATGTTTTATATTTCATATTAAAATAGAACCGTCTTTTTTTCTTCTTCCTTTTTTTTTTCCTACATGCCAACTCTCCTTTCTCACTAAAAAAAAAAAAAAAAAAAAGAGGAAAGTTTCACCTCATTTATTGCTATGTCAAGTCAAGACTTCTTTTCCTCAGCTCATTATTTCCACAGGAGCTGAGTCTCGACAGTGTGCAAGTGTTGCAGAAGTGTGTGCCTTGCTGAGGAACAGAAGAATCTGGCTGGAAGATAAGGACATTGTCTACAGTGAACAAAATTAAATTTAATGTGATGTAGTTAAGAAAGGAAAACAAAAAGAGGGTTTTGCCTGAGATGCAGCCTGCAAGCTCACTTTGTCAGAGGGGAGATTTTGCAAGAGGACTTGAGTTTGAGGGAATCATCTGAAACAGTCTGATTTTGTTTCCCTGGTTTATTTTCAAAATCTTAGTGGGGAATGTTGGCTTTTATCCCACAGATGCTTTAAAGAAGTATTCTAAGGGATGGGGTAGCCTTTTTTTATGGAAAAATATACCTGCTAAAAGTTATGAAGGATGAACAGGGGAGTTATGGCTGCCAAAAGCAGACTGCAAACATGCCCAGTGTGCTTCACAGAGGCTGATGAAGACTCCCTTGAGTCGATAGAGGAAAAACAAATGCTCCAAATGAGCACAAATAGCTAAGACATTGTAGAAACATCTACTATGATTTTTAAACCAACTGCTCAGTGTTAAGAAATGATGGCACTGTCACTTAATTTTGTTACAGTGGCATTATTTCCTAGCAATGGATTAATCATTTATTAACAAGACTTATGAAATTACTTGTTGACCCATTAGGAACTATTTTAAGTGCATCTCTACGGTAAAACCCAGTTGGACAAGATGCAATTCACTTTTTGCAGGACATATCCTTCTGACAGCTCTGCCAGGTGGAGGAGCACAAACCTCCATTTGCACTGATGGGGATTTTGATCCCCAGGCTGTTTTTAGGACAGGCTAATGCACACCTGAGGCCAGGTTTGCACCTGGCAAAGTGTCTGGGTGGCCAGGTGAGTTTGAGTGGGCGACACCAAGTGACTTCCTTATGGGATGGCAATTGCCATTAAGTGAAACTTTATAACCAAGCCATGAAGTTAAGGGTGCACGTGAAAAGGGCTCAGAAAACATCAGTAAAGCCTTTTGGATACCCTGGCTCCTCATATGAATAGCAGGAGTTGGGAAGTTGAGCTGCCTGGCCATGAGACCAGCCAAGACGTGAGAGTGCAGCTGATCTGAGAAATCACCAGCATCCCTGCTTGCTCCATCACCATCCATCTTTATGAAACTGTGAAACAGAAATACCTTCTATGGGTTATATGAATGATGCTTCCCATCTCTCAGCTACTCTGTGTCCTCCCCAGCTGCATGAAGCAGTGAAAAACAAAGAATGGAAAACCCTGACTTGGGTACGTGACATCAAACTAAAAGATGTCTTCTTATTTATCATTGCTTCAACACTAAAAAACTATTTGGCTTCCACATCTCTTGTTTAAGAAGTGCTCCCATTCCACTTTTTAAATTATTTATAACAAACCATAAGTTTAGTAAAGCAAAAACAACACTTTTATTATTTGAGTACATAATTAATGCACAAAGTCTGATACACTGCTTGATTTAAACACATTACTAAATCAGAGTGTTCATACTTTGTAAGTACTGGAAAACCTTAACATGCTTTAAAAAAGCAGTGATCTGACATTTGTCACTGAAATGTGACTATTACATGAAATTAAATTAGATATCCTGCATGCAAATTTTCAAAGAATAACTTTCCTCTGTGTAGTACAAAAAAAAAATCCCCCCATAATTGATAGGCAGAGATTGACTTTTAAAACTTCAAATCAGCTTTGAGGTCTGGGTGATCTTTTAAACTGCTCAAGCTTTCATCTGCAGTTTTTCACATTGCCAAGAGCTGTCAATCAAGTGATGGATTTCTGATCAATATCCCCTTGTTCATTAGCTTACACGGGCTCTCTGTTACGGAGAGAGCAGCCATCCCGATGCTGGCACTCACACTGTTTTCAAAACCTTTGCTGGATCGAGTCATGACTAATGTTCCGAGTGGGAAAGTGATGCATTAGGATGCCATTGAGTGACCTGAATTGCGAGGTAACTTTGTTGTACTGCAGTTGTCAAGATGAGTGATGTGCAAAGTTAAAGCCTATTGCCAACACACATCAAGAGAGCCAGAAAGTACCCAGCATTTATTCAAGCTCTCTGAACCTCTGGGGACTGACTGAAATCTGGCCTAATTTAGGCAGAATGAGTTTTCCTGCCACCTTTCTAAACACTTTTTGTCTCTAGCTCTGAGAATAATGTAATGTTATTTTCATGAGGCTGAAATCTTGCCTATATTTTAAATAATGAGATGTCCCCATTTAATTCTGCAGAGATGAGACCTCACCGTATTTCCTCCCTTCCACACGGGCTGTGGCTGGGAGTATCTGTGGCTTCAGACAGAAATTGCAGAAGAAGTGAGAGCAGCTAACAACAAAGCCAGCAAGCCTTTCAAACAGTTTTGTGGCTCTTCCTTAAAAGCAGTTTTACAGTGCTTGTTCTCGGAGGGATGAGCGCCGAGTGAAGGCGGACGACGACGGCTGAAGGAGTTTGACACCCACAGGAGGATGGGGAGCGGGAGATTGCGGGGACAGTGGAAGGACAGAGGCAAGGACCATAAAGCAAAAAGGAGAGAAGGAATTTAAGAACTGTGAAAGCTCCATCACTGAAAAGCAAATCGGCTGGTTTGCAGGTTTATGTGCAAATCCTGAAGCCAGCTACGTGGCTCTGCGGCCAAATACTTGCAGAAGCTAAATACTGAGCTCCGATGCACAAATGAATTTGGTGTTTGTTTTCCACACACATCTTGTTAGAAGAGCAACATTGACTTGGGGCAAGAAGCAGTGCTGTGTGAGCTAAAAGGCTGCTGGTCTCACAGGTTTGACTCAGAAGCCAAAATGCCGTTGGAATGAACAGGAATGTGGCTGAGTAAGGAGCGCATAGTAAAAGCCACCCACACTCTTTTTTTGCAGGAAAAGGAGAAAAAATAATGTAATACTTCATTAGCTGTAAATTATAAACTCAGGTCTAAGAGACACTGAAATCAAGAAAAGGAGGTGCAGGGCTTACCTGCAAAAATACTAAACTTAGCAATAAAACCATAATCCTCTACATAGTCCAAGTGGGCTGCGAAACGATGTCCAAATCCTGACACAGCATCTACAGATCCTCACACAACATTCATCACGGCTCTTCTCTTATCAACATCTTAATGCTACATAGCCTTCAATGATTTTTACTTGCATGAGCTTGTAAGCACTTTTCATACCTTCTTGCACTTTGGAGGATACCTTGTGGAAATAGGTTCCACAGTTAGTGGTGTGCTGCAAGGGAAAGTTGTACTTCATTTATTAGACCTTCAATTTGCATGCAGAGATAGACTCTTTGCTTATCCTTCTAGGAGATTTGCAGCCCAGCACCATGACTTCTCCTCCAGTCTGGTTCCCATTGTGTCACCCATGGGTCCCTAAAGCTCTGTTGAGCACAAGGGGCCACAGAGTGGCAGAAAAGTCCTGGCTTGGAACAGAACTGTGAGTTGCAGGTGCAATTTAAGAATAGTGGATGGTCAGCTGCAACTTGGTACTGCTGCTGAGCTTCTGGTTTGGGCACCAGTGTGCCAGACACACTCCTGGCTGGGATGTGACACAGTGTTGTCTCCTGCACCGACACAGAGCATGTGTGCAGATCTGAACATATTCACCGTGTTTCTTGTCCAAAGTGAAACAGACTTCCTACTTGGTCGCAGGCCTTATTTTAAACTCAGCAAAGCTGTGTGTGAAGTTAATAAAACTCAGCACTGGGCACTAGTGAAGGGTCTTGATGGACCAGGTTACCAGCCTCTCAGTTTTGTATGCAGAAATTACAATGAAGAAATGGAAACCACTTACCCATCAACAGGTCAGCCAGGAAGGAATAGGAAGCCTGCATGAGACAAAAAAAGGCAGAGTCAGTTTCTGGGGTAAAAAAAAAGCCTGTTTGGAGCTTGGTTTATGGCACAAAGAACATCCAGATAGTGTCATTACCCACTTTGGAACTAACTGGACTGGATTTTAGGAGCTCTTTCAAAAAATTATCAGAATGTCTTAAAAAGTTCACTGCTCTCAAAAACCTGTGCAGGAGCTCTGGCGTTTCTGAACATCCAGGCCAAGCACACAGGGCTGGTGTGCTCTGGGAAAAACCTGTTCTGACTGAGATGAATTGTGTTTTTGCTTATTAAAGTGACTGTGCACTGACTATTTGTCTAACTCCTCTGAGATACGGACAGGGGCCAGGCTCCAGTCGGCTGCTAAAGCTGGAGGCTGGGATGTGCTCGGGCAGGGCAAAGAGGAGGTCAGGCAGTGTGGCACAGCCCAGGAACCTGTGCCTGGTGCAGCCAGTGGGTTCTGGACCTCTGAGCTGGAACTCTGTCAACAACCTTTGGATGGAGGAGAACATTTCTGGCGTTTCCTGTGAGGAAATGCCATGTGTCTGACCTCCAGCATGGGGCTCCAGCCTTTCCTGTTTGGCTCATGATCAAGGGCAAGTGACAAAAGGGAAGAGAAGAAGAAGGAAAACAGCTCTCAGGCTTTGAAGAGCATGAGCGAGGTTTGTCTGAAAGGAGACGCACTGACTCCACACCGGGATGCATCCCCCACGTGATGATTTCAGCTCGCTTTCCCTCCTGCTCGAAATCTCAGCCACGGACAGGATTACCTGCCTGTCACAAGAATGCACGTGCTAACCACAGGTGTAAAGAAGGAGACTTGGAGCTGCTGTTCTTCATCTTTCACATGATTTGTCAGAAGAAAACATATTTCCAAACAACTTAACACATGTACTAAAGACAGCATACAGGCACACACACTCACACCTGATTGTTATGTGCACCTATGCATTGCTACAGATACAATTAGCTATAAATATATACCCTGTTTAGTTATGCATTATGTATAGAAATGGTATATAGAAGAAAGACATTCTCAGCTAAAACCGATCGTGACTAAGAACTAAGAAGCCATGAATAAGAAACAGGACAAAAAAAAAAAGCTCAGAAGTCACATTTGCAAATATTACCTGGAATATATAAATGAGTTTTTGCTTCAGGCACGTTTGCATCCCTCTTGTGTTTGAGCCAGGGAGAACAGACACGCCAGCTCTCCCCTTCCCACTGACTTTAATGAGAGTGATGTCCCCTGAACCGCTCAGCTGAGCCCCTTTCCAGGTGCACTTAAGTGAGCCACACACATATAACTGAATCCTTTGCAGCTGGAAGGACACACACCCTCACACAATTACCCCTCTTGAATGAGTGTGGAGATGATGGCAAATGAGAAGGCTGTAAAAGCTCTGCCCTTGGTGTATATGTTTCTCGAGTGCAGGTACAGGGCTCGTCAGATCCTTTGCCAGACCCCAATGGAGACTGTATAAAGAAAAGGTCTAATTGCTCCATTTACAATTAGTGGTAGCGTTCAGCCATAAACACAGACCAAAACAAACCCTGCAAGGGTACTCCTTTCTTTTGGGGAACAGATGAAAGAAAGAACAAGGAAGCAGCAATGGGAGCAGGATGAAGCAAGAAATATTTCATCTCCCTCCCCAGCTCTCTGCGGTGCCCTGTTGTGCTATTTGCCTGATGGGGTTGGAAAGGATTTGGGGACAGAAGGGGTTGACTTCAGTGAGGTTGCTAAACCTTCCCTGTGCTTGGGGCAGCCCTTGGCACCACACAGGAATGACAGAGGTTTTCAGCCCAGGCAGAGTGAGGTGTGGGATGTGACTGCACTATGCTTTTCTGTGCCTCAGTTTCCCCCAGCTGTAGAGCAGAGATGATGATAGTCTCACAACACCCAAGGGGATGGCTCACACATCAAGAAAAGAAGAAAGCTGAGAGACCTAGCACTTTGCTATACTACTTTATTTTCCAGGTTACCCATCTACCCCTCCAGTCCAAGCACTCCTCCACGGACAGAACTGCCTACAAAAGGGCAGATACCCTGAACTCCCTATTGCAATAAACTGGTGCCCTAGAAAACGTGCAGGTTCCAACTAATATCCTTTTGAGGATGCAGTGCCCTGTACTCTAGGGTGGCTGAGTCCCAAATTTTGGTTCCCACTTTTGGATGAAGGCTTTTGTCTGCTGCCACAGTACAAACATTACTGGGAACAAAAGCTCCTGGAGCACCTGGCATGAAGAGTCCAAGAGTTAAACCCAATCTGTATCATAAGGCTGCAGTGTCCTGTTTTGTCCTGAGGGTTTTTCCCCCTCATCATCCTGTCACAAGCTGCAGTAGCAGAGGCACAGGGGACAAAACCCCGAGCAGAGCTGACCTCTTGGTCTGGAGACTTTTCTCCTCCCTCCTGAGATCCACTGGACCACTCACCAGACCACATTGGTTTTGAAGCATTTTCACCCCTGCTGGTCAGCACAGAGCCAAATTTTACCTTTTTGGCTCCCTGCATGGAGCTTTTCATAGTGTTGTGCAGCAGAGGAGGTAGAAGTGCTCACCTCCTTCCCTTCAGAGCTTTTCCTTTCCTCGGTGCCATGAGGGGCTGTGGGAGGTGGGATGCAGGATGGGAGCTGTGGGGTGCAGAATGGGGACTGTGGGATGCAGGATGGGGGCTGTGGGGTGCAGGATGGGGACTGTGGGATGCAGGGTGGGGGCTGTGGCTTCTGGCAGGATGCAGGACAGAAGATGCAGGATGGGAGTGCAGGATGGGGGTGCAGGCAGGGGCAGCGAAGGCAGGACCTCCTGCCTGCCATGCCGTATTGCTCATGGCCAGCAGAGGAGGATCTTGTCCTTCCGACGAGGTGCAATACTGAGCCCAACCAGGAGCAGGATTCAAACAAAAGGAGGAGGAGGGTGGGGGGTGGAGAAAAGAAATTAGACTGTGGGGCTGGTTTCACCAAACAGGCTCCTTGCTACAGCTCGACACCGATACTTTGTGTGCTCTCCCAAGAGGGAATAAAACCGCTGGATCCTGTTCGTAGCAGGTCCGCAGAGACAGGGGATGAAGCTGGAAGAATTTGCGGAGAGCAATTTTAAATTTTATTACTTTAGGCTCATAAAAAAGAAACCCTGCAAAAAAATATAAAAATCTGGGAGAGACGTTTTATATGGATACTGGTGTGTTGCTGAGTGTGGACCTGATTACATTTATAGGGCTTCTAGAAAAAAAAGCTGGAAAAATGGCTGAAATTCAAAATATCCTCATTTCACCTGACCTTTGTTGTCATCATCATTGTAATGATTAGCACTTCACCAAAGCACTTCCCCCAAAGAACCATCAAAACTTTGCTAATTAGGCTTTGTACCAAGGTTAAACACTGCAGATACATAATACTTTCCATTTTTCCATTTCAACTCCTCAAGAAAAAGAGACTAATGAAATGTAATAGATTTCAAACAGTAATGCCAGAACTATGAGCTTTCTTGGTCTCAGGACAGAATCGTACAGCTCTTTCTCAGACAAAAATGACCAGATAATCTCTCTCAATTCTTTCTGAATAAAGGCAAGAAGATTTGACCCCAAATTCAAGGGAAATTATTTACAGCTGCCAAGGGTATTCTGCAGTTGAACTGTTGATTGTGTCTCGGGTACATTTGCTACCCCTTATTACAATCAAAATGAATAATTAAAACACAAAAGCAGGTGGAGAAACGGGCAGCACAAAGGCGACAACACAGGGTTAGGCTGTGGATTTATATGTGTGCAAAACAGAAGTAATTCCAGAGAAAACAGTGTGGCTACTCAAGCTGGCTTGACAGATGAGCAGAGGGATCAAAACTACCTCTGCACATACACACACCTTACAACACAGGAGTTCAAAAATTAAACTGCATTGATAGGAATTGGTCTATTCACTAAATTGTGCTAAGTTGTGCAAATTCTCCTGCAATCGCCACAAAGCAAAGACAGCAAAACAAATATTGCCCCTTTCGTTTGTTCTTCAGTGCAGCCACAGCTTTGCAGCTGAGAAGGAGGTGGGATGGGGATGAACTGAAGAACAAGGATGGATATTTGATCAACTTCCATCCACGACTGACATAAGGCACGAAGGAGCCATGAGGGCAGACACAACTACTGCCTTTTCGTAGTGAGCCTCTTGATCCCGCTGACAGCTCTCAGTGGGAACCTTTGTCTGGGCTTCTCGCCAAAGGAGGAGGGAATCAACAGTTCTGATGCTCTTACAATCGGCCAGATTTTTGCCTGCAACCATCTTGGGTAGTGACAGTCTTTGAACTTCAAGGGAAAGTGGCTTTTCCAGCAATGACATTGTATTTCTCAGCCAAGGCCATGGTTGCAGTATAATGAAAGCAGGGCGTATTATCATCTGGAGCACACATGCAACACATGTTTTATTTTTAGCCTGGGAAACCATTCCCTGAAAGGATTCCACCAAAACCTCTGAGTTCTTCACCTCTCTGCCACCACAATAAGCTGCAACGTGTGCTTCAGAATAAATGACCTGTTCCTTATTGACTAGTCCCAGGGTACCCAGAGAAGTTTACATTACAGTTTTCATTTGGGTGACCATTCAGTTGTGAACCTTTCCTGTGGTAGCACCTGATACAAAAACTGCAGGAATCCAGGAAAAAAAAAGCAGCAGCCCTGGGAGATGCTGTTGAAACCAGCTTGGTTCTCTGCACAGGAGTTACCTGCTCCTGTTTTCCAAGACATCAAAGTTTCCAAGGTAATCTTTGCACTGCAAGAGATGACCTGGTAGCAGCTAACAGTTTTTAAAGTTGCTCGCTGGTGGATGAGGTGTGCTTGTGCTCCCAGGTAGAAAACTGGGTCAGCCTTGGATGCTACAGCAAGGGGAAGAGACAGAATCTGTTTCGAGGGGGCTGCAGGAGCCAGCCTTGTCACATTAACAGGAGTGCGCTGCGCTATCAAACGCTTTTGCAGCCAGTGCCAGGAATGCAAGTTATACTGCTAGACTTAAAGCTTATGCAAAGTCATTAAGTCCCTTTAGTTACACGGGATATCAACCTGCACGCTTCAGGGCATAAGCCGATTGCCTTCGGGGGTCAGCAAGGAACGCTTCCCTCTCCGAGAGCGTGGTGCACAATTAGCTAGGGGCACTCCCAAGGCTTTGTTGCTTTCCTGCTGCATCAGGCAAATTTAGGCGAGAACTGCAGAAGGGCATTACACCTGATGGGCCACAAATTGAGATGGGCTTGACAGCATTCGCTTCTCTTTGCAGTCATCGGTTTGCGACACAATGGGGCATAAAGCCCTCGCGTGGGAGGGTGAGGGGAGCAGAAGGGGGAGTTTAATACAGGAATAGATTTGTTGGTGGGTAGAGAAAGATGTCAGACAGAGTTCATTTTGGGACACCCTAAAATGTTGGTCTCCAAGCACCTGAGGCAATGACAGACCTGTACTACAGGTAGCAGTTTTCTCTCCGCTGTGGGCCAACCAGGAGATAGGCACCGATGATAAGTTTTCTTTGCAATTGTTTGATCTGAATGTGGTGCTTTAATCCTTCCCTTTCTGCTACTAAGTGCACTTCGTTATTGGACTGGGCATAGCTAGTGACTTCAAAACACTTTCTGTCACAAACAAGCACACATCAATTTTTTGAAGTTCCAAAATATTCAGTGAAGAGCCACCTCTGCTTCCCTGATTCCTGTGTTTCTTCCTCTCTGCTGCTGGGGGCATTGAGTTTGGGGGGAAACACTGATATGAGAAAAAAAATCCTGATCTGAACATCTATTGATTTAAAAGTCACATTTTTTTACCTCTCAAGCATGTGCTGAAATACTTTAGAGCACTGTTAAATGGGAGCTGCAGCCTGGTGTATGAGCAGCTCTGTCACTGGAGTGTTGTGGGACCCAGATTGGTCTCATCCTGTTGCAGATTTCGCTAGCACAACTCAGCACAATGTCTGAGCATATCATTTAAATTTATGTGTATTTTGGAAAAGGTGCTTCAATACAAGCCCAGGTCAGGGAGGATAGGCAGCTGGATTGCCGTGTCTGAGTGTCCATACAACCTGCAGCAGCAGAACTCCTTGGATTGCTTTTTGGCACAGTAAGGAATACTTAACAATACAACACCTTATGGCGGGCATATTTCTACTACAGTATTTTGCTGAGCAAAAGTGTATCGATTTCTCTAAAAGTTTCTGTTCATACAACCCTGATGTGTGTATCATTGAGGATGAACTGTAATTTAAACCAAACCAAAACAAAACCCAACCTGACAAGACTTGTCATGTCTGAAGACAATCTTTGGTGCAGTTGCATCATATATGCTAAAATAAAGGACCAAATTTTGTTCTCTCTTGTACTCATTATGCAGTTTCCTGCCTTTTATGGAAGTAGTTTGGGTTCATGCAGGTGAATCAGTTTCTCTTCAGGTAATATGAAAGAACCAAACGGAAAATTTTGCCTTAGGGACCTGCTCCAAACCCACCAGATCGATGAATGTCCAGGTGCTTTCCTGCTCTATTTTGACTGGCTCAATACTGCCTAAATCTACGTTTGACATCTGCTATATATCACCAATAACATTTGCTAATCAGTGTAACATAAAAACTCCTAAAACCAGATTAAAACAAAAATAAGAATGATGAAGATAGATAGATACTTCTGGGAAAGGATGGAAATAGGAATTTAAGGATGTTTTCAACAATTTAGGCAAAGTGCAAAGTCTATTCTTTGTTAATTCAAACTATTTCAGTGTAACTTTTTCTTTGGAACAAATCATTAAGGCAAAAATGTCCTCTCATAACATGTTTGTCATGCAATGGTCATGTCATGGCAACTCATTCCCCTCTTTTTTTTTTTTTCTGGGATCCATGCCAAGTGCTAAGCCAGAAAACCTTGTTATATTAATTATGAAGAAAAAACATGTTTTATTAAAAACTAGCCTGCTGAATATTCTGCCATGCTGCTTTCCAGTGACAGCAGAATTGCTTTTGCATTTTAGCAATGTTAATGAATTTTCAGGGGCGGGGGGGATATACACTACATTTTTCACAGCGATAGAGCAAAGTCAGATTAGGATTGTCAAAGCTAATGAATCAATCTAATCTTTAGGAGTAGTTAGGAAAATCTATGCAAGACTGTGCAGTGTACGACTGCATCTACACTTTCCCCATTGAGTGTGAATTAACACAACTGATTCATTATGAGCTCAATTATATTAAATTGGTTTCCCACAATGTCTGTTAAACTGGCACTGAACTACTCTAGAACTGGTCCCCTCAGTAAACTGCCACATGCACTGGTGGATCAAGTGTGCCATATCCACTGCCATCAGCAGATAGATAGCCCTCGAGATACCCTAAGCAATAAATACCCTATTAAATTGAGGAAATTACTGATAGCAAATTCACCAAGCTCTTCAAAAAGATCCATAACCCATTAATATCCTTCACTATACATTTTTCTCAAATGACTTAATTTAAATGTGTCAACATCTGAAATTTTGCAGTACAGTTCAGTAAATACAAACCTGCATGCATAGGAACAGTCATGAAAAAAGCAAAGGTTTGAAAAAACCTCAAATTCCATCTTAAGAAAATCTACTTTATCACATGTTGGAGGAATAAAAGAAGGGTCATTTAAACCCAACTTTTACCTTTGCTTTGGTTACAAGTAAAGATTTTTTTGGTTTAAATTATTACGGTTACAAGTCTTCTTTAAGGAGGAAATTAATAAATTTGGGGGAGTTTATCAAGCCCTGCCAGAGCAGGGCTCTGGCCACCTCTAGCTATGTTGAATATTTTGCTATTAACCCTCCTTCCACATCAGCAGTAATGATAATTCAGCCATCCAAACTATATATGGCTGGGGTAAATTTTACCTTTGATGAAAGAGCTTGTAAATCTGCCAAACCAGCGCGTACCCCTGACCTCTGCTGCAGCATTGCTGGAACATGGATGCTCGGATAATGCTCCAGCTGCCCACCAAGGGCTCAGAAAGTAGCAAAGTTGGGGCAAGAAAAGGAACATAAAAATATACTCACGCACAAACATGTATTCCCTAGGAGAATGACCAGTGGAAGAACCTGGAGGGCCAAGGCACTGTTAACCATCCTTACGCTCTTTTTTTTCTTGAAATTAGCTTTTTCTTCTTGCCTATGTTATTTTCAGACAAGCCACAATCATTCGAGGGTGAGCTAATTCAGTGCAAATAATTAACCGTGCTTCAAATATTGTTTAATGTTCAACAGACTGCCCTGATCAAATAAGCGCATCCCGTCCAGATAATCACTGCATTGACCGCTGGTAAATGTTTCAAATCAGTAAGCATCAAACATGGGAATAGCATAAATTAACAATGAAACAGAGTATTTTCCCTGTATTTGAATTATTTTTTTGCTACTATTATCAACTGAAAAAAAGTATGAATCAAACTTCTCTCCCTCCCACCTGAAGAAATAGTCAGATCTAGTTAAAAATTACAAAATTTTTAAAAACATAAAAGTGTGCTTTTTAGTATTTTCTAAATTTCAATCATCAAGGTTCACGTTCTCAAGCATTTGACCATGAATGTGAGAATCTGGAATCCTTTTTTTTAAATAAAAATCTAAATTCTTCAGTAACTCCCAGTGTCCAGAAGCTGAAGCATTTATAGCAACAGTAACAACTGAGGAAATAATAATATTATTGCAAGAATAAACAACCCTCTGTTGCAGAAATGCTGGCAAACTTTTACTTATCAGATCTTGTTTGTGCTATGTGCTATGGAAACAAGTGAAAAGACATATTCTTCCTCCCAGATAATTTAGAGCCTGAGTAAGAAGAAGGTGATAGAAATACAACGTTTTCACATCACAGCCCAAATTCACAAGGAAGTCCCTAGCAAGATGTTTTTTCTACAGTTATAAAACAGTTAAACAGGATAGTGCTGAGCACACTACACAACACCAGGAGGAAAATTAATGTGCTTGTCTGCTCAGTGGGACCTGAAGAGTGTGCAGTAAATTAAATGGATAGGTGGAGTGTCTACATGTTAGGAATAAACCAACGAAATCACAAGGGCCTCATCCTTTCCCATCCTGAATGGGATTTTTTGGTGAAAAATATAAGAGGTGAGCACTTGATTACAGGCTCTGTGACAAGTTCTGGAATTTGGATGTCAAGGAACCTTATTTCTGATGATTCCTCACTTTGGAACCTGAACATCCTAAAGGAGATTTCATCCATCAAAAAATACTCAAAGAATTTAGGTATGCTAGTTATGCCAAATGTGCATAAATTAAGCAGGTGCCTACAAGCAAAACAAGTTTGAGATTTAATATCTTGGTGGCCATACATACAACTTTAAGAGATTTCAGATTCTTTAACTAGCTGGAAAGACAGCAAGATAAAAGGAGTTAGATAACACACGACTTTATGTAATGTGTCCTTGAGTAAGCTGATTTGCACTGAATTTTAATAGAGCCCTGATTCATCGAATCTCAAACAGAATTAAGGTATGGACTGGATCCTAATAACATCATGCTTTATATCCATGAAAGATAAATTAAAGGATGCAAAACTGCTATTGACAAACATTGATTATATGTACTTTGATGGACTTTGAAGTTGTGCCAGATGCGTCTTGTCAGCCTCCAAAGTTTTCTTTTAAATCTCATTGCATAAGGCTTTTACTTTTTAATTATTTTTTTCCCTCAACCTCTTTGATCAAGAAAAAATGTAGATCATACTTGCATGATGCTATTTCCTATGCATTTTATTTAGATATGCCCTTGTGCACAGCTCATGATATGTAAAAAACATTACATGGCACATAGTCATCTCACCCTGTTATCCTGGGCGCTATTTAACACTTGATTGACCATCTGAAGCTGCTGAATGAATTCTCACCATGTACAGAGGGCTATCACAACTCTCATATCTTTTTGTGCCACACAAATCTACAGAATAAGATGCAAGCAACCAGATTTTTGGTCTCTGTTTATTCCCAGGAGACTTTTGATCAGTGAGAATGTTCTATGGATCCATTTCATTCTGCCCTTCTGTCTGTGGCAAAGTGGTCCTCAAGACAGACCCTATGGAAAAGTGAACCTGCTTGCAACTTCTGCTGATTTTAGAAGATGGTCTAAAGTTTAAACAAGTGAAACTCCTTCTTCCTCCTTCCTATATGTTGAAATGGCTTGTCAGTAGGGAGCTTCAAGAAACTCAGAAGAAGCTTTGTAGCCATTTTGATTCTTGAAAGTCGTGAGCTTATGTATACCATCTTGCTTTCCTTGTCCATCCTATGGCCAACCCTTTCAGGGCATGGGAGTGCATAAAGTACATTGCTGTGCATAGCAAAAGGCTTAAAAGGTGGTGCAGGATTTGGGTGCACCTTTTTTAGGAAGGTACCCATTCCCTAAATCCTCAAGCCCATCTTAGTCATGACGGCTTGCTCATCAGAAATGAAGCACTTCTCTGTGACAGTCTAGGTGATTTCAAACAATAATTATGCAGAAAAAATTAGAGAAGAACTATCAAATCATTTTACATTGAGAATAAATAGATGAATATAACTTTTAAGAACCGGGTCAGAACTGTGATGGGCTGCAGGGGAGGGCTTCTGCACACCTGTCTGTTCAGTATTTTTTCCTGCATTAATGAGTAGCTCCAGGCATAAGACTTAGCTTCTCTTGGATGTGGTGTCTAGTATAAAAGAAAGAAAATAATAACCTGAAAGACTATAGTCTCAATTATTTGTTTGGAATTACTACCAAGTATCATACTCTGTAACAGTTGAGTAGTTTTGGTTGCAAAATAAATAGCAGAAACATTACTTTGTCTTTTCTTTTTCTTTCCCCATCACCTCCACCTAAAATGGGAACTTCCACTGAAAAAATATTTCCCTTGGACATTTTTCTGCCACTGTGCACAACACTTGAATTCTGATCATGGAAAGCATTTCAAGACCTTCCTGGCTAGTAACTCTTCTCCATCCTCCAACAGGAATGAATATTCTGTTCTGGGTCTACCTATGTGTGTCTAGTGTGTGTGGATTATTACGATGTTAGATACACTAACTGCAGATCTAGTCATTAACACCAGAAGAAACAACTCACCACAGCTGTGATTGATGAGAGAAAATTCCTAAGGTAAAAGAAAAATAAAAACATCCACTATGCAATTTTAATAAACACAGCGGTTCTTGTCTGCATCAGCCATCGGCACTGTGCCCACAACAGCATAAGCCAGTCTCTTTGAGGGTCAGGACATCTTTCTTGAGACTCAACAGCAATGCCATGGAATATTCAAAGATCGATGCTTTGACTTTGGCCTTTTCCACTGCTACTATTTTGTGGCTTTCTTTAATTAACCTAATAACTCAAAAGCCCTATACACGTTCATGCTTCCCTTTTAGTATTCCCTCCACTTCCATTAAATACAAGCTTTTTTCAAACAGCAAATGAAAATAAGGAAGCAGAAGCCCTATTATTCCTCTTTATACAGAAGGACCAGAGTTGAGTGAGAGTATAGGGAATTGACTTTTAATATAAAATCTGGGAAGGGGAGGAGGGGTATTCTCTTTGTGAAAATCATCTTGGTGCAGAAAGCCAGCATGAGGTCTAGACACCACTTAAATCAACATTTAAAGTGTTGCGGTTGCATTTTGTTTCATAATTCTCTCTAGCAGCACATTCCCAGTGATGGTTTCAATTCTTGGGCTCAGATCAAAAGCACAGTAAAAATTTAAAGACAAGCAAACAAACAAAAACCAGAATAAGTGCAGGCAGCAGAAAGTTCTGTTGGACGTGCAAAAGGACTCTTCCCTCATCCCCGCTGCTCTAACCCAGAAGTAACTCTTCAAAGGCTCTATGCAAACTCAAAGCTAGTACAAGAAAAGACTCAGCTAGTTTGTGAGAGAGGCAATCCTGCTCCAGCAGAACACATCGGGACCAGCAACCTCTCTCTGACGCTGATTTGATACCAGATTATTCCTCTGAAGGTGCATAAACACCACAGAGCCCTTGAAGAACAACCTGCCATGGTGGAGCTTTGTTCCCGTCCCCAGTCAGACACTGGTGTATGCTCTGGCCAAAAGGATTTCTGTCCCCTTCTGGCCTCTTGGGTGTTCTTTTATATCTTTCCTATAACAGCTCCAGATTTTCTTGTTAGCTGTGCAGCTCTCTGAGCCCATTTTTGTGTCTTGGAGCTGCCTGCTAAAAGCATTAAAATTGTAAAGTGGTGGACGAAAGAAGACAGTTTTGCTTTCAAGTTGAAAAACATGCATCAAAGCCCCTGTAGGAAATTTATAGAGTATTATAAACAAACAAAATCTGACCGTAGGGTAACATCATTTTAGGAAAGATGTGATGGCCTACCTCAAAGTCTGCATTTAATGTGCACAGCTCTCACTTAACCTGCCTAGGCTATAAATCCCAAGGGCCAAATTCTGTCCAACCATCTTAAAACAGAGATATTTTTACACTGCAAAGGCAGAGCTAATGTGTTCTCTCTGCTCTGGTTACCAAACACCTTGTCCACAGGCTCTGTTGGTCCTTCTCCAGACAAAGTGGAGAACAGGGAATGTCAGTCTGAGGGAACATGTAAAAGCCATGCCCCCGTGAGGTAATCTCTGATGGGGGAGTTAGAGGTGGGAGCAGAGTTAGGGGAGAGCTGGCAAGGGATAACAATGCCACCCTACTCCTTTGGGGGAAAAGGTGGCTTCTCTGAAAAGTGCAGCATTTGGTTTTTAACCTGATGGAAGCAACAAGAGCATAGGAAGGAAAGGAGAAGCTGTGACCACCAAGCCCAGGTGATGCTGACCTGAAAGACAGTGACAATAGGGCCCAGCACTGTACCCATGAGGACTTTCTTCCCCAAGGGTGAGGAGCAGCAGCACAGAGGGGTGTCCAGGCTCAGTGGGGCACAAGCAGCTTGCACAGAGGTACAAGGACCTACCCTGAGCTGGACAGAGCCAGGCACCTCCAAGACACATCAAATAGCTGCTGACCAGTCAACTGAAAGCAGGAGCCTCTGCCAGCCTCCCAAAAGGTGGTCCTTGTAGTATGGTGGCACAGACCAGCTGCTGTGGGCTGCATTGGATGGCCCAGTTTGAGGTGGTCCTTGGCCCACAGACTCATGAGCTACATCAAAAGGACAGGAGACAAAATAGGGTTAGACAGGGGTGCATGGACTTCCAGAGAATCTCTGTCTCCTTTCTGTACTCTGAGAAAGGCACAGACCCCACCAGGCACCGAGGGCTGCAAAGCTGGAATGGCTGCAGCCCTGGAGCTCCTCCAGGAAAAGCTTCTGCACTCTTGCAAGAGCTGTCACACATCTTGGTGACACTTCAGCCAGCATTCGTGTCCTTTTTCCTCTCACACTGCAGTGTAGATGACACCACTCTCATTACTAACATATTTTTACAATCCCCAAAACAAGCTGAATTTTATGAACATTATGGCAAATACTTTTTCCCTGCTGAATGAGAAAAACTATAATGAAGTTTGAGGCAAGCACAAACTAGGAAACACTTGGATTTAAAAAAAAACCCAACAACATGCCTCCAAAATGTGTCTTTTAAAAAAAAAATTGCTGTTTTTTTTCCTTCCTTATTCACCACAGTGCTGTTACTTTAACCAGAAGTCACACATTGTTCAGTGTGGTATCATCTGTTTCCAGGAGAATCCAACAGAAGGTCATACAGCAATGCATACACTAAATACCTGTGCATTCTTTGGCAGTTAATTTAGTATGTTATTCAATGACAATGTTTTAAATGACTAAAATAACAGAGACAATTTCAGGTGCAACAATGCACAGGTGTTACGAGTACTGCTATGCAGTTCTGATAGAGCCAACAAATCTTACTTGAGTGAGAACCATACACTTACTTTACTCTCTTTAGGTGTTTACTTTTCTTTGTACAGCACTCTGAATAAGAATATACCAAAGATTTTCAATTCTCATTTACTTACTAATGTTCATAACAACCCCAGGTTCCAGTATAGGTTGGGAGATGATCTACTAGAGAGCAGTGTAGGGGAAAGGGATCTGGGAGTCCTGGTGGACAGCAGGATGACCATGAGCCAGCACTGTGCCCTGGTGGCCAGGAAGGCCAATGGCATCCTGGGGTGCATTAGAAGGGGTGTGATTAGCAGGTCAAGAGAGGTTCTCCTTCCCCTCTACTCTGCCCTGGTGAGGCCACATCCGAAATATTGTGTCCAGTTCTGGGCCCCACAGTTCAGGAAGGACAGGGAACTGCTTGAGAGAGTCCAGCACAGAGCCACCAAGGTGATTAAGGGAGTGGAGCATCTCCCTTCTGAGGAAAGGCTGAGGGAGCTGGGGCTCTTTAGCTTGGAGAAGGGGAGGCTGAGGGGGGACCTTATTAATGTTTATAAATATTTGAAGGGTGAGTGTCAGGTGGATGGAGCCAGGCTCTTCACAGTGATGTCCAATGGTAGGGCAAGGGGCAATGAATGTGAGCTGGAACACAAGAGGTTTCGCTTGGATTTGAGGAGGAACTTCTTTACTGTGAGGAACAGGCTGCCCAGGGAGGTCGTGGAGTCTCCTTCTCTGGAAACATTCAAGACCTGCCTGGATGCCTTCCTGTGTGAACTCATCTAGGTGTTCCTGCTCCGGCAGGAGGGTTGGACTAGATGATCTTTCGAGGTCCCTTCCAATCCCTGACGTTCTGTGACTATGTGATTCTGTGATTCATTACTACCCATTGACAGAGTTAGCCATCCGAATGGCCAGCTGAAAGGATACATAACTGAAGCAGCACACTGTTGTAGCCCCCGCCTTACTTCCTTGGTTCTCATACGTGGAGGTGATGAAATGTGTAACATTTCTAGTATTTATGTTTATCTTGGCTTCAGGTTTAACTTGGCTGGCCTAGCATGATGAGCAGGGCCAATTTGGTTGAGCATGAAGATGTTGATTACCTTTCAAGCCCAGCTTCCCTATGTTACAATTCCTCTTTTAGATCCATCATTTCACATGTATACTTTGACCCTGGATTCTTTCTGAAAAGCAATTTTCCTATGGATGCTGATCCAGTATTCAAGCTCATTTTTTACATAGTTGCAGTTAAATAAGTATTTATTTTTTTTTAATTTAAGTGTCTGAAACTTATAACAGAAGCAACACAGCACTGTTTGCACTTTTCTCCACCTAGCAGTGGCAACCACAAGTAAAATTTATTATGGTTTTTATAAGACTGTTTGGCATAAGAAAGCTGTTGCTTGAGCAGCAATGCTAAATGTTCTAGACTGATAAATGCAGGGCTAATAGCTTGTAAATTAGCCACTGGAACTGCGAGCAGATCCTAAAGTTTTGTGTCCCACTCCCACCAAATTCCCCTTTACCTTCCTCTGAAAACCCCAACCACCATTCCTCCCCCTTATTCATTGTATTCAGCTATATTTGCCTGCTTCCCTGTGGCCCTCTTTAATCGGCCCTTTTTTGACTAAGGAAGGGAGCAGCACTTTTCATGCAGTATGTTTAGAGAGGCACCTAAATTCTCACTGCAAATTTTGAATGGTGAGGTGTTGGTATGGGTGGCAGAATGTATCAGTGTTTACGTTGAGAATAATTACAGTGATGTTATAATCATCCCCAAACCAGGCATTGCAAAACTGAATAATTTATTGTTAAACTTAATTCAGTTGTGCTCCAAAGTGGACGTGACTCCTGAAGAGCCTGAGCTCAGCTCCGTAATTGCATCCTGAAGCCAGCAAAGCAATACAGTTACATTATTTTAAAGCCTGTGGTTGGTGCACACCATTTTTAAAATGTGTATTTTTTTCCTCTTTTCCCTTTCCCATGATGCCTCCCATAAGCACAAAGGTTTCTTCACCCTGACATCCATTCCCAGACATCCTCTCCTCTCCCCTAACACCCTTTGTGCACAGTCCTCACCATGCAGCACACAGCTCTGCTGCAGCACCTGCACCTCCGTCCCTCTCCTCTGGGCTCCTCTTCTTGCTGCTCCAGACACATTGCTTTGAAGCTGCCCTTCTGACTGGGCTGGCTCAAGGAATGGCTGAGGGGAGACAACGGCTGCAGTTCACCTCTCCAGCTCCCAAAGGAAACCTGTCATGTATTGTCCTTGCCCATGCCAGTGCTCTCACTTGTGCACTTAATTGAGTGGGATGCAAAAAGCCAAAGCAAGTTACTCCCATGAGGGAAGGAGCTTTCACACCATGTATAGGATGCTTTGGGAAAGGAGTTTCCAGGCAGGAGGACAAGCTGGAGAACCCAGCTGCCCTGGCCCCTGAAGCTGCTTCTGAAGCCAAGGTTCCCATGGGAGAGCTGCCCAACTCCTGGCATCACATCCAGCAAGGGGTCTGACAGGCAGACACTGCACATAAACCCCCTTCCCTCTACCCGCCTTTAGGACCAGCCTTCAATCCACCCCATATACTTGATGCTAAAATAAACTCCTGGGGAAGGAAAAAGAGTGTATGAAGTTACCCTTTCCCTTTCCTTCTCTGCCCTTCCCTCCTCAAGCAGATGTACCCACTCCACGGCCCACATTTGCAAACCTTTTGCTCCTTTGAGCGACTTTCGTACTCTGAAAGAGCATCATTGAATTTTGCTTAGTTAAGGCAAGACGGCTCATGTCAGAAAATGTTTCCTAGATTGGGTCTCATTTTGTAACATTTCCTCTCAAAGGATCATTCAATGATGCATCTTAGAATCAGATTCCAGAGAGGGAACTAAAAGAAACATCAATAAAAAAAAGAAACTGTGAGGAAACTAAATATAGAACAGGCCAATATGAATTAAACAACATCCTAGAAATCTTCACACAATAATTGATTTGCTCATTTGTACTTCTTTCTATTCTTTAATCTTTCAGCAGGGCTTCAATCCTCCCCCCATTGCTTTTTTAATATTCTCTGTTCATCTGTTGTCTACAATATTGTTTCTGATCTCTCTCATCCCATCAATCATCTATAAAAAGAGACTAGTCCACACACTCTGGTCTCCAATCCTAATGACTGTAAAGAACTAATCACCTAAACTGAGTGATGTTCATTGTTGTAAGTGTCTCTTTGATTTATTAAACATCTCTGTATAAATTCCTGCATGTTTTGCAAGTTGTTTCCTGGAACCTGTATGAAAGCACTTTGAAATCCTAAAACTGTCTACTTATGGGGTTTTTGGTTCACCTAATAAATGGATTCTTGTGATGAAACATGAGCTTTTACTTAACTGAAAGGACCACTCAATTCGAAATTCAGGTCAGGTCCTCAGTTTGAGCTTTCCCTGAATACACAGCAAACGTACAAAGGATGCTCATATACACTTTATATTAATCTGCAAATACTGTGTGCACCACTTCAGCGCGTCTGCCTGCTGACGGACAGCCACGGGCTTGAGGAAACACTCCTCACAATGGCATTTCCCCTAGCTGTCACTTTCACGTGCTGCTGCAAGCTTTTCAGTTGAGCAAGGAGACTTCCAATCTGATTAAATAAAGTTTAAGAACTGAGTATGTTCACACTCTGTCCCACTCAAAACAACGTATTCAGCAGCGTGCTGTCAGTGTGCAACTATTCCTCCCCGTGACGAGATTTGATTTGAGTGCTGAAGTCAGCCTCTTTGACCGTACATCAGACAGAGATGAGGTCACCAAATCCCCACCAAAGGATCTGCTTGTCACCAAATTTGGGCATTCTCAAAGGGGTGCAAGATCCAGGTTCTGCCAGTCGCATTGAGGACTACCTCCCCATCTAACCTGGTCTCACTTGAAACAAGAAAAGATACTAAGGACAGGGGAGAATTCAACATGACCAAGGTGCCTCTGAAGATGGCATGAGGCTTTTGAAAGAGACCAACATGATGTTCTCATGACCTGATTGTGCAAAAAGGAACTAGACAAAATATTTTATGAGCACATCTGTTGGCAGAAGCACGCCCAGGGGACAGCACTCCAAACTGAGGACCGGTTTGACCAACAACTCATCTCTGGGTCAGCCTTAAGACTTGAGCTATTCGTGTTTTTTTCACTTCCACCTTAGGGTGCAAGACTAGAAAGAAAAGGTATAAAATGCTTGAATGATGCATTCTGGAAAGGATTCTTTGCCAATGAGACATTTATAAATTCTGTTCTCCTTTCCCATTTGCACAGAATATCGAATGCCTGCTAAAAATAAATGTATATCCTTTAATGTTCACGAATCTCTTTACAGCAGTCCCTGCTAATGAACCAGCGACTGTTACAGGCGGGTGAGTTTCATGCATTGATTGCCTTAGTGCCTCATACTAAGTAAAAAAGACGTTAATAATCTTATTATTACAGGAACATCATGGAAACTCATAAATATAGATTCAACAGTTAACATCACAAATCTGTGAAAACCCTTTTTTCAGCACAGTATGGGCATAGCTATGCTGGCAGGCAAAAGAAGTGGGGAAAAATTATGTATAATTTATTCTATAGATTTACCCACTTTTTCTGTTTACAAGATGTGCATTAATACCTTACAGCTTTTCTGTTCTGTAACCATTAGCAAAACAGTCTCCTACAACCCTCTGGTAAGGGTGGATTAAGCCAGGCTGGTAAATCTTGGTTTGGTACATAGAGCTCATCTGGCTTTCCTTTTCACTGCTTGATTAGCAGATTGTTGAGTGTTACTCTTAGAATGGGATTTTGTTTCCTTACATTCACTTCAGCATTCAAAATTTGCTTTCTGCCCATAGCTTAGGATCTCATGCAAACATCAATGTTTTTGTGATTACAGTTGTCAGCTAGAGTAGCCACAGAAAGTGATTAGCTTCCCCCAGCAGTGTGTGCACTCAGAAAGGGCTGCAATGTAGAAACACAGTAGAAGAGAGGTCTTCTCTCCCTTTCTGTCTCTCTCTTTTTTATTTTTAAAGGAAAATGTGGCAATAGTGTTTGTAAAAAAAAAAAATTTCCCCCATATAGCTGAAAAAAAAATTACAGAGAAAGTAGATTTAGATTTCTCTTCAAGCAAATATTAATGGAACTGATAAGTGAAGTTTAAAATGTCCCCATCATCTGTACTCATACACATAATGTTGCTGTAAAATATATTTCTATTAATATCAGGTGAGAGAACTCCATTACCCAGTCATGAGAACATAAATAAATAATAACCATCTACAACACTGGTGTCAGCATCTTTATCATAGATGCTGATTTGGGTTAGATGATTTCCAAACTCTCAGGAAGGGGAGACTCATTTCTATTCTGAGAGGCCCCTACTCAGAGAAGCATCAAGTAAATGGACAGAGATTAGGAACAACTGACAGTTTCTGCAGAAATGAACTCACTGCGCTTCAAAAAGGATTGCAGAGAGAAATGTTTTTAAAGAGCTTAAGAAGTAAAGCACAGGCAGGATAGAGGCTTTACCTTGTAAGAAAAAAAGCATGAACAAGACAGTTGAAAAAACACAAAGAATTTAACCCCCAAGCAAGTCCAACCAAAACATTTGCTTAGAGTCGTATCACACCACTCTGCAGTTGGGTCACACATATTAATAGCATATACTTAAAATATCTGCTGATGATAGAATCTGTCTACAAATTCAGTATCAGTGGATTCACTGGGAAATGATCTGTGATTTTTCTCTGCACAACACTGACAATTAAAATTCCGTTATCTCACAACCTATGTCAATCATAACAATAAGTTTTTTCTCTCTTCTCAAACAAGTGATTCCCAAATCTCTGTGGGATAAATATGGTGATGCTTTAACCTGTTTCACAATCTATAGAGCTTTAAATATGTCAGCTCATCTAAGAATGGATATCATAAATTTTACAGCTCTGGTTTGGGAGAAAATCCTGCAGCTTGAAGAAAAGAAACAAAGACTTTCCTTTTCTGATCAGTGGGGTTTCTTTTTGTTTTGGTTTTGTTTTGTTATTTTGTTTTTCCCAGAAAGATGGTTGCTGCTTGAGAGGCACTGAACAGTAAAGAAGGCTGGAAGTAGTTAGTCTTGGTGGAGGTGAACTGTATGGTTAGAGGGCAGAAAAAGAGGTCAGAAGTATGTATGATCAATACAATATTGCACAGGAATTGCCACAGCGGACACCTCATTCCTGCTTTGTGTGTGCACTTATAAATACCTGTCCGTATCACCAATCCCTGGCTCAGCTGAAAAAGGTTCTGTGTCTTTGACGCGAGGCAAGAAGATCTCCATCCCCGCAGTTCTACTGAGATTACTCAGCTGTGAACAGATAACTCGATACAAAGAAGAGGAAGAAAAAGCAAGGAAAAAAGTAGAAGCAGACAATTTCATAGAGCCCAAACCAGACAAGACTCTCTCTGATGACCAAGGGAAAAGCTTTGATAAACGGTAGGGCAGCTCCTCAAATCCAGGTCTCTGAAAGTGGGGGTGGAACACTGCAGGAAATAATATGAGAGTCCCTGCTGTGGGAGTCAAGGGAGACAGGGAAAATAGTTCAGGTAATAAAAAAAATGTTAATATTACAAGAGTGGAATGCATCTGAGTATAATTCCAGACTTTTAACTTCAGTTTTCAAATCTTGGAGAAAGAAAGAGACAGCCCGCTGCCATCTCACTGGTTTGTCACTTTGGGTTTAAGGTGTGGAATAAATCAAAACTTTTTTTTTTTTTTTTCCCGAAACATGGTACAAAGAAATGCATTAATAATACATGAAAAATGTTCATCATGTTGGTGTGCATCAGTGGAAACACTATTTTAAAGAAGCTATGAGCAACACATGAAAAGACTTGACCTAGGTTTTACTTCTGATGTGTTGGGGTAGGGGCAAGGCAAGCCTTTCTCTTCCCCACTGCTGTGCTGTATCTGGGACTTCCCGCTTGGGTAGAGAAGTTTGGTTCCCAAAGCAGGGACAATTTTTTTTCCCCCACAAGCAAGCAAGGATGTTTGAATCCTCTGAGCCATCCTCTCTAAGTGCATTCAAGAGGAATAGAGAGAAAAATAAAACAAAACCTCCCCGCTAACTGGTAGCTGCCATGCCTTTTCTTCCTTTGCATGCTGAATGTTTAAATGTCTAAAGACTCTGATGTTTGCTGAGAACAGCAGTCATTTTTGTGCTCAGCTCTGCACGCTGTAGTGCAGAGGACTGGGACACATGCACATGCCCATATCCTGTGATTTTTTAAATGATTTTGCTTTTCTTCCCTTTAGCTTCCAGATACGTGCTATTAAAAAAAAAAAAAAAAGTTGTTCTGATTAAAAGTATACAATTGGTATTTGTGAAAGAGCATAGCTGCAATAAATATTTGTTTCTGAGCTAGCTGAATCTATCAGCAATCAGAGTGTGGGAAAGATCAAAGGGAAGATAAACATAAAAATGACATTTATGATTCAGATTTTGGTATTGCCCAAAAGCTCCACACAAAAATGAGGCCTCCTGCAGTTGATGCTGTACAGGCAAATAGTGGGATTTTCTTGACTTCTGAAGCACCAACAGTCTCAATAGGTAAACTGAACCCGAGGGGGATGAAAACAGGCGCTTTCTGTCAGTGATCAGAATGAGGAAATGCTCATTTTGCCAGGGTGGCTCTGCTCCTGGGGCTAATTTGGTTTGCAAGAGCTGTGGGCACCCTCTCCCTGGGTGGTGATGTGTTGACAAGGGATATTTGGATCCTGTCACCTCTGTGGGGCTATATGTCCATGAGGGAACCCTTTGGAGACCTTGTGCTTCAGGAATAGAAGAGCGTTGTTTCTATCAGCTCTTCCATGAGCTCCCTGTTCTCTCAGGGCTGGTTAAACACTGTCAAGTTGGACAACTTCCTTTGCTTGGTGGACAGAGAGACAGAGGGGAAAATGGATGGTTACTCAACTGTGAAAACCCCTGCCACAGTGTCTGTCACATCCTGCTCTCCCACATGTGTTGGAGGACGCCTGGACTCTTTCCTGTGTGATCTCATGTAGGTGTTCCTGCTCCAGCAGGTGGAATGGACTGGATGATCTTGCGAGGTCCCTTCCAATCCCTTATATTCTGTGATTCTGTGTGACACTTCAGCCATGCCTGGGCAAGCACGGAGGGAAGATGTGTCCTGCCAGGTGGAGGAGCCACAGCTCCTCCATGGCGCTTTGCATGTGTTTCATTCCCCTCTTCCCAAGCACTGCTTCTCCATCACCTTCCTCTGCCTCTGAGGATCACAGGGTTAAGCATGGTTTCTGTTGGACCATGTCACAGGCCACACATCAGGAAGTGGACATGGGACCTCTTTGCAATGACCTGCTGTGGATCCAACAGAAGAATCCTCAGCAAACCTGTAATCCTGAGTGAGTTGTGGCTTAGCATCCGAAAATTACTGTCTTTCCCTGCTGGACCCTGATTTTCAGGTGGAAGGTAGGAGAAAGAGGGAATTCACCACTCCAGCAGACAATCATTACACTCCTTATATATGCCTTAAGCCTGTTGTTGCCATCTTCAGTTGTAGTTTTGTGAACTACTTTTACCTTATTTAACAGACTCTCGCAATAGGAAAAAAGATCGTAAGGAAAAATTGTTGCTTTGCTAAGACCTTGCCTGGCAAGTTTCAGCTCAGAAACCCCAGAGAAAGCAGAAGAGATTAATGAAAATGCTGAGTATCACCATAATAATTCCAGCTACCCGCACCAGTGTCAGCAGGCTCAGCAGGGCCTGTCATTAGAAAGCCCCCCTTTTAAAACGGGTGTCCCTCCTATTAGTTAAATTATCTAGACTGTGGCGAAGAGGATTCCAAGGTGACAGAAATCGGAACAGTACAGGCTGCTAAAAATGAAAATCAGATAATTGCTCATAAATTACTTCTGGGGTCTTTCAAGATCTTTCAGTCTTGCTGACTGAAAGGCAAGTCATTTGGAATGCAATAATTAAAATAAAAGCTGCAACATACAGGAAATGTAGTTGGAAGGATGATATTAAGAGATATATTGTACCTGCATAAATTATCATCTGGTCTTCAACAGCATCCTGAATTTGCTCTTATTCTCCTTAAAAACCAAGTAGGGGTGAAAGCCTCAGCAGGGAGACCAACCCTGACTCTGTCCCCAGTCCCCTCCCTGGACATCATACATACTTGGGCCAGGCAGAAAAAGGGACTAGATATTATTGTTCTTCTTCACACTTTTTTCCCAGTGCTGTGTCTGCTTAACACTCAGTGACACCCACCCCGACACAGGGGACCAGCAGATCCTCAGGGGTGTCATGGTAACCTCAGGTCCCCTTGTGGCTTCAGCCCTCTGGATGGGGACACTGCCCTGCTCAGATGGGTTGAAGGGACAAACCAAAATGTCCTCCCTTGGGATGGGACCTTGAGGCTTTACTAGGAAATATTTTAAACAAAAGGCTTTTTCTCCTAATTTGCCACATCTGAGGGTAAAATTGTCACTTGGTGTTCAGCACAGCCACCTCCATATTAGATTTTTTCAGTAGCTTTAGATGAAAGCTGCTTAGAGACAGAAAGGGTGCTCTGGTGAGCTCAGGGTCAAGACACAGTCACCTCTTCAACTATATTCTCTCTTTTTTTTTTTTTTCTGATCATCCCACACAGCTACCAACTGTTTGGAGGAGGACAGCAATGCCACTCAGAAAACGTCTGTTAAAAATCCTTTTGACACTAATTTACTGCTGACCACGTTTGTTCTAAAAACATTAAGAAATTATTTCACCCCTCTTGGCATTTATTGGACTACACGGAGATGTTTTTTCAGACTTTTTTTTAAAAGCCAGACTATATTTTTTTAGTTGCCCAGAGGATTTCATGCATGGGCTACTCTATAAATAAGACTTATTATCCCCCGGTGACGAATGTGGTTTCTTTCTGAGAAGTTGCATAATAGCTCAAGTGGGATAAACAGGCATTTTCTGATGGTGTTAAGTTTCACAATGAAACAGGGGACAGTTCCCGCTATAAAAGGGATGCCTAACTGATTTTTAAAAGACCTTTTTATTGTTATTGAAGCCAGCAAGTCCTCTGCCAGTGAGTTACAGCTGGGCAGCAACAAGGGGAGGATGTGAGACACCAACTTGCAATTCTCTGTGATTCTCCAGAGAGAAATTTGGTTCCCCCAGTCAAATTTATAGCAAGGAGGAGGTAAGGGAAGTTGTAATGTCTACCACCAAGCTCGCACCATTATGCCAGTCTCAGCAAAGCCAAGGACCATACCAGCAGCTGAAATACCCCGTGCTGTTTGAGGCGAGGCAGGAGGCAAGCCTGTGGGACAGAGACTCTGCAGGGTGAACGACACAGTCTCTTTCTGGGAAGGAAAATGGAGGATTTCTATCTTCAGGGCTGTTTCTCTGCATGTTTTGCCAAAACTAAATTAACCCCACGGGCACAGAACAAGCATACATATATTACAGGGCATCTTTTATGAATAAAGGATGCCAGGTCACCTAACCTCCATCCAAATGAGCAGCACAGGAAGGGAAAGAGGAGAAGTGAAGGTAAGTTGGAGTTACACTGCGGAGGAAACAGAGATTTACTCACAGCTGAATCATCCAACAACCCTGTCAGAAATCAGCAAAGAATCACACAAATTCTCATGGTCTTTGTTAATCTGTCACCTGCCCTAGCACTGCCAGAGCTGCACAGCAAAGACACTGCAGCTCCTGGCACAGCCCCTTCCAGCACCGATCTCCCTGCAACTCCAGACAGACCTCAGCACAAAGGAAGGGTCAGGGATGATTTTTCCAGTTATGACATGATTTCCCCACAAACAATGCTTTTCCCCAAGCCCCTCACCTAAAGCTCCCTTAACAACTGGTGGTTTAGTAGACATTGAAAATTTCCACTAGGATGAGTCTTCCTGCTCTTTAGGCTTAGGAAATACTTTGCATAGGATTCAGGGCATGCAGGTGAGAGTGCTCTTGCAGGCTGACCTTTCTATAATCTGTAATTCTCAGTGGTCATGGTTTCACCTTTATCTGGAAACTTATAGGAAAAATAGTCTTTTAGAACAATGAGAAAAAAGCTGATAAAATAACTGCCCATCAGCTTCTGGGATGCGTGAGAAGAAGGCTGGTTATCTCTCAGTGAATCCCTGAAATCAGCAGTGAAGAACAAATTAAGAGCTCATACTCCTATTTTATGACTAGACCTCAGCATTATAGTGAAGCCAGCTATACCAAGGGGTACCTGGGCCCTTCAGAATTCAACTGAAAAAGGCACCATGGGGCTAATGCTCAGAGGCATTGCTGAGGTGTGTGTCTCCAGCACATGCACCCACTTGTAGGCATATTTAGGGGGACAGATGGCTCTAGAGCCATTGTGTGTTGTCATTATGTATGAAGTATGTGTGTGCAGCCCAGTGGATATCAAATTCATTTCTACACAGGGGAACTTTGAAGTTTTTCAGTGTGGAAACCCGCTAGAGAGCAGAAGGATATCAGGCTGCAGAGTTGGTATTTTATGGCAGGTTTCGGTTCCAGCACCACCAGTCTCACGTACTCCTCTTAAATTTCCCTGCTGCTTTACTACACTGTTTCTATATACTTACTATTGAAATATTTACATGAAAATGTTCAAAAGGGAGAGGGGTTAGCAAAACTGTCATCTGGGCTAAAAATATTAACCAAATTTTTCCAGTCTTCATCAACTAATAGATTTCTAGTGCTGCTTACCGACCTTCTAGCAGGCTGCTGTACTCATAGGAAGGGGCTTTCTTAGCTTATTTTGGGCATCAGCTTCATGTAGAATAATCGTTTGCTTCTATGAGTGAAGAACACACATTTTCTGATGGAGATTGCTTGCCTCAAGGACAAACTAAATGTAGGTCTTCAGCTTGGAGAACATTAACTTTTTGTAATTTAGGTAGTGAATGTAAAAATGTGTTTCTCTTGAGGGCTTTTTTCAAGGTGGAGCAGATACATCCTCAGACAAGACTGTGAAAATGTGATGACACTGAGTCTGAACTCAAAGATGAGTACCTGAACACGTACAGCTCAGGTCTGAGTCCTCCATTCTCATGCATTTTTTGAGAGGTAGACCTTTACATTCATCTCACTACTCAGACACAGCTTTGTTTTCCTCCACTGATAGCAGGAACTCTTCAGATGAGCATCCAGCCACCTAAATCTCTGTACCTAAGACAGACATGCAGTAACACAGGGACTGTTTTGGCTGTCCTCCCATGAGGTAGTCTTATGTTTTCCATCTACACCGCTTCTGCCCAACTAATCAGGATTCATCGATACACCCAAATGAACTGGGAAATATTTTTGGTGAAGAAATGAAGATAGAAGGGTGGGTGTCCTGCTGGGCTGGCCGAAAGAGAAAGGACAGAGGGAAGAAGGAGGAAGCGAAGCTGCCAGATGCAGCTGCAGCACGTGATGTTGGGGCAGACAGCAGAGAGAGGACAAGTATTTGTAGGATGGAGCAAATCCTGCAGTTTGTTTACTCTGTGCTGATCAAACAGAAGGGTCAGTTTCTATATAGCTGGCTTATAGGCTGGCATATATGATTCATATATATATATATATATATATATTTTAAGTCTTCTATATCTCTCCAGCTCAGGCTGCCACTCGTTTCTAGTCTTCTAACAGGCAAGCTTTTGAACAGCATTCACGCTCACTTTTCAAGTTTTGAAAGAAGCGTCTCTTGCTGTTAATGAGAGATGAGGCAACATGAGGAGACAGCACTGCTCTGGGTAGTCTCTGTGTTGTGCCACCCTGCGCCGTGTGAGCAGATGATGGTGATGCTCTCCACCGTGCTGGCTGCACCGTGCGGTGGGTCAGAGTCTGTGTTAGCACTCAAGTAACCATTAACCTGGCCTTTGTTGCTGGCTTCCAAAAACATTTCTGAGCATTCACCTCTCCTTCTGTAAATAACAGCTGCATTCAAGGAAATGTCAGTGAGCAACAAGACAGGGCACAACTAGAATAGGAGTCGCAGAAAAGCAAGGTTGTGGCCACACAGACTTCACTCAAATCTGAGCAAATAAAGAAACTCTCTCACACAGACTTGATCTGTGCAAATCGAGCTGCTGAGGGACTGGCAGAGCGATGGTGCATCTGCACTTCGACTTGCAGCCACAGGAACAGGCTGCAGCCACAAAGTCCCTCTTCTCTCCCAACTGCTGGGCACACAGTTGACATTTGAGTGGCATGACCTGCAAGTTTGCTTGGTCTGCACTGGGGAAATCTATTGAAATGGGTGCCCAGCATCTCTAAGCCCTTGGTCCTTTGGGATTTGATTCACAAAGCACAGGAGTAACTTGTCCCTCCAGCCACATCCACTTCAGACTCAGCACCAGAGGTATTTGAAATATTGAGGTCTGAAAAGAAGGTATCCTAGCACATACATGAAAGGGTAGCTCCCCCTGTTTTATGATTCACAAAATACAGGATTGAGAACTGCGTGTGTGCAGTGTTATTATTAATGGATGCTACAGGGCTCTCCTGCCAGGCTTGTTGGATGGTCCTGTTAGATTTTTTTTTCTGCTTCTGTGGCCCCATCTGCTCCCCTCTGCCCTCTTCAAAGACCAAATAAATTTCTTTTTAACATGGCTGCCAAAGCTCAGGGCTTGTGAAAACAGAAGGGCTGATAGCGCTGATTCCTCTCTTTTGACCTGTACCAGCCCAGATCTTTAAGCTGTGAACCCTGATAATGGTCCTCAAGCCTGTTGTTTGACCCCTCCACCTGCTCTGCTCAGCAGCAACTTCTGCAACAGAGATGGGTGCTGCCAGGCCCTAACCCCCAACCCAGTCTCCATCTCTGCTGTAGCCTCACAAACTCAGCAGCAGCTCCCCTGAGGATTTGTCTCCAGAAAAAAACCCCAGTCATGCAGAATTTTGTCCTTCTGACAAAGAGGAACATGATGAAAAGTGCCAGCAGGACTTTGCTCATGACCTTAACCCAAAATCTCAGTTTCTGCATCCTGAGTTGAAAACTCTGCTGACTTCTGAGCAAAAACCTGGCCCATGCTGACCCTGCATAATGCCAACATAAGAGACAGGGAGGAAAGGGGCTCAGCCCTTCTCATAGGCAATGACTAGCAGTGTAAGTGACGAGGATGGCATGTGCTCATGTGGAGTCACCTGGACCTTCTCAATCATCATCATGGGAGAGCAGAGGTGGCTGGAGGTCATGAGCAAAGGACTGGGGACCTCTCCCTCAGTCACTTCATGAGGAATGGGAGTTTCCCCTCAGGAAAGTAGGCAGAAATGGCAGCTAGCTGCAATTCATTGCTGCTGTCAGGGTACCACCTCAGGATGCCTCCAGCCCTGCTTCTGTTCCACTGACACTTTGTAATCCCTGAACAGTAAGAACCAGTAGAGGCATAGAGAGTGCCAGTACCTCTCCTTCTCCTCTTTCCAGTAACATCTTTACAAGACACTTCCCCCCACCAGGAACATCAGTTCAGTATAAGCAGAAGATAAAACCAGTAGTACAACATTATCTTACTGGTGAAATTCTCACACCTTTGGAGGGCAACTGTAACAGGAAAAGCTCTATCCAGACCTGGCTGGCTTTGATTTGCTGTGTCCCTCAAAATGAAAAGTGATGTCTACGCAGTCTCACTGAGACCTGAAAAACAGAGGGAGGAAGGATGATTCTTGTTGAATTAAATTTTTCTAAAATCCAACAAGCGTTCTCTGCTGCCTCTTTCTCAGCACAAGGATCTGGGTCTGGGCAACTCACTTCTCGGTGACATGGTTACACCAAACATTGAGCAAAAGTCCTTCTCATTTACAGCTCTCCAACCTTCAGCCGTGTTACAGCAGGGATCGGTTTCACCTGCAATACAGAGCTCACACAGAGCTTCACACACCCTCCTCTGTCTTAAAATTCCCAAGCTGCACCATACAAGCAAGGAAGCAATAAAAGACACTGTGCACAGACAAGACTTACAGCCTGCACTCAGTTCTAATCCTGTAAAAAATGCCTAGCTAAAACAAAGATCTAAGTTTCACATCATTTATTTAACTTTCAAAATCATATCCTAGGTTTTACAGTGATGGGCACTACAGAAAACACGATGAGAAATAGATGGGTAATTATGGTGTTGGTTTTGACTTTCACCGTCATCTAAAACTGTAGTAAAGTCAGAAGATACAGGTTTATGCTTCTCGAGATATGTGTTTAAATCTAGTTTGTGTCATAAGTGATCTGAATGTAATGGTCACAGCTTGACTCCTAACCAGGCTTAGATAAGTGACTTAGATTTAGAATTAGATGGGTTTTTTCTGTATCAGAGCACGTGTACCACATGGTTTGGTACAAATCAGCGTGACTGGCAGCAGGTTTGGGGACTAGGAGGGAGCAGGGAACTTAATTTCTGAGCAGAAGTTGTAGACAGTGATGTGCCTGGGATGCTCCCTGGGCAGTTGCCCGTAACCTGCCTGTTCCTCAGCCTGCAGCACCCAGCACCAGCTCCAAGCACTGCAGTTTGTGAGAGGCACTGCTTGCTGTGGGAGAAAGGGAAGGGACAGACAGAAGAAGCTAGTGAAAAAAAAAATTGTTAGAAGATAAAAACAGACAGGAAAGGTATTTTAAATGGCACGTACGTACAGATCACAAGGGAACTCTGAAATACACAATTAAGTATTGAAGTGGCCATCATACAGCCCATAACCCCTGACTGTTACAGAAACCCCATGCAGGTCGGCACCGCTCGGGCTGTAGCATCCTTTGATGCTCAGGTACATGACAAGAGCGGGAACCATCGCACGGTGAGAGGCCAGGCAGAGCAGACCTGGTCCAGAAACGGGGTCAATGGCAAGCACCCGCTGTTGTCTGTGATGATGGCCCATGCTTCCTGGGTGGCTCTGTCCCTGTGGGGACCTGTGTGGGGTCATGTCTCACCCTCGTCAGCCAGTGTGGCCCCATGGGGACGATGGCAATGCCCACGCCGGGTTGCTGTAGGGTGCTGATGTGACCGGCCCTGCCGAAAGCGCGGGAAGGTGATGTGGAGTAGGAAGAGTTCTCACTCGGGGGGGTGCTGCTTGGGGACACCCCCGGGTGGCAGTGTCCCTGAGTTGGGATGCCTGTCCCCCATGTCCCCGCGGCGCGCGAGCCACGAGAGGGCACTGGAACACAACCGAAGGGCTGCGATGCGCTCGGGCTGCTCACCAAAGGGGGGTCTCCATCGGATGCCACCGCCTTCCCCCTAATTATATCTTCAGATAAAATTCCAGAACAAAGGACCGGCACAAGGATATATCCATCGCTGTGCGGTTCAGCTGGCCCTTGCGGGGTCTGACCCAGCCCCGGGTTCAGAAACACCCTACAGTGAAATACTTCACGCGTCGGGAGCCCGGACAATGAAATATGACTTTCTGGTGTAGTTGTTTGTCAGGCTAAAACAATAATTGTATTGAAATTCATTTTTAATTAAACCGTTTTCTCTGCTCTGGGAATGTGTGTTGGCACTTACGTAGTGTCCATCATCGCTGTATCGGTGTGCTTTATCTGCACAATCAGTTAAGCTTAGTATATTTTAATTGAAATTCTTTCAGTCTTTCAGCTGTTACTTCCCCCTTCAGATTATCATTCATATTATAGCTGCATTTCATGCTTATCCTGTCCTGAGTGATTACAAGAATTATTCTGCCATTATTTTTAATTCTTCCCTACTTCCCCCTCACTTTCACAATCCCTTTTTACTATAAACTCTGACTATTATGAGGGAGTTTGGTGCAAATCAGTTCACACATTTATTTTTTTTTTAACTATAAAGCAGATGTAAGAAACCCCAACATTAAAAACATGCAGCACTGAAAGACTGTCATTCTTCAGAACAGTAAATACTCCACTAAGATAATATGAAATATTTTAAAATGCAACTGGAATATAAGATGCAAGTACTGAAATAATTTTAATAAAATATACCCTTAAAATTTCCAAGAGACAACCTCATCAAAAAAAGGAATGAAAAGAGATCCTGTTACTCTCTTTTTTACACATTTTTTTACTTCATGTAAATTCACTTTCTTTTAAAATTTTTGTTAATCATTCTTAGCTCATCTCGCTATAAAAAAAGGAAAAAAAACTCAGAAGATTCATAGATATTTTTGCATGAAAGAAAAATTTAAAATCAAAATTATTTGAAGAACAGAGATTTTGATTCATGTTTGTCCAATATTTCCAATAGATTAACTTAATTATAAAATAAGTTCTGCAGATAGTTATCTTAATTAATACTCTCTTAGTAGTACATTTTTTTACTGAAACTCTTGGAGATATATTTTACTGTCCCTCATCATACCAATATAGCACTATTTACAGTTTAAATGTAACAGTCTTACTGCTGAAACCCCCAATCCCGAACAGCCTGCATTGCTAATCGCTGCTCAGAGACAAAAGAGGCAGGATGTAGAGGGAAGCTCAGAGGAAGGAATAGCATTGGGGTTTGTTTTTACTTTAGTGGGAAGCATCACATAAGTAAGAACAATTTGTGTGGATAAGGCTTTGCAGGACCACAGTCCACATCCGATGCTGGCAAGGGAAATCACTTAACCTAACAGGTAATTTCCACATCTAACTAACACGAGTCTAGGTAACATCTGCCACGTACAGTCTGAACAAGACATTCATTTCAACTTCTGAGAGCTAAATTCTTCCTGATCCTAACAGCATCGTTCTGGCACTCACCATGGACCCACAGCTTCCCTTTGCATCTGCGAGGGCCCTGGGAGCTCAGTCGTACCGAGTAACCCACAGACACCCGTTTGGTGGGGTTACAGGGAATTTTGTCATTCCTTCGTCAAACCTTTAGACCTCAGGAGTTTTTATACAGCTAAGTCCAGCTCACTTACATGAGTGTGTGCCAGTATGGTAGGGAAAAAGCCCTTCTCTAAGAGTCTGTATTGCCTCGTGATGGTTTTCCAAGGAAGTAATAGTTTTTGTCCTGGCTTGTGCTGTGTTTCAGACAGCTCACACCAAGGTAATAACGCAGCAGGGTCACCCTTTTCTTGGTTCAACTGCAGCTGTGAACGTTTTTTTTTCTTGTGCTTTCAAACAGCTGATTTGCATCTACAATATATCTGAAAATATCAGAAGTAATATATAAACATATAGGGAAAATACTTGCCTATATCAGAGAAGTATATATTCTATATGATTCTATTATGTATCTGTATATGTATGCATGCACAGAGATTCTGCCTACTGCAGCAGGGGAACAAAACACTGAAGATGCATCCTAGTTTAATCTAGTAAATTCCTGGTTACATTGACTAAGGAGAGTAGACCTTTGCCTGGCTCCTGGGCAGATGACCAGTCTGTAGCACTCTTGGTATTTTCCAGCTTTAAATCTCCCATGGCTCACAAAAGCCTTTACAAGTATTTCTTATCTTTAATTGTGGTATCTCACAATGCAGGTAGAGCTAGTGTCTTGAATGATTTCCTCTCACTGAACTACCCAGCAAAGCAAACCTGCCATCAGCACACCCATCTACACATGCTTCTCTTTGGTACCATGAGGAAACACACCGAGTGATACTCTGCCCGCCGGGAGCAAACTCCAGCCCAGCACTGCTCGAGATGCACTCTCCTTCAGGGGACGGGGGAGAAAAAAACATCTTTTCAAATTCTCTGGGAAGATTTGACTTCCTTTCCCACCTTCTTTTCCCCCCCCTCTTTTAAATGTCAGACTCCTACACAGTGTCTTTGAAAGTTCGAACAGTTAGTTAGATCAGTCTGGAAGCAAAACAAACCGCAGCACATTTCACCTTTTGCAGAACTTTCCAAGAGAGAGCACGCATTTCAGAGCGGTGACTACTCAGCGTTTAGCTCTCTGGGGCTGGGGTGTAGACCTAAAATTCACAACATTTTTTTGTACATCTGTGTTGAATCAGGGCTTATTTCTGATTAAGGTGGCTGAATTTTTTTTATATTAAATTCTTTTTGAAATTGATCACTGTTGTATTTAAGGACATCAGATGGAAATGGATAGTTCTGCTGTAGAATTGCTCACTCTGCTTAAGATCCAAGTTAGCTGGGTGGGAAGGTTTCTGATTTTTCCTTCAGCTGTGTTTTGCCTGAGGTGCAGCCTGTGACAAAAGAGCCTAGACTCTTTGACCTACTCGTGGCATTTTCTTTCACTGCTCATGCTGGGAGGTGCTCAGGCTTCTGCACTTTCCCTTGGCCTGATACTTGATGGGAGGTTGATCTCCTCCACATCTCCCTGCTCGGGGGAGGCTGGGTGCTGGAGCATCCCAGGCTGATTGCACATGGGGCAGAGCTGAGTCATGGCTTCCTAGGCAGTGAAGTGCTATGGAAGACACTGGTCTGGTTTTGAAATCTGAGCTTTGGTGGTGACTTGCTTCTGCTTCCAGCATGCCGTAAGATCCCAGCCAAAAGCAGTCATCTCACTGTGTAAGTACTGCAAAGAGTGAAGGATGCAGTGCAATCACCCCCAGCACTCATTGTGAGGGGTTTGTGAGCAGCTCCAGCTTTATGACCTAAATAAAGGTCATAAAGAAGAGGGGACAGAGGAGAGAAAGAGGTTTGAGTCCTTATTTCACCAGGTAGACGGAGCTTGTATTTCCCTGTCCTCCTTTCCCAAGAGCAGCATCAAGCTGGGGCTGAACTAGCAGCTAGTGATGTGCCAAAATCATCTCTGGTGAGCACTGGTTTTGCTTGTGTGTTATCACCCTGGCAGCACCAACGAGGAGGATCCCTGACTCTTTTGGGTATGCACAAGTGGACGTTGCTGTGATAAAGGTACCTAACAAGCAGCAGTGGATCTGAAGGACCCAGATAATGATGCCGGGCCAAGGCAGATGATGCTGCCAGCTCACTTATCGCACACACAGGCTGTGGGAAGTGCACAGTCTGATGCTCCAAGCACTGTTTGCTAACTGCTAAATGTGGGTTATCGTGTTTATGCCATACCCAGGAAACAGCAGGCTGCTCTCTGGGCAGCAGGCTCATGAAAAGAAAGGGCAGCAACACTGTGTGTCCAGTGGAGTGCCTAGGGCAGAAGAAGCTCCTGCCTCCCAAGCTATGTGAAAGCATTCCACTTATGAGTAATGGAAGAAGTGTTGACAGTGGTTTGGATCCACCAGGATCCATCCCTGAACAACTGGGGTTCCTGTTCCCCTAGACCAGGGTGGTCACAGCAGCTGCCCACCAAAGCCAGGATGAGGGAACAGGAACACCTCTGCCCTTCTGTCCCACCTTCATGGCCAGGGTCTGTTTGTGGCTGGAGTTTATGGCACAAATTTAAATGCACTGAAAGGTAGGAGGGTGCTGTACCAACATTAATTGTGCTCATACCAAGTTTCAGCAGCTGAGCTTATGGTTAGGGAGGTGAGAGCATAGATGAAGGTGGGCAGCGGGTAGGCAGCATGCTGGGGAGCAAAGCTGCCTTCTGGCATAGCCACTCGGATGGCCTGGCATGGTGGGAGGTGAGTGACAGGGACGTAAATCACATCTGCACAACACTGGTGATCATGATATATTGCAAGTCATCTCTGGCAGCACTGCTTGCCTTGAGATGGTGGCCAAGTCCACCTCCCCAGTATTTTCAGACTGTTTCATGTCTGGTGTTTGTATCTGCTGAGATAATGAAGAATTACTTTTTTTTTTTAAGGAATGCATCATAAGCTTTATCGACCTGGAAAATTCTGTGATTTATCTATCTGCAGTCACTGGATTTGCCCACCCCACGTCAAACTTTGTTATTCCCCGTCATCATCCTCCATGCAAGAGGAATGATCAAGGACACCCTCTTCTTATCTCCCAAGCCTAATTCTGTGGCAGCCTAACATTTTGCCTTAACCCTTTGCTGTCTGGAAAGAATCCCCTCAGCTCTGAATTAAAGAGATGACAGAAGCACTAAAAGAAGGTCCTTCTGTAACAACTGTGACTTCAGAATAAGTGGTCTCTTCTTCTCAATATTAGCAACAGAGAAACACTCTTGCTACCAAGCTCAACCCTGTGTACAGTCTGTGTATAACCTTTTAAACAGCTTTTGCTGTAAAACACAAGTCTGTGTTTGCTGTAACAGAAGCGTTTCATTCCTCACAGTAGAATAAAAGAGTTTGCTGAAAGAGAAAGGGCATTGCAAGTCCCTGCTTTGTGCTCTGAATTCTTTTCCAGCATCTTCCTTTTAATACATCTCAAAAGGGGGGAGAGAAGAAAAAACACATTAAAAAAAAAAGTGTTTTAGAGTGTTTTCCCAAGAAATATCACACACTGAATTGAAACACCTTATCTACAAGGAGGTCCTGGTGGCAAGTGCAGAAGCAACACAGGAAAAAAATCAATACAGCCTGCAGAGATTAAAAACATAGTGGAAAAACATAAGAAAAATGCAACAATTAATGCCAGTTGTACATATAATATGTGAAAACAAAGCAGAGAGGCATTAGTGTCTACACACAGATCTATTGGATAGGTAATGCTTTTATCTCAACTTGAAAATGGAAGCTTTATTAGACTGCTTCCCATCAGGAGGCATCATACCAAGAACAGTGTAAAGCTCTAACTAGCTAAAAGCCTCTTCCCCCCACACCTTCCATCCCAATCACTTTGCATATGGGTGAAATTCAAATGGCTCAACCTCAGACTGAGGTGATGTCAAATGGGGGTTCAGATTTACCAGCTTGGATAAAACCACACACTCCCTCCCCAGTGGAAAACACGAACCAGCCATCCAAGATGCCTCTGACAGGCAGGATCATTTGTTCTGTGATTTAAAAAGCCCCTCCATGAAGTTAAAGCTAGAGATTGTCTTATTGTCAAATTGTGTTATGCTCTATCATCTATTATTATTCATCTGAATTTAATAAAATGTCTTATATCAGTTTTAGCTGTGGAGGGTTTCATGATAAAGATGCTCACACACAAAAATTAAGTAAATATTTAAGGTGTGTCTCAGTGGAATGATTCCTCAAAATTCCCTCCAGCAGCTGTGTATCCATACAGTAATTAGACCAAATTTTACCAATTTACCCAGTATCTTGAGTGTAAAGCTCAGGAAAAGACATAATATCTAACAGCTCTTTGTTACTCCACTGCCTAATGTTAAAGTACATTATGAAGCCTAAGTAGAATATTTGCATCCTTAGTTTTCTCAATCAGGAACAATAAAGAGGAATACCCCCCTTCTCATAGACACATACCATCAACACAAGACACGTACCATCAACACAAGACACAAGCAGGGCTATAGAGAAGGATCAGCATCAGATAGCTTGGCAATACTGGAAGAATAGCACTTTAACCTTCCTTCTGCTACCATCCCATCAAAATAAATCAAGGTTAAAAGTTTTCCTTTAAACCCTAGAAACATGACTTACAGTTTACTCATCCCTCTCCTGACACCAGTGAGTAGAGGGGCAGGTACAGTCATGCACGTGATGGTGGCTTGGACGCTTGGTACTACTTCAAGGCAGTAAAAGAGAAGCTGACTAGACCACCTGAGATTCCTCCCAGTGCAGGGACTTTAAGGACTACAAAAGAATAAAACATCCAGGCCTCTAACTCAGATTTGGTACAATTTACATCCAAAGACACCCACCACACTCAGCATTGCACTGAGGTCAGCAATGTAGCATCTTTAATGAAACTCAACAGACTCAACTGGAGACAATACCCATGGAGCTGTGGTTATATGCTGCTGCAAAGGGAGGATTTCATGGAGTTAGGAGCTGTGTTTTGCATGGATTTCACAAACAGCCCTCAGAACTAAGCTCCTATTTTGTCCTTGCTTTTTGTGGCAGGGGCACCTCATGCTTTGGCCAGGCTCCCATTTTAGCATCGTATAAATCCAAATGGATAAAGAACATACTTGGGCACTGGTGCTCCCACTATGGACAGGCTGCTTGCCAGCATGGATAAACAAAAGTACTTTTCATTTATTAGTTACTAGATTTCATTCAAACTCCCAGACTGCTGATTCTTTTACTTTGGACCACATCCCGTGCTTCCACTGAAGCCAGTTGTAAGATTCTCCTGGCCACGCTGAGAGCAGATTCATTTGAAAAGCATTTTAAAAGCTCAGCTCTGCCATTCTTACACAAGGTGTAAAGTGACTTCAACGGGTAATTCCCGAGGATGACTTTGTACAAGCCAAATTTGCAAGGTTTAAATGTCTTGAGTAAGTTCACTAACTTTTTTTTCAGTAACACTGTCCACTCTCAGCAAAAAGTAATAAACATTCACAACACCCCATGAGGCAACAAGTCATAGCTGGGCCTGCTTTAAGATGCATAAGCTGCAGAAAAGCTATTAAGACTTCATAGTAAGCCAAGGCTGGAGCCAGCACTTAGAGTGCAGGCAGTCCTGGCTCTTAATGCACATATGAACCTGCTAGTGCTAAGGTTCAACTTTGTGCTGTCAGATGTCTTGAGTGTTTACTAAATCCAGATGGCCTGAGGAAATAAATGAGATTAAAAAGAGTCTGTTTCATTCTCACACTTCCCAAAGCTCTCTGCAAAGTATTGAGTTACAATATAGATAATGCAGGTACGTGCGGGCAACGATGCAACCATTAGGAACATGCTGAGGACTTCATTTAACTTGTCCTCAGCAAAGCTTAAAAGCCTTTAACACTTCCACACCCGTAAAGAAAAGGAACTTGACATTCTGCCTTTGCTGTTCATTTTGACAAATACTGCTTCATTGCTGGTTTTCAACTGTTCAGCACCTGGGAAACATTTTCACTGGCATCTCCTGGAGTCCTTGGCAGCATTTCCCAAATGGGGAATCTCCATTTCCTAATCTCTTTGGGTTCCACAGGAAGGACACACAGGGGACACAGGCTCTGCACTGACAGGGAGGTGGCACTTGAGCTCAGAGACTCCCCACTCAAGCTCTGGATTCATCAGTGTACAGATGGGCTAGAACTTGCCAGCCCTTCCCACAGGCAGAAAAACAGGATTGCTTAGTCTAGCACAAAGAATCATAGAATGGTTAGGGTTGGAAGGGACCTTAAAGATCAAGGTAAAGGCAGAGAAGGCAAAATCTTCCACATATGAATGGATGTTATGAAAAAAGGAAGAGTAGCAACCCTCTGTGTTCCCCAGGGAAGTAAAGATATATTGACTGTGGGCCATCACCCCCTGCAGAGCAGGAAGCTATAGGATACCCTTGATGGAGTTGTTAGAGAAGAGCTCAAAAGAGGTACATCAGGAAGGGCCCAGGAATGCTTGATCCCACCTCAATGTGGGAAAAGGACTAAATGGTATCTTGAGGCTGTCCCACACCTGGCTGTGCTCTGTACAGGCTTCCAGGAACATGACATTCAGATGAGTGAATGACATTCTCTCTTCAGCAGAGAGCAGTACCACACGGGACTGACCACTGCTGGGCTTGTGGGCATAGCGTACAGGGTGCATAAACACTAGGAAGGCACCCAGGGTGCTGGAGGAGTGAGGAAGATGATGCAGCCAACTCCCTCACCTCCTGCATGTCGTTCGTGGGCATGGGCTGGTCATCCTTATAGCAAAGATGGGCGAGATCTTGATTTATCACTTTCAATAGCTACCCTTTACTTGTAAGCCATTCTCAGATCTCCTTCCCTATGGCTCTCTACCTTCTTCATTTTAATCTGATGAAACATTTCTCTTTTTGTAGGAAAAAAGCATCAAGTTGAGAACTCCATATAGAATGAGAGGAGGGAAACGTGCTTGGGGTAAGGGGTTGTGACTCAGGGAAGCCCAGATCACTGCTACTAGAGACTTGGACAGGTCTCCTGCTTACTCCCCACTTCAGCTCACCACTTGCAAGTCAGAGATAACAGAATTCTTTTCTTTCAGCCGTTTGTCTGGGAAGATTTGGGGTTACTGCACATCCAGCAAGAGGTGGCCCAGGCCTCAGCAGAGATGCCGGCACTTTACCATTGTACAAACAATAGCACCTCTGAGAAGCAAGCCTTTGCTTTGTATATTTACTTCGTTTCTTGTTCAAGCTTTGTTAAGGAACCAAGGCACTTAGACTGGTTACTAAAATAAAGAAGTGCTATAAAAAGAGATCAGCTCTTGCAAGGAAATCCAAGCGGCAGAAACATGAACAAAGATCCATTGAAAGGCAGGGTTAAATAAATACAAATTAATTTTGCATAGTTCCAAAGTCCTTTGGTCAATACAAGCCTATTCTTATTATTATTCAGTAACATTTAGCTAATATATTTGGATTTGCAAGTCCAATGTTTTCAAACATTTTTCTAAATTAGCACAAATCTTCTGCTTCGTCTTTTCTTCACGTACTGTCAGTGGAGCAAATAATCAGAGAACAAATAGATACGTACTCCACTTATAAATTCTTCTTGCCAAAGACTCGACCTCCAGAGACTTGACTTCACATTTGCTTTCCTGCAGAATTTAACAAAATTAGTCAAGTGCGATTTGTTGCATGTTTGTTTCTTTTCAAATGATGGCAAAGCTCAGAAATGTCTAGCTCTGGTGATTAAAGGAGGAAGGGAGATTTTATTAATAATGTGTAAGTGGAAGGATATTAAAATGCCAGAAACACTTATTAACATCTTCCACCTGTAGGTAAAAGCTTATAAAATTTCAGCTCCTGTCAAGACTGAGGTCATAACCCACTTACTGCCCCAAAGTCAAAAAACAAGGGGACAAATCCTAGCTTTGGATACCCCTGCATCTTCCTGGCTAGGCTGTGGGTAGGATAGGCCAAATATTAAATTTCATAACAGAATAACGTGCAAAGCACCTGCATGATATGGCCTTACCCTGAGGCACAGACAACCTGAGATGATTATGCATCATCAAAAACTCGTCCTTTCCCCTTTCTCATTAGAGCCAGAGGAACGGACTCTGGCTGAACCATTTGCTGCATTCGGTGCAAGAAGGAGGCATCTGCATTTCAATAGGATACTTGTCAAGGTTGACGGCAACTGGAGAGCTACACCTTATAATGCTGTGTACTACAGTTGCCACAGCCCTACTCTATGTCTCTTTCTACTGCAAGCACACTCACTTGTCATGTGGAGGTCTTTAAAGCATGGGGCAATGGGGGCTCAAACACTGCAGAAAGGGAGGAGAAGCAGAGGATGTGGACAGCTTCCTGAATATGGTTGTACCTTCATTTTTATGAATCAGTCTTTCTGGTCTTGAATGATAATAAATAGTGGGTTTCAAAATCAAAAGGATTTTGATTTCTGACAGAAAACTAACTGTGATAAACATGCTACCTGGGTATGTTTTAAGGCAGCAACATCATAGAAATTATTCATTCACTGCATAGATGCTTCCACTTTAAAAATAAAAAAAGTCAGAAAGTGGCAATTCTGCTCTGTTCACTTAGGAGGGGCTGTTCAAGCCACCCCACACTGACCAAAGGCAGCAGAGCAATGGGGAGAATGTTTGGGAAGAGTAGCAGCTGTCAGTGCTGACCAAGTGATAAAGAATTATTTGGTTTAATGCAATAGAAGAGGAATGTATATAAAATTCTTCTCTTAGAGATCTGGCCTTCTGTCCTTTGTGCTCATGGTCCTAGCAAGAGCTGCGTATAATAGTGTTACTCCCCAACTGAACGAGACTGACATTTGGAGCCATTCCAGCTCTAAGGTGCCACATCTAAATCAAACAGGATTCAGTGAGTATTTTGGTACTTCCAAGAGAGAAGGTTACCCTGGAAGTAGAGCTAGTGTCTCTTTTTGTCAGCCTCTAACCTGGTACCGGAAGGAGCTGCAGCACGGCATCATAACACCCTAGATGAGTGAACCCTCTGAATTTCTCTTGAACAAGAGCCACTGGGATGGACAATACCACCATTCACTGTCAGATTAGAGCCCAGTGAGATCACGTACCATTTTTCTCTATGAAACTGGAAAGTGTTTCATGCAAACCAGCATCAACACTTGTGTTGGATGAAACTAGTATTGGAAAACAGTGTCCAAGCCAGTAGATGCAGTCAGTTGCTCTCTGCATAATTGGAGCAGAACAGCTAATAAAGTCTCCTCTGGAAGCACATCCTAGCACCAATCACTTAGTGCCAGCTACCTGACTACCTCTCTTTCCCTCTTCATCTCCACTTCTTCCAACTTCCCACCTACTCACCTCTTCTTTTCCTCTTATACTCTGCCTTTCCTCCTACCTCTTGCTTTCATGTTACTTTTCCATCACCGCCTTTCAACATGCAGCTTATTCCCTTCTAATTCCACTCAGGGAAAAGAAAAGTTCATGAGCAACGTGCCTATAGGCTGCTTCAAATATGGCTTATCTCAAGTGGTCCATTTCCCCCCTGGGCCATTAAGTGATACCTTCATAAACACATCAGGTTCACTCTCTGAAAGACATCTGAGGCAAGAACACAAATAGTGCCCATTTAGTGCATGTCCACATCCGTGGGCAGTAAACTCAATGGGGAAAGATGCCCTGTGGGTAAGGTCACCAAGTCAGGATGAGCATGGCAATCTGCTGTGCTTTTTGCACTTTTTTTTTAATTCCTATGTTTGAAACACATGGCTTTCCAGCAACTATATCTATAGATGATAATTTCTTTGGTATCAATCCTACTTTCTTTATACAAGAGTTCTTAATTTCATAGAATCATAGAATGCTTGGGATTGGAAGGGACCTTAAAGATCATCTAGTTCAAACAGCCCTGCCACGAGCAGGGACACCTTCCACTAGACCAGGTTGCTCAAAGCCTCGTCCAACCTTCCCAAAATTTTATGAAGAAACAGCCCCTCCCCTTCTCAAAATAGGTGGGGAAAAGGTTTCTTGTTCTCTTCAGTAGACAGCTTTGAGCTGCTGGAGGGGCAAACAGTCAGGGTCAGCATTACCCAGGTGGTAACAAGAAAGTTGGGTACATTTAAGATACAAATTATACCTGCTTTTGTGCTATTTGGAGAAGGGTAGACCTCGATAATTATGTATTGTAGCCAGTTCACTAAAGCCACCAACAAGTCAAAGACTTTTGAAAGACAGAGCAAAAGACTCACTTGCATAGTGAAATGACTCTTTCTGACAGTAACCCAGGAGTCGAGTTGTGTTAGATGTTACTTCTCTCGCTGGTCGCCCAGCCCTCTCCACAGACACTTGGTGCAATGCAGCTGGGCTTCCAGGTACAGCAGCTTGTGCCATCCCCATGACCAGCAGTGTCCCTGCACGCCAGGCCACCTGGAAACGCTACTGGAAGGAGGAAAACAAGTATGGGAGCCCAGTGATGGCTTTGATACTGGGAAAACTTATTAAATACAAGAAAAAAAAACAACAGGAACCTTATAATCATTCAACAAGCAAATCCCTCAGTGCAGGCAGAGCTTTCTCAAACACATCTAGGTGTCCTCAAAAACACATTTATGAGCCATCCTGAGCCTCTCCTGATGGAGCTCTGGAATTCAGCAGCTGCAATGGCCTAAAATGAAGTCACAGGTTAGCTGAGACCTGTCTTTTGCTGGGTTAAGACCTAAACAGCTGCTTGTGGAGTCTTCTTCTCTGGAAATATTCAAAACCCACCTGGATGCAGTCCTGTGCCACTTGCTCTAGATGAACCTGCTTTGGCAGGAGGGTTGGATTAGATGATCTCCAGAGGTTTCTTCCAACCCCTACCATTCTGTGATATTCCAAGCAAATCCATCACTCTCCACCTGGGCACTTTGGGAGCAAATGACAGCCCCGCAAAGCATGTCCCCCCTGGAGTTCCCAGGTCTTCTGATGTACCCCAAAGCAGCAGCAAACCATCATGTGCTTCAATGGACAAAAATACCCAACAACTCTTGGCAAAAAAAAGCACACCATAACAAGGATAAAGTGTTCAAAAACTTTTCAATAACCTTCTGCAGCTGAAAGCCTAATTCACATTAGTGGTTTCAAGAACTTCACCCCACGTTTCAGGTAAATTCAGAAGATATTGGATCTAGTCATAATCAAAACAAAATTTTGAAACTGAGCCTATTTCCACTGGCCTCAGCAGGCCTTGGATCAGACTCACATTTATGTTTGAAATAATATATTTAAGAGCCTGTACTGAGTGAGTCAGTTCTGAATATTACCCCAATCATGTTTATATGGAATTATTGGTCTCCTGTTACTTCGCTGAGTATTTATTTATGACCAAAATAGCCATTTTTTTAATGACTCAAGTTGTCCAGTTCCTCATGGTAGATAGAGGTACCTCTTAACCTAAGGGACAGCTGCAGATGACTCAGAAAAGAATGAACTATTTTAAATATTTTACCTTCAAGGATGAAAATCACTTGTCCTCATTATTTTAAACACAAGATTTTTAATTTTGGGTGCTTTTGTTTGGTTGGTTTTATAATAGCATGACTTGCCTTCTTCATTCTTATGAATAAAATCTTATAAACAAAACCAAGACAAAATACCTGCTGTGAGCTTCACTGAGTTTGAAAAACACCAGAGGCTCAGCCAGCTGCTCACAAGGAGTTAAGCTTGCTTGGGAGAAATTGCTAAACACTTTCCAAAATAAATAAATAATAAAAAATAAGCAAATAAAAAGTTTGTCTGTCTTAATCTTCTCTATTATCACTGTGTTTGCCCAGAAAGCTTCTGTAATTTTAATAATGTGAAAAATAATTTCTTTGTCCTTATGGACAAAAAGCCTTTTTCAGCTCATTGTACACTGGAAAAATCTCGACTATAAGGTGCTTTGTAATTTAGTTCTGATATACACCTTGGCTCACAGGTGTAATTAAAAACCCATTATAATCATCCAACAAGCAAATCAGAGCAGTCCCAAGAGGAGCTGAGCTGTGAGAGCCTCTATTTATAAAATCATATTTAATGTAGTCTTATCTCTACACTTAAAAAACCATCTGTTTAACATACTGTAAACAAAAATATTAAGGATCCCTGGCCTTTTTGTTGGAATGACTTATGACATGATCTGCAACACATGCAATTAAGGTGTAGCAGAAGAACTGCCTGATTTATATGGAAACAACTACAAAAACATTGTACATTTTCTCCTGGTTGATATTTTCAGCTCAGGAGTGAGAAAACAAGGACTGATATGATGGGGAGTTGGGGGGATGTAAGAGGGGCTTGGTCAACAATTTGCAGCCTCTATTTTTTTTAATGTTTCAGCCCAGAAAAAATAGAAGTGGCAACATTTTTTTTTCTACGATTTTGTCTTGAGACTGCAGGGAAAAACCATGTTGTCTCAAGTGTTAATGAGCTCAAATTAAAAACAAACAAACAAAACAAAACCATATCCAACCACTACAAGCACCATAACAGAGTAATAAGCATATTTGCATAATCCACTCTCCCATGCATTTATAGATAACCATGTCCTATATCCAGAAGATGAGATGCCATTTGTGCTACCATGAGGATAAAAATGGGAATAAGCACTTTATGATTTAAGAAGTTAGACTAAAATAACACAATGAGACCAACAGAAATTTGCCATCAGCTGTTTTCAGTGTCGTTCTAGGAAAGTCAAGCAGGCAGTTAAAATCTTTTCCACTGCCCCCGTGAAATCTCGTCCCCTACCAATATAGTGAATTCAAAACACATGCAGCTGAAGCACCCACTGCTTTATGGTAACCTGGACCAGCTGCCATCCAAACCTGGCCTGTGGGCCTTTCTTCCAGCCCATGTGTAGTGATTATCCTCTTCTTGCTTCATTGTTGTCTATTGGTTGGGTTACAGAGTCCCATTGCAACTACACCCCTGCAGTGAATTAGCTTCTCTTTAGGGGTAAAGCTCTATTTCCCCAGTTTATTGTGGCCAGCCTTTTATAGGGGTGAACATTAATTGCAGCAATAATAATGTTTTTGAATAAACAGAAAATTGCCTATGATTACATGTTGATAAAGCACAAGACGCAGATGAGCAGCATCCCAAAAACCTGAGCAAATTAGATCAGAAAAGCCTTCACAGCAAGGACATAGCTAAAGACAGAGAAAGGAACAAAAACATCCTACACTGCCTGGTTACTTTACTTCCACTTTCCTCTCAGAGACAATATCAGGTTGTTTGTATGGTTTCTGCTTGCTTAAGACACTCTTTTTTGGTATGTTAAAATCCCACTGTACAAATGGGAAGCCTCTCATATGCAAAATCTAGAAGCAAACAGTGAGACGGCACATCAGGTTGCTTCAGAAGTGCCTGAATATGATAAATGTGTAAAGATACAAAATTGCTTGCCTGGGCAAAAAGGTGTCCTTGAACTCCAGCTTTCAAGATCATGAAATGTTGTATTAAATGACTAGAAGAGGAAGCCAAAACCAACGATAAGGCAGCGGCATCTATAATTTCATTGGGAAAATGTCCAACTGAAACATTCCCAAAACTCAACAGCAGTAGGTATAAACTGCCCAGAGAGATTGTGGAGTCTCCATCTCTGGAGATGTTCAAAACCTGCCTGGACACTTTCCTGTGCAACCTGCTCTAGATGAACCTGCTTTGGCAGGGAGGTTGGACTAGGTGATCTCCAGAGGTCCCTTCCAACCCCGACCATTCTGTGATTCTGTATACTGTTCTACTGAAGCTCTTCATAAACAACCCCTTGCCAAGTGCATTCAAAGTCATGGCTGAAACTCTGGGGCTCCTGAAGTCGATGAAAACTTTCTGACCCACCTAATGGCAACAGGATCCTGTCCTGTGCAATGTTCCTGTGGGACATTACAGGGATGTGTAGTTAACTTTCAATATCTGCTCCTGTTGTGAATTGGTGCAGAAGGTATCTTAATTCAGACAGAAGCAACTGGTAATTATTGCCTCTGGAGATCTTATGGCTGATCCACCTACAGCAGCAGAATTACATGATGCGTGTTCATTTCCCAATGGGTAAGCTGGCAAACAGATGGTACATGGCTTGCTTGAGATTACATGATTACAGTTAACAGCAAAATATACCTGGTTAAGAGAATTTACAGGACAAGCCAGCTTAGAAGTGCCATTTTTCCTTTGAAAACACTTCTAACTGGCTCCAGCTACATAACTGAGCCACTTGCCTGCTCTTCTCAATAGCACAGTTGAGTGAAAAGGGAAGGATTTTCTCTGATGTTCACTTGAGCCAAAAAACCAAAACAACCTCAGAGCTGAATTTACCTCCCTTTCACAAACACTGAGTATCAGAAGGGACCATCTGAGATCACAACTGACATACAAAGAAATTAATTTGGTGTTGACACTTTGCAGTGCTTTGAGATTGTAAATCAGATGCTGCTTGGCAGGTAACAAACACCACCTCCCTTAAACACAGGAACAGAGAAGCCGAGAAGACCTTTCTGAGTCATCAAGCACAATCCCCCACTATCATAGATGGCAGCATCTAATGTCACAGCTTCCTTAATAGCCCTTATTATCACAGCAGCTAAGCATCTGGCAAAGTACACAACACTGGCACGGCCCTCCCACAACGATCTGCGTGTGTGCATGTGCTAAGAGGAAAGAGACACTCGTTCCTACATTTTTATATACTTGTGAACTTCTGAAAACAGATAATAATCACTTATAGCCCAACGGAAACCTGGGCAGGAAAGAACTTTGAAATATTTCTCAGATGGTTGAGAAAGACAGAACTAAAGCAAATTATTCTATCGTGCTCTTATACCTGGAAGGATCAGAGTATATTTAGGCACCACATCCCTTCCATGCAAAAATTTAGTTTCAGGCATTAAAAAGAACAAATAAATCTTTCTAGTCTTAAAAAAGTCTGTGTACTCAGCTTAGATGGGCACACGGCAGTGTCAAGTGGAACGTGTATTCCCTGTGATAATAAATCTCATAATGGAAATAAAAGCCAAGTTGCATGTTAGGCATTAAGTGTCCCAAACTGCTCATCTTGCTAAACCTTCATAATAAAATAACATTACAGTCTATAATTACATGGTGTAATGATGCCACAGGAGTAAAGCTCAGGAAAGGCTTAATTTTCCAGGCTTTGCAACAAGTGTGAATTGATGTGAGGCTTAAAAGGCATTCACAGTCTGGATCCAAGCCTAGGTGCAAATAGGACCATCATATGTGACATAAACCAGTCAGATGGTACAAGTTCATGCTCAGAGTTGCTAAGCAAGCACCAGGAAGGGAAGTTCCCAAAAGCCACCCAGATTTATTGGTACAGCATTGCAGCAATAGCTGCCTGTTGCATCTATGATGTTTCTGACAAGTCTGAACAGGGGGACCTGGAAAGGCTGGGAGACTTTTTACACTGTTGCTTCTGACAAACTGTGAAACAACAGCAGCTGAAACTGGGAAATGAAGAAAGATTTCAAAAATACAAATTTTACTTTTGAAAGGATCCTTTTTCCTCAAGTCCCCAAACAAGACCATTTGTGTTTTTAAAATGCAGGGTGCTCTTCCAAGTTAAGAGAGCCTCAAGACTTTTTTGGCCAACACTGATCTAGTACTCGGACACAAAAGTGCAGCAAATTACCTGTAATTCCCCTGACAGCCCACAGTGGCACTGAGATGTCTCCAGCAGCCAAGGAGCTGGTGGTCAGTGGGGCAGAGCCTAGTTGGAGACCTGTGTCTAGTGGAGTCCCCCAAGGGTCAGTACTAGGACCAGTATTATTCAATATATTCATAAATTACTTGGATGAGGGAACAAGAGTGCACTGTCAGCAAGTTTGCTGATGATACCAAGCTGGGAGGAGTGGCTGACACTCCAGTAGGCTGTGCTACCATCCAGAGAGACCTGGACAGGCTGGAGAGCTGGGTGGGGAAAAACTTAATGAAATATAATAAAGGCAAGTGTAGGGGGTTGCACCTGGGCAGGAACAACCCCAGGTTCCAGTATAGGTTGGGAAAGGATCTCCTAGAGAGCAGTGAAGGGGAAAGGGATCTGGGAGTCCTGGTGGACAGCAGGATGACCATGAGCCAGCACTGTGCCCTTGTGGCCAGGAAGGCCAATGGCATCCTGGGGTGCATTAGAAGGGGTGTGGTTAGTAGGTCAAGAGAGGTTCTCCTTCCCCTCTACTCTGCCCTGGTGAGGCCACATCTGGAATATTGTGTCCAGTTCTGGGCCCCACGGTTCAAGAAGGACAGGGAGCTGCTTGAGAGAGTCCAGCACAGAGCCACCAAGGTGATTAAGGGAGTGGAGCATCTCCCTGATGAGGAAAGGCTGAGGGAGCTGGGTCTCTTTAGCTTGGAGAAGAGGAGGCTGAGGGGGGACCTCATTAATGTTTATAAATATATGAAGGGTGAGTGTCAGGAGGATGGAGCCAGGCTCTTCACAGTAATGATCACTGATAGGACAAGGGGCAATGGGTGTAAGCTGGAACACAGGAGGTTCCGCTTAAATTTGAGAAAGAACTTCTTTACTGTGAGAGTAACAGAGCACTGGAACAGGCTGCCCAGGGAGGTTGTGGAGTCTCCTTCTCTGGAGACATTCAAGACCCTCCTGGACGCCTTCCTGTGTGATCTCATATAGGTGTTCCTGCTCTGGCAGGGGGATTGGACTAGATGATCTTTCGAGGTCCCTTCAATCCCTAACATTCTGTGATTCTGCAATTCAGCCATCTCCCAGGCAACACATCCTGCAAGGAGTTTTGTCTCCCCCTTTTTCTTGCAAACTGATCAATCATCCAAAGCTTCCAATGTTGTCACGTTATATTCTCCCAAAAAATCACCTGAATGTTGGTTTTAAAGTATAATGTCATAAAATTATACTTCAATTTACCTTGCTAAGAAATGTGGGTTTTTTTAAGAGAGTGTTTTATACCTATAGAAGGTCTAAATGCTAAGATAAATCCATTACTTCTCGTTAAAGTAGCAGTCTTGGGGGCAGGATCCCATTCTGGCAGTGTAGACTGTTGAAAAAAAGCATAAGGTTCAAATCTGCTGAGAAATACAAGGACATGCTCAGTACTACAGAATAATTTAGCTTGGACAGGACTTCTGGAAGCCTCTACCCTAACCTCCTCACAGCAAGCCCAGCTTCAGCGGGTCAGGTTGCTCATGGCCTTGCCAAGCAAAAGTCTCCAAGGGTGGACATTTCCCAGCCCCTGTCCCAGTGTTTGAACACGCTCAATGTAAAAATGACTTTTCTTCATCCAGCCCCAAATTTCCTTCCTCCAAATATTACTTCTTGTCTTTTTGTAGAAGACTTCTAGTCTAATCATATTGCCTCCCTTTACCATCAGCAAAGATGGAGAGACTCATCTCCATTCCCATGGAGAAAGATATTCCATGCTCAATTGCTTCAGCAAAGGACAAACTACCTCCTGGAATGAGGAGGACTCTTTTTGTCAGTGCCTGCAGAGGGACACTAGAGGATCTGGGTGAGATATCCAACTTTCAGATCACTAAAATTTAGTTAAATCATTCCTTTTGCTCATGTTTTCCTTTACCTTCTCTTGGAACTTCTAACCCATGGGATACTCCATTGTGAAATCAGTATAAGATGTTGAAATATCATCAAAAAGTTCATGGAACAAAGCGTTCAGTAAGAAACACAGTCAGAAGTAGTAAAATATTTAATTTCAATATCTGACTAAAACAACATTTTTAATATTATGGCAACATTTAATTTTTCTTCTTTCACTGACCCGAAATATTTTCTTTTGAATCAAGACTTGCCAAAATGAAAACAAAATTAGATCAGTGTTGTACTAAGCTAAAATAAAATACCTTATTTAGACTCTCCAGAAGATCAGCATTTAGAAGGAAAGCAAGTTTTTTCCAATAGTTTTGATCTTGTAATAGCGTCACCTTCCCATTAAAATGATCTTCAGAGTTCACAGTTGGCTGTGTGAGATGCCAAAGTTTTATACACTTATGCAGATTTTTACTTTCACTATAAACATGGATCAGAATTTAACCCTGAAGTTCCATTTTAAAATAAGTACCTGTAAGTATTTCAGTAGCCTACCTTAACCTCAGAAGGCTTTTTTTGTGGTAGTTTGTTTTTAGTTTTTTTAAACAGACTTGCTCAAAAAAATCCTGTCACAATAAAACCCCCATTTTACAGAGCTAAAAGATGATAAGAATAGATTAAAATAATTAGCCCTTACTTACCTATGACTTAAGAATGTAGGAATTACACATAAAACAACAGGTTTCATTTGCCATTTGGATGCTTTCTGTGCATTCTGCATTATTTTAATGCACCAAACTTCTACTTGAGGAATGGGTGCAGAGTAAGAAGCAGATCCAAAGGATGGATGAGATCTGTGTTGCAGATCAGAAGGGATAATTTCAGCCTGCACCACTAAGGATGATGGACAGACACCACAGCGAAGAACAGAGCATCAGACGTAAAGGTTCTGTGTTTGAACCCAGGCTGCAGAGTTGGAGGAACCATCCTTGCCTGTCCCTCCAGCAAATACAGAGCAGTGTCACCAATCTGCCTCCCTCAATCTGTTCAAGTGTTGTAACAACAGGAAGGAACAAATTAAATTTTCTGTGTTCAGACAATCTGCAAGGCAAAAGTTGATAACAATTTCTGTTTTGAAAAAAATTCAGCCAGCTGTAGTTTCATTAATTGTTTATACAAGGTACAGTGGAAGCTGCGTCTCCTATGCATTGGCAGAGATGCATTACACGCTGCATCTTTGTAAGGCTCTGAAAGTTTTACGTGCTAATTGCTCAAATGCTTAAGTCTTTACTTATGACTTGTTTTCGGATGCAGACAAGAGCACCAAGAATATGTATGCCTATGTATAAAATACATACGTGGACGTTTTTAATAATGATTAGATTCACCATTCCTCAGTTCCTCTACTGTGGTTGCTATTTTTCCTTATGTTGTATTAAGGTTACAAGCTGGTGGATCTCTCAGTTGGATTGGGGTCATAGCACACACCTTGGTTCCTTGCTCTGCCCAATAATGACTAAAGGCACAGGCGGACAAAATCCTGACCTTAAGAAGTCCATTGTAAAAAACATCCATTGACTTCAAAAAGGCCAGAATTTCACCTCCTCCTTTCCTGTAGTGCTCAGGTATTGCTGCAAGCTCTCTCAGACATATCCAGGGACCTAGGTCTCCTGAGTACTAGTAACTATTTTATTTACAGACATGTAAGACCCATAAGGGTCACATAAATAGCAACAGGGGAGTGAAAAGGTCATGGCTTTCCTACAAAAACTCCCTCCATTACCCAGCACATGGTGATAGGTCAATCATGGGGTCCCCTGAGCCACATAGAAGCTGCATTCAGGTGTCTACATAGCTTCCTCACAAACTCTGCCTGGGTTGGAAAGACTACCCGTTATAACATCTCTATAAATGCTTTTGTATAATAGGATGAGTATGAGATGTCAGTCTCCCTACAGACTTCTCTGATACACTCACTCTTCTCTTACCCACTCTTCAGATGCTTTTGACAAACACTAGTGAAAACAGACTTTTGAGGTGTAGGGTTAATTGTTCTCCCTTTTCTGTTTACATAAGTATTCCGCAGACTGAGAATTGCTATTTCTAGAAATATACAAATAAATTACAAGTTTCATATCCCCACCTCATGGATAATTTCAGAGCCTGAATCATCTGGTTTATAGCAATTAAAACAAAGGACACTTGTTCTAATGCATTGTTTTCACTCTAGAAAGCCCAGTCTGCCTTCAGCTGTCTTTACCAACTAGGAATTCAAGAAGAAAGAAGCTATTAAAGTTTCCTCTACCCAGTTAAAATGTGGCACAACACACATTCCTGGCCAACTTTTCAGACTAAACATCTTAGTAAATTCTTCCTGACAATAGTTAGTGACAAGCATGTCAAAAACAACAAACTCAGTCACATATAAGGCTTATCAATAATTTAGTCTTTTCCCCCCACGAGAGGCTGTGTGTTTTGCAATAATGAAATATATGATTTTAAAAATAAATAATAGGCTGTTGTCAGGCCGATTGTAGCTAGAAGTTATGAATTTGATTGATTGATTGAACATTTGACTTCATTCTCTCTAGCAAGATCAAAGCGAAACTCTTCCATTTGCCCAAGGCCACTTGCAATTTATTTAGAGATTGTGTTCATATCCCAGCAGGTAGCAATATTGGACTGAGGTACACAGAAAATCAGCTCTTTGAGGTTTTTTCTGAGTCCAAGGGATGCAACAAATGAGATTTTTTTAGTTCATTAAATCATTAACCACTTAATCACTAAAAAACACATTAGTTGCATTTTCCCTTAGCTAGGTGTAGCAAGGAAGCAGTCATGGTGTTGAAAACCTCCGTTTTAACATCGGTGCCTTTGTCAAATATGACAAGCCTGTATTTTTTATTTTTATGGCTATTTACTTTCCCCCCACCCATCCCCCACTTTTTTTTGGTTTAATTAGCATGGCAGGAGGCAATGACACCCAAAAGGGACAGGCATACGAATTGTGATGAGAAATCCTTTTATGAGCAACATGGAAAAGAGACATACATGTGCATGAAAGCACACAGAAGATGTTTGTACAGCAAATACTGCAAATACCCTAGTGCAAAAGAGCCCCAACCAAGTCAGCCCAAACTAATGTGAAACTATCAGTCACCGTGAGACATAACCAATATTGGATGCTTTTTTCCCCCTCTCCAGATAGCATTCACATGCTGACTGCAGATATGTGCGAGGATCTCTCAACAAAAACCATAATCATTCTTTAGCTGTCCTGTAGTTGTCCCACATAAGATTTAGGGATTAGTGGCATTAAAAGAAACAGAACCCAAACCCAACCAAGAAGGGTCAGCACAGACAGCCAAGCAGCAGCTTGTTGGCAGCGATGCACACGCATGCAAATCAGCAGCGACTGCATGTGTGGGACCTCAGCAGGGGCTGCCAGCAACAAAGAGCCAGCAGCCCCAGAAAGCCTGTAGTGACATAAAGATAAGGATGAATGAGTGGGGGAAGGAGGATTTCCAGGAGTCAGGTAAACCCACCTCAGAATGAGAGAGAGACTTTGTAGGAACTATAGCAGATCCAACCTGGGCGATCACTAGCCAAGAGGAGGGCAACACCGCAAGTGGTCAGGATGCCTGGTTCAAGCCTGAAAAAAATCCAAAAAAACCCCCCAAAACCCCAAGCTTCTTATGACCTTAATGCCTTTTGCCAATGAACAAGACCCGTATCTCCCATTGAAGTGGCAGAAAGACATCTCTTGATCTGATGACGCCTTGGATGAGGTCTAGATTCAAAGTGCTGGTAAATGCAACTTCAATGGGCTTTATTTACACTAATGAGAGCATGAACTGGGAGTGGAGATCCATCCATCCACAGGTCAATGAGCAACAGTGCTTGAGACTTCTCCAGAGGGCTTGGCACTATCCAGATAAAGGGCAGAGAGTCCCCAAGGCAGCTGGCATCTTGTACTGTCTCTGACAGTGCTCCTTAAATCCCTGAACCCCAGCTAACAGAAGCAGAAACTAGGAATTAGTGATCCAAGTATTTTACCTTTTTTTTTTTTTTTAAATAAAAGATTTACTTGTAAAAGTGACCTCACTGAGAGCTGGGACCACAATCAAGCAGTTTCAATCCTCCTGGACCCAGTTCTCCTGCTTATTAGGGAGAGCAAAGTTACTCCAGCTGTGGAGAAACACAATTAGATCAAGTAACACTGGTTGCAGATGGGCTACTCCTGACCAGAGGAAAACATGGCATCAAGGTTTATATGGGAGAAGTGACAGCTATTATCTGCTCTTGCTATCTGGAAAAAGAGGGAAGGAAAAGCTGAGAAAACACAACAGTGTCAGAGGGGTTTCTCATATACAGTAGCTTCAGTAGAAGTATGGAGCTAAAAGGAAAGAAAAGAGTGGATTTTTTTCCTCAAAAAACATAGTTCATTAAAATTTCATATAAAAGACATGCACCATAAGTGGACAAAGGTCCAACTGAGTAAAACTTCAAGATAGACATACAAGATGTTTACCAAAGAATACACAGGCTCTACACAAAGTACAGCTCCTTACAGTGATCACCAGTCACTAGAGGGCATTTATGTCCATGAAGCTGTCAGACCCATTTTTTCACTGAAGGTATGATAAGTTAATGAGGCTTGACAGTTCCTAGAGTTGAGCTAAACAGCTGAACATAATCATGTCAAAGCAAACATGTAAGCACAATTAGCAGAGTTCTTCACAGACTTTCAGAAACGTTGACAGTGAGTTACAAGAACATGACTGGTCAGTTTTCTTTGTGGTATGGCCTGAAGGGGAGAAAAAACAAAAGGCTTCAGGATCCCAGGGCAGAATTAGTGAAGATACAACTCCCCTAGGATAATGGAATGAGAGCAGAGATTCAATCTGCCTGCAAAAATTTCCTAAAGGGATGACCAGAGCCTAATTCCGAAACAAGAGCCTAATGTCAAGAATGAGAATAGTCTTTTGGACCTCAATGGGCAGGAAATGGTTGATCTGGGCACCTCGTTCAGGTAGGAAGTTCATCAGGAGCTCACATGCATATTCCACAGTATCATGACTTGGATAAACGTTTATTTTATGAATAAGGTTTTGTTTAATAACTGACTAGAGGACAAAGCTGCAGGCAAACACAATAAAACTTAAGAATTACTTAAGAACTGCTTTGAATAATATGAAGGAAGCATGACAGAAGCATGCCAAAGCTATTACTTTTTAAAAATTGTATTTCCATTCCATTCAATCAGCAGGACTAGCTTTTTATTACTAATTGCTAATGCACAGATGATTAAGAGGGGAAAAGGAATCAAACTAGTCCACTGACACCCTCTGGGACATATGAAGAAACTAGATATGTTTAGAATAATTGATGGAGAGCCAGATAATAACATTGTTTTTCCACTAAAAAACCTTTTCTCTAAACATTGTCTCCCCACCATTAAGATAAATGATGGCCTGGTTCCAAACTCTACTGATTTCAGTGACAGATTGCAAAAAGCTGTGAAACACAGGTTGATCTTCTATGCCAACACAGATGGTGAAATGAGTATTGTAAGTCAGAGTCTAAGTCACAGAGCTGCAGGAATTAATTCAGAAAGTGAGCCTTAAGGTGGTGGGCAGAGCAGATGCTATTCTTTAAAGAGAGGAAAACTATTAACTTAGCATCACAGAAAGTGATGAGGTGACTGAGAACATCTGTATATTAGACTCCAGCATTTTTGCCACTTGTGCTGGAAATACAATTGCTTAGGTTAACAAAAACATTAAACAAGATGTTCTGAATACAGCAACAATCTTCAATCGATGTTTTAAATTAGCTCTCACTCTTCTTAAACTTGCTCATCCATTATTTGTTCAACCACGAATAAATATCCCAAGTAGGGAGAAAGAAATCAACCACTGAATCACGGAGCAAATCTGAGCAAAGACCTTGTAGCTTTCAAAGTCACATCCTAACTCATGAACAAAATAATTAAGGCCTTGCTAATGATAAAGGATGAGCATCATTGTAATCCTGCTAGTCTAAGGACACCAGTAAGACAGTAGCAAGGAAGTTACCTTATATTAAGTGAAACGGTTTTGCCTCTCCTTGTAAACCTTGCTTATATACTTAGGCAGTCGTGGCTACAGCATGGAAAGTAAAGTTCACCATTTGAAAGAGTGACTCCCAAACATGAGACAGATTAACAGCAACACCTGCTTTCTGGTTGGTTTACTAAAAAGCTTTAGTTACTTCCACAAACTGTACCTCATTAATAACACAATGTCATTTTCCCCTTTCAATCCAAGTTTCAGCACACATATCCCATGACCAAGGCAAAGGAAGGAAAGTTTGGGGGTTCTGAATTCCCTGCCTGGTTCTAAAGATGTCTATAAATGAAAAAAAAATCCATTGCAGAGAAGAGAGAAGGTTTTACTGTCACCTAAGAACAGCTGAAACTATGCAAAGGCTGTTCAGCATTCAATGTCCAAGAGGGTGTATGCAAGTGTAAAACAGAACTGAAATCAATGAGACACAATTTCAATCCATAAAAAAAAAAAAAATAAATCTAGGCTTAAATCCTGATGAAAGTTCCTGGGTAAAAAGATAATTTGAAGTTTTGTAACTGAGAAAAAAGAAATAAAAGTCACACTGCACAGCAGTGAGGTGGAAGAAAGTTCTGGTTATCTACATTGGCAGGGAAATGGTAATTAATGAAAATAACTCACATTCTCTGTCTACTGCCAGCAGTGGTTGACAAGCTAAAATTGGCACATAGTGATAGGCCGAAAAATGCTGCATGTATTGGCAGCTCTTCCTTTTCCTGCCGGTATCCCCCAGCTGCTGAATTTATTTTTAGTTTTAGAGATTTTGGATTTCTCCACCAGTCTCCTGTTGTTGCTTTGGTACTACAGCATGGTGGGGTCCTAGCATAAGTTCCCAGGCATTTAATACATAAATAAATAGAATTAGTTGTAGTTGTAGTGGGAGGGCTAATTCAGAGTAGTTATTCATGTTTACTCCAAGACAACAGCTGGACTTGCTTAAGCAGTCATCTTAAGCATGGTGAGACAACTTGTAGCTAGCTCCAGAAAGAAAATTGAGTCTTAGAGCTGCAACTTCTAAATTCTTAGCCATCAATGATTGAATTAAATGATCTTAAGGGTCTTTTCTGACCTAAATAATTCTATATTTCTATGATCTAATGAAGGTGGTAGTCCAGAGTTAAGCCTGCAGGAAACACTGCCCACCTGAAAGCATGAACCACAAATAACAGGGCTGTGATCATGAGCCAGTGGTAAGTGCTAAGGAAAGGTGCAGATGTAAAACCAATAAGGTGCAGTGCGCATTTCAGAAGAGTGCTTCAGCTTGTGTAACTACTGAAGCAGGTTACTACTGCTTATCCTTCCCATCTGCATACTCCATATCTTTCCCATTTCTCATCCTACATATCTGTCTAGTTTGATTTCCACGTCACACAGCCGCTGGAGGCTGCTCCTCTTGAGAGCATTTGCTGATGTGGTAGTATGAAACGTCATTAATTCGTTCAAATCAGAGCCACAAATACAGCTTCCTTGAAGGAAGCCTGTGTATGTATAACAGAGCCAAGCCTGCCCCTTAACATCCGTAAAATGTCCTGGAACATTCAGATAAAAGGCTTTACAGAAGTTGACAGAGTGATAATTAAAGCTGACTGCTCCTATTTCAGCCAAAGACATCCTGACCTTTAAGTTCAGGCATGGAAAAGCTGGTAGTCAAGGCATACCTAGATAGGTGCTGCGCTAACCGTGAAGCTACAGCAATGTATTACAACAGCAGAGCCCACAGCAGGACTCAAGGGTTTCTTCTTCCACCACATTGTGCAACGTAAAGCATGTGGGGCTGGAAAACCAGCCACCGTGGTTACGCTGAAGACCTGAAAGGTCAGCGACAAATCACCATGTAGGATACAGCTCCTGTCTCTCCACTGTTGTTTTGTTTTCCAGAGCACGCTGAAAAGAAATCAGTGAACCTACAAATGTGCTGATATGACCTCTTACATTGTTCCCTTGAGCTTAGACACCAGTGCTGCTATGAAGCAGCTCTGTGCTGGCACGGTATTGTGGCATTGACATGCAAATGAGCAAAGCCAATGGAATTTCTGCCAGTCCTTATGAACGTCTGATTTTTGTTATTTTTTTTTATAGGTTGTATTTACTTTTTGATGCTTTCATAGTCCCCCAGAATATCTTAGATGTATTCCTACTTCAACTGCTACAATTTTTTTCCCCAGCAGACTTAGAACCTTAGTGTGTGTTTGTTTATATATACATATAGATGTGTGTAAATTCAGCTTACTTTAGGAACAGGAATATTTTAAGCATTTCAACCACAAGAAAAAGCATATGATGATTCTTTGAAATTCCTTAGTGTAAAACAACTGCAGCTGCCTTGCTTTAAAATCGTCAGAAAATCTGAGACCCAACACCCAGCAATGATTATGCAGCTCCCATGAACTGACAGTCTGTGTGCCATTCAGCAGGAAAAACAACAACAACAAAAATCATTTCCCTCCTCCTCTTTTGGCTCATCAGGGTTGAGCAAAAAAACTCAACAAGTAAAACCTTGACTGAAACTTTTACCACAAAATTGATCCAGAAATGCACTTTTTGCATAGTTTAATTGTCTGGGCTTAGATCCCCCAGAGTCAAAAAGAACTTCACTGACCCCTTCTAGCAGATGTCTAAAAGAAAAACATTGAAATCTTTAGTGGGCTTAACTGACAATGAAGATACAGAGCAGGGTTTACCCAGTTTTCCAAATAGTTAAATCAAGAGTTCTGGCTGATGTCTGAGGAGACACTGAAGTTCAGGCTACAATTTGCCTTGGAGATGCACAGTAGACAACTGCATCTTTTGCATATAGGCTACAGAAGAATCAAGAACACATTCATCTGGTATGGTTGAGTCAAAAAACTTGAGCAGGTTCTTTTTTCTTCCTACACTAGACATCAGGGGACATTGGAAACAATGAAAGCAATAGCAATGCTCTTCCACTGAAACAGCTCACTTGTTTTCAGATGCCCTAGAGATGCAGGTTGCTGTAAGGTGTGCTGAATGCTGTTGGGTGCTGTTTCAAAATGAAATTACATTTGTACCCTCCCAGATGAGAGTACACCCTGCTGGGTGCCAGTTCTACTTTCTTCTACCTATTCCTCCCCAAACAGTAACTTTTTTACACTTGTCTTAACTATCAGAAGTGAAACCTGACAAACATTCTGGTGAACTCTGGGCCAGATTTCTCACATGATCTACCACTTTGTGCAAAGCTAAGGAAGCATTTTTAGAATTTGACCAGCAAATGGACCTCATGACTAAGACACGTACTTTAAGGCTTCACTGCGTGTGTATGTTTTTTTAAATGCATATAGCAAGAGGTATTAAAGCACTCAGAATAACTGAAAATTCTACCACTGCTTAATAATAGCATTTATTTTAACAACCTTGGCTATATATAGGATCTTGAGGTTCACATCCAGATGGAGGGTTTGTTTTGTTTGAACCACAGAACTGTGGTGCAGTGGTCCAGACAGTCCTAATTTTATTTAGTTTAGGAAAAAACAGGAGACAAAGTGTTTTCATCTCCAAACATCTTCAGTAAACCCATGGTTTATTGCTAATACCAGACCTCTGTGAATCTCATCCCCAGGCCCAGTATTGCCATTGATTACCCTGCGGTTTTCAGCAAGCTGTCAGCTCATGATTCCTCCAGAGGATGAGAACAGACAAAAATAAGGTGGGTGGGGTAAAGAGGAAGGGGATGTTCCAATTCAGAGAATGCTCTACTAGGCACAAATTGGCTTGAAAGAACAAGAACATAAACAACACACCACCCTTGGCAACGAGCAAGTTAGCAAACAAAAATACCCCAGAACTTCTTGTAATGGTGCCTGATAAATATCAGAATGGCCCTAGATTTAATTTAAATGTTAGAACTGAATTTGGATCTGAAAACAAAGAATAAACATATTTCTTCTGACATTTAATGTTGTATGATGACATGAAATTTCATTGCTTTTTCTTTATGATGTAATTTTTGTAAGTGATACCAGTTGTCATCAAACGTCATAAAAGCCAGACTTGCCTCAAGTCATCAATATTTATTGTTCTCTCATAACAGAGCCTGTTTTGAGTTTGGTGTGCATGGCTTTAATTGTTTAATGGAAAAGTTAAGCCCAACCTTTCCTAGTATAAAATATCAGGCTGCGATGGATCTGTTGACATGATGCAATTGAGATATTCTGGCAGCTGGTGCAGCAAATGCCCTTTAAGGAAAAAAAAAGGGGGGGGGAAGATATGGGGATCTGGCTGGGTGAGGGGATTAGTAACAGGATACCAAGCCTTTTGCCTCTGGGTTGGTCATTCAAACCCTCCCTGGGTCAGGAGTGCCCACCAGCCCCCTTCCACTGCAGGGTCATCAGGCCCCTGCGGGCTGGGACTGCAGGTGTCCCCAGCATTACACATGGTCTTAATTCCCACCACAGTTCACGGGTGAAGCCAGAAGAGACCAGTGGGAAACAAACCTGCCCTGGAGGGGAGAGTGTGCTGAGAGCTAAGACCAGCCTGAGCAACAGCTATGCCTATGATGGTCAGAGATCCAGCAGCTCCTGGAATGAGCTGACCCCTGGTCCTTCAGCTGACCTCCTCTAAGCAGACCCCTGGTCCTTCAGCCTCTATTTTGAGCCTCACACCCTATATGTGATAGGGTCATGGGAAACAAAACCAACAGAAAAACCCAAAACAAAACACACAACCTCTCTTTGCTACTCCTTGTTCTTCCACCGTTGTTCAAACCCTACCTATCGTAGGAAACCATGCTCCACCCCACACAAGCACTGAGGGATGCTGACATGGAGGGACAGCTCATCCCATGGACACCTGTAGCAAGAGCCTTCTGGACCCATTCTGTTGGTTTATTCTCTCTTTTCAGGCCATTTCTAAGTCTCTGTGTCCGTCTCCTTTTGTCAAAGGGAAGCGGTTTTAACTTCGCGGCTGTTTCAGGGCTGACTGGAATAAAAACTTTTGGCTATGTACAGTCACTCAAACGCACAAATGAACAGCAAAAGCTCATTTTGAAAAGAATGGGACTAGAGCAGTGGAAGCTTGACAAGGAGAGGGATGTAACGGAGAGCAAAGACGACATTTTTGGAAGGAGCTCTCTGAGCTTGAGTGTCTCTGGAGAGCTGCATAAAATTCACTGGAGCAGCTGAAAGCAAGGAATAAAATTCATCTGACTTGTCAGGAGAACATTGTTCACAAAACCCTGCTAATTTGGCTCTTAAAGCACACAGACTAACTCACATATGCACAGGCTCAGACAGAGGCACTTCTGCTTGCCTGCCACATTTAGTTTAGCTGGGTGGGTTTTGTTTTATTTATTTTTTTTTCTCTTGCCCACACAGCTGGTAGAGGAAGCCTGTAGCGGCTTCAGCTCACATTTGTCTTTGTGAATATTTTATGTTACCACCCAGGATATCAGCACTAGATCACCAAACCACAGTGCAGCACAGGTGCTGTACAACTCAGATGTGCCTAGGATTACACAGCCTAAAAAAACTCATACTCAAAAAAAGGAAGATAAATTGAAATTTCAAGACTTTTCTTTCAGTTTTAATTGGCTCTCCAAGTCTCCTCACACATGGCATGAGGCAGACTGGATTTTGCTCACAGGCCTGCAACATAGGGAGGTTTGCTCACGATCTATTAAAACCTGTTTTCATCATATGCCCAGCTTCCTTTAGCAGCACTCTGAGACTGCATGGTTTTATTTATTTGTTATTTTGCATTTATCCACCCTGGGTCCTTCATGCACATTCATTAAGGAGATCTCACAGCTTGTCTGTGAAGTGTGTCGCTACTTCTGCTCATTGCATTTCATACACAGTTAAACCACGCTGAGCAACAGCTTTGGGTGCTTGGGGAGATTTCTTGCAGCTGAGCAGAGGAGGTTTTTGGGAGAACAATGAGGCTCTAACAGTCACCCAGGTGCCACCTTCTTAGCTGTGCTGAGGGTGCTACTGTGCCAGTGGAAACTAGTTAAGCCACCGTGTAGCTTATTGTTGGCTCTCTACCCATTTCTGTAGCTGCAAACCCCATCAGGGTGTGACCGAGCAGGCTTGTGTTGAGCTGAAGTAGGAACCACAGACAGTGACCCTTGCCAACAACGAGCCACTAGAAAGGACTGCCCAGGCTGTCAATGTGCTAATGAGGTGCAGGATAGACAGTAGTCAACTTAGAAGCTGTTAGCTTCTGCCAGTGCAGATGCATGCTGAGCAGTTACTATCAGCAGCAAAGGGCTGCTCTGTGCAAGGGGAGGAAAGGCCAGAGCCCCAGAGAATAGCAATGGGGTTGCTGGGCTGATTACTTGAAGTATCAGAGGTGATTGTATGGATCTACACTTGCATTGGTACCTCCTGGAGTTTCAGTAGGCAGCAATGGTTCCTACAGTCTCACAAAGGCTATCAGCTCAGGGGAGCTGATACTAGCCTAGATACTAAGAGCAGATATTACTCTTAGTGAGGCTTTCCTGCACCATAGGAACAGCAGAAAAAACAAGTCCAACAGAAGAAAGAGTAAACATACTCCTCAGTAAACCATGTGCCAGTACCTAATCTGGGGAACTCCCTTTCCTTGCCTCCAAGATCTCAGTTCAGGATCTAAGACCACTAGCCCAAGATACATCCCAGCATGACTCCAGCAAAGTTTACACCAGAAAGTCCTAGACCCCCAACCACTGAGCCCAAATCTCCTCACCCTCAGAAGTGATGCACTCTGAAGCCTTTCTCCAGCAGCAGCTCAGCTTCCTGCTGGGCTCTCCTATATGCCTTCTCTGAAGCTGTGTCTCATCCTAGATGAGCAGCACCTGGAGCAGCACCTGCTTGAGGGAGGTACCCATCCCAGGTGGGGTCCATATCAGCCCTCTGGCTGATGATGCATGAGGAGATAACTTAGGGGAACCAGTTGCTGCTGCTGTTGCTGCTGTTTGCCTTCTTCTGCTCATCAGAGTGGTCTTTGATAATTTATATATATACTATGCTATATATGTTATACTCCTGGAGAAAAATCTTCTCTATTTGTATCCTTGTCCCAACTCTGTGACAAGGGCTTGCCTCCAAGAAACTTGCAGGCAGATGAGAACTGAGTGAGGACATGGTGACACCAGCTCTGCTAGGACATCGAGCTAAGGCATAGCTTTTGCTCAGCTTGGAGCCTGGGTGCAGTAAGCTTGCTTCTGCTTTCAAAAACCATACAGCAGTTCTTCCATCCACTCTTGCTTTCAAATTTTGATCAAGAAAACAGTGGTTTTTCTCACAAAGAAGTCCTGCTACAGAAAGTAAATCAAAATATATATTTATGTTCCTGACACTTCATATTTTAAACAGAAAGGACTGAGTAAAGAACACAGCCTTTGTTAGATCATCTAGTCCAGAAGACAGTGTAGTGATAACATTTTTTTTTTTAATAGCAGAAACCTTAAGTATGATTTCCAAGAGGAATTATACTTTTCTTACAAATTATTTTTATTTTTGGCTAAAATGTTTCAATTTTCCATTTCATTGCCAAATAAAAGTTCTACTAGCCTAGAGAGAAAAAATGTCCTCTTTCTGGTACATAGGATTTTTCCTTTAGTTTTCAAACTCAAACAGTTGTCTGTCTGTGCAGCAATGTCACCTTGGAGAATGCTCTTCCATGACACTGGAGGACAGCCTCAGTGGAGAAATGATGTGGTGAGTAACATGTAAGAGACCAGATGAGTAGTGGGAAACATGCAGGATGGTCTTAAATGTGAGTTTGAATAAAAGCATGAATTAGAGGATGGTCTTAATACTGTCTGCTCTTTAATGCAGTGTATTAATAATGCCACCCTTCTGGTTTCAATTCAGTATTTCTAATGATGGAAGGTCATTATGTAGATTTCTGGTAGCTACTGAAGCATTATCCAGTAGAGGCAATATCTGGTGATCTCCCATTTGTTATAAAGATCAGGGTGTGCTAACTGTCTGCACAGAACAGCATGTTGAATTTTGGATATGTTACATGATGTAAGGACTCCTTGATTTGATTATTAACCTGTGAAGGTTAATAACATAGAGACTGGGAAATTGCAGAGCACAAAGGGAATAAAACTACATTGACTGCTTTTACTTGCCAATGGAAACCAACGTTTCCCTTCCTGTTAAGAAATCGTGGTAGCGGAGGCAAGGCCAGGAGATGTTTATATATATATATATATATATATATATATATATATATATATACACACACACATATATATATATATATATATATATACACCCTGCACCCCTGCAGGTGCACCCAGTTATTTGGAGTGAGGGTGTGTGGCAAACCTTTTATTTGTAAAGAGGGAAGACGAAAACTTGTACTTACACAAAACCTATTCAAAAAAACACCCTCTGCAAGGTGTAAATAAACCTGTTTTCAAACAGGTTTTTCATCTCTTTAAGCAACATTAGCTGTCACTTGTCACAGATGGAGTGATGCACTTCACTCTAGAGAGAAGTAACATGTTTATTGATACAGAACAGTGATTTAACAAAGTTTGATAGTAAATGGAATAGTGGTTTAACAAGATTTGATGGTGAGGTACACTCAATTACTGCATAGAGGATAGGCTCAGTCAAACTGTCAGGGAGACCCTCCCATTGAGTCATGAGGTTCAAAGCCCTTTGCTTTCTTAATTCTTTCTCAGAGAGAAGTTTAGGTGTAACTGGATCCAGTCCTCGTTCCAGACTTGGTCAACGTTTTATGTCTAAAGGATTATATAGGTGCAATTAATCCTTTATGTCACTTAGCTAAGATTACAAAGCTTGTGACGTGATAAGGATTCTCTCAACTTTGAGAAGTAACCTTGAGAGGCATCCCTACCCAAGGGGAGATCCTGGCCTGCAGCCCACTGCCACGGCAGGAGAGCTCAAAGGGCTCTTGGGCCGCTCACTATTTATGGGAGTAAGATGATTGACTCTTAGTCATATTTGCATACTGACCACAGATGCTAATTTCTTCCAAATTTGGCTTGAGCTGGACATTGATCAGCACTTTAGTTAAGTGGTTGCATTGCCCCAGTTAGCCCTTGGCTATTGTGCTGTTATCTGTCTCTCTGAATCCACTTTGAGGCGGATGCAGCCATCACAACCAGACACATCCATTATGGCCACCACTGGTTGTTATCCCTTGAGCAGGTTATGGGAGATAAAGGTCAGGTTGGGGTGTGTTGGGGTGGGATAACACTCCTGGGTGCGAGGAGATGGGCTGCAGTGTCCATGAGGAGGTGATGCAACACCTTGGGATGATAATTGGCCTTTGCTTAAAAAAATATCTTTACCCAATGTCAGTTTAATATTCCTTGGTTTTGAGAGCCTGAGTATGAGCAAAACCAGTGGCGTTTAATTGGGCAAAAGTGCTGTTTAAACATACCTGTGACTGGAGTCCAGCACAACGTGGCCAGCCAGCATGGAGCAGGCAGGGTCACACAGTGTGTCAGCTGGCTTAAGAAGCAAACAGCCCCTTCTTCTGCTCCACACTTGCAGTTTAGGGCTGAGCTGGGGCTCATTTAGCTCCTGATCCAGCAGTGCTTTTGAAACTGGGTCCTGTGGGCTAATTCCCAGCTGAGCAAGGGAAAGTTTAGTTTGTGTTGGCAGACACTGGCTCCAAAAGGTAAAGTGTGTGCTCTGCCTGCTTTCATAAAACAGACCTGTCCATATGCACGTAACCCTCACAGCTTCTTCAGATCCTTTCAGTTCCTTGGATGACACTGGCTGAACGCCAGACCTCCACTGCCCAACGAGCCTGTGGCTAAACCACAGGAGAGGCTGGAGCACCTCACAGTGTTGATAAAGCCAATTCTGCTGAAACATCCAGAATTTGATCTTTATCCAAAACATCACTGAGCTGGGCCAAAAATACCATTAGCTGTTTCCATCCTTGTCCTTACTAAGCACATGACATTAAAAAAGAGGTTTTTTTCAACTATAAGAAAGCTTTTACTCTGGGCTAAGCTTGTTCTTGCTGTCATATCCCTCTCCTGTTTTGACGACTTGATCCTGCAGAGCCCCTGGCTCATGCTCGTCACAACCTTTGGCTGTTAAGTTTTAATTATCTAGTGAAATAAGAAAAAAAACAAACCCAAACAACCATCATTTTTTCCTTAATCTTAAGGAAACCGCTAACATGCGGTTTGACTTTGCCTTTGGAAAGATGTGGCAATGGAAGAGCACTAGATATGGGCTTGGGAGTCTCTGGCTCTGTCCCAGATGCCCAGTGGGCCACAGCCACATTGTTTAGTCTCTTTGCCTTTGTGCCCTGCCAGGGAAGGGGAAAGCATTGCACCGTCACAGGCAACGTTTCCCGGGCAGCCACGCACAGTGATTAGAGATTTTGCAGTCCTGGTATTAGTGACTGCCATGGTGACTCAGAGCAGCCACACCTTCAGCAGTGTAACCATCTCCTCAGCTGCACAAGTGGAGGTTTCTGGGTGCATAAATGGAGATTTCTAGGTGCATGGCAGAGATGAGTCCATGTTTGTTCCTCAATAGTAAATGCAAACACAATTCCAACAGGAATTCAAATGAGGAGAAAAAAATAAATAAATAGAAAGGACAGCAATGCACACAGCTGAAGATGAGAAGGATGAATAAAGAAAAGTCAATAATATCAGTGTTGAACAAAGTCATGTTTCCAGGCATTTCAAGTCAGCCAGTGTGTGAGGAAGTGGGTGGTGTGTCCTGTCAAAAGGGATGCAGGACACAGTTTATAAGGTGAATCCCAGGAGCATGCAGTTTACCACTAATCATTAATGATCTCCTTTGTTCCTCCACACAAAGGTGTGGGGCATTCTAGCCAAATACACTTTATGGCAATATCCAACTTTGTAAAAGATATGGAATGTAGTATAGAGTTCCTGTAAACTCCTTGACCAAATAATTACTGCATCTTCCTGTCAATAGCTCAAATTGGGAGGAAAAAGGCCTTCCAAGAAGAGAAGTAGGAGATACCAACCCTCATGCAAATACTTATTTCTTCTGTTTTCCAACAATAAGGCTGTTTTAGCAGGCCAGGAAAGAGGTTGTTTGGAAATGGAGGTGCTGCATTTTGTTGAGAGTTCTTTTTTTTTTTTTTTTGGTAGAAATGTTTATGTAATTTCAGAATTAGCCTACAGCAAAAATTAGCCCTTCATGTAGATTCACACAGAAAATTGACTGTTTTTGCTGGGACTGTAGTAAACATTTCTAAAACAGACGTAGCCTGAGGTAAAGCTATTCTTGTACTTGTGTTTAGAAAGTAAGGGATAAAAAATTACAAAATGAATCATTCCTGAGTGAATTAAAACTGTAAATGCCTGTTAAAAACAGTCTCTGATCATGTGGGCAGAAGGTGCATCCTACTATATAACATTGCTACCTGGTAAAATGAAGTGCAATTTAATTGACAGACATTTTCAAATCCACAGTAACTCACCTTCCAAGGAGTGAGTTGGAGCCTGTAGCCCTTATTCTTGGGAGTAGTCTTTACTCACCAGAGTAGTCTACTGGTTTCACCTTTTACCAGCTTTAAACTGGGGGGAAAATAAAGAACATCCATGGATAAGTTTTTATCTTTGTTAAGATGACACATTCTCTTCACCCATTCAAGAAATATCATCCTCTCTTATCACTCTCTCAAGGTCTTCAAGTACCTACATGGGGAAGAGATTTCTGATGGAAGAAGGGTCTTTAATCTAGCAGAAAAAGGCATAATGAGATCCAGTGATTGAAAGCTGAAGTTAGACAAATTCAAACTATCTTATCTAGGAGCTTGGTAGATTCCCCATCACTTTTGAAGTCTTTAAGAAGATATCCAGTCTTGATGTAAAAGATATGCTCTAGATCAAACAGAAGTTATGGGTTTGATGCGAAAATTGTTGGGTGAGGTTCTGCAGTCTGTGTTATGCAGGAGGTCAGGCAAGGGAATCATAATAGTCCCTTCTGGCTTTAAAATCTGTGAAGCCCAAACACGACTTCAATAAGGAAAAAGCAAGCCACCCTGACGACCTCTTCTGCCCACAGAACTTTAATTTTGGAAACAGAGGCTGGTTAAAGCAGTTCATCAGCCTTACCTGGACTCTGCTTAGCAGAGTATTCGTAACACCTCAGGTTCTTTCAAAGGGAAAAAATTTGAAAACAGTCTAGTTTCACTTTAATAAAAGTAAAATGCTGACTGGTTTCTCAACCAGCATATAGCTATTTCTTTTCAAAGTATAAAAACTTTTTTAAATTTTAAATTTTCACAGCAAGTCTTTTACATTGTTTCTCATAATTTTCAGCATCTGTTTCTTTGATGCTCCTTATGACATTCCTGCAAGTAAAGAAAATTGAACTAATTAGGTAAGATCCCTATTTTTAATGACATTTATATAGCTGCTAAGTGGAGAATAATTAATGTCTTATATTATTTTTATTACTTTTCTACTATGTAGTTAAGAAACAGCTTTCAAATTAAGTCCCAACAATACCATCTTTCACAGCTTTATCTTGAGTCTTGGATAATTTTCCTTAAATTCCCAGATCCAGGAGTCATGTGAATATATGAAAATCTTGACATTTCTTTTCAAAAAAATAATCACTCATGATGGTTGACAGTGAAGTTTAAAAACATGATACTCACTTCTCAAAAGATGTAAGTAAATAAAAATCTCAATTTCCTAGTTCATCTTATAATTTTAAAGCAAAATTTAAACTTGGCAGTTGTCAAGTGTGTTGAGACTGAATTTCTCCCATGCAGAAGGAGAAGCTGCCTGGGGGACAAAAGGCCACCTTGGTTTGCATGGCAGTGGTGGGGGCTTAAAAATTCTTATTTTTTGGTAAATAAATCCTCAAGTGCCAATAAAGAGCAAAGACCTGAACACAAGATGAACACTTGGAGATGCTGATGGCCTGGCCTGGCCTGGCCTGGATGCAGGGACTTTGTGTGGTTTCTCCCAACAGCACCTTTCCCTTCTGTAGCTGTTCGGAGGGCAGCCACTCAATCAGCCCTTTGAGCTGTGATGAATATTTGGGCAAGGATGAAGTAACACCTACCACGATGCTGCACCCTCTCCCACACCGCTGGTGGTAAATATTCCCTTCAGCAGCAGCCAGATGTTCCCTGCCCCAGCAGCATTAAAGAAGCTGAAACCAGTTTTCCACGACACAGAGATGTTTTATTCACGTGGGGCTGCTGCCATGCTCCGTGCAGCTTTTGGGCATGGGGTTTGTCATCTGCACTGCTCCTGGAGGTGCCCAGAAAGCTCCAGCGCTGCTGGGAGTCAACACCAGCTGGGGAGGGAGCTGTGGGGGACAGAAGAGGCTGGATGGGGTGGGAGGGGTGGGAAGGGGCTGTGGGGAAGGCGCCTTGCTGCACACACAGACAGTGGCTCAGGAAGGTGTGTGCGGGTGCAGGGCTGGGGGTGGGTGCTCACCACCCCCAGCCCTGCACCCAGGGGAGAGAGCACCCTCAGCCTGCCTGATCCCCTTCTCACCTTGCCCTGACAAGCATCCCTAGGAAGCCATTTCATAGCCAAATGGGGGTGAGCAAACCAGTCTGATTTTGCACTGGGGTGGAAGAGGAGCATTCACATAGCTACAGCTGAGCATGAAACTTGAAGAAATCTGACCCTCACCCTTCCTCTGTGTGTCTGAGATTTGCTGCCATTCACGCACACCTTGTGTAGACAGGGAGCTCGAGCTTTTTCCGCAGGGATCTCTCTGTTCAGACACTATCTCAGCCTTAGACTGTCATGCCATGGTTTGAAGAGTAACAGTATGGATCAGCAGCAAGGTGGGCAGAAACTCAGGGCTTAAATGCACTGAAATGACCATGTGGACCTGCTCACACTGGCAGCAACAGGATCCACAAATGGGGTGTGGTGCAGAAGGCATGTGGAAAATGGCAATAATATGTAAAAGCCTCTTTAAAATCTCCAGTGTTTAAAGAGGTGTGGACACCCCACAGGCTCTCCAGCTCTTTTCTGTTGTCATCTCACTCCAAACTGTCACAAGATGTCAGTGTTTTCAGATACTCCTGCTATGGCTGAGCAAACAGCCCCTCCACACTGCCTGGCTGACATTCAATGGCACAAAATTAATCCATAAAATTGAGCCATAAGGTTCATAGCAGAGTGGCAATACCACAGAGGAACCTGGTGTAGGGACCACATCTGAGTTTCAGCCTCCGGCAGTGATCAATGCACAGTCAGTCGCTGTTTCCCCTTGGCCCTGGGGTAGCTCTAAGGACCTGGTGCTTGAGCTTAGGTGGGTGTTGCTTACTTGAAGCTTGGTGTCAGCATGGAAGTACTCAGACCATAAATGCAGCGGGGTGAAACAAAAGGAGGGGATGTGGAAAAGCAGCAGACAACTTTGCCTTTCCATATGTGGTTTGACATGTGCTACAGGATCACCCTTTTGAGAGGATTGTAGAGATGGGCCATCCTCTTGTCACAGCCTCCCCATGCTGGTGATGTGACAGACAGAGGGACACTACTCTAGGACCCAACTTGCTCCTATCAGGTATGATGCAACGAGCAGAGATGAGGCATGTGGGAAAGGAGGCAGCTGAGACTGGTAATGTGATATTATCTAGCAAGATGGTGCTTGGGCAGATCTTGGAGCTAATGCATTAGGGTCAATGCAGCCCTAATTTTGAAACAGATTTTGCCTCCCCCCCAACTTGAAAAATCCTTTTGGAGTGCTCTGGGATGAGAAGTTTCTTTTAGCTAGTCAATTCATTAATCCCAGGTTTTCCTGCACAGCACACCAGCCATGATGACCTCTGGTGGGTAGTTCAATGTCCTGGCTATTAGTGTTTTCTAAGGTTCTTTTACATCCAAAGACCTTAATCCAGACCCCTTTTCACCCATGTATTTTCAGGGACCCAATGTAATCTGCTCTTCCCAGCAAATACAGAATATGTAATTTCCTATCCACTGCTGATCCTGCTGCTCTGGGGCATAGGGGTTATATAAAATGGTGAAGCCTTGCACTGATAGCCCTGGACCTTATCCTCCCACTGACTTGGAATTCCTACTAACAGCAGCTTCCACTTGTAAAATTTAAGAGGAGCACCTTAACATGAAAGGCATCTACATTTAAAGAGCTATCTTCAAGGTCCCTAAAAAACCAATGCATGGGTTGTAAAATCAATATGGGATCCTACTTTGGGAGCTTTGAATTAGCCCTTTAGGGAGTCACTCATTGCCATAATCTAAATCAGAAGAATAATACCCCACTAGGCAACTGATAGACTCTACCAGTTAGATAGCACTAACGTCCCCTTGTCCCACTGGACCTTCTCAGCACTGTTCAGTGACCCCTCCAATGGCAACAAATGGTGCTGTATAAGAATTTTTTCATTTTCTTTATGAGAGATTTGCTCTTCTCAAGGCTCAAATATATATATATATATAAACAGAGACCTGTGTGGATTCTGCCTGCAAGGCCATGAAAACGAGCATGATTTCAGATGGAGATATGTTACTGGGAGAAAAAAACTGGTTCCATTGAATAGAAAACTCCTAGGAAAAATAAATAGGTTATAGTAATGTTTGTAACTGAAACAAATCCATCCGAGTTGAGCCTTTCATGTTAGTTCCAAGGTATTTATTTCAGAGAGATACTCTAGGTTGGATGTTTCTGTATGAGAGGACAGCTGATTTACACCATGATTGTTTGCAACCGAGCCATCCTTCTGCTTCACAAGCCACACCCTTTGCTGCCATCCCAAGGTTTGGATTTGATTTCCCTCGAGCTTGTGTTCACATCCCCCATCCACCTGTGTTACCTCAATACAGAATTGGTAAATTCTTCTTTATTTTTTTTCCTTCCCCCACCCCAAATTTGCTCTCCTTGAGTGGCATGAAAGAAAAAAAAAAATAAAAAAAAAAACCCAAACCACCTCCTACTAAGAGGGCTAAGACCTGGGGAGCCAGCGAAGAGGAGAGGCCGTTGCCTCTAAAGTTCAGAAATAAAAAAAATGACTCGTTCTTTTGAGCTTGCTGTTCCCTGATGTGACACTGTGATCAGTATCAAATGCTTGGTGGCAAGGATTTTTGTCAAGCTTTCCCAGCTAAAATAGATTTAACCTACCAGTTGCTCTTTGTAGGTTTAACAATGTGTGTGACAATAAAGGGCTGCTGCCGCTGCATTGTTAATACATGAATAGTCCCAGTTCTCTGTATTTACTATTGTGCGCTGCAGATTTCCAGGAAGGAGTGTTTGGCTCTGGCTATTGATACAGGTCCTGTTTTGCAGAGGGAGCTGAATCAGCCTCTTGGTGATTAGTCAGTGCGGAGGCGCAGTTAGGATTTAATTGAAATTAAGGAAAGCACCCGATTGCCTTTGAACTGCTTGCTGGGCTTTCTCCCCAGCTTCGAGATGATGCGCCTGGGCTTCACGCTTTGCCATCACTTCTTCTGGATGAGAGGAGTTCACCCTGCGGGCAGGAAACTCACAAAATGCCAAAAATCAAGGAAGAAATCCGCTCCTTGATAGCAGTTTGTGGTCTGCTCTTGGCTGAGGCCAGCCAGAAGTGCCATGGACAAGGATAAGAGGCAACAAGAAGGAAACTCATACGCTCTGGCCTGCCTGGAAAAGCAGAGTCAGATGGGTCTGAATGAGAGGGGAGCTGCAAATGCCTCCACGGAGGCTCCTGTGCATGTTGTTTATTCTCATTTTATGTCACCCAACACCTCGCGCATCCAGCCGGGACCAGACTGCCTGGGGTGGAGGAGGATGGTGAAGGCAGGATGGCTGGGCAGGGCAAAGAAGGGAGTTGGCAGCATCCCTGTGGATCCAGCACGGGGGGACTGCCTCCTGCACCATGATGGAAATGTGTCCCCATCATTATGCCCTGCTTCACTGACCCAAAATACCCTCCATGGAGCAAACCTTGGCCAGCCCCAGGAATGTTCCCCCCTGGAGCAAATCTCAGGGACGTTTTTGTTCTACTGAGCCTAAGGAAGCCCTTCTGGACCATGCCTCATTGGCAGTTGAATCTGGCTCTCCTCTGGATGACAAGAGCTCCCAGTCATCTGAGGTGACCTGGAGTTTGCCACCCAGGTGGGAAAGGAAAGTTGTTCTCAGGTGCTGGAAAAAAAAGGGAAAAACCCCAAAGGGTCAAAAGCCCCTCCATCCTTGAAACAATCTTTGCCAGTGTTCCTCTTGGTTTCATTTCCGTAACAATCAGCCACTTATTATTAAATCAGAGCTGCTGGGGAAATGGAGTTAAATTAAGGGAGATCAGAGGCAGGAACGGAAGCGACGTCTATATAAATATCTGCCTATATTATATAGAGTACTGTAGTTAATCAATCCGGAGAACAAAGAGCTTGGCTTGAACTAAGAAACAGCCCCAGCCAAGTGAAGGAGTCCTGCTGCGGTAAGCAAGCAAACAGCGCTATCGACAAGGAAAATGTTTCTAAAGGCCTCTCTCCCACTGAAGGAGTTGAAAAAGAAGGGTTTTCAGCCCCTGGGGCAAGCGCTGGTCCCCAGGCTCTTTGGGCGAGCGCTCCTCTGAAGGTTAGTGAGTGCGGGAGCCAGATGAGGGGACAGCAGCTTCTCTTAACTGAGGCAAAAAACTTATTGATTATACGTTCAATAAAAGGTCAAAACTCCCTTTGAGGGTCACCACAGTTGCAGTAAAGCTCTTCCCAGCCCCAGTCCCTCTCCCTGTCTGCTGAGTGTTTCGTGCCAGTCTCTCCAGGTGGACACCTGGGGTAAAAGTGAGCTGCAAATGAGCTAATCATCATTAATGTGTCGGTAGAACCTGCCAGCCTGACATCCCTCCTAATGGCTGACAAATGTCAGGGTGACTTGTATGCTTTTTTTGTTAATTGAATTGGTTAATTAGGTCCCAGAGGCCTGTCTGCTAATTATGAGCTGCAGTGGAATATGGGCTTAAAAAAAAAAACAAACCACAACCAAAAACGCTACAAAAAAACCCCCCAACAACTAAAAACCCCCATAAAATCCGATGCAAGGAAGTTAAAACAAAAGGGACCGATGGAGAGAAGAACAGCACCCCCCACTCACTCACTCACACACACACACAAAACCTCCTTTGTGTTCTTTACAATCTGTACAGTTACCTTCCCTTAATTTCTGACCTGCCACATGCTACTGCCTTCTTGATGTGTTTTTAAAAGGAGGGTTAGAGAAATTCCAAATCTGCCTTTTTTGACGGGAGCATCTGCTCAGTCAGAAACACAGTCATTAATTTTCTGCCAATTAGCACAAAAAAAACAGAAAGAGAGGAGAGAGAGAGAGGCAAAAAAGAAGAGGGAAAAAACCCCTCCAGATTTGCATCTTAATTTGTTACTTTGTAAAGATGTTGTTTTTTTTAAAAGTTAAATACTCCCTCCGGTTTGCCAGTCATAGAAAGTGAAGAGATGATAGCAACTTCCCACCAAGAAAAGGCAATTAATCATTATATTTTGCACTTCTATAGCAGCTTTCATCCCCTGATCTCAAAGCGCTTTGTGAAATTACTGTATTAAGTCTCCTGCCAAGCCCTGGCGAGGGTGGCAGTGTACCAGCAAACTCCTTGGGGCCAAGGTGGTCTTAATCTGCCTCTGCTGCAATGTGCCAAGGACACTAATAAACTTTATAACAAATAATTACCAGTCTACCTGTTTCAGGGAGGGGTACGCAGAGGCGCAGGGAGTGCTCAGGGCCTTCTGCAGCAATACGAGCTGGGAGCTGGAGGGGACGTCTTGAACCAACTTCCTCTAGTCTCAGCATTCCCACTCCTTCTTTAATAACAGCCTCAACTGGCAGCTACATGCAGAAAGGTCTCTGGGACTGCAATAATTAAACATATTAGAGCTAGTGCTTGTTGAGAACCAGCTTTTCCACTGTGCAGAATACCCCCAGACTATGAAAACTGCATCCGCTCTGTCCTGGAACAAAAAACTTGGGAATACAAACAATTCCTTCCAGGCAAAAAGTTGAAAAACAAACACCCAATCACTTGAGACATCTTTTTCAGAATCTATGTCTCAGCACTGTAAACTCCTCTGTTCATTTCCACCTTCCTAACAGAAAATCTATCTTGCTTCAAAAATCAAAGCTATTTTTTTCTGAATGAAATGAGAGGGATTTTGGTTGATGGGGTTTGGGGTTTTTAAATCAGAGGCTTCCCTCCATAACCGGTTTGTGCAATTTTAAAGCAACATGTCAAAATCCATACGTTTCCAAAGAAAAGGAAAAAAGATCCAATTAACATTGAACGACCATCACTCCTACGATAGCCTCTTCCTGAATCGATACTGACGTGGGAGGCTTAGCCACTTGCCTGTTTCCATGTGTATTTTGGATTGCTGGGAATTTTTCTTTCTTCATATAACAGAGGAATCCCATTGACCCAGAAAGTGGAAACCCAGGTGGTTATCCCTAGTGTTATTTCTGCTGCAGACTTGTTGCAGCAGCACGAACTGGTTTGCCTCAGTTTCCCCTTTCTCCCCTTGGCCAGGGAGCGTTCCCATCCCCAGGGAACACATGGTGTCCCTCAGCTGCCTTCCTGCCAGCCGGCACATGTCCTTGCTCCCCTTCTCCCTCCTCACCCCAAATTCTTATGGGCACTGCAGGGCTCTCAGGAGGGGTAATTTGTGGATGCTGGCTATGGACTTGCAGCCCTCAGGTGAAGATAAAATACGACAATTATCCTGCTTGCTTCCCCACCCCCCTTCCCGTTGGATAGCAAAAAAGTTGCCTTATGAGTTAAAATAAATTGCCTCGTGCTCCCCACTGAAAGCATTTTGACTTTGTCTTGAATTGCGTATTCCAGTAGTCATTATACTTCAGCTGCTTCTTCTTCTTCTTCTTCTTCTTAGCATATGACATATATAGCAGTTCAAAAGTTGCAGCGAGCTGCTGCCAGGTCACATTCAAAGGAAAGTATCTGGGAAGCTGGCAGCTAAAAGTATCTGATAAGTTGGCACTGTTACTGCTCAGCGGGAGGAGGGAGAAGTGAAGGAAGGAAGGGGAGGGGGAACCAGGCAAGGGGGAGCAGGGAAGGGGAGAGATTCAAAGGGCTTTTGTTTCTGGATCAGATTCTTCCAGACTCTGAAACTTTTGCAGAGATGTATGTGCCAGGGAATTTTTTTCCCCCCCCTTCTCTTCCTCTTCTCCGTAGTTTAATGCATTAAAACAACCTATTAAAAGGCCTATATTTGCTTTCAAGCAGACTCTGAAAGGCGCTGAAGATGTCACTATGAAAACCGGCGCTGTGCTTTGCAGGCGAGGGTCTGTGGCTAGGAGAATAAAGCAGAACTGATTAGCTGCTCTGACTTTGCCAGCCTTACAAAGGCTGTGGCGTGCCACAAGTTGTTAGAGAACAGATCAGCAGCTTCTAACCAGCCTGCCTGTATACAAGAGTGCCTCGCTTCGAAATCCAGCTTGGTTTTGCAAAGCCTGACGCAGGTCCGGCATTCCCACCACTTCCCCACATTTCCCCCTTCCTGATGTCCTGTTTTCCCCCTTTTGCATGTAGTTTGGGAAGAGTCAAAATTAAACTGTCATGAAATTCCCTCTGAACACAGAGAACAAAACAGCCCCCGGGATGGTAAGAAGGGTGTTCGATCCGAGGAGGCCATGGAACCCCAATCCAAACACTGCGGCTGCTGCCCCAAGAGGCTTGTTCCTGGCTATGTAATCAGCAATGAATACCAGAACAAACAGACTGGAAATGTCAGCAAATGCTGCAAAGGGGCAAAAATATAAAGCCAAGACACAAAGGTAAAGAGAGGATTGGAGCCCTTACATTCTGCACAGAAATTATCTACTCTGCACCTTTGAAATTAAGGAACGGAGCTAGTGTCACGCCGTGCATCAATCTGACAATCCACCCCTGAGTAGTCATTGTCATTATACCACGGGTCACATGTGTTACAACTCTATTAATGTGTATGAAGTTTCTCCCAGTCTAACTCTGGTCTAAGAAAATCAGGCTTAATTAGATTCTCCTTGTAATTAAATGCAATTTATTCTTATGCTTTGTGTTATGCTTCTGGCTTGCCCATACTATTGTCTGGTGATTATTAGAAATGTATTTATGGAAGGTGTAACAACTGTGTAAGAGCCATGTTTATAGCAAACATACAATTAGCTCTGCTTGTACCATTCCCAGCACAGCAGGGGCTGGGTCCCTGAATGCAGCTCGTGATGGGAGTGCTCTGCAAATAAATAGTAGGCACAGGCAAGCCTGATCTCATTTGCTTTGGTGGGTTAAGGTTGTATCGGATATAATCAGGCTGAGGCTCTGCGTTCCACTTTTATACCTGTAGTTCTTCCCAAGAAAAGCTCCCACTAGCCCTGACTAGTGACTGACTAACACCTTTGGCTCTGCTTTCTCAGAAATTTGCACATGATTAACCTGACATATTAAAAACTGGGCCACTGACTTTAGCAGAGACTACATCTAGAGCAACAAGATAAGCACGTGTCAGTCCCTGAAGGACTGGGGCCCTGTGTTATTCATACCTGTGCAACTCAGATGGAAAACACCCTTTTTTCCTTTCACAATTATGCCAACAGCTGCCCAAGTTATGAGCAGAAGAGCAGGTCCAAGGAGAGACAAGGCTGCAGGAGCAGGCTTGCATCAAGAGCTGCTCCCTGTACAACCCCTCACCAAAGATTACCAGCTTTTTCATGTGTTGTTTTCAAGGAAGCATTTTCTGAATGGTTCTTCCATATCTACTGAAGTGAACAGAGTAAATGGAAAATAATCCAATACCTTCAGTAATTTCAGTTTAAATCAATGGTAACTTAGGTGCAGAGAGAAAGCCAGGTCTTCCTTGTTGCTACTTAAAATATTTTAATAGAGGGAAACACCTTTGCAGGTGAGCTGGCTCAGGGAGGGCAAGGATCCAGAGCAGATTGTGGGAACAGTTATTTTCCCCACCATCATGCATGTTCTTGAATAACCTGATTCTTCTCATTAGCGCTCCATTTGGATGGCTGCAACTAAATAAAAGAAAGCAGGGGCTGGAGCGGGTAGTAAATCCTCCCGATATGAATACGATGAGGAGTTTAGGCAGCTCCCTCCCACTCCTGCTGAAAAATAAAAAAAAGTTTTAATCTTGGCTGCTCCATGAATATTGACTGGCTGCATATTGACATGCCACCTGCTGGGGCTGCTTCAGCTATTGATAACCAATGCCATCACGTCTAAAGTTCAAAAACCAACAGGCGGCTTTCATGTTTGTAAACAGTATTGATCTGCATAAATAAGCTTGCCATTAGACTGCTGGATTAAACAAGGACGAAGACAGAACATTTGTGAGATTAAATCCGGAAACAGTTAATTAAAAGCTGAGCAATAAACCCAAGCTGTAAACAGCAGCCAATTAATTCAAGCGTCTGTAGATCTATGAACAGCCCTTCCCTGCGCTCCTGGCTGTGCCCCACACAGGTCCCCTTTCCCCCCCACCTGCCACCCGTCCCCAGCACCAGCATCCTGCTGAGCTTTACCTGCTCTCCTACACCCACCACCAAGCCCTGCGCTGTGGAAGGGCTCTGAAAAACAATTTTGAGACATAAGGGCACTATTTTAGTGAAGAAAGGGACAGGGAAGCCCTCTGGGCTCTCCTTGTGCACAGTGCAGTCCTGTTATCGTAGAAGACCTCATATAAGTTCCCTGTGAGCAGCGATGGTGTAGATCTGGGAGAGGACCCAGGGATTCCTGTTGTCTTAATATCTCTTCTGTCACTCACCCCACTTTGTGGACTCAGGGTCATCACTTTGGTGCTTCACTTCAGTTTTCCCAGTTGCAAATGGAGAACAAAAGAGGCCTTGGGATGTTTGGCCTCTTCAATTCAGCCATGCTTTCTGGTGACAAACAAGTCATTTCATGAAATAGAAGTGTCTTGTTTTTACATAATTTTTAATTTTTAAAACAATAACCTCCTAATGATCTCAAAAAAATTTCCAGCAAGGTTTGAAGATTTTTGGGGTTTTACTCTTCCTTCTCTGTGTGCCCAAACCAGGACAATCCCCTTCCTCTGTCCCTTCAATTTTTCTAATTACAACATAAGAAGAGCAAAGGAGAGAATAAAAGCTGCTTAAAGGAAGCAATAAAAGTTTACTTAGCGGAAAACAAACAAGCAGAAAAATAAATGCAAAATTTATTTTAAATTTTCCCTTGAGAAGATTCCTGTATTTTCTAACCAGTTCTGTTAGCTACATGTCCTCAATTCGTGCTTTATAGAATTACAGTTAAGTTGGCTGCATTACAGGTGATTTAATGGTTATTTCATACTGCATGTGGAAAACTTGTAGGCTCTAGAAGGCAGCGCAGTGTGGCTGAGTCTGTAACTGTGTGGGATGCAGAGGGCCACTGCCCTCACCACATTCAACAAGGATGTGCAATCCCTTACCAATCCCACTTTCAGAAGTGAGGAACTGGGGCACAGAAACATTATGGAAAACTGGGAAACAAATCCAAACTTCTCAAAGCCTTGTCCAACCCCACGAACACTGACTTATCACTAGCCAAGGGTTTCTCAGCCAGCAGTGTGAACTGTCAGCAGATCTGCACTAGCCCCAGGGGTTGCTCTGCTCGGCTTTTTCTGTCCTGGTGCTCCCTTCACAGTTTCCCGCTGATTTTATTGAGGGGAACTGGATCCTGTATTTGTAGATGTTTCATGTTCATGTGGTTTCATGAACATTTTCTTACACTGGCTGTACTCCTACAAGAGGTGCCAGTGGATTATAACTGACAGCAGTGGATGACAGAAACACCTTAACTTCCCCAAAAGTGGATTTATGATGGTACCAAAGCCAAGATTTCAGCCCAGATGAAGTGCCACATATTGCTCCAGGAGTGTGGTGTGCTCTGCTAGGTAAAATACCTGTAGCTTAGATCCTCCATCCATTTTTCAGGCTTAATCTCAAGTAACAACAAGCTGCTCCCCTTGGGGTATTCCACTTACATTGTTTTATCTCCTGTGGAAAGAGACAAGAAAAAATATCTGATGAACAGCACTGGAAATTAAATGCCTGTCACTCATCTTCTCACAACAGTGTTCTGATATCATGTCCTGCACTCTGGACAAGATCTGACAATCGCAAGAAAATAGTAGGCAAAATATTTCTATGTGCTGGTACTTTCTAGGGATGATAGTTGCTTATCAAGTATATAAGCAAATAACAGGAAGGAAACCACCTCACTTTACTAAGCAATGCTTCTGCATCCCACCAAGTCTGCTGAAATGATGTGGATCAAAATCAAACCAAACCAAACTAAAAATTGGAAAGTTTAAAAGTGCTCACTGCAATAACCCAGTTTGCAGCCCAATGCCAGGCTGCTTCAATGGCACAGCTGAGGAGCTGTGAGTGGGAAGGAGAGAAATGCTGCCATGACAAGAAACAGAGTGGTTGTGGTGGGGTAGCTGGAAATGCCTCCAAGGTTTTGAACATGAGTTTTGTTACTATTGCTAATTTGTGTGACTCTCCCCAGGGATGCAAGCCTTGTCAGTCACCGAGAGCTCTGCCTGCGCTGCCCCACGTGCAGGGGAGTGATGCTGGAGCTGCTGCCGTGCGCAGCTGAACGTCTGGATATCAGCGAGTACGTTCAGCATGTGTACTGGCAACGCTGGTGACGTTGCCACAAAGTACAGCACTCTGGGGCAAATATCAAAGCTAATGGAAAATAAACAGCAAAAACCACGCGTGACTTCTCTTACTATTTGAATTTATTTTTTTTCCTTCCCTACTTTCAATAAAGTATCTGAAATCTTCATAAATCCCTCCTCGCAGTGGCTCAGAGAGCCCGCAGTGGGAGCAGGATGGTGGGTATAAAGGATGTGCCCGTCCTGCTTTCCATCCCTGTTCCTCAGAGGGCAAACCTCACCTTGAAGATCCTGGCTGGAAGTCGGAGGTTCAGCCACTGGTGACTCCTTCCTTCAGTTAGCCCCCCTGAAGGGTGTCCCCAGGCATGTGGGGGTGTGAGTTATCTAACAAAAAAACTCCACATACTGGGAAATTAACTTTTACAAGTCTGTTGTACAAATTGCTGTTGTCAGCAGTGATCAGCTCCTCGTGATCGGCTCTGCCCAAGGCCTTCAGCTGGAGGGACAAGACAGGTCAGGGCTTCATTTGAGATCTAATAAGCCTAAGCCAGTCACTGGCTTTGCTTTGGGCACCCCTGGCTTAGGGAGCACTTGGGAAATGCAAGTACAATGCTGAATCATGAGATGATTTTAAAATGATCTCTGAAAGCCCCCAAGCCAGTGGTGAGACCTGGTGTTGCCCTGGATGGTCAGAAGGACATTGCCCCTGGGTGCTGTGGGCTCACATGAGGCAAGAGCCTTGTTTCTTTGACACCTCTCCACTTAGGGCTGAAGACCATGTACAATTCAGGATCAAGGGCAACAGGGGGCAGGACAGCCTATGAAGACCCTTCTACTTGGGCTCCCTCCAAGGTTTTATTACTATTTATTACCTCATTATGTTATTACTGGTATTTAATGCTATTATTTTTGCACTATAGTTGTATGTTAGTATATACGAGACCTCTGCCATGAACCAGGACCCTATAGTATTTGATGATCTACAACTCCACGGGAAAAAGAAGGAAGCACTTCTCCTCAAACCTCACAATCTAAATGGAGTACATCATTATGGCCTTTTTCCTTCATTTAGAGCCCTGTTTTTATCCTCCTGGATTCAGCTTGTAAATTCACGTGCAAGAACTGGGCTTTGCTTATAACAACCAGGAATGATTTCTCTGGTATCACCAGTCTGCTGACTGCAATGCCCAGTGGAGCACAGCCACATTCACCCACAGCAGAGCAGGACTTCTGAAATCAGTAGGTGTTTTTCCATGGCTTGGATCAGGCTCAGGATAAGATGGTTCAGGGAAATTTCAAATGGCTAGTGCTGAGGGAGACAGCAGAGAGTTAAAGATGCTGCTGCTCCCCAAAGGCTTCCCAATTAATTCCTCTGCAGCTGGAGGCTCCAAAGAACCAGATCTGTTTAAATTACAGCAATGTATGTGTCACAGTATGCAAGAACCTGTTCAGATCATATGGAAATAACTATTCTTGGAACAGCCAGGTCTCCTGACATCACTTCCTTCAGAAATAGATCCAATTACTTCCATTGAGAGACCAAAAAATGGGCAGAGAGGGGAGAGGAAAAGAAAAGCCCTGTCAGTGGAAGGTCAGAAAACTCTGCAGGTGGAGACCCTCTCTTTTTTCTTTTTTTTTTGTTTTTCTTTTATTTTCTTTTCTTTTCAGAATTGTTTCTATTCTTCAGCGTAGAGGAAGGAAGGATGGTCTGGTGCATAAAGGTAGAGGTGCTGTTGACAGTTCAGAGAGTTGGCCCCCATTCCAGCTCTGCTGCAGACATCCTGTGCAACCCTGAGTAGGTCATCACCTCCCAGTGCCCTTCCTCCTCCTCTCTAAAACGGGGGTAAAACCATGTTTACTTGCCTTTCTGGGAAGGACACATGGATTAGGGCCTTCTCTCTCCCAAAGCTTGGAAGGGTCTTGCAGAGAAGGGAAGAGAAAAAGCACTGGGGTCTAAACTGCCATCTGGCAAACGTCAGAGCTGCCGTGTGCCCTGCAAGGGGAGCAGAGCTGTCCTGAACCAGCCAAGGAGCTGGGTTCCCTCTTTCAGCTGAGGAGCTGGGTTCCCTCTTTCAGCTGAGGAGCTGGGTTCCTTCTTTCAGCTGAGGAGCTGGGTCCTTTCTTCCAGCCCAGCGTCCTGAGGTTCAGCCTGCGCTGCGGCTGCTTGCAAGCAGAGGCGATGTGATGTGACTTTGGTTTTGGTAGTTGTGTTCAGCAAAATACAAAATGGATTAAGACAAAATGCATACAGCAAAAACTATATGCCCGAGCAGCGTTGGGCCACAAAACTTTCTGAACAAGACAGGATTCTGTGTACCTCTCCACAAAGTAAATACTACCACATGTGCATTAAAAGGCTCCTATTATTTACAGAGTGCTGACATGAAACTCCCTGAAAGAGTTAGTATTTTGTTAGGTAAACGTTTTTCCCTCTGAGCGTTTCCCTCTTCTCCCTCTCCCCTCCCCCCTTGTCCAATAACTTACAGATGGTAGAACAATAAATTGAATGAATAGTTTCCCACACTGGAATGCCTGCATGCCAAAGAATGCAGAAATGATTTCTGGCCAGTTTCTGACACTGATCTACAACTGCACTGCATATATTCTGTTGCTCTTGTATCAAGCCTTGAGCTGCTCCCTGCCAAGAATTAAGTGCTTGTTCCATAAACCTGGTGTAGATTATCACTTAGCTGTATAGATGTATCTAATAGAATTAAATAGTTTGGCTCCTGACCAGTAACAGATGTGCTACATATAATGCAATAATAATGAGACTGAAAGCACCATGTTATGCCAAGGGAACATTGTGAGATAGCTCACATTTCTTCTGTTGCTCTGTCAAAGCTCTGTGAAAAGTAAATCGAAAGTCCCATGTTTATATGAACAAAACAAGCTTTGGCTTTCCTTCTTTTCTCATTTTAATCTTACAATGGGTTTGTTATCCAGCCCATGCACAAAGGCGAGCGTGGGCTCAGCTTTCGTTTCTGTGGAGCAATGGATTTGCTTTACCCTAGTTTTATTTTTCACTAAAGTTCTCCTGTAACTTAAATGGTTATAATGAAATAATGAAATGGTTATAATGAAATAATGTTGAACCAAGTCATAACTATCTGCTTGGGACATCTGAGCCAGTGTAACTTGACCTATTGGGGTCAGAATGGATTGGGTAGGAGGAGGAAGAGCTCAGTTGTACACATAAAGTTATCTTTTATTTCTAAAATAAAATCAGGACGTAGTCCCGCAATGAACTATGTATTCCTGACAAGACACTCGAGTTCTCCTGATTTCTATTGCAATGGAGGTTCTCAGCCCTCCAGCAGTGAGATTCTTCATATCTTCTGCAGGGAAGGGAGGAAACCCTTTGGAGATCAGGTGCCCACACTGATAGTGTCACCCACAGACAGCAGTGGGGCCAGGGACACGGCCACCTTCCCGCACCACCACTGCCTCACTTCAGGTCATGTTGGAGGCTCAAAGACAAGCAGTGACACTGGTGGCAGGGATGTGACCTGCCCACCAGCTGAACTGAACCCACATTATCCACCACAGCTTTTGATCAGTGCCCCAGATACCTGGTGGCAGGGCTGGGGGGAGGAAACCGCTCCACCTGAAATCGGGACAGCCAGAGGGAGCAGGATATCTCTGGGAAGCACAGAAAAGGCATCCAAACAAGCTCTTACTGGATGTGGCATTCTGCCTGTGTTGTTTCTGTTCTTCAAGTGTGGGCATGGTTAATGAGAAAGTTGTGAAGAGAAGCAAATTCCCCCAGTACCTGACTGTCTCAGCCCTTCTTGACCCGTGTTGGTCTGGATACAGACGGAGTACAGCACAGAGACTGCACTGCACGGGCAGTCCAGGTTACAGATGAGTATCAGGGCTCCAAGATGTTATTGTTAGATCTATCAGCTGCCTTTGATGCCCTGAGGTATTGTTGAGTTGCTTTTGATCCTCGGCAAGAATAGATGGAACTGTGCTCTGTTCACTTTTCCCTTAGCTTTCAGAGAGATCTCAGAAGGTTATTTTGGATAACTGCCCTAATTTATTGACCTTCAGGGAATGCTGCCTGATGTTTCATCAGTGATGTACACAGATCAGTGGGGGTGATTAATGAATTGATACTTTTTTTGAAATTCAGTTGGACAGATAGAGCTATTATCAGCATTGCACAAGTATTTCTGAATACATTCTGCGACTGTCCGTTCAAATGCAACATGGAAAGGCCAGGCTGTTGTAGCAATACTAGACAAAACCAATCTTTCCAGCTCCAGTGGGAAGACCACATAGGAGAGTGTTAAGGGGACTGGCTCAGAAGGGAGTTAGTTCCTGGGAGAAGTTGAGTTGGTGTTGGCTGATTGCTAGAGCTTGGATTCAAGACGTGGAGATGATCCACTCCAATGGACAGACATAACTCCTCCTTCTCTATGCTTTCCCCTTTTGAAGGGAAATGCTCTGGGTGACAGAAACATGAATGTGACCAGTCTTTTAAGAAACAGTTATGGAAAATTCATGCAAAACTGGATCCCCAGAGTTATGACTGACAGCAACACTAGGGCCATGCGACCCCACCACACGCCTGAAGTGAAAGTGCCCTCCTTGAATTTCCAGGATCCAAGAGCTGATATTCTGTGATGGCAAAATTTGGACCAAGTAGCAGACTCAACTATGCTTACAGACAGTTCTGAGGCACAAGAAGAAGCAGCAGCTAAATTTGACAAATAAATTATTCACCCAGCTCTATTAAAAGCAAAAGAAAGGGATAGAAAATAGCCATCTGGGAAGCAAGGAAAAGCTCAAGACAATTATCCTCCTTACTGTACATCATCCTTGCAGTAATACTCAGGAAGAATGTGACAATTGATTAAAACTAATTGGAGGTTAAATTAAATGATAATTAGCATTAATCAATAGCAGTGTTGGCATGCCAGCGTATCTCTCCTTTAGGCAATTCACCTCCAATCCCCAACACACCAATAAGGCTGGTGATCTGCAAGCCCAGCATGTGCTCTTGCCATCAGTAAAGAAGCAAGTCCCAGCAGCATTGACCTGGAGGGTTGGAGGGAAGAGAGCATTTCAATGAAAGACAGACTTGCCATCACGAGAGATGGCTGCTACACTACTCCTGCAGCTAATTGCAGCCAACATCAAAGACTAGGGTGCCCTCAAATGATGGAGGCTGGTAACGACAACTCAATGCCCGCCTGCTTTCAAACAGCAGATCACAGGGAGCCTTGCCTTAGCATATTATTCTGCTTTTGTTAAGAACACTCGTTTTCCTTCCTCTCTCCTTTTTTTTTTTCTTTTTTTTTTTTCTTTTTTTTTTTTGGTGGTATATTACTGTGTGGTGACAAGGAATAGCCATGATTGCACAGACCCTGCTAAGGCAGTATTGCCTCTTTGCAAAGGGCCGGCTTAGCCAAGTGGTTGGAGAGGAAGAGTTTGCTCCAAGGATGTCATGTGCAGACACACAAGTTAGTAGAGCTTTTTACTCTAATCTTAATGTTGAGTCCTAATTTGTGGGGACATGAAGTATGACTTCTTCATTCACCCAGAGGCCCAGTTCTGCTTGAATAAACAAAAGGTAGGCATTTTTAGGAGCACTTGAACATGCACATGTGTGTATGTGTACGTAATGTTCTGTGGACATCCACCAGCTCGCCAGCACTCAGCTGCCACAAGTGGTATAGACTCCCAGTCTGAGGCAGGAGGATTTGGGACCAGCCACATGTGCTCACTGAACCTCCACCTGCCTCATAACCAAAAGCTGCCAGTTCCCACTGCAGTATTGAAAACAATTTCATCTCAGGAGGCTTACAGCAAGGATTTGTCTAAACAATGTCAACTTTTGATTGCCAAACCTGACAGTTCTTGTGAGACTTTTGGCCTCTCATGCTTCCCCAGGTATCTCCTGTTGGTCACTGGAAGCACAAGGCTGTGTCGAGTGGACACTCACAGGAAAAGGAAAGAGGAAAGTGTTTTAATGCTGCTCACATCTCAGGCAGTGCTTTGGGGTGAGCATGGGGACAGGAAGCACAACCGCTTCCTCTCCCTTTCCATGATCAGCCCCTGCTGGGAGCAGGTCTGGAGGGCAACAGCCTGTGCAGGGCTGCAGGAAAGTGTCTCCACTATCAGTTACCTTTATTTTCTCACATAGGCAGTAAGCGAAAAACATTTGGCTCAACTCAACTAAGTACTTGTCCCCAAAGCTACGGAACAGGAACACAGAAGAAAATTTTACCTGCCTGTCAAAGTTTCATCAGCACAGCTCACAGAAGTGCCGTCTTGTACCCAGTGTGAGCAATGCCCGTGCCAGCATTTTTATGCTGATGGTAGGGAATTTTGTTGATTTCATACTGCAAAGTTCTGCTTCGCAATGTTTTGCCAATCTACATGAGGTAGGGAGGTAAAAAATCCTACCTTTAGCTGACAGCACTGTGCTGTCAGAAATCAGGGTGCCAATCAGGACTGGGACAAGACATCCTGCTGTTAAGTGCGGCTCATTCCTACACTTGCATGTCTACCAACTGCCTAAATTTCCCACATGGTCCTGTCCTCAGGTTGTCACCTGAAAACACTGCAAGCATGACCATGCCATGGTTTTGGAGACCATCTCTAGTCCACCTGTCCCAAGCTGGGAATGAGTGACTCATCCCTGTTGGGAATGGATATGCTATGCCACCAGAAGAACTTTGTTGCCTTTAAAACACCATTTACCCTGGGTGGATTTGCCAGTGCAATGGTCTTAATTTTACCTTTTCAGTGAACTTAAATATCAACATTTAACTTAAATATCAACACTTATGGCTGCAACCCTTGTCCTGTCCTTGCATCCTACACACTGTTGTCCAGCCTCTCTATGAATAGAGGCTGTAAACTGTTGTTTTCTGGTGGGTTTTGGAGGAAAATAAGTGTTGGAATACATCTCTAGGCAGCACACCTTAGCAAACTCTTCTCAAGGTCTGAATATCTGGAGGAACCAATTCTGATAAAAAAACCTGGGAATCTACTACATCACATTGCAGTCCTTGAGCCAGTAAGTCATCTGCTAAGAAGAGACTTACCAGCTCCAGCAAATTCAGCTTCCAGTTCAGCATTGTCCTGCCTCTGAGCTGCTCAGAGGACACATGCAGCAAGTGCCAGTCTCTGCTGTGGTAACCCACAGGGACACCAATCTTGTCTTTGCTGCTCCATCAGCATGAAAAGGAAGGGGCTGTGTAAGTAACCAGATATTTAGATTGCACCCAAGATAATGGGAAGAGGACAAAGAGAAACATCTCTCAAGCCTAGAGGAAAACATGGCTTTCCTTGCACTGGCCACACACATTAAACATCTTTGATCAGGGGAAAAGCAGGTGGTAAAAGACGGCATAGAAAAAGGTTGGTCATGCCTAACACGTCCCTTTCCAGATCAATATATTCTTGTGAAGATATAATCTTCCTGCTGTAATGCTGACAGGTTAATGACAGCATGAGTTATTCACTATCTAAATGCCCACATCAGTACCTGAGTTAGATTAACCCTGGATGGACTTAACTACTCTTGCATGTGACTCCATAACCTGTCATCACAACCCCCTCACTGGTGACTTTTCCTGCCTTTTATTTATTAAACCATTGTGCTGCGGGCCCCCACCTTCCCCCGCCTGCATGATGCTGGGTGTTGAGGGCTGTGCTGGCAACCAGGGAACCTCTCCATTTCCTTGGAACCACAGCCTGGACAGGTCCCCCCACAAGGTGACTCTGTCTCCAACAGGGACACTGCCAGAGTAGGCACATCACCTGGTGGGAAGGACCCTCTTTGCCATGGGGATGAATGGACAAGTGGAGATACCTGCCCTTTCAGAGCAGCCAAGAAGTGGAATAAAAACCAGTGACCTGTTCCTATAATTCCCCCAGCATGTGACATTTGTAAATTTTGAGAAGATATTTTCTTTTTAAAATTAAGACTCAGATTTGTGTCTGTATTTTACTGAGTTTGTGTTTCAAGTGCAATCCAGTCCTTTGACAAAAAAAAAAGCAACCCAGGCAGCATGCCATAATGGTGCAGCAGGTTGGAAGAAGGATGAGACATGGCTGGGCGGCATTCCTGGGATCTTGCCCTGGCTTTGGCCCAAAATTTGCAAAGTGGATTACTACAGCACATAGCTGGGGTCAGGTCCAGTAGCATTTGCAATGAGTGGTCTGCACCGTAGCTGGCCTGGTACTTGGGTGATTTAGGCTCTAATCCTGTTTCTGGTCTTGACCTCCTAGATAACCTGGAAGAAAAAAGTAGAAGGTGCAAAATTTTAAAAAGATAATTTGAATCTGTTAGTTTACACTTCAGTAAAATAGCCCTGCCACACTCGCATCAGCTGCCGGAGAAATGCCGCTATGAAGATCCAGATTGCCTCCTTTCCTCCATATCTAAAGTGGAGATGAACCTCTAGAGTTGCCTGGTTGCTGGATCTCTGGACCTGAGTGCCCTCACCACACTCCTGCAACAAAAAAGACAAAGAGGGTAAATTTGGATGGGCGGGGTGCAAACATCTGCTCTCCTGCCTGCTGCATTTGGGCTGGAAAGCACTCGCACCGTTGCCTGGGAATATTAGTACTTTAACACATAACTGAATTAGCGGCAAGAGAAAACAAATCACATGTGACTGAGTCTTCTGACAGAAGCAGCTTTGATGTCCTTCTGGTCGGGCTTGCCTGCTTCTCAGCCCAGCCGCCCCCCACCTGCACCCCACCCCACCCCGTCAATAAACTGTTTGTTTAGCCTCGCACAGATTATTCATTTCTTGGCACGGAGCTCTCGCCTCCAAAGAATTAACATTTGGATTGTATTTACTGTCTAGCAAAGTGCCAGAGATACAGCTGGGATTCGTTGCACAAACTATTTTGATGGGGGAAATCAATGACAAACTGAGAAGAGGAGGATCAAACAGTGAACTCTTTTGCAATCGCTGTTTGAAAACATCATGTTGGTGATATTTGGAGTTTCTAAAAGGGGTGGGTGGCAAATAGGGTGGAGTAGCCTTCTCCCAGGTCCTCTTGATGACTCCCACACACAACAACCTGACCCCATCCTGGTCCTTCAATAGATTAGTCACAGGATATTTCATTTTAAACCCAAGCTCATGTTTTTTTTTCCTACAGAAGGGGAGACTCTCTGGATGTTTATTACTATTTTGCTGGAATTTCTTTTTGGTCAGAGTGGGATTTGAAAACTAAATACATTTCCTGTTGGAGGCCAAGGGCTGTGAGCTGCAAGGAGAAGCATAGCCTTTGGCTTGGTTCAGCAGTAAATAATCACTTGTGTTCCAAAAAGTCATTCGCATTGGCAAGAGCTCCCAGCACCTGCAGATAGAAGAGCCCGGGGCAAGTCCAAGCACTTCATTTAGACTGTCCCTTATTACGATCAATCAGACCCCATTCCTCTTAGCCACAGGAAATTCTAGGCTTAACCCACATGCATTTTAAAATTAAAAGGTGAGAAGACGTGCAGTTAAAGACACGGAAAAGGAGATATGGGAACAGAGAAGGGTTTTTATATATCTGCACCAGAAACTATATTTTTTCACTTCAACCCTCCACATGAAATGTAAGCACACTAAACCTTCATCTTATCAACATTTTGATCCTTGGAGAAGTCCAGTAGTTTGCCTTCACCTCCATTCTGATTGCCTGTCTTTTGTGTCACCTTGTTTTCTGTAACACAGGCACACACAGGGGAAATCGTGTAACTTTGTCTTTCTATTTTTTCCTTTTAAGCTTTTAATGCTGGCTGTGTTAACCAGTTTGGCAAATTCTCTGAGCACAAGTGGCATCAGAGCACGGCAGGCAGCGTGTTTGTCCTTAGCTTTCTGGCCAAAAAGCTGACACAGCAGGACTATCCTCTTCTGGGGAAAAATATAGTGGAAATAATAAAAAAAAGCTTAAGTCCTTTACATCCCAAGCCTACAGCAGTACACTGAACAACTTCTCTTCAGTGGGCCTTGGATCAGGACCTGACAGCAAATCTGCGAGGTGTGTGGATGTGGATTACTGCACAAGCGGGGTTGGGGGTCATGTCTGGCTACGCTCACAATACGCTCCTGTTTCCTCACATCCGAAAGGAGCTGAGTTTCACACAATGTATTTCCTAGTCCAGGTGTCACAAAACAACAAGTGCTGCCAGCAGTCACTTTGGGCTCTGCTATGGCTCCTTGTAATCTCAAAGCTGCTGCCAGAAGAGACTTTTTTTTGAGGCAACAGGAAGAACTGCTTGCATTGAAGGCCTTAGGGTCTTCACTATTGCATGTCTGTCTGGACCCTCTTCTCCTCCCCTTAACCACAGTGCCATGGAGTGAAAACCAGGTGGGCTGCTCTCTGATCCAGTGGAGGTTTGGCTGGCCTGGGAGCTTTTAGCTCTGGCTGTGTTGGGGACACCTGGAGCATCCCAGTGCTATTTTTACCAGTACTAGGAACATTCAGTTCAGGCTTGCACTGCCACTAGCCAAAGAGGAGCTGGTAGCACCTTTGGGAGCATGACTCAAAGCAGCTATCTCAGCACCACGGTGTCCTTGAGTACTGAAATAATCATGGATGTAGGAACATCCCAGTCTGAAGCGTGGAGCCATGACTCACTGAGATCATACCGTGTCAGGTTGCTTTGCTGTCCAAAGATGTTTTACAGCACAATAAAATAGCATCTGCTCCTCCCCTCTCTGGAGATGCTAAAGGTCTTTAGCCCTAGGACTCCAGCCTCACTTAATCTGCTGCTGGATTTTGTACTAATGCAGACCTGTCACTGCAAGCGCTCGGTTGTGCGTGCGCTGCATCACAGCAGAAGTTCACTTCAGCAGGCCATTGCCATCGGCAATTAGGCTGGAGCAAAGCTTGGTCTCTGTCTGAAATGCAATGAAAATGCTGGCAAGGCAGCACTGGGTCACACTCGGGCAGACTCCACAGGTTTTTCTTCAACCAAAGCTGGGCTGCCAAGGCTGCCACCACCCCTGCTGTGCCATGGGCATCGAGGGCACCACCCATCAAAGTAACACCCGAAGAACAGCCCTGTGTCAGCACCAGCTGCCAGGACAAGGGAAACTACCATCCGCTGCTCAGCAATACACAGGAGTCTTCTTTTGTCCTCCTCCAATAAGTAAACTGTTAAAGACCATGACCCCTGGAAAACATAACAAGAGCGGAAGAATTTACAGTCGTGTCTTACAGGTCAAGGCACCATCTCCTTTTAAACCGCACCACAGAGCAGAGCCAGGCTTTCAACCTGAGCTAGACACCCTCTCCTTGGAGGGAACGCCAGGAGCCTCAAAGCTTGGGACACAGCAGCCTTGAGTGAGCACTTTGAACACGACATGGGACAGGGTTCAGACCCAATCTTTGACCTACAGTAACAAAACACAGAAGGAAAGTTGGATTAGAACAACTTGTGTGAAGAAGTTAACAGCTTTTTGCTTGTTTGGGCAGGACTATTTAATCTAAATGCCTAATGAGCATTTGGGAGAAAGGACTTCTGTGCTAAGGAATGACCACCATAAGCCCATAAGCAAACACTACCAAGACTCCTCTCAAGTGACCTAGAAAGATGAAATATTTCCAGTATTGTCAGAGCAAAAAAGTTAATTGCAAACCTCCCCTTGAAGTAACAAAACCTTGTTATCTTTCTCCACAATGAAAAAAGGAGAAATCTAACTTCTCAATTAAAACAAACATATATTTATATAACTCTTTCTTACTCAATGATCTTCTAGAGTCAAAGCAGTGCTGCTGTGTGATCTTGTGAAACCACTGTGAAAGTCTCTTACTGACACTGAATACTTAAGGAATGGCTATCTCTGGATTTCAGACTGAGAACTGAACTCAAACACATCTAGATGAGCAGGGATCAGCCTTTCCATGAGAGCAAACAATGAAGATTCTTGGAAACACACGACAACCTTCATGGTTCACTCCTTGCCTGCCTCATCACCAAGACTCAGAGTTCCTTCTCCCAGCATGAGCCTGTGCAGGGCCGTCACAGGGGTAAGGAAGCAGTCCCAGCACCTGGTCTGGGTGGATAATTAATGACGGGGATGATGAGAACTTGATTGTGTGTCTGACACACTTCTAATCACACAATGGAGCAGGGAACAGAGGTGCCACGGCCATGGGGGACCAGCTTGGCAGAGTGATTCACCATGGTCACACAAGCCAGATAAATTTCTCTGGCCAAGTGACTCTGACCTATGTGCTTACTTTCCTCCTCCCTGCCATGGTCTAGAGCAGAGCAGAATGCAACTCCCCTGAAATGTCTATGATCACAGGAAATATAATTTTTTCTGCAGCATACAACACTGGATCAAGCCTCCAATATATGTAGATGTTGCTCTCTGTGTCTCTGTATACAGACCCTCACACGTATTTATATTTATATGTGTGTGCAGAGGACTAAACATGAGGTGTGATGCATAGGCATGAGGATGGACAAGAGCAGATCAGCAGATTCTTAAAGTCTGATCAGTGAACAGACTACTAACTCCCTTCTCCCAGGCCTATTGCAACAAAAGAAATGCAAGCTGGTAGTAAGAGCCCATTTTTTCATCCTTTTTACATCTCCAGCATCTCCATGCAATAATTTCCAGTAATAAAAAGTCTAGCTGCAGCCAAATAAGAGGCCATTGCTGCCATAAAGCAGAGGAAGCAGAGCCTGTTCTCACAGTACAGTCTGCAGGAACATTTGCCAAAGTCCTCAGAGGAAATGTGCTGGCAACATCTCAAGGGTGAAAAATAACTCCATGGTGTACCTGCTTTCCACCTTCCTCTGCAGACACTTACACACACACACACACAGAGCTGGAAAGAGACGGGCAGATTTAAAGAAAACTGACACCTCTTGCAAATTAGAGGCAATCCCATTTTTTGGAACAGCTCTGGGTGACTCCTGAATGTGGCTTTAGTTTTACAAATGTCACATGAATTACTTATCAAAGACTAATAACTGAGAAAGGTGATGAGGTGATCACCATGCAATGGGAGGTCTGTCCTTCTCGGGCATAAGCTGCATGTGGCTGGTCTCACCTGGGCCTCTCAGTCCCAGTGTCACAGAATAGCCCCCACCAGTCTGGGCATTGCTTTGCTTTCAGCACGGGATAACTATTTCCAGTTGCACCGGTGGTTTGTGAGATGCAGACACCAACGTCCAAAATGGGCTTTCTAAGCATGGGCAACTGCTGAGCAGCAAGTACACCTTCCCTTCAGCTGCTCAGATGAGTCCTGGCCTCCTGAGTCTGGGTCCTCCAAGGAGCCTGTGACTCAGGACCAGGGGGAAGCCATGGGTGTGAGGCACATGTGGCAGCAGGCCAGGATAGCATTGGGTGCTGCTCCGGGCATGGCTTGCGTGCACTGTTTACAATTAAAAGACAAGCACAGAGGCTTTGGAGATCTTTGGGTACCTTCTGTTTTGGGAGCCCATCAGTCAGGGAAAGCAGTGAGGTACCCATCATCTGAAAACTCTCTAGCACAAATCTAGCATCATACCCCAGGTATAAGACCAACCTCCCTCCTCAGTATTTGTTTCAGGTCACATCCAGATCAAGTTTTAATCTAATTTCACCTCCTCCTTGCCCCAAAACTTTTAAGATGAGATATAACCCAAAACCCAAGACAACCAGAGAGAGCCAGAAGAAACTTCTTGGATGGTGAGAGGTGTCATATTTGATTTTCCCAGCTAACGGGAAAGTGAAATGTTTAACGTTCCCTTTCAGATCTGATCCTTTCCTCTGTTTCTCTGTCTTTATAAACTACTGCTGTATGGGAAAGAGGCCAAAAGAAGAACATCAATTGTCTTTCACAGTGCAGAGATCCATTCAGAAAAGGCACCCTGTTCTGCAGGAGCCCAAGTGTTTTTTTCAAATGCTTCTGGCAGAAGAAGAGTGCAGAATCCTTCCAGGACTGTTCTTTATCTGGTGAGATGGGTCTCTGTAGAGTTGGGGGAGGGAAGGCTGCTGTTAAAGTTTCTTAATTTCTTTTCTTCCCTGTGACTTTTCTGCAAGAGGATAGTTAAAGAACAAAAAAAAAATCCCAAACCCAAGAGTATGCTGTAATGCAATCATAGGGCTACTGCTCCAAAGCTTTCTGGAGGGCTTCCTCTTCCCGACCATCTTGCACTGCAGTTGGAAGTGCCTCTATGAATCTTCAAAGAGTTTTGGTGGAACAAGGTTTCTTTTCTCCCTAATAGAAAAGAATGAACTAGTCTCTTTTCTTTAAATGATCTAAGCAGCTTTTTTTTTCTTGTTCACTTAGACAAGCAGAGCAGTTGCTTCAGTTTGCCTTTTTTAAAAAAAAAAAAAGAAAATCTGAAGGGGAAGTTTCTTGTAGTATATTACAAGCAAGGTCTGTCACAGACCCTTGGTCTCCCAGTGATAATTCTGTAGCAATAAATAACACAGGTTTCTGATGTTATGATTAGGAATTTTAAAGGCAATTCAGGTGATTTGGTTTTAATCTCAACACAGACTACAAGTGCAGCCTTAAAATGGATTCTACATCAATCCAGGACAGTCTGCCACCAAAAGAGGCAATCTTGCTCCATCACCTGCTCCTGCTGTTTTTCTGGAGAACGGGCTGATGATAGCAATTAAAAGCTGACTCTCCAAGATAAACTCCTGTTTTCTAATGGATTATCAAGCTGCAGAACAGCGTCTGTATTTCCCCCCATGCAGGTAAGCTGCTTCAGGTGGGTGGCTGTGAGGCCATGAGCTGCCAGGGGACTTGTCACTTGCTGCAGGGATGGCATGGCAGAGAGCTGCACCTTGGACAACTGCATGCATATGAAGTCTGCAAGTGGTGAGATTTGCAGCCTAAACTGCCAATTTGTCTTTAAACATCTTTTTGCCAGCCTTGTAGATTTTATTTGTTGGTGGTCTTTATTTATAGGGCAGGCCAGCAGCAGTGTGGGACTCCAGCATGGATAGAAAAGAAGAGCAAGGGGAAACTCTTCCACTCCGAAAGACTTTCCTCTTTGGTTTAGGGTGCACAGAGGCCAGTGTGAACCTTTCTCTGGATTTCAGGGAGCTTTGGATCAGGCCCAAGGTACATCATTATCCCATGACAGAATAAAGACACATACTCATTTTTATGAGTGAAAACTATTCTTTCTCTCCAGTGAATGGCTGAGATCTGAACACAGCTGCTATTTTGCTCTGTGCAGTGAATCACTTCTGATTCTTAAGTATTGAAACAGTGACATGCATTCCCCCGCCTAACATGGGGACCTTTCTCCATCATTGTACCATGAGAAGAATATAGTAATTCATGCTGTCTTTATTTTTTTAGCTTTGTTATTTCTGGGACTCCTTTCACTTCAGGCTGAAAAAACAGGCAACTGGGGCAGAGAAGAATACTGACATTATCTTAAAATATGAAATTTCTGAGAATGGGAGATCTCCAAAAGAGCTGTAGTACTCAAAAATCTTTTCTTCAGCTGGTAAGCAGAAAATGCAGGAGTGGCTTTATACGAACTGATAAGGAGACGTCACCAAAAAAATCCACTTTCTATTAATTATTAGGTCATGGTAGGCTTTGCTCTAAAGATGCGTTGGGTGTTTTGCTGGCAGAACTGACTGTGCAGAGGAGCCTACATCCCTTCCTGTCATTCTGGCATATGCCAGGGATTTGAGAGCATCTACCTGGTAATTCTTAATATGCAAGAAGGAAGTGCAGTGATTGTAAAACATTTAGGAGAGATAAACAGGAGTGATCAGAGGCCTGGGGAACAAGAGATATGAGGAGAGACAGAAAGTATGAGGCTCATTCAGTCTAGAGAAGAAGAGGTATAAGGGAAAGAACACAGAAAAATTATACTAAGGGGGATCTTTGGAAGCCATCCAATCTATTCCTCTCCCCTGAAACAATCTCAGCAGTATCTAAATCACTCCTGATAGGTATTTCTTTGACATGTTCATAGAGATCTCCACCAGTGCACAGTCTACAAGATCCCGAGGCAACCTGGCTTACTGCTTCAGGAATGTCACTACTAAAATATTTTCTTAACAGGTTATTCTGAATCATCCTTTCTTCAGTTTAGGGCTTATCATCTTATCAGCCATGGTCAATTCCTAAACAAAACCAAACTTTGTTTCTGTTCGCCACTCCTCTGTTAAAGGAAATAAGATGACATGATTTTTTCTTGACAAACCCATACTGGCTATTATTCCTTTCCTTTTCTCAGGTGCTTCCAAATAACTAAATGGGTTGATATTTCCTGTAGCTGAAAATATAGACAAGCTTGTCTGTAATTGCAATGTTCCTCTGTTTTCCCTTCCTCTGTATGGAGATAGATACCACATTTGCCCTTTTCCAGTTTTCTGGTATCTTGCTTAAATTTTCCTGTCTTCTTAAAGATAACCACAGGTATCTAAGATCATTTCAGTTCACTTTCAAAATATTCTAGGGTGAAGTTCATCAGGTTCAGCCAATTATAAAACATGAAACTTATCTAATTTTCTCACTTCTTTCCTTATTCTGCGCTGAACTCCTTTCCTTTTTCGATTCAGTTTCCAATCCCGTTAGCCTCCTGCTCTCAACTGATCTTTTAAATGAACACTGATACAAAAAAAGGCTTTAAACACTTCACTCCCTTGGTATCATCTGGTGCTACCTTTCTCTTTTCATCTTCTGATAAATGTATTTGTAGAACAAGTTCTTGGTACTCACTCTTCGTATATGTAAAAGAGATCTGCAAAGAGAAAAGGAACACGTTATTCCTCACAGCTCCTCATAGCTACCAGGGGCAGGACAAGAAATAATGAGCTTCAAGTGAAGGTTAGACTTTAGGAAAAGTATTTTACCTGTTAGAACAGTGAAGACCAGGAAAGCATTATCTTAGGAGTTTGCAAAATTTTATATCATTGGCGGTCTTTAAGCACAGGTTACACAACTAAGTTGTAGCCTTTTCTAGCGTGTGAACTCTGACCATTGCTCCTCACAGGGCTTTCCATACAGTTGGTTTAGCCCAGAGCTAATGGGATTTCTGCTGTTTAGATCTGCTTGAGACCCCCCCTCCCTCAAAATGTGCTCCACAAAAATGCAAAAGTCTAAGGGCTGCACTCTAGGAATTCATGGATTAGACAAACATTTGTCAGGAACTTGGTCAGGGGTTCCTGCCCATCTGTGTTTCTAGAATTAAGTGATCCCCAAATTCTGAGGTACTACAGCTGCGTCCTCTACATTTGTGATGTCTCAGAAGTGAAACTAATGTTGTTCTTTGCTGTTTCATTGCTTGCCTTCACTGAATAGTAGCTCTGAAATGGTCTGTACTTTTAAACAAACTTGATAATAATTGTTTCATCTGCCCTACAGACTAATTAATTAGTGACTATTAATGTCTAGCCTATTAGGTGCACTTTATAGTGCTGCAGGTCATGCAATGATGCTGTAGCAGAGCAGAGACAGATCTGAACTGCCTTCTCCTCCTCCAATCTCCAGATCATTCTCCTTTCCTTAAATCTCATCCATCTGTATAAAGGGAGAACTGAACTGATGTTTGGATAATTTACATATGCAAATCTGAGCTAAACAGAAACCCTCATGGCTACTGCATAGAGGCTTCTGTTAAATGTTATAAATTGAAATGCTTTCCTCCCCAGGCTAAAATAAAAAGTGCCCTGGAGGGTATATTTCTGAAGGGTTTGTGACTAACCTGATTAGTCACCCTAAATTGTGATAGATGGAAGGAAAAAGCAGTTGTCAAACAAGGAGGAAATTCCAATAGAAGAGTAAATTTAAGGATGACAGTGATGATAAATTCTTACAAGCCTTAGAAAAGATCAGCCTTTTGTGCAGCTCTCATAAGGAGCAGAGTGCTCACTGTATAACGGGCTGTAGTTTGGATAAGTGTAGGAATGTGGTGATTGGTTTTAAAAAGGAAACAAAATCACCTCATGTCCAGGCTGATCTGAGTTTATCTTAAGGTACTAAAACCTGTAACTAAATTTTTAAGAGTTCTCCTTCCTTGCTGCTCCTGCAGGTGAGCTTGTGACTTCTAGGCCAGGGGGATGTACTGCTAGAGAGCATAACACATACAGTTTGATGACTTCAGATTAAAACCATGTGTAAATCTTAAACAGTCAGCATTGGTAAAACTCAGCAAAGTTTCTGCATAATTTCTATCACTAATAATTTCTAAAAATAAGTCAGATGGATAGTTTTCTAATATATATGTTCTATCTGCAATGGGAACTGGATCAGTGAAGAACAGAGAAGATGATCACAATGAATTATATTGTTAGAGTTGATAGCAATTGATTAGTTTGGGAGAAATACAAAAGAAGCGTATGTAGAATCAACCTTTTCTGTTTTCTGGTTAATTTGTTTGCTTTGGCATTTAAATTCTTACCAGTATACGCACAGCAATAGCACCAAGGAGCTTCAGTCACGGAACAGAACGCCGTTGTGCTAAGACTACGCATGACAAAAAGGTAGTCCATGCACTGAAGAGCCTACATGGCTGTCATTCAACTTGACACCAACCCTTAAAGTGTCTGGTTAGTTCCTGGCCATGAGTTATGTGACGTTTCAGCCAGAAAAAGCCTGAAGTTTTCTTCAGTCATGAGTCTTTCCCTCAACAGTTGAAGTCTGTATCTCCAGTAATCTGGTAATTTCTGATCAATGTGGTCAGAAGCAGTTCTCACATCTATGATAAATGACTTGCTGACTTAGTCTGACGTGGGAAGCAGATCAAATCTCACAAAAAAGCCTATTTTTGTGAGATTTCAAGCCAAAAAGAAACCATTTTAAGAGGGGTGTGTGTCCCCAGTTACACTTTCTGATAAGCTCATCATATTTTCAGCCATTTGCTGGACAAACTGAGAACTCTTCAGAGTTCTTTCAACTAAACCTGGCTCAGGGCTAGATGAGATAATTGCTCTACTCCTGCTACTGCATATGCATTTTTGAATAGAGTATTAAAACAGCACGAATTTCACTCCTTCCAAGATTTGGCAATATCCCTCCAGAACAGTAGATTAAATCAGTATTTCCCAGACTTCCTGCTAGATGCATCCTTCTTTAATAAAAGCTTTTTTATTTGTTTATTGCCTTAGCTCATTTCCACTAAGAAAATCTCTTTTGTCTAACCATAAATCTTCCAGGACTGTAGTGTGAGGATCTTATGTATACACAGAGAGACCATAGGAGAGATTTTTCTCACATTTAATGTGACAGAATTAAATACAAACTATAAAACAGGATCCATGGGATTTCCTCTTACTTTCAAGGACTGGCAGTGATGTCTTTTCCCAAGTGAAATTCCCACTGAAACAAAAAAATTTAGCAAGAAGACCAATGAAAGCCAATGGCATCTTGGCTTATGTGAGAACTGCAATGTCGAATACAGGAATGGCCATCCTGGACAAAGCCACATCACAGATGTTATCTGTAGAAATGTGTAGAGTCCTCACCATCGGCATGACTTTCTTGTTGCTTCTGATCTGAATGGCCAGGCAACATTCCCTGTCATGTGTGCTTTGGGAGGAGGAAGGACAGACGATGTTTTAAGAAACATTTGAAGTCCCAGTCCTCTAAACTGAAGGAGCATTAATAGAACAGCTCAAAATCAAGTCTTTTCCATCAGCATCTGGCCTGAAAGCTCTCGCTATTTATGTCATTAGTACGTGAAGCAATTGGTGCTGCTGGATTTCTTTCTGTCCTGTGTTTTGGTAAAAGACTTGTGTTTTGGCTGAATTCCTGTTGTGGCTGTCAACTGGTCCACAACTGACTTCTTTCAGCTATGTGAGAGGAGTGGTGGCAGTTACACTCTGCAACTACAATGAGATGTGACCCATCTAACAATAATATAAATTATTTCCTCATCTACTTAGACATTCCATTACTCCAAGGACATGACAAAGTTTGGACATAATAGTCATCTAGAATTTCATTACTCACCAATGCAGGGCCAGGCATGATGGAAAGTGTACTCCAGCTTCCCATGTATGCTGCTGCTTTCTAAATTAACTGTGGCCACTTTGCAAGATGACCAGGGCATCACTGCACAGAGTAGAAACTTCTGCTCCCTGTGCAGCAGAGGAGAAAACACAGTTCTTACAAACACAAGCCATGAGCCCTTAATATGTAAACATATGACAAAGTGCCTTCACCAAGGGCAAGTCCTCCCTGACCAGCCTAGTGGCTTTCTATGATGGAGTGACTCAGTGGACTGGGAAAGAACTACAGATGTTGTCTATCTGAACTTCTGTAAGACGATGGACATGGTCACCCACAACATACTTCTCTAAACTGGAGAGATATGGATTTGATGGGTGGACTGTTCAGTGGGTGAGGAATTGGTTGGATTGTCACACCTGATCTAGTGGAAGATGTCCCTACTCACTGCAGGGTGGTTAGAGTAGATGACCTTTAAAGGTCCCTTTCAACCCAAACTATTTTATAATTCTATGATTCAACAGGACAATTCAGATGTTTCAGGCTTGCTGGATTGGCAAGCATATGTTTTTTTAAGTCTAAACTTTTGTATATCTCTTCCAAACTATGAAACATCCTACTCCCACAAGGGTATAGTATGGATCGAATGTGATGGCAGATCAAATAGCAGCCATCATGACTTTGGTAAGTACCAAGACAGTCTCACCTGTCCTAAAAAGTCAGAATCTTATTTTTGCTAAATGCATTTTGATTCCAAAATGTTTGTAAGCCTTTCCCTGGAAGATTATTTGTGTATGGAGAGAGAGGATTGCTGCGTGTGCTGACCAGAGGCTTTGCTCAGTCAGACCTAAGACCTCCAGATAGATCTTTGCCTGACAAATACACATCCTCCCTACTGAGGGTGCAGAAGAGGTGATACATCCTCCAACAGCACTTTGTTAGGACAACATGTCACAAAAGCTAATATTGCCTTTAGCGGCGCAAGCATTATAAATATGATAGTTGATATGCTAAGTGATTTTTTTAATAGACCTTGTTAAACATGTTAGCTTCAGAGACCTCAAGCTATCTATCACTAGAGTGTCTTTTTTTTTCTCTTTTTTTAAGGCTTAGCAAAGTGAACTAGTTTTACCCTGTAGATGTACCCTACAATTTATTTTCAATAATACCAGGCTCTCTGAGAGGATGTGCTGTCCACAGCCCTTCTCTGCATGACAGTAGGAACTCACAAACATGTCACCTGCAATTGTAACTCCAGCCATGATGGCAGATGGGGCAACAAACGCAATGTGCCAGCTTAATTAGGGCAACTAAACCAAGGAAGGGGTCCTGGAAAAAGGCTGAGCACAATTCAGAGAGTTTGGAGTTTGTCTGCAGCTGGAAAAATTGAAAAACAAAGGAAAACACAGACTGCTTTCCTTCTTGTGGGTGAATGCCACCACCTGTTTCCCCATTCATGTCTTGATTTAAAGATTCCTCCTTTAGGGTCTGTTAAATAGCACATCACCTCTTCTGGGGCTGAAGCACAGACCTGTTTGTATCAGCACAGCACAGACTAGAAATGGCTCCATCCTCCTCATTTCCAAAGCTGATAGCGTGTTACTGGAAATGTGGTGGGATGAGTGAAATCGTATCTACACTAGAGTTTTGCAGCTAAACTCAGCGTTGAATTCCCAGCATGGACAAGTTCTGAGTCAACAGAAAATCCTTCCTGAGGGCAGGAGAGTAGCCAAGAAATTCAGGACACTTTCCTGTAGGGGAGACTGCATTGGTTGTGTCTAGGGTAAATTAGCCCATAAAGTACAGGATCTACAGCTTTTCTAGCAACAAGCCAAAGCAAAGGGTTTAGAGATGGCAGAGGGAACTGTCTTTAAACAGTCTAAAAACAAATCCACTGGATCCCAGTACAAACACCTAGGTATGGTTAGGAGGATTTACGTCTGGTCCTTGGAATTGACGATATGCCCTGAAACTATATAATGAAATGAGAGGAAAAGACACATTTTCCCCGTTACTGCTGACACACAATTAATATAAAATAAGGAGACTGTTTGGTGTTTGTTCGAAGTGATCCATCCCCACCGACACAATGAGAGCTAATGAACTAAATCTGAAAGCATCAGCATAAGATTTTGACAAATGCGTTGTTTGCCTATTGAGAGGGTAGAAAATGATTATAAATGACAAGCTGGGCTTGCTTTCAGGCATGGACACTCCAGGAGCAGCAGCATTATGGCCTCAGTTGGCTGTTCTCTGTGTAAATGATTTCACACTTCTGCTACTGAATCAATTGGGTGTTTCTCCATTTAAGAATTGCTGAAATAAAATATCTCCTGCTCCACAGTCAAGGCATGTTCTTGGCTCCCAGGGAGGAGGAAGGGTTTAACATATCTGGGTTTTGCATTTAAAAATGAAGTGTTGGTCTCAATTGTGAGTGTAGTGCTCTCTCACAATTAAAGATTCATGGGGTTAGTGAAAATTTTAAGCAAATTATTAATAAGCATGATGGAAACACAAAATATTGTACCATAAAATTGGGGAGAAAAAAGTTGCATTTCATGTCTTTTTGTTCTGGGGGAAAATAAGAAGATGTTTACTTAAATATTTTGGCTAAAGAAGTTCAGAGACCAAAATAAGCTTCAGGCTCTGGTAAAAATCTCCAAATTATATAATAGTAAAATGTAAATTAATTTTTGGAAAGTCTTATTCCAGTATTTCTCCCAAAGAAGATAATGACCTAAGTAGACATCTCACAACCTAACTTTGCTTCTTGTGTCTCTGGTCTGCCAGTTCTTGGGCAGAGGCTCTGTAACAGCTTAAATTCCCCACTGAGGTAGAAAATGTTATAGAAAGAGCAGGAATGAGAAGAGTTTTGGCTGATTTGCTGCTCCCCATTGCTCAGTTCTCCACACATCTATGCCATTATAAACATAATGAATAATAAATCCAAGCTCATTTTTAGGACTTCATCCATTGCAAGTATAAATACAAAAAGGCAAAGGATTTCTCCTTGGAAAGTCAGCAAGAGGGACTTTTATGTAATTCTTATGAGACTTCATGAAATGCTGAAGATGAAACAATTCCTATTTTGCCTTCATGGAAGCAGACTTAAGTGAAATGGTACATTTCATTCCTCTTTACAGAAGGAAGTTCAGAGCATCAGCAGGTGGGCAGTTTTAAATCAGCAAAGTGTGAACCTCACAAAGACTGGTGTCTAGACTCAGTACAGGGAAGCCACATGAAGTTTGGATGCTCTTACAAAGTTCTGAACTGCCTATCATGAAGCAAGGAGGTGTCCTACAGGCTTGCCTAACCTCCACACTCCCAGGGGCTGGATTCCAGCTTAGGGACTTCTCTGGGTTGTGTTGACTCAGCAAAGTCAACCTCCAGCCCTAACCCCAGGCGTGGGGTAACATGCATTACTCTGGCAGCCTGGGGAGGCTGTGGAGCCAGCAGCAACCCCTTTGATACCAAGGGATACCAAAACCTCACTGATCCCCATCTCAGCTGAAGAAAAGTTGGTGAGCTCCATGGGATCAACATTCAGGACAGATCCAGACTGTGGAGTGGCACCTGGACCATTTACACCCTGCCTAAAGTTTCCAGAGAATTAAATGTTTTGGTTTGGTAAACCTCCAAAAGCATTTTGAGGTGATTCAGGTTCACCAAAGAGTGAGTAAAGCTCTGTGTCTGTGTGTGTATTGAAGTCTAAGTAATTGCACTCAAGTTAATGGTAAGACCCCAGGCAACGCTCACCAAATAGTGCTGTGAAAGTCAGTCACTAAAACCATGTTCTTCCCCTACTCGGAGGTCTTCCTCCTGATATGAATTTTTTAGTTTGATTTCCAATTAACCAATTAACCATTATTAAAATATACTTAAATATTAGCACTACTATAAGCACTACTTAAATATGGCACTACTCTTCACTACTGCAATCACTTATATATCTTTTTAATATATTATATTTCCTCTTGGACTTTTCAGAATCTCATTGTTTCTGCCTTTGTAATGGATAGTTTATTATTGTGCCTGGACTGATGCTTTTTTTTTTTTTTTGGTACAAATTGAGAGCCATTTCATTTTTTTCTTCTTCTAAGGAAAAAAAATATTTCCCCTGAGTATGGAAAACATGACAGGTGCCCAAATCCCATTGAAGTCTGTCTGCCTAATTATCTTCAGATTCCTTTGCAAAGCTTACTGTTAATGTTTATAACCTCCCTGTGCTGGCACCCATCACTATATTTTCTTCGTGGTCTCAAAGCACTCTGTTAAATAAGGTTGTAGCACTATTTTCCAATTTTAATGCAAGGAAATAGAACAGAGAAAAGACTTGAGAGGAAAAGATCCACCTTTTCTGCACCCCAGCCCTGACTTCTGCTCAGCACTTCTGCCCATAGATTTCTTACCACTGGCAACTCTTTTGCTATCTGCTCATCAAGGAGGCTTGTCATCTGCAGATACTCTTCCCTAATTCTTCATCAAGGAATACCTTTTCAAAACTTCTGTACCTGTTTGCTCAGGGTTAGGTTAAACAGAAACAGGCAGGTCTTTACAAATAATTAAATAGAGGGAGAAGGCTCCTGGGAGAAGGAAGTCCACATAATATCAAAGGGATCCAATGCTGGCTAACAAACGGTTGTGCACACTAGTAGAAATCTTTCTAAAAAAATGTCCTAACTCATCATGCCCTCTGCAAGCCACAGGTGAAACAGACCTGGAGAAGAGGTAAGCTGAGCCTCCAGCTGTCCCTCTAAATCGAGATTCTGTGTTGCATAAGGAACATCCTCCTTTACACTCACTACTTGGAACTTGTGTTTGCTTCCCTGAACTGGCACGGAGTAACACCCAACATGCCAACTAAAAATATACTGGCTTTGCTTAGCTTTAGGTAGTCCAAGTCCAAATGAAGTTACTACTTTGTCATTTGTGGGAGAATTAGGAGAATAACCTACCAAAAATTTTGTCAAAGCTTTTACACATTCCAGAAATCCAGTGAATTTTATATGAGTTTTTCTCCTCCCTGCAGTGCACTCTCAAAGCACTGGTGTCACCCAGAAGAACAGAGGTGGAAACCTCTTGGCTTGACCCTCAGACATAATCCTACAGTCCCTCGGCCAAACTCTATCCTGACAAAGATAAAATGGAGGGAAGAATTTTTTCCTACAAACTTCAGGCTGTTTCCTACCGTTGTCTATTGTCTCAGGTTCTGACACAGAGTCCATTTTCTTGCCCGTGTTTTTCAGCCATGCAAATCAGGCAAAGCAGAGCGCACAATGAAACGTTAGCATCTTTTCAGATCAGCGGGTCTGAGCCCTCTTGAGAAATCCATAAAGGCTCTCCCTGGAGTATTTAGCAGATAATGCTCCCTCTTTCCGCCTGCAGTGTTTTGAAAAATGTAGCCCATAAAATGTGTCTGACATTGTAGAGCGAGCCCAGCTTCCCAGCGAACGCCACGGCCTCCTCGGGACGAACACGGTTCCCATTGTTAGCCCTGACTTGCTGAATGCAGCGAGGCCAGATGAGATTTCTATGCCCTGCACAGCAATAGCACATGACTTGGAAGGGAACTTCTCCAGGAAAGTATATTTGATCAGTCATAAAAACCTTCCCGGAGATACATGCTGAACTCTGTGTGTGTGTATTATAGCTGGCACTGTTAACAACACCTATTGCTAAGCTTGCATGATACTTTCCCATACAAGACCTGGTTCGGTTGCTTATAACCTGCTTGATCAGACTTTAATAGTTTGGACTGATTTTTTTTCCATGCAGAATAGTTGCTTCAGGAAGAATATATATTGGAAATTTCTGCCAAGACAGACTGGTCCTTTTTTTTTAGAGTGAGTTTGCAGGAAAATACATTATTTTTGCCCCTGTTAAATCTTACAATGATTTTATTGAAAAGCTCTTTCTACCTCATTGCTTTGGTATTTGTAGGGAAGGTTTCTATTCTAGAGATATGCCTTTTTCAATATTGTTGTTAACCCTCTCTACCTCCTCCCCCGTATGCTCGGGCCAAATTGCGAGCTTATTAAAAAAGAGCAATCTCCTCAGACATGCTAGAGTTTGGCAAAGGATGTCTTGGAGGTTGGACAGGATTTTCCCTATAAATATATCAGCTGAGATGTTCCTACACATGAAAGCAGAGAGCTGGGAAGTACAATGTTCCCCTTTCTGCTGCTCAGGCAAGGACAGTGCCCAAAGGAGCGCTGGAGAGGTGGTTTGGGAAGAAACTGTGGCTTTCATAGAGAGAAATCCTCCTCTATTCCCTCTCCGAGATGGAGGACATCCACCTCTGGAGGAGAGGGGTTTAGCCACCCTCCTCAAACATCTCCCCCTCGCCCATCCCCGGTTCCCAAACAGGAACACGCAGGAGTGTAAGATGAGCTCGTGAGGGTCAGGGCTAGCCTTTGGTTCACCTCCCATCCATTACTTCACTTCCCCCCTATCTCAAGTCCATAACCTTTATCAGCAACGGAACGAATCGCATGAGAAAGTTCAGGGGATGGCAAGAACATCTGGGCCACATACTGTACGTGCCACTGTAAGTTAACCTCTCGCACGCTGTCGGATGCTGTGCGAAAGCCTGTCAGGGACACAGCTGTGTGCAGGGCTTCACACGCACACACAGCTCCTGAGGGGAAAGAGCCACCTCAGGATGGAAGGAAAAAGAGGAAAGAGAGAGAAAAGAAAGAGGGAGGAGGGGATGGAAGACAGGAGATGGGAGGAAGGCGAGGCAAGGCAAAAGACATGATGAATTTTTTTGGCTAAGGGATGCTGCATCGCAGACAGTCGATGCAACGAATCCTCGGAGAAACCTCCCTGCACACCCTGTGTGGAGTGTGCTGGCACTACTCTTCACTACCCAGATTTGGTTTAAATGGAGACAAAAGGGGCAAGATGCAGTGGGAAGTGGGAAGGAGGGAAGGGAAGGTGCAAAGGGAAGGAGACTGTCAGAGCACTGAGTTTTTGCAGGCTCTCTCCGACCCACATAATCAGCAGGGCTCAAGCTGACAGCAGGGGATTTAAACACTTATAGGGGGAGCTCAGCTGGACGTCTCAAGGGAAAAAGGGTTGGGAAATACACTTCTGTAGAAAAGACAGAGAGAGAGAAAAGAGCTGTTAAGCAGTAAGAGAGACATCTGCAGCATAGCTGTTCATTTTGGTTACTCTCTGCTCTGAGCTGGCAATGGAAACGAATGAGCAAATGTCTTCAGCATCCTGATTCTCTCGAGAAGAGGCAAAGGGAAGAGCCCTGTGAGAGAGTGCAAGTTTGGGGCACCAGCAGCCCAAGCCCTGGGCTGATCTCAGGTACCAGAGACACCAACTTGCAAGAAGGGACCTCCCCAGATCTGCAAGCTGATTAAAGATGCTGCCCACAGGACAATGTCGCTGCTTTAGTTTTCTATGTCTGTGTGGGACAATATGTGATATACAGAACCAGGAGGGATGCAGAGAGGTGAAAACCAGGGCCCAGTTCCTTAGGAGGGACTCCAAAACAAAACCATGCATGAAATAGTGGTCCACTGCACTGGTTTCTCATCACTGGGATGAGAAACAGTCATCTTCCAGCCAGCCAGCTACCAGGAGATGAGAGGCCTTTTCATAGCAGAGCTCCATAATAAAACTAAGCCACATGAATTTTGACAGCCAAGTGATCATTTGGTTAAAGACAGGATTAATGGCCTAATCACTAAGCAGGCCTGCAGATGTGTTCTGAGCAAATGGACATGTCTGCAAAGGAGAGAAAATATTTGCAGACCCTCTGAAAACTGCTTTCCCCCAAAACTGCACCCTGGCTGAATAGAAATGCCCAGTTGTCTCGGCAGCAATGACGATGGGGGACAGTCATCCTTCTGCCGCCCTGCCCGCTGCCATTTACGTGCTATTCAGTATCCTCTGCATTTTCACGTGTTCTGGAATCACTTGCTTTGCAAAAATCAGTGGGGTTGAAGAACAGGTAAAGGATGGAGATAGCAATCCTAGGATGTTTTCCAAACAACTAACTTTTCATTTCAAAAAAACATTGGGTTTTACAGAGCCCCAAATCTTCTAAAACTGCATATCACTTAAAACATATTAAAAGATATTTAGAGATTTTATTATCCCCTTAAGCATGTCTTTAAAAATACATGCCTTCAGAAGAATTCATGTTCATATGGGGTATTCAGGATCCACTATGCAAGTGGATCCAGGTATAGGATTTTTCTCACATTTCTCTGCTTCCACAGTAGTGTAGAACTCGTATATCCTCTAAATGCAAACGTTGCACCAGCACTAGACAAAGACAGCACCAGAAGAATTTACCCGCACACATGCACATGCACAATTAATTTCCTGCTTGCAAAGCAAATTAATACTTTATTACTTGTCTTTTCTGCAGCTCAAAAACCTCCACAATGCTCATTAAAACTGACTTTTTCTACCTAATACGTTTTAAGGCAACAAAATGAAAGTGCATAGTGACCACAGCCTGTTCGAGGAGAGTAACAGCAGCATTTGGAAACAGTAGGTGAGAGAAGCAGCAGGCTTAGAGCATGTAGGCAGGCTGGGGCATCCCAAACTGCTTCCAGTCCTGCCGTGTTTTCAGGGAGCATGGGAGCCCGTGGTCGGTGGGAAGATCCTCTCTGTCCTTGTTGGGCTTGGGTCGGCTGCAGCCTGCTCTCTCTGAAGCAGTTGGTGGCTCAGCCCAGGGCTGCTGAACACCCTGTAAATGTGACCTACAGTGCTGATAGTTTATTCTAAGCATATGTCTTTAATGACACAAAATACAATTTTGCCTAAATATTCTTACAAACAGGACTGCCACCCGCCTAGAGCACCATGGATCAGGCCCCAGAACTCCACCCTGCACCAGCTGTGACCTAAGCCAGGGTTTGCTGACTATCTTCTGGGTCAGTCACTCACTGCTCCTGTAAATGTGTTTCACCTGCCAGTGGATCAGCCAGTTTTCATGCCACAAGATGGGAATTAATCCATTTAACAAAAATGAACTCATTTTTATAGCTTCTGGAATCACTTCCTTTGCAAAAACAATGGGGAGAAGGAGCAGGAGGGGGCAGTCCTAAGACATTTTTCAAGCAGTGAACCTTTTCTTTTCGTAGGGCTTTAGGAGTATATAAGACTCTAAATCTTTCAACACTGTGTATCCCAGAATATATTTAAATATGTTGCATACTGGCTAGGATTATATTTTGTATTTACTTATGTTGTTTGCACTGGTGCCTACTGATGCAATGGGAATGCATCAGGTCCAGGCTCCATTCCCCACCAGGAGAGCCCCAAAAGGCATCTCCATGGCCTTGGCACTGCTCATCCCCGTGCAGCCCCTTTTCAAGGGCGAGGCTAGGTTAGGGTGATCATGCAGATTACCTCCTTGGCTTAGGATTTATTTTATATTCTAATGATAGAGGCACTGCCCCTGGCAGTGATAAAGGAGCCTGCTGGCACCCGGGTGACCCCTCTTTGGAGCAAGTCTCCTGGCCCTGCTCTCCTGCTCCCCACCCCACACGGGTGGCTCTGAGTTGCTGCAGTCCCTTAGGACCTCATGGCACTCTTAAGAATCTCTCAACTGCTATAAACATCACCACGACTCACCTCAACAGCTATTCCTCCTCAGCAGCCCTCAGCTTGTGAGTTTGTTTGGTTTTTAACTTCCCTGGGTCCTTCTGCACAAACCAGCATGTTCATTTTGCTCATCACAGCCAGATCACAACTGCTGGTACCCACTTGCTGTTCTTCCAGCATAGAGCCAGCCCTGCCAGTGCCAGACAGCTGCCACCAGCGGTGTCACCTGTGTGTCACTTGCACTGAACAGGCCACTTCACCTGTGTGACACCACATGCTGCTGGCCCAAGTGTTTGTGTCCAAGATGATGTTTCTGGCTGAGCCAGCCTCTTTGGGCACAGGAGAAGGCTCTCCATGTGCCCTGAAGATGCCATCCAGTGCAAGGAGGTGGCAGCTTACCTTGGGTGAGTGACACCAAAAGAATTTTTAGTGGTGAGCTGTCACTGTGCTGGGCATGGACACTGCAGAAGAGACTTGGTTTTAGTGGCTTTTATTGGTCTAATGAACCTTGTTGGAGACATTCACCAGTCCCTGCTGCAAACGCCACTGGTGGTGGCTATAATGGGCTGGAGGGACTGGTCCTCAGCATAGGGGTCAGGGAGGGCACTCGCTCCAACACAGGGTGACAGGCAGCCTAACACTCAAGATGGATGTGATGTACAAGGGGTGGCAACATAATGAAGCTCTCGTTAACTTCTGTACCCTCATAAACATTTCCACCTGACACAGGAAATCATCTGCAGAAGGTGAAGGGAAAAATATTCCTACTGGTGTAAACCAGAGGGTGTCCACCTAGGGCTTCTCTTGCCCATACCCAACCTGGGTATGACAGCATCCATACAAGGAGTTAGTAAGAGATGGAGTGAGTTATGCCAAATGGTTTAAACCAGATTAAACACAGATTGCCCCATGAGGGATTATCACTACTGCTTTTACCACTGATTTTAAAAACCCTTGCTCTGAAAATGCATGATCTAGGGTAAGAGATTTGGAATAACACACTCTTATTCTGGGATATAGGACCGTGCACACAAGGAATTAATTAATCGGTAGTTAATCTGGAATGACGCCATATGTAGTCCTGAGACTGTGACAAATATGGGGAGAGGGGAGAAGAGGCTGTAAAGTATCTTTCATTCCTTTTTCTCCTGCTCCTTGTATCCTGCAGCAGTTCTATCCAGTCCTTCATGCAAGTGAAAAGGAGCTTTAATAACAGCTGTTTCCTCCAGTTCCCAATGTGCTCTGCAAAAGAGACTGTAATTACATTGTCTGGCAAGCTGGGGAGGAGGAGGGCTCATGTGGGGGTCTTGCAGAAAAAAACCTGGGGGGGACTGGGGAGGTTGCAGGGAAGGCCAAGAGGTATGCTCAGGGGCTGCTTTCTACTTGCCAGGGTGTTATGGGGAGGGCCCCAGCATAACCAAGAGCTGCCTCTGATTTTCCAGCCGGGTGGTGGTTCGTGGCATATTGCTTGAAATGGCCACTGGAGCCTGCGCCTGGCGAAGGAACAAGCCAGTTGTTAGAGGGAGAGGTTTTTTTCCAACGTCTGAAGCATGCTGGGTTCATCTGCTCCTGGACGGTGATTTGGGAGGCTGGTTTTATTCCTTCCCTGCCCTCTCTGCTTTGGAAGAGTCCCAGGAAGAAACAAAACTGCTGGTGTACAGGCAGCCGGCTCTATCTCTGTTTACAAGTCAAGGGGGGCTTTTGTGCAAAGCTACCTACCTCCCTGCAAGGGAAGTCTGCTCCTACAATGGGAACCTAACAGACTGCATCTGTTTTGTCTTAGTCTAAAGCATTCCTTTCTGGTGCTAACTGGGAACAATTTAGCTGGAATTTCCAATTGAAATGAGCTTTTTAACTTCTATATTGACTATTTAAGTTGTTCTCAGGCAGGGGATCTGCCGTGTATTTAACAAATAGGCCAAGCCAAATCTTGATGTTTTTACAAGGTTTCACTCAGACCAAATTTATTTATTTTTCTGAAGTACTGTTCTTCTACTCAAACAGGGACTTACTTATTTTTCTAAAGTCCTGTTCTTCTACTCAGACAGGGACTTCAATGCAATGCTACAGAGAGTACCTCTTAACAGCCCATGCTGCAAGAATTGGGATTTCAGTCGACTGGAAGAGGCTGAGGTGGTGGGCAGAGGAATAGTCCTGGAAAATCCTGCTTGAGGAAATTGTTTAGATGCACCTGCAGTTATCTGTAACACAGCCTAAACCAAGAGCAGAACTTTTAGGGTCATTTATATAAGAACAATCAAAACAAAGGTCCAGCCCCATGTCTGACATGGAGTCTCATGCTCCAGGAAAACGTGCAAGTAACAGGGCAGGATTTCTGCTATGATTTCTCCTTCCCTTTAGGCTTTTCCAGTGCTCACTGGTTGCTGCAGTCCATTCAGAGTATTGTGTCTACTAGCACCCCTTGATCCCTCCCTCCATGCCTTCATCTCATCTCATTTTCCCATCCATTTCCTCTCCCCACACCTTGCAGCAGCAAGCTCCTCAATGTAAATACATACCTGTGCAGGCTGCAAAGATGTCCATGTACCCCATGGCATAGCCCACAACCCAAGGACCCTTCCATTCCAAAGCCCAGGGTCTCCAGGGCTGAATTGGAGGGATCTAACCAAGGTGGAGCAGAGGGAAAAACCGCTCTGAACATTGCTGATTCCTGTCACCTCAGGAAAGGCTCAAACACTGCAGAGCATTGTGTCTGATTACAGCCTCTTTGTGGAATCAAGCCCTTACCAGTGAGAAAACACTGTCCTTGGAGCTGAATTGGGGCAAAATATGGATTGAAAATTAAGGCCACTTACTGAACTTTGCTTACGGCCATAAGTTCAATGAATTTATTTAAAGTCAAGCAAAGCAGTAAGCCTTTGCAGATGGGTGGCTAAGAATATGAGCCAATTTGTATGTGACAGACAAGGAATGGACACAGCAAAAGGAAGCCATGCTGGTGGCTAGGGCACAGCCGAGTTAGAATTGAACCCAGATCTCCTAAACTCCATCCCAGGCTTAAAGTGATCTGTGATGCATCAGTCTGGGTAAAAAAGGGATAGAGCAGTCTTGTAAGAATAAATATATCAAAGGCGTGGAGGTGCTTGGGGACAGGTAACTTAGAAAAATAATATGAGATTAGAAGAAAAGATAAAAGCTCCTGTACAGGAGAAGAAGAAGAGGAGAAAATAGACTGCCGGGGGAAAGAGGAGTAAAGAGAAAAGGGGAGGGAGGCCTTCCATTAAGTGATTCAAAAAGTTTCAGAGGTCCCTGGTGACACCAAGCCTGCAGGTGCAGGTCTGGGCTCCGTCCCTGAGCAGGACCTGATGACACTCTGAAACATCTCTGCTTCTTCATTAAAGACTCCAATGTCCAGCATTTGGTAAAGCTGTTCCTCAAAACCAGAGAAACCAAATGGTTTGAAGAGCTTCCTTCTCCCTGCTCTGCAACACTGCTGTGTTCCTGTGAACCGCACAGTTTTTTCCTTCCTGCATTAAGGTTGTTTTTGTTACACAAGGAGCACAGTGGCTGCTCCGCCGCCGCCTGCCCTGTCTTCAGTACAAACTGTTTGCAATGGGGATGTCTGCTTAAAACCAGTGGGCTCGAAGGGTCACGTTCCCCCCAAGTCTTGCACTGGGACCTTGCTCCAATGAATTCTGCAGCTGTGCCAGAAAGTCCCAGGCTCCTGCCTAATTCACTACCCACATGTGCAGGGAGAAAAAAAAAACAAAAACCAACACTTCCCCTTGCCAAAAAAATTAAATAAGTCATAGGCATCAATCACTCCCTAACATACACATTTTTATTCTCAAACAACTTCATTTAGAGTGCTTTAATATAGAACAGCCTGCAGAAACAATGCCTCCTAAATAGCTGTATGGGACTCTTTAGTCAATAGTACATACCGTAAATATTTATTATAACGTAACACAGGTTCTGTTTGTTTCTGTTTGTTTTTGCTTTTTATACTTTGCATTTGATGTGAGTGGGAGACACACCAAATATTGTAAATATTTATAAAGTATTCAGATTTGATATTATTTGCTCAGGTACAAATGGCTCCAGTTACTAGACTGTCACAAATGAGAAAACCACAAATACCGAGCAGCACTGAATGAAAACACGGTGGAAACATGACATAACCACATCTACGGACTGCAGTAAACATTCCTTACAAGAAGGAATGAAATAAAGGTGCAAATATCTTTTTAAAGAGCTTTTTTTTTGGCAGATATTTTAGAGACAACAATTTAGTGACAGGGTTTTTGTTCCCCACCTTCTAAGCCTCACAAAAATATCTTAAGTCTAAACTTACGTGCAATTAGCTTTTGGCTATTTTGTTTTTAAAGAAAACCTCAACATGAAGAGTGCAGATAGATGGATAAGATGAGGTGGGTTCTTTTTTTAAGACATTCAATCTTGCTTTGCAAAATAAACATCCCTTTAGATAAGTCACCTGAAGGGTGGTGAATTTTGTTATTTGTTTAAGACAGACCATTGGGAGGGGCATGGACCTGCTGTCATTCACAGTTCACTTGTAGAGGCACCACTAGACCTGTCCTGTTAGTCAGCAGTATTTGGTTACCTCAGTGACTGACTCCATCTCTGATGTCTGTAAATCTTTCACCATTTCAGGTGAAACCTCTTTAGGTTGAGGGTGAATCAGAGGATCTGACAGCAAGCTCTCACGTGCCATGCCAGTTTGGCTGTGCCGGCGGAGCCCCCTCTCCCATCCCCTTCGGGGCAAGGCCAGCATTGTCACCTCCTGGCCTTACACCTCTGCTCCACAGCACTGGGCTCCAAACACGTCGATGCCAGTGAAGCCGAGACCCAGACCCAACGCCATGCAACAGGACACAGCAGGTTCACACCGGCATTTGGCTGCCTTGGCTTGGCTCGGGGGATTCCCTCTGTGCCCCCCCAGCACAGCAGGACTGAAATCCAGCCCTGCAGCACTGTTGTGGTCTTGGTTTCCCAATCCATCACAATTATTTTTGTCCACAGTTTTCATCAACCACCATTGAGAAGGATTTTTCTAAGGCTGCTGGATGGGTTGGTCTGAGTCATAACCAAGGATCTGAACTGCGGACAAAGTTTCAGGCTGGTTTGTGTTTTATTCTGAACTATTTGCCCAGTGCTAGTTTCTCTTTTAGACTTGCTACAATCAATATTTTTTCCTCACTGATCACACTTGGTATATCATTTATTTCCATGGAATAACCTCTCCGGATAAAGCATGATGAAGTAAATACTGGAGATAAACACAGACAACATCTGGAATATGTTTTTTCTCTCCAGCTGATTCATCATTTCAAAATGTACTTTAGGCTGAACTGGTAGCCCAAACGGGACTAGATTTTGATCACTTTTTCCTCCTTTTTTGTTATTATTCTTTCTTATAATAAGTTCTCTTTTTCCCCTTGCTAGAAGCTCTCCTCATTTTAGTTTTCCCCATGACGCAGTAATGGCAAGGTATTATTGGCATGGCCTGTAGTTCAAGGTCGCTGGCGTTTCTTTTTTCAAATGTATCCCTTACAAGGTCCAAAAAAGAAGTCAATAACAGCATTAAAACCACCTGTGAATAGTCATTTAAATGCCACGTTTAAATTAACGATAAGTAATCTACACCTTCCCAAAATCCTGACTGACGAGTGGGTTTGCTTTCTCCCCTTCCAAACTATGGGCTAGGTACTAAAAATAAAGTGAAATAACACTCAGGTGCTAAACAGATTATGACTCACAGCTGGAGGCAAAGAAATTGCAACTCTATCCCAATTACACTAATTTAATTGGGTGTTAAAAAAATCCTGGGTTCCCAACAGTAGTAGGCAAGGCAAGATTGTAGGCATCCAACAGGCAAGGGAGCCCTCTCCTTTTTTTAAAAAAAAAATTTAAAATGTTTTTCTGGTGCTAGGAGAAATGCCTGCCCAGGCATGAGTTCTTTCATCTGAAATTAGTATTTAACACTAATGGTTCTCTAAGCAGCAGAGTAATGCCTTCATGTGAGAGGTGAACTTGCAGCCCTGTTTGACACCAGCATTGCTGCTACTGCTGTGGGCAGAGACTCCATGCTAGAAGAGGTGTCAGGTTTATTGCCTCTGTCCTCTGGGTCCCCAGTGCTGGAACATCCCATTATGAGGAACAAGAGCCTTTTGCCAGGCTTGTCCTGCTCAGAAAGTGAGGATGACAGCACTGGGCAGAGTCCCAGCACCCAAAGGAGATGTGCTTGCCTATGCTGGGGAGCACGCTTGCGCACCCCCAGCCCATCCTACAAGAGCCTGCAACGGGCGATGAGCCTTGTCACAGCCCCAAAGGGGCCGTGAGGACCTTTAAACCCACTCAGCGTGTGGGCACTGTGTGTTGTTGGGGCCAGAGAAGGCAGCAGGTAACCCCGCTGGCCTGGGGAGCCGGGGAGCAGAGAGCTGACGGCAGGATGTGCTCTCCTGCTGGGTGGAAGAAAAGGGAATTACTTCCTCCCTGGGAATACCCTCCTGAGGCTTTTTCCTTCCCCTTTGGTAAAGATGAAAGAAACACGGTTCACCTCCTGTGCAGAAGAGTTCCTGTTCCTCCCCAGCCCTCCTCTCCCTCTTTTTCCAATCAGCCTCCCAAAAGCAAAAAGCCGCTGGCAAGAGAAGTCAATAAGTAAATAGCAAAGGCCATGGCGAGGGAGACTGCACTTTTGCCAAGCACCTGGACTGAAGCCATTGGAAGGATCAGCTGTGAGCCCCGACAGCAGCCCACAGGGAGCACCTCCTGGTCCAGCCCTCTCCCTGCTGAGCACCCCCAGAGCATCCTGCCTGTGGTGGCGCAGCACCTGGGGAGCCCCCATAAACATCACCCGCCTTGGGTTTGGAGGGGAGAATGTGTTTGAGGGATTTCCTCTCGAAAAATTATAAGCAAAGGTTGCTCTGGTCTCACACAAAACGGGTTTGGCACCAGGGGAGTGTGTTTCTCTCTGCCTTTTGGTTCCCACAGATTGAGGCTCCTTGTGGTGCTGAGCATGGCTGTGGTGCTGCCTGGGAGCTGCAGCGTCCTTTTAAACAGTCTCGTGTGTGATCTGCGCACCGAGGGGAACCTTCGCTCACCAGTCTAAGTTGCAAGCTGTGGTGTGACAATTTCCATTGTGCCAGATGCTTCTCCTTCAGTCTGGGGTTTAGATTTACTGAAAGGCAACAACTGAAAACACATTAATTCTTTTAGAATATAAACAGCAGCAATCAAACTTTCTGTATCACTTTCTAAGGGGAATAAATAGCTTCAGGCCAGATATTTTTAAAACCCTGCAAATAAGAATTACTTTAAGAATTGAAGAAACAAGCCATAATATAGCTAATGCAGAGATTCTGCTAACAAATGATTTATACTGGGGCTGTCAGTACAGAAACTGAATTATAGAAATGAACGCTCGTGAAGACCTATGAATCCATCTCCCCACACTGCTGGCTTGTCCCTCACGCTGGCATATGGCACTGGGGACAGCCTGGAGTGTCCCCATGCAGTCTTCCGCACTGGGAACTCTCAGGCAGATTTCTCCCTTTGAGCCTTATCGCCCTCAGTTTCCCTCTGTTAATTACTCTGAGATTTGGCTTGTGGGCCGCAGCAGAGCTCCAACGCCGGAGGAACCGGGCCGGGGGAGTGCACCCCGAGTGGGGCCGGGCCTGGCCGGCCTGCACTCAGAGTGGGGCGGCGGGGCCGGGCCGGGCCGGGCCGGGCCGGGAGAGCGCACCCTGAGTGGGGACAAGCGCGGCCGGGGGAGCGCACCCCGAGCGGGGCCGGGCCGGGCCGGGCCGAGCGCACCCGGAGCGGGGCAGCAGGGCTGGGCCGAAGGGAGCGCACCTCGAGAGGGGCCAGGACAGGCCAAGCGCACCCCGAGCGGGGCAGAGGTAGCGGCGGGCCCGGGTCGGCGGGAGCGGCTGCGGTGTCCGCCCCGGTGTGGGCGACGGAAGGTGGCAGTGCAGTATAATGTAGCAGCCGGCGGCAGCACTCGTGGAGAGCCGAGTGTGTGTCTGTCCAGATAAAGTACCGCGCGGATCATTTGTTTATAATTCCTGAGGTCTAGGCTAACAACTTTAACCGTATTAAAAAATCCACCCCCCCACCCCCCTCCTTTTAAAAAAAAAAATACGCAAATCGAGCTACAATTAAGGGGAAAGCCGGCAAATCATTTAAACAACAGTGAGAAATACGAATGTAGAGGTGGTCTGTGCTCTGCACGCACACAAAACCTAATCAAACAAGGGAGCTTTTGTCGACGCGAGCTGTAAATGTACGGATTCCAGCGCGGTGTCAGCTTCGCTCCCATATCTCTGCACATGCAATATTTTTTCTGAACAACTATCCTAAAAAATAATTTCAAAAATAGGAGTCAAAATTTTCCATAGGCTACTTTCATGTTGATATATTCCTTCCAGATTTGTCTTCACTTACAAAGCTTATTCTGTATTTTCCCCCAAATGCTATGTTACAGCATCGTTATCTTTTCTTTTACAAATAAGGGACAGTAACACATTCAGGGTAATGAAGAAAAACATTATTGACTCCGTTTGCTTCCTACTGTGAGCCAATTAAAGACATGACCTACCAGAAAGAGAACGATATTTCATTAGTTTTTAACTTCCTAAAACTAAAATAACTCCAGTGTTCAAAAAAATTCTTACCCTTCACCAAAAAAGAACAAATAATTATGGCTTTTGCTTTGTGTTCGGTTTACAGCATTCAATATTCATAAAATCCGCTGTACAAAAAAACCCAGGGGACATTAACTTTCTAAATTTAAAAACATATATATATATGTATGTACATATGTATATATATTTATATATAATTATTTTTGCACATTTTCTAGTGTTTATTCTGTTTTTCTATGAGATATCATGAGGATAATAATTTAGGGCCTGATCCCATGAGTCTTTCCTCAGAGAAATACTATTCTTCAATTTTTTGGTTTTTTTTTTCTTTTCCTGAGGTATTTACCAGGCTGAGTATTTTGGGGACAGAGGAGTGGGGGTCAGACTCAACATCCCCTGAGCACTGAGTGGTGCCCATTGATTTTTGGGGGGTCCCTGAGTCCGGCTAGGCATGACAGGCTGGGTTCTACGCTCCCTCCTCCGGCAAAGCTCCCGCCAGAGACACTGGGGTTTCATTTACAGCATCGTGACAGTTTGGCCTGGGAAAAGGGAACGGACTGTGACTGGGGACGGCTGTGTTCACTGGGGCAGATACTGGAGTAGACGCTGACGGCTTCCCCGACCCGCCGCAGGAGCCTTTGCACTGAGCCAACCGGGAGCTGCATCCCAGTTCCTAAAAAATACACAACACGGCTTAGCATTAAAAACACTCTCCAGAACATTTAAAAAATAAAAGGGGAAAGTATTAAGCATAGCTTTTAAAGGAAATTATAAGCTTACATAAAAATGCTTCACAGAAGCGGGGGCAGCGGGGGGGGAAGTGAAAGGTCTTAAGCGTGGATGTTTCTCTCCAGCTTAAAGTAAGTCGCTCTTGCTTTAGAAATTGCACCCTCTTGGCTGGAGATGTTATTTGTTTTAGGCTTTTTTACACAGTTTCTTCAAAATAGACAGGCTACAGAAGTGAGGAGAAAACATCCAAGAAATATCACCAGTGTGTGAGATGGGGAGGGGGGGGAAGACTGCCAATAAAATAGATCCCCCACTAAATGCATATTCTTCTATTTATGTATTTGATAATGAGACAGAAATGCCCTTGGCACTCTGTAAACAACAGCTCCATAACCAGGAGGGAAGGGCAGAATAATGCATAGCTACATTTCAGATTATAAACTATTTCAAGCACTATTAACATGCAAACCTTTTAGATTATTGGGGATTTTCATTTTATTTTAAGCTAATGTTTACCATTCTTAAGCAATGCTGCTGTCTTACCTAATTGCTGTTTTTGCAGATTTACAGAAGATTGTTCCTTGTGAAGCTCCTCTCCTACCAGAAGTTCTCTAGAAGAGAAGTGATAGTTGATTTAACTGTAATACACATAAGAAAAAAAATAGCTTTGGATCAATAGTGCAAAATGTTTATATAAATATATTTTACAACATAAGGGTAAATTCAGGGGTTATTCACCACAATGAGTTGGCAACGCAATCCAGAGCTCCAGAACTTTCGGAAAAGGAGATGGGAAAAGTTCATATGCATAATAAAAATAGATTTTTTTACTTGGCTTTTAAAGATGCTTTTGTGCATTTTAAAGTATCATTCCCTCATGATAACAAAAAGTGTTTGTGCGCAATGCTTGCAGTGTCAGATGGTATAACTGTATCTTATGATTTAAAATTAAACAATATAATTACCATTTGGCAACTGATATTTAAAGCTGAAGTAACTATTTCTTCAGACATTATTTAGACTGTATTTTAAAATACAAATGAAAGCTATATTTTTCCTGTATATTCATTTCAAAACCTTGATTTGGGAGTGTTTCTTTTTTGTTGGTTTTTGTTTGTTTGTTTATTTTTTTTTAACAAAAAAGAAACCAAACTATTTCTGTTTAAGGAAAATGGGTTTATGATATCTTGAGAAACAAGCTTTTCTACAGCTGTGCAAGAATACTGCTGCACTGAGACTGCGAGTGGAGAGCTGCAGGAGAAGGTGGAATATCTTTGGTTTGATTTGAAAACCGAGTTTTGTCCTGTGTTCTGATCACTGGATATGGAGATGAGAGCAGGGGACGACTGCTAACCACTGGGAACGAGCATTTCTTCAGTCACCCGATTCAGTGTGTTCAACAGTTTCTAAAATTAACAGCAACAACTATAAAAAAAAAAAACCCACTCACTTGTATTACACGATGCATATAGGCATCTGGTTTCTTTGAATGTGGCTCATTACCAAAATTTAACACAGCTTTATCTCGGTCCTCCTCTATTTATTCCATTAATTAATGAAGTCATCATTATCTGTTAGTTACAACCAATTTTTCCAGGATTACAGATATGTTGAATTTTACATATTTATTTTTAGCGGCCCATCACATCTAAGAGAAGAGAGATAAGCAGGGTACGCAATTTCTCCTTGTAGCTGCAATCCTTTTCTGAAGCTCAGGCTACAGAAAACAAAGGCGTTTTATTTCCATGAATCTAGTATAGCCAAACTAGGAGTGGGAAAGGTATTTTACTTCAAAATATCTGCGTTAATTTTGAAACTGATTTTCAACTGGATGTGTAGAAATGCTCATTCTTCTATTTTCTTGGTTAGTATTGTGTTTAACTCTTTGGATTTTTTTCTCTCTCTTTAATAAAATCTGTTTTTTCTGCTTCATTTCTGAGCAGTTTAATTTTGTTAAAAAAAAATATATATAAATTTTTCACTGCAGTGAGAGACAGAACTTTTTCTCCCCCTTTTCTTGAGTCATTTCCATCTATAAAGCACATCAATAAGCAGAGCAAAAGCCAGCAGAGAGACAGTCCCCGGCAGGAAAGGCAGCGCTCCCGACCCTGCCTCGCTCCGCAGTGGGCACTCAGGCTCCATCCCCAGCACAACTCCCCAAAGTAAAACCACATTACTTCCAATGCTCATCTCTCATGGTAATTTGGGATAGACAAACACTGCTAAAAACATCTCATTAAGGGCTGAGAGGGAAACAATTTTTATAGGGGGTACAAAAAAAGACAATAAAGGGACATTCTTACAATTCTTCTAGATGCCTGATGTCTGAGACATCTTTGTTTTATTTTATTAACCTTTTCTCCAATGTTCAGAATTTTCCAGCCCAAGCAAACAATTTTATTTCTATTTTATATTTTTTACTGCCTCATTGTGCCTGTAGATGTTGAGTTTCAGGGATTTCATAATAATAAAAATATCAGCCAGAGACATCAGCACTATGGAAGTTTTACAAAATTCTTTTAATAAAGGATTAAAATCTTCTGATGCAGATATTAAAATCAAGCAAGTTAATTATGTCAAGCAATGTCACTTGCATGCTAACTTACCTAATGGGAAAGACTTAGTGCAGGCTCACTAAAAAGATCTCAGCTCAAGAAACTTCTCTTGCTAACTGCAGTGAGAAGTAACTGACACCAAGTAATTTGTATGACCAATATCTTCTCCCTACTAATAGTTAGCGCGTGTATGCTGAGCTGGTAGGAAGCATCGCTATCTCATAAAATGCCGTGGAGCTATCAGCTTTTCAGTGAGTGTGTGAATCATAAGGCTGTGTTAGCATTTAAGTGTGTGAAGAAGGTATTTCCCAGTGTTTGCTTCAACCTTAGAAAATCAGCCCTTCTCTTGTTGATTGGGAATGAACACTGAGCAGGAGGACAGGAGAGGAATATCTCTGGGAAAGGGTCTGGCAGTGGGTTCAATGGTAAAACTTTAGGAAAAATGTTCACCATGTTTTCTTGTGGTTTAATTTCTCGTTCCCCAAAGTGCTCTACTCGTTTTAAGTTGCCGATCTGAGGCCAGAGGCCAGACAAGTCTTCAAGCTGTAGGTGGGAAGAAGGGGTTCCTCCTGGTCATCAACGTGGCTTTGGTCAACCAACACTTGACATTGCAGCCTGACCATCTTGTGGAGGTGGGCTGCTGCCTGCTGGGGCCAAAAGAGCCCAGCTTTGTGTCAGCGGTCCCCACGGGGTCACTACGAGGTGCCCATGGCACCCAGCCCTACAAGTTGGGCACCTACAAGCGAGTTTGCTTCTGGGACTTTCATAACTCATGCAGTGTTCAGGACCCCTTTCTTCTCTTCTCACCCCCAGACCTATGGCATGGACACCACGCAGTCCCTGTGTCATTCCCAGCAGGATTTGTCCCTCTGCAGGGACACTGTGCTAATGGAGCCCATGCCAGACCCAAACCACATCCTCGCTGCCCCAGATCCAGGGGAGCAAGGCAAAGGGGGTGGCTGCGTGCCGAGCCAGGGAGAGAAACACGGGCTCCCGCAGCCGCTGCTTTGCATGCGCCAAGTAAGAGATGCTTTTCCCTTTTTCATTACACAGGTTTCTTAATAAAAACTGAAAGAGCTTTTTTTTTCTGGAAAATGAACCCCAGGGGCCCAATCAGTGAAATACATTAACCTTTCAACTGTCAGCCCCCCTCCCCTGAAATTAAGCAATACCAGCCCTCGAAGCGGCTAAATTACCTTCTTATTTTTTAATTGTGTAATGATGGTCCAACAAAAAAGGAGCAACGCAGGACTAGTAAATATTCAATGAAGAAATTTATTGTAGTTCTTATAAAGGGAATACCCACAGCTTTCTTCACATGGACTTAAATCAGGCAGAAACTAGAGCGATAGGCATAAAATGAAATAACGGATGCATTATTTCTAGTGGGATTTACATCACCATTTGGTCTAATTATTCCTGATATTTCACCCATCATATTAGAAGCTTCTTCAGGGAAAGAAATAACAGTTTGTCTCCTTGAGAACAAAGAACAAAGTGTCTCTTTGCTCTCAAGAAGCTCAGCTATCATTATGAAGAGAAAGAATCTGTCCATTATCAAGAAATCCCACTAGAAATCTTGAATATCTTACCAAATAATTCCTGAGCACACTAAAAATACCAGCAAATGAAAGAAGGAGAAACTATGGGACCTTGGAAAATAAATAAATAAATGAGGGATAATGGATGCTTCACGACCCACTCTTTTTTTTTTTTTTTTTTTTTTTTCCTTGCAGAATGATATTAATCCAAAAACCAAACTGTGCTTGGCATGGATAGTTAATCGAGGCAAGATAGCCACCATTCTTTTATATTCCTTGTTCAGAAAGGCACATTTCCAGCTGTATCTGTGGCCCTGGATTAACTGGTGGGAATGTATTTGCATACATTTGCACAGTGAGTAATTCACCACGAGTGATTATGTATGGGACACACTCACAGGACGTGTGAACTTTTTTAGCTTGGATTTCATGAGGACTGGATGCTATGTCTTAGGAGGAATTTAATACGGATCTAGGACCATGCACAGCTTTCAAGAATATAATTCCTTAGGACACATGTAAGAGTTCTTTGTTATGGATCTTGTATTTAATATAATTGCCGTATCTAGCAAAAAAACATTTTAAATGAGCATACGGAGCCATGGGGTGCAGGTGCACTAATTTGGCAACTTCCTAAACAGGATCTTGCTGGGTCAACTTGTGAACTGGGAATATCCTTGGGTCTGAGGGGAAGAGCAAGCGTTTCCCAGCGTCCTGCCGTGATCCTGCACCTCTATAGGCAGTCACGCTTTGAAAAATGAAAGAAAATAAAACCTCAGCATGCAGAGATAAGAGGGCTCAAAATATCAGTTTTGTGGAGAACATATTTTACCTTTTTCCTAAAATAAAGGAACTTCTCCAAATCTTTCCAAAGGTCTTTTTCAGTCCCTAAGCACAGATGTATGCTGTTCAGTCACTGCCAAAGGGGATATTGAACATATTTGACCTTGTATGTAGATGTTGTTTAAATACATTCAGCTTTATTGCTTGTGAAAATCACTGGTCCTTGAAAGTAGAGTTCTTAAGTTTAGCAGCAGTGGCACGATTTATACTGGTACATGGTGCTGAACATCTGGGAAACTCCACCAGTTAATCAGGGGTGAAGTGTGGAACAGGAGATCTCTGTTTTGGTGCGTGGGAATGGGGTTCTGCTCCAGTAAGGGGTTTCATGGCAACACACTGTTATGTTATGAAGAATTAAATACTCCCTTGGATAGTTTGCACAGTTCCTGTTGAATTCGGTAACAAATCTGCTCTGATCTGTGAGAGAACATAATGTGGAGCTTGTATGTGGACTTTCTGTGGTTACTGTGGTCCTATAAAGCATCTGTAAAGGCCTCAGTATCTCAAGGAGCTAGCTGCCCTTGCCTTCTATTGAAAGCAATTGCAAGTGGGATGCATGCCCTAAGATGTGATGTTAGTGAAAGCTGAGCACAGTTCCAGATTGCAAAATCAGGCCAGAATGATGAAAACATTTGTATATGTGCTACCCTTTTATTTTCTTTGGCATGCTCCAAGTAACCTCTGACCTTTTCTTTCCCCATGTAAAGCTGTTCTTTGTTTGAATGGAAACAGAATATGAAAATTATGACAAAGGGATTTTTGAAACAAACACAATAGCAAAAAAAACCAAAATCAAATGAACTTTCACTGAAATCTAGTACCCTATCAGACTCTATACATGCAAGTTTCAGGATTGTGAGAGGATTTTATACAAAGAAAGGTGATAGACTGAGAAATAATCCTGTATTTACGTGGGGTGAAAAGGAGCCATGCCAGTCCATGGTGGGGACACACAGGCACACTGCCCGTTTGGCCCAGGTAGCAATGGAGCTCCCCCAGGCTAAGCTGTGTCTCTGGGAAATGCTGTCATTGCTGCCAAGAAACTCTTGTTGGATTGATAAGTGTGAATGTAAATTATCAGCAGGCCAAAGGAGCTGCAGCATTAAGAACACAAAGCTGTTTCCCAGCATCTCTCCAAAGCTCTGCCTGCCATGTACACATTAAGAAGGACAGGAACAAAATCCATTCCAATTCAGTTAAGACAGCATTAGAAGGAGAGTTGAAGTGCTCACAACTGGTTTGAGGTACAGGACACCATCCTGTGGGAAGCAAGGGATTGGTGGCATTTTCCTGTGGGTAATGCACAGAGAAGCACTGTCTCCAGTGTTGGGCATGGAGAAGGCCATGGGATTTGCCCTATCGGGTGCTCTGCTCTGCTAGCAGTCACAGTTCACCAGCTGCTGAGTAGAAACTCAACACTTGTAGGCATGAAACCTCCTCCCAGGCCATCAAGATGATCATTCCTCCCCTTTCCCCACAAGGAAATATTATGCTCCGCTTCTTCAGTTTACAGTTTCTGCTCCAATGCCAACTTCCCCCAGTGCTGCCTCAACCGCCCCCTCTCACTACCCTTGCACCTTCCCCTCCCTGGCCTTCCTCTTTTTGAAGGAGTAGATCCAATACCATTGCTTTCTCATTCTTCTTCTAAAAAGATTCCCTTGCCGTAAAGTGTTTTTGAATAAAACCTGAATCAACTGGATTCTTCCACCTCCTATGCTTCTCTTGAGCATGAAATGTGTTCAGCCAGACTCATCCCTTATATTAGCAGCTCCCTTGCTTGGTGATACAGCTTCTTGCAGGCAAGGCACGGGACATGCTAGAGCCCTCGTCAGGTGATGGCTGGTGGGTTTCTGCACTTGGTGAATATGATCAGAGTTCATTGTTTTGTGTCTGAATCATCATAAATTTGAACAGCCTTGGTGTTGTGTTTCAAATGCCTTATGTACTAGCTGAGTCTGTCTATAGTTAATATCCAGACATCAAGGGGTCAGAATTGCCTCATCTCAGTTATTCTGATGTGTTTCTTTCCTTGGGGTGGGTTGCTGGGTGAGCTTTGCTTCTCTTGTGTTTGACCCACTTAAAAGATTTTACTTTCTTGTTTCCAGGACCTGTTAGAAAAAAAAAAACTCAAGGGATCATATTCCACAGATCAATGTGGACTACTGCCAAACCTCTATCCCCAAATACATTTATTGTTGCTCTCAAAAAGATATTGTACAGAAAGAATACAGTGCCTTTTAAATGTATTTTTTGAAAATTGAACTACTGTGTGCAGCACATTGACTAAGAACTCTTAATTATGTTGGTAGAGAGAGCTCACATATGCATAGCCATGTCAGCACTGGCTCTCACTTCCTCTGATTTGAAAAACATAGTATTTAAGAGTGAATAAGGAATCTAATTCTATATTTGCATATTCAGAATTCAACATACATTTAAAAAATCTAACCCAAGTTTCAAATGCTCTGGGAAATGTTAAAAACACAGTTCATTAAAAAAAAAGGCTCTGCAGGTTTCAACACCAAAACAAAGTAGAACAAAAACAGCCAGTTACTTGGACCTCAATTACTTTTCATGAGCTACAGATACTCGGGATCAAAGGCATTAGCTGTGGAGGAGTCCTTTTCAAATTAGAGGTGATTATAATGCTCAGAATGAGCAATAAATTTTGCTCCAAAATTATTGACAGTCACTAAGTTAGGGCATGTGTGCACCATCTCTTGAGGAAACAAAAGAGCAAAACTTTACTGTAAGTATTTTTGCTCCAGCCAAGATAGGAAGGTGCAGTTACCAGACACATACTGATTCCTTTAAGTAACATGCTTCTGTTTCTTAGATGTAAAACACCAGAGAAGCTTGGTAAAAGCTGAAAGATTTCCATCAGGAGGAAGTTTGTTGCTTTCTAGACATGGTGAAGGAATCTGGGATTCAAATCAACAGTGCTAAGAGCTCCCGGTGCTTGAGGAACTAGGGATTTTATTTTGGCATCCTGAGAATTAGGTACCAAGGTTGAAGGTCTTTAATACAGACACAAAAACATAGGCTGAATTTCCAGCAGAACTGGCTACACTGAGGAGATTGATATATGCAGAGCACAATGGAAAGCGATGCCATTTTCCATCACATGTCAGAGGCAGCCCTGAGATCTTCCCACAGTTGTGTGAGCAGGTCTAGTGACAGTATGGACTGAACAGCGGCATGAGAAAGCGTCCTTTCCATACCACCCTGCAATCTGGCAGTGCTGTGCCAGGCTGCAAAGCTGGTGTGGCTCTTGAGTAGTTACAGCAGCAATTCCTCATTGCCTTCTTATTCGTTGCAGTAAAACACTAAGTCATAGCTAGAAACTCAGAGCCATGTAAGTAAGGCCTCACATCTCCATTGTTTTAGTAATGGGCATCTATTTTCTGCCAGAATGACATCATTTTAGGCTGAAAGATAGCAATGCCTTAACAGGCTACCACTTTCTAGGAAGTGAATAATAGACCATATTATGAAAGCACAGGAGGAATTTACTTCAGACAATGTGACACCCTAAGAAGGACTTGGTCACTAAATCTTCAATTTTTGCAGAAAGTGACACAAACTCCTTAAACTGTTAAACAGTAATGTTTTCAAAGTCCTATATATTAACCTACATCTGCTCCCATTAATGGGAACAGTAAAGAAACAGAAGCCAATGGTAAGCACTGCTGAGACTCCCAGGTGAAAGAATAAGATTTTGGTTTTGTGTGTCAATCAAAGGTTGCCTCTAGCACAAATTCTTCCACCTCTAAGCAGACAGTCTCGCAGTATTGAAGCAGAGGGAATATACCACCTCTGAATTACCACACTCACTTACTGGAGCCCTTTGGCAGTATTTCGCCAGGCTCCTGCACTTGGCTGTTCTGCTGAGAACAAGCAACTCAATATGGTGTGACTTAAACCAGGATGCACAAAAGGGACTGAGAGGGGAGGACCTCATCACAATGTTCCAGTGCTTAAAGGGTGGCTACAAAAAAGTTGGAGACTCCCTTTTTACAAGGAGTCACATGGAAAAGGCGAAGGGTAATGAGTACAAATTACTCCTGGGGATATTCTGATTGGATAGAAGAGGAAAATTTTTCACAATGAGAAAAATCAGCCATCAGAATAATCTCCCCAGGGAAGTGGTGGATTCCCCAACATTGGACACTTTTAAGATTCAGCTGGACAGGGTGCTGGGCCATCTTGTCTAGACCAGACTTGCTCTGCTTTTGCCAAGAGAGATTGGACCAGATGACCCTTGGGTCCCTCCCAACCTGGTATTCTGTGATTCGATGATAATGTAATAATAATATCTTTCACATGGAAATAGCATGGTTGGGTAGGATGGAGTTAAAGGGTAAAAATAGCTCCCAAATGGATGTTTCAATAACAAGCATTCTGTGAGATGAGACATATCCTGGCCCAAAGTTTATCCCTACCAGAATCACCCTTATAAAATCCTGTCTTCACTGCAAGCAAGACAGCTGAGAATCAGACTTATTTATAGCTAAAGTCTTTAAATTTTATGGACAGTGTTACTGGCTTGACTCAACCTTTCTCCTTGTGAGTGGTTAGCCAGAGAACTGGCAACGGCTCCTTGGGCTGTGCATCCTCTTTCTGTGTTACAAGACTCCTTGTCCTATTTTTTTGACCCATCTTTTCCCTCTAAAGCTCCACAGTTCTGAAGATGTGATTGCAATTAAGTCTCTGTGCATTATTTGCATTATTAATACATAGTTCTCTAAGACTTTGCACCAGCCTCTTCCAGTAAAAAAAAAAAAAATGACAGCAGGGAAACTGTGAAAAACAGTATAACTAAGAAAACCTTGTTATTTTGGGGGTATGCCATGCTTAACTACTGTTCTACCATGAGCTAAAAGTGCAGCTTCTCTTGAAATACAGAGAGCTGACAGAGTGCCAGATGCATAGATATCCTATTTAGAAGTACCCCTATAATAAATATTTCCCTTTGGAAAAGGGAAGACAGAAGACATTCATATTCAAATACAGCTATCAACATATAAATGAGCAGAAATCATTCTAAGCTTCATGGGCTCTCATGGATACAACGGAAGAAGATTAAGCCACAAACTTCCCATTTGATCACAACCCTATTTCTAGCCAGGGAAGCTATATGACTGCTGCTGGCAAAGGGCACACTGAAATGTGGTACTCCATCACCCATCTCTCAAGGCTTTGCACTTGCTGGTGTCTCATTCAAGTAGAGTTGAGAGGTGACTCTCCTCAAAGAGCTGCAAAATTCCTAGGACCATAGTCCCAAGGAATAACTGCCTCTCTTTACATATAGGAGCCACAGGGCTCCCTGAAATCCCCTACAGCCATATCCAGCTGTGCCTAATTACCTCATTTTCATAGTTAATATCATCTGAGGAAGAAGTAGTGAAGACTTTGAAGGAGAGTTCCTAATGGCTGGACTTTGATTTCTCCACTCATAACAGAGCAGGGAACCTAGGAGTGTGTCTATTTCAAAACCAGTTATTTTAGGGGAGAGGGGATGGGAAGAAGAGTGTTTTCACCAACAATGCTGTGCTGTCTGGGGTGGTGGAAGTCTCAGAGGGAGGTCACTGGAGCAGAGAGTGCTCCTTAGCACATCTCCCACTCAGAGATCCCTAATGACAAGATCCTGCAGATCTTCCCAGTTTCAGGTACTCAAACATCCTTTTCCAGCACCATTGCTGCAGGCCATGGCAGAAGGATAGCCAGCAGATGATGCAAACCTGTGTGTAATTTTCAAACACTTGATACTTTTTAATGTGTCTGCAGCTACTTGTGCGCTTAAGTGCCATACAGTAAGTGCTTAGAAAAGTTCATGGAAGGAGTGATCAATTGAATCCCATCCGAGTTACCTCTTGGTCTCTGTTTCCCCTGGTTCCTTTGTTATGCTTCTCACATTTGTATACAGACAACTCAGAAACTTTCCTAGGTGACCTTTGAATCTCTGCCTTTCTTCCTTTGTTCCATTTCCTGAGTTTTTCACTTAATGTTCTCTCTGCACTTTTTTCCTTCTCCGTGGATCTTGAATTATCTGTGTCATCACTTAAGATTTTCCCCCTGTTGTCCAAGTATTTACTTCAGCAGCCTCTTCCTCTCTCTGCCTCTGCTGAACAGTTATCTTGGCCTTGCCCTTCGGCCCATTTCTTTAAACACTTCACTTTCTCTGTGGAGCTGTTTCTGGTGGTATGTTGGTTTTCCTTCTGTTCAAATTAATTCCATCCTACCTCTTACTGACATGTTCCAAAATAAGCCCTAAATGTCCAATAAAAGTAAAAACCTCCTACGTTAGGTCCTGCTCCAAAGCTGATGAAGTCAATGGAAAGACTCCATCAGCTTCCAAAGATTTGGTCTGATTTACGCAACTTTTTGATTCTTTCTTGTGCACATGGGCACAGTTGCTATTTATAAATTGTGGATTTCATATTGCAAAATATTTGGGACTCTGTTCTCACAACCTTGCAGAATTATGAAAAGAAAAAAAAAAGGAAGGGGTATTTTTTATAGTCAAAATGAAAATCTGAACCAAAAATAGAATGGGATTGTTAACCAAAAATTTAAATTCAGATGTAACTGGTTTTGTCCTGGAGGACAGACGAGGTTCAGAAGGTTTCTGCCTTTGAGTACTTTCTCTTTCAAATTTAATGGCATTGTTCACTTATTTTTCACGTTCCTAACAAATTTGGAAGCATCCCTGGTGACTTCTGAAAGGGGTATGATTTCTGCAGGTGCTGGGTACTTATGAAACACTGCTAACATGTCCTGAATATCTTGATTCCCTCAGCTAAAAGTACCCAAATCACTAATTGCTTTTGAATCTTTATACCAATACATTTTGTTCTTTAGTTCAAAATTAGTGATGATGTTATGACAGTGAAAAATATTATTATGATTAAAGTTTCCAAAACAGGTTCAGAAACATTTGAAAAAGTAAGAAACACTTCAGTCTGGGGTTAGAATGTCACTTGACATCTCATTGCAGCCCAGCAGTTCTGGTTGACCCTTGGAGTGGCTTTGGTTCATGTTCATCATTTGGTCTTTGCAGAGAGTAAAAGTCCAAAATCAATGAAGCACAGCAGTGTGAGAACATGAAGCTCTCCTAAAATAGCCAGAGAAGGTTTATTCCTGCTAACTCCCTGGTAGAGTCAGTGGGTTTTATCATAGTAATAGTGAAATATTCTTAATATAAAAAAAAAAAAGAGTGTGGCATCTGTGTTACTGTGGAAATTTTACTTGCAAAGCAGAAGTCTAGAGTCAAAAGAAATGTCGTCTTCTTGCAACGTGGCCTTTCTGCCAGCATCTTCTCCACTGACTACTTTGTTAGTCACACTTCTATTATTATGTGATAAGAACTGAATCCTTTAACTTTAATGAAGACCCTGGAATAAATTCCCATTTGAAGAGAAAGGGCGTTTCGGCATACGATATCTTAACGTCCTCAAGCTCTTAGGTAGAGATTCTTCAAGAATAGGACATGGTACACCTAACAGAGCTTTCTTTATTTTGTTCTTCTAAAGTGCAGAACTAAATAACAAAAAAGATTTTTGCATTTCTTGACAGAGACCAGATTCCTTCTTTTATAGCAGTCTGAGCCTTACACAGTACATTTCAATGTTTGATTCCAGCTAAAGTGGAAGTTGAATCAAGTCTATGTGGTTGTATTGATTTTAAGGTTTGATTAGCAAGGTGCTTCAACCTGGGTTTAATTTTGTGTCTGTGAACAGTCATTGAACTCAGTACACAATCTGATGAGTATTCATGGGTATTTTTTAAGGGTAAAGGAAAGGGCAAACATCTCAATCAATTTTGAAAGAGAGGCTTGGATGCAGTAGGCAGTATCACTATTACACTAAATAAGATAAGAACAGGTCTTCCACTGGTGGAAGTGTGAAAAGGTCCACTGGAGTCAAAGGTATTGGGTTTATGGGATTTATGCACCTGTCTTGCCTTTATCACAATGTTGCTAACAGGAACTGGACAAAAAATGCAAATATAATTTTACCCCTCCAAAATCTGTTGACGCTGTTCTCATTTCTTAAAGCTTGATTTGGAAGAAAAACATTAATTTTCCAAAAGCCCTGTTTTGTCAGATTTTGTTTGGGGGTTGGACAAGGTGATCTCCAGAGGTCCCTTCCAACCTCTACCATTCAGTGAATCTGTTTTCTTCTTCTTACCACTTTTGTAACTTTTAAAAGAGATTTCTCTGCCAGGTGCACAACTGCAAAAAAAGAATAAAAAGGAAAATGGGAGATGACGGGGAAACTGTAGCCATTATCATAACAATGATAGTATAAATATGTACTACTTGGTAGTCAGCAAGAAAAGAAAGCAGAAGAAAAGTGGCAAAAATCAAAATCCCAGGTGTTTGAAATGTTCTGACTCTCAAAAAACAAAAGCAACATCATTTCTGTTGCATTTCAATTGAGACTGTTTTGAAAAAAAAAATTAGAAAGTTATTTTAAAAATATTAAAAACCTGATTTAAAAAATGTTTTCATAAAGCATGCACTTTTTGTCAAGAAAATTGTAGAATATTCTCTGACATATCTAATGTCAGTATCTGCATTTTCTCTCATTTTTTCTAGTCAGGATCAGAAACAAAACCAAACAAAACAGAACAAATGTTAAAATCTGTAGTCTTTCTGACAACCTCTGACAGCTTAAAAGAGAAACGTGATAACCCTCCCGCTACCAAAGACCTCATTTTGGTAAGAGAGCTTAAAATTGAACTTGAGGATCCTTACCTTGTGAACGTGGTTCAGCATCATCCCTATAGAATGGTGACTATAGAAATCACTTGGGGACCAGCTAACAAAATGTGCAGGCAACCAAGCCAATAATAGAGAAATGAAGGAGCTTGGAAAAAAGGGAGTGAAAGAAAGGGGAATATTTTGTTGTGTCTCTCTCTCTCCCTCTCTTTGTCTGCTTTGTCCCTTAAGGTTCAGCTACGTGGGCCGTATTGTGTGAACTCGTCTTTGATATCAATGGGGACATCTACTTAAAAATTGATGGCATAATATGGCCCCAGGTATTTAAATTAACGAGATGTTAAATACTCTGTAGTTTTATCTGTAATTAGATGACATGGATGCAACTTGATCCCAAGAGTGATTTGTAATATTCTGGATTGTCCACTTAGGGCTCGAGGCCTGATCCACTGGCTGCTGACATCTATACGAGTCTTTCCTTTGACAGTTTTGGAAGCGAGGCCCCTGGCTCACTTGCATACAGCTCTCATTTATTTTTCTATCTGTTTATCAATGTCTATACACAGATGTCTTATCTCTCCTTTCCACTATCTCAAAATATTTGGGTTTCACATCAGTGAATGTCCTTATTTTGGGGGTAATTTCAATTAATTTTTAACTGTTTTTTTGCTCTGTAGTTATATTTTGCCTTTTCATTTCTGGCTAATTGTCAGTTTTTGTTCAATATTTACAAGTTTTGCATGAGCAGGATTTCTTATGCTAATCCTCTTCATCTAATATGCTCACTAGAGATGGTTGAAAAAAGTTGGAAGTTTCTTAGAGAAAAAAAGTATCTGTAACATTCCAAGTCCTTTCACACAATTTTTAACTTAAAGGATCCATTTTTACCTCTCTCCTATCCAGCAGAAGCCAGTTTCAGTCTCAGTACATATCCTAAGACTACCCACATGACTTGGCAGGATGTGGCAGGACGTTTGAGTGCTGTGATTCCAGGAAAACCCATGGCATGGCCTCGTCTATGGGTCGAACAAAAGTCAGTATTGGAGCCAGGCATGGGAATCCTCTTTCAAACTTCTTCCCTGCTTAAACTAGATCTTCCTCTGGAGGAGATGGGAAGGCAGAGAGGGAGTTAGCACTGCCCTCATCACCCCACACTTAATTTCCCCACATTTATCTCAGGCTGCTGCAATTTTTCCTTGGCACCCGGAGCAGAATTAATGGGGCTTGGAGGCTGAGAGCATCCTGGCTGGGTGCAAAGGCCCTTCAGAGCAGATAAAAGGCATTAGGATTGTCGTATTAGGAAGCTTCAAATTATGTGAATATTATGAGTAAATAAGCAAATAGCCAATAAAGAGGGAGAGAGAAACAAAAGACAGGAGTGCAAACAGCACGCGGATGCACCTGGGGTGTTGCCAGGATTTCTCCCACTGGGAACTTTGTCATGCTCAGCTCACCCCCACTTGAACAACCCAAGTGAAGGACCTTCTGCAGCTCCTTTGCAGAGGCTGTTCCAGGGCCAACTGTTGTTTGTTTCACAGCCAAGACCAGAAGCTCCTGAGATTGCACTTGTGTCTCCCTTCTGCTCTGTATCACCCCATTTCTCCATAGCAGAGTCCGTTGGGCTTGCTGGAAAGGACTCCCCTCCCTCTGGTGCACAGAGCTACTACGCGGGGAGGGGAGCTGCCTCATCGCTTGCTCAGTCTATACATATTTAAGTCTTTTAATCTTTCTCCCCAAGCCAGTCCTAGCAGCCCCTTCATTGCGCTTGCAGCCATCCCCAACTCCTCCAATTTGCCTGCGGTAATGAGGTGCCCAGTGCCGAGCGCGGTGCTCCAGGTCCAGCCTACACGTGCTCCGTGCGGGGGGACCGCTGCCTCGCTGACACATTCCCGTCTTTTCTTTTCTCTCTCTCTCTTTTTTTTTTTTTTTTCCCTTCAGTGATCATCATTCAAAATTAAAATAACATGGAAAGGCAAAGCAACTGAAATCAAAATCTAGTGCATAATTAGATACAGCATGAGACAACAAACACGTCTTTGCTATCTGCCTCTGTATTGTAAACAATGATTACTTTACATGTTCAATGTGCCATGAAAGAAGAAAGAGCCTCTTGTGATGTTTTGTGAGAGCTTTGACTACATTTGCCCACTTTTCAAACAACAAAAAAATAAACTCACACTAACAAGGTGTATGTTTTCAGTCCTAAAATATGGGGTCACTCTCTGTTAAGGGGTCCATTCAATGATGAAATGAGATCAAAATGGTTAAGGCCACTGAAAGAAAGCAACAAGGATTTGTCTGAAGTTCTGGTATACTGGCTATTATTTCAAGCAAATAAGGATGCCTGGCTTTATTCTTCATGCTCCCTTGCCCCTTTTGAAAAACTGAAAAGAGAAAGGAAATGGCTAAGTTGTATCATCTATTACCTTGATGAGTGCTTATAACTCTTGATTCAGAGTTAATCATTAATCGAGGTTTTTGTGGTGATTGTTTTAGCTATGAAGTTTCCACATTAAATTTGTGCAGCACATTGGCGTGGAAAAGAAAAAGTCAAATACAAAAATCAAATAAAGTGATTAGAGAGGCTGGATGTGCATGTCTGTATAGATTTATATGTCCTGCTGGTTTTATTTTAATACACACATGAATATTTGTATATCTCTGTCAAAACTGCTGACCCTTAAATTGGAAGTGCTTTCTTGCTCAAAACCAGATTGCTTTGATCTATTATTTTTTAATGTATTTATTCATTTATTCTGTCCAGCCTCTGATACTCCTACTTATTCTGAGCAGTACTCTCAAATTGGGAAAAAATATTGTTCTCATAATCTCTTGTGTATTTAAAAAAATTTTTTTTTGCTCATTTTGACAAATAATAAAAAGCTTGAAAACTTCTGCAAAGCAAAAAAATTATATCACTTCAGGGCTGTAGAAACTTGTTTATGTTTTGATCATTCCAAGACATTTCATTTTAGTACTGGGATTGTTATTTTTGTATGCTAATTAACGTACATTTCAAACAATCTTGTTTTGAACTGAAAAAATGGATTTTTTTTTTGTTTTGAAACTTATGTTCCAACAATTAAAAAAACTATTCAATTAAAAATGCAAAAACATAAACATTTTCTGTAGAAAGTCTTGATGGCAAGAAATCAGCACTTTTTGACAAAAGGCTCTTTTTTTTTCTTTTTTTTTTTTTTGAAAAAGCCATGACTATCTTTAGCAATGAAAATGTGTTGAGAAAAAAGGGTGATCTTTATCTATTCCTGGTATAACATAAGTGAATTTAGTACAATTCCATATACCATGACTTACCTACTAAAACGCAATAAGGTTTTATGTGAGGCAAAAATATGATTAAATGCCAGAGTATTACAGTCTGACCCTTGGAGAGCAATAAAAGATACACTTGAAGAATCCCCTTTATATAAATGTATGGGTGTGAGCGTATGCACTTGTGTGTGTCTCTATGGACCCCATATATATCTGATCACCCATCCATCCATCCATGCGTTCATCCATCCTTGCACTCACACATGGTCTTTACTCCAGCACAAATAACTCAACTTCCTTTTGTAGGGATCTGCTCATCATATCCATTTAAGGGAATAATGATCCATTGTTGACTTGTTTGTACTCCATCCATGCACATAGCTATTAATTTATTAATTAATCCTCCTAAAAAGTCACACCTCTTCTTTCTAGATTGGTTGTCCTCATTTTCTATTATTTAACATCACTCCCACTAAACCATCACATCTTGTTTTACTAACTCAGATCCTGAATCAAACATCTATTTCTTAAGGGTTTTCCAGCAAGTATATTTCATCTGCGCACTAAACTCTTGTGGTTAGATTTAGGTCTCGAATCATTATTATTCAGAAACAGCAAACTATTCAGCTTGAAACAAGAGCATGACTTTTTTTAGGTTTATTAAAATTGCATTAAGGGGTTTGGGTTTTTTTCTAAACCCAGTACTTAGAATGGCTGGAATTGTAATGTGTTTATATAAACTGTATTTCTGCAACCATTGACCAGGGTAATAAATAATTTAGTCAATATTTCTTTAAATACTATTTTGTTTGGTTTAAACCCAAGGTTAGACATATATATTTTAAAGCATTGCCTTACTCTGCCTTTTTATACGTATATAAAAAAAATTTAAAAGGTTATTATGGTAAAGAAAAATATCTTGACTTTTTATCTCTGCTAGCTCATATGTTGTGGCCACTTTGGTGGCTACAAAAGAAATGTTCTGAAGATTTTTAGGAAGAAATTAAAAACTATTAGCTTAGTTGATCATTATACTTATTTTGTGCATTTCTTCCCCCAAAGTAAAATGAATGAATCCAAATTAACATGACAAATGGCTGGGTATGATACGCCCACAGTGATTAAAACACTCAGAGAAGTTGCAATAGTTCTGCTTTGTTTATTTCTGTTAATTGTGAGGAGAAGCCGCTCACACAGGACCAGGCAGAGCAGTAGGAGATGGGGATGTGGGGTGGGAGCCCAGCTTGGGTTGCACTCCCTCCCTGAGAGATGCTCTCTGGTACCTGCATGGCCGTCCCCATGGTCCCCCGTGATCCCCAGGCAGGGTCAGTGGGCACCTGCACTGCAAGAGCATTTTTTTTCAAAAATACTGCAGCTTAAAAAACCCCACAGATTATCTCAGAGATGAATCCTGCCAAGGTGCTCCTGGAGTGTGGGCTCTCTCCCTCCGCCCCACACACACATGTGGGTGCACATGCATGCACACACACTTGCACTTGCCACCCCTGCCCTAACCCCTTGGCAGTCCCCACATCCTTTCAACTACCTCTGCTATCCTCTGCCCCCATCTGAATAGCACAGTCGATTAAGGGGAATTGATGGATCAAGGCAAAATGCCCAGCAGCTATAATTTTCCCATCCCACCCCAGGCAAAATTTTTCCTACGTGAATGAAGCTGGGAAAAAAAGAAAAAAAAAAAAGATTTTGACAATGGCCCCCAAAGATAACTCGAAGAAGCTGCTACATCCATTTGATTAAACTGCACAGACACCACCAGCTCCAGGGTTTTCCTAGATCTGAATCCCCTAGTGCTTTCCTATCGGATTTAAAGCCCCCATCCCTCAACATCTCTCTACACTGAGTGCAACAGTGGTGAGAAAAAAACCCAACCAATCCATCCCTTGAAATGCTTCCTAACCCCTCTTGCTTCCTTCTGCCTCTGCCTGTGCTGAGAAGGTGCTTTTCCCCACTGGGACCCCAAGGTTTGGTTTGGCCCCAGGGAGGGGAGATGGGTCTCTGGGGTGGGCGAGGGGACCCCTGCTGCCCCCAGCTCTCCTGCAGCCCCGCCAGCAGCCCCGGTCCTGCTGCGCCAAATGGTGCTCTCCCACTGCTTTCACATGTCACAAACAATTGCTCTCATCGCTCATCATGCTGAAGTTGTCAGGGCTCCCTGACACCAATAATTTGTGTGAGTTGATCATACTTCGGTAAATCAACAGGTCGCGACCCCTGACCCGTCAGCCCGGTGCTGGCTGAGAGCCACCTACAAATCTTATGACGGGGACAACAGAGAGGCTGTGAACTGCTCAAGTGCTCGTGTCTATCAGCTGCCACCAGAGAAGCCGATCCCGTCTGCCCTCCGCCGCTGGAGATGCACTTTACTGCGAGCACAGCCCCGTCTGTTAGTCCATCTTAATCTCTTCACATCTGTTCGGGTGCGTACATGTGTGTATGCACATAAGCATTTTTGAAAATTTTTATTTTCATTGCAGTCACTCAGAACAAACTTTAGCCTGCTGCATATGTTTTAAATAAAGGATCCAAGCATAAGAGATAAAAAGAACACTACTCAAGGTCCTCCTCCAGCACGAATGAATTGTACTCACCCTAGATGCATGCAATGGTTAAACTTCCATGGCAGCTTTATGAGCTTCTTTTATAAAACTTTATTGACTCACACATTCTCAAGTGGTGGCTCCGACTCTATTTTCATTTAGGTACAGTATGTATGTTCAAGATGCCTTTGGTCCTCTGCTTCCCTATTTTTTTGACGTATAGGATTCCTGACCGATGCCTTCAAGTACAGACTGTGCGAGGGAGGGTAACACAGGCATCTTTTATTACCCATGGTCTTCAATAACTCAGCAGCTAAACAAGCCAGAGGAGAAGAAGAGAGACCTATGAACTCAAGCACGAAGGATACTGTGTGGATCAGCTGGAGGGAAGTCGGGAACGAAGTGGGTTCAACTTGGAAACTGCAAAGTTGTTGAAAGTCGCATGCCCTGCAGAAAAGACTCGTCCGACACAGACAGAATTCTGTAGCAGCTGGGAGTTGCAGGCACAGCTGGCTTAAAAACTATCACTTCTTATAGGAAAAGGCAAGGAAAGATTCTTTTTTTAGCAGATAGTGCAAGCATTGTCTTTGGCTGATTCTTCTGGTAGTGCAGGTATGGTAGGAAGAGGATGGATGGTGTGAATTTGTAATTCTGATTACAAAGGCAACAGCTGGCTCTCCCTGCTTTGATTGCCAGGTGTTCATCTGATGCCACATGTTCATTTCTGTGCCTTTTATAAATATGCTGAACAAATGAAAGTGCCCATATTCCCCTTTCCTGCACTTGAATTTAAATGCAGTTCTGTGCAAAATAAATAGTATAAACTTAGCTGTGGGGGTCAAGCAGAAAGCCCAGCTAATTAGTCAGACAAATAAAGGAATTGAGGTTTCCACTGCCCTACACATTTTTCACAGAACTTTGCTATTTTTCCTGCACTTGAGCTCTCCTTCTCCACTGCTCGGTACTCCCCTGCTGTGGAGCAGGCAGAGCCCTGGCACATGCTGGTGATATGCTCCAACCCTGGGCCCAAATTCCAAGTTTGGTGATCCAAAATAAGCAGAGGTGGCAATGGCAAACTCCGGGTTTCCATCAGCCAGCACTGGAGCTGCTGTGGGCACAAAAGCCATTGAGAAATGATTCCCCACCTGAAAATGCCCATTTTCCTCTGCCACGTTGCCCATCTTTTGTTTGTACTCTGTCTCTTTAGAATGAGCTTTGGACTAACCAGAAGGATCTGCTTTTTATTGATTTTATAACAGAGCCTAGAGATCCCTAAGTGCCCTAAGGATCTGGAATGTGAGTCCTGTGAGAGAGCAGCTTGCTGCTGCCCCGAGGGACTAAGGCTTTCCCCTGTGGCAGAAGGAAGAGAAGCAGAGCGAGAACATGGAGGAGCAGAAGACAAACCAACAGTGAAATACATCTGCCCTTCTCTGCAGCTGGTGCGACCGATCCAGCTATTCTCACACACGTGAGCCACTTCTCTCTGGTAAGTCCAACTGATCAGCGCACAGGAGTGAACATGAGCAGTCCTTTTGTGCAGTCATCACTGTGAAGAAGAACTTCCAGCCTGTGCTTTCCCAGTTACAGCCATGGTAGAAATCCATTTCAGGATATGCCATACCATTCCCATGTCGTTGCTGCCTGGGTCTCCACTATCTCAAGCACATACAAGATCCTGCAGGCTTCTGCTGTGAAAAACATTCCCCATAACCTCCTACAAATACAAATTGTTGTGTTCTCCCCACCCACCCCAAAATACCTAGATCTGTGACTGCCTTGCTGTTGCTTGTGAGACTGTACAAAACATGTCCTCCAGAATGAGGCCTGGGGTGATGCCTACAGCTGCTGCATCCCAACCATGGACATCTATTGCTGGAGCAAGAGTGCCTGTCTTTATGAGGTAACAGCCATAGCAGATCCAGCAGGATCTACCTGAGCTCAGCCCTCAAAACCAGAGACTGGTCACAGAGAGGCATACATTAGTGACATCTTACAATGACAACAAGGCTCATCTCCTCCGCCCTGGATGACTGGAAAGTGTTTCAGAAAGCAGCATGCACCACCATGATGAGATGCACACTTACCATGTAACATTAAAATTACGTCAAAAGGAAAAGTCTGACCTGCAGTCATCCGTGAAAAGATTATTTTACACACAAACCAGCAGCTGAATACAATTGTTGGTCAGCTTGACAAAAACCAAACAGAGGTAGGAGAAATGCAGAGGAATCGTGCACGTTAACTGGCACAACCGCTGGAAAAACACACTGAGCACAGACCCTCTGTGCCCGGGAAGAAATGAAGCGTGATTTGCCCTGCTGCACAATAACAGATGCTCAAAAAACAATTTGCAGAATAAATTTATGTGTGCGTATCTGTATAGGTGGATACTTGTGGACAAAAAACTTTTTATAGCCCAAAGTTCTTTCTTCTGCCCCATGAACACTTCAAGTTTTTGTCCAAAATAATGGCTTAAGGCTAGAACCATTTGTATTTTTAAAAATCACATTTTTAAAAACTAACGTAACTAAAACATTACATACTTGAGTTTTCCCTTTAGCACATCTTAATTAACGTGAAGTTTGGGTTGAAACCCAAAAGATAGTATTTTTTAAAAATTGCTTGGCAAAGGAACATTTTTACCAGTATTTTGCCACTTCTTTACCAATACCTTTTCATTTTTAGTTACTGAAAATGCAAAGTGATCGAGCAGTTGTACCAAACAAGGATGTGTAATGGTTATTTGATAGCAGAAAAGAACTGAGTTATCAATAAAACAAAACCAATTTCATCCTGTGAACAGAGGAAATTGTGTTTCTGTCAAACCAAATATTAAAACCACAACAAAATTAGATTCAAGTAGAAAAAATGAAAGATCTGAAAGAAAAAATATTCCAGCACTAGTAATATTTAATGGAAAGAAGAAGCCAAGAGAGATAAAAGAAGTTAAGGAGTGATAATAAGCAGAAAACTAAAAATGGTTGCCACAGAACATGGCACTGAATAAAAAATTGGCAAATAGACATTAGGAACATAAATGCAAAGAAATCATAACACTGGGAGGAAGTTCTTACCCATGACTAGCCTGACTGCAATCAAATTACACATTCATTTTAGAGTGTCATGTTGGCAGGGAGGGACTGCAGACCTAGTGGAAATCGGGTGAAAAGCAACGACAATAGCAACTTCAGCTTTCCGTAGCTGTGGAAACCCATTTTATAAATGAAATGTAAGGGATTACCATTTCTGTTTCACTTGGCTAAAAAGGAGATGAGTTACAGATACTGAAGGAAATTCTCTTCTCTCTCTACCTCCCCCAATGTTCACATCAATTTGAGCAGAGCATGCTAGGGGTAGGCAGGAAAAGAGAGACTGGAATTAAGATATTCTCTTCTATCTTGTGGAGAGCAGACTCTTGTGGAATCATTGGAAGTGAGAAAAGGGAAATTTTAAGCAGATTCCAGCCTGACTTGTTAGGAGCTTGACTGGACCAGAACCAGCAAATCTGCTCCAGGCCACACGCAAGGCTCTCAGGAAGCTGGAAGAGATGTTTGTAGCACGCAGAACTATCTGGACTTCTTCAAATGAAAACCTCTTACCTGTTTGGTTTTTTTGCTTGGTTGGTTGGTTGGGGTTTTTTTCAGAAATAGAACTTTTTTCCTTTTTGATCCTTTCCCCCCTGTTTTAGTAGCTTCTACACCTCTCTATATTCTTGGCACGTTCTCTGTTTCCAGCTCGTAATTGTTTCTGGACGTAATTTGAGGACTTTGGGCTTCTGCCTGACTACTTGGAGAAGTGGGAACAGTGGCTTCTGAGGTAGGTGGGATCCTCTGAACCAATGTTTTGCAGCAGGAGCTCTCTCTTTCTCTCTTGTGGTAGATATGCCCAGGATGAAGAAGAAGAAGGTCTAGTGTGATATGGAGCCAGCCATGTATCTGCTATGGATTCAACGAGTTGTTAGAACAATTGATAATACCATTCCCTTAGAGGTGAAATGTTTATGCCACACTACGTATCCCAAAGTAATGTTTATCCTTTGACAGGTCCTTGAAACCATAATAAAAAATTATTAGCTATGATGGTAGTGGGGACCACCATGGGCACCAGCATCAATCTAATATGTCCCATTGCATAATTCCTGGTGGGGAGGCACCAGGGCTGCCCCAGCCAGCTCACCCTTGCATCTCCCATGCCTTATCCACCAAACAGACTCTTCTCGCTACCCTCCTTAAGGATTTGCAAAGTCAGTGCCAAAATGCCCTTCCCATGGCAAATCAAAGGCAAGAGCCACGGAGAACCTGGGAGGATGGACTCCCAGTGTCAAGCCTCAACCATTGCACAGCACAGCCACTCTCCTGATAAGAACAAACAAAATTTTGCTGCTTTTAAACCTGAAGTGTAAATGGGCAATATTAGTGGCTTTTGCAAAGATACAGTTAAAGTTTTTGCTTGTTTCCTTAATCAAATATGTGTGGTTTTGAAGCAATTTGGAGAAAAGGAGGGAAATATTCTCTTTTTATTAGCTCCTGCTAGCCTGCAGGAAAATAACTAAGTTTTTTTAAGACAAATTATTTTGAGAAGTTGGAAATCCAATTACAAGTGGAATGGCGCCAAGTAGTACTCCAGTATGAGAGAACTATGAATCTTAATGCTGATTTTGTACTACATGAGAGGGAAAACTGAGAACTTTGAAGAAATGCAGTCTTTGTTCCTGAGTTATACAATTAATGAAACGCAAGACATGTTTAAAAATGTTTATGCTTTTATTAGTGAGTCCCTAGGGTGACTTGGTATAACATTATTTCATAGTTTCTATAGTCTGAGTTGTGAATCCCCAATTAGGATATACTTTCTATCTTCTCCCCTCCTTTTCTCCTTTACTGCTTCTAGGAAAGTAAGAGTTCTTTGTGTTTCAGTTTTTTATAAGATGTTGCATACTGTTCTCTGCACTCCACAGTGACTTCTTGGACATCAGCCTGGGTCAGGACAAACAAGAGAGTAGCTCCAGGACTGCTCAGCTGAGATCACTGGAGGGCCACTCTCAAAAGCAAGGTGGACAGACCAGGTCATCTCAGTCTCTGTCCGCCTCCTACTACTGCCTGACTGGTTGGAAAATAACATGGATTTCATCTCACTTTCTTCCTGTCTTCACCCCTCCTTCAAACAAAAGCAGCAGTTCTTCCCAACAGCTGATGAAACAAAACCTGTTTCATCCCAAGTGAGCTATTTTGGCCCCCTTGGAATTCCTCCCTTTATTGAACAGCTGACCTGGGAGGGGTTTTTGTGTTCACCAGGTGGGCTGGGAAAACCAATTAGCAGAGGTAGAAGGAAGGACAGGCTTTACGTGGCTACAGGTCAGGATGGGGATTTGAGACTGAGGTTCAGTTCTCAGCTCTGCAGCAGACAACTTCACTCACCTTGGTGAGAGTATTTATAGCCTCTTCACTTGGCATGTGTAAAGGAAGAGGGTAATACTCCCCTTTTACTCCTGCTTCCTCTCTCATTGGAGAAGAGACCATCTCTTGCTGTGCTTACAGTCTCTAGCACTATAAACTGGCCCAATTTGGCTTCAGAGCTGTAAATGCTGAAATTTAGCAGATGTTTATTCACAATGAAGTGAATCAGATGCCCAAACACTCTGATGTGTCTGTGGTCAGATCCCAGTCCCTGGGAAAGCTCTTCTGCACTGATTGTTACCTGTTCCTTTTTCAGCATCACAGCATGAGGTAGCTGCATGGTCTAGTAAGAAATTATAATTCTCACTAATTTTTCTAATTCTCATAATTCCTACCTACACACCCTGGGCGGGTAACTTAAATTCTCTATTTCCCTAAGCTTATCAATCTATTGGAGGAAAATAGGAAATCTATATTAATTTTCTTATTCTTATTCTTATAATGATAACTGGCCCAAGTGCTAAAGTAAACTAAGACAGAACAACACAAAATCACAAGTCTTCCAGAAAAATCATTATATCTAATGCTGTATGTGATATTCTGAAAATATTAGATACATTTTCACTGTCACTCTGAAAAAAATCTAAAAGTATAGCCTGACAATAAAATTAGAGGCTAAGAAATGAGAGAATTCTTCACTTCTAGGGAGATGAAGAATGTTTGCCTTGGATTCATAACCTCTCAGATGTTTCACTAGCAGGTTTAATTTGATTAGCAATTACAACTCTAGACCCTAATATTATTAACCTTTGGCTGTTTTCAAGGAAACAGTTGTTTCTTGACACTTTCTGTGAGCCTTGGACAAATGATGTCACCTTTATGAATCATTAGTTTCCCCACATATAAAATGGGATGAACCAAAGAATCAGGAAGCAAAATCTTAAAAAAACAAATGGCACTTGGTGCCTAAGTCCTGTCAATGATCCATTCTGCATTTGTAAGGAACCTCTCATGAAGTATTTATACTAATGATAACGAAAGTCAAACAATGGGAAAGGTGGTCCTTCTTGCTGTAGGGACTATTCCTGGGAAGCAATGTAACTCAAAAGCTTTACAGACTGAATTAGGTGTAATCCTTACGGGATCACTAGCAGCTCATAAATAACTTTTAATGAGATTTCCAGCAAGTAAAATCGCACATGGGAGGGGAAAAACAGAGAGAGCGAGGGAAAGAGAAGGGAAAAAAAATGCAAGAGAGAATCTCAATAAAAAATTAAAATGTTCATGCTATCCCCCTGTTGTTTCATATGTGTACACAAAAAGAAAGCAGGGATGCTTTCAGTACGGCATTATTAGTACCCAAAATATTTAATTAACTGATACAAAAGAGGAAAGACTTGCTAAAGGTCACCACAAACACAGTGACACTGGCCACTAATCTATGGAAACTTATAGAGCTAAATCTAAAGCATGTTCCAGAGTTAAGCAGGGAAATAAATCAAGGTTTGCAAATGTCATTTAAGTTTTCACCTGTCCCAAGATTCAAAATTATTGGCTTCACAATGAAAAGCATATGTTGCACCCCTTGCCTAGGGAATAGTAATGAAGTGAGGCAGACACTCTCCAGTTCTACACTACCATCTCTCCCCTCTTTATTTCCCATCGAGTAAAAATAATTACTATATACTTGAGGGAGCATTTCTCTCAGTCTGCCGATAACTGCTGCCATGTTTGCTCTTCATGAGCTGCTCTTCTTCCTTGTGGGACTATGATTTGATTTATGAGAAAATAGTTGGCAAATTGCGATGTCCATCTTGATGGATGACATCATTTGGGCCATTTTGCTGATCATGTATGACTAACTTTTTTTTTTTAGTGCTGTTGCAATTGATCAAGTGCTGCAGCACAGCTGAGTTAAGGAGAGGAGTTGGGCGGGGAGGGGGGGATGGAGGGGTGAGGGAAGGAAAGAGGTGACAATTGCCTGCGCTCTGTAGGAACTGGAATGGCATTCACAGAGCAGAATCCCCTCTTTTTTGGTTCAGCTGTAATCTAATTGAAGAGAAATATAAATTTTATAGACTGAAAATAACACAATGTATATACAACAACGGGATTAAATGTAAATGCCCCAGCCCACTGCATTAAAATTAAAGGAAAAAAAAAGAAAAAGAATAAAACTTGAGTATCATGTTTTATGCTGAGCCCTCTATGTCTAATCCCTTTGGCACCTGAATTATATTACCACTCATTACAGTTAACTGCTACCGTATATTATGTAGGAAGGGCGGTAGATGTGTGTCCTCTAGGCCAGGTTTGACATCCACAGAGTTATGTGATTTACAGATGCCTGCTTCAAATTTTAAGAGATCTTGATTAGGCTAAGTCCCTGCTTTTTGAGATCTCTGCAATCCTTTGACTATTAAGTCATCCCTGAAAGATTACCAGGAAACCAAATCTACTCCCAGTGAGTTGATCAGACAGCAGTCCACAACACCCTGGGAAGGTCTGCAGGTTGATCAGGAAGGGTTGGTAGCTGTGTTTGTCTTAGACAGGCCACAGCCAGGCATGTCTGGAGGGAATCCTGCAGAGCTGAGCATGTCCTTATGAACTGTGGGTAGATCAGTATGCATCTGGCTGGTGCATGGAGATAGACACCCAGGGCTGACCACCAATGGATCTGGGTGGGAAATAGAAAGAGAAGCTTGCAGCACATTTGGAAAGGACAGTTGTACTTTAATGCCTTTCCAGAGGTTCTCAGTAAACTTTGATGTGTTTTCACAGTCACAGATCCTGACTATGTCTATGTGTGTGAAATCAATCTATCTACATCCTCCAATGTTGTCTAACCTCCTCTAGTACTTAAAAGGATGTTATTGAGAAGACAAAACCAGTCCTACAATGGTAAGAACCACTTCTGGATGACAAGGGACAACTGACATTAGCTGAAAGAAGGAACATTTTCACCATGAGGACAATCAAACAGCAGGGTTCCCAGAGAGGCTGAGCTGATGCCATCCTTGGAAGTTTTTGGGATGCAACCAGATAAATCCCTGAGCAACCTACTCCAACCTCATCACTGAACCTTTCTTGGACAGGAGGTTGGACTAGAGACATCCTGAGGACAAAGAGTCATGCAGTCAGTCCTGCCGTTCCCTCAAGCCAGTCTCCACTTGATCCAAGCTGACTGCTCCTTAGAGATGAATCTGCTTTAATATTTGGGAGATCTTGTTAGCAAGGTGTTGACACACATGCTTTGCCATGCATGTTTCAAATCTTTTCAACTAGTCAAACTTTTAAGGATATTGCAGGCAGCAGTACTCAAGCCAGAGCTTCAAACTTCAGGCTCTCCTGAGCGTGCTGTAGGGCAGCAAACCTCAGGGAGGGTCTCCTCTGCAGCGAGGAGGGATGAGGCCTCAAACTTTGGCTTCTTGAGGGACAATATACCAAGAGAGGCAATGCATGGAACAGCTCTGAAATGTCCTTCTGTGCCAGGTGAAGACTGCACCTAAATTAGAGCTACTTGATGCCAGCTACAGTCTTCAAAATGTTCATCAGTCCGACAAAGGGACTGCTCCTCCAGGAACAGAAGGTGTCAATGGTGCTACTGATTAGAAAAAAAACCAAAGAAAATATTTGATGAATTTTTCAAGAACTTTATATCCTGCAAATTTCCTTCTCAGATAATATATTTGTAAACTGGATTGTATTAACATTGCCTCCACACAGCACGTGTATTTTTCTTTTGAATCGGTTTAGCCAACTGCTGCCTCAGATTTGAAAACACTCTCTTGTCTATCTGGAAGGCATATTTGTAGATTGGATTTTCCAGTATTGTATCTTCCAAGGGATTTTTCTTAAAATGATGAACAAGCTATGAAAATCTAGGGTCCTAGATATTTCTCTCTTCCAGAGGCCGCTCTGGATTTTTGGTTGACTCTAGGGCAAACATTTACCTGTAGACTTCAATAGACAGTTGATAAAACTGTCTTCATCATGTCTAGGTGTCCTTCTGAGGATGTACCTATAGAACATATCCATTATTCAGTATTTCCAGCATATTAGGTTTGCCAAGGGGAGCTGAAAATAAATCTGTTCTATAACTAGGGAATAAAAAATATGTTCAGGAGAATAAAAAATGAGTACTTTTCTATGTCTCAGTATTTCTGTTCTCAATACATCAATAGTGTTTTTTTCTATTTTTTTTCTTTTTTCTTCTTTTGGATAGGTCACTTAATTCTTTCATGGACATACTTGGTGGGGATTGTGTTTTGGCTTTTTTTGTGGGTTTTTTTGTTTTTTGGGGTTTTGGGTTTTTTTTACCTGGTTTTCTTATTTTGGTGCAAGGGGCAATACATAAAAATTTACAAGGTTTAAGTTTTCTTTACATTTCCTAAATGCATGCATCTGCTTTTCTCATTAACTAACTGCTGCTCACTGATGGACTCCCTGGACTTATAATTCATGGTAAAACACTTTCTGCACATTTCAGTGTTTCATTGTTTTATTGAATGGTCACAGCCTTTTACCAAGGCTGATTTTTATCTGTTGCTGCACTTCTTCAGCCAACTTTATCATGTTGATATTATAATTTTCAAAGGAATTTCCTTTCTCCCCCTTCTCTCTCCTAGCTGTAATCTAAAGTGCATAACTTTATTGCTATCTGAATCCTGCCAAAAGCACACTTTTACGGTACCAGTTATCCAGCATGTCCTGTAGAAGTGTGGGACATAGAGAGAACAGAGTGTTTCATATAAACTGTTTTCCCATTAACTATAACAATAATAATCTTGAAATACCGTGTTTCATCTGAAGATCTCTCTCTCCCTCAAAAAGCTTCCAAGTTGGTCAATTAAAGCTGAGAATCTCCTGGCTTGGTAGGAATGAGCAGATTAGCTCAGGCTAGCCCTGAGGTCATCCTGACACATTTATGATAAAATATGGGAAAAAAGTTGGAAGGGATGTGCCTTCCCCCCCGCCATTGCTCCAGCATTGAAAGATTCAGAGCATTTCCTGGTAGATCATGCCAGCCCCATGGCACTGGCCTTGGATACAGCTTCCAGAAAGACCAAGTGGCCCAGGCCATGAAATAACATGGTTCAGAAAAAGGACAAAGGACATCATTATTAAGCCTGTTATAGCTGCATGGACTCTGGAGCTCACTGGGCTGCCCGAGACACCAGCCTCAGGGATGGGAAATGCTGAAGCCCTGACACCACCACTCTTTCTTGGTGCATCTTTCACAGGTGCACAGATGCACCACTCTGCATCTGTGAATCACTGGGGACTTCTCCAAAGCTTGTCTAATTACAGTTGGGTGTCTTGTTGTTTGCAACGCAAGAGAAGGACAAAAGCATAGGGCCAGCATAGTTGAACGTGGACATCCTGCTTGGTGAGGGAGGAACAGTCTTGACATGAAAAATCCATCTTGTCAAACCAAGGCAATGGAGGAAGAGCAGACCTTCCTCTCTCCATCCTATGGACTGCTCTCTGGTGTCCATCAGCCACCCCAGCTGGTAGGACATGATGTCCACGTGCTCTGCTGATTTCTGGGCATGCTGAGTCCCTGACAGAAGTGTCTCCTTAGTGCAGCCCAACCCAGCTGTCAGGAGCACATGTGAGCTGGCCTGAACCCAGACCAGAAATCGTCTGTGTGTTTCCCCTACTCCTTACCCTGTGGGAGAGGCACTGCAAAGAGCCCTCCTACCTGCTTGGTCCCGAGAGCTGCTTTCTTTCCCAAAAGCCCAACCTAGAAGTCAGGCTGCCTGGACTGGAGCCAGACATCTGGCAAGTCCAAGAGCAGAGTCTTTGCTCCAGGGTGAATTTCAACTTTTGTGGATTTTTCTTCCTTAAACATGGGGTAGGAGCTCTCCATGTAAATACCTCAGGAGAAAAAAATACAGGTCAGCATTGCCTACACAGAGGAGAGAATCCCAGCCTGGACATGTGAAGGACAGCAGGATTTACCAAAACGTCTAAGCAAATAGCTTGGTTTTCAGACGTGCTCTGCCTCTAGGCAGTCCCCGTTCAGCCTATGTAGATTTTTCATTCATTTACTTCAGCAGTATTTTATTTCCAGGTTTCACATCTTTCTTTAAAATGTCATATTAATTTCTCAAGCCCACTGATTGTGCTGGAGCAGAGTGACAGAAATGCACAGGGAAACAGTTTCCTCGTAGGCATGGACTCACTCCTAGGCTCACTGGGGCCATAGTAGCCCTTATTTTTTCTCCTTATTGTTGTGTGTCCTGCCATCCACTGTCTTTATTGGAGCCTGTTGGTTGCCCCATTAAAATACTTTCTGAGGGCCAGTGATTTCATGGTGCACTTACGGCACAAGCAGTCCTCGACCTGGGCAGGATTTTGCCTCTGAGACTGATCCTATCGTGCTTATACCTCAAATGCCAATACAGTCACACCATAATGACATTTCATTCCTGGGTATCACTTTTCTCCAATAGATTCCCAAGCCTTGTACAAATAAAAGCGTAAACACAAGCAGAGCAAAAACATCCTCATGGGACATGCATATGAACAAGGGCAGAAATCAATAATGAGAAATCATTTCTATGCCAATACACAGCTCAGGAAGGAGGGCACACAGGGATGCTCTGGCTCCCTGGTTCCCAGCCCACCCTCCTGCCTCTGTACACTCTTTGTTCCTTCCAGAGATGGTCTACACCACTGCCTGTTTGCCAGCGCCTGGGCTCCCATGATGCAGGAGTATGCAAGATCACAGTGCTGCTCTTATGAGGCACTGGATATGGCGTCTGATTTTCCATAGAGAAAATTCAAAGCAGAGGAAGAGGGGGAGGGATAAAATGATCCTGCAGTTCTCATATTGTAATAGTTATTTATTTTGTTTAGAGAGCACACATCACAATGCATCTGGTTGAAAAAGAAACTTCCTTAATTATGTATAGGGCCTTGACTCCCAAAAGATATGTTATAGCAAAAAATAAAAAAGAAATCCAAAAAACAATCTACTGTTTGTTCGGATGCTCAATACATGCAATTGCAAAAGAATGGTTCCTCTCCAAGCCATCATTACCCATGTCTATGCATTTTTATTTGAGTCTCAGCTTATTGTGGAAGCCTTCTGCTTTGATTCTCAGCCTCTGTACCTTTCCCTCTCAGACTACAGTTTTTAGGGGGCTGCAGTGCAGTGAAAATCAAGCACTACACAGAAACTGCCTGATTTCCCTAGGAATTTTTACGTGGGATCAATCTATGATTCCAAAGAAAGCAGAATAAATCAAATCAAATAACACTTGCACTAAGCATATTGATGAGGGCATGGATCAAGCAGGACAGACATCCGGTTATGTAAATGATAGCCTGGAGAATGCAGCTTTGCTAAAACAACTCAGGATGGCTCCCAGGGGCAGACCTTAAGTCAGAGTAACCCAGGATTTCCTCTTTGAATAAAGGTACATCAGTGTAAATGAGAGCAAATCCATGTACTACAAAACCAGCGTGTTTTCCCTGTTGGTAAGAGAAGCAATAGCAAAAGCAACAAGGAGCCTTCAAGTTTCTCCTGGTTTTGGTGAATTTTTCATTAACATCAGTAAGTCCCACATCAGGCATCCCTGCTGAAGTTGTGGTACCAAGGATGCTGGTGGACTCTATCATTTCAGCAAGAGGCAGCTGCCACCGTGTGCTGTCTCCTAGCCCACAAAAAGCCATAAGAACCACATGTACCGTGGGGAGCTCTTGTTCACACATGGTCAGCACAGCCCAAAACACTCTGCAAACCCAACACTTCAAGTGATGGAAAGGCAGAAGCAGAGCAGCACGTCCATTAGCCAAGAAAACTCTGCTGGCAATTGAAAACTTTTTGGGTGGCCAAGGACAATCCTGCCTTTGACCACCTGCTTCCTGGAGTACAACCTGTCACAGCGCATATTCCCCACGTGATGGCACCTTGGATTTGGCTTTTCACTGAAATACAGCACCACGGGGTCTGTGGTGCCTTTTTAGTTTTCAAGCTATAACTTACTAGGAATATAGACCAGATCACATATAAAGAACTGTAGCCATGGATCCAACTTTATTGGCCAATGGCTTTATAATCCATTAAGTTAAATCCTCTTGATGCAACAGCAAATTCCATTTTTCCTGGCTGCTTTTGCAAAAGGATCCAGAAATATTATTCCTTTTGAGGTTTTTTTCCTGCCAGAGATACTTAGGGAAAAAACAAAATAAAACAAAACAATCCAAACCAAACCAAGAACCCACCTGAAAAATCATTGGCCATTGTACTTGTCCTTTATTCCTTTCAAAATACTAGTTATTTTTGTAGTGTTTGCCTGATCATTTCACCAAGCAATTGAGCAAGTCTGTGTCTGAAGCAAAGATGATCTTTGCAGAAACAAGGAATAATTTCTCATCTCTTAAAATGAAGGGGGAGTGAATCGAAATAAAAATGGTTTTGATTATAAAATGAAGGCTTACAGTGAGCAAGCTGTATGTGGGTTTTGGCATCACTATTTGAGTGAGTAAGAATTGGAGCCAATCCTGCAAGATGAGTAGGTCTGAAGATAATGTAGACTATAAAGAAATATTCCTGTCCCTGCTCCCAATTCCGTATGTTAGTTGACTTATTTGCGCCTCTGAACAGCACTGAATTTAACGTTCTCTCTTAATTGTTTCTGAGCTGGTTTTTGTGTTTTTTATGGGCTAATTTGCAGTTTCAGTGTCTGCAATTCTGGTTTAGAGCATGTAAAGTCATCCAAACAAAGGGATTTTTAGTCTGAAACAATGTACGGGTTTGGTATGTGTGCAGCTGTAGTGCAATACTGGATACGCAGAGCGCAGAACATTACAGGTCACCGTGTAGGGGAAACGCCTCTTTCCTGCCACTATTTTTAAGTTTTAAAAGCAGTTAAAAACCTCAGAAATATTAAACTATATTTTATTAGGAAAAAAAGGGAACAGGACAGAAAAACACTGTAGTCCATTAGATGGCATAAGTGTAACAATGGAAATTCAAGGAAATAAATTAGAAAAGAATCTTTTGTCTTGGTGGATTTACTATTGCCCATAGCTTGTGGTTTCAAAAGAGAAGTGGGAGGGAGGAGGAGGAGGAAGAGAGAAAGAAAAAAACAATTATAATTTTCCAACATTTTAAAACAAAAACCTGACGGAAAACTAAATAAAAATGCCAGCTACAAACAACATGTATCATTATGAATATTTGGTTGTTACTCATGTGTACGTATTAAAAACACACTGATTTGAGCCAACGCCCTAATCCAACTTTAGAGGTGTTTAAAGGTCAGGCCTGGATTCAGATTGCAGCAAATGAACCTTATCTCTGCACTGTGCCAAACAAAAGCCACTTGAGTCGGAACAACCCTGAACTTTAAGCTGCTTGAGACCTTTAGCCAGGCATGACTGTGGTGAAGTTTAGCCATTTCTAATCGTACATTTTCATAATTTATAGAGCTTACAGCATTAACCCTTTTGCTTGCTTGATCTTTAAGTGGGTGAAGAAAGAAAAATACTCTTGAGTAACTATTTTATATCTGGAAGAATAGGAGATCACTGACTGTTGGCCATAGGTCTTGCTGTCTTGTGAATAAAAGTAATCTAAATTAAACAAAAAAGAAAATTACCCATTAGGATTATGTAAAAAAGCATTACATTTCCTTAAGAATCGAGTTACTGAGATACGTTTTTGCAAAAGAAAAGAAGGTCAGTTACCACTATTAAACTTGTATATTGTTTTATACTAAGCCCTTCCAATGGCCTCTCTGAGGGACTGTTTAGTTTGTATTACACTCTAATAAACTCCAGGTGTGGAGGACAAACTGAATAACAAGAACCCGATGGACCAGACTAGTTAAAAATAATGTGGTACATTCCTAGTTCTCTGCATTTAATTTATTGTTAATCATTGTTATTACTTACATTTATTGGGTAGTTTTTCTAGATTTATTAGGCACTACATTTAACAGTGTTATCGCTTGTAACTGACTATCAGTGGAATAGAAAACATATTTTCTTAAAGAGTCTTACCCTAATTAGTAAGTTGTTTCCCTATTGAAATAAAACAGACCCTAGGAGAGTCAAGTTAAGATGGACTTTTTTTTTTTAAAGTCAGAATAAAAGTTCAGCTAGGAAACCTATTTTTTTTCAAGACCACCTGTCGGAGCAGACAAGCAGAAGTATCCATGTACCCTACCCAGAGCTCTGTTAGGTGAAATACTTGGCTGAAAAGCATTAAGTCAAGAGCTTGAAGTTTTTCAGCTTGAAGGTTGAGATAATCCATGGAGTCTTTTTCCTGATCAGTGTGACATGTGGAGGAGAGCCATTAAAAAGATGAACAAAAGCCAGTTTGAGCTGCTTACTCAAGCGATCCTGTACTATACAGCCACACCAGTGGGGAACATCCTACAGCTGGTGAGGGACCCAGGGGAGATGATGCTTCAGGGAGGGAAGATGACCTCAAAAAAAGCTGATGATGATGCTACCAGAGATTATTGTAGAGCAATTGGCACTGGCAGCAACTGCTTCACATCATCTCAAAGCCGCTCATCACCTGACAAACATCTCGTGGGCCAGCACAGCCCCTTGCAGGTGACCTGTGATAATAGCCTCAGGGTGGGACCCGTGCAAACCATGCATGAAAATCAAGAGCTGCAGCTGGCTCACCCCTGCTAATCATCTGCCTGCTCCATCCAAACCTTGGGCAGAGGTGCTAGCAATCTGCTAACTGGGTATTTGCATCACCTCAGGAAAATAAAACAGCTTTATCAACATATGCAATGCTGTGATTATCTGCTTGGATGGACAAATCAAAACCACTATCTGGTAGCAAGGTCATTAGTTACCACTGATGGGAAGAGCAACAACACCTCCCAAATGCCCAGGGCTCTTCTTAAAACTAAAGGATGCAGTCTGAGCTCACCTGTGCTCTATTCAGGAGGCCACATTCAATAAAACCAACCTGATATGCTTAAGCAGCTTCTGTTTGAAGATCTCAAGGGATTTTTCACACAACACGGGGCAGTTAGGAAGCTTGGCATAAGAGATACTTTAGCATGATCAGTGTTGGAGGTAATGGCAGAGTCTGGAGGAAAAATTCATAGCTCCTAGGCTTTGCAGTCTGCCACTGTAGCCAGAGGCAAAGGATTTGGTTTTAGAGCTTTGCACCTCTGTAGATACTATTATATTGTAGCAGTGCCTTTGGCACTCACCCACACCATGAGTTCCCAGCTGGAACAGGCTAGGGGAGCAGGATGCACTGCCAGGTGACATTCATGGCTTTACTTCCCATCTACCAGGATAATCAGGGGACACAAAACAGCAAAGTCCTTGAGAACCAGTGTGCAAGATGAGAAGAGAGAGGTAGGCTGGGTTTCTCTGTGCATCCATGCAGCTGCTTTTGCAAGGCATGAACTCTGCTCCAGGTCTCTGGTGACTGTGGTGTCAAAGGCTGAAACCTCCCCTGGTGGCTTCTCTTCCTGTGGAACCTACTATAAATCAGTGCTGGAGGAAATACTGCTTGCGGAGAGAGAAAGGAAGCAAGAGCCAGCAGATGATTTGCTGTTCTGCTCATCCTTAATCCCTGGTATTTAACTCACAGGAAAGCAGCATGAAATCTTACTATTTTGAAAGGGGAGGGGGTCAACAATAGTAGGTTAGATGAATCCTGATGACAGCTCCTCTATACTGCCAAAACAGGGAAAGTAGGTATCATCAGAGCAGTTCCTCCACTAAAGAATTTAAGTCATTGCTGCTAGAGACACCAGATCTAAGGGAAAACATTCTCAGGTCAGCAGGGAGCAGGTGACCCCTTCTAATTTACAGAAGGTGGGACACATGGCCATAAGTGGAAGGGGACTGCTGTTCAAACCCTTGGCTGTCTCTGCCAGAGACCTGGTGCTGCAAGCCCTGAAATACCACTTTCTACAACCAGAATTTCTGCTGCCAGTTGGAAATGCCCCACGAGTAGCACATGGGTTGTCCAAGTGCTCCAGCTTCCCATAGCTCAGCAGCAGTGTGGGTAATGCAGGGTAATGCCAGATTAGCCTGGAGTTCTTTTACCCTGATATTCCCCTTCTCCCCTGCACCATGGGACCCCTCACCATGGTCCTGCTTTTACTCTGATATTCTCCTATTCTGATTATCAAGTTTCCTTTTCTGCCTGTCAGTGGCCTTAGGTTTTCCCCCTTCCCTTCTGCCCCCAGTTTGGTGGTTATGTAGAGGCATTTGTTAGCAGAGGGTACAAATTGCTCCGATTATTTTAAAGAAATGCTTGTTATAGGATGTGTTGCTTGTATGAAAATGTGTGTTGCTTTTCTAGTGATGGTATCTTAGTGCTCCATCATACTCCATCATTATCATCTGTGTGTTCCAGTGTGTAGCTTACATGCCAAACTCTCCCTGCTTATAAACCACCCTAAAAATCCCTCACCAGGAATACTGTCTTGCATGCTGCCCCTGTTCAAAGCAGACCTCTGGTCTCTCATTGTGCTTTTTGGTCTGTGGGATCCACTTGCTGGAAACAGGTCCCTGCATGCCCCATTCAGGCTGTGGGTACACTTACAGCAGAGAAGGAGACCAAAGAATTGTATTGCTTTGCTGTGCCAGTAAAATGATATCTCAGGCAGTGTCAGAGTGCAGGGTAGTTCATAAATAATAATAATAATAACATTTCACACTTGGATAGTTTTACACCTCCATTAAGACCCACCAGGCAGACTTCTCTCTGGAAAAGCCTCTCTTCCTCCTTCCCATTGCTTCCTCCTGTTTTGCAACACGTTGTTACTTTGGGGCAAAATGTCTGTATTTTAATCCAGCCAAAGCAATAGCTCTCTCTAATCCCTTTGTGGAGTGGGGAGCGATGCACTGGAGGGAGTGAGAAGGAAGCAATGACACATCAGCAGGGGTAGAGCCTCCAAAACCTCCTCCCAAGTCAGGATGAGCAAGGAGGGGGGCAGAAAAGTGCCTTTTCCTGTAGAAAGGAGCTTCTGGGGGGAGGCAGAGAAACGAGGAAGTTGGATTCCTTCACGAGGGCTTCCAGCCTCGGGGAAGAACTGCCCTGGCAGAGGGGCCATGAAGGAAGAGAACCTCTCGGGAGGTTGCCCCTGATCAGGCAGTAAGTGGGGCACATGCACACAGATGTGCTATTTTCAGCAGTGGGGTGGGATTCAGTGGAGTAATTGAGGGTTGTCTTCCCATCACTTGGTGTGAAAATGGTTCCCAGATGTTGGAGGGTAACCTCCTAAATATACCAAAATCTACTACCCAAAACAGAAGAAGAAAACAGAATAAATGTGATTCAAACCAGTCAACAAGCAATATTCTGCCTCTCCAGTGGCCTGCAAAATTTACAAAGTCCTGATGGGACCTCCTGAGCTGAATACCTGGGGAGGCAGGAACAGGACAAACCCTAAATTCTCGTTACTTCTTATTCACTCCCAGATAGGAAGATAGACATGAGAATTCAGCCTAGTGTGAATAACTTTATCCATTCCTGATATTTCCCATCATCTACAAAAGTGATTTCTTTTCCTGGTTGTTATTTTGTGTAATTTTTCAAACAATACCCTTTAGCAACAAGACCTCCCCTTTTTTAATGCATTTCCAGAGGGACTTGAGTCCAGATCACACACACACACAAGGCAAGTTTCCAGCATTCTTATTACTCCACTGGAAGAAATAACCAGATCCAGCATCTCTGAACCATTTCCCAAACTGTTCTGTTCTTCTGACTTCAGTGTCAGCAATGCACTGTTTCTAATCCATTACAGGAATTTATCACAGTACGTGTCAATTTGTTTCTCTTCTTTCCTCTTCTCACTTTAAAATGACATCAGGAAAGAAACTTTACAGCAGGGCTGCTTCGATCCAAGTTTTAGCGACAGAGCACTTTACTTAACTGGATCCTAACCGTGCACATTAAGTTTTAAGGGCATATACTAAACAGATCAGGCTTTACTGTAGTCTAGTATTTCCTTTGTTTCTCTTTTGGTGGTGATCTTTATTGTGAACAGCTTGCAATGCTAGCAAACAAGCATCCAGGTTTCCTTTCTTTTTTTTTTTTTCTTTCTTTTTTTCTTTTTTTTTTTTTTTGTTCAAATATGCTTGTCCTAAATAGATGGTTTAAAGCATTGTAATAGGGAACATCCGTGCTGTAATACAACGTGATGATCCCGTTTGGCAATGGTCCTAATCTGATACAGGAGAGACAAGTCAATTACTGAAGAAATCTAAAACGTATACCTGTGTGCTTGTTGGATCAAATCCTTCTCTGACAAGTTACTATTCTTTTTGCTTACTGCAGTAAGGATTGAAAAAAAGATCTCTATGCTGAGTATATTTTCTCTGCCTGCATAGACAGTAGTTAAAAATCACAATAATGAAAGAAAACACTGGGGAAAACTGCGTCATTGCAAGTTTCTAAAGGGCCCAATCCTACATCACTTATTTTTATGAGTCATTGTGTGAACTGAAGCTGAAAGGACAAACCAAATGTGTGAGGATTAGTGCATGAGTAAAGATTTCAGGATCAGTACCCTAACTCTCACCCTCATAAATTTCTTACTGGAGAGGATTCAATGTTATTCATTCAGCTTTTAAAGAGGGAGTGAGGAGGCAGTTTTCTTTTTAATTAAATTTCATTTATTTAAATTGTTATGGAGATGGTCAACCACAATGGGATACCAAAAGCACAGTGTAGGACAATTCCTAGAAGCCTGTCACAATCAGCATGGGATCGTGTTAAGTGCTGGACACTTCATTTTCATGACATGATCTTTGATTTCCTCGGAGACGAAATAAAAATGGACAGGACTGAAGTTTATGAAGAGAGACGTCTCAGTTCAAATGGGAACATTAAGACATCCCCAAACCAAAAGCTAAAGAGGGGCCAAAGAATGAAGGAGAGAAAGGGATTCAGATTTAAATACATTCCCCAGAGTAATTACTGGAGAAACTGGGGGGTGGGAGTCAAAATGGAGGGTGGCCATTGAATGGGATGAAAACCATAAGCATTACAAAAAGAAAAGGAAAAAAGGGGGACTATGGGTAAACAGGATGGAGGGAAAGAGCATGAGTGGCAGATGTCACTGATTTCATTCCATCGCCTTAACTTGCTGTTTGAAAAAACTCCTCATGTGTGACCTGAAAAGAGAGAGAAACAAAATGAAAACAGGCATCAACAAAGCACTCGCTGTACGATTTCAAAAAAATGTAAATTAATGACTGGCAGTAAGAATCTCCAAAGGAAACAACATCCCAGTTTAAGCATTGCCATCAACAAAAGCTCAACAGCATATGGTAATGTTAACTTTAATATGAAAAGATAATAACAATCTTTAAAAAGTGACTTGAGAAAAAACCTTGCTAGGTGCTCATCCTTTTCAACTTGCCTAAAAAGAAAAGATGTTGGAAGGTTTTGTGTTGTTTTGGGTTTTTTTTTCCCTCTTCCTCGAAACTGTTCACATTGTGTAGTTAAATGAGGTTGAGATTGGTACAAATTTTAAATAAAAGTGCCTAGGATCTCCAGCTAACAAGGCAGAAAACCAGATTTGTAATGGATAATTACATCTAAACTTATTTAAATTTAGGCCTATTGATTTAAGTAAGTTCTTTAGAGCAGATTCAAGGTAACATTTCCCCCCCTACCTCATCTTCTAAAAGTGTTGCTGTTGTATGGTTGAAAAATGAGCATCCCTGCATGGCCCACGTGAGCCTCATCCTGTGCATTTCCAGTTGCTGGCTGCACCCTTGCTCAGCACCCTTCCTCAAAACCTCGCCCCTCCTCTGGAGCCAACTGTATGACCACACATTAGTGATTGCATCTGTGATAAGTTAAATGCACATGCACGCTGCATGCTAAAAAGTTCTTTGCTCGTGCCATCACTGGGTGGGTTAATGCAAATTTCTGCCTTTCTAGGCACAACCGTTGCCTTTTGTCTTTGAAAATCTCCCCCTGCCCGTGCTGTAATCAAACAGAAGGAAATGACTTTATTTAGGTCACTCTGTGAAGGCCTGAGGATGCTGTTTACTCACATGAAAGGCCTAACTTCACTTCAGACTTTTTAGATGAAAAAGAGCTATTTATATCATTATGGTACCCAGAAGCAAATGGATCTTTGAATATTACTTCTGACCCACAGTGAATATCAGTTTCTTAACGTGCCTACAATGGGCCAAAGTGACTACTTTTAGAAAGGTGGATATTTAAACCAACAGCACCTCCACACAAATGTGCATTACACTGCTGTTTTAACCAGTGATCCCACAGTGAGGTCTTGGAGATATCATTTTGCAATAAAGAGGTATTTCACGGTCAATTGGCTTTATCCAAAAATAATAGGAAAAGAAGCTTGCAGGGGGAAAACCAACCTAGTTTGGCACAAAATGCTAGCACTACTGGATCTGAGTAGAGAAGAGTTTAAAAGACTCTTGTGCGCTTAGCCGTACGCTGAAAGAATGTCACACAAACAACAGCCACCACATGAATGCGTCCATTATATCCTTTATTGAAGATCACAACAATAGTAGCACTTCATTGAAGAAAAGATGATTCCTCTATTATAGACAGGCCCCTCAGATCGCCTAGCTCAGCGTACAACTGCAAGATGTACAGTTCTCTCTGCATTTTCATGTCATTGCCAAAATACACAAAGTAGATTCTCAAATGCCTGGGGCTAAATTACAGCCCCTACGAACCATGCTGGAAGTTTGAGAGCCCAGAAAAAGTTCTGAAGGTTTTCTCTCTCTCTCTTCATGAGAGAAGCCAAAGCTCGTGGGTACAGTGTTTGTCATGTGAAACAAAGCTATTTTATATCATTTGGGGTTGTTTTATTAATGGTGCTGAAAAATTGTTCACTTCGTTTCACTTTTTGTCTCCTTTTGAACTTAGCGGGATGAAGGTAGAGTGTTTTTAACACATCCAAGATAAGAAAAGAATAGACCCTTTTGTCTCTAGAGCTGTATGCCATCACTATTAAAAATCTTTCATCTTGTCTCAGACAACAAGCAGAGAGCATGACAAAAAATAGGAGAGTCAACAGTAAAAAGTGTGTGGCAGGGGGTGGAGGCTGAGAGATAGATAGAGCCAACTCTTCACATCGAGTTTCATCCTAGAAGAGTTGGTTAGGGCAAAATTTTTTCCTCTTGGGTGGTTCTCGTGCTTTGTACAGGACAAATATCAGAAGCCCACTTGCAAAAAAGTCACCCGTGGGCGGGCGAGAAGAGCTGTTCTGCAGGGTGAGGGGTAAAGCCAGCTGATGAAGGGATCTTGTATCACTGTGGCATCATCAGTGTCCCATAAAACTGGAGCTCCTGGGACCCAGCGTGATGTTACCGACACCATTGTGGGTGAAGGAGAGCCAAGGAAGGGTATCGGGAGCCAAGGAGGGACATTACAACAGGTGCTGCAGTTGGTGACTGCACAGGAATGCTCTAGGGATGCCATGCCAGCAAAATGGCCTGGCCACGTGCTTGTCACTGAATATTCATCCAGGCTGGTTTGTGTCCCCTGACACCTGACATGTGCCACCAATCGCCATCCATGGGTGAGCAGGAGGTGGCACTGAGTGTCAGGCTGAGCACAACCTGATATTTCAGCATCCCCACCACCTCTCCCCATAACAGAGCAGCTCCAAGAGGAGCACTCTGCACAAGGGGATGAATAGAACCCCTTTCTAATCCAAGCAAAGGTACTTGTGAATCAAGGTGAAGTTCAACAGATCATCCTAAATAATCTTATAAATGAATGTTTAATACATTTCCCTTTGACATTCCTGAAATGAATGTTTGGATTCTTCATTTTGAAAGAACATTTAATTTTGAAATTGAAGTAAACTTTCTTTTGAGGGGATGAAAAACAACAACAACAACAGCTGAGGCAGATTGATTTTTATTTTTTTTCCAACTTGAAATTAATTCCTCTTATGGTTTGATTTTTCTGATTCATTTTTGGGCTACAGGAAGGATAAATGTTTCTTTCAGGTTAGCCTGAAACAACGTTGTTCAAATCAGCCAATGATTCAAAAAAAAAGAGGAGCAAATGCACCCAGCCCCTGTGTGCAGATCTCTGTTTAGAAGCCCTTTTCATTGTGTCACCTGGTGTCATCACTCCTATTTCTCTTCAAAGATTTGTCACTCAATCAGCAGTTAGATGTCCAGTGGAATCACCTGTAGGTTTCAGGGATGTTTGTATGCCAAGGTGGACTGCACTGGTATTATGCACAAATCTGGGAATACCTACAGGATATACTATAGATATTCTACCAGGACTTACAAAGGTCAATTTATAGACCTCCTGCCTGCAACAGTAAAAAATTAAATCAGTAAAGTCTCATTTTTGGCAAAAGAAGGCAGAGCTGAGGAGGTAAATGGTAAGTAGAAAAACTTGTAAACTCTTGGAGGTCCCTTCAGCAACTGTGATTTATCTTTTGACCTTTTCTGTTTGTTTATTGTCACATTTTGCCAAAAAATAGTGGCTGCTGTTTCTATTTTTTTTTTTTTTAAATAACCTTGTTCCTCTCAGATTTCCCCGAGATGGCAGCACTAAACTCAACACAGCTATTGAAAATTATATTGTGGCCTTGAAAATATGCCTGATCAAGAGCAGCAAGGTTTCTCCTTCTTCCCTACAAATGCCCTGGTCAAAAACTGGTATCAACTGCATGTGTGCTTGCTTTCTAAATTGGGGGTGACATGCAAAGAATCTGCTTGGAAAACTGCTGGCCTTTAAAGAAGACAGTGTGCTATTCAGTTCAGTGGGGTGAGGCTGGTTTCAAAGGCTGATCAACAGAACTGGCACAAAACAGATTTTTCAGCTCATTGAACATTTTGAACTTTTGTTCTACTTCTTCCTGTTGGGCATCAAGAAAAATTACACTTTTAATTGACCAATTAGTCAAAAAGTATTACTCTTGAACTGTTTAAAGCTGCTTGAAATAGACAAATCTTACGTTTTTGATAAGGTGATTTGAGTTTGTAATTAAAAATAAGAATAGTTTTTGGATTTTAAAACAACAACAGCAATTTAAAAAGTTAACAGAACCTTGTAAGATCTTGGCATTGCCACAAAATACATTTTTCATTTAAGTTTTTTGCCATGAAGAAATTAGACCAAAAGCTGAACAGAATTTCAAGAAGGAATATAAACAGTAAGAAACTGTTAGCCCTTAAAGTTATATTTTTCTCAGCAGGATCAGTTGCTATTCTAAACCGTGTTTAGGCATCAAATCAGCTTGAGGAAAGTATTCATGAGGCTGCCAAATAGCTAATGCAGAATCAATGTGTGTATCTTCTGTGGCAAGTTAATAAGTGTGTTTATTGTTCATTTTTTAAACCAACTGTTAGGCTTGGCATTTTTAAAAACTAGTGTTTATGTCCAAGCTTCTTTAAAATTATGTGAAGTTGTCCTGGTTTTGCTAGAATAGAGTCAAATCACCAAGCCCCAAATGGCTTAACTGAGTTGGTTCCAAAATTCAAACTGGTTTCTGAGACAGAAACATGGCAAAGTGCTGGTGAGGAGCTTTCTGAACACAAAGGCTTTTTGACATATTGCAGTTGAAATCACTGAACAGTGACTCTTGGATTACCAGCTCCAAGCCCAAAACTTACCCTAGTTCAACCTCAGAAATAAATCTTAAGACCAACTGAGTCCTCAGCATGAGGCAAATGAGGAGAAAGGTCTCTCCACATCAGCTCTACTTATACATTGCTTAGCCATAAACTGCTGGTTGATGACCATCTATATGAAATGTCAGGCTGGGTTCAGAGCCTGAGCAGCTGGCAGTGCCAGCTGGGACCTGTCTGGGAGCATGAACCTTGGAAAACCTCTGCATTTCTTACCCCTGCATCAGGGACCATGAGAGGTTCTTCATGTGCCACGAGTGAGTATGATGGGTGGGAGCTTCCTTATTACACTTGGTATCTTCTGTATGAGAACAGAGGATACAAGAGGATATATACCCAGCTAAAGCAATTTGTTCTTAGTTTTAAAAAGTTACTTCTTATTTTTTTTACAGATTTGACCCCTTTATTAGCTGGCCCCAAGAGTGAGTCTTGCTCAGTAGAACTCTGGAGAGGAAACATGGCCACACAGTCAGAATGCCAGACTGCAGCCACAGGAACCTGTGCCCCACTTCCATCCTCACCAAGAAGTCCATGGGTGACTTTGGGCACCCCCATTAATCCCTTCCATAAGACAAGATGCCAAGGATAAACCCTATCTCCTCTGTTTTGTTTTATTCTGGTCCCAATGGTCTGCAGGCAAGACCGCAGTGTCCCATGGCTGTCAGCAGGACAGGAAGGTTGCAGGAAGCCTCTCCTGGGAAAGAGGGAGCTGTCCGAGGGTGCAGACCCCAGCTGACGTGGGACTGTCTGCTGGGCTCTGTGAAATGCCTCTCCAAAATGTCTTATTCAAAATCTCCTGGAAAAAGAACATGCCAGATCATTTTTACTTAACAGAAGAGATGGGAGGTGGGGGGGGGGGGGGGGGGGGGGGGGGGGAGCAGGGGGGATGGTGGAAAGGAAATGAAAGAAAAAAAGAAAAAGGCTTTATGACTCAGTGTTGCATCTAGGAAAAGTGTTAACCCCCTTACCTCCCCCGCCTCCCCTGCAGCCCACAGTCTCTGAGTCACAGTGACCCTCCCAATTACTGCAGGACTATCCCCTTCAGGAAGCATCAGTCAGAGCTTTGGCACTGGTTATTCCCCCTCTGACATTACCTGATACTTTTTTGGATGAAGCCTGATTATTTCTCTCTGTCTCTTCCTACAAGCTGGCTACCGTTGGTGCAATAGCTTCTGCAGCTCCTGCCATCTGGAACAGACTTCCCACCCTGCTGGTTTTGGCCTCTGCTTCATTTCAATTCTGAGATGAAACAACGTTCTCCTCCCTTGTCTATGACTCTTCATTTCTCTCTAGCCTTGCTATTATGTATTATTTATCCTAGTAACTGTTTACAGTGGACACTTGTTAGTATGGGCTAAAGAAAAGACAGCAAAATGTTTCCAGTCATAAGATGGTAATTTTTTTTTTTTTACTAATATTGTAAGCAGTCTCCTTTTTTTTTGGCTGAAAATACTATTGCATGATCTCTCCTGAAATGTGATTAACATTAGTTTGAATTCTTGAGGAAGCTTAATCAAAGTCGCTTTCAACCATTTTTAAATATGCATGCATGAAAAAATATACACATTTCTGCTTGTGGAAAAAAATATTGTCACACATCCTCATCCTACTGTATGCTCACACACACATCAGATGGTTCAGATGTTGGTAAAGCTTGAAAATGGGATATCAGATTAGCAGAGAGGGAATTTGTGGACTAATTGGACATAGAGATCAGGGAGGGAAATAACACTGTGTCTCTCATAAAGGAGGGAGGATTATTTTGTTTCTTAGCTTTTTCTCATATTACAAACCTGAGAAGTGAAACATGCCCAACATGCAAGAAAAGCTAAGTTTGCACTAATGAGAAAGCAAAACCCCAAGTATTTTGGAAAGGGTTTAAGCCCTCATTCTTCCAGGCACAAAGGAGGCTTCAGCACTGGGGTCAGGGAGACATTTCTCGAAAGGTCTACTGCAGAGCCTTTAATAACGGCCTCAGAAGTATGGGGTAACAGCCTCTGCTTGAGACACTCTTTTATCCTACTGTTTTCTTCTGCTCTTACCATTCTTCTACAGTCACTGAACAAAGATGGGTCTTTGTTCCATGACAACAACATCTCTTGGATTTAAAGGAGTGGGCAATTAGTCTTTGTGAAGCCCATCAACAGCATTCTCCATTAGCCACATCGACCTGGCAATGTTCTGCTTCCTCTTCCCATTTAATAAGAATGTCAGGAAAACACATTTAAAACTGAGTCATCAGTGACACTCATTGCCACATGGTATAGTCAAGGCCAAATATGTAATAGGATTAAAAAATTCAAATATGTATTTACTTGTTTGTAAGGACATCAGCCAGTGACACTGGGCAGGACTGAGAAAAGGCAGAAGACACAAAGGCCTCGATGGCTGTAGAGTATCAACAGCTGCTGTGCTAGGATTTAGGAGCCTTAATTGTGGATGAAAATCCTTTTGTAAAAGGAGCTGTGTGAACATGAAAAGGGACAACAGCAGTGACTCGAGATGGCAAGATGACTAGTGATAATGCACTGGGACTGGCCTTCTACAGCTGGTGGATAGCAGCAGGAGCAAGCAAGGTTTTGGGAGGGCTTCTGGAGAAGCGGAGGGCCTGTCTGGAAAGAGTGTGAGTGGCTCCAGGCAAGTGGAAAGGGTGACAGCAGTAGAAGCGAGCACCACTGGTCACTGGTGGAGCAGAGGGGCTGGGAGGTGGCACAGAAAGCAGCATAAAGAGGCGAGTACAGGGAGGCTGAGTTGTGAAGAGCCCTGTGTTTGAAGACAAGAAGCCTGAAGGAGAGATTTGGTACTTCAGGACTCCTCTCGGCCTGGAAAGCATGAGACCTGATTGAGTAATTGAGCTGGGAATGAACCTCTGGACTCTGATGCCTTTGCTTGATTTTTTGTCTTCCATTTACTGCTCCTCTGCGTTCCTCCCTCGTTTGACTGTGGTCGATTTGTGGGGTTTGTTTTTCTTTACTTCATTCCACCTTTTCTCTTTCCTTTTATGTCCTAAATTGTTATTCAGCTGTTTTGATTTAAATTATGTTTATGTACAGTTACTCACAGCTCTGACTGTTGCCTCCTCCCTCCTGCGACTGTCTCTGATGCTTGCACATTCACTTTGGCTCCTTTACAGCAGATGCCTGGAGCAGTAAATGAAAGCAGCTCTTTTATCAGTGAGCCCTTTCACCTCCAATTTCTTTATTTCTTATTAAGGCTCCAACCAGTCCTAGCTTTCTCTTCAAACGTAGTATGCACAACTCAAAGCAACAACAACAACAACAACTGCCACCGCCACCAGAAACCCAGCTAAACTGCAAAATTATCGACTCTTCTAAACCCTCCCTTGTCGCCCTCCCTCGTTTTTCAGCAGTTCAGTGTTAGTCGTAGAGGGTGTTACATGGACCCCACTGTGGCACTCTGAACACCACATGTGGCCAATCTAATTTAGCCTATGGCTAAACAAATCCCCAATCGTGGAATAAACCTGCTTATGTTATTAACAAATGCTGTGAGAAAATGTTTTAACGCGGCTTTGTGAAACAGAAGTTGAAAAAAAAAAGGCTCATAATTTCTTGCAGGGCACAGAAATATCATTGTGGTCAGCAATTCACTGAAATGTGAATATTCAAATATATATAATTTGATGTTTAAAAAAATTGAGGAGACTTTTTTTTCTTTTACAGGAGATTGCAAGCATCAACATTAAAAATCTGGAGACTCCTTGAAGATTTTCCAAGAAAAGTGGACAGAAGCAGTTCAGTTTTAAAATGAAAGCTTCTGGGCTTCCCAAGGGGTTTGTGTTTTTGCCATAAAATGAGATGTTTTTCATAATTTTGAAGAAAGATGCTTCTCCACCATGAATCCCATCCGTAAGACTGCCCTTCTACAGATGACCTCCATATACCAGTGTTTGTAAGGAGGATGAAAAATGCCATCATTCTTAAACATATTGCTAATTCACCAAAAGACACTTTTTTATCTGGACATTTTGCCACATTACCAAGGAAAAATAAAATAATAAAGAAACAAGAAAATCCATGAGCAGTAAAATTTCCAGCACAAACCTGTTTAAAAGAAAAGTATAACCAGCTTTGCAGCAAAATATACTCAAAAACCAATGGAGTATTTGATTCAGGAACTGAACTCGCAAATGCTTACTCATCTGAGTTGTTTTTCTTGTCCTTTCAAACAACCGAAGGGAAAAATCCCTTGTAAGCCTATAACCAGCCTCACTAAGGTTCTTATTTTTCCTTCAAAAACCTTCGTTTCACCTTGCATGGAGGTAGTTTTGTCCCTTATTTGGAGTCACCTCTAACAGGTGTAGAGGTACAAGAAGTGGATCCAGAGGCTCAAATTTGCAATAGCAAGAAAAAAGAGCATTGAAGCATAGTACACTTGGAATGCTATCAAGACATAAGTAGTAAAGAAAAGACATTTCAAGGAAGCATAATAATAGAGTAAATACAGCCAGTTAGCATGGATGAATTTCAAAGAGGGAAGAAAGAAAACATCATGTAAAGAACTGCATAACAATGGATCTGAAAGATATCCAAGTAAGAATGAAATAGCAGTCCTGTCCCAAACATTAGAAGGCTTCTGCCTGTCATTATGGAAGATTATGCTATTATTCAATTACATAATGGATACTTATATAATTCATGCAATTGTAAACAGATTCTTCAAAAATCCATTTTATCCCACAAACAAGAACATAATTTTTAGCAAAGAACCACTTAAACCTTTCTTCCTTGTATCTCTGCCTGTACAGCTTATGTTTTTCATTCACCTGACTAGATGGTTTCTTGCATCCTTTCTGATCAGCACCAGAGAAAGGACTTGAAGTTTCCTTTTCCCTTTTATCCTCTTCTCAGTCCCAGGAGTAGGAATGAAGACTTACCTCCCGAGAAGACTCTTCTTTACCCAGGGAGCCAAAAGCAGTGCTCCCTCCAGAGCTCCAAATCACAAGTGACTAAAAGTTCTCTCTAAACACTAAATGTCTGTGTGGCTAAATATCCAGTATTGTGAATGATTCCTCCACTACATAAATTGCACTCCATGAAGCAAGATACAGGTGACTTACAACCTTTTCCAGCTGCCCTGTCCAAGGTAGCCAGGCCAAGAGCACCAACAATTTCTGGTGGTGGTGAAGACACAAGATTGGGATTGACGAATCTGGGTTCATTTCTTCTTCCTGCAGCCTTCCCGAGTGACTGTTGTTAGTTTCTTGCAGATTTAATCCAACCATCTGTGACCTAGCCCCTATTTTATCTTGTCTCTTTAGAAGAGGGCTGTTGGGAGGCTTTGAGAAAGGGCTCCCTTCCCACTGCGTGGTCCTGCTCAGCCTAGAATCCAGCCATGAAGGGTGTGCTGCATTTTGGATGCTTCAGTCTGTGTGATCTGGGGAGGGCACAATGCAATGGGGTGGGCTCTACTGCACCAAGGAATTCAGATAAATTATTCCTTCATAAAAGGGGAGACAGACATAACTGAGTTTGGCAATTCTCTAGTCTGCCTTAGCTGTCACATGGCTATGCTCTAAAAGCTGGCTGTGAAATTACATCTATATACAACATACCTACCATTGCAACCTATACACAGCTATCACTGCAATCTCTGAGGAAGACAAAGGTAGTTTCCAGGTTTCTTACCACCTTGTGCCCTGAGCTAAATGTCTTGCTGTCTGTCCCATATCCTTTGCAAAACTATGAATTTGTTTTCCCCTTAAGCAAGGATTTCCAGGTAAAACAGGTCCTTGTGCATTCCTGCTACTCAGAGCTGGTTCCTCGCCCAGCCTGTGTGCCTAAAGCACACCCTGTATTGATGTATTGATGTGGGATGTGTCTTTGTGCCTAAGGATGAAATGCCAAATCAGATTGATTGCCTTCACAGTGGTTTAAGACTTAAAATGGCCCAAAGCACAGGTGGGATCCAGGGGTTAGATTTGCGTGGAGAGGCATGGTGGCTTTTGAAGTACAGAGAAACTGTAGGTCCTGGCAGAGGATACACTGAAGAGGAAGAGACCTGATGGGGTCTCAGCTAAAAGCAGAGGAAAAGCAAAGTGCTGTAGATACTAAGGGTGAGAAAAGAGGTTGTAATGAACATACTCATTTTGAGACCCATAATAATGCATTAGCATTTTATAAGTTAAAACATTTAAGTGCAGACAATGACTTTGGAGCCCATCCTGCTATAGCAAAATTTGCATCAGGTGGTGGGTTTTCAAATTCAACAACCCCAGTGCAGAGAACCTGAGGGTTATATACAAAAATAATATTAAGAATGGTTAATTTTAAAGGCCTGGAGATTGCTGCTTTGAATAGTTTTCCTCAGGCCCCATTACAAGTAGTAGTACAGGTTGGGAGTAATTAAAAGAAAGAAAATCTACCTTGACTGCTCACCCACAGGGCCAACAAAAAAAACCAAAACAAAACACAACAAACAGTTGCCAAGTGGAAGCTGTTGTTTAACTACACGTCAAGCAAAGTTGTACTGAGGAGCAAGGGGATGCTTCAAAGCCACTGCTCATGACAAGGTCCTTCCTGTAGGCTTTGCACATACACAAGCATGCACACATGAATAAGAGACAGGAACCACTAGAGAAGACAGATGGAAAGTCCTCTGAAGATGGGAAGGAATCAAGAGAAAAGAAGTTGACTGAGCCAAGCTGGCTCAACTCTATTAACAAGGGATAGCTGAAGGCTAAATGAGGGGGAAAACATGGCATTATCAAGATACAGCTTTGTCATAAAGGCTGCATTATTAATTTCAAATATTTTAAAACATTAAAGACACCAAACTTGTACGTAGGTGGCAATAGCCTACCCATGCAGATTAATTTGAGTAAAACACAGTGATTATTTTGGGTAATCCTATTGCAGAAGCCACAGGACAAGATAAACTGTATTTATTACTCCTTTGTTATTTTATGGCACACTTTACTAATTCAGAGTCTTAAATATTGACTTGATCTTCTACCTAGGAAGGCAGAAAAAGCCCAAGTTTTCTCTTCTGCACTGAGAAACAGGTAATTTCCCAAGGTCATACAGGAAGTCTGTGGCATGGAGAATTGCTTTTACCTCTCCTGAGTCACATGCCAGTGCTGCCATTTCACAGCTATTCTCTCTCTGTGATCAGTGTTTTCTCTTATAAACTGGGGAAAGATAGGGATAAAATACAAGATAGGGAACCACCCTATCTCATCCAGAGATGGGTGTTTCCATTCATTTCCATTGTTCTGAAATAAGAAAAAGAATATAGTATTTTGAGGGCAGATCAATTAAAAACAGAAGAAAATACTGGATGCCTTCCTTGTACTGTTTTTTGAGATATGACTGGCAGATAGCATAGGACAAAGAGGGTCCTTTTGAAGAAGAATCCTCTCACTCCTCTAAGTGTTTCTAAATGGTAATGGTCTCTAACTATATGTCAACCCTTTCCAACTTCGTTCATCAAACAGAACCTCTAGAGAGACCATGTTGATCCCCATGGCTATGAAATTCCCTCAGTGCTGTAATGATCTGAAGGTACAAAAATTCCATGGAAATAAATCCCAATTAAATATCCATTAACAACGATGGAAAGATCACTGGGGCTATTAGACACAGCCCTAAGACACAGTAACCACACACAAAAATTGTCTGGATTCTTATTTATCTGCTTTAATCACTGTAGTGCAAAGAAAAACCTTCCTAACGTCTCAATAACTTGTGCTAATTTATTGCAACTGAACTCAGTAACATTTTCATAAGGCTTAAGTACTTATTATTTGTATCATGACAACAACTATAAGTCTCAATCCAGGACATTCCCTTTTTTTTTGGTGTTATGAAAGAAGCTTCTGCTATCCTTACTCCAGAGCAAGAAAAAATGGAAGATGTAAGATCCTAATTTTACCCAAGCAACACACAGTTAAAGCTACTTGTCTTATTTTACTTGAAAGGCTGTGGCAGTCTGGAACTGAGCACACTTTTACAGAGTTTTAATTGTAAGAGACTCCCTTTTAATAGTAGGACATCTTTAAACTCATTGCTGGCAACAGGCTTTGTTCACAAGTGCGTTAACCCTGGCTGATTTCTGTCATGTCCATGAGATTTAACACAAAATTGAGTAAGCAGACTATTGTTGAAATGCTTACTCTCATGTTGCCATTCAAACACAACTTTGTTCTCTGAGCACTGACATGTCTGATACCAAACTCAGCTAGGCATCATGTCCCCACTGAAAATATGATGAGGAGATGGGCCTCAACTTTGGTGGCACTCAAGCATCATTCAGGATGCTGAGCACAGGGTAGCACTCACACAGGCTTAACCTATTTATTTACTGATATTGCAAAGGTGGTTTCCTCCTGCACCTTAAACCTTTCTGCCATATATACGTGGAATGAATCCTCACCCCTCTGTGACAATTTACACCAAGGGAAAATCTGGTCTTTGCAACTTCTTCAAAGCCTTACTGCAATTATAGCTGCAGACACATGAAAGTTCTAGGCCTGAATATTCTTGATATTGAAATAGACTGTGCCATCCTAACTGTGCCATCTCCTAACAAGTGGTGTGATCTGTGTGATACACTCTAGTCCAGGTTTTGATCTTGACACAACACACAGAGAGCATCGTTGAAAGTGACATGTGATACCTTACTGAATTCAGGCTCAGGGAAATTACCAGTACTTATCTTGCTTGACCAGAGTGCATCCTTCAAAGCGGTAATCATGAAATCTTATTACTGTACAAAGATTGGAATTATACACTGGTATCTGTGGTCCACACTTTTTGATTGGTTTAGGCCTTACTTGACTGGGAGATACTAGTTTCTATCAGTAGGAAACTATTCCTCGGTGCAGTCTCCCTTCTGCCAAGCATCTCCCTGCTCCAAAGGGGCATACATTACACATGGATTTGATAAATTTTGTCCTAACAAGTGAGAATACAATTTATTTGGTTTTCCTCAAATCTGAAAAGCCACCTACACTCTCTCTTATTCAATTGCCATGAAATCAAAGTAAAAAATGAATGCTTAGCAAGCAAGCACTGTTAAAAATCAGAAACCACTGGCTCAGTATTTTCCTCCACTGGCTAAAAACATTTACTCCAACTGCAAATAATTGACTAATCAAATTAAAACTTCCTCAGGAAAACAAGTGGTTCTGACCTGGCCCACGTGCTTTCTACTTCACACTAATAAATCAATATTTTTCTACTGCCCTTTGCCTTTGTTCCTGTGGGTCACCGGTAGTCTCATTGCCTAATTGCTGTTGCCTTTGTCAGCTGGATTCTGGCTTTTACTTTCTTTTTGCTGGCACCTGTTTTAAAGCTTGTGCGCAGCTCCAGAACACACTGTCCATCAACTGACTTCAACAGAAACTTCTTTTTGCAATGCATCGTTTTATACTCCCTGGTGCAGGTTTTTGCCCTAATGTTCACATCTGGTGGACTTCATGGATAGGTTTTGAAAGCAATAAATCGTTATGTTTCCCACCCAGCCAACACCAGCATATTTCTGCAGACCATCATGTGCCCTACATTTGATTAAATAAGAAACCCTTAGACTTCATTCATAGCTGTGTAATAGGCCTGTAGAAGCTACAGCAATCAGCTCCAAGGAACAAGGTCTTAAGAAACTGTGCCACATATTTTTAGTGACTTGCAATACATTTTGTCGGTTGGAAATGAGGACAAGCCAAGATGACATGACCAATATGTTTCCTCACAGACACCTCAGCATCATCATGGGGCAAAGGTTCCTTCTCAAGCACCAGCTCAGAAAGTCAGCTTTGATCAAAATCTGATCATTGAAAAAGAACAAATCCTGGAGCTGGCCACAAGCCCCTGGATTTTAATTCCTACTGAGAATACTCAATATCTTGCACAGATCTTAATTTTTTGCTGCATTTTTTTTTATTTTTAGCAAGTCTGATCAACTGGATTTGAGACTTTCTAGAGTCTCAAATTTTAATGACAGAAAGAATTTTAATGAAATCCATGAGAACTGAGACACAATGGTGCTGGTACAGTTGGCATAGCCAAATATTTATATATAATTTATAGCTAAATTTTGCTGAGTTTCTGACTGTAAACCTCTGATTTCAATAGGGTTTAGATTTCCCAAAATGCAGCTGTTTGGGGTGGATTACACTCAACAAATGCCCACCTCATGCTGAATTTTCTTGTGTAAGGTTTAACCAAAATGAACTAGCCATTTCCCTGAATGGATATACGTTGTTTTTCCCTTTGCAGTAAATGGATTGCTGGATACTTTTCCTCCAGGAAGCAGTGCTGGGTCCTGCCCAGGAACAGATACACTCAGGTGAGGTTATGAACTCATAACCCTGTACCTTTTCTTCCTTACTTTTTTCACTGCAGATGGAAAACCCACCCAAATTTGACTGTATTGTGGGTCTTTGGAAAGTTATAGTTTACTCATTAGATAGAGACTCATTAGATAGTGGAGTTTGATTCTCAACAACTCCACTACACCACATGGCTTCTTTCTCACCTCAGTCCTCTCATCCTGACCAGGTCATACAGATACCGTCCTACAGAATAAAGTATCTCCCCATCTAGGCTACCTTCCCTCTACCCTAGGAAATGGTGAGAGTTGGAATTAATGTGGAGTACTGGAAAATCAAAGAGGAGTAAGGGATCTGCAGTGCTGGGCTGGGTCAGGGGAAAGGCTGGTAGGGGGTTCTGGGAGGTTGGGTGAGGAAAGACAGATACATAAAAGCGGGTACAAATTCAAAGGAGTGCAGAAAGGAGGGGAAAGGAGGGTGACTGGGTGTTTAGGAGGACATAGCCAATAGGAGTCCTTAGCTTCTGTAGTCTGTACTGCCAGAAAGTAGCAATAAAAACACACAGACAAAACAGCTCAGTTAATGTTAAATCCAGGAAAGGTCCTTGGGTCAAATAATCTCTTGTGCACTTCAAGCCCTGTCCAGTGCCTGAAGATACTGCAGATTGTGGGAACATGCTCCAGTGCTGCCAACACATTGAGCCAAGAAGCATGTTAGCCAGCACCATTGTGTGTTGAAGTAATTGGGAAAGCAAGGGGAACAGGGTAAGTCTGACATCCCCACCCTACATGTCCCACTCACAGCACCCACCACTGCAGAATTATTCCCTGGAAGCACTCACAGAAGACTTAGTGTAGCTCATTGCAGCAATGCAAGCTGTGATGCCACATCCCATCATATTCTGCAGCCACAGAAAGCGACGAAAGAGCCTGACCAAGACCTGGGACACCCTCACTGGGTTTCCTCTTCATCCTGCAGCACAGTGAATGCATGTTCCCCATGCAGGAGAGAGCTCCAACCCAAACCATGTAGCAGAGATTTGCTGCTCATGGGGGCAGAGGCAAAATACCAGAGGGTCCAGGACTGCAACCTATGGGTTTGGAAGCTCGGTGAGCTATAGAAACCCTTGGCTTGATCCCAAGATTGTTTATGTTCTTTGCATGAAACAGTCATTGAGCAAATTTCTTCAGTACCCTGGCTTCATTCAGTGAATACTGAGTTATACAGTATTTCATTGAAACATGTAACTCTATTATTGCTGAGAGGCATGATGTGAAATTACAGATATTCCTTGACTCCCATCCTATTACTAGTATGAGACAAAATGATACATGGACTGATAAAAGGATTTGAAATGATGGTCTGTGTGTCAGAAGTGCCAGTACAGTCAGAATTATTTTTAAAATATGATACTAAAGCATAAATTAAAAGGCTATCCAGGAAGAAAATAGATGACTTCCAATAGGGTATAACATTTATCAAACTTTAGCATATACTGTGTAGTTACCCTTAATAGGCTCAGTTTTTCTCATAGATTATTCACATATTCTGTGGGAAGTCTGTCTGGATCCTCTTTCTACCCCGTGTAAACCATGGTTGATAATATCTTTCCATTATATTCCTAAGGTGTAGCTATTTCATTTTTACCCAAGGGATCCCAGAGCTATTGTGTAGTCCCTAGAAAGCTTTAAAACAATTTGTCTTTGTAACAATTCTTCTTTATTCCTCCCCATTGCACAAAATCTCACATTTTCTTAATTTGTTCATAGGAAATGTTTGGGCTCAACTACTGAAAGGAAATCACAACCTTCTAATTCCCCACGGTTTATCTTAAAGGTACATAGTTCAACCTTTTAGCAAGTTCAGTCTTAAAATCAGCACATATACCTGGACAAGCCAACAGTAAAAAACAATAATGCTAATAGAATGAAAATATTCAGTCTTCCTACAGAGGATTTTGTCTCATAAATACTTTTAATATTTTTTTTCTTTTTTTTTTTCCCTACTGGGATTTTCACAAATTACACAAATAAAGAGAGCATCTGCTGGGAGAACAGTATTCCAAACGACTGTTAACTGCCTAAAAATTGCCTGCAAATACATTTTTGGCTTTGTTATGCCTAATAATGACTCATTGCTGAATTATCCATTTCTTTATTGGACATGAGGACAAATTAACAAAGCAAATGGAAGTGCTCTAGACTGAAATGTCTGTTATCTCAGTTCTGATCAATTGGTTATTTCCTCCTCACCCTGACTTCCCAGAAAAACTCTTAGCTTCACCACAGGAAAATGATTTCTTCATTCACATGCTATTATTTCTGAAGCTAATGGACATACTTTTAAAATAGTATTATCTAGACCACATTTGGCCTTTCTAGCCCAGCCTGGGATGCCTGACAGGAGGTGTATCAGTATGATGGGAGCAGATCAAAGTGCTCACAAACCCATGGTTCCCCACATGGTTGGTTGCCTCTAAATTGGACAAAGCTGCTTGGGCTGGATGTAACCAAAGCTACGAGGTGCTCCTTCTGAAGCTTTCTTATCCTTGAATCTTATCTGCTTTTTAGGACTTACCCCAAGTGGCAAAAGACTCCCAACACTGTTAATACTGGCAGAGCTTCCCCAGCAATGGCAGCCATGGGCCTTAGCCATGAAGACTCTACTTGGCTCCCTCATTCATTCATGATGTGGAGATCCTGCTGCCCTGCCTCTGCTGTGTGATGCTGGTGACACTGGTGACCAGGTGGTCCTGGCAGGGACATGGTGGCAAGACTTGCTGCACTTGCACAGAGGTCAGCTCAGGTTCTTGGTCCCAGCTGAGGCTTTCATTTGCTGGGTAGGGGCTTTTGCATCCTGGGGCTGCAGATCCAGCAGGGATGGAGCTGACTGTCAGGTCCGAGATTTGGAAGATTTCTGTCCTCCATGGCAGATTTGAACGCTGTTGTGTGACTTTTTCCTTTGTCAAATCTGGATCCCAGAAGGGCTGGTTGGGAACACTTTAATTACAACGGTTGCAGCATCAACAGGCTCCAGTGCAGCCGGTGGCTTGGTTAGTGTCTGACCAAGACGGCTGCAAGCCGAAAGGCTGAGTCCTGGCATGCTGACGGGCTTAGTGCTGCACCTTCTGTAGCTCATCTAATTTCCTTTGGCTTCTCATCGAGAAGAGTTGGTGTTCACAGTTCTGCCTTACAGAGTTTCTTGGTAAATCTAAAGGCACAGAAAGTCTTCACAGCCACTTTTAATTTTAGATTCTACCACACTCTACTATTGCTCACTAAAAACATAATTGAAGAAGTCTTACTAGGTAGTTTCACTGTAACAGGTATTAGTTATAAATGAACTTATTGCTTTATTTAGCCACATTCTGGTACCCATGTCTCCATGCTTTTGTGTCTGTAACAAAAAAAAGAATAAGGGAGAATGAAATAAAGAAAACTGAAACTCCCAATATTTTCCTTACAGAGCAGTAAAATAGGGCATGAACCTCTATAAATTATCCTTTAATACAAAGAACAAATAATCCATTATCCTCTTCTTATATCTGTAGAGAATATGTTTTGACTGAGAAGAGTCTGTTTTGGCTGAAAAACATCAAAATAACATGGCCGAGAGCAGGAATATTTCCTATGAGGAGCAGCAACTGAAGTAGCTTTTAATGCAGTGCAATCAAAAGCTCAAATCACAAGTTCAACTTGAGTAACCTCAACTTAAGAAAATCACAGATCTGAATCTTCTCCAAAACTGGACTTTATAACAAAGGTCAACAGCATGTCCCCATCTAATGCTCCTGGCTTTCAAACCTTGTACCCCATCAGAGGGATCTGAGTGTTGTATTGGATGCGTTAGTGGGACAGTGCTGGTTCAGAACAAAGAAACATATTTGATTAATAAAATTCACACTTGTGCTGAGGGCTGACATTGGACCTGCTCACAACTTGATTCTCATCTAAGCCCTCAGGCTTAAGCGAAACCTATTTGCCTTGTGCTTATTTTCTGCACAGGGGTGAATTTCATTCTATGCGAGGTCTGTGCGACATAACCCAAGAAGTAAAGAGGAATGAGAAATATTTCCCTCCGTTCCTGCAACATGTCCCTGATTTCCTTTTAAAATGTCTCTGATAATTGTTTTCAAATGCTGGCATGTACTTGCTCTTTGGAGGAGGCACTCATTCTAAGAAAATGTGCAAATCTCCAGGGCTGATTTGGTTTTCAGAGGATGGAGTTCCCTAAAACAAACTCTTAAAAAAATAAGTTGCTATTTCTCTAATGGACACATCTGAAGAACAACACATATCTCTTTTTTCAGTCTGACAGAATGAAACGTCAGTCCTGATGAATATTTGCATGTAATTACATAGCTCATCTAGCTTTTCCTGATCAAGTGATATAGCATGCAAGCCAAGCACCAATGTACAATAAAACAGATTAAATCCTTATTGCCTAGATTAGCTTCAACTGCTCTTTGGGTTTCTTCGTGAAAATGCACTTTCAAGTCAGCTGATGGCCACATATTATAGCCCCACAAAAAACGTTGCAAGGGCTAAGCACTCTAAACTCCAGCTATTGCAATAATTTAATCCTTTTGTGGATCTAAAGATGCAGAAGTCCTCATCTTCTCATCATAACTGACTTAATGAAAATCTCTGGTGACAAATTGATTTTTTTCAACCTGCCAAGTTCCTGTAGTAGATTTAAAATGAAGCAATCTTTAATTTATTCTTAACTTTTAATCCCAATAAAACACTCAAACAGCAGCTTCTGCTGGCACTTGGAATGCGGCTGTTTAATAAAATAGCAGCAGCAGTTCCAGTTTGTGGATGGATACATTTCTCTTTGTCTCTTTACACAATAGACTATACCCATGGCTAACTAGCTGACATGGTTAACTCCAGAACTGACTTTACTGTGGTGTATTTTGTTTGAATTATGCTACTCAAACGTTCACATACATAGAGCTCTCACTGAAGTCACATTAGGCCGAAGCTTAAGAGATACTGAAGAATTACATCCAGTCTGGTGTCACTTCACCAGCCTTAAATCAGCTTGTAAAGGAAGCTTACACACAGAAACAAAGCCAACTCCAATGGAGTTCAGAGTCTTCACCTCTCATTTCCATAAGACACCCTTCAGAAGATCCCACCTGGGAAAGAACTATCAGCTAAGTTGTGTGGATCTGTTCCTATAGCACAGTGTTTCAGGAAAGTAATCTACAGTTACCTACAGAAATGTCATTTGAAATGCCATCAAACCACACACACACAATGTCAGTGAATCTTATCCAGTTCTCACAGTCTGTAGTGTTTTTTTGACATGGCTCACCCACATAGTAAGAAAGTTCACATTTTCCTGCTGCTCAAGTGTCTGATGTTGTCAGCAATACTGCCAGCATCAACCCTGTTGCTCTCCATAGAGTTTTTCATAATTGTAAAGCACATTTTTGTTTTCTTCCATCATAAGCTTTTTTGTTCACTGTTGGCCAAATAATGTTGATAATAATCCCTTCTAGGGAAAGAAGTTTACAAGCATAAAAATTACCTTTGTGTCTTGTAAGGCAACACAATCTCTAGCTCCCCATGGTCATTTGTCATAGGAAAATGAAAGTGTTTAATGGTACTGACCAACACTACATCCTCAATCTTCTCTGAGAGCCCAGAACTTTTGGTCATGGGTTAGACACTAGTCAGCCATGCATGCCACATCTGTATAGAACACAGATTTTTAGTTTCAATTTTCCACTTTAAAAAAATGTACATTGTTCTGGCATTTTTCAAACAACTACTACTGATTACTGTACATATGTAATACTTTTTCTGACTTGACCTCTCACATCTCATAGAAAAGGCACAGGAGGGGGGAAAGTTGTACATTGTGCCTCATATCTCTTATCAACAGCTTCTGGCCTCAGAGAAGTGAAGGCAAAGGTGAATCAAAATCCTATCCAGAACTGTTGGAAGACCTAGATGTAAAGTGCACAGTCCCTTCAAAATGGTCAGATAAGAGTTTGTTTGGTCATGGCCAGACATGAAAGTGTTAAAGGCAACATAAGGAAGATAGGTCTGAAAGATCTCAGTTTGAGCTGAAGAGGAAACCACAGAGACGGCTGCCATCAGGCTGACCTGTTGTGTCTGCTGGTTTCTTTGCAGTTCTCCATCTGTCTCTGTCCATCTGGTGACCCTTGCCTTCTACTTTGATTGCAGGCTCTTGGGGCTTTTGGAGCTTCTGGGGTTTTGGGACTTTTGGAGCCTGTACTGCACTTGGAACAAATCCACAGGTCCTAGTCATGAACAAGAGTCCCTCATGTGATGATAGTGATGATAGTGATGGACCAGAATTCCCATCCTTTGGGAAATCCTGGTGTTGTGATTATTCTCTCTTTTGGAACCAAAAGCAGATATTTCTCACAGAAAGGAAATTACTTTAAAAAAAATAATGAGCACCATTAAGGTATTTTATCTGAACGATACCAAACATAGGGCTGTTAAGTATTACATATAAAACAATCAACATAGTATTAACAGCTGTTAATATGACCTAAGAGTCTAAATAAAATTAATTGAAATGTCAGTGCCATAGCAAACCTTTTTATCTTTGAACGCAAGAAAGATTTTTTCTTACTGTAACAAAATGATTCAGCATTACTAAAATAAAAATATAGTGCCATAGTTATTTGTTTCAACTTTGTATGTTTGAAAATATCATAAGGGTTGACACATCCCTGCAAAATATTTCATAATGATGAAGCCACACTTGTTGGATAGGAAGTTGTTCTTTCAGGAAACCTCTACCTCAGAGAGTTCAGCTTTGGCCTGGTGCTAGAACTCTGCATAACGAAATCACGAGAGGACTTGCATTTGCGACATCCCTGGGTGAAAGCACATCTTTGAATGAGTGAACAACAAAACTCTCCCTGCATTAACATTCAAGATGGATCTAAGGAGACAGTGTTCCAGCCTTCAATTATTTTCTACTAACCACCCAAACAGAACCAAATCAACCTGGAAAAAGCTATGCATCTCTAGATGCATAAAACTAGAATAAGGTGCAATATCAACTCCATTGTGCCCAGACACTAATTCAGTCCTTTTCTTTAAATACCTGAAGATCCTTGAATAAAAGCCTTGTTATTAAGGTAGTATCTGATAAGTTATGGCTATGACCATTGCACTGACAGCTCAAGAAATCCACCATTCAGAGGGTTTAAACACTCCAGCCATTCTCTTTGGTGGATAATTTTGCAAGAGGGAGAGAGAGAAGTTGACAGTTCTGCCCATGCCTACTTCCTTAATTCAGGCCCAACATTTCAGAGACATCAGAGATGGATGTGCTGTGAAAACATGAAGTCCAGTATTTCCATCAATGCCTGGAAACCAACAACATTCAAGAAAGAACAAAATGGGAGTGCTGAGTTCTGTGCAGTGCTTTGCATTCATCATCCTCAGAGGGGCTTCACAAAAGCACTTGGTGCCATTCTCCCAGCTCTCCAGCATCTCAGTCTTGGCTCAGTGTGTAAGTAGTAAGTGAATAACTTTTCTTATCTTATCTTATTAAAAGAGAGAGAGAAAGAAAGAAGCAACAAACCCAAAGTGATTCTGATCCAAGGATCTTTTCCATCTCCCATATAAGATTCACATTCTTTGGCCTTATAAATAAGTTTATGTTAACAGACTAACATCATAAATAACAGCTGGGTTTGAAGCTGGCAAAAAGATGAACCACATCTATTTAAATGTGGCTCACCTCCACAAGTCTTAACTAGGCTATGAAAATATAACTGACCTGATTCCACGAGACAGCCATGGAAGACAATGTACTGGGCAGACATGCTTCTCCTCTCAGGACACTGCTGCTGGAGTGCTGTGTGAGAGCTGGTATGTCTCCTCTAGGGAGATGGCTTAGGTACTGAAGTGCCCAAAGACAAGGAAGCTCTTGCTGGCTGACTCATCACACCTTCCTTCAGAGTTCTGGCACCCAATATGGATGGCAGAAGAAGGTAGACACAATCAAAAAATGGTCCCTTACTACCTCTCCCCACCCCATGGAACTGGAAACCTCATGACAGTGTGGCAGGGCTTCCTGCCATGGGGCAATGAAGGACCTCTGGCCAGCCCAGAACATTATACCCTTCCAAACCCCAAAATCTTTAAAGTGTCTCAGGGTTCAGGGCACCCAGGATCTGTGAGAGGAGATCTACTAGGATTACCTTCTTATTTTTAATTTAACAGCTAGCAGAGCTGCTGCCCAATTTTGGCATGATGGAAGCATCCTGGTTAGCCCACATTCAGCTCTCCTTCCCCAACACGTTCTTTAGCTGCTCGTCAGCGTGCCATTTGCATCAGCTCCTTGTTCATTCCTTTGCCATTGATGCTTTCTAATCAATCTCTAGTCAATTCATCATAAATGGCCCCTATCAATCCAGCCTTGCTGCCTGTGCAATACTTTGATTGCAAAGTCAGAGCAGGCAAAATAGACTTGAAAATTCAACCAGGTTCAGCTCCAGGTTGGAGCCAGCGGAGAGTGCCGGGACAGCACAGACCAGGGTCAGGGGACCCAAGATCTCCTACCATCAGTTCTCACTCTCTGTGTGGCTTTAAGAAAATTACAATAAAGCTAGACCAGACTGTCATCTGAGTTACAGGCAAGGGTGTTAAATCTGTTGTGTTCACATGTAAAATGTGCTTGTAATACTTCGTGAGGTTCTCTGATATCAGCACAGTAAAGGTGCTAGGGAAACAAGAACAGTTATTCACAGAGATCCAGAAACCAGAGCCAATAACTGACTTCTGTCTGTCTCCAACCCTAAAGCAGGTTGAATTTGCCAGTTTTGGCAGAGTTTCACTGTCAGCTTTGGTTCAGCTGACCCTAATCTCCTGGAAAGTAGGAATCCACAGAAAGAAGCCCTATGTATATGTGTGTGTCTATATGTGTGTGAGTGAGATGCTGCCCTGATGAATTTAAACAGGCCAACTTTAGCTCACGTGCTTTCTCCATGGCTCTAGCCACACGAGCAGCTTGCCACAAGAAATGCTCAGGTGCAAATTTTCAGCACGTCAGCTGCTCCACGATAACTGTGTGAGCTTGCAAGACACGATGGATGCAAGACAGTCCAGCTCTCGCTCTTTGACAGTTAAGCTACTTCATATTTAATGCATGGGCTTACCATAGCTATCTCATGGGGCCAAGAGCAAGCACAAGTTACCACAGACTAGCTGACGTGATGTAATTTTGCACCATATATCACAACTTGCTTTAGAAATAGGTAGCTGCTGGGCAGCAAGACCAGCTCTGGGCTCCCTAGATCACAAAGTCCTTCTTGCACCCCTGGTTCTGCGGGGTCTTGACAGCGAACTGCTGCTCTGAATAGCAAAACCTGGGGCCATGTTTGGTGGGAGCCTGATGGGATGTCTTGGTGCACCACAGAGCCTCTCACCCTTGCCAGTTGGCTCACCAGCACCAGCCCCAGCCCCAAAGGTGCAGCAGTGCTGTCTGCACATCTTGTTGGAGATTCACCCAGTCCAAGGTCCATACAAGTCTGCTCATGCTGTGTAGGTGTGCTCCTGGGCTCTGTGTTGGGGGCATCAGGTGTCTCTGCAGCTTTTGGAGTGTTTTCCCTGTGCTGTGAGGGCCAGGCAATAGGTCTCCCATGCAGAACAGCAGCCACCAGAAGGTAGACCTCATTGAGGGATGAAACCACCAGGGTAAGGCTGAGCTCAGATGTGTTGTAGTGAGGGGAGCTCTGATCTGGAAGGAAAGCCAATCCACCTTCCACAGCCACCTGCTCCCTCTGCAGTGCTATGAACCTTTAAAGCCCCTTTCCCTACTCAAGTACTCCCACAGTCTCCACCTCAGCCCAGCTCTGCACCCCAGGTCCCTGCCACCACCTCCCATTGTCCCTCTGGGAACCATGTGGGGACAGCAGTGCCTGAGGATTGTTGCTCTGTGGAATATTTTGATTACAGATTTAAGAAACTTCAAGTCACCTCTGATTGGATTGCTTCATGGTGGGCATGAAGCATCCAGTTTAGGGATCCAGCTACTAGCCTTGATGGAAGAACACTTCTAATCATGGTAGATAAGGATAACCATCTTGCCACATGCTCCCAATATCGCCAAATTAAGTGATAACTGTAAAGAAGTTAGATACAGTCCCATGGACAAGGAATTTCAAATCCTGAGTCTGCTGTTATTGGCCCTTCTGAGTGATAAAAATGCCAAATTTTCATGAGAGTGATTGCTAAACCAAGGTTGACTTCTGGGAGGTGTTGCCTGGGGTCCAGTTCTGATGGATTTCAGCACGAATGTTCCCTGAGAGTGAAAAAGCCTTTTCAGGTGTCTCAAGCCAGGCATCCCAAATCAGTAACCACTTTTGAAAATAAAAACGTAGGTCTGGGAATCTGTTCCCGCTAAGTCTTGTTTATGCGAGTGCACAGCTACAACGGACTGCTTGTCTGTGCAACGGCCAGACTCTGAGTAAGGGTTTGCAGACACAGCCTCCTCATCGCAGCCGGTGGAGTCCTGGCCCTACTGAAATCAAGGGAATTTTCCCTTTGACTTCAGCTGGGACCCAGATTTCAACTTATGTGTTCCCACCTACAAAATGTGATTAACCAGGCTGCTTTTGTCACAGGAGTGTTGGGAGGCTGTTGTCATTAGCGGCTACAAAACATAATTTTATCTCTTAGGGTGGAAGCTGCTGTTGAAATCCAAAATGTTATTAATACAGCTTTTTAAATCACATTGCTCTCAAGCATGTTGCAAACAAGCAAACAAAATGCCTGAAGCTCCCCAAAATAAAATAACTTCACCTTTAGCACTTGAACTTGGAAGTACCATATGTCAGTCTGGGAGTGCAAAGTCTGCATTTCATGAGCTGCAAAAACTCCCTAGGGGAGATCGAGGGACCGCCAAAAGTTCTTTGGGGGACTCTCTTTTGTACTGAAACTGGGGAACTCTCAGCGGGCTTACCCAGCTGCTGGAAATTCTTCCACAGACACTGATGTGCAGCACTGTTCCAAAACAAATATCTCCGAGTCCCACACTTCATCCATCTGTTTCGCATTTCAAGGAGTTAGTGTTCCACACACAAGTGTGTTAAGAGACTGAGAGAGCAAGCTGGACCAACAAAGGCTCATTAAAGAAGGGGGAAAAAAAAAAAAAAAAGAAAGAAAGAAAGAAAGAGAAGGGGAAAAAAAAAGAAAAGGAAGGGAAGATAGAAAGCAAGCTATTTTCAAATACTGTATACGAGCCATTGGGCAGGGTTAGAATGGAGTTGCAAAGACCAGTGAGAAACCAAAGGATCTCCCCCTTAAAACCCCTCTGAAATATAAAATGTTAAATTCCAGTTCAGAACAATACAGAGAGCTCAAGCAGGAGCACAATCATGTCAGGGGGTAGTGCAAGTTAAATTTGTCCCTGGTGTCAAATCGTCGACTGGAGAGCAGTTACATGAGGAATGAAGGAGGCTGCAGGTTCCTATCACTTGGCCTGACTCCTACTACATTTAAAGTCGTAAAAGATACCCGGTACTGACCAATAAAAATTAAAAGTCAGGGTCATTTTTGTAGTTCCTGAGGTCTGATCCAAACCCTTCAGACTGCTGGTAACCTAAGTGAACTGCTCCACAGCTTTTGTTTTCTGTAATTGTCCCTCACACAGTGCAGTGTGGGGACTGCTGAATGCATTTCATACATTTTTTGGCAGCGCCGTTCCGTGTTGCGTTAAGAGTTCATTAATTTGCTTGCCACTAGGCCCCTGTGAAAAGAGGAAATTGTTTCACACTCGCTGAAAGACAGAGAAAAGAGCTTAGAGAGGAAGGAGAAACAGATTAAATGGGAAATACAAGCAATGGAGAGACAGGTTTGGGGTAGTGCTTTGTCACTTCTCGAATTGTACAAAGGCTAACATGTGAACTCGGGGAATGTGACAGACTTTTGTTTGGGAAAACTGTGCTACTGTGTCATTAATTAGCCCAAGACAAGAGATTTGGCTGGAGCTCATCTCTGCTCAGATTGTGTGAGCTGAAACAATCGAGGCCCATTTCCAGGCTAAGACGGCAAAGGAAATGAAGGGGCCATAAGAAAGATATTTGTAAAAGGAGCAAGTAAAGAGTAAACTGACAATGTGAATCAAAGAAACAATAATTTCAGAGGAAAGTGGCCAGTGGGCTGGGGAGCGATAATTTTCCTCAGAAAGACAGGGTGGCACTGGCACATGTTGTGTCTGCCAAGTGATGTTCAGCTGCTCGAATGGGTTCACCCAATTAACTCATTCTAGATTCTCTACATGGTACCCAAGACATTCCTTCAGCTGAGGTTCAGAATTAAAATGCCCTCAAGGCCTGAAGATACATTTCAGCTCCCAATGTGTTTTCTAAGTCTTCATCTAAACACCCTGCTGCACAAAATGGGGCTGGAAAGAGCACAGGGCTCCCGGGTTTCACACTGCTGCGTGGAGATAGATGGCTGGAAGCAAACACCAGGGGAAATGTTGTTCCAACTGGACCCAAAACTTGTGGTTACCCATTGGTAGCAGAGGCAAAAGCCAGAGTAAGAGCTGTTGTCACCACTTTTCACAGCAAACAGCTCTTTGGGAATAGTCCTGGGAGTTCCACTGATTTGGATGCCTTTTGTATAGCTACTCATGTACATAAGGGTTGTAGGATCAGGGCCAATACTGTGCTAAAGCAGTGAAGATCAGACATGCAGTAAGGATGACATATTGTGTTTTCACAAAAAAATAAACAAACTGCTGTGGTTTGAGTTTACAGGCCTATCAAGCATCCCTCTAAAGACGAGTGGAAATTCTGATAAATGGTTTCAGCATTGCTTCACACAAAAATGTGCTCCCCAGGTTGGGCTTTAGTTTTTCTCAGTGATTATGAACTGGTTAGGCAAAACAAAATTTGAGAATAATTTAGGTTGGGAAGAATCTATATTATCTGAACCATAAAAATAAAAGACCAGAGCCGCTAAATAAATTCTCCTTGTGGACCAAGTCTAATCAAGAGCTTCTTCTCTTGCTCTTCATGATCTTTAATAGAAGCAAACTGGTTGCACTGGTCAGGAGGCAATAAGATTTGCAGCATCAAGTGTTACGTATTTTAGTATTTTTTGGCTGGTTCTGACTGCAATCACCTCTTGCAGAGAGCCACTTGGTCTCTACACATAGTTCAGCTGCTCAGAAAAAAGGTCATCCATTGTTGACTAAGAAACACCAGTATTTAATATTTTACCTTGTACTTAACATTACTTGGTTGGTACCTCTGCATAAGGAGAGGATGTTTTCATCAAAACTCTAATAAATATTCCTGCCTTGCTCTTTTCATTCTGCAGTGCCTTGCCTGTTTGACAGTGCTGAATTTCTGCACAAAGGTAAAGGAACATGAGGTAGGCAGATGTACTTGTGCATTGACATTGCACGTAGTATTTGGCAAGACACACCTCACCATTGCTCAACCCAGGAGTGGGCTTTTTTTTCAGTTCTCCACTGATATTTCATGGAAATTTGCAATAGACCAAATGAACAGGAATAACCCATGACATTATGTTTCCCACCACTGAGTCATTGCTGGTAGGACCAGGATGGAGTCGTGCGCTCCTGTACCACAAAGGGCCCTATAGTTTCTCAGATACTTGATTGACTGTTAAATGAATGGCAAGCACTTCGTTCTCTGTAGTGTGTCATGATTAATTCATCTCCCTCTCATACCCCGCTGTACACGTTGTAGTGGGCTTCATTCATGAACCGAAAAAAACCTGAGTAATGCTCCCCTACTCACAATTTTATTTCTCCATAGAAGGTCACAAAATATACCATGGCTGCAGGTGGTCTTACATAAACAAAGCAATCTGGCCAGAGTTCAAGGCTCAGCAATACAATATTGTCAAGTGATCATTTTGTTGAAATAGTTGGATGCCTATAAAACATCTGCAAATGCTAAATTTAAAATACAAATAAAGCTCAAAGTTGGAAAATCCTCAGACTTCTGGTGAAAACATTGTTTTGTAGAACACAGCTCCTCTTGTCCCATGTAAATCTAATGCTGAATGTGGACAAACAGTTTAGCTCCTCATAGTGCCAAGAAAATGGGCTTTGCATGGGTGCAGAGCTCTTTTATTCCTGCAGGATCATAGCCCAGCTTCCCAGAGAAAAAAGTGATGGGACAGCAATAAAAATCAGCTTGTGAAGTTGGGGGAGAAGGATCAGGGTGATATTCTTCCAGATTATGAAACCTAAATTAAACAGAAGAATGAAATCATCTTTCTGTTACTTATTTAGCACTTGGCTGAGACATTAGATCCTGTCCTGAGAAAAGTCCATAAATGGTATCACCCCAGGAGCAGAACGGTGAAGGCATTAAGTCATGGGGATGCTCATCTAAGATAGAGGTCCCTGCTGACTTTCTGCTGGCCCACAAAGGGACAGTCCCCGACTGCTGGAGCAGAAGGAGATGAAAATGCCTCCTCAGACTGCCCACTTCCACTCTTGTTTGTTTAACTGTGTGCTGCAAAGCAAAGTAAGGGACAGAGCCAGAGCTCCCTCAGCTCACCATCTACCTGCCCCAGACAAGTTGGGGGCTTGCAGCAGTGCAACATCTGTGGAAGGAACAGTGGAACTGAGGGAAGAAAAAGTCAGGAGGTGGGTTATTTAGGAGGATACAAGAACTTCCGCGGGAAAAGGGCTTAAAAAGGATGGCTGCCACCTCACCTTGCCCCAGAGATGAAGGATAACACAGTTAAACCCTCTCTGTAGGTAGCCAGCAGGAGCCCTTAGGTTTGGTTTAGCACTTAACAAATCTGAACCAGGGGAGAGAAGAAGGGAATGGAGAAAAGATTTTATACATATTTTTCCATGTTTGTTTTTCAGCCCTACTGACTTTTCAGCTAACACCCTTATCCACATTTCCCAAGTAAGACTTACTTCTGAATGCTTGGGGTTAGAGGACAAAGTCACTTTGGTGTTCTCAGTGTATCGGCAGCAATCTCTGCTGTCGAGGAGACACCGTGTGTTGAAACAGCAGGTGGTGTTGCAGGTTAGGAGTGAGCTACAAAGCAGAGTTCTGCTCAGCTCTTGGCTGCACAATGTCTGGCTCCAACCAGTGCTATTAGTCTCTGAGGCCCCGTCCAAGCTACAGCTTGAGCCGCGCTCGCAGCTGTGCTGTGTTCAGAACCGTCAGCGGAGGTTTCCTGGCATGGTTTTGCTATCCAGCCTCGCAGCCTGGGATTTCTCTAACAATTGTGCGAGCCGAAATCACGCTCTTGACTGTCCCTCTGGGTAATATGTCACTTAATTGGTTAATACGCTTATAATATCGCTTAAAGTCGTAACGGGCATGGACGTAAATGGCTTTGAAAAGCAGCTTCAAATGCAATTATAAGCCTTATTGGCTTTTAAAAGAAAGAGAGAAAAATATCCCCCCTTCTGTTGCTGGTGCAACTGGGAGTGATCCTGTAGATGGGGCAAGAAAGGCCTTTGGCATTTTTACAGTGGCACCAGGCCGTTGTTTCAAGCAGTGTGTAAGGAGTGTTCTTTCCATTGGGCAGCCCTGAGCAAGGTTAGGTGATGCCAGGTTCCAACACCCTCTACTGCTGGAAGGACCCTCTGACCCACTGGCTCTCGTGGGGGTCAGCTGGGGGCTGCGCAAACAGGCAGTGTCTGAGGGCAGCAGACCCCTTGGAGCACCGAGATGGCCATGGCTGTGCTGCCGAGCCCTCCAGCAGCCTTTGGATGCTGCTCCTGTGCTAGCACAGGCACCTCCCCCAGTTCAGTTCTGGTGGGATCTCTCAAGGGAGCAGAGGTGCAGGCAGGGCTGGGGCTGCACTGCTGCCATCAGTGCGTCACTTCTGCTCTCAACCAGGGCATCCCAGGTAAACGAGGCATAACTCTCCTATGAAAGTTTTCATAAATGGATAAATAATTCACCAAATTCTCCCTTCCCCATTACCAGACAAATGGCTGGTGCTTTCCTGAATTTTCTAGAAGTGTAAATGTCCCTCAAGTATTAAGTAAATATTGCTCTCCAGCAGCCTACAGACACTGCTGCCATGCAGATGCATACAATTCACTCCTTGTGTGAGAAAAACATACACATTAATGATATATTCAAACTGTAACAAAGCAGTTAATTCATTTGCTAATACATCTTTTCTGCTTTAGAGCCTATCAAGTAATGAACATTTAATGACCCATTCATTTTCCTAAGAACTGCTGCATGGCACGGTGGAATCAATACAAAAGATGACCATTTTCACGCATCAGATAATCTTATCTACAAGGTTAAGATAATATTATGTTAATGTTTCCTGCATTATCTTGCATGCTTTCGACTCCTTTGAGAAGGATTCATTTGGTTTTAGCAGCTTTTGCAAGCATTTTGCCTCCTGGATGATTTCTATTTCATTTTAGCTTAACAGTTATTCTCTGCACTTGGTCAGATCCAGTAAACAGTAGTGAAAAAGCAAACAATCAGGAAAAAAAACCCCCAACAAACCAACAAAAAAAACCCAACAGCACAGGCATATGTTATATTTGACCTGTTTTAACCTCCAGTCCACTCTGTAAAGCAGAACCAGAGAAGACAGTAACGAAAAGCCGAGCTGCAGCTGAAGTATGGCTCTTGAACTCGCTTCCGAGTGCTTGCTATGAATAATAATTGAACAAAAATTTAAAACAAACAAAAACAAAATAAAAACCCTTCAGACTAATATCCCTCTCAGCCTTCAGTTCATTCAAAGCCAGGCCTGGAAAGCATGGAGGCAATGCCGTCCACATGTGGACCCTTTTGTGGGAAGGACCAAGTCCTCTTGGAAAACTCAACCTCTGGCTCTACCCAGACTAATGATGGAGTCAGAGATGCGCCGGGGGACAGGGGTGGCATCCCAGAGCATGCTCTGCTGCATGGCCGGGCTCACGTGTGGCCACAGAGGAGCATTCAGCCTGTGCGCTGGGCCAGTACACCTCTGTCACACGTGAGTGTGGCTGTGGTATCCTTTCTGCCAGCAGCAGCAAACACGTCTAGAGGTGCTACTTGGTGTGCCCCACCCTGTAACTCCAAGATGTACCCAGAGCCCTCACATGCACTAATAGTAGCTACATAATATGCACTTGTAGGAGTCCCTGAATACTCATTTCATAGAATGGTTTGGGTTGGAAGGGAACTTAAAGATCATCGAATTCCAACCCCCTGCCATCAGCAGGGACATCTTCCACTAGACCAGGGTGCTCAAAGCCTCATCCAACCTGGCCTTGAACACTTCCAGGGAGGGGCTATCCACAGCTTCTCTGGGCAACCTGTTCCAGTGTCTCATCACCCTCACAGTGAAGAATTTCCTCCTAATATCTAATTTAAACCTAATCTCTTTCAGTTTAAAGCCATTGCCCCTTGTTCTATCATGACCTGCCCTTGTAAAAAGTCCCTCCCCAGCCTCCCTGTAGCCCCTTCAGGTACTTGAAGGCCACTATAAGGTCTCCCTTAAGCCTTCTCTTCTCCAGGCTGAACATCCCCAACCCTCTCAGTCTCATAGGAGAGGTGCTCCAGCCCTCGGATCATCCTCAGGGCCTCCTCTGGACTTGATCCAGTAGGTCCATGTCCTTCTTATGTTGGGAGACCCAGAACTGGATGCAGTACTGCAGGTCTCATGAGAGTGGAGTAGAGGAGCAGAATCATCTCCCTTGACCTGCTGGCTATGCTTTTTATTATATTTACAGAGGTCATTTGCCTCTGTAAATACAACCAAAAGGCTCATTGTGGTCCGTTGGGTCAAAATACAACTTTTTTTAAAAGTCCTTAAGCATGGATTTTATCAGTACACCTCAACAGCTCCAACAAACATCCCTCTAATGCACCAGATAAATGGCACACATCAAAACATCTCTGAGCAACATTGTGAGGACAGCTGCATGCAAGGTCTCATGCAACAGCTGGGCTCGATGCAGCCCTGAGCCCTGCTATCAGCTGTGGAAATGAAGGGTGTTTTCACCATGGTCACCTCCACCTTCTCTGGGATCCAAATGAAACCAAGCCCACACTAAGCTCCAGTGGTCCAGGTACAAAAGCACACGCTGAGTTAAACATCACCACTCCCATCTCACCATGTATTTCTTTTTTTTTTTAATTGCTTTTCCCTACAAGTGGCACCCAGGATTATACGGCTGGCAGCAGGTTTGAAAACATGGACATGCACACGGGTAGAGTGGGAAAGAGTGGACCTGGCATGTCCCTGCAGCCACTCCCAGCGCGCTCCTGCAGGAGCAGCCATCCAGGGAGCTCCCTCCGCTCTGTGCAGCCCTTTCATACAGCGACCTGGGAGAAAGAGATATTTGTGAAAACTGGAAAATGAGCTGGCAAACCCGAGAAAACCTGGCAAGTGAGCTGAGTTTGGTGTGCTGCCACAGCCCGTTTCTCAATTCTGTCCTTTTTGTGCGTGTGTTGCTTACCATCTCTGACCAGGTCCTTAGCTACTACCCCTCTAAAACAAATAAACAATTTTATTATGAAATGAGCACTGATATTGCTTTTTCAAGCTAAATTCCACATCAAGGTAGCATGGCTTGCTGGCTTTTGAAAGCATGAACACACTCCCACTGCCAGCCAGTGCTGCCAGCTTTCTGGTTTTCTACTGGGTCTGGCGGTCTTGGATGTGCTTCCTTCAGCCCCAAACCTGCAATCCACCAAGCTCAGCTTTCAGGCTGCCTACACCTTCAGTCTCTGAGACAGCACTGAAAACTCTGAAAATAAGGGTTGGTCCCATCGTGCAGCTCCAAAAGCAATGGGTAAATATAAGGAATGACAAATGCTGTTGTTGTTGCTGCTTTATCAAGAGGAGACTAACTTACATACTATCAAGGAGAAGCAGAAATTTTTTTGCCTGAACACTGTAATTACGTTTCAGGATCTTGCTGTAGTGCATAAAAGTAGGAGGCTGGAATAAACATACATTGTCCATCCTACCTATTGGTAAAAGAGATACAAAACCAAAACTGCAAAAAATGTTTTTCTTTGTTTTATGTTTACACATCAGTATTTTAACTCTGCTGAGAATCAAGTAATTCTGTAAATATGATGACTCCTATCTGCAGGCAGCCCTAGCAGGACATGAGATGTAATCAAATGGGCATCTCTGGGGACGTTTCCTGCAGCATAAAGAATTTTATCCTGTCTGAGCACAAATACCACTCTCAGATTTTTTATGTCGGAGAGGAGGGGAGAAGAGAAGAGAGGAGAGGAGAGGAGAGGAGAGGAGAGGAGAGGAGAGGAGAGGAGAGGAGAGGAGAGGAGAGGAGAGGAGAGGAGAGGAGAGGAGAGGAGAGGAGAGGAGAGGAGAGGAGAGGAGAGGAGAGGAGAGGAGAGAAGAGGAGAGGAGAGGAGAGGAGAGGAGAGGAGAGGAGAGGAGAGGAGAGGAGAGGAGAGGAGAGGAGAGGAGAGGAGAGGAGCATTTTTGCATACAGATTTTTTTAAATTGGTCCTGCAGATGAGGTGATGCTGGACAACAGCCTTGGCAATGCACTGTAATAACAGGGTTATGGAAAGTGGAGTGGGAGGAGCATATTGTTCACATAAACATGTAAAGTGCTCCCATTGACTTCCTGTGAGTTTGAATCCTTTGTTGGTGGCTATAACTACCTGATTTACTCAAGCAGATTAGTAGGATGAAGGATTCTGCTTGCCATGGAAGAGTAGAGGAGCATTAAGCCACAAGCAAACCACGAGTTGCAGCAGGAGGACCTAAGAGCAGCCTGCACCACCGAAATGAGCCACAATGATTCTATTAAGACAAATATGTCCCCCTCCTCTGCGGAGAAAACCATGTTAGAGCCTAAAAAGCTTTCCAGCAATAACTATACTTCTGTAGTGTTATTGCACAACCTCTGCTGTAAAGTCGGGGGGAACCAAAGAGAATACTATAAAGAAGCCGCCTTGAAATGAGAGGAGGGACCCCCTGACAATTGGAGGATTGCTTAAAATTAATCCCACTACACAAAAACAACTGTTCTGACCAAGCACGTGAGAATTAAGCTCTAACACTGAGGAATAAAAACAGATAGAGAACCAGGTTGAGAACACAGTTTTTACATAGCTCCACAGATCAAAACCATCTCCTATTGCTTAGAATAACAGTGGCGGTTACTAGGAAGGGATTTTAAAAGAATAGGCCCTGGAGAGGCCCATAGGAAGAAAAATGGAAGACTGAGGTTCTCAACAGCAGGGTTGAGGATTGGAAAAAAAAAAAAAAAATGACAACATGAACATTTCCAGAACCTGCCAGGAAAACTCTATGAGATAGGGTCCTTGCAGCTAAAAGGACTGACAGGAAATGGAAGCTTGGATGACTAATTAAAATTGATGAAAATGAGGCAAAGATGGATGAGTTCTGTTTCTACTCTTTCAGTAACAGAAGGTGAATACCTCAGTTTTCCCATCTGTAACATGCGTGGGCTAATCACTCTGTGTCAACAGTGAGGCAGTATGGTATTAGTTCAAAATTGCTGGGAGAGCCTTGGATGCTTGGTGTTGTATGGATTACACTGGATTTATTTCTGGGGCTGCTGCTTCCAGAGCTGAATCTATGAGCAGATGGGACAGTCCAGCAAAGGGGCCTTCTGACTGTTTCAGCTCCATGCTCTTAACCTCACCTTTACAGGCAGTACTTCCTAAATGTAAATGAATGTTTTCCTTTGTCCTAACCAATCTTTCTAGAATTGCCTTCTCCACTGGCTGTTCTGTAACAAAACATGAGTCCACTACTTTTTCTACCCTCTGTATGTTCTCTCTGCTTCTTCTTTTTCCATCGTATGATCAGGAATTGGCCTATTGTCTTTCAAGCTTATGTGAATTGTTGTTTTTCCCCCTTACACAGTGGATTCTTATTGTTAATATGTGAGTTATATGATTACCCACAGCTGGAAATTCACTTCTGTAACCATATAACTATTTCCTGTATTTTTAGAAATGGCTTTTTCCAGCCCCTCTTACATCTAGTCCCAGTAGTACTGGTTTTAAATAGAAACTTATATTTATCTACAAAGTACTGAGTCCTGGCAGCCCTCAAGGGACATACAAATCATTCCCCATCTCACATATATGACAGCCCTACAGAGACTGGTTTGCAATGGCAAGAGGGACCTATAGCTTAGCCATTGCTCTTCCATGAATGGGCATCACAAGCACATTTGTTCTCTTGGGACACATAACCAACCTGCAACCTACAGCCTGTGCTTAGATGCTCCACTCAGTTACTCTTTAAAGTACACTGCAAAGAGGTTGCTTGCTGGAAGCTTCTTAGTTGTGTTGAGTGCTGCACAAGATAGGAAGCTCCTTTGCTGTTTTTACAGCTTTCAGCAGCTTTTACTTCTGATTTTACTCAGAAGGGCTCTTCCAGGTGGCCTGACATGCGTCTATAGGACAGAAACAGATGGTTATTTGTGAAAGATGAGGAGACACTGCTGCATTTGATCTTAAAGACTAGAAGGAAAGAGAGTGACAAAGAGTGCTAAGACAAAAGTAAAATCTAATGCAACAAAGGCCAAGAGAGTAGATTACAGACTGTATTGGATGTTTGTCCCTTGTAAGAAATGCAATATGTGATAGAAAGGCGAACATAGTACCAGCACACAACTTCCAATCACTTCCAATCAGAAGGCCTTAAGTTTTTTGATAAAAATATAACTGAAATAGAGCAGGCTGAGAAAAAGGCCTATTGGTCCTACAGCCAAAAGAATAATGCCTTTTTTAGTATTGTTAATTTGAGATCACACAGCTGGTTTGTCTCAACTCCATAGCTCCAAAGACAATAACTACAAAGGAAGATGAAAGGTGTGGAGCAAACACATAATATCTCCTTGCCTGACAGGAGACATGCTCCTTCTTACCACCTGACAAACTAACCAACACACGGGGCTTAACTTCTCCTGAATTTATGCAAATCTAAATATTCTGAGGTTGCATCTAAATATTACAATGAGCAGGGCATGCCTACTGTTACAGAAAACTCTGAAGTAATGTCAGCCCAACTGGTAGGTCTCCACAGCACAACACTGTCTGAATGCATTAACTTGGATTTGGGCACATTTAAGTCACGTTTACATGCAAACACAGTTATACTGTTCCTGGATCAAATATTGGTTCATATTGTGGGAGACATCTGCACCTCTGCCCCACATTCTGAGCTCTTCTCATTCCAGGGGGATGCGGCGCAGGACACCCTTTGTGCAGAGGCAGCAAGCTGTTGTAAAGCTGAGAGATCACACCCTGATCATCTGAGTTCTGTTGTGGGATCTTTTCTTTTAGGCCCCTCTTACAAAGACATATAACATGAAAAGGCTCAATTTTCCATAAAGAAATATTTTGCCATACAAGTGTTCCTGTGAAGACATCATTTCATGACTGCCCCGGTTCAGTTTAGAGAATGCGTGCAGGGAGGAGGGGTTAAAAATACTTAAGAAGAAAGTTTCCCCAGAACTACTCCCTGTTGAGTACACAGGGGGGATAAGCTTTGACAGTTTAGTTTTAAACAAGAGATAACATCAAATAGGCCCATGGGACTGGTTCCAATTATCAACCCAAACAAAAAGAACAGCTGCACCCAAAAAGGCCTGGGCTTACAGTCGTATTTCATTTTAACCACATTACAAAGAAAAAGTCTCATGATATACAAGGCTTTCGGGTTTTCTTTTTAAATCCACAATGTATTTAGTAAGTCACCACATCATATGGTATAGGGATGCACAGTCAATTAAGCAGGCATTTCATTAACATTGCTTTTATACTCACATCAAAATGTCTTAGGTTAATCAAACCATTACATTAGAAGGGAATGCTACAAAAAGGAAATAACTGACAACTCTACCTACAAAACCCATGACTTGATGTTGATATTGTTCCTGGTTGCCTGTCAAGGTAAACTATCTTGGGATTGTATTTCCTTGGAGTTTTCGCAATGATAATGAGAACAATTATATTTCTCCATCTGGAATCCATTAAATATGATTATGATTACTGACTTTCCTATCCTTATTACTATCTGGATTAGCTAACCCCATTACAAAGACCATGCTCCCAAAGCTCACTTGCAAATATGGTTATATGATTTCCTGTCATCCAACCAGAGTGTCTTTCTCTCTCCCTCTCTCTCATCTTTCTGTTCATGTACCATTTTACAAAGTATTTTGCCCTTGTCTCAATTATAAGAACCTTAATAGGTTCAAACTCCCAGGTGACCTGCATTTGCAGGTGTTTAAGGGGGGAAAATTCAGCTGCCCTATGCGGTAATGACTCTTGCGTTGCCTCAATCAAGCAAATGGCTCTGGCCTGTAACTCGCAGGTGGTACAGGGTGAAAACTTAAACATCCTGGCCATTTATTTCAGGCTGAATATGTAAAGATTAAGTAAGGACTATTAAGAAAGATGTTATTACGGAGAAGGAAGAAGACAGAGGTTTTGTACTATAAACTGAGCTCTCTTCTCAACTCAGAAAGCTGAATTATTGGCTTAAGGCTTTCCAGAGTCTCTAGTTCTCATTCTGTGCTTGTTTGCACTATTAGAAAATGCAGAGCATTCCACTACTTTAATTGAAGTTGCTCCAAATTTATACCAGTATAATAAGGATCAGAATGTATCTTTATTTATCTGGAGAATTTCTTATGAATATTCATTAAGGAGTCTGTTAAAAGCAGAAATGTTGTTGGGTAAGTGTCAATTCACAGCATTTTGGTGATTTTGGTTTCACCAGATTTGGATTTGGTTTTACCAGATTTATCTCAAAGTTTGTGTGTCTTCAGCTGCAAAGTTTAATGTGACTCTTTGTAAATGAAAGTATCTGTAATAGCAATAAGATACACCAGAACTGTATACTCATCTTTGCTCCTTGACACCTGACAAGTGTCTTTGGGTCAAAGCTGCAATGGTTTCCTGTAGAGCTCTACACGAAATTATTTCACAAGCTCTTACTTCACTTATGCCCATGGATCCATACTTTTTCCTCAATTAGTTCTTCTGTTGTACATCAACCCTCATCTACTGATTTGAGCAGTAATTTAGAGGTTCATTGATGCATTATAGCTTTGCACAGCCAGTTCAGAACTTTCAAACTGTTTGCTTTGTGCTTTGATTATGCATTCATTTTGACTTGAAAAAGGATTATATAATAATAAGCAGCATTTTTACTGAAGCCAGTTGTAGCTGTTTCTATCTGTAATGATTGTTTAATGACTATTTAAGATGTGCTGCCTGGGGGTGTCTAATCAGCCAGTTTTTATTAGCTTTCAGTGAATTCATAAAGTGATACCTAATCAGCTGTAAAACTTCAGTATTGAGCAAGACAGAGTCTCATGTAGGGAAAATACGAAGGTCAAATATTATTAATTTCCTTTACTAATTATTATTGTGGGCATTTATAAGGCAGTTATTGTCATGACACCCAGGAAAAAGACACATCAGAAAAAAATAATATTTTTCTGGCCTACATTTTCTTCATTAAACCATGGGAAATTTGATTTAATTACAAATTTCTTGAAGTCAATGGAGAAAACCACCTTGGTGAGTCCCCTGTCTTTGGATCAGGTTCATGGTGAGAACGGCTGTTCACACTTTGCTACTCTTGAATCCATTTCAGCTGCTCTCTATTCACAGCCACTTTTAGTTGTTTTTCTTACTGCACCATTGTAGAAGTAGTGCCTTCATTGCATATTTGGGGATGAACTGTGAGGGGAATTTGGGAACCACGTGTCTTGGGGAAACACGGTAGGTGACCTAAAACATCACATACATGTTTCTCCCATTTTTTTTCTTTAAGGAGTCAGATAATTTTTAATTACTGCAGTCTAATGAATCCTTTCTACTCACCAGCTGGGCACCAGCAACTGACTGTTTTTGCTGTTTGTCCATTGTAAGTATAAGCTGAGAGGTGTTTGCTTAAAACTGACTGAAAGATGTTTGCTCTGATTCTGATCTCATGTTTGTGACCAGCTAAGGACATACACATGCCACATCCCACAGCTCTGCTGACATACAGTTGTTCATTAATCTGCAGTAATATGGTCATGTTTTAAGAATCCTAATCTCATAACTGTGGCTACCACTAATTTGCTGTGGTTGCACTGAAATCTATCAAGTACCACCAGTATAGAATTTATATTAAAAAGTAAAAGCTTCTTAATTAAATCTCCTTTACTGTTCTAATTAAATATTCAAGTTGTCTGGTGACTTATTTCCAAGTGCCAGCAACTCATATCTTCTTCACTGTTTAAAACCTCCTTTTCTGTTTCTATCTCATTTCTGTCCAGATCCTTCTGTTCTTGCTAATTTCCTTGCTAATGATAAATTTGCAAGGCCACAGCAAGTTACCCAACACAAGCGCTATCCATAGCAGTAGGAACATCCATATTGATGGGCTAGCAGAACCAGAGTTGCCAAGTAGATATCTGGCCTAACTGAAACTACCACTGAACCATTGGTTGGCCTTCATATTGTTTCCTACTCATGGAAAAACATCTTACAGCAACATAGACACCTCAAATCTAACACTCATGAGGAATTTGCAATGTGAAAGACATCCTTATCTCTTCCATGATGTGGGCTTGATTCAACAAAGCATTTGGGCTGTTACTTTTCTTCATGTACTGAAGTGCCTGGAAGAATGGTAGCTTCCATGATCACAACACTGGCTATAACAGGACATGAGCACACTTCACACCCTCCAAGATCAACTTATCATCAATTTGACATGAAAAAATGAAAGTTTTCTCATGTCCTTATAGGCAGGTCAACTTGCAAACACATGCTCTTGGAGTAAGCCAAATCTACCCTGCAAAATCCTATCAGAAGTTACATGTAAAGTTTTTATGAGATGAACTATGAACTTTTAAAAGTCTGGAATCTTTAGCAATTGCTTATTGCCTGCAGGATAGATGCAGTTAGTATAGTGCCTTGTGGGCATGCCCTTAGCTGCAATCCTTATTGATGTTCCTTTGCTACTGCTTTCAAAACTGTTAAAATTCCTTCGCTCAAGTGTTCTTAGCACTTATGTTGATAGGGAATACTTCAAAGGATACATCTTTACTTTATCAAATCTGCTCTAATTTTGTCGATGGAATCAAAGGGGTTCATTTTAAGTCTAGTCAAGTTTGCCGACTGTCCTAAGCTCAAGAAATCAATTCCATGTTGCCATGTAATCAACCTAAATGAGAAGCCTGAAACACAACAGGGCAAACTTCTCTTTGGTGAAACTATATTTGTTTCAGCACATTTACACTGAAAATAATTTTGGCCCACTGTTCTTGCTCCTACACTTTCTCTATTTCTTCCATTCTTCCTAAAGCTTCCCAGCTCCATGACTGTACTAATGAGTAGCTGACACATCAGTCCCCAAACATAGCTCTCAACAGTATCTGTTGAAAGTACAGCACCATGTACTTGCTTCTCTTTCTCACAGAAGTCTCCTCTGGCACAAAGAACTTACTGGGTGTTCTCACGCCGTCATTACAGCAGTAAGGTATGTAATGAGGGTCCGTGCACTTGGCAAGCTTTCATGAACAAGTAGCAAAAGTCAAAACAGGAGTTTTACAGATGAAGTCCTGGGCATTAACCTCTACCCACTGTGGCAAACAAAACGCTTTTTTTCTCTTAACAAATTAAATACAATTATAAATCTTAGGTCAGTGCTACTGAGTTTTCCCTTATGTCATGTTTGGTGTCACACTTAGCTGTGCTTCTAGTTGAAGCTTTAGTCTGAGTTATTAATTCTATAGTCACGATACCAAAGGGAATTTTTTTGTTTGTTTTGGGTTTTGTTTTGGTTTTTGTGGGGTTTTTTTGTCTTGTAAAATAATTATAGAGATAGTCTGAACGAAAGGAAGTGAACGAAAGTGAACAAAAGGAAGATATCTAAACACACTAAACAATTTCTGCAGGAAAAAATTATGCAAAACCTGGAAAGCTATGAGTAAGGTGCTTATCCTCATTTGGGACCAGACCAAGTTTGCAGAACAGAAATTACATAGAAGGGTTATAAAAAAAAAAAAATCTTCATTCTTACCCTAGTTGCATGAATAGACCTTTAAAAATTATTCTTACCATGATGTGGAACTTGGCCTACTTCAAACTTTATGAATCACAAGATCAGTTTGGTTTTGTTCTTTTTGAAAATCTCTCAAATGTAGGCTCAGCTCTCAGTCTTCAGAACCACTTTAGGGTCCTCTGCAATACCTCTTGCACCAGACTGAAGATTATTACCCTCTTGGGAAGCTTGTCTCTCACAAGCTATCCAAAATCAATGTAGATTCAAAGATGTAAAATATGTGGCAGAACTATTATATGATTTCCATTAAGAATTCCTACAGATGCAAGCAAAACCCAACCTACTAGTGTTCTTACCTTTTTGGTAGTAATGAAATGAAAGCCCGACCATGATGCAGGCAATGGTCAAAGTCATGTTGACTTCAGCAAGGTTTCAATATGAAAGAAGATATATGCCATGAAGATTTTTATGTTTACTTTGTCTTCTACTTACATCTTTTGACAAGGAACTGACTTTGAATGTGTCCTGGAACCTAAAAGAGATGACAAAGCAAAGTCAAGATGTCTACAGCCACTTACATTGGCTCTAACACACTGCTTTTTGAGTGAAGAAAGTTCATGTGTCTCATTGCCTTAAAGTTGTGGTGAAGTCTCTGCAAAAGGCCAAACAAAAAAAAATGTTTAAAGTACATACACAAATACATAAACATATATACAAAGAAGAGTTGCAACATAGCTTAAATATCACTTCCTTTGCCTTGTGCTTCCAGTAGCCTGGCTAATGACCTTCAGTACAGAAAATGTTTGTTTACGTGGAGTTTAGGCTGCATGAGGCTGGATTGCAGAACAGAAACTGTGTGTGTTTGTGAATATATACATACAATTCCATGGTTTTGTTCTATTTAAACACACCGATGCCCCATCTTCTGCCTGTGCATCAAAAGACAGCCACTGAAGTAGATGACTATAGATTAACTTTGCCACATTAACACCACATCCAGAGAGGACAGTAGCTGAAGTGGTGTGTATGTCCAGCTATGCAAACATATATGAATACTCCAGTATATAGAGTATATGGATATTTGTGGTTATCAATCCATAAAGCACCTCTGTGCTTGCGTGGAGAAATTTCTACATGAAAGGACACACTCATGGCTACCTATACAGTGCGCATAGGTACATAAGCAGTCACTGACAACTAGAGGAGTGTACAAAGTGAGTGTGTACACGCCAATTAGGCTGACAACTCCCGTGCTGATGAGACACGGCTCTGAATCCTGTGATCTCAAAGAGGCAGCAGTGAGAAGCAGAGTGGCTGGATCCACACTGCCGTGTGGGAGACAGGCAGCAGGCAAAGAGGGAGCATCGGGGTGATTGACACAGAAGCATTGTGCTACTCTGTGAGCCTTTGTTGTGTGCCTACATGGTCTCATTTGTTTTTCTTGGCACTCCCCACAATTAATTTAGTAGCAGCACCACTTGAAGAGACTGTGGCATCTGGTGGGGAGGGAAGGAGGAGATCCGTTCAAAATAACAGCTACTTTTAAAAAGAAAAGTTCTCTCAATATTTGGGTTGTCACCACATTTTACAAATGCTTCTGTGTTTCATACAAGTAAGAAGGTGAAGTGATTTTCACCTCTGTCCATGTGGTGATGAGAGCAAGCAAGCAGTGACCCTGTTGTTAAATGGGCCCATTTCCAGAGTTTAGAAGGACTCTCATTTGATATTCCCAACAAGGGATATTTCTCTTTATTAACCTTTACATTAAGTTTGTGCAATTCCTGAGTGCTTTTCTGCAGACATTCCCTTACAATTCTTTCTTCCCTTTTGAAATGGGAGTGCAGACTGACCCCAGTGCCAATGCAGGCACGATGCCCCCTACATCCCACACCTGCTGCAGAACTCCATCCTCCTGGGGCATGCAGAGGGAGGGCTGCCCTTCCAAAGGGTTAAAGCATTTTTGAATACAGATTCGTATCTTGGGCACAAAAAACAGCACGTCGGGATGAACAAGAAAAAAAAAGATCCTGTTTAGTTTCAGTGTGTGACATTTGCCTGGGGGAAGAAAGTGCAGAGCTCATTGGAAATCCTATTGTTGAAACTCTGACCAGTCAGTTATAAAGTGTCATGATTTAATATGCCAGAGTTGTTTCCATTTTCAGGGTCAATCACTCCATCCGTGTGTGTGTGTGTGTGTGTGTGCGTGTGTGGTGAGCCTGTGCATTTAAAGAAATATTTTCAGGTTTTATGTTGCTTGATTTCCTTTACATGAATTCATTTTGTTTTCTGCAGAACAGATCTCCAGCAAGATTGCTTCCTTCACAGCCCGTGGAGACACATATTCCAATATCAAATCCTCTGATCAAAGCAAAGAAAGTTGGAGATTGAAGCAATAATTATGACCTTGATCAGGATTTATTCTGTTACATGATTAATCATACATGATATTTAGAAATATCAGGTGCCTGCCTGCTGCTGGTGTGAATTTCAACTGAAAACACCACTTATAAAATAGCTAGAAGAAAGGTCAACAAATCCGAGCTTGTTACAGCAACCTGCAAGTCCCACACATTTCAGTGTTTAGACATCAGTTTGCGATACCTGTTTTCTTTTATGACTCTGGGCTTTGTTACCAACTTACCATTAATAGGGTTCAGCTAATGCAGATCTTTTGACTCTTTTTCTCTCTCTGTCCTCACCTGTCAGCCTTCTCTTCATCAACTATATTTATTACAATCAAGCCCTGTCAACTGTCACAGCTTACATACAGGCTGCCAGTAAATATGTCTTTCCAGTCATTAGACATTCCTTCCAGTCACCTTGGGATTTCTACCTTGTCTATCTCACTCCAAAAAAACTTTTGTTCAGAAGTATTAGACTCCCACAGAGCAGTGTCAGCTTGGGGCCATTACTGTAGGAAGTGACAGAAAACACCAAACTGTCACTCATTAGGATCTAGTTTTTCCAGAGTTGATGTAAGTCAGATTTAGCCCCAAAACGAATCATGATTTATTTAATATATTTGCTTCTACAAGTGTCAGCTCATCAACTTAAAATGTTTCTCCTTTAACTCTATTGAGGCCTGCACAGAAAGTTTTCTTTGAAACCTAGTTTTTGCTCTAAGGCTCAATAATTAGAACAGAACTGAGAACAGTCGTGTTTCTGCTCTACAGGTGCACTTTAGTGGCCCTTGGTTTTATAATTATATGTACAAAGCATTCATGTTCAAATTAAGGCTGGACACGTGAGAAAATGCCACCTGGTGGGTAAGCTCTTTTTATGCTGGCTCCCAAGTCCGAGGTGAGATAATGTAAGTCTACAGACAAGTTTAAAGAGAGAAAAACAATTAGCTAGAGAAGAAGGATGGAAAAAGATTATTTCCTGATTATGCTGAGAACTGTCTCTCCAAAGGATCTACAGTCCATCCATCCAGAGCAAAACAATACCAGTGAGGTATATTCAGATGTGCTTCTGCAATTGCACCTACAATAAAAGCCTTTGCTGAGAGACATAAACCCCCAGTGGTCCCCTGCCTCCCCAAAAGTGTGGATGTCGAACTGGGCTGTGTACAAGTATCTTAGCCCATGTAGAGCTGGAGAGAGAGATGAGCAGAGAGCCTTGGGGGTCAGCAGTTCATAGAGAAATGTAAAAGTAATAGGTAAAAAAAAAAAAAAAACAAATAGAGGAAAGAAGGGAGGGATAAAGGTCCAGGATCATTAACCCAAAAGATTTGAACTGCTTGCACTTCAGTCACCAGACAGCAAGAGTCAGGTCCTTCACTGGTAGAAAACAACATAGCTCAAATGCCTCCAGTGAATTTACAGAGCACAGACTTACAGAGCTAAGTGTTGCAGAGTAAATATCAGTAGCCAGATTTCGCATCCAAATAAGAATATCATAATTGGTGATTCACTTAAGTAGCAACTATTATAGACTATAGGGGACTATGCAGTATTAGAACTAGCGTGTTTGTACCAGTGATTTGGTTTCACTATCAAAATGCAAACATCTCTAAGGTAGAAAGAATATCTATAAAATTGCAGGTTATACTAAACAGGAATATACACACAAATGGTGGAGAATAAATGAACTGTCCCATAAATCACAAGTCACTTGGGATTTTTAGTGAACGCAGTTACCAACTACTCATTTTTTGTTTTCTGGCTGTGAAAATAATGATACCTGTTACAAATTGCCATCTGATATTAAATATGGAGCACAGATTACAACAGTCATGAAGGGGGTAAGAAGAACTTATGAATCATCCACAGGATGCCCAATAGATGTGACTGAGCAGGCTTGACCCTGACAGCTGTGCGAGTAGGAACAGGTTTCACCATCAGGGATGCAGAAAACTGTAGGTTTGAGCTTTCTATCCTAAACCATAGGATCCATCCAGTGTAACTCCTGACCACTACAGGGCTTCAGCAGTCCCAGGATGCCAGCACAGGGGCAGCAATGAACACTGGGACATTTAAAGATACTTGCTTAGAATAACATGCTTGGCAAAAAAATACTTGGGAAATCACATGTGAATGTTGTGTGCTGTATTGAAAAAATGATCCTTCAATATTGCTCTGCTAGCAAATAAGATCAGCTATGAATGTTTCTGACAAGGTCATTTTCTGCCTTTTAATATGACAGCTCTAGAAATGTCCTCAGTTCAAAAAGCAGGTTTTTTTGTGTTTTGGAGATACCAGAAGAAGAAGTTGGTACTTACATTTTTTAGCATTGAAGCTCCAGGTTGCAGCTGATGAATATTGTGTAACCTTTCTCCTTTTGACCCAGTGAATGAAGAGCCACTACCTGCTGGTAGCTAAACATAAGTCATCATAATTTAAAACTTATTGCTGAAAAGAAGCAGTGTTAATTATAAAATAAGGGAATGGAGGGTGCAAGGTAGGGGGCTGCCATTTACCATGAGGTGGGAAAGCCTGTTTGCCAGCACCGTAGCCCTAGTTCTGTACTGGTTTTGTAATATTTAAAGCTACATCAGGCCCTAAACAATGGAGGGACTGGTATTTCCAACATGCTTATAAATCTCCCACAACCCTTGCCAACCTAATTTCTGTTTTAGAAGTGCTTTTCTCCAGCTGGATTGCTCACAGCCCCTCCTGCCTGAGGGACCACAAGGGCACACCAAGATGCATACTCATTAAACATGCTGGCCCATACAATAGCATGCATAGGAAGGCCTTGCCAGGCTCATCCCAGACAACAACTTTTTCCATCTCTCAGGAAGGTTGAGGTGGACCAGCTGGAAGGATCAGCCATGTCAAAACCTGTCCAGAGCTCCAGACAAAACCAACCAGTCTCTCACTGGCAGGAAACAATTGCATCACATAATTAACAATGATGATTTTGTGCCATGGGGTGCCTGTATCCAGGCACAAAGAAAGAGATTGACTACACTTTATTATCCTCTTTTTTTGAGAAAAGAACAAAGATACCATCTGTGGGATGGCACTAATATGGTGAGAAGGTCCAAATCCAAAAACACTTATCTAAGGGGCCACTAAAAAAGTCTGAAATGTTGCTGACATGCAGAGTAATGATAAGTGAAATAGATTTCCATTAGTATTGAGAAGGCCTGTCTCCAACAAGTACACCAGCATTAACAAAGTTTTGCAACCCTTTTGGAAGCAGGTGCAATTTTATATGATTGGGAAGCAGAGATCAGAGGATTTAAGGGACCTTTCTGCAAGGAAAGACATAACCTGCTGGCATTGCCCTCAGGCTGCCTCCTTAGTTTTTGCCTCTCAGGTGATCTATGAAACCAGCCTACAAAGCCCTACTTCATCACAGCAGACAGACTCCCAATTAAGTCAACAGGCTTTGGATCAGGCATAAGATTTTAAATTAATACACAAGATGGCAAATAAATGTCACAGAGCAGTTTGAGAAAGCAAAAAGTGACCACAGACATGCCAACCACACTGGGAAATAAGTGAAGGACCTGGCACAGTTCAAAAAAGAGATGAGATGGCTAGGACATGGCAACTGCATCCTCAGCATGCTCCTCAGCAAAACCCAAAGCGAGATCTGTAACAGGAACATCCTAAGGAGGTGGGTGTCAATAACACAGCATGATTTCCACCCACCCTGTGGGAGCTGTAAGAACTACCTTTGCATAGGGAGGCAATACTTCCTGTCTCCCTCAGCCTCCCACAGGGAATCTGTCCAACACTCTCAGAGAGGACAACGTGACTCAACTGAAATCAGCTGCAGACCTTGCTGGAACTTCAGTGCTGCACCATTTTATTTTTAAGTACTTTTTCCCTCAAATATGTCCCTTCTTTCATTACATAAAGAAATCCTGAACCTACCTAAAGCCCTTCATCACTGGCCCTAAAGAGGATCTCCTAAAAAAGAGAGACTAGATTGTGTTTGACAAATCACCTAAAATACTTACATTGACCTGACTGTTGTGCTCAGTCACCTTGGCATGAAAACAGACTAAACAAATGCTTGCATGTTGACTGCAGCAACACAATTACACAAAGTGCAACCAACAAAGAAGATAATAACTCTTGGAGGTGTAGACGAGGAAAGTGGTGGGGGGAAGCAGGAATGAAGGGAACCTCAAGGTTAAATGAGCAATGGGTCGGGGCACATAAAATAATGTAAACAAGAGAAATCTTTCAGCATAATTTTGAAAGTAAAGGCAGACTGAATCATATTATGCAGGTGTACAGAAAGCACTTTGCTGCATTATGCCATCTCAAGTTCTTGCTCCTATTTCCTTTTGTCAAGAGGTCTTTGATTGAAGACACAATTGTCTTTTAAAGAAAGGATAAAATGTCTCGTGAATAGCTGAAGTGATAGACCACAGTGTCTTGGATGCAGCAAGAAAAAGCAATGCTAATGGATTTGTGCAGTAAATAATTTGTAGCAAGAGGGAGAAACAATCAGGCCAAGCACAAGGATAGAGAAAGCTGCTTGAACCTCCATAATTTGCAGTGATTGCCATGGGTTGTTCAGCTCAAGGTACTTCAGTATGGGGGAGAAGGGCTTCCAAATTTCCCCTATAAAATTCAGAGGGATACACTAACACTCTCCCTGGCTCTCATTCCTGTTTCCCCTTCAGTTATCTACTCCTCTCAGCCCCCATCTCTGGCTCACAGTCCTGTGCATGCTCTGATCTGCTCTCCTCATACCTGCAAAGCCTTCCCACTTCTCCTTTTTCATCCTTTCCTCTGTTTATAACCAAGTCCAAATCCTGTTCCCTCAGAGGTTTGTCCTCGTCATCATGGTGTTCATCAGCTTGTCTGCCTTCCCATTCCCTTCTGTGTCCCAGGCACCAGCAGAGGAGATGACAAATTTCTACCTTGTTGGCACTAAAAAAAAAACAACCAATAACTTTTTGGGTTGTTTTTGCCTCAAAGCCACTAAAGTATTTGGCTTTGATGAGTGTGAATTTTGTGTCACAGGTTTCACAGTCCTTTGTGTTATTGTGTTCTTTCCTCTATCTGGTGTTGGGGCTACATTTGTCCCTGAACTGTCTAAAGGCTATCTCAGAAAAAACATCTTCCTGGATGAGGAGAGGTGGCTCACTGTGTCCAACATGACTCTCTCTGGGAGAAGGGTGGAAAAAAGGGGCTGCTTTGAGACATTGTCTCCCCTTTGGGAGCAAAGTCAGGCTCATCACCAGTCAGAGCAGGACAGCGACCAGACTCAACGGTTGGATTCAGCTTTCTGTCCATCAGCACGTTACAGAAGGCCATTCTGAACAGGTGTGAATGTTACAGTTCAGATAAAAAAATTACATCCAACTCCCTTTGGCCTTTGGCTGAGATCAGTAGTAGTATCTGCCTGAGATCTGATGTGTGCTGTATCAGGAACGACAGCACTCACTGGCAGGGGCATGTGCTCTGTGATCTGACAGATCTCACCTGTCTTTAACTCCTCTGATCCTCTGATTTGGCTGCCCTGTGGGTACAATGCACACTTACCTAAAGATGCACAAGGAGCTGTGGGATGCCATCACACTGTCAAGATACTTCATGAGATACCTGCAGCAGAAGACTTTCTGGAAATGACACCCCATCATCATCCACTTCATGCTGCTAACTTTGTGGTGCCATTTCCTGGAGCCATCTCACCCTGTTCAGGAACAACAGACAGGGTAAAAGAGGTGAGGTATGAACATTAAAAGCCCTGTTATCTGTTTTTCTAGCTATTGAGAGCCTAGCATGAACCCCAGGACTTCGACTGTCTCTTCGATCACCAAGCTGACTCAGAAAGCTCGGGAGGTGGTAGTGGTAGGAGACTTTGTAGACCACTAAATCAAACCAGAAAACAGGATGTGTTACTCCTTAAGACCTGTCTGGAGCACATCAAGGGGAAGAACTGCACTGAGGTAGTCCTCAGTTTGAGAGGCATATGCTGGAGGTCTCATGCAGCTGGTAAATAAAGCATTACTGGGATTTCTCAACAAAATAAGACAGAGAGAGAGAAAAAGAAGCAGAGAGGATAATTTCTTTAATGAGAAAGGTACAGATCCAGTACATCATTCCTGACTGCCAGGAGGTAATTAGCTACAGGCATGAAAGGCGGTGGTCACTAGACACCTATAGTTGTACCAATGGTATAAACAGGAGAGTCCAAGCAAGTAACATATGTAATTGGCTCAAAAGAACCAATTAATCAAAAATGAATTGAAAGGAATAAGAAAAAAAAAGACAGAAAAATGCAAATGAAGATTAGAGGTATTTTATAATGAATTTCTTAAGCAAGATAATTATGGAATTGCTGTTAAGTTTAATGCACATACTATTTCAATGGAAAAATTGGTATTTGCAATACTGATAAGGCACCAGATGAATGGGTGAAGAGCTGGCTACTTGGCAGATCTCCAAAAGACAATTGTCAACAGAGAGTCATCACTGAATGGGATTTTTCCTTAACGAAATTTAGCAATGAGTATTCCTGGTCTGCAAGTAGATGATGTTTTCTTCAGTGGATTCAGTTAGTAAACATCAATAGCCTCATGCATATGAATTAGTCTCAGTAAAAATTATGTCTGCATTAGAACATTTCTGCAAATTGTTTTTGGAAAACTTCATCTCATTGAAAATGTTTCTGACCTGCTCTCTCAAAGTCTTTGCTGATTAGAGGTATGGGAGAACAGAGAGCCTGACAAAAGAGGGGGCTGCTGATGTGGGGGTGACACTTACAACACTGACACTCTTGGAAAGGTGGAAAGACTTAAAAGTGAAGGTGATCTGATACAGCCCGAAGCAAAATTATATACATGGGAAAGTGTGCCTTGCAGAAGCATCCTTCTATCTCCACTGACTACTGACGGAGCCTGGGAGGTGAGCTGAAGGTAGATGACTAACTTTTAGATGCCAAAACTTCTGGTTTGGATAAACTTAGGTGGGATGTTTCTCACCCTCATAGCAAAGAAGTGAATAAGCAGGCTAGAGAATACACCCCAGGTGAGCATATGCTAGACTAGGGGATCCAGTTGTCATGTTAAAAAAGGGCATTACAAAATTGGAGGAGGCTCAGAAAAGAGCCACAGAAATGATTTACTGTCTGTAGATAAAATTTGACAGTGAGAAACCTAAAGATCTCACACTGTTTAATTTATCAAAAAGAAGATTAAAAGGTTACTTCATTGCAAGCATTATCTCATAGGAATGCCACGTACTGAAATGCTCTTTAATCTAGCAAGAGTGGCACAAATATTTAACATTGCGGGTGATTAGCCACTAGAATGAACCACCAAGGGAAGAGGTGGATTCTTTCTCTCCTGATGTCTCCAAATCAGGTCTGAATGCTTTTCTGGCAGATGTGCTTTAATCAAACAAATGCTGTGCTCTAGTCAGATGCAAGTTACCAGGCTGAATGCAGGGGAAAATGGGTGAAAAAAGGGTGTACTCCTGGCCTCAAAAATCTACAAATCTGTGAATGCCAAACATAATTTAAATGTACTTGCAGGAATCAAAGTGTTCAAAGTGTGTTCCAGTTTAAGGGATAGAAATCCCAGGAGAGTAGGTAGAGATGTGCTTGTGGTGTTTATGAACAGCAACTAGCTCTTAAAACTCTACATCTCATCCAAAATCTGACCCTGACCCCTTCCACAGCACAGGTGTGACCACTGTTTCGAGTAGGGCAATCTAAAAGAGATTTATCAAAATGGTCTGATTTTCAGAGGTGATGGGCTGGCCTGCATGGCTCTGAGGTCAGAGGGATTTGTTAGGACTTAGCACCTATGGATGGAATTTAAACACCTAATGAAAGGGGAAAGTGATTTGGGAGTGATTTCAATAGCATCTGAAAGATGGGTAAGAAAATCGGTCCTCACTTCCAGCAGTCGCTGTGCTCCTAGTTGAGAGCAACACTTTTAAAATCCCTGCTTTTTGGTATCACCTTCCTTTGTCTCTGTTCTCTCAGTTGCAAAATAATCACATTTCCTGGACTGGACAGCTGAAAGGATTAACATTAGAGTGCTAGTTTTCAATCTGGGGGTCTGCAGACCTCTGGGGAGCTCTGTGGTCTACTTCTAAGGTGTCTGTGAGAGGTGGCTAAGAAAAACAAGTCAATTTATACTGTACAGCACTCCAGGAATGTGCATTTCAAAAGCAACCCACTCCTCTGGAAAACAATTCGTGGTCCACAAATCAAAAAAGGTGAAAAACACAGAAACTGAGAAACAGGCTGTAAGTGACCTGTGATTTGTAGCCGCTTTCCATGCATGGCAGCCAGGGATGTTCATCCTTGTTAGGGGGGAGGTGAGGAGCCCCCTGGGCTGAACCCCTTCCTGCTTCTGCCTTCCCAGGTGGCAGCTAAGAACTCAACCCAAGGAACCCACACAGGCAGCAAGGGGAATGCTGCCCTCTCGCCAGCCATGACCAGAAGCAAGTGAAAGCAATGGAAATAAGCAAAGAAAGGCCGTAGGAAGCAATTGCATCTGAAGCATCCCCCATGTCTCCTAGCTCCCCGGCTGATGTGTCCCACCTGCCTCCAAACCGGGTGGCAGATGACAGGTTTTTGATTGTCTCCTCTCCGGGGTGAGCAGCGGGACCACAGTGCTGCCACATCCTCTCCCAGCAGCCTCTGACACGGGCGCATTCAGCATCACTTCTCATGTTTGTCTCTAGCCTCTGTCACTTTTCACCTGTTCCCTTGAGTTTGGAGCATTTCTTTTCCCCTCTCCTTCTTCTTTTTAAAGAAAAAGCTTTGCTTGTCAAGCAAGATTTTTTCTCCCTGAACTCTTAGACTTCCAGCCTCGACACAGACACAGAAATACTATTCAAAAGGTGAAAGTTTACAATCTCGAATAACTATGCCAGCTGCTATCTTGGGAACAAGTTCTTCTTCTGATGCAGGAGGGATGAGAGGGTGGGAGGAGAAGCCAGCAGCCTGGACGCCTAATGCCATGGGGCTCTTTTGGTACCAAAGAGCTGTCTGTGTCTCCAGGTGGCCTGAGAAACATCTCTGCACTGGGAGAGGGACTGGTAGACTACACCTGGGCATGGATCATCTGCCTGGCCTTGGGGAAGAGCATCCTCCTCCCTTGTGCCTCTGCTGTCTGAATTGTTACCAGCAATACAAATCCTCTGTAGCTTGCTCAGGATATAATCAGACAAAAAAAAGATAAGAGAATAGGGTGCAATAAGGGAAAAGTTTTCAAATGGCATCATTTTGGGCTTAGCTGTTCCTCTAACAATAACTTTTGTGGTGGGCATCAGACTGTGCAGTTCATTTACAGCTGTAGAAAGGTTGTTCTACTATGCATGTTTTTTAAAGCATTTTGGACCATTTGTCTTACAATGCTGAATTATTTATTTATTTATTTATTTAAATCATTACCAAACAGCCTCTAAAAATCAGACTAGCAATACATATTTACAAGAGACATTCATCTCACTTTTTAATCTTGGAATCCTAGTTCTTCTTTAATCTTATTACTCCAGCTTTGTATTTGTGCTTTGTATTTGCATACAGAGTTTAAGCAAACAGTCAAGCTATTGAATAACAAAGTACAGAAGCTCTGAGAGCTGAAATGGTAAATAAGAAACATATATCATAATACCCAGGCTCCACACTGAACATTTGGAAATACCATACTGCTGAAGGAGAATTCACAACGCTGTTTCATTGATATCTGACTCCAAATTCTTTCATAATTTTGACATTATCAATCAACTACATAATAAAACAAGTTTTCCCCTTTTTTTATTTAGATACATAATTTATGATTTTGTCAATAAAGAGTTGGGTTTTTTTTTAACAAGCCATAGCCACAAAAAGCTTTGTGCTGGCTTTTTTAAAGCATCAATTGCACTAAGATATACATATATCTAGTACAATCATGGACCCACCTTTCCTATTTATTGTATATGCATGTGAGTATAAAAACACTTATACAAACCTACTGTTATTGATGTTTTAAAAAAGCTGAAGTAAACATTTCTTAGGATAGTTATTTGAAAGCTTGCTTTTTGAGAAACAAATGTATGGACACAGCATAAATTACGTATTTGAACCAAACTGAAGATGTCACTTTCGTAAGGGACCTCACAATAGTAGGACAGTGAAAGAGTTGAGTGCCAGGAATGACTGGAATTGTGTGTACATGTGTGTGAGAGGAACAGCACTGTGTCCTGTACCTGGCATGGGCACGAGGAGCAGAGGAGAGGCTTTGGCTGTACAACCCCCATTCAGCTCCACCCCGCTGTGGCTCTAGCATCCTGCACTGGTCCTTGTGCTGGGGACACTGGGAAGAACCATGGAATGCAGCAGTGCCCTGTGCTGTCCCCCCCTCATCCTCCTCCTCCACCTGATAAGGAAGAGTTAAATCTCTGTATTTTTTTTCCCCCCCTCTTGCTACTTCCTATCTGCTGCTTGAATTGCTGGAGCTTTGTACATCTGGTTCAGTTCACTCCCAACGATTCAGGTTCTCGTTTTTCCCCTCCCTTGGGGACACCTTTCCTGAGTCTTGCTGCGGAGCCTGACCCCGGTGCCAGCAGGATAGAGCCCCAGGAAGTCCCAACAGCCTCATCCTGACTGCAAATACCCAGCTGGGTTTTAAACGCATTGCATCAGAGAGCAGTAGGTCACCACATTAATCAGGAACTCTGAAATCCTCCGAGACACCTTGTTGGGAACGGTTACCGGGTTCTGGCTAGTCTTAAACATAATTTAAAAGACTTTGGGGTTATTTTAAGGCTTTTCCTTTCCTTCAGCCCTATCTCTATGTAAATGCTCTCTTTCACTTCTCACTGCCGACTGCTTCTAACAGACATATTATTTTGCTTCTCTGGCCTACTTTGTTGCAGACAAAGTTTTGACTATCGGAGTTCTTTTTTATTCCATTTTACATTTTTAATGCTATGTTGTAAAACGTCCTTCCTCTTGAGCAGTAATAAATCACTTTTTTTTCCCCCCTCCCCTCTTCAGATTTCTTTTATAACACATTCAGCATTTTCTGGGACATAATTAAAACATCAAACAGTTTTCCTGCTGGTTATGCTAAAATCTGAATGCTTGAGTCTGCTGGCATTATTGAAAATTAAAATGTACTATTCTTGAGTGTATTTAGGATGCCCTTAAATAACTATCAAAAATGGTTTTGTTCTGCTTTATATACAGACTGGCACCATAATGCTAAAATACCTGCATTAAATAATGTCTCTAATTGGTAGCATGAGGATACTTTTTAAAAGTATAAAATATGTATTTTTTTCACTATTTTTCTTCTGCTAATGTGTCTAATTTTCCCATAAAACTTTATCCCCAAGGAAAAATATAGATGGAAAGACCATTACCAATACATGAAGTTCAGTGGTTCTCTCTCTTTAGATGTAATTGCTATCAAGGAGGCTGGCAGCAGGGTAATTTTAGTTCAAATGAGTACATAGCCTGAAAAAGGATAAATCAACCTTTGTAGGTCTGAAATTAGATCCCAGTGTGGGATTGTTCTAGCTAAGTGTACATCAGATTCATAAAATATATTTGCCAAAATGAAAAGCCCCTAAAATCCAAGGGCAGCAGTGAGTGTGGGGCTGGAGGGGGAAGGTTTCATGCCCTGTGAGAAGAACTCCTTTCTCCTCCCTTTGCTAGTAATGGCCTCAAATTACCTTTTTAATCAGGCAATGAGGGCTCCATCCGACTCCCATTCAAGGCAGCAGAAAGCCTCCCACAGTACCCAAAATCCCTTTCTCAGCATGATTAATACCTTCGGTCCGCATCCACAAAGGAGCTGAGAAGGGAAGAACTGATTTCACTGGGAAGCTGGAGAGGGACACCTTTACCAGAATTAGGCACCAAAATATCCACATGGCTCTGGGCCAGCGTCCCAGTCACACTCACTGGTTAGACAGCTGGGATAACAAAACCTGTTTGTCACTTTAAGACATCCTGCAAGTATCCTTGCAGTGGGATTAACTCTCAGCAATGTTTATTGCAATGACTTCTCTTTTCTGTTACTGCCTTGGATACGGTGAGCAATTTAAAAATGGAGAGACGGCTGGGTACCCAGAATTTGGGTAACACATCTGCTTTGGACTGTGTGATGTTTCTCATGCATTTTTTGAGCTCCTTTACACACATGTATTGTATCAAATGCTGAGGGAGGTGTTCCCTGTGTGAGGGTGTCACATGCCCTCCTGCCACAGCTCTGGGGGTGGGGTAGTTCCTGATTCAGGGCAAGAAAAATTCCCTCTTCCAGGAAAAATCCAGGACAAAATATTTTACTGGAGGTGCAAGATAGTAATCTCCGTATCCCAGGTTTGTCCTACAGAGCAAGATGAAAGACCATGCTCATGCTTAAATTGGACCTGCCCATTTTTTTGCAAAAGGCACCATTTTGGTCAGTAAAATAACTCTATCTTCATAAATGTAAATTTTCAGCAAGACAAGGTTCTGTTTTTTCCATACTAAAGAGCATTTTGGTAAAAGCAGACATGTCCCAGCCAGAATCACTTATTCACAGTGACTTGGAGAGCCGGAGAGCCAGGATGCCTAGAAGACAGCAGGGCCTCTGCTTGTTGTGATGCCTTTGATGCTTTGGAGAAGATCCCCCTTGCCCTGTACTCCACACCTCTTTATCAAATGATGTATTTTGATATGAGTATTGAATAGGAAATGTCATAGAAGATCATTTTTTTTTTTAAATCTTTGCCATTTGGTTGTTTCTAGGATGAACCTGAATTTTACAGAAACAAGACAGAATTGTAGACAAATGGATGTCCCAAACAGTTTATGATGCAATTTATCAGACAACCTCCGACAGCCGTTCTGCGGACTGTGTTTCAAGTGCCTTTCTCCTCAAGTTATTTGAATCTAAAAATCTGTGTACTGCATGTCTGAGTACATGGGCTATGTACAATTAACTTATACTGAGTTACAATATTTTGATTCACTGTAGATACTTAGACAAATGCCAAACAGTTCCCAAAAAGCCAATTGATAAAAGCACTCTTAGAAAAGTAGGCAGGTGACTGAAAATCAAAGGATATACGTGGCTCCTTTCCTGAAAAGCAGCTTCACAGTTAGAGCCACTTCTCCTGATTTTCAGGAGGAGGGTTTGGCTCAGACTTTCTCACTCCTGCTCTCAGCCTCCCACTAAGCATGGACAAACCATTTTCTTAAAGGTTAAAGAGAGTCTGCATAACCTCATATGGACAGCATGTCTGCTCCTTGACCTCAGCTTCAACGTTGTCCAAAGTTTTCCTAAAGCGATAGAAATAATAATAAACGGCCCCAAATGCAGAAGATTGCTGAACACATATCTTAAGCCAAAGATTTCTGTCTCACTACAATATGCTGAAGTAAAAACATATCCAGGAGTCGTCCCTGGAGTCTCAAATCATTCTCTCATCACACTGGGTTCAAAGACAGCGCGAGTTGTGTAGTGTAGCTGAAAGTATCTGCATAAAGCAATTCCTCTATGATGTTGTTTTGTTTCTGGCTTGCTTTTACCTGGGCTATCTGAAGACATTGTTTGAGGCTAAGGAAAAAAGTATGAATAATGTTTGGGCCTAGAGATCAAAAATTCAAGCTTATTTCCATAGTCGTTAGTAGCCAGTATCCCATGTGGATCTGTTCATTTCTAAAGCTGCACTGAAATGCTGGTGTACTAGGAAGGATTTCTTGTTCTTTTTTATTTTATTTTTCTAAGAGTTTGTTCTTCTTGATTTTTGAAGATGCTGAAAGCTTTTTGATGTCACAAAACCAATCATAAGAGGGAAAACACAAATTTAAATGTGAGATAAAAGGGGCTTTGCATGCATGCATAACAAGAAATCCATTGAACAAAACAAATTACTTACCACCTCCACAATGGCTTTCTGCCTCCAAGGGATGGGCTGGTTCACAATGAGGAGGTGACTGTGATAAAGTCACTGTGATACTGTGATCAGAAAAGCTGCAGTAAGAAAAAAAAAAAGTATATAGGAGAATGTAAACTACAAAGAAGAGAGGGTGGAAAAAAATGGCTCACCATTCCCTTGGGACTATGAGTGACTTTCAGTATTCCCCAAAAAGTTTCACTTCAAACATTACGAGGCCAAAAAGGTCTCTTTCTGTGTGCCAGTTCTGGCAGCCAGTGGAGGAAGGAGGATGGCTGAATTTTTCATTCAAATAACTTTGTTCCCTTCTGGATATGTCTTGTCTGAAATCCCCATTGATGGCAATGAGGTGTGAATTTTCCTGATTTGGAGGGTAAAAGTGAGCTCTTGGACCTGAGTTTGGTTTTAAGGGTTTGTTTGGGTTTGATTTTGTTTTCCATTTAGAACTCTTCCCTTTCTTTTACCATTTTAAACCCAGGAATGATGAGCACTAAGGGTTGGGGAAAGGTCAAGAGAGAGATGTAGTTATAAATTTCCTTTGCTGTTCTGTATTTCAGTGTTTGGGAACCATTTCAGACTAGTTATCAAGAAATACTCCTCCCTCCAGCCCCTGGCTTCCACCCTCAGACAGGGGTAGGTCACACTGGACACAATCCTTTTTTATGTTGTTGGAGGGGGGTTTAATATTTATTTTGTTTCACAAGGCAAAGCACTAATTTTTAGGAGTTGAAAGCCTGAGGATGCCTCAGAGGATATTGTATCAACTGTGGAATAGGAATATTACAGATGCTTGATTTGTATGACAGAAGTTATATCTTAATTTGACCAGATTTGACCAGATGGTCTTACCCCCAAAAAATGAAGAATCCTTACCTATGTAAGTGTACACTGTGCCCAGGGCTTGTGCAAGGGTTCTCCATGTCCTGTTTCTACTGAGGTTCAAAACCAGGGGGAGTAAAACCCACAAAGCACTCTGAAGTAAATTCCTTCCCAAAGGACAAGGAATATGGCAAGAGCACCTGGAAATATTTAGCTTTTTTCATTTATGCTTTTTTGACTTTGTTTCTTCCTTTCCCTCTCTTCTATCATTCCCTCTATTTCTTTGGTCACTGAAGAAGCAGAAGGTAGAAGAAGAGGAGAAAGAATAAAAGATGATCAAACACAAAAATAAATTAAAGGTTGACTTGATTTTTGAGCAACGAGCAAAGATCTGAAACACTTCCCTAAAGAGTTACTTGGGTTTCTTTTTTAAAAATCATTGTGATTTTTTTGTCACAATATTTTGAAATATGTATTTATTTTCTTTTTTTGCACATATTGTTTTATTCTTCAGCATCCTTTTTATATGGGCAGGACATAGGTAACTTTCCTGCCTGCTCTCAAGCCATTGGCCACATCAAGCTCCTTTTTTGATGTCCCATCACAGCAAATCCTTTGGTCACATTTTGATGGTTAGCAACCTTCAGCTTCCATATCTGTTGAATCTCAGCTACTTGTGAAAATAGTTATTGTCAAAGGGTTTACTCTGGAATCCTCTATTGTCTGTAAAAACTTATTCATGGCCTTCAGTGGTATTTTTGGACCAGATCTGACCTAATTTGGTGGACCACTGATAAATCCTTCCTCCAATATACTTGCCATGAGGTCATGCTTGCCATATGTTCACTGATTTATATTACAGGAGTTATTCTTTGTTCTTGTTTTCAAAACAATTGTTCTGAAGTGTGTTGATTATCACATCAAATTGAAAACTGTAAATTTGAACTAAATTTTACTTCTGAGATTCCCAGTTTATTTTTGGAGCTCTAATTTTACTGCCAGTCAGGGAGGAAAAAACATCTCAAGTACATAAAGAATACACAGAATCGTAACAGTGTTGGAAGAAGCCTGAAGGAAACTTAAGAAACCTTCTGCTACTTCAAGTAAGCACCTCTCTGAAAAGCTGTTGCTTTTACCAGTAGTACTATGTCTTGAGGATCTGAAGAGCGTTTCCATCACTGAGATGAGCTGCAGAGAGTTATACAATAATCACCTGCAAATTTGACAAAGCAAAATCAGGATCTTAATACTGCAATTCACTTCCTTTGATATCTTATCTGTCATCTCCCCCTTCCCACACAACCTCTTTATACTGAGAGAGAGATGGCACATCACCTATTCTCTTGACTGTTGAGAGAGACAGTTATTTCTCTCCCCTTTCTCCTTCTCCCTCTTGGTCTCCTTCTTTTTCTCTCTTTTCTTTTTTCCCCTATAGTTTCTTCTGGTTGTTTTTTCCGTCTCTCCCTGTCCCTTTTATGGTTCTTTCAAAGGAAAAGGTAGAATCCTATTTGCTTCAGCTTGACACAAAATACTGCAGCAGAGATAGAGCCCATGATGAGGGCTTCAGCCATATGGTCCACACCAAGTGAGGGTGTCCCAGTAAACTCCTTTAGGTATGGCCAGGCTGTATTTTAAGCACAGGTCCAAACTCTGCTCATTTCACTTTCAAAGAGCCTGATTGGGCCTTTGGGGACCCCTGAATTCCATGGGAGGAGAAAGCCCACATTCATGCTGCCCACTGTGCGGGGAGGACAGGTGTGGTGTGGACCTGTCTGCACGCCTGCACGTGCCACCCAGTTGCCCTTGGGAGCTACAGGGCATGAGAGCTACAGAGCGCTAAAGAGCTTGGAGCTGAGTGATGATATTTATACAACCAGGCTTTTCATTACCGTGGGCTTCTTTGTCGCCAGCTCTTGTTGGCTAGTGGAGGCTAAAGAAACCTCAGTTACAATTCATTTAATATTTAAATATCTTCTCCAACTTTAACACATAAAGACTAAGTATGGTTTCAAGCGTGATTCACATGGTGTATCTGGCCCTTAAATGTAAATAGACTTTAAACTTTGAAAGAAACTCTGAAGGCTACAAAACCGAGGTTTATTTATATCTCTCATAATCCCTATGAAATCCTAGGAGTGGAGTCACCCAAATGAGAAGTCACAGTGTTTGGGTTCTTGTCTAACCAAGGCTCATTGATTTTTAAGCGCATAAATTCAGAAACTCTAAAGACCCAGCCAAAGACAATACAGTGAGCAGCGCAGTTTGGAGATCCCCCCGGGGAGGAGATGTGGTTGTAAACACTTGAAAATGTTTAAATCCAGTGAATGCTCTAGTTATATTTGGTAGGTCTGACAGGACAAGCAGTCCTAACAATCTGAAACGCTGGACAGAATGGAAGGAGACGCTTGCCAAAGATAACGAAAGCCTTACAGCCCTTTTCACATCTCCTCTGCCAGGATGTGGAGCTATCACGGTCTTGGTCCTCCTAGAGATGTTCTTCTCTCTGGGCCGCTCTGATCCAAGGGATGCAGTAGATGTCCTTTGCATTGGAGGTTCACCCGACGGGGGCCTCACACACTGCATGAGGGGTGAGGAAGACGTTTGTGGGGAGCAGAAGCATGATGTTTTCATGCTGGGCCACAGCACAGCGTGGACAGCAAAGCCCTTTGCACGGTGCCTGACACCCTCAGCTACTTCTAAAAGTCTCCTCGTAGCTACACATTACAGAGAGACAGGTTTAAATGAGCATTTGTACAGATGTGGTATTGAAGCAGAAATATTAAATTACTTCCCTGGGATCTCATGGGAAGCCTGAAAGAGAAGAAAGGCTTGGCCTGGGCTTATCCATGCCATGGCTTGGTACCCTGGTCCTGCACCATCTCTCCTAGTGGTAACCAGTGCCAGGTTCCAGGCCCTTGGCTCCCAGCAGCAGCATTATGTGGGGTAGGTATGAAGCCCTCCCAGACAAGAAAATGAAAATCTATATCTACAGAAAAATGTTGGAGACTTCTAAAAATACCTCAATTCAAGAAGCATCAAAATTCCTCTATAATAAAAGGTGTGGAACAAGCAGCAGATAATGTCCAAAGACGTGCTGAATATAAGGGGACTGTGGTTCAAAAGCAGGACTCTGGGGTTTGTGAGCAACAGATGTGAGTAGCAAAAAGACCAAAGAGGTTAGTGCTAGATAGACGGGAAAGGAGAACAAGAGTGGTTGCAAAAGTACCAGGGGAGATGAAATATTAGCGAGAAGTTGAATCCTTCAGTAAACCGAGAGATTGAATTCTTTTGAAATCTGCCTTTAAATAAATATACAAACACAAAGTTTGAACAACTAGAAAACACTGGAGAAAAATAAACCTGTAAAAATAAAGATCATGACAAAGAATGGGTAAGGGAATATAGAGATAATATGAATATAAACAAATCAGCTTTCCAGATTGCAAACATCTCAGAACACTTTGGGAATTGAATAACAAATTTATTGTACCACCAACAATTATTTTTTGACAAATCATGGGAGATTCCCAGGGCCTCAAGCAAAGTAAATATTGTACAGATTTTTCAGAGGAGAACTGAAGCGTGATCTCAATAACTACTGTCTCATACAGCAGTTTTATCTCCCTGGTAGTATAACAGCACAAATAATTTCCTGAGACTTATGAGGCTGACTTGTTCATTACCCCCAGATGATCCAGTATAGTCCAACACAACACTGGTGTGGGGCTGACTGACAGCTACGGTCCCAACAAGGGGGAAAGAGGATGACTTGCTTGGCTGTGATGCACCCAGCAGCATCTGGACCCCACACTGCCACTCTGTGCAGAGAATGCACAAGATGATGCTGAACAAACTCATTTCCAAACTATAAATGATACTAGTGCTTTGCCTGAGATAATTAGCCCTGGTACTAATTTACCTGATCCAAAACTCAGTGATGTTGTCCATGATCCATGAAATGCCCATGAGGAAAGAGTCCCGGCTCAGCCACGAGCTGTAGGGACAACCCCTCCCATCTCGCTCAGATCCCACATTCCTAGAAATGCATGGGGAAGGAATTCAGAGAAAGCAAAGAGACCTACAGATGGTTAAAAAAAAAACCCAAAACAAAGCCATATTGTCGATATAATGAAAAAAGTGGAGAGACAATGAATAAACAGCCACTGCTGCAGTCAGGGTAATGCTCATAAGCGTTTGTCCAACTTCTGGGAAGGGGCGAAGGCAAAATTATTTTCCTTAATTTCTTGTTCCCACCCAAAGTCTGCTGGTTTCGACTTTCTGCAGGGCATATATATTTCATCTATAGTAATTATTTGTAGATATTTTTTAGGGCCAGAAGGGATCATTAGATCATCAGTTCTGGCCTCCTGCATAACATATGCCGTAGAATTTCATCCAAAAAGGTAATGCACTATTCACCTCGGCTGCGGCGGTGGATGAGGGCTGGACCTGCGGCTGTCTGATTCTGGGGCTTTTTTGGGATCACGGCTGAATTTTGACATTTCTTCATAGCTATTCTGCAACACATCTTCACATGGAAAATTTCACATGATAAATAATTCTGTTTTCTAAAAAAAACCCTCTACTTGGAGAAAGAGAAAAGGTGGGGGAATAGAAGTCCACAGTGTAAAAGGAAAATTGTAGAGATTATCAGCTTTTTCCAAATTTCATCTCAAGCTTTTTATTCTTGCACTCTTCCTGGTTAACTTTTGTCAAAATAACCAGACACAAGCATCAGGGAAACTAAATGATAGTTTAGTTTCCAAAAGAGGGGAAAAAAAATCTTAGTGAAATGTGTTTCTATAGTAGACTTTATAAATCCATTCAGTGTGGTCTAATGTAAGTCAGGCTTTAACAAATATTTTTGCTCGACTTGGTTCCAGGATAAAATTGTAGAAGTTACTGAAAGGTGAAAAAAACCCTCAATCTATTCAACTAAAAAAAAAAAAAAAAAAAAAAAAGGATATTTAAGGGGGGTCTAACTGAAGTATACAAAAATCTTAGCTGAATGGATAATATCAATGCATGTTACTACTTTTGATACTGCACAGATGACAGGATCAGGGGCATAAATGGAAGTTCAAAAAACAAATTCAGAGGAGACATAAGGAAGTGCTTTGTCACTCAAAGAATAATAAATGTTTGGAATGGCCTACTGGGCAAGGTTGTTGAGGCAAAGACAGTGGGCTCGTTCAAGAAGCAATTAGATGCTATCCTGGGGGAAACGCTGTATTACAAGAGACAAGCATCAATGTGTTGAATGGCCTTTTCTCATTCCTAACATTTTCTATGTTCTTTTCTCCAGCTTGCACTCTTAAGGGTCTGCAGCCTCAGTGTATAATATCAAAACTGAAATCAGGCCCAGCAGTGTTCTCCACTAAACTGGGCCAAGAAGCATAATAAAGATTTGGCCTTGCTATAAAAATGTGCCGCGCTGTACTGCTACCCTGCTTATTCCATGCTGGCTTCTGGGCTTCTAATAAAGGAACAGGCGTTGGGCAAAGCACCCAGGGTTCAAAGATTTATTTCACACCTTGTGTCGAGTCCAGAGTGTACTTTCAAGAAACTGGGGCACCCTCCCTTCAGGTGGGAGCACTTCAGAGGTGGGCCAGGACAATTCCAGCGCATGCAGGGCTCTTTGGATCCTTCACAACTAAACTTGGCATTCAAATGTGCCTTTATTAGTAGTTATTAATAATTTTTGAGAATTTCTCCATCTCTCACCTTACTCATCTGTTCTAATTTGCAGGATGAGTGAGTCTTTAGAAGGTTAAATAACGTACTGTGTGCTGTGCCAAAACGGGTGCACTGCTCACAGAGCAATCAGCCAAAAACGTGGAATTGCACCCCATCACCTCCCAGGAAAATTGCAGCCCTCTCCATGCTGAGGTCCCTGCAGCTGTGCCAACACCAGTTACCACACACCCACCTGCTCACAGGATAGTAAAGAGGGACCTGTGGATCATCCCACTGGAGATGCCCCACTTGGGAGGTGTCACATTCAGCTGCTGAGGAGCAGAGAGCTCCTGGAGCCCAGCTGACCAAGTTCACTCAGAAGAGAGCCATGACTCAAGGTACACCTAAGGTTAGACTTTTTTTTGCAATTATCTGATTCATGGGTTGCAGAAGAAGCTTCAGTGTGTCTCTGCAGCAGGCTGCACTGAGGCACTACAGTAAAGATGGTCTATCCTGCCCTAAACCTACTGGGTATCCTACAACAAGAAGTAGTCAGGCACAACTAGAGAGCAAGGAAGTCCTTGAAGACATTCACACATAGGGTTTACTACACACATAGGACTGTGCAGCTCTTATCAAGTATTTCATAGGCAGCTCAGCCGGGCAGGATTTTAGGGAAATATTTAATGAATGCTGTATTTGTACTGGAAATCTCCACCAAACATAAGGGGCTGTACAAAGGGAAGTATTAAACTAGTTTTGGGGGAAATGTATGGATGTGCAAGAAATGCTCAGCTAAGAAAGCAGCGTAATGACTGGAGGAGAGGAATGGCAGCCTCTTCCTCTCCAGCCAGGGTGAAGAAGGAAAAAGAAACCTCAAGCTACCACCACCGCTGATGAGCTAAGGCAGCCCCTAATTCAGGGCCATGCAAGCAGAAGTTAAATTAATATGAATTGCTGAAAGGCTCACACAGTCTATCCTTTCTTCTCCTAACTCTTCCGCAAGGGTTTGTTGGGGTTTTTTTTATTTCATTATATTATGTTTTACTGGTGAGGGATTCTTATTATTATTCTGGTTCTAACCTTCATTACAGTGGCTTTGTGCCCCGGCACTCCAGGGGAAATGCATATTCAGAATAGCTTTGCAAGTGCTGCCGAAGCCATTTGATGTCTGCACCACTAGCTAAATTATTTGCTAACAAACTTTGAGACTTTTTGCCCTTCCAAGGAACCATTTCACATGTGGTTTTTGGCTTCCTCTGCAGTGGCCCAGCAATATTATTTTATCCCAGCAAAGAGCATATTATTGTTTAATATCACTGCTATATTCCAGTATGTTTCCCAAGATGATAAATGTTGGCACGGAAAAGAAGCAACTTTTTCAAACAATAAGTAATAAATTGTGGAAGGCTGAGGTAAATATTTTTCCATGTCCCCAAACAACTCTGAGTACATTCCAGAGGAGTGTATTGACAGTAAAATGTTTGAGAACAAGAAAATTTGTTGGATCAGGTTGTGGTTGTTGTCTAACCCATAAAATATCGAGAAAATTCCTAGCTCTTTCTACCATCTGTTCCACTGTGTACTTCTGGGTGCAACTTTAAGTAAAGCATTCAAAATGTCAACTATAGTAAATATGAATATGAACAAGTTAGTGTGACAAGATATACTGCATTGTTCCAAGGCTTTCAAAAAAACCCCAACTGAAACAGAAAGTTTGTCAGATATGTCCCAATATAGGGGGAGGTATCTTAGCAGTGAATTATTCAAATACCTGGGTTCACTGTGGCAGTGAGATCTGAAGTGCTAAGGGTACCCATTCCTGCCTGGTGGCATGCAACCCACTCAAGCAAGCCACAGACAACAAATATCAGAAATTAACTACTAAAAATGTCACTTCAAGATTGTATTTTAAGGCCACTCCCTGCTGGAGGGCAAGCTGCAAAGAGAAAATGATGCCCAAAATCAAAATGTTATTGTCTATCTTTCTCTCTCTCTATATATACATCATCTATATCTATATCTATATCTATCTATATCTATATCTATATCTATATCTATATCTATATCTATATCTATATCTATATCTATATCTATATCTATATCTATATCTATATCTATATCTATATCTATATCTATATCTATACACACACATCACTTACCTGCAGGTAATGCACTGCAACCATCCTTGTGTGTGTTGCCTTCAACACCACACATACAGCTGTCCATCTCTAGCCCTATACATCTCTTTGAAGCCCATCTTTACAGGAGGAGTGCTCACGTAACCCACCAGGAGCCAGAGGGAAAGGACTAGCAGCTAAGCTGCAGGTACCTGGCCCCAGCCACATAAAATGTGCACCTCAGTATATGGAGAAAAGGCTTCTTGATAATAATTTTTCAAAGGACTTTTACAATGTTTAAATATCGAATATGGGCATATTCAACATCTTTTTGGGCCAATATTTGCCTGTTTAAATGAAAACTCCTAATCCTCTAGCACTATAAGGGGAAGACATCCTCAGTATCCATACTCTGTACTTGAGACATAATGCAATTTAAACTGAAATTTGAGCAGACTTTCCATTAAGTAACAGATCACTGTTGGATGGTCATGGTTTTTTATATTTGGCAGAGGGATGTATCTCAGATATGTAGACATCATGTAGGGATGGGATATTTTGTACGAACATTAATAATGATGTTCCTACATTGCTCATGCTGTGGAAGTGCTTCCTATTCATCTCATTATCTTCTGGTCCCACAATGGCAGCATGATGAGTGCAGAGAAATGAGTGAGAAGCCTTCTATGTCTTTGTGTGGTGAGTATAAAATGGTTGCAAACCAGATGAGTGTTTAAATACATTACATCTTTGACATTTCGCACTACCCTTACGGAAAGACCCCATATATTTAATATCAAAAGGGCAGAGACCACTTACCATGGGAGAAAAAGAGAACGACTGCTTTGTCCTGCTACCTATATCCCAGGGAGTAGATCACAGAGGACCAAGATGGTTTCCCTTATGCCTTGAAAGGGGCTGATGAGAACCCAGAAGCACCTAGATAGAAGTCAGATTCGTTCACTCATATCAGTCCCACAGATCTGCTCTAAATCTCTCTTCCCAGTCTCCTCCTCCAGGGTTAAAAAGATGGCACAGCAGAGTGTGCCAGAGAGAGGTTGTTCTGAGTTATTGTTGTGTGTGTTTCAGTGGTTATTGTTGTCTTCATAACCTTCATTTCAATATAAATCACTTCTGTTTTCACATTTTCTCCTGGACTACTTACATATCCCAAGGACCATTCCCATGAGTAGCTGTTGAATTTGTGTCACCAGCTCTTCTCTAATGACCTTTCACAACACTGGTAAAGGCTTCAGTACCCACTGAAAGCATCAAAGGGCCTATTCACATCTTTCATGGAATCTAATCAGAATGGTGGGGCTGTATATTCACAAAGCTGGCACTGCTTCTCTGCATGTCCTTGGGCAACTCCTTTAAAAGCTGCAGGAGTCTCCATGTGGGAGAATGGCAAAAATGACACTGGCCTGCCAGCCATGAAGGTTACAACACAGAACCACTTAAAATACTTGATGAAGCCCAAAACAGTTGATGCAGGCAAAACACTTTGCAGGAAAGTGAGAGGTACATACATTCATGGAGAGGAGAGTGCCCAGAGGTAGCTTAGCTGCCACCCCAGCCTGTAGCCCCAAAATCCAAATGGTGACAAAACTGCAATCATTAATATCCCATGCTTCACTGATCTAATTTACATCAGTGACAACTTCTTGTACAGACTAATCTCTGGAATAGGTCCCCTTCCCACATGCTATTAACAGAATTATAAATATTTAATTTGAAATAGAAGTTACTAATAAGCATCTTAAATAACAGAAGAGGGTGATAGATTGGCAGACTGCCATGCTCATCTTCACTTTAGGCAGTGCTTCCTTCTTGTCTTGAACTGCTAGATGACATTCTTTCAATTGAATTAATTGGCCTTTTTCTTGCCCCATGCTATTTCTGGTTTAATTATCCTGCAGCTCGGCCAGCAGTGGACGATGTTCTTCCTGTCGGTGCTCTTTTGCTCTCAATGTTCTCAGTTGGTGCAGGCTATTTTCTAAGCTCAGTTCCACTTTCCTCTTACAAGTTCCTGAGCAATATTTTGTGACATTTTCTGCAGAAAGAACCATTTAGAGCACCATGCAAAGTGAGCGGTGAACAAAATCTATTGGCTTCAATAGCGGATAGGTCAGGATTTCACACCTGCCACGTGCCTCAGCAGTCGTAAGACAGAAACGTGCATTGGAAAATGAAGTTGCACATGTGATGAAGAAGAAATGACAAGACCAGAAGAAACGAAACTGAGTTTTTGTTTTCTCAGGAAACTACAGCTTGACCTCAGGTTACTGAAATATTTCCATTTGCTTCATGACTTTTCCTTTGCAGACATATCAGATGTTAGACCTAGTCAATGAAGTACATTCCCTCGTAATTACTGAATTACCAAGTGCAAAAAGTCACAAAAGAGACTAAATGCATTTTAGAGCTAGCCAATTGTTTTTCTGGCAAATTTTTACACTTTTCTTCATATTCCTATAGACATATTCCATTACAGCATTTTAAACTGTTAAAAATAAACTTTAGAAATGAGGAAGAGGAACCCTTCTGGATAGAAAGAGGGAAGGAAAAGGAAAGTTCATCTTAGAAATAAGCCCTCTTTCCTGGCAAACAGAATGGATAAAAGGATGATGTGTTGAGAAAGTAAGAAAGTCATTCCTGCAAAGTTTCATAGCCATGGAAGGGCATAAACTCAGATTAAAGCAAACCCACCCCAAAATCCTAATTTCCATTTTTTTCTGTTGCTGGGAATTTTTCAGAATTCACTTTTTGTGACAGCTGGTACCTATTTTTCATAAACTGTGACATAATGCCTAGTTTATATGCCCAGCCAGTGCCTTCTTATACAGCCTGTCAGAACTGGTTTAGTCTGTGTCAGGGAGCCAAGTATTAGTAAAGCTGGGGAACATTCCCCTAGCTCAAGAGAATGTTCCTGTGGTAGGAGCCCAGCACTGCAGCTACCCTTGAGACCAGCCATGGACACATACTGCACTGGGCAGTGGTATTTATAGGACTGTTAGCAGTCGAAGAGATGTGAGGCACAGCCCTGTAACATTATTTCCTTTGCCTTCAAAAAGCACTTCTCTGAAGTGCCCGGAGACATCCTGTCTTAGGGGTTAGTCCCAGTTAAGATAAACTGAGTGAAAATGTGCAACTACTGTCAAAAGAAGAATAATGGTAGCGCTTACAAAAGCTCTCCTTCAGATAGGAACATCGCACCGTTATGTGTAACCCCTGTGTTTGATTTCTCTGTCACATTTTCTCACACTGGAGATGGTCCCAAAGCAAAACTCTGAACACAAGCTCACAACACGATTAAGAATCAAAGCCTAGAACACCAGAACATATGTTTAGCTTCTTGCTTGGATCTCTACAGAGGTCCAGCCAACAGCCTCAGTGCAAACACCCTTCAATATTTGTGTGTTCTGCACAACAGGCCAAAATATTCTTGTTTTATACTATTAATCTTTTGCTAACTAAACCTTTCATGCAAATCTAGTAATTGCCATTGATTCTGCAGCAGAGAGGAGCCCTGTTTGCCCTGAATACAAGGCTGTCAGCCTTGCACTTGTTCTCCAGATATTCCGATTGCCCCTTCAAGTCAAGAGAACATTACTCCATACTAGTGAATCCATCAGTTGAGTTGCCATAATGTCCAGGAACTTAACCAAAACTCTGGGGGTGCAGCACTACATGGTGTGGACCCACCATGCTTATTTCAAAAGGACCAGATGCAGTGGTTTGCCTGGGAAGCTACTGACCTGTGGTTAAAACAAGAGTAGAAGACAAATCTCTCATTCTAAGCTGGTTTACTCCTAGCAGTAAGAAAATTGGATAGCAGAGAGAAAAGGTCTTCAGTATGACCAAAGGTCTATGCATGTATCTCTCAAACCTAGAAGGTACCCATAGGTACATTTCCCTAGGAACGTACTCCTTTAGTGAGAAAAGTCAAACTTACTTGCAAATTCTACAGCTGGAGGTCTGACATCATCAGATACTTCTGACAACCTGGACTTTGCCTCCATCCTTCTTAAGTCCTTGTGAGACTCTTCAAATTCCACTGAAGGTTTGTGCCCTCCCAGTCCTCCAGCTTTCTTAGACATGTCTCAGCAGCCTGTCGACACCCAATACAGGTCAAGATAAAATGTCCAACAAGTGATTTTTGCAATAAATCAAGCTTTTGCCCAGGTTTAGGTATTCACTATCTTTTCCTCCTTGAGGTTGTTTCTGACAATCTCATTAAGTGAATTAACGAATATCACACTTAAAGAGATAGTTTTACACCACTCAAGTAAGACTAGGAACTACCCAAACTATTACAAAATAACTGCAATCCATCCCTGCCACTACATTGTGGAATGATACATGGGATAACCTAGCATATTTCTTTGCACATCCAAAATCCTAACAAAAATCACACTATTTAGGACAGGAAAAACGAAACAAAAAAATCTTATTTAAATGTTACTCCAGAAAATTTCATCATGGAACAATTTAACTATGTTAATTACTTAGACTCCAAATAAAATAATCTATCTTCTAAAGTGAGAACAGAGAAAAATTAGGACAACATATATCTGTGAAGAAAAGTTAGACTTTTTTTATTCCAGGAGAACTCAACTAAAAGCTCCCTACATTCAGGCACCTGGGTTTCGTTTCATAATAGCTTCGGTCCATTGTTCCTTATTATCAGAGCTGACTATGTTCAAGCTAAGGCAGATCTTGTTCCTAAATTTATGTCTCTGTGTGTGACCACTACAATATGTGTTTTGTATGCTTTTTCCTAAAAGCCTAATATAGTGATACCTGTGACATGGCTTGGACTCCCCCTTTCATGTATATTACCAACTCGAACTGCAACCTGCTGGTAGATTTTTCTTAAACTCTAAAATGAGGGTCTAACCTTCTCTTCTTTTTCTTTTTCTTCTCTGTTACATATAATCTTGATTTGACTCACACAAAAGTGACACAGTGGGAAATCCACTCAAGAAGACTTTGACAACTAACAATGGAAACCTACCTACACGAAAGTTGACTGGTGGCGTTTATAGTGAAAAAATGTATTCAGGTTTAAAGATGTCATCTGTGTTAACTGGTCCGTGTTGGTTTTATGTGTTTTTGTCAAAAGAAATGTGCTATAGAGTCACCTCTGTTAGGGTAAAGAAAACTAGCCAGAACAACATCACCACTAAAAAAGATGGGTATATTCAGGAAAAAAAAAATTCTCCCCCTCAAAAATATTTAAGTTTGGGTAAATATGATTTTTAGGTTGGACTTATATGAAACAGTAAAACTTAAGCATATTAAAATGCAACTAACATATAGAATTATTTATACTCCTGCTCCTTTTGCCTTCTCTAATATAAAAATACTGTTATTTCATGCAGTACCAAAGGTGTGCCAGACGTATCTTGTGGATTAAACTAGAATAAGACCACTGTAGATTTTTCAGTAGTAACTACTGATTGTTTTGGCTTCAGTTTTAGTTGAGACAGTTTACACATACTCCTTTCCCCTTGGAATGAAAAAAATTCAGTGCTTGCTGCAAAACAGCCTTCTTTGTCAAATGGGACACCCAAGGCCTTGAGTTGCCACTGGGAAACTTGGGAATTTCATCCCAGAAAAGAGAAGAGATGGGAGTCAGTAAAAACTTCAAAGATTATAATACCCAAGTAAAAGATCTTGACTCAACCTATTAGGGTGCTAAAGTCATCTATATTGTACAACCAGTCCTCATGTCCTCTTCCACATTATGAGGTCTGCTCAACTAGGCCAGATCTTGTTGCTGGTCTCAGCCGACTTGAAGCAGTTTGTCTCACTGTTATAGATGCTTTTCTTGAAAAAAATATCAAATATTCTGCAAATGTGACACTCAACCCAAAAATAGTTCTTTGGATGAGGTTACAAATGTGATGTGGAGCTCATTCTACTACACCCCTGTGAAATGCAGGACAACAGGTAAACCTGGTGGCTCTTGGAACCTGAGGAACTGAGTTGCAATGGTGATAAACACTGTGTAAACTGTGAATGGAACAGAAAGGATCTGAAGGAAGGAGACAGAGCAGCTGTTGCATCCCTCAGCTCATTCATCCAGGTCTGAGCAGCCTGAAGAGAGGACAGAGTTCAGAGGGGTCTGTACCATTGTTGTCCACGCTGTGGGTAGTCTCTGGCTAAACAGAAGGCTTTAACAAAGGAACAGGTTTGTAGGTGGCAAATCTTTCCTATGTGGGTATTGCCTACACCTGAGTGATATCTGTTGAGTTGCATTCACTTAAAAAGTCAAAGAAGGTGAGGAGAAGAAAAAAATCATATCTGAAAATGGTTCAGAGAATTGAAGCAGCAAACAGCGAACTAAAACAAGGAGTACCCCAGAAAATCCAGTAAGAAGAAAATATGTTGGAAGGAGTGACAGGAGAAGTAATTTCATCTCCCACATTGTGGCAAGCCTGATTTTGCTGTGCAGCTCCTGAGCTTGCTTATTACAGAGAGTAAAAGATGTGCAAGCCAGTGCATCTCATCATTTCATTATTTTTACAGCCATTTTAGAGCCAGGTAAACTGAGGGAGTTGGTTAATACATATCCCAAACTGCTTGGAATGTAATTTGGCATCTTGTTTCATTTCAGCCCTAAGGAGGCGTTTTCTGCTATGCTCCTTCACACACAGCACATCTTCCCCACATGGTATCTCCATCTCAGCCCGTACAAGGGCTATTGCAGGACCACAGCTCCCATGTCACCTGCCTGGTTCCTCTTACAGCTTCACTGCCAGAGAAGTCTCAACATCAGACATCCACAAGATGAAAACCAGCTAAATTCTCCAACCAGAAAACCCCCAAAGTTGCGCGATTAAACAAAACAAAACACAAAACAAAACAAAACAAAACAAAACAAAACAAAAGCCCTTTAAATTCTACTTTAGATTGGATGTGTTCAAGTGCAGATGGGGGTTATTGTGTCTTGCATCTGTCATCGGGTAGTCAGGGTAACTGACCCAGCGATACCTGCCCAGAGGAAGAGACAATGTTTGAAATTCCTGTTAGAAACAATTATGTACTTGACCTTAATGTATGGGTCTTTCTGCTTTTATTTTTTTAGGAAGGCATAAAAAAAATAAAAGAAAACAAAATAAAACAAAACCAGAAAGGCTCCCAGCCCTTTGAAGGTCCTGTTTGTGCTGAAACAGGCTCTGTGAATTGGTAATTGGCCTCTGGGAGCCCAGGGGATGTGAGGCTGAGGCAGTGCTCAGCAGGCAGGCACCACTGCCACGCTCAGCACTTCTTCAGCCACCCGCTTCCCCTGCCCTGCAGAAGGGTCTCGGCTGATGTGAGACATGCCACAGCCTTCATCCCACAGCCCAGTCTCAGCATCCTCCTTGCTCAACTTCCGCCCCACCTCTGTCCAGGGCTGTGGGCCCTTCTGCAACACTTCCATTCCATCGCTCCTTTGCAAAGGGTTGGAGAAGAGGTCATGCAGAGACGTGGTTGATACAAGGATGTCAGTTTGTGGACAAAGCACTGAAGTCCCAGTGTCACTGGTGGACACGGCCTCTTTCACCTCCTTGAACAGGCCAAAACAGAAGCAAAAGAGCAAATACACAAATATTAAACTTGTCTGTTCTTCAGCATCGTTAACTGTTTCCTGTTAAACTGGAAATGATGCAAAGTCTCTGTGGGTTTTGGTTACTTCAGGACATGGGTGGAGGGTTGCAAACAAGCGGCGCCTGCTTTGCCTAGTGGCAAGGTCAGAGCTGACTCCACAAGCAGCTGTCTCAGGTGCCCAAGCCAGGACAGAGAACAGCCCTGCTTCCAGGCAGTGGTCCCGTGAATTTCAGAGGGAATTCACTGCTGGATTTGTAGGGTGGCCCAGAGCTCCCAGGGCAGCCCACTGCCAGAGGATTAGGAGGCATCAGGGAGATGCCTCAAAAAATGGGAAGACATCCACACTGGTAGTAACTTCTCTGCAGGACATGCTTGTCCCCAAGGGCTCGCAGTGTTTCACATGCTGTCCTTTAGGTCTTTGCCTTACACCCAGGGCAGGGCTGGAGGGGAGGAGGTGGCCCGCTGGCTGCATGGGGAAGCCTGAAGCCACTGGCTGAGGAATTGCTCAGGTTTTCTTGGCTCTGGCACTGCCTTGGCTCAGAGGCAGACATCATGGCAAGCCCTGGGTGTGCACACACCCAGACAGATAGAAAGTTTCTCTCCTCCTCTACAAGCAACCTCATCTCAGCAGAAGCATGCGTAGCCCAGATTTCACACTTGTCCCTTCTGCCCTCATAACGGCATGGATTGGAACCAAAGAATGATCTCCGGCAAGACCCGAGCATTTCACAGCCAGGCACTTTGTTTTCCTGCTGAATCAGGAGAGAAGATATTTTCTGGTCCTAGCAGTGTCCCCACAGCCCCTCTGGAGGGGAGAGCTCATGGTGAGCCTGGAAGCAGTGTGCACAGCATTGTCCCGTTGGGCTCCTGCTCCTGCTTCCCCCCCGGGGCCATGGACAAAGTCAATCACACAACACAAACACTCACATACGTAGGAGTGGGATAACGTGCGTGGCTGTGCACAGGACGGGTGTTTTCAACCAACCTGGTCCCAGGGAATTCAAACCACTAAAAAAAAATAATTAAACCTCACCAATGTCTTTGCTTTAAAACTCCAAACAACAACAAAAAGACCAGTCAGGTTAATTACATTAGAGCAGAGAGGAATCTCTAAAATGTAAATACATTTCCATGAACATTAAAAGCAAACTCCTTTCTAAAGTGTTTTTCTTTCAGAAGCAAGCAAGAAAATGCATTGGATAAAACAAACTTTGCTTATTTTAGTTTCGACTCAATTACCTGTTAATGGAAAAAATCTGGCACCACTAATAATGAGGCAGGAATGAGATCACTGTTCTGGAGGCCTGGCTTGTCAGGGAAGCTTGCAACAAGAAGTGCATTTATCTGCCTTTCTATAACCCTTTTCAAGCACTCTGTCAGGGAGCCCAAACTGAACAGCCAGTTTAGGAGGAACTTGGAACCCGCTCCAGGCCCCCTCAGCCCTCTGGGAAAAGGAAAATTATTGTTGGCAAGCCTGCCTGGCTCCAGAAGTTGATCCAGTGCCCCCCACTTGTCCATGCAGCAGCAGACAGAGCTAAGAATTTTGTTATAATTAAATAACAGAGTGCTGATTGGTTGCTGGAGGTGGTCTTGAAACTGGTGTTTAAGGCAGTGGAGAACAACGGTTACTATTCATAGAAAAAGCAGAGTCTTAAAATCCATCTGTTTCGTTCCAAATTTAGGCCAAAAAAATGCTCACTCACTGTCTTTAAAAATACCACCTGCTTAGCTGTTTTGTATAATGTGCCATTATATAAGTTTGAAGGAGGAGCAGGCAGGGAGGCAGTGGGGGCTGAGAAGGGGCGGGGGGAACAGATTAAAAAGATATAGTTAGATCCAAAAATACCCCAGCAGCATATTCAAAAGGGAACACAAAATAAGGGAGCAAAGGAGATATTTTCTGAGGAAGATTAAAACCAGGGTGTTTCCTAATGCTGGGGAACTAGCTACTACAAAGGGGTTTGTTTGCAAATAAGGTAATAATTTTTAATATATGTATTTATTTTCTTTTTAAACACCCTTCTTGCTATGGACAGCCAGCTCCGGTCCTCACCGTGCTACAGGGCTGTGGAAACACTCCAAGCCTTTCCCACCCCGTAGACCTTTCTGGTGGGGGGCATGCCAGGGCATCACAGGTTGCCCAGCCAGAGCCCCTGCCAGCAGGTACCCCCCAGTCAGGGCTCTGCTTCTCCCTGGTGAGCCAGGGAAAGTCAAAGCAGTGAGACAAGGAGCTGGTAACACCACGGCACCTACTTTTCCAGAGCAGCTTTGCTTTGCAAGCAGTAACATCAGCAAGGCCAGGCGTCCTGCAGATGTGTCTCCTGTCACCCCATTGTCCTTCCCCTCCCCTCTTTTCCGTGCTGCAATCTTACATAACACCACATATCGCAGCTGCAGTATTTCCAGTGTTCCCTATGCTCTTAACTCTCTCCCATGTCCCTTGTTCCCTCCAACACCCCAATGCTCTCCATGTCTCCTACCTAATCTTCTTGGCCTGCCAGCTGGGCAGCAGAGCGCAGATGCTGGTCCAGAAGTAGACGTGTGATAATTGTCCATCTGGATGCTGCCAGAGAGAATGGATAACAGCTGAGCTCTCCCTGCCTTTTCTTCAGCAGCGGATCTGGAAAGACTCTCTTCTCAGAGCCAGCAGAGATTTCCCTGGAACTCACAGGAACTTTATCATCTCTGAGATTTTGACTGCTGCTGTCAAATTTGGTTCAAAATGCCAGAGGATTCACGAGTTATCAGGAGAAGGTCAAACAGATGGACAGACAGCATGACTTCATGATCTCCACTGCCTTAGATGTCTGGGCTAACTTCCCCTCACCCCAAATTACACGCATTCCCTGCCTCTGAAAAAGAGTAACTCCTAGAACATGGAAGCAAGTAATGAGTGAATATTTTGGATTGATCCCTGAAGAAAATCAGTCCAGGGGCTGGCAGATTCCTGTCCTCGGAGGGTCCTTAAAATGGGCTGGTGACATTATTGATAACAATGGGTGGCTGAGAGCGTTCACTTGTAGCTGATCTGCCTTAGAAGTCTCAAGATGTTTTCCAAGAACATCTTAAAATGAATGCTAAAGTACCTGTCTGCCTTTTTTTTTAAATAATATAGCAACTGCTACAATCTCTGAGCAAACTTGTATATTCATAGTTTTCAGGCTGCAAGAGCTTCAGCCTTCCTGTCCAACCAAGACCACTGAAGCTCAGTGTTGATCTGGTACTGTATTTAGTCTTCAACTGCAGCATCTCTCCCAAAACAGCATCCAAAATCTTTACCCAGAGTGTCAGGTGGTAAAGCACTCCTATATGTATGCCAGACAAAGCTGGGCAGCACTGTCACACACCATTATTATTATTATTATTATTATTATTATTATTATTATTATTATTATTATTATTATTATTACTACTACTACTTGATTTCATGATTGTTGTGATGGCCCATGAAACTATTTTACTGTGAATTCCCTTTACATCTTTTTATGGTCTAATGAAATGAACAGGACTCTGAAGACTGCTCTTTTTTCCTGCCTCTCCCTTCCTTTTTTTCTTTTAAGCAAAGCTTAAAACCATGTGGCTCTGCTTTATTGAGTCAGCAATTGCTTAAACTTTTTAAAATTCCATACACTAAGTGAAAAATGAGATTTACAAAACTAATGGAAAATAAATGTCTCCCGAACATGCAGTACATTGACTTGCTTCCCTGCCTTATCCCATAAAACCAGATGGAAGCAATAGCTACAGTGAATTACTGTATGTAGGGCCCCATGCTGTCCCACGGCAGCCCTGTACAAAGACACAGCGTGCCGGTTTGTCACCATCTCACTCTGGAGGTTGCCCTCATTTGTGTGGATCTTGGGGTGAAGGGGGTGACCCAGCCATACCTCTGTAGCCAGTTGCTCACCCTATTTTACACCCACAGTGTACGGTAAGGGCTGCTCTCCATCGTGTTTCCAGTGTACCTCATCCAATGGGGTCCTTGGCTGTGACTCCTCAGCACATAGGGAGTACATATAAATAATGGTAATTTTCTCCCAGGAGCCTTGACCCAGCTCAGGTCCTCTAAGCAAGGGAAATTTGGAGGCAAAAGCCCATCAAGGGACACAGCCAACGCACAGCCTACAGGGAACCCAAGCGGTTGCTTTCCCAGGAATATGCAGTTGTCTCCAACAGCAAACAAGCTCCCAGCGTGAGTTATCCACCACTTGTGAGCTCTGTTCAACCTATCTTTCAAACACGTGCCTCTCACTGCACACACGGAAGGAAAACCAATTTGTCCAGGAACAGTGTTTTTGGACTCTGCTTTCCAACAACTTGCTAATGAAGCAGGGAGCAAAGAACATTGCTATTTTGCTGAATATATGAATCATACCTTGATGGTGTCTCCTTTGAATCATAGCATTCAAAGATCTCCCTGGAGCACCATGTTTTACGTTAGAAGAGAGCACTTATCCCCAGCAGATGCACCACATGTGTCTGGCTGATGGATGGCCATGCTCTAGCAAGAGTCAAAATGTTCAGGAGAAAGAAAAGAAAAGAAAAAATTCCCTAGAAACCTTAAATAGCAGGAGAGTAATTCGAGCATCGCGTTCAATTTGCTGGCTACCAACAACAGCAAGATTTGGCATCTTCCACAAAGACTTCACAGCAACATCCTCTTCCCTGTCACAGAGTCCCATCCCACCCATGCTGCCCACATGCCTGTCACAGGTGACGAGGGGACATGTGCCCCTGAAGTCTAGGGGAGTGTTGTGGCAGACCACAACAGAAATAGCATCAGGCCTTGGACCAAGGGAGATAAATGGAGCCTCGTAAAAAAATCACAGTGACTTAATTCTTCTAATAGGAAATATGAAGCAATGTATATTGCCATTTAGTAACACACTTGAACAAAGCCCAAGGTTTATGGCTTGTAAACTAGTCATTAAGAAAGTAGTAGTAACTTAAAGTACTATATATTCTGTTTAAACATTGTTTAGGACTTCACCCAGTACCTCCCAGCCCCTCTACAAAGCAAATTCCTTCTGCAGCCAACACACAATTGCTTCACAGCCAGTTTTGGTTTTGTCAGACCCCACAGCAAGGGACAGCACAGCCTCAACACCAGGCTGGGCTTCCTGAAATGGCCCCATTCCCAGGTCTCTGCAGAAAATCACTTCATCAGTGTTCCCACAGGAGGAAGAACACTTACCCTTCCTGCAGAGTCCATCAAGACCGACTGGAGAGCAGTGATTACCTGAGCGACAGACTGGCACGACAGCAAGGAATGAGCCTTTGCATTCAATTGCCCTGGAGTGCCATTGCAGAAATTACTATCGCTGAGATGTTCCAAGACGACTGGAGCTATGGTGACATCCACTTCTGAGAGATTCCTGGAAATCATGAAGCTTAAATCCCTACTCAGTTAAAAAAAAACCCCAAACAAATCAACCATTTAATAAAAATTCTTGCATTTAACTTCCACTTTCATCCAGCAGCATCTGCAGACATTGCTGTGTTTGGTGGATGCTGGATGCTCAGTGCTGAGAGCAGGCTGTGCTGCAAAGGCTCATTACAAAATGTACATATATACATATATATATATATATATATATATATATATGCAAATCCAGGCTCAAATCTATCCAGGAGCACAAGGATTTGACTCCAGAGCACATATCTACAGCCAGCACAAGGATTCTGACTAATTAGGGCTACCTCAGCTCTCTTGTGTGACCCCTGACTGCATCAGTCCTGTGTTGTGAGATCCCCAGGTTGAACAAAAATGTTTTAAAACTAAAGGTACCACCGGCACTGATCTCCCATCCCCCGGTCAGGATCACTTCACACAGAGGGGTGACATTACTTTAGCTCACGTGCTATTTGCCTTTTGCCAAATCACGTGTCATTTGCTTTAAATAACAAGGATTTTCTACCGCTGCTACTCACGCCAAAGCTTGCTGAGCGGCGAGAGGGCTCGTGCAAAACTGATTTAGCAGGCGGCAGCACAGGAACCCAAAGGAGACGGAGGATTTCTCACACCCAGAGCTGGCTGCAAGTCACTACGATTTTCACCAAAAAACTATAAAAATTCGAGGAACATTTCCCCTCGGGCTGTAAATCTTTTTGGCCAGAGTAAAATGCAGTCAACGCAAAAATGAGTTGACAAGTCATTCTCTGCACATACTAAGTTGCTTTTATTAATCCAGAACTGCATGCTACAGATACTGTACAGCATGAACATTTATTCATTACAAAAAATGGCTTCCAAACCATTAAAAATGAAAATTGGAATAAGAGCATAAAACGGAACAGTAACATCACAACTGTTAGGAAACATTCAAAGTATTCACAAAAAATGTTATAGTTAGCATCTTAATAAACCAGAGAAAAATCTGAGACAGTTTTACAATCGCTTCATGTCAACTACAATGGCACTGAATGAACAGATGAACAATTTTTCAGCTTTATACAGCGTTTTTTGCAACATCAACATGCCTAGGTTTTTTTTTTTTTGTTTTAAGTTTGCTACCTACCTGTATGTAGTAAGTGTACATAAAAGTGGCAGTCTGATTTTCCTTTTATGAATAATCTAATATACAGAATTTGGCCCTTAAGGGTTTATACCTCTTCATTTTAAATGCTTTCCGGACAATCTGCTACCAAACACGTCTGTTATAGGTGACATTAAAACTACATACATATCTACCTATGTAACATCACAGCAAAACATGATGAACAAAAAAATTACAGCATTAAAAAAAAAAAAAATTAATAAAATTGTTGGGAGAAAGTTAAAAGTCACTGAATTTTGGCACATAAAAATTTTGCACACAGCCTGCAGTCCTAATGTCGCAGGGGATTCAGCTGCAGTTCTGAACGGGAGACACTTGGACCTTGCTATTTTTCAAACAGCGTTGCTAAAAATTCCCTTGCTAAATTTTCAAGTCTTTTTGTGTGTAATGGCTTTTAAAGCATTTTTTTTTTCTTTTTACACTATTGATCCTTGAAAAAATGCATCTGCAAATGTCCATTTGGTGGCAACTGTGTTTCATATAGCAAAAAAAAAAAAAAAAAAAAAAAAAATCACGAAAGGAAATCAGAAACAAAAATCCCGGAAAAAATATATATATACACATTTATATATAAACTTAAAAACCTTGTACAAATGAGTTGTTATATATAAGATGCTTACACTAAGGGAAAAAAAAAAAAACAACTTTATACAATGTTTCAAGAAAAAAAAAGAGGAAAAAAACATTTAAAAAGGGACAACATACAGATACAACAAGCAATTTCTAAAGCAATAAATACTACTGGTCCAATAGCGTTGTGATACTTTTAATTGTTGAGTAGCGTTCCCTCCCCCAAAAAGAACAACACCATGGAACAAGGTATATTAACACATTTTTTTTTTAACCCTTTGTTTCTGTACATTTAAACAATAACAAGTAACATCACAATAAAGGTTGTTTCACACAAGGAAGAAAAAAAAAAAAGAAGTAGTAGCGGCACCGCATTCGTTGTGCCCTTAAAGGTTTAAAAACCAGATGTAAAATGATTGGTTCGCAAGCTCGTATTTAATACAAATAATAAAGAACCAATGCCTCCGGCAAGGGCTGCTTCAAAATTGCTTCTTTTTTTTTTGTTTGTTTTAATTTTTAAAATCAGTCTTTAAAACTAAGCTATTGGAACTACATAACAATTATGTATATATATATATTTTTTAAACGCTACAAAGACTTTAAACAGCTGTTGATAAAAATTTTGGCAGAATCATGAGGCTTTTCTCATCTACATATTTAAAAAGGAGAAATTGAAATAAGAATGGGTCAAATATTGACCAATGAACTCGATAAAACATCAACTAATGTAGCCACGTGGCACAAATTAAAAACAAAACCGAGAGACGACGACGAACAGCGGACGACGACGAGGAGGAGGAGAAGGAAAAAAAAAATTAAAGAAAAGGAGAAAACAAAACCAAAAACAACGAACCCCAAATCCCAACAGAATTCAATCCCCCCGAGGGAAACCAAAAGGGCTAACGAGGCTAAAGCTATTCTAAGGACTTGGTTACGAGGGAGAGCGGCTGGGGCTGTGTCCCCACCAGCGAGCTGTGGGAATGCAAGGAGGAGGTGGAGGGCTGTGCTAGGGATGCGGCGGCGGCGGCCGGCGGGAGGGCGGCCGGCGGGTGGTCCAGGGCCCCGTTGGGGCAGCTGGCAGCAGGCAGGGCGCCGGGCTTGCTCGCAGCGCTCTCGGCAAGGACGAGCGAGGATGGCGGCGGCATCATGACCAGGTGTGCCAGCGGGTCGGGCTTCAACGAGAGCGAGAGGGGTTGCGTTTGTTCAGTCTGTGGTTTCGAGTCTCTGGAGGGGGAGGTGAGCATGGCGGGGGAGGACGGAGGAGAGTCTAGTAAGCTTCCATCTGAAGAGGGTGGGCTGACGCAGCTGCCTTCACCTTGTATGTAGCGAACGCACTTTTTTTTTCTCCTAGAAACAGGGAGAGAGTTATCTGTGAATAAAGGGCAGAGATGCTGATGGAGACAGTTATCTAAAGCAAAGAGCCATTAATTAGCTACTCTGGGCTCTGCGCGGGTGGCACCCTGGTCCCACGCACTGTCCTGGGGGTCTGGCAGGGTGTCCTCGGCATCGGGCCCGCTTGGGAACCTCCCCTCAGCTAACAGATTTGGAAAGGATTCACCAATTGTCTCTTGGTCCCCTTCCTCTTCAGGCTGCCTCCTTTCCTTAGTTACTTGAATAATCAGAAAACCAGGTAAGATGTTTTTGGAGACCACTGTGCTAATCTACAAACTCAACTTTCCTCCAGAAAAAAAATAAAAATAAAAAACCCCCCAATCCTTATAAAATAAAAGCCCTGCATAGTTGATGGTATCTCAAGATGTCCCACAATGCTGTCCAACTCAACGGGGCTACCTCTACACCTGCATCACCTCTCGTGTCTTACGATGCACTGCCCTTGGGAGGCAAGGATGGCTGCAAACTACTGCTCATTGCTTTCTCCTCTGTTAAGAACCACACCAAATCCAGAAACATCAGAGTCAGACGGGAGGGATATATAATAGAGAGAACGAGAGAGAGGGGAAATAAAAACAAAACGAACAAACAAAGCAAACAGAAGAAAAAAACAGGAAAGAACAGGATAAACAGAGTATGATCCAAAATAACAAGAATAACTGGTTGTATGGCCTGCAGGTTGTGGCTTTAAATCGACTCAGTTTTACTTTTTGTTTTAAGGGAGAGTGGTAGATTTGGGAAGCTGCTCGTCTGCGTTTTGGGCAATTGTCCTCTGAGAGGCCATCCACGTAACTGCAGAGTGGGATCCAATTTCATCAGTAGGTGAAGAGCACGATGACAGGTACAAAGGTGAGGAGCAACACGGAGCTTATTTCACACCAGGGAATAGGATAGTCTTGCAAGAGCTGCTCATCTTCAAATAAATGAGTAAGTGACCTGACAGAGATCTTTTCTCCTCCCTCTGTCCACTTAATAATGTAAAGGAGCAATGAAAACAGATGACAGTTTCACACCATCTCTCTTGCCAAGTACATGGAAGACAATTCTAGCAGCAGGACAGAAATAATGAGGCAACCAACCACAGCATCTGGCAGAACAACATTCAGTGGCCACCTTGACCCCAGTAATGATGGCTCTCCAGCCCTCCTATTCACAAGCACACTTTCCATGGGAAGTGCTGAACCGCTGTCACACAGCCCGAGGTGTATGGCAAAGTCTGTCTAGAGCAGCTCTGCCACAAAAACTTGGGACACTCAGCTAAGCTGCACAAAGCCACTAACGTGAAGGAGTAGGTTGCTCTCCCCCTCCAGCAGATACCTTGCCCTAGCTCAGCAACTTCATCAGAGGAAGCATGTGAGCATGGCACAGCAGCTGAGTGTCACTGGGTGACATTCTCCACTTGCATAGGTGCTCCAGCTCCACTGCTGGTCATTGATGTTCTTCCCTATGTATGGCAACTGTGTTTGACTTGGGTTAAACCAAGGTCTGCTGTCTAGGCAAAGGGACTAGTTGTTTCTCAGCTGCAAGGGAGATCTAACCAGCTTGGTCCTGGAGTTACAAGATATCTCTCACAGCCAGGATGGGAACAGCAACCCCAGCACCCCATCTTGCCACCAGCTTCAGTGAGGGACGGGTGCTGTGACATCCCTTCCTCCAGAGATGCAGGCTCTGCTCTCAGGTTCTGCTCCGTGTTCCACATGGCAAGGTAAGGGGTTAGGGCTATTAAGAGTTTTAACCACGTTAGCCTGCAGATCAATACATGCTAAAAACTAAAGACAACCATGCAACTTAAATGTTAAAAAGAAAGGAAGAAAGATAGAAGACAGTAAGTGAAGGCTGTAAACCATGCTTTATTAGAGCAACGTTAAAAGACAGAAAAAAATTAATTTGGTGGGCTCAAAACAGAACCTGTTAATTCTTCTATCATCAACAAACAACATGGGTAGCCTCTGGCTCTTGGCTAAGAACAGTTCTGCTGCTCTTTCTCCCCTCCCCTCTTCTCTGTCTCGCCACTTCCTAGCTTCAGCTGTGCAACGCTACCAGGGCCACAGTTCATGTCTGGACCTTCTGTACAGCTCCAGTGGCAAAGCCCAACAGTGATGCTTCACAAAGCTCACTGGTAATACCTGTGTGGAAAGGTGGGACTTCACAATTTGGAGACTGCAGGGCTCCCCCCCATCCCCAAATTAAAATAATCTGCAAGCAGAGACTCAAGCTCTGCCTGCCTCATGGATGGTGGTCCAGAAGCCATTCAACTGGATTGCTCTCAACCTACAAGGCAGTTAATTATTTCACTCAAGGCAGTTTGAGTCTAGTATGCCAAAAACTCAAAATTATTATTTTTTAATACTATTTAAGTTCTGTGGCCTGAAAGGAAAAGTTCCCATGGCAAAGCTGACTTAAACTAGGTCTACCTGACTTTCTGACTCTGACAGAGTTAACAACCTTTTTAAAACTAAATCTGCTGGCCTGCTACCTGAAGTCATTTTCCTTTAACTAGGACTAAGGGAGCAGACTGCTTCCTCTGCTTCCGTTGTATATTAAACTCTTTAATAGTGTGGCCACTTCTAGGCTGAAAAGCTATTTAGTTATATCATGATGGCTCAAGGGGTGGATGTTTCTCCAGCCTGTGCCATTTCCACCATGTGTTATCTGTGGTCATGTATGTGTCAGGGTTAGGCAAGACAATGCATAGATGGTAAAATCCCAAACCCTGAAAGACAAATTTTACCAGAAGTGAAGAAAACTAGGCAATTCTGGTGAAGGGGAATATGTAAATATCCAAGGAACATTTTGTGCCTTCAGTTTTGCTCTCCTAAAAGTGGGAACAAAAATATCACATACCCTCCTCAGAAGCACTAGTGAGGATTATTCACTTGTGCGTTGCTCCTACAGTGTCTGTCAACTGCTACATCAGTCTGGCAAACACCAAGAGACCTGACCCTACTTGTGCTGCCCTTGAAACCAGTCACAGGACAGCACTGGGAAACCCACAATGCTGCAACTGCCATGAGAGAAAGCCATAGATGATTACAAGGGTTTATTCAGTTGCTATGAGCAAAGACGTCTCAGTTTCTACTGTAGTAGCAAACTGCACATCTTTAGCACCTACCTAAGATGCACTACAAAAAGCTACCATGCTAGGAAATCCAATGTTATAATGGTTAGGACCAGAACTAGGAAAGAAATGCTCAAAACTCTACCTCCTAGTGATAAAATGACTCCATGCATTTAAAAAAATAAAAAGAAAACCAAGAAAAACAGGCAGCTGACTGTACTAGTAAGTCTAAAGCTATCAGCTCATCAGCTACACCACTGGAAGGTACTGCCCTGCTCAAAACTATCTCTAAAAGTTGTTTCTGTTGAGCTGCAAAGATTTCTCACCAAAATCTGGTATAAGTTAAGAGAGGGTTTATGCTTCACATGTAACCTAAGCACTATACAGACCGAATAAAAAGTCTCCTTGCTGATAAAATGTAATTTTAAAAGTATGCTGTTTACTTAAGCTGCTAGGGAAAGATAAAGCAACACAAACATGATGTGCCCCCAGTTCTGGTACTTGGCATACAGAGCCTGATGTGTTTCAAATACTCTATCTTTATAGACTACACAAATATCTGCTGATAGTGTGTAGTGAACTAACCACAGAATAAAGCCTAATTAAGCACAGCATTTGAGTCTTTGGCTAGCATGAGACTTGAGCCTCCTGACACAGTGAAGTGGCTACCCAGCTCTTGAGGACTGAACTCTTCTCCCTTTAAGCTTTAAGCAACTGCTGCTTTCAAAGCCTCTTTAACATACGTACTGGTACTGGTATTTAAGACCCCAACACCCGGTACTAGCATGCCTTGCAAGGGACAATATGCGATCTGGTGAAGACATTTCTGGTGCCTTAGCTGGTATTTTGACATACACCACCACCCTTGGTCTGTGTTTTCCTCGACACTAAGCACAAACAAGACTGCGTGCATACACAAAATACGATGGACATCTGATCTACATTCTAAATGAGATGGAGCACATGGGACTGGCATGAGTAAGAGGGGAAAATGTGGGAGAGGAATCACTACACAGAGTGTGGTTTGGGTTGAAATACCTACCATCATAATATTCCAAATTCAAAGACTGCTTGTATCAGAACAAAGAAACAACAAATTTAACCAAACGCGATCATATAAGGAAAAAGGAATGAGAAAAGAACTACTCGGTATCCCTCCACCAAGAAAGAAGCACACACTGAGTTATACATGGAATCAAACTCCAGTAGAACATGGGCTGTTGAAATTTGGGCTCTCTGATGTCTTTCATCTCCTTTTAATGCTGGAAACTGTCCTACTGAAGTTGTAATTAGTTTTATTTAGAGCTCAGTCATTTACAGCTCACTTGTTGGGATGAAATTTAGGAAAAAATGTATTTTCAGAATCATTAAAAAAAGACATCAGATAATTTAAAAAACTGGTACCTACATAAACCTTACCGAGGCATATAAGCCTACAGGTAGCTATTTAATTTTGCAGATAACACCAAAAAAAGGAGTACAATATAAGCTGTAAACACTGGCTTTTACATCTCTAATAATGAGAAAAACACTAGGTGCTGCAGATCCCAAAACCTTTTTAAAAAGCCTTTGGAGGCAGCAGATATAGACCCAAATGAAAGACAAAATACAGATGTCCAGCTAAACATTAATTTTGCTGACAATCTGGAGGAAAAAAAAAAAAAAAAGCCAAAAAACCTGCCAGCTTTAAGGACTCAAAGTTTTCTTGTTCCCAGTTCTACCACCAGGGAAAGGTTATTGGTAAAGAAAGAGAGAAAATGGCATTAAATTAGCAAGAAATTCCAAAGATCAAAGATTATTAGCAATTGATGCTGTGGAAAGAGAAAGGTGGGGAGTGGGGAAAAAAGATTAAAAAAATAAAATCACACAAATGCACTAAGAGGACAGATTGCTTTTATTTCCCCAAAGGCCTAATGGGTAATATTATACCTGCATGGTTTGCACCATAAACTCTGTCGGTCAAGCCCGAACAATGCCCGACACTTCTTTGGAGTATTTGCATCTGTTAGCATAAGGTAAACACAAAAGATACAACACAATGGTGGATAGAGCTCATTTGGACTGCGTCATCTTAGCTACAGCTACATTCAGCTTTCAATCACCTCAGTTTTATTTGATAATCTCCCCTTGTACCAAGGGCAGGAAATAAAACAGGACTTTCACAATGAGCCAAAAGAAAACCAAAAAAAGTCTCCGACACGGCCGTGCGTCTGTCCGGTGTCGGAACCGCGCTCAGTGCTGTGTTACTGAGGACTCTGGGAGAGAATTTCCTTGGGTGGAGGCTTGGAGGCCAGGAGCGTGGTTGAGCCACGGATCAGACGGGCTTAAGGCTGATGCTGTTTTACAGTGGGTTTTTGGCTAGCAGCAGCAAAGAGGAAGGCAAAAAAAAAAGACCACCAACAACAACGACAAAAAAAAGCAAAACCCTTTCAGAGAGATGATAACTCATGGCAGTGTCCCACTCCCTTGTGTGTTCTAGATCACAACACAGAGCTACAAAGCAACAAGGCAGGAAAAAAAAGGGGAAAGTACCAAATAAACCAGCTGCAAATCAGCCATAGCGAGTCTGGGAAAACTATACACACCTGCAGGGGCCGCACCAGTTATTCTGTTGATCAAGGCCAAAGCGCGCTCGGCATTTCTTAGGAGCGCTCAGGTCTGAATGAGTTCAAGAAAAGCGAGCAGGAAAGGGAGAGAGGAAAAAAAAGAAAAGGGGAGAGGGAGGGGGAGAGAGAGAGAAAGAAAGGAAGAGAGAAAAGGGGAGGAAAAAAAGAGAAAGATAAAAATAAGGAAAAAATAAAAATAAAAAAGGGAATAAAAATCAATGTCCTCGTTATTAATTGCAAAATATTGACTTTTGATTTAAAAGTTAAAAAAAGTGATAATCACATTTTTATTCAACTCTTGAGATTAGCTGTTGCAATTAAAGCTGCAGTATCCCTTTATAAAGGACTGTTTCTTTCCCTTTTAAAAGAGCAGGTAGAGGAAAGTCATTGTGGCTGGTCTAGCAGGATGTTTCAGGCAAGATTTATTTGGGCTGGTTTTTTTATTCTCTTTTTTGAGGTGGGGGGAAAAAAAGGAAGAAAAGAAGCTGAGTATGGAAGTTAGATCCTGAACATGCTTTTTTCTTCAACTCAGATACAAAATAAAAATAAGAGAGCAAAAAAAAAAAAAGAAAAAAAAAAGGAAATTATATCTCCTGGGATAATGCAGCTTTTGGAATAACATTCAATTTATTTGTTTTTATTAATTTGTATTTAAAAGAATGGATAAGAATAAGCAGATTGTGGAATGAGTATGTTAGTATCAGCCAGAAAATAAAACGTAAAGCATGGCAAGGTGCTGAGTTAGTACAGCGAGTGAATTGCAATGAACAGGCTTGAGCAGAAAGGAAAAAAAAAAAATCCAAAATGAAAATAATAATAAAAAAATGCATATGCATGCTAATGTGAGAAGACTTAGTGGGAGCCATGAAAAATGCCATTAGATTAAGGAGGTTCATTACTGACTTGCTTCCATTCTTTATCAGTCTCTTTAAAGAAATACTGCATATTCAATTTGCACAGTTAGTACAACTCTTGCGTTATTTTTACTGTATTACTGTTTTAATAGCAAATGTTACAAAAACGAAAAACAAAATTTCAAATTACTATCAAACATATAATAGATATAAAGATAAATAGATAATAAATACTATCAAAACGTGTGGATGGTATTTTTTTCTTAATGTCATAAGTGTTTAATGTTAAATTCTATAATGGCAGGAAAAAAAAAATTAAAAAGCAGTTTATAAACTATTTTAAATGACTCAAAATGACGTTAGCACCTGTAATCGGAGGAAGTGAAAGGCAAGGATTTAGGAAACATTCGCTGTGTTCTGAAAAAAAAGAACAAATTATACAAAGGCTTCAAAAAAACTAAGTCAGGGCTTCTTCAAAATTGACTATGAGATTGCCTATGCAGTATTTCTAATTTCCTATACAGAATGGCAAACCTCCTTAATTTAAAATGGGTGCGATTTACCACTGTAAGGCATGCATCAGAACATCCAGGTACAGCCCAAATTAATTCCAAACACATCCACACGTATGTCCACGCACACACTTACGCGCACGATAAGCACACAACTTGATAATGATGGCACAGGCATTACAACTATGGCTCTGTGGTTAAAGGCTTTTAAATCGCTACGGACAAATTCAGCTAACGTGGTCACAAGAGACTCTCACATGCAATGGCTTGGTTACTAGTTTCAGAAGGGCAATAATGCATAAATAATTAAGAGTGCATTAAAAAAAAAGAAAAACAAAGAAAAAAAAAAAAAGGTTGTCTAGTATAGGGGCCGGCTCCCCGTGAGGCCAGGAGACTCGTACCCACCTCCCCCGTACCTAGAAGCATCACACCAGGATTGCCACACTTCCACTAAGCAAGGGATTTAGACTTAATTTTACTTACCATTGGTCTCTCCTGGCTGCTTATCCCTTTTCCTCTTCTTCTTCTTTCCCTGCAGGAAACACACACAAATGAGAAGAATTAAAAAAACCCAAACAAACCAAAAACCCCAAAATATGTCTCCTTGCAAGACAGCACTGAGCGATGGGGCTGCAGCTGGTGCTGGAAGCTCCCCAGGGAGGACACCAGGGAGGTGTGGAGGGCCCCGAGGGGATGCTCACACCCTGGGGAACGGCTCTGCCTCCCCACCCTGTGCCTTTTCGGGCAGCCTTGCTGCAGCCCCCCAGTGCTAACACCCACCAAAACTGTAAGCAGCTGGGGAGGGGGCAGAACGACTTGCAAGATACTTCTTTTGAGATAAGATTATCATTATGACAGAAATACTGACACTTGTATGCTCCTGCTTCAAAGAAGTCATTCCTTGTCATGTTTCTATGGGGTAGGGAGAGGAAGAAGAGGCAACAGCAGACATTCAAGGTCAGAGAGTCCATAAGTGAGGTCAGACTGAGCCCCTGGAGCTCCTCAGCACCCAAAACCAACCGTTAAAGCAGACAAGGAAGCCACACGAAAGAGCAAAACCTAACCTGCAAGTTTCTAAGTGCACTGACAACCCAGAAGGGAAAACCAGAAAGAGAAAAAAAATCCACATAATAACTAAGACTCTTCCCACATTTTGCTCTACCACAAAAGAAAAATCACCAGTAGTGTTTTGCTAAACTGTGTCCCTTTCCCAAATGCTGTCCTACAATGTGATGCAATGTGTTACGGTTTCTGACTGGAGGGAGAAAGGCCCTTTCTCCATTTTCCCCCAGCAGTGTGGGAAAGGACATGACCAGGAGCTTGACTTCTGTGGAAACCCAACAATCAGTTTCCAGGAGATGAGTTAAAAAGTAATAAGCATGGCTCAAAAAAGAGAAAAGTGATTTTCTAAGAAAACTTTTCCAACACCGAGCTACAGGGTTTGCAGAGCAGCACACAAAGACCAGTCCCAGATGTTAAAAGCAACTACTTTTGGGCCTGTAATGTCAGCTGTGAACAGGACAAAGATTCTTGCTTTTGAAGATGTGGTACTAAGAGAAGTTGGTGAAAAGACACCAGGCCTGCAGTCCCTTGTGGTCAAAAAGGAACAGATATGTCTTGGAAGAAGGAATCTCACAGCACTTTTGAAGGCCTAGACATACCTGTGGGGAAGCCAATAGCTTCTCCCACATGGTGGACATCTTTCTCAGTAGGCTGGTCTGGCTCCCAGCTAAAGGGTTAAAATTCAGCATGGGATATCCACTGTAACATGGTCACTATGACATGCTCCCTGGAATGTATTGGTAAAAAATTCCCCTAACATGAATGCTGGATTTTGATCTGTTGTTGTTGTCACATTTTTCCACCCCAAAAGCTGGATTTCTGGCACGGGGCTTCTGTACTCATTCCCCCTTGCTTGCTCAGGGTTGTAAACTGCCATCCTGCTGTCCAGGCTGCGACAAGCACAGTCTTGTTCGTGAGAATCTTCTGGTGATGGAAAAAGCTGTGTGCACTGTCAGTTTTAAAGGATCTTTAAATGACATGCAGAGAATCCTATGAGGTCATTTTGAGGGATATGAAAAGCTGTTGCTCTGAGTCAATTGCTACAGCAGCCATCAGTCTAACATGACAGGTGGACAAGACAGACAAGAATTGCTTCTAAAGCTCCCTGAGAATAAAACAGGGAAAATGTGGTATCTTGAAGTCCACGTATCACAAAGATACAAGAGGCTCAGACTGCTCCATCTAAGTTGATCTAGATTGACAGTAACTCTGTGAAAGTCAGTGATTTTTTTCCAGGTTTACAACAACACAACCGAAACCAGACAGTTGCCTCAGGACCATAAGCCTGATTTTTATTTAATCTCAAGGAGGCCACTTGCATAATTAACAGACTGCATCTTGTGGCAAATTTGCTTAACTTCGTCAGTACATGTGGGAATTCAAGGGCTATGCCAATTTGAGACCTTATAACTACTTCACACAAAGGCAAATCAGGGGTCACCTGACCTTTACAAACTCTTCAAGGCAGGTATTAAAGTCCTGTAAGTCCTCTAGGGATCAACCTGTTAAAAACGGCTGATAGACAGGAATGTCAGCCAGGGACCAGGAATTTCTAGTTCCTTTTCAACACAAGCTTTGAAAATTGTTCCTAACAAAAAACTGACAAAGGTCCCAGTAACTTCTCTTACACCCTTTTCAAAGGAAATTGGAAGAAGAATCACCTTGATTGTTGTCAACTTCCTTGTTCAAGTTCTGTGCTACAAGAAGATCTCTGATTATGGAGCTAAATTAACACATGGACTTGAAATAATTACAGCAGCAGTTTTTCAAGTGCTCTGCAGAAGACATTGTTTTGCCTTTGCCTCTGATTGTCCTCCTAAGACTTCAGCAGATGGTCTGTGACATTTTCTGTCATTGTACTATGCAAATTCTTAGGCTGCAAGTGAAGGTGGATGCAAATACTTGCTAACCGTTTCAGCAGCTCCCTGTACAGAGCCAAACCAACATGGGTTTTGACAGGACAGCAGAGTTCTTTGGTACTAATTTTTTAGGCAAGCAGCAGACCTTTACATACTTCTAGATCCAGCACTCAGTGCTGCTTAACATCTTATACCAGATCTCAGAAAGAGCAAGTGTGCCTTGGGACACTGACAAGACACAAGGGATTCCTTGAATTCTCTTCTCTTATTTAAGAGTGGGCTGAAAGCTGCATTTCTTGAAGGTACTACTCCTACTTCTGAAGACCTGGGCTACAGCTGGCCTCTTCCTCACGCCTGATGTGAGATGCCTAACAATTTAACCATTTCAAGCAGCCCAAATGTGCTCCCCTTCTAGATGTGTGAAGGGCTTGAAACCCTGTGAAATGCCAAGGGAGGAGGGGAACTCAGCTCTGAATTGACCAGTAGAGCAGAAATAAGTAAATCCTGCGGATGATGCAATCGTATGATGCAAAGGTACCGTGCTCTCCTCAGGCAGGAAGATTCCCCCTGAAGGTCACTTGGGGGTACAGCATCAAGCCGCTGGGAAAGCACTGGCTTTCTCATCCTGTCCTTTTTAGCTTGAGAAGAAAGGGTTTCTCAGTGCTCACACGGTGAGGACAAAAGTAAAAGGTCCTAAACGCTGAAGGCTTTGTACATGCCCATCTGTCGGTGGCACAGTCACAGCGCAGAATGAGCATTCCTGAAACCTCAGTCGAGCCTACACTCCCTTTTGAACACCCAAGAAGACGATACTGCACAGTGCTGAGGAACTACCTCAAGCCTATGGTCTGACAGTCTCAGGCCAGACTATGCTGAAAAGAAAGGGAAAATGTGTTTAAGCAGGAGCAGTGCCTCATCGGGCTTAACGAGGTCTCCTCTGAGGAGCATGCACAGCTAAACCTGCAGCGGTGAGCAAAGGAGGGAGCAAGGCAGAGCCCAACTGAAAGAAAAGATGATCAAGAAAGAACAGAAGGATTTGAAAAAAATGTCCTTAAGTACATATTGCTAAATAAGTGAGCATGTGTATTCCACTGCTGAAAGGGTGGAAGAACGTAGAGAGCTGCTGCTGCTGCTCTAGGCTTTCCTGCAGACTTTGCACTGGCTTCTTCTGGTAAACATTGCCATATACAAAAGACACAGTTTATGTGATTTACAGCAAAATAGGATATTTATGGTAAAATAAGTAGTGATGATGATGATGATGGAAGAGACAGACTTCAACAAAAACAAAATGTGGAACACTACACATGTGTAACACTGACATCAATCTTACAGCTGCTGGACCCCAAACCTGCAGGGAAGTCTGCCTGGAAGGTAGGGAGCTCCATTTATGCCAGAATTAGAGACCTTGAAAATTTTAGGTGACTTTTTTTTTTTTTTTTAAATAATCAAGACGCTGCTATAATCCTGTTAAAGAGGGTTTAGAGCTCCCACCAATCCACAAATCTGTCACAAATTTATGTGTTCAGGCTTGCGAACACTTGCTACCAGATGCACTGCTTACCCTTCAGGGAAGAAGGAGTTACATGCTACTAGTAAGCAGTTACAACGCTGGCCTTATGTTTTTAACAGACAGAAAATTCAGCAACTTGTAGCTACAAAACAGGCTTTCTGAAAGGTGGAGGGAGGAATCAGTCTTAAAAACACTCCATTAATTGATCACAAACTCCAAAACACTTATTTAAAAATGGCAGGGGGAAGGGGGCTAACGTGGCCATGAGAAAGTAAAACACAATTGAAATACACAACAGTAGAGCGTGGAATAATTCATTCAACCCCACTTGAGAGTAAGACCTTCAAACAAGTCATGCTTTTGGTTTTGCCAGTCCTTCTCTGAAGCTAGGATAAGTCATTCTTCCACTTTCCACTATACTCTCACACAGATAAGCACAAGACACTAATCAGTCATCTTTTTGGTGGAAAGGAGAATAGTCATACTACGGGAATTTTTAATTTTGCTTTAAAAAAATGAAATTTAAAATGACCAGCAAGCCAAACAGCATTTCCAGATGCTGGTAAAAGTGAAGGCAAGAGTTTCTTCACAGAGCTCTATTGTCATGCCCCAATTCTATCCTTTTACTAGTCCCAGACAGGAAGCCCCTTCCAAGTGGAAGGGCTAGGAATTATCCCCAATAGTTTTAGTATCGCAGAGGGAAGCGTCCGTTGTTACCAGACTGGGATCCTGACGCACGCTTTCCAGGTAGTGCTTGTGTGCAACGTGTGGTTGTAGTTCAGCAGGTCACATACACATTTCTACAAGCTCTACTACTAAAAAATTTCCACCTACATAGGAACCTACATAGTTATCCCGTGCGGACCAGCCCGGGTACAGCTGCATGTGAAGCTGTCGTTCTTTTCTTGCTAGTTCATAGTATTTCGCTTGTTCTTCTCTGGATAACGCGTGCCACTGAGGTGAAGAAAAGAGAAACAAGACAAAATAAAAAGCACAAGTGTTTTGTTTGGTTTTTTTTTCAAAAACGTTAACAGCAGAGTATATTATTTATATATAGATACAGCAAGAGTTGATTTTCATTAAAAAAAGAGATAAAACCAGATGATCTGGCATGCTGCCATTCATATTTTATTTATAACTCCAGTAAGCTCAACTGAGTCACAACGTATAATTTACATTCACTCAGCCCCTTTGTCTCCTGATGAGAGAGGACAATTAAGAAAACTAAACAAAAACAAAGAGCAGGGGTGAGGGTCCAGAAGCTGAACCACGTGTCTGAGCCAGATCTCAGTTAAAGATTTACAGAATGTCCCCCCCTCCCTTCCCCACTGCCAGCCCCTCTCCTCTCCTGGCTCTCACAGGTGCTGACAGTACTTCCCAAAGGGTTTTTCCTTCCCCATGTACTTTTCTGCCTGTTTCTAGGACAAAATAATAAATTTGAGATTTCTCCATCTCCAAGTGATAGAAATAACATTGAAATAACACCGATATTAATTAACTCTCCCCTTTCCTTGTGATTGATTCCACTGGCAAAAAGTGTCTGCAAAACCAAAAACCAACAGAAGGCCTTTGGTTTAGTGACTTCCCTATCCATTATCAAAAGCACTGGAAAACACACTCATTCAGAAGGATGCAACTCCCTTTCTCTGCATGTAGTGTGAATCTTACAAAGTTTCAGTCCTTGCTTGTGCTTGTCCCTTGTTACCTACCCTTCGACCGAGGATTTGGTTGATGGCTGCGCTCTCTTTCAATGTGCATTCTGCTACAACTTTTGCTCTCATTTCCTTCATATACAACATAAATGCATTAAGAGGTTTCTTTATGTGTGGCTTCTTTTTCTCCTCTTCTTTTTTGGAGTCCTGATGTTTTCTGAAGGGCAAAGATACAACAGACATAAACCTCACAGTGAGAGCTCTTGTGAGTTTATTAAATTAATCCCCTCAATCCCTCTAGCATTAATCTTCAGAAATTAGCCTCTAGAAAAAGGACCAGAAGGTTCTCTAGGGCCTTCACTGTGGCTGCTGTATGAGAACAGTTTTAAGAGCATTGTAAGAAAACCTATCTCATGTTTATGCAATATCACCAAGTAACCTCTCAGCCCCCAGAAGAACCTTGGAAGAACATGGGCACTCAGGAAAACAGGTTCATGGGGAGGGCTTGTGAGCATGATGGTAGAGGAAACAATTACACCTCATCATCACTGGGAACTGAAATGCTGTCTTTCTGCTTCACCTGTGAAATGGAAGGCAAGAAGCACCAGAAGCACCACAGGCAGAGGCAGACCAGGGCTCTCCTCAGTTCAAACCTAAACTTGATACCAGCTCCCTCTGCAAGCTTTGAACAAGCCATTTATGCTCTGATTTTTTGTCTCCTGTTGTGTATTTGGCATCTCATGTCTTCAAACCAGGCACTGAGTAACAGGGAAACCACTGAAGAAGCTTGAATCTTGATCAAGAAAATTCTACTTCTTTATTAAAACGGGTGAAATTAGTAATTACTTGTCTATGTCCCAAAATGACTCTGAATGTTACCATTATTTTAACACACTTTGGTAGTTAAACCATCTTCGTATCAATTAGAACAGAAGAGAAAAAACAATTAAAAAAATATTTTACAGCAAAACCATTCCTACAAATCCAAGCCTTTTTAAAAGCCACACATGCACAGGTGATGCTTTAGGTGTTTTAATAATAAGACAAGGGAAGCAACAACTTACGAGCTGTGGAGTGAGCCGACGTCGCTCTGGGAAGATTCCTGTTTGACTGTTGGTGTGACTATGGCCGGATGAGGGATTCCAGTTGTATGTAAACTATGGTGTGGCGGGACCATGTGTGGAGGAAACCTAGAGGAGAGAAAGCTGTGTAAATCGTCAGAATAAAAATGAATGAATGGGGAGGGATGTGTACACACATTAAAAAAAAAAAAGGCATATAACAAGCACATGACAGCTAGACAAAGCATATGAAAGCTGGCAGCATTAATTAGCAATAAATTAAACATAATGACTCTTCTAATGTCATTAAAGCCAATCTTCCCCTTCATTATCATTACTGACATGAGACATCATGATTTTTAACATCTTTAACAAAAGGCAAATTCAACTGGATGAACTTGGATGGAAGCAGAATTTCAGCTACCTGCAAGGAAATCCAGCAGTCCATTTCTTTGCTAAGAAATTGTCTGTGTCAAGCAAGGAATCAATTTTTATAGTTTTGAATCACGTTGTGAATTTGGGGTGACATCTTTTGTTCCATATTGACAGCAAAATAAAATATTAATGCCAACACAATCTAGATGCATTTTTGATAATCCTTATAGATGCCTCATTAGCTACATTTTGTTGATGGAGCAAAAGAAAATATTTATTTGTGTCTAATAAATCTCTGAGACACATTGCTTTAACAGAAGGCGGGAAGATTGTAGAATTAAGTCAGTTTTGAGCCATTAAAGTCACCTAGAAAGGCTTAAAGTCACATAAAATAACAGTCTTGCCTTTCTAAAGAGAAAAAATGTTGTCAGCTTTATGGTTTATGGTCATATACATGGACAGGCCCTGGTCATGCAACTGGATTCAGAGGGATGTGTGATCCTTCTGCATGAATCCAATTGCTTGGTCAGGGCCACAGCACAAACATGGTACAATCATTCAGACTTTTTACTTTTTAACCAAAATGAACAAACTTCTCAAAAGCAGGACTGACTTCTTATCATTATTTCTCAACAGTCTCAGAAAGATTTTGCAATTAATAAGGAAAGCACACTATGACTGACTGCCTTTCCCTCAGAAAACCCTCACTGAAACCAACAGATTTCCAGGGAATGTGATCTAGCCTAAAAATCTGGTTCAAAACCAGCTTCCCTTAAAATCCAAGGCTAAAGTGATTATGGTAAATGACAAGTTTTTTTATCACTGCAAATCCCTACTCTCATCCCAGATTTTGAACTGTTTTTTTCCAAATAAAGTACCCTGAGAATATGGAACACACAGTGGGATAAAGAATTATTTATTCTATCATCAATATACAATGTTTTTTTTCTACCAAATGGGATTTAAGAAGGGGTGATATACCACAGATAAGTAAACTGTGTACAAGTGTCAGAAATATAATGGGATTTCTTTATTTTCCCTCTGTTATAAATTCCATTGCTGAGCTTAACCCCTCCCAAGCTGCCTAGACATTCTCTACATCCACAAGATGACATAGAAGTACTTTGATGAACAAGAGGTATTGTCCACTATGAGCTCTGAGGATCTTTGTCTATAAGCCTGTAGTACTTGGGATCATTAGACAGAAGTTTTTTGTCTTTGAAGGCAGTGGTGGGAAGAACAGGGACTGCCAGAGAGAATGTGAAATTGTTCAAACTGTAGAGAATTGCAGCTCCTCACAAAGGCGTGGAGAGAAGGAGCAGAGTGTGATGGCAGGGGAAGAGGAGAACGGACAGCAAAATAGTCATTCTTACACAGATTTCTACTTCTAAAGACCTATGGACACAAATCTCCATGTGGATGGTCAAAATGCCTTCCTCACTCTCTGACAAAAGTAGCTGTGAGAGAAATGCACATTTGGGGAAATGCTTTGGTGCATGGTAGCTCAGAAGAGAAGACAATGGTGAGGCTGTAAGGAGACTAATGTCCCAGTCCAACTCATGCCACAGAACTGCCTCACCATCAGCAAGACACAAACTGGGCCTTTGTATCGTTTTCTTCCGCTTTCCCTCTCTCTATTTTTGTGTCTGTGTGTATTTTGATTGGACATACTTAAAGTTTGCTCACACAGTGCCTGGGGCCTTCAGCCATAGTACAATGCAAACAATAAAAACTGGCAGTAAGAGCTTTTTTAAAAAAATAACTTACAAACATGGGTGAAAATAAAACCCAGAGCAAAATCCTGACCTTGCTGAAAGTGGTGCAAGAATAGTGATAAAAAGTTGACACACATGCTATTGAATGACTGCCTGTCCTAGGCAAGACCCAGCGTTGAAGAGAGGACCATGCTGCTGGGGCTAGCTAGGGTTCAAACTGACAAGAGGTAGTGACGATGGGACAATGAAGGATGAAGATGGAGATGAAATGCCTACCTTCAGAGAGCAGGCAGGAAGAGCAGCACTTGTTTGACAGGAGGACACAGTGAGAAGGGCAGTGAGCATACAACAGCAAAGAAGAAGACCTGAGTGCAGGGGTAGCTCAAGAACAGAAGGGTATGAGAGTGGACCTGAATAAGGCTAGACTCATCACTGGAGAAGGGCTCCCAAATATCACAAAAGACTCATGACAGCTGGAGTTAATGGGGACAAAAGATGGTGTTAAGCTTCTGAAGAGGACCCCATCATGTGGCCATGATAACTGGGTCATGGACTAGCTTGTCAAAAATTAAACACACTGAAAAATGAACTCTGCCTACATGGTGGATAGCTGTATGGTCAGGATCTTCAAGGGAAACAAACTCAACAAAAGATAGAGGGTTATTTTACTTGTTTATTTTTGTTGAAGATTTAAGTACCTCCAGCTAATAAAAATGTAGGAGGATGAAGAAAATCTACAAAAAAAAAAGTAACCTCCCTCCCCTAATTATGAGATAAATGTTTTCCCAATTACCATTTAGGAGAAAGACAGTGACCATTTGCACACAGGAGAGCGATCAGGTGGGGAAGAAGGCAGCAGAGCAGGAGAAGACTATGTACATGTGTTAAAAGCCTGGAGGACGGTGAAGCTTTCACTGACTTCAGCTAGCATGAGATTTTACCTACTGAGCAATAAAACTCAGAGCCACAGCAGCCTTCAACAACAGGCAGCTGCAGCTCAGGAGTTACTTTCAGGGTGGCAGTTTCCCCAAGGAAGTTGTGTGTTCGTTACCAATGACCCTTCATTATTTCACACTGAATGTCTCTCCCTCCAAGACACAAGGCTGCCTATTGGATTTACACAACCTTTCCTATGTTTGAGGCTATGAAACATGCTGCAGAACCCAAAGTCACTCGCACAGTCCCATGGACTTCAGCGGGCTGGGCTGGGGTTCAGCATAAAGTTCAAGTGCCTATTTATTTCCATGCAGGCATCCACTCACATGGCAATACGAGTAGGGGGAGAGTGTTAATTTTTTAAGTTCCTGGCTACACTCCAACTTCAGTAATTACATTCAGCAAAAGTGAATTTCCCCTGAAATTTCAATTACAGAAGGTATTTTCCACTGCCACCACTTAACTGCTGTGCAGTGTTTGTCTAGTGTAATTCTGTTAAATCATTTCCTGATTTCCTCTCACAGTAGTTGTTTTTTCATAGTGGGTCCACTGTTTGCCCATCAGTCAGTTAACCCTGTCTCAATTTACATTAAGAGCATATTATATTGGGGTAATGAAGGAACAAGAGATGTTATAGGCATGTTGCATGCATACGAAGTAAGTGGGGTGATGCTACAAGCAGAGAAAAGAGTTGTGAATGGATAAAACAACCTGAAGACACTACCTTAATAGTCTAAACCATTTATAAAAATCACTATTAGTCACCCATTAACCTTTTATGAACTATTCACAAGCACACTCTACCTAATGAAATGTAATTACTAAGCTTAGGGAATATTCAGGCTTGGGAAGCATTATATGCTCCGAAGGGCTATACCATAATGCAGGCAAAAATGGGAATGACTTTTGAAGGAAGGCTCTGGAAAAACGTGGATGGAGGGCTTAGGCTGAGGTCTGCCCTGGGCAGAGCCAACACAGAGACCCCAAGGCTTGGACCAGGGCCCTGCAGGGTTGTTGCCTGAAGGCCAACCATGAATGGCACATCTGTAGGCAAGTGTGGGCATCCCTGGGCACGCCAGCCCCATCTCCCAACCAGGCTGGCTACTCGGGGCACGGGCTGTCCCACGGCTGAGCTCGGGCACCCCAGCTGCCACGGCAGGCATGAGAAAACACGCGTCAAACCACGTATCAGAGCATGGTCTGCCCAGAGGGTGTTCCCATCTATGGGAAACCAGGAGAGAAGTTTCTGGGCTGAAACAAAGGATAAACATCTTAAATCTATTCATCAGTCTGCGTGTGCGCCTGAGCATGTGTGTGTACGGGCGCGTGTCAGAGACAAAAAGAAAGCCTGTGTGCGTACACACACACCCCTCACCTTCGCCTAAGACATCCCCTCGTATTTTTTTCTCTAGACAAGTATTCCATGAATTGCAATAAACACCCTAAAAATTCTAAGCAGCTCATTATACACCACCGTCTCCTTTTATGGCTCCAAGCCAGAATATAATGATGAGTCTTAACTTGTTAAGGACAACTAATTTTTTGTTCCTAGCTGTCTCAGGGGCTTCTCTCTTACTCACTCTCACTTTACTTCACTGTTGACATGTTTCTGTTAACTGGATGTCATCTGCCTGCCTTGATTTTATGCACAAGCAGTGGGATGCATTTTTCTGTGCAACAATTCTGCTTTGAGTTGCATTAGATTTGTCATTATTCTCTCATTTTCCCCTTGCACTTGTAACATTTCATCTATTCCTGCCTTATTTTTTGAGCCACGGTGCACCCACATTATGGTTTATACATGATCTTGCTCCCTTTGAAGCCGGCAGATTTCAGAGCCAGCCCTCGTCAGGAGAAGTGCCTGCTACCAATTTAGCAGGCTGAGGGCCCCGAGCTCCAACAACTCAATCTAAAGGGGGTCACAGGGTGGCACAAGCGAGTGTCAGCAAGTGCTGTTTAATTGCCAATCTAGGCTTCTCCATGGTGTTTAAAGTATAATGACCCATCACTTAATTCTGAGAAGTCCTGGCCCTGCTGCTGAATGGAATGAATATCAAAGGATGTGCTAGAACAGGGCAAGGAGCCTACATTTCCTATAACTGCCATAAGTATAATAGACCTCTACTTCTGTCGTCCCATTACCACAATAATGTATTTAATTTGCTGTGTACTCTTTTTAACTAGATACCTTTCATAAGGCCTATCTTGGGAATATAGCCTCCCCCCTCCCACATCTCCCCCCTCCCTCAAATGACTAGCCTCTCTAATAATAATTAAACTAAATCAAGCTCTACTTTGCCTCACACCATGCCTGCCAGTCTTTTATAGATATTAAAAAAGATTAAATGGAGGGAGGGAACCATTGTTTAAATTTGCAGCTTTCTCCCCAACCCAGGATTTTTTCTCCCCTGCACTGGGCCGATTAATTATTTTTTTTTTAAGTTGATTTTCCAGTTGTCTCTCTATTTGCTGGAGCAACACAGGCAAATTTTAATGTTTTGCTTTTACTGAAGTTATCTAAAGGATACAACACTCTATTTCCCTACCCATTCACTTACAAGCTCTAGTTACGGGTTTCCATTTCTCAATGAGGTTTCCCCTCTCCCAGTCTTTTCATCCTTAAATCCTCTGTACCCCACCCTTCACATATTAAACCGCAGAGATGGAGAGGAAGGGACAGAGTAGGGAAGAGATGTGGAACCTTGCTATGTAATGCATGCTAATTTAATTATGTGCCATCATCAAAATGGATTAGCTGTTTCAGCCCATCAGGAAAGTCTAAACCTCCACCGATTTAATTAACCAGGCTGAAAATCAGATGAACAGAAAATAAAACTATCATTAGGAGCAATTAGTGATTACTTAAACATAGTGCTGCCAACCAGTTTGTAAATAAAACTAGCAGTCCCTGGAAAATTAGATGGAATTAATTGGAAGTAGGGAGGGGGAGAAATATATACTTCTAAAGTTTCAGAGGGTCAGGCAGGCCCTTTTATGTTGACTATCAGTGTTCAGAGCTTTGGTAGAGAAAAACATGGTGCAATAACCTTCCTCCTAACTCCGCTTGAAGAGCAGCCCTCCTCCCTCCCGAGCCTCCCCTCTCGCACACAGAGCACTGCTCTGGGTGACAGCCACCAAGAAAGCAAAAGGTGTCACGACCTCTTCTGGCTTTTTCAACATCACATTCTCACAGCTTTTTCATTTAGTTTGGCTTTTAAAGATGACTGGAGGTTCCTTCACCTCTCTCTCAAAAATACTTTCTTAAAGCCCAATGACAGCACTAGGACACCCTCTTCTCGTCAAATGGGAAAGCACCCTTGTCCTCTCCTCCTCTGCCCCACCAAAAAACTAAGGATGACTGTTTAACTGAAGTGCTTTCAGAACTACGCTTCCTAGATGAAATGCCCTCCTCTAGAGAGGGTGGCAGGAAGAGTTACATTTGCTCTCTATTCAGGACCTCAGTATTTGAACTCACCTTGACATGGAAGCATTGACGGTCAGAGCTGTTGGGTAAGGGTGGCGGAAACCCCCTGTCGTGATTGGGTACACTGGCTGACCTTGCCTGGCAAAAAAGAAGGGAAAGAGAGAATGAGAAAAAGAAAAAAGGGGTTTTAAAAAAAACCCCACAAACACAACAAAAAACTTCTCTCTGCACAGTAAGCTTTATTCTCATTTGATCAGAACAAAAATCTTGGGGATTGTACAGCAAGGATCAAAGGAAAGAAACACAGAACAATTTGAATGCCATAAATCTGATAGGAATGGCTAATTAAATTTTATAACCTCTGCTTATGTCAATAGAGACCCTCTCCCCAAGCTGAAACTAGGTGTTTTGTTGTAATAATTAAAGGCGAAGTCTCGCTTGCTTTAATGGAGCCATCACACTAATTGAGGGCTACACATCCAAAGGAAAACAATAATGAATGTAAATTTATACCAAAATAAAGTACAGTGAATCAAAGGACTTCAGTTGCGCTTTGGGCCTCTTTCGGTATTTAGATCTCGGTGAGAAAACATTAAATTAACAGAGCTTAATTTGTAGCCTTTTGTCAGATTAACAAGTGTTGACAAGAGTTACCGGGGGAGAGTCCCCAAGAAGTATTGTGGGTAACCAATAGACAATCACACCTCATTACAATAATTAAAAAATACAGCAACATGCAAAACAGCATCCTCATGAAAGACACACAACTTTTACTGATTGAGGTTTGTCTGTGCTGGCTAGTTCTTTTCATCTGTCCTTCAAATATATCATCTGACTGGGCAGGATGCTTTCTGGGGGGGTACTAAGCTAGAAACACCCAGGCCAGTTGAGGACAGATGGGTTGGGAAGTTGATGGTGAAGCATGAGTGGCAACGAGAGTGGAAATAAAAACCTTGGATGACTTATGCAAAGTTGGTCATGCTACTCTCCTAGAGCAAAAGCAAGTGTGATGGTATCATCCCTCAACAAAAACCATTTGGAGAAGCTGTAAGAGCTGTTGGCAGCTAAGTACACTGTGGGTGTTGACCTGTTATAAACCAGCAGGGAAGACAGTCCTCCTGTGACAGAGGTGGCCATTGTCAGCTGCCTGATGAAACTGGCCACACGTGGCAACTTTCGTGTGGGTTTGGCAGCCATCACATGAGGTTCAAGGGGGACAAACCTGTGTCTGCACACATAAAGATGTAAGGCACTGAGACACAGGCCAATGACAGCCAGGAATTTCTTCCCTAGGCTTTCATGTCTTTCATGTTACTGACTTTTGGCGTTAGCTGATATATCTGTTTTAAATGCCGAGGCTGTTACTGTGCAAACTTGAGCTAAGCAGTTGCAACAGAGGAGCTGGCTGTATGACTGTATGGCAGCTAGGCCCTGCAAGCAAAAAGAAGAAGAAAAGGAGCTGACATGTTCTACCAGCATTTAGAGTGTCCTACAGAAAATGTAAATCAGCACCAATGAGGAGGAATTTAGGATTTCAGGGAGAGCCTGAAAGTGGGAGTGGGAGAGCCTCTACCTCATCATGTTGCACAACCACCCTCAGAAGAACAGCTTACAAAGGGGCCAGAAGCAGGCTCCAGAGGCCAAGGTCTAAGCTCCAGCTGTCCTGCATCCACACTTCTGTGCTTGAGAAAGACCCCCAAAGCCTTTGACACCAATCCCTCTCCCTGCCCAAGACCTGGGTGTGTGTGAGGACCCTCTGCTCTGCCCGGCTCTCCTACAGGGTGTGAACTCCACTTCCTTACACAGGGCAAACTTGTGGAGAGGTATTTTAGCATAGCTGGCAAAACAACCTTGATCAGGAACAAACTATTTCTAGCTTTGGACAACTAATTTCTAAAGAAATATGGTGTCTCTAATATTGACGGGTCCCGTCATGTGAGAAAAACAGGGTGGTAACCTTGATTTTTAATGCAGAGAACTGTTGTATCCCACAATACAAATGTATTCTATAAGTATTTAAATCAAATATACTGTACTAAAGGTCTAAGCAGTGCTATACTGCATTATAAGCCCACTGCAGAGATGGCAACATAAGAAAAAAAAGAAAATAAGGACTCAAATACTGGAGAGAACCTCATAACCAACAAGGCTCTGCAAGTGGGATATGAGGAGCTGAAAGAAAACAAAACCCCAAACTAACTTCCCATGGCTTTTTTCTTAGCCAGTTTTAAAGTAAACTAACTCCTCTTTCTTGTTTGCAAGAAAATTCCATTCCTCAGATGCCAACTGCCCAGCCACGTCTCGACCAGGAATGCTGCTGACTGGCTGATGTAAAGCTCTACTGTTTCACAAGAAACACGAAAGGGGTTTCAACAGGGAAGGCCAATGGAATTTAAAATTGCACATTTATAGTGACAAAGGCCCTGTTAAAAAAGAAATCCAATTAGAACCATCCTGAGCCACCAGAACACCAAATCTGAGAAAGCCCCACATGGTGCAGTGTAAGGGCATTAACAAGAAAAGGACATTTCTGCAGAAGGGGTTTAAAAATTCATGCTTCATGAGTTATCAGCCAGTTGAGACAACATGCAAAGCTATGCCCAACTGCTCATGTTTGTTTAAGACCTCATGATCTGGCATAAGTTTTAATTAATCTTCATGAGGTGAGTAAATTCATAACCACTCAATGAAGTGGCAGTTGGCAAACAGACTTATCTAAATACACACACACATGCACATACACGATTTTTTAACATAAATATTACACATTAAAAAAAGAAAAAGGAAATTAAAAAAATGGAACTCCTTACTGTGGTACTAACCATCCTAGCGGATGGGGGATTTGTCCTACAGTGCCCGGTGATAATGGATAATAAGGAGATATATCTGGAGGATGTGGAGGCCTTGGAATTCCTATGGAAGAGGAACATAAAACAGCATTAGTATTAAGACATGAAAATACCTAAATTTAAGGGAAAAAGCACCTATGTTTCTAAATTGCTATCTATTCATTTTTATTACAATACTCATGGCTTCACTTTGCATTTCCAAACGCTGTTTCACAGTCTTATTTTATAAAGTGAGCCTCTTGGTATCTTGTTAAATGAGATTCAATCAGAAAAATTGACATGATTCACTCCTTCAGTCACCTCTCCAGGCAGAGATAATTATTTTGTTATTTAGGAGTCTCAGCTATAGTTTTGGTGTTATGCTGTGCTAGGTGCTGTCTTAAAACACTCAACAGAAAGATGGTCCCTATATCAACTTCATGGTTATCTGAGTCTCAAAGTCACCAAAAGAGAACAGGCTCCACCCATACTTTGACTATGGGATCAGTAGCATGGTGTTACTCCAAAGTAACCTCCAAAATGAGCTACAAAGTAATTATATTTGCTTTTGAGAAAACCTAGGAAACCTTCCCAGAACCTAGCAGTGGAGGAGAGAACCCCTGAAGTGCTTGCTGAAACTGGGGGCAGATGGCAAAGGTGTGCAGGGGAGGACAGAGAGCCCATCCGTCTTCTCTTGAAACCAGCGCACCTCCTACTCGGAGAGCAGAAACCAGCTCCAGCCACAAGGCTTCCACCTCAACGCTCCCTACCTTAATAGCAAGTAGGAATTACTCAGAGGACTAAGGGCTACAAGACTGGGCCTTTCAATTAACGAGCCCAAGCACAATTACACAGCAGAAGCAAAATTAAAACAGAGAACATTAAAAAGAAGGGGTACTGTATTCATGGCTAAAAACTATTTTTTAAGTCACTCAGGAAGCTTTTAATCTCTAAATTAAATCTCCTTGTGTGACATTTTCATGCAGACATTGCTTTTTCTCCATTACAAAACCCAAACAGATTAACTGGGCTTTAACCATCCGGCGAGCTATTTGCACACTTGAAAGAATGTTCACAGAAGAAAAGTAAACAGTCTACAGACGTTAATCATATGTTTTACGATAACCATTTAAAAGCTATTCCCTGTACTGCCATTATTTAAATGAGAGGTTGACTATGCCATTCACTTGCAATACCCAGGGATGGCGAGATGGAATCCTTTTAAGCTATGTGAAGTTAGCATTAAGCACAATTAAAAGGGGGCCCCAATTGAAGCATAGGGAGTGAAAAACAGCTAATGCACGGCCTCATTGAAGGGCTGGACTTCAGATAAATTATCTGCACACGTTAGGGCTGACACAGAGTGACTCCTCTGACGTGAATTTAGTTTCTGAGGTACTTTCCAATTAACTAGCTAGAGTCTGGATTAACAAAAACAAAACCACTGTCACTAGGAACTTAATGCAGCCCAAAGAAAGAAGATTGACACTGTTTGACTTCTCTGGGCCCTCAGGTTAAACAGGGACTTTTAAAAAGTTAGAATAACATGTAAATTCTACTCTATAACACCAGTAAATCTAGTCAGGGTTTTACACGGTGGTCTATATTCAAGAAGACTGCCCTTCAGGCTGAACTGAGAGTTGGGTAGGCTTACATTGGGGAAAAGAGTTGCGAGTATAGAGCTGGAGCTAAGTAGTTAAAATGAATGAAAATTCAACATTATAGGAGAAAAATGGCTGAACTCCTGACACAGAAACAATGGGATTTGGGGAATTAAAAGAGATTCATTTTGAAACCGGTCAGGACCCACCACCTTTAAAATTCCATCTGCAATTCTGTAAGTGCAGATCACAGAATGTACATGTTTAACTCATTGGGTCATGCATGCAAACCAAGCATTTGGTAGAATGAACTACTAGATAGGGGTATCAAGCTTGCAGAGAAACACACTTGTGAACGACCCCACACATGCAACTCTGGTGTCACCCTGCAGAAGCTTTATGAAAATTCACCCTGCAGGTATCCTTCTGAAGCCTAATTGGCTTAAAAAGAAACTATTTTTTCTGTGTTCTTGACATTTTACATGCCCCCTTTGGTGCTCCAAGGGTGCATGGGAAATCCTTCCTCCTGCACTCTTTTCCCTCTAATACACAAAATAGAAAGATCCACCCACTCACTCTCAAAAAAAAAAGCCAAAACTATTTCCCACCTACCTGTTTTGGGATCTACGTCAGCTGGTAAGTGTGGAGGAGGGTTTCCTGGTGTGAAGTGCTCATTGCTGTACGTGATAAGCGGCGTAAGAGGGTGTACATGGTGTGGGTGCTGCACAACTGGCACTTTGTTAGACTGTCAAGAGAAAAAGTTGATGGTGTTAGAGGAGTGCTGGGTACTCCTCACTTCAGCACGAGGCATGACATAGAGAAATCTGAGTATCCATGACTTCAACGTGGTCCTCAGACTTTTCCAAGTCCCTTCTTGGTGTCACCTGTGCAGTTTTCCCACCCTCTTGCTTAAAACCTACTCACACATTTTCCCTGCTCTTGAGTTTCTTTAATCTTTTTGACCTGTCACGCTCCTGTATGAAGAAATAGCGATTCTTAATTTTTTTTCCCTTTTTATTTCATAATCTTGTGCTTCACCTCAAAGATGCAGGCAGACTCCTCAGTGAGGGGCTGACAGAGCCCCCCATTTAATTAGCACAAGACCCAAATGCTTGCTGACCTGTAGGTCTTTTCCTTTCCCCTTCCTGTCCTTGCTTTCAGTTCTGCATTTTACTGCTCACTGCAAATACTCCAGATAAAAAGCCTTTGTAGTGCTAGAGTATTCCCTTCATCAGCAAGCATTAAGCTGACAAGCGATCACCTGCATATTTTATATATATATATTTTAGAAGAGCTGATTAATTATCAATTCATCAGAGAGTGCTAATAAATGGAAACTGGATACTGGTGAATTAGGCTACTAAAATATTAAGCTATATAAATAATGGCAAAAAAAACCCAGATAAAGCCATTGACATTAACACTCTTGTGGGGGGAATAATCACGCAGATATCATGAGGTTTTCCCTGTCACATTCTTAGCTCTGGGGGAAAAAAAAATATATATATATTTTTCTTAACAACAATAAAAAAAAGGAACAGTGAATGAATGAAAGGAAAAAGCAGGCTGAACTGTAACTTACCCTTACAAGATCACAAAGAAAAAATTAAGCTGAAACAAGCGAACTGCTGGACCATTTACTGCGAGTAATCCAATTGCAAAAAACCCTATTCCCCATAGAGGATTTTCACTAAAATCCTACAACAGGGACATTTAACCAGATTAGGTACCAGCAAAGATAAAGAGGCTGGTATTAGATGATGAATGGATTAGAGTCAGGTTTCATTTTAGAATGTGTCTTCATTTCCTTTTATTACTTTAAGTAAGGAACAACTTGCATTAACATCAAGTAAAAGGAATCACATTAAAATAAAGTAGTGATACCAAGGCGGCCCCCGATAGCGCCGCTGCCGTTCAGGGTCTGCCAGCACTCTCCTGCTCACCCCCCTGCCCAAGGACGGCTCCGACCCCAACACTTGCTCCCCAGCACCCCCAAACACGTGCCCTTGCCATGCAGCTTTAGACAAGTTGTTATCTGATCGCGGTTCAAATGCTCCGAGCTTCCCTTAAAAACATCTCAAAAATAATTCAGTTATTCTTTGAGAATGAGTTTCTAGAGTAGGGGGAAGGAAGAGGGAAGACAGACTGAGAGCTACAAGGAAAAGAAGTGTCAGTCTTCCCCTGAATAAACAGGAAGTCCCTCCACCGTGCTTTGGTCAAGCTAAGCTTCAGCTGTGGCTCCTCCAGCCACCCCCAGCCCCTGCCGTACATAGCTATTCGACTCATCCCTTTGATAACCTGCAGAAAAAGTGTGCACCCAAAAGAAGCAAGCCAAAGAGCAGTTTATGCTTCCTACAGCATTTACTGCGTGCATTTCTTCTTGCAGCCCTTCCATGGAACAATTCCCCTCTAATGCTATGCTCGTGGTGCAGGAGAGTCCCACAGGAAGCAGTCACGACACAGGACAGAGCACAGTTGTGACAGTCAACGCTATGAATTACAGCACATTGTGTTGGCTGGGTTGTAGGTCAGGTCTTCTGCCCCTTGTACAACCAAAGACAACTTTTGGCCACACAGAACCATAACGGTTCCACATCAGAGGAGCTATGGGGATTTAGCCACTTCATATGAAAAGGTGAAGGAGACACCCTAACCCAAAATCTGTTCTCTTCCAAGTGAACCAATCTATGCAGTCCAAAAGTAACTGAAAGGTTTGGCAAGGGCTTCATGTAACAAATCATGTTACTCACCATGCAAACGAGCAGGCATCTACTCAACAACACATGTATGACATCAGATGTCAAATGACCACTTGTCATTTGGTTCACAATAAAACATCATTACCAATAAGAGGAATTTTTGCTGGCCAAGAATTGTGTGACCTCTTGCTGCTAGGTGACCCACAGTGTGGCTGATAGAGTTGAGAGAGCACAGAGCTACAGCAGCTATCTTCACACCCTTGCAAAAGACCCTCACCCAGATCCTGACAGACACTGAGAGTTGTTTTCTATGGAAAGCTTATTTTCATAGAAACTGGAACTGGTTAGTTAAAAACATCAGTAAATGACAAAACAACATTAGAGGCTCAGACTTAAGCCGACAAATAAGAAACAACACGTGAGAGGACAGCTGGACTTACACGCCTGTATCACCAAAGCCAGATATACCATAGGGGGTTACATGTAAACTGTGGGAAACCACCACCCGCTGCTTTGATACACCAAGACCCCCCACAATATCTCCACAAAACAGCACAAGTGCTATATCATCATGTATTTTACTTAACACCTTTCAGAGAAAAATAAAAAGCAACAGGAAAAAAAAATCAACAAGCAAGAGTCTGAACGTTAGCCTGCAAAGTTCTCCTCGGGTAAGTCATTTTGATTTGGGTAGCTGTCCTGCAGTCAAACAAACAATTTAAATAAAGGCAGTGGATCTGAGCGCAGGACAGTTTTTGGGCACTCTGATGACACCGGGGCAGAGAAGTGGGGAGAATGTGCCAGGAGGAAAGGGGAAACTGTCATCTACCTGTTCAAAAACATGCTCTCCTGGACAGAGAAGTGTGATCCACTGCCTCTGCAAATCAGTCTGCATCTGTACCACTACCCTGGCCTAGGGCTGTATTCTGTTTTGCTCTGTTTAACACATTGGGAAAAGGGACTGTAACTCCGCTCACAATAGCACACACAGTTTGCAAGCCACGCTAATCACGCACAATATGCTAAATAAGCTTCTCTTTAAAAGCAGCCTTCCTGAAGTTAACTAAGCTTCCTTGGAAGAGAGAAAAAGAAAGGACTAGCTGGGAAAGAGCAGGATTAATCCCGCACATGCATCTTCCTTTGAAGTCAATGGGAGCTCTGCTCGAGTAACAAGTGTGGTCCTAACCCCATCCACTGGCAATGAAAGGTAAACCACAGAAGCCATCAACAGGAGACACCTATTAAATGACCTTAGCCATCGCCCTGCAAAAGGCCCTTCTCCAATATACATTTGTGAGCACTTTATCGAGGGTAGTTTTAAGCTAAAAGCCAGTGTGAGATGCAGGAATTTCTCTGGCAACTTGAAGAACTCCATGTATGGCCATGTCAGGCACGGAAAGGAGCTGCACTGCTCCGCACAGATTAGCATCAGGGCACGCGGTAACAGGATGGGAACAAGTGGACATTTCTAGAGAGAAATCCCAGCATCTACAAAGTACCAAGTCATCTGCTGATAAATCACCCCTCGCCACTGAAAGCTGGGGTCTCATACACTGAGTTAGAGGGCACGGTAAAGAATTGCAAAAAAACAACAGAAGTTTGCTTTTCTTGATAACCCCTGCCTGAAGCAAACCAGAGGAAACTGTCCCCATAGGGACTCAACTACTAAATCTGTCTATATGAATTTGAAATGCTTCTGGGAGTGCTTAAACACAGATGACTTTAAACAATAATGGAGCACTGGAATGAAAAAAAAAAAACAAAAAAAACAACAAACCTACAACAAATTTTAGTCTGATATATGTTTGAGAGGGATACCGAGATCCATTTAGTCTAAGTTCTGATAGGTGCCTTTAGGGAACAAAAAAAATACCTGAACTTCAGATTTAAACTGCAGGGGATTGTGTGTGTAAATTGCTGTGTATTAGTCTTTGTTGCATGGTAAGGACATTTCATTAACAGGATGAAAGATGCTTCTATGCGCATACAGCCCAATTTAATACACCCCACTGATGAATACTCCCCATTTATTGAAGAAGTTAATACACGCTGTATAAATCAATAGTTCCTAAGTCTCTGAAAGCAACATAAGACTTGCATGAGATGAAACATTGTATTGTTACTCACACAAAGAGAATCCAACCTTTAAATAGGAAGAGTTTGTTACTGTAATTTCTGTTTGCAAATTCATAGCTTGCTTGGCTTTGGTAATAAAAACATGGGATCAACCCAAAGTCAGAGGAAAACATGTCAGAGAGGACACAGAATTTGTCCTCACTGGGATAACGTGGTTTCAGTACAAGCAGGTTTGCAAAGAAACGCCACCCAGGCTGAAAACAAGCCATCATGCCACTGCAGCATTGCAATGCCCAAACCCCTTGGCCTCAGCACAGCCGCTCTGCTGGGTCCTCACCCTGTGTCCCCATCCAAGCAGCCAAGGGCATGGCAGGGGGCTGCTCCTGCCCCAGCACTGCCTGAAACTCTGGTTTTGGCCCGGGAGGGACCCCCTTCCCCGGCCCAGGGAGACCTTTTAAGTGTTCTTACAGCCCCAGGTCCTGCTTGCCAGGCAGGGAGGGGTGCTGCCCACACCTGGGAACACGGCAAGGGAGACACTGATGAGGCACTTGCACCCCGGACCCCCAGAGCCCCCTCCTCAAGGAGGAACGAGAGCTCGCCATTCACCTTAAAACCTATTAATCAACAGACACTGAAAACAAATGGAGCTAGAGCTCCGCCTGTCTTTTTTGTCATGTCCTCCTCTTCCCCATTGCTTTCCCTTTCTGCTGAAGAAAGATGGGCCTGAAAGTGCCTTTATGAGCCTAAGACAATAAAACAAAAGCAGCACAGAAGAGGGTTTGTCAGCCTTTTCCCCTCCTCCAGCGTGGATGCAGAAGGTTGACAGTGGTCTTGAATTAGCAGGCCCTCCTGGAAATGCTCCCTGGGCTTAGCAAAGGGTACCATTCAATACCAGTTCACGTTAAAAAATAGGTTTATAACTTGCCTCCCTGTATTTTCCAGATGGTGCCATTGCAGTTATGCTGACTATGGCCAGTGAAATGCTAACAGATGTTCCTGAGCTGCTCTGCACAGCTCCAAAGATGCTCATAAGGGGAGAGTTTGTTTTTTCTAAAGGTTGATCTCTCCTTGGTCCTGCCTAGGAATGACACCCCCTCTCCCAAATCAGAAAACTAATTTGCAAGAAAAGGCAAACCCCAAAATATTGCTGTAAATATTGGAACATTCTTCTGTTTCCAGACAGGGTCACCGAAGCCCAAAGCAGAGTGCCCATCAGTAAGCACCACTCCATCCCCGGGGATCACCCTCATCAGCAGCCGCTGTGGGTGGCATCCCAAACTTCAACAAGGAAACTGCAAACCCTTTGGGTTAATGGAGAAGCTAAGACCAACCAAACCCACCAGCTGTATGTAACTTGGTCCTCCCCTCCATCCCAAGCATAAAAATTCAATACCAGTGATGAAGCATTTCCTGAAAAAATCAAAGATTTAATTTTACTCATCTCTGTGTAGTTAGTGGAGTCATAGTTTATTTTTTAAAGGATGCTTCCACACCTGACTAAGCATTTTCTCCTAAAAACTACTTCCCTTTGCTCCGTGATGGACGATACAGTGGCCTGAGCCCTTTCACAATTCAATGTAGCTGATTTCTGCCTAAGGTCCTGCCCTAAGCTAACTGCCCATTGTAGGGGGAGACAAGGCCTCCATTGATAATCACAACTCACCCTGCTAAAAAAAGGCTCATTTTCTTCTTTCACAAAAATGATGACAGGAGCACTGACAACCATGTGCTGGGACAATACCCCTCCTAGACAGAGCTTGACCAAAAAAAAAAACCCCAAAAACCAACTCCCTCCACTGCCCTCCCCTTAATTAATTAAAAAAAAAAGGGGGGGGGGGGGGGGAGCATGGGGAGAACATACTTGTGCATCCTTCTGCTTCTTCCCCCTCCCTCCCTGACCACTTCCCAGGCCAGTCAGTGCCTACCTGCTCCTGCAAGAACTGCCAGCTTTCAAAAAAAAAAGTGCTCTATTAGCAATCTCTCAGACAAAACAACAAAATCAGCTTCCTGGCTTTAAGTGTGCAGCAATTCATTCAAGAAAATAATAGTTTTCTTTTTGTTCCCCCCCTTTTAACTATGATGAAGTGCCCCCTGCATACTGGAGCACTAAGCCACCGTGCTTGACATTTTCGGCATCCTTCCTGCAAGGGAGCAGAGGTACTGAGGGGAGGGGGTGGGGAAGAGAGGATTTAAGATGTTCAGGAAATTTCCACTTAATTTCGCCAAAAGGCAATTATGTGAAATGATCTGGTGACAATTAGCATCCGCCAAATCCTCTAGCGTAAAAGGGAAAGAACTGGGGGTTTAGCTATCTAATTACTGCCTGTTAGTTCTTATGCAGGAGAATTAAAATCACTAGTAGAAAAACGTTAGCATTAAGTGTGCTCACACTTTGCTTTCAAAGCTGTTGTACACTGTAATGTTACTGCTAGAGTATTTAGGATGGTTTTTAGGGTTTTGAAGTAAAAAATAAACAAACAAAAAAAACTTGATGTTTTAAATACAAGTGCTGCATCCTTGGACCATGTGGTGTTACTCTTAGGTCAGGTCAGACCCTGACAAGCTCTTGTTTAGACACAGCTGTGTATTTTGAGATCCTTGAGCATCACTTGGAATTACATTGATGCCAGTTAGATTTTACCTCATTCATTTTCTTAATGCTTTATTGATAAAAGAGAAAGCACCCTGCTCTGCTCCAGCCCATAGCCCAGAAACTGTGGCCTGTGTGCATCCAGCCAAGCCTTACACCAAATCTCAAAATTACAGATGATTTGATCAACAGGTGGATTTCCCCATACAAGGAGGACAAGGTAGTGCTCAGACTCTCGGAGTTTCAGGCACCGAGGTGCTCAGATCTACTTCTTCCATTACAAAAGGAGAGGCACAGTTTCTTCCCCAACTTAACAAATAATTTCTTTGCATACTTTAATTACTAGGCAGATATTATCTCTGTAGAGCAGGCAAGCCTTCGTTCGTATCTAACAAGGCAAAAACCAGAAAGACTTGGCATACATCAGACTAAAAACCAAAAAAGACTCTTTTCTTTTAAGCAGTACCAGTACAAGGTGTGTTGGATACACAACCCCTAAGCAAGGAGACTTAGGAGACCTTAGGAGACGGGAGACTGATGAAACCTGAGCAGGTCTTCAGGAAACAGTCCTGAAGGTAAAGGGGGTGGAGAAGGGAGAGATACAGAGCAATAACACAGGAACAAAATTTCAGAAAAGATGGGAATGGAGAAATGAATATAAGCAAAAGGGTGCTTATAATTGCCCTGATAGATCTTACTTATGTGCTTTGAATGAATGCCTAGTAATGCAATTTTACTGTCTAGCATTCTCTAAAACACCACATTATAAACAGCTTAATTCTTGCATATAAATCACGTATTTCAGCACTAGACAGACATACACTGCAGGAGGAATAGCTCCACTGATTTTCTTAGGGTATCTCTTGCTTCTGTGTACAGTAAAAACTCAACTGTGAGGCTGTTAAAAAACTGCAAGAAATTAAAAAAAAAATATATCATGCACGCCTATACCCACTTGTATTTGGCAATTTCAGTAATAACAGTATTAATAAAAAACTAACACGCACATACATGCCTTCATATACGATGCCAAGTTTTCAGTACAGCTTTCTAAAATACAGTATTCACAAATTATAACAGACTGTGCTCAATATCAATACAGAACATACCTAGCTAATGTATATTAAATAGCTTAACAATTAACAAAGCTCTAAAAAACATTTTCATTTTTAATGTGCTAAAAACAATACACACTGCCACAAAACAACTGAGTGATGAAATTAAGTCCAAATCAATTATTTCTTGAATAAATTCAACAAAATTTCCCTAAAATGTGATGTTACATGCACATCAGAACTGAAAACACCTTGCAAATATTTTGGAAGAAAAGAAACAGGCACAGTTATACAGCTCTGTCAGGCCTTTCGCCCCAAGTCTCAATAAAAAGAATTCCTCTAAAGGTAAAATGCTTACGAAATCTCACCACCAGACATGTAAAACCTGTGTATGCAACAACATGCAGTGAAAGAAAAAACACCTACATAGTTGTCCTTTTAGATTAATTCATTTTAGATTAATTCCACAGAATTTTATCCGTTGTTTTATACAAGAAAAGGCAAATAAATCAACTAAGCTACCCAGGCAAACATATCAGAGAGTACTGAAGTGACAGAAATCCTCCTCCTGGATCAAGTGGCTCTCAGCTTTCTTGGCAGAGTTAGAAAAGAAAACAGCAAAAAAACTCAAGATTCCCACAAAATTCTAGCGAAAATGCAATGCTTTCTGAAATTCTTAAAAATGTTTCTATTTTCTATGTATAATTATAGGCAAATACACAGAATTGGCTGAGGGATAGTTTTACTTTCCGTAATATATATTAATAGGAGAAAAAAAGCCTCATGGACTTTTGATAACGAACATAGAGCCACTGTGTCAAAACACAGTATCTCTTATTTATTAACATTCAGTATCTTTTTCCATATTCCTTTACCACTGGATGAAATAATTTTTATGTAGTGCCCCTAAAATTTTCATCTTTTCACATTACAGTTGAGCTTTCTGGAGAATTAAAAAAAATTTATCTGTCAACCAAACACAGGATCACAAGCACCCAATTAAAAACTACTACATACTATTTTAAATGATTTTTTTTTAAAATAAAAAAATCGAATTTTGTGTATGACAAGAGTTAAACCATTCCATCTCTAAAGCCCCTTAACTGACACGTATGTGCCCTGCTACAAACCAACTTTTTCTCCTTAAAAAAAACAACCCAAACATTTTTACCTTCATGGTTTCAGAGTTAAGGAAATATCGTACTGAACTGAAGAAAGCTTTGAAGTGGCCCCCTCTGCCCCAAAGGAGAAAAAGAAAAGAAAAGCTAGTGATGTCATGGTCACTGTGTGAATGTCTGACTGCGGATGTAACGCACAGCTAATACACGCGCACACGCTTCTCCCTCGCTGGTAACCATTGTTCAGCATCCAGAAATCAGCCCCTGAAACCTGCTGCACACCAAGCTCTCAAACAGCCCACCCCTGTCAAACACACCCCGATCCCACCCTGGATGCATGAGAAAAAAAATTTTTCCTCCCCTCACCTCCCCCCCTTCCCATAAACCAAACCCCAAAATCAGGCGGAGGGAAGGGCAAAGAGGAGGAGTGCAACAACTCTGCCCCGCTGCACCATTGTGTCGCGACAAAACAGCGCTCGCTCCTCGCCACTGCTGGAAAATTAAAGTGTCATCGAAAAGTCGCACTTCCCCCTACTAAAAAAGACGATTACCATAAAATAAATAAATAAAAACAATGTTACTAACAAAGGTCACAGCTGGAGATGCTTGCTTGATTTCTTCCCCCCCACTCCCCCCTTTTTTTTTGATTCCACACGGGAGGAAAGAAAAGGAGAAGGAGAGAGGGGGAGAGGGACAGAAGTCACACCAGAAGTTCAGCGGTCAAGACGGAAAGCGCGCACACAAAAAGTGCTACTCACCCAGCAATTCAAATTGAGATGCCAGCAGCCGAACTGCTGGAAGAGAGAGAACCCAGAGGCAAGCGCTCCTCCTTTACCACTCAGATCTTCCATTCCCACTAAAATTGCATCCCTCGGGTACATAACAGCTTTGTCTTTCCTTCTCTTAACCTCAAAAACTTTTTTCTTTACTGTCTAGATGCCAATTGTGCTGGCTTTGTATTATTTTCCTTCCAGCTTTTCTCTCTCTTTTTCTTTCCCCGCTTCCCCCCCTTTCACTTAAAGTACTGAAAAAGCTGTCTTAAAAGATCAAGATGTCTCCAGTTTTTTGGCCTGGTGTTTTCTGAATACTCAAAATCCACTGTCATGTTGGCTGTGAGAAGTGTCTTATTTCTAAATTGTCAGCTGCAGTTATCAAAATTTAGAGAAGCCTCCTCTCTTTTCCGATATAGCACTTTATCATCATCCTTCCAGGGAGTGGGGAAAAGACTTCCCCCCCCCCTTACCCCCCCCACGCAGGTATGTCTGCTCGGAAGAGCTAAAAAGCAGTTACCTTGGAAATCAATGACAAAGCTACTACAGCCCAGGTTGCACAGGTATTACGAAGTGCAGCGAGGAAACGCCGGCCGGCCGTGAGGGAGCATGATCAGTTAAGTGTAGCAAGCAGTCACTTTATCTGCAAGATTGTCAAATCCCTCAAAACAAATTTCTTAGGGGGAGAGCTGTAAGGAAAGTATATTTTCTTGTCATTGTAACACTGAGGTGACATTTGACAGACCTTCACCATTAGCTCTGGTCTCTCCCCCCACCCCCCCCACCCCCTTTTCCTTCAGTATTTAATATTTCTGTAAATCTCTAAGCCCACTGTAAAAGGTAACCCAAGAGCTTTGAGACTGCTAACCCTGCAGTGCCCTGGCTATTGTATTCCCAAGCTGCTCCTAAGTTAGAATGAACAGGTGTACCCAGAGAGCATCGCTGAACCGAGCAAGGGTGAAGCCTTCTCCTCTGCACCTCGCTCTTGCCTATGAGCATCGCAAGACGCCCGCTTCCTAAATCTGAGCCAGGTTCCGAGGGCAAACTGCAGCATCTGAGTTTGCCAAGATTCAACCTCTCATCTCTTATTTATCCCTTTCCTGAAAGTTGCAAAGTAGTTACTCTGCAACAGGGGTAAAAGCCACAAGGGGTGGTTTAACGGGGAATAATTAGGAAACGGTGGCCACGTCCTTCCCCTCACTTTCTAAGTGAGTTTGTTCGTACTGATGGATGCTGCGCACAGGGAGAGCGATCGCCATGTGGGACGGATGCTGCTGCAGACAAGGCACTGAAGGAGACCCATCCCAAACACTTGTCACCCCTGCGCACACCTGGGTGGCTCATGGGAGGGAGTTCATCCCCCCTCGCCCCCCAAGAATGAAACAACAGGACTAAATAAATATAGGAAGAAATTAAAACTGTTTCAAACAGGGCGACTTTGAGCGGTTCCAGGCTTGCTTTTTAGGCGGCAGTTTAATCTGCGAAGGTTGCGGAATAAACAAAAAAAAACCCAAAATGCAAAGTGGCACCCAGGACCCGGGGGAAAAAAGAAAACCCAAACCAACTTTAGGGGCAGATGAAGGAAGCGGGGGGGGAAATCTGTGTGTTCGCTGTCCGCCTGAGCCCCGTCCCCGCTCTGCCTGCACTGCTCTGGCCTTCGCGTGCACAGTGTCAGCCAGCAACCTTTAAGGCCCTTAATACCAAAACAAAACCCCGCGATTTCCCTTTACACGGCCATAACAAAAGCAACGAGGCTCCAGTTTGACAAGTAAAAAGCCCCAACAACACGGCAGCTAATTGCCTTCCCTCCCTCTATTCACAGCAGCCACCACACTCCAGCAGCCGCCTT